>CM077080.1:230173371-231442538 GCA_039513925.1 Platanthera zijinensis
TCTTAGGTGTATGCATCCATTTGAATCGCACCTTACTGATTTTCTCTCTAAAATTTACTTAAATTTGATCTTTAAACATGTATACATTATGTAGGTTCCTCAGATTTCTCTTAAGAGAGTCCATGGACAACTAATACAATATTGTAAGAATATATTTCTAACAAAAAAAGAGACAAATCTATCAATAAAATAGAATTGCATACCTGGATGGAGAGCGTCATTCGCAAGAGTTGCATATCGGCAGAGTTGTGCACCCTGAATGCATTTACATTGTTGGGATATATTGCTGAAACTATATATTCCCTAGACGCAATCAAATAAATATATGGTAGACAAGAACGTATAAACTGAAATCTGAACAAGAATTAATTCTGCATATATAAATAATATGACTGTAATAATAAAACATGAAGAAATGCACCAACGTCCGTTACATAATACACCACAGAGGAGTCAGACTCGCTCGAACCGCAGGAGAGAGAATAATTTGGACTGCAATATGCAAGCACGGCGGATGCACAAGGTTCATCAGGAACGTACCTTCATTGTCGGATGACGACTAAACCACCTGCCACCACCGGAGAAGCACTGTCGAGGCCAATTGCACCCACGCATGCCTTCGACAACAAGCCGCACCATCGGAAAGAAACACCATCATGGTCACTACACACCCGCATGCTTTCGCCACCACACCCTCTCCACATCAACTCCAATGCCAACTAAGCCAAACAAAGCCCAACCCAGTTCTGGTTCTCTGAACTCCGCAATCAGAGGTCACAACCATGAATCCAACGTAAAGCCCACTAATCATCTCCTCCAATACCAGTAGAAATCTTGTCCTCCAAGACCGGTGACTATTTTCTCCAAGGCCGGCGGATACGTCGAGAGTTCCACACAAGAGAAGAGAGAGGGAAATGAAACCAACGGCTCCGACTCCGCCGTACGGTGTTGCACCACCGACAACCACCAACAGAACCTCTATAAGGGTCTCCCACCCTTTGCGACATCCGGAACGAGGCAACAGAGGCGCCGACGGCTCCCTCACATGCGTTTGTTTTTCTTCCACGTGAACAAGAGGCTACAGTGCTGATAGAAAGGGGGTCGGCCCACTCATGTGAGTATCCTAGGCTGCCCCCAGCCGGACTGCAGGGGGCCGACGACCCACTCATGTGAGTATCCTGGGTCGCCCCCAGCCGGAATACAGTCCACTGGCCCCAACCCGCTCTCCACAACTGCCCGCGGCCTAGCCTATTACGGGCATCCAGGACCCGACTTAATATGGCTGTGCTGGGTTGTTGAGGTCACCAAGACGTTGTCATCCGTTCTTGATCCCGTGACCTCCTTTGTAAGAGGGTTTTAAACCACCCTCTTACACCCATCTGAGCTGCCTGTAGCCTTGATCCCGTGACATGAGTGGGTCGGCCCCCTTTCTAACAAAAACCAGTTTTTGTTATTTATGATGAGCCGAGTACTCCTATTTATATGTATGAGGAGTGTCGGCACCACCGATATCGAAAGGATAACCGTTCATAAGACCTGTCGGATAACATCACGAATCCGCAAACATGCAGATACAAGAATCAGTCCTCCGCAAAGGTGGACTATCCGCAACAGGTGCGGATACCATTCTTGTCCGCAAGAATGACAAGACCGCCAGGCATGCAGATACAGCTCCTGTCCGCACAAAGCACTGACCCGCGACAACCATGTCGCCAACTTGCCAAGCTTAGCGAGCTTAAGAAGCAGTCCGCACCGTAGGCGATCTCGACGAGTTAGGCAACAACTTCGACATAGTCACACGAGACCAAATTCACAATAAGCTCCGCGGTCACAAAGTAACCGCACCACCTGATATCAAGGCCGCGCTCAATCTGAACAACATTCGTCCGCCACCTTGCGGAATGCTCTATCAGACCTCGCGACCTCCAGGTAAACCAGTCTGTGTACCTGTGCCGACCTCCACAATCTAGCATCTATACTGCAAGCACAGAACCAAGCCGGGCACCGGCGAGCTCCAGAAGAGTCCACCACAACATCAATGCTGAATTTGCCGAACTTCATACGAGTCCGCCACATCCACAATTAGCCAACCCTAACCGGCTAACCGCCTGGTATACCAAGGATGCTTGCTAACCCAGACCGCAAGAACTACCGGCAACCCGCCAAAGGCAATCCGCCAGGCCACTGCGGATTCGGTGGTCTGTGCGGTGTGATTAGTCTAACCGCCCAACTCCAGTTTTACTCTCACTTCAACAATTTCATCAAGTGCTCCTACCAAAATAATGGCTTGCGGTTTTATTTTATAACAGTTGGTCCTCACACATGGCGATTTCATTCACGCCATATAGGTAGCTAGTTCTCCAACTTCGCTAGAATAGGAGGATTTAGTCCTGTTAGAAGTAACAAAAGCCTTTGTATTCATATGTAAAAGAGGGACCCTTGGGGTCTACATATAGGAGAAGAGGAGAAGGAGAGAACACCACAGGCGGTGTGAGACTAATCCTAAATGCAATAAAGAATAATAAATACATTTAATATTAACATCTCCCCTCAAACTCACGGTGGATCATGAACCGAGAGTTTGCTAATAAGATATTGGAATCTAGCAGAAGTGAGAGACTTGGTGAGGAAGTCCGCAATTTGTTCTTCAAAGGCAATGAATGGTAGAGAAATAGTGTTGGCGAGTGAAGTGACGATCAATTTCAATGTGTTTCGTCTGTTCATGAAACACCGGGTTGGAGGCAATTTGTATAGCGCTTCGATTATCACAGAATAAGGGAGTGGGTCTGGATATCGATACACCAAGATCACAGAGAAGATGGTGAAGCCAAATGATCTCAGCAGTAGTGGAAGCCATGACACGAAACTCGGCTTTAGTGCTGGAGCGCGCAATGGAGTCCTGTTTCTTGCTACGCCAGGATATAAGGGAGTCACCCAGGAAGATACAAAAGCCAGCAGTTGAGCGACAAGTTGTAACATCCCCCGCCCATTCAGCGTCTGAGAATGCTCAAAGGGTGAGTGTAGAAGTGGCAAAGAGAAATAGTGACCTTGTGAAGGAGATGCGCATGTAGCGGAGAATCCGGAGGACTGCAGCGTAGTGAACCGAGCGAGGGGCTTGGAAAAAATTGACTGAGAAAGCTAACAGCATATGCAATGTCAGGTCTAGTCATAGTGCGATAGACCAGCATCCCGACGAGGCGCCGATAGAGGGTGACATCTCGAAGAGGTTCACCGTCAGTGGGGAGGAGTTTCAGATTGAGCTCGATCGGAGTATCAACTATCCGAGTGTCAGTGAGAGTTGCAACAGAAAGGATGTCTGAGATGTACTTCTGCTGGGAAACCAGTATGCCACGTTTGGATCGAGAGATTTCCAGCCAAAGGAAATATCGGAGTGGTCCCATATCCTTCATTTTGAACTGACTGCGAAGGTGCTATTGAAGAGAGGAAATGGTGGCATAGTCATCGCCAGTGATAATCATGTCATCTACGTAGAGAAGGAGGATGACACAGCCCTAAGCAGAAGTGCGAGTGAACAAGGCATGATCAGTATGTCTCTCAATGAACCCGGCTTTGAGAACAGCCACGCGGAAGCGCTCAAACCAGGCAAGTGGGGCATGTTTGAGACCATAGAGAGCCTGACGGGGATGATAAACATGGCCGGATGGAACAAAGAGACCAGTGCAAAAGTTTCATCATAGTCGATGTCATGCTCCTGTGAGAACCCATGGGCAACCAAACGGGCTTTGTGTCGCTCAATAGACCCGTTAGGTCGAGTCTTAATCTTGAAGATTCATTTTTAGTTGACAGGAGTGATGCTAGGATGACAAGAGACGAGGTCCCAAGTATGGGTTCTGTGGAAGGCCTGAAGTTCAACTGTCATGGCTTGCTGTCATTCGGGATGTGCAACTACTTCTCGGTATGTTTGAGGCTCCCAGTGGGAGTGGAGAGCGGTGAGAAAGGGCTGAAAGGAGGGGGAATAGGAGGTAGTCGTGGTGAGAGAGGAGGGGTTATACATGACAGGTCTGTTCTCCTAGCGAGCAGGTGGGTGTCGAGGGGGAACAGGGTTACGCCGAGGCGGAGCAAGATCTACGTGCAGAGATGCGGATGGAGCTTCACATGGTGTCGTATCAGAAGGAGAAGGAGCGGGAGAGGGAGCTCTTGTGGAAGGAGAATCCTCGGTTAGAGGGTTAGGTGGTAACGATGTAGGGGGAACAATATGGGTCATGGGACGGGTGAGTATAGGAGGAAGTAGAGGAAGAGTGAGTGGTGGAGCAGTAGTGGTTGGTGTGGGAAGTGTTGTTGGGTGTGGCGTGGAGGAAGAGAAGATCATTTCATATTCAAGGAAGGAAACATGACGAAAAATGCGGATGCGACGAGTCATTGGGTCATAACAACGATATCCTTTGTGGTGAGGACTGAGGCCCAAGTGGATGCAACATGCCAAGTGGGCAGAGAGTTTGGTGCTCTCAGGACATGGAAGAAGCACAAAGCAGGTGCACCCAAACGTACAGAGAGGTGCGTAGGTTGGTGGGCGAGAGTACATTCATTCATACGGAGTGACCTCTGAAATGACCGAGGAGGAAGTGATGTTGATAAGGTGGACTGCAGTGAGAACAGCTTCGGCCCAGAGGGAATGGGGAGCAGAGACAGAGATGAGAAGGGCACTGGCAGTTTCGATGATGTGATGATGTTTCCGTTCGGCGACCCCAATTTGTTCGTGGGTGTGCGGGAAGGACTGCCGATGGAGGGTGCCGTGAGATTGGATGAGGTCGCGCATGGACGAAGAGAGAAACTACTGAGTGCAGGCGGAACGAAAAATTTTAATGCGACGCTCAAACTGAGTATGAATGATTGTAGTGAACGTGTAATATACAGTGGGTATTTCAGAGCATTGTCGTAGTAAATAAACCCAAACGCAGCAAGAGAAGTCATCAGTAAAGCTAACATAATAAAGATATCCAGAATGAGAGGCAATGTGGGGCTGGTCCCCAATTGTTAGAATGCACTAGATCAAAGAGGGTTGTGGTTTGAGAAGCATTGCTGGAAAAAGGTAGAGCAAGGTACTTTGCCAAACGACAGCCCGTACAAATAGAGAGGGGTGAAGAGGAGACACGACCCAAAGCTCCGAAGCGGATAACACTTCGAATTCAGTCACCAGACATGACCTAAACGTTTGTGCCACAAGTTGGCATCAGAGGTAACAGAAAGAACAGAAGGTGATGAAGATACTGATGGTGGGACGTGAAGATACTCCAGTTGATACAGGCCACCAGTCCTACGACCCTGTCCAATCCTCTGAGCCGTCCCTGAATCCTGGACAACACAATCAGAGGAGGAAAATAAAACAGTTAGGTCAAGATCACAAAGAGAACTAACAAAAATGAGGTTCATGTGGAGACGAGGGGCATGATGGATGTTAGAGAGCGTAAGGTGACCAGAGGGAGCAGAGGATGAGATGATCGAGCCAGACTGCATAATGGGGACAGAACCCCCGTCAGCATATTGACTTGAAGGTGAGTGGGGTTGGAGGTACAGTTGGTGAGAGGTTTTGAATCGTTGGTAAGGTGGCAGGAGGCTCCATAGTCAAAATACCAAGGCGTAGTTGGTGGAACCCGAACAACAGTATTACCAGGAGCGACGAACAGACTGTGAGCTGCAGCGGTGGTGCGTTAAAGTAGGGGTGACTGAAGGAGTAATTCCTCAAGACGTTGAAGTCGATCTGTAGCAACTTCAACGGTGGGATTTGAACTTGGGCCACGACCACGCCCCCGACCATGGTTGTTATGACGGTTGTCATCAGGGCGTGGGGGACGAGTGGGGCATTCGAACTTCATGTTTCCCACCTTTTTACAGTAGTTTCAGGTAATATTGTCTTCCCGCGGTCGAACTGCAAGAACTGTGTCGGTCCTAGGAGGAGGTAGAGGATCCACAAGAGGACGAATGCAAGTCTCTTCATCAAGTAGGGCAACCAGGGCTTCATCCAAAGTAAGGAGAGGAACTCGATAAAGGAGCTGAGCTGCTAGAAGAGCAAACTCAGGTCGCAGGGCAGCAAGGAACTGATGGAGATGACCCTCAAAAAGATGGCGTTGAAACTCCAAGGAGCGGGCACAACCACAGGGTAAAGGGACCACAGAATCTAATTCATGACAAAAGGTGCTCATCATGGTGAAGAAATCCCGAATGGACCGCCCTTCCTGTTGTGCAGACAGAGAATCGCAGATTAGACGATGACGACGAGCTCCACCGCGGGGAACAAAGAGATCCCGAAGATATTCCCACATAGCGCGGGCAGAGGAGAGGCGACCAATGGAGGTGAGGAGCGGACGAGCGACAGACTCCAGGATATAAGCCAGAATGGCCTGATCGTGATGTCGCCAAAGATTAGCGTCATCAGGAGCGGTTGTGGCGTCAGTGGTGCTGGCATAGCTGGGAATAGTAGAGCTTGCAGATGTGGTAATAGTAGAGCTTGCAGAGGTGGGGGAGCACCGATGATGTGATCCCAGAGATCACGATTGGAGAGGGCGGCCTCGACAATAAGGGCCCAATCCGACCAGTCGCTGGCGGTAGCCAGTTGGAAGGAAGTAGCCAGTTGGAAGGAAGTAGCTTTCAGAGGTGGCGAGATCAGAGGGGTGGTCATGACGCCGGAAAGGTGAGGAGCCGAGCAGAGTGGACACAACGACAAAAAGAGGTAGGGGTGGGCTGGCGGCAGAACTTGCGGATAGGCGAGCGCGGACAGGCGGATAGGCGAGCTGCGGGTAGGCGGGTAGGACTTGCGGGTAGGCGGACTGGCTGCAGCGGCAAGGGCGGCCTGGGGGCGGACCTGCGGGAAGACGGATAGACGGCTCAGGTCGCAGCGGTTTGGCAGGCTGGGCGTACAGGGAATAGGGTTGTCGGGTTCTAAAGCAGGTTGCGGATAGGCGTGGCGGGTGCGGCGGCTTCCTGGGAGATCGCAGACAGAGCGGACAGAGCGCGAAACAAAGTGCGAGCACGAAAAATTAAGAACCCGGCTCTGATACCATGTTAGAAGTAGCAAAAGCCTTTGTATTGATATGTAAAAGAGGGACCCTTAGAGTCTACATATAGGAGAAGAGGAGAAGGAGAGAACACCACAGACAGTGTGGGACTAATCCTAAATGCAATAAAGAATAATAAATACATTTAATATTAACAAGTCCATGCGAAACCACGTGAGATCAAAATAAAAGGAAAAAAATCCTCTCACCTTTCCAAGCAAGTCACAGGAGAACAAGGGAAAAAAAATTCCTTTCTTTCCTTCGATTTAGGTGTCCAGCTTTTGAAAAAAAAAACTTTCAAAATCGGATTCGGATCCGGTCCATATCTGAACCAACAAATCTCAACACGTATATGATCGGAATCTATGCACCCAGAGCAGTCGACGAGTGAAGCTCATTCGCAACCCACATACCACTGTGCCTTTATTGATAGTCTTTTCAGACTATATATAGGATAAAACAGCACCCAAAAATATAATAAATTTTAAGTAGCAATGCAGCTCAGATGTCCAAATTCTATACAACAAATGGCTCAACCTAGCCATTCAATTCTTTCTTGTAGTTCATTTAAACTCAGTAGCAATCTTATGACAGGCACACCTACGCTAAATCAACTCTACACCAATAAGCTTAAAAATACATAATTAATGTGCTCTCAATTCCCTGAAAAATGTATAATGAACTATAAAGGATTTACTAAACACCATAAAAAAATATCTTTGATTCACCGCTATTCTATACCATAAGCTTATTTGCTCTGGTGAGGTTAGACAAAAACATCATTATCATAGAATGTATGTTTGGTATGACAAATGTTACTACCTTTACCCAAAAAAAATTTAGTTTGGGGCATAAGATTTTGATATGACAATGACGTTTTTGTCCGATCTCACCAGAGCAAATAAGCCGCGATAAGCCACGCCAAACACAACCTTAATTATGGCTCCGTTTGGCACGATAGTGGTGTTCGTAAACGCATGGGTTAAACCGTTATTCGTTAAGGATCACCTAACAAACATCATCCGTTTGAACATAAAAGTGGATGAAGTTCCTTAGATGGGCGTTAACGAATGACAATTTAATCCCCATGTTCATGACCGTCCCCATCGTGACGACCGGAGCCTATATCAATTAACCACTTGATTAGCTATTGAGTTCATCATAATTACAGTCTCACACTAGTGCTTAACTTGATTGTAGGAAAATATAACCACTTGAACACATACTAGTAGAAAAACAAGTTCACATTTACTAAGATCACTTAAGATACAACTTGCAAGTAAGCATGTAAAAACATCAGCCAAGAGCAAAAGGGGCAATACTGTAAATATATAGGACATTGAGTGTAGATATATAATGAAGGTGGTTTATCATGCTAGGCGCAGATCATGAGAGCCATATCCCATCCCTTGAAGGTTTGGTTGAGTCGGCTGAGTGCGGAAGGAGTACAGGTAGGGAGTCCCATTTCCAAGTGCGAGCGCCCCGTCGTAGCTGCCTGCTGGATCTTCGTCCACATAATATACTGCGTGCTCCTCCGTCTCCTGCATCCATAAATATATCATCAAACTTTATTTAATTCAATGCATGCTTATATGCTAGCAATCGTTCATGGGGTTCCCCGTGTATCGACAGCGACAGTGCAACTACCATTCGTTAATCACGTGAGAATTTTTTTTTCGTCAAACACAATACTTAATAGAAATTGAGGAAAGGAGGGCTCACATTGTCAAATATAAAATACACAAATTAATTCCACTTTACAAAATTTGTAAGCTTATAATACAAAAATGGTAAAATTGGAAAGATGAAAATTTTCACTAAAAGATGGTTTTTGCCTTATTATATACAAGCAGTCACGCACGGGATTCTCCTGTGCTCTGACACAAAAGTACATTTACTGCTCGCTATCTCAGTGAAAATATTCCGCATAATATAAAATTTAATAGAAATTGAGAGAATGACAGAGGCTAGCTTTAAGCAATTATAAAATACAACTGAAAAGATAAATTTTCACCAAAAGATATATTTCTATTAAAGATGATGCATACCAGCTCACGGAGTAAGCTCTTGTGTGTTTCGTGGGAGTTCTTCAACTGCATACAAGAAGGGAAAAATGGATGATGAAGCAAAGAGAACTCTAGGCATCCATGATATAATGAAAAAACATTAAAAATGACTCTTCAAGTACATACATGGTGAATATGCAGTAATTCACCTTCTTTTTTTTTTGTAGAAAAGAGAAGGATTATGTTGGCTCTCACATTTATAATGTAATTAAATGATGTGGTACTAATCACAACTTATTTGAATCTACAAATAGACACTAACATGAGCTTTGCCTCCAACGCGGGGGTGCTCATATTAAGTGCATACGGTTATGTTAGTTTCTCAATGCGAAAGTGTTCTAAATATACATGCCCCTCATATATATGGACTCTTGCTAACACGAGCATTACCTTTTGTCAAGCATAAAACTTAAAATCAATTGGCAAGTGGCACATAGGCCTGAGATATACATTAAGCACATAAGGCTATGCTAGTTTCTTCTCAATCTATTTCTATTGTTATGGCAGTTTCCACTTTTTTGGCATTCTTCCATTGCATTTTCATGTATTTTACTCTTTGTTTCTCGTAAAAGTGTATTAGAGCGAGGTTTGTTTGGAGTCAATCAAGTTTGGAGAGGATATCGATTGGAACTCTAATTTAGGTTCCATCTCTCACCATGGACATTATAAAAATTAGTATATTCACATAAAAGCTATTTATTGGAGGCTATAAAGCATGGAACGATGTGAAGAGTAGCATCAAAGAAGGAACCTCTACTATGATCAAGAATGATCATAAGGCTTTTGTATTAGATATATTAGATTATGTCCGTACGTATCGAGATCGACTCGGAGCGTGTTATTGAGTTCGTGTCGTTCTAGAGTTAGGTTATATGCTGGAGATACTATATAATCTCTATTCCAAACTTGATAGGGTTATGTGGACTATCTTGAGCGGAGTTCTTCCCTTCTACATTCTGCACTCATCTCTTAATGAATTATAAGATGTTCGGGAAGATCGCAAACTCAATTAACCACCTCCAATCAATCTCTAGAAATTATCTAAGCTAGCTTCTTGCAAGGTAGTTGAAAAAGAGTGATGAATGCTTATCCCAAAAGGAGAATTTGAGTCACCATGTATGAAAGAAATTTAAATCACCGTTGGATTATATGAAAAGAATCTTGACTGGGTCACCGGATACCGTAGCCAGATGCCATAAAAAAAGTCCAAAGATTGGGACGCTATTATCGTTGAAGAGTTCATCAATTCCTTGCAAGATCATGACAAGCGGCTAAATAAGACGGAGCTGAAATTGATGAAACAAGCTTTGGATAAGATTTCCCTAAAAGAAGAGGGAGAATATCATCACACATTTTGAAGTGGAAGAGGATATGGACATGGCCGGTCATGAAAAGATAAGAGGGAGCTACATCACCCCATCCCAAAAAGATGAGAAAAATCCGAGAGTACAACCAAGAAAGATGTCATGATCTAGGTAGAAGATGAAACCATGATGATAATGTATAAAAGAAACAAACTTTGAATACTACAAATGTCATAAGTTTGATCATTATGCATGAGAATGCATAAATAATGTGAAAATAAATGTAACCTTAAGAAGAGCAACAATGAAGAAGAACTTTCTATGTTTCTCGCATGCATTTTTTTAGGGAAAGGTTTATTTTTAATTATATTGGGCAAAAGGATACAACAAACATCACGGACTGGGATCCTCTCCAGTTCGCGCGTACTGGAGGGGATCCAGTTCACGCCCATGATTTTTTCCTCCCAAATCGGATGGCGGACAGATGAGAATTTGAATTGCGGCTGACCTGGCCAGTGGGCCCCGCGAGTGCACCTGAGTTTCTTTCCACCATCCGATTTTGGAGAGGCAATCGGGGCCGCGAACTGGACCCCTCCAGCTCGCGCGAACTGGAGAGGTTCCCGGTCCACACATCACAAGAACAACAGCTAGTCTACCCATTAAACCTGCCCACATACACCATAAAAGAAGGGGGGGGGGGGGGGGGGGGGGGGGAAGACACCTAGTCTGCCCAGAGATCCAAAAAAAATTACATAAGAAAACAAATCATATATGTTTCTCGCATGCATATTAATTGAGAATTAAGACAAAGAAGAACCATATATCATGTGCTTCTCACTTGGAATGACATTGAGAGTGAAGAGATGAATAAATGATATCACGACTAAGTTTCATGTAGTCATTGGCTATGTTTGGCTCGACTCTTTTGCTCCGGTGAGTTTGGACAAAAACTAAAGCATGTTTGACAAGACAATAGTTATGTCCACCACCAAGAAAAGAAAACTAGTTTTGAACATAGCAATAGGCAGTTTCTGAGGTCCATGTGGTCGGATGTTCACGAACGATAGTTCGCAACCATCGCGTTCACGGCCATCACCGCCCTGCCAAACGGATCCATTATTTGTGGAAAAAATTTTCCATGTAACATGATTAAACCCCATCATTTTATAGTATATATATATTTTTTCCAAATCCTTTATCATTTTAACATAATTTCTTTTTTATCTATAAATTTTATTTATAATAAATATTATAAAAGATAAAAAAATTATATAAATATAATAATAATAACGGGTTGTTGTATATACGCGCAGCTTGTTTTTCGGTCATATTCGCGCAAATGAAAAAAACACTTGTATGCGTGCATTTTTTGGAAAAGTGTTCAACATGAAAGTTGTAGATCTCGACGGTTTAAGATGAGAACATGCACGGTTTAAGATGAGAACATGCACGGTTTAAGAGTACTTTTTCTGAAAATGCACGGTTTAAGAGTATTTTTAAAAGACGCAAAACTATTGCGTAACTACTGCAATTTCGCAAAAGTTACGCATCGTTTCGCGCCTTTTCAAAATACTCTTACACCGTGCATTTTTAGAAAAAGTGTTCAACATGAAAGTTGTAGATCTCATCGAGATCTACAACTTTCATGTTAAACACTTTTCGAAAAAATGCAGGCATATAGCTGTTTTTTTCATTTGCACATATTTGACCAAAAAATGCGCAGAATGTACAAACATAAAACCGTAATAATAATAAATATAACAATAATATAATTAAATATACTGTATAAAATATTTTTACAATTAACTTAATATAATAGATATATTATAGCACAACTTAGTGACCGCAGTTGGCAGTGTACTGAGGCAACGATAATTCTCCGAGAGGGGGATTCAGATTTTTTTGTGGAGAATTTAACGGGTTCATTAATTTTCAACTTTTTATATTTTTTTTTTAATCAAAAAACTTTATACTCTTAAATTTTTTGGAGAAATGTCTTATCCGTTAGACAAGTGGATCGATCCCCTTCATTTCGTCAGAAATGGAGCGGATGCGGATCCAATTCTCCGGGGGTAGTTCAATATTTGTGACTACCGGGTATTGCCGCTACCATACACTATAAGAAACGTGTGCACCTCTACTAGTGTGATATGGCTCAAACTTATCAAATGTTGAAGATGCGGCTCCTGGTAATGAATAAAGAGATATTGTCGACAACATCAAATTGAGCTCGAATCAAGAAGAAGAATAGTACTCTTGAGATGAAAATCTTGAATGCATGCAAAACTATCATTTGATAAATGAATTTGTCCTCAAATATGAGAATTGGAATTGGCGATTCAATTCCAACTCTGTTGTTCGGCGTACCTTATAATGGGATGAAATTAGAATTCCCCTCAATTCTGTGGGAATTGGTTTTAGCCTAATTTCCGCAGCCACCAAGTTAAAAAAAAAATTTAGGTGTGTTTCTCTCACCTACTTTTAGGCGGGAGAATAAATAGCCACATTGGAAGAGGACCCCGCCCCCTTTTCCTTCGAAAATTTTCAGCCTTCATCCCCCCACCCCCCGCGGTGAAACATCACTCTTGCCCTCCTCCCGCGCCAAAGCCTCTCCCTTGCTCTCCTCCCGCGGCAAACCCCTCCCTCGTCCTCCTCCTGCGGTGAATCCCTCCACCTGCTAATGCCTTCTATTTCTCCACCAGACGTCCTCTTTACTTCCCTTCATTTTGATATCACGGAAGTGCGTGCTGCAATGGTACTTTGTTAGTATTTGTACAAATACTATTAGTTTTGACAGTATTTTGTTCGTATCTGTACAAATACTGTTAGTTTTGGCAGTATTTTGGGTCAAATACTGTAAATTATGACAGTATTGTGGCATCTAGGGTTCTGCCGCAGGAGAAGGCGTCTGAAAAAGAGGAAATCCTAGCCGACATTTGGCGGCCTCTAATGTTCCGCGGCGGGAGGAATAACGTGTTGCAGTGATATTTTGTCAGAATTTGTACAACTAATGTTAGTTGTGGCAGTATTTGGAGATAATACTTATAAGTTCTGTCGAGGATGAATTTATTACAACAATATTTTGTCAGTATTTCGTACAAATACGGTTACTTCTAACAGTATTTGAGTGAAATACTATAAATTATGACAGTATTCAGACCACTAGGCTTCCGCTGTGGGAGAAGGTAGCCGAAGAAGGGAAATTTTAGCAGGCGTTCGACGCCCTCTACTGTTTCGTGGCGGGAGGAAGACTCCAAAGAAGGTCTGTAGGGTGTCTCCGCGTGACGAGGACGAGAGCGAGGTTTCGGAGGACGAGGGGGGGGGGGGGGGAGGTTCGCAGTGGGAGGAGGACGATGGCTGGGTTTTGAAAATCGTCGTCGAGGGGTGCGTTTTGCCGCGAGGGAGACGAGAGATTAGAGGAGCGGGGTGTAGGAAAAGAGAATTTTATGTGCGTTTCTCTCACTTATTTCTAGGTGAGAGAATAAATATTCATTGGAAGTGGACCCCACTTCTTTCCTTCCTCCAAAAAATTTCCTGCACCCCCAATCTCTCATCTCCCTCCCGGCGAAACCCTAAGACCGCCTCCTCCCCCTCCCACGATGAACCCCGGCCTCCTCCTACGGCGATCCCTGACCTCCTCCCACGACAAACCCTAGCCTCCTCCACCGGCGAACCCCAGTCTCCTCCCCCCGCGGTGAAAACTCGGCCTCCTCCTCCCACGATGAAACCCTGGCCTCCTCCTCCTCCCGTCGCGAAACCCCGGCCTCCTACTCCTCCCGCGGTGAAAACCTCTCCTCCTCCAGCGGTGAAACCCCAACGTCCTCCTCCTCCAGCAGGGAAACCCCGACCTCCTAGTATTTTGGTGAAATACTGGGAGTTTTGACAGTATTTGACCAAATATCATCAGAACTCTCAGTATTTCACCAAAATACTATTAGAACTCCCAGTATTTCGCTAAAATATTATCAATATATTGTTCAATATTGTGCACAATACATTCTATAAATTAGATATTTTATATCATAATATATATAATAGTGGAGAGAAGATGTTAATACGATTACATAATGTAACATTATACCGTTTTGATAGATTGCAATGTGTTTGTTATTAACTTTTTTGGTCGTAATGCTGTCATAATACACAGTATTTGATCAATCAAATACTGTCAGAACTTCCAGTATTTCACCAAAATACTGTCAGAACTCCCAGTATTTCACAAAAATACTGGGAGGCCAAGGCTTCGCCGTTGGAGGAGCAGGAGGTCTGGGTTTCTCCGTTGGAGGAGGAGGTCGGGGTTTTGTCACAGGAGTAGGAGGGGGGAAGGTCGTCGCGAGAGGAGGAGGAGGGCGCCGCGTGAAACCCCGACCTCCCAGTAGGGTGGTGTCGCGTGAAGAGGAAGAGCCGGGAACTGGCACTTTAGGGTTTCGCAACAGTAGAGGTCGGGTAGGAAAATTTTTTTGAAGGAGTGGAGTGGACCCCACTCCCAAATTTTGCTATTTATTCTCCCACATAATTCTAGGTGAGAGTAACTCACCTAAAATTTTCTCGTAGGAAAAGGGGGTGGAGTCCACTTCTAATGGGGCTATTTATTCTCCCACCTAAAACTAGGTGAGAGAAACACACATACAATTTTTTTCCCAAATCCGACACTTCAGGTCGGACTTAAGATTGTAGATTTCACCCACGACACCTTCCCATGCCTACCCCAGCGGGATTCTCTACATGCTTCCCCGATTCCTCGTCCTACTTTCAAGTTCCGATAGTAAATCCAGGCAGCTCCTCCCCCTCGGTCGAACTCCTTGTTTCCTGCATCAAAAAGCTCCATGGTTGGTACATTTTAGTGAAGCCCATCACAATAAGAACCACCCTTTACTAAGGTAAATAAAGGTTACGAGCAGCACCTTGAATATGGTGTTGAATAGTTCATTAGTGTTAAGTTCCTACCTGAAGAATTATAGATTCTAATTTTGACGTGAAGAATTCATGATTGTAGCCGAGCAACAGAAATGGAATTGCCGCAATTTCAATTCCCTTCGACATTGGAATTAAGCCAATTCCAATTTCTACCTCTCAATTCTGTCCAAACAAACAAACACACAGTGAATATATTTATCAGGCTATTAAAAGATAGGAATATTTATTGGAGTAGGTTGAAAGTCCCTTACACTCTTACTGCATTCACTCAGTTGAAAGTCCCTTGTTTTCAGGTTATGGGTGGTAAATCCACTAGAAAGGAGCACTACTCCCGTAATGTTCCCATTAAGGTTTAAGTCTTTGGGCTTAGGATTTAGGGGCTAGCTCGTGGGTACATGTTGTAGGAAAGTTGTCTCCAGGTGCAAGAGCTTGTGGCGAGTTGGTGGGGTCACCACCTATAACATCCCCCACACTTCTAGACCCCCTAAAGTTAGGGTTAGGGCTTGAGTGATGCATGGAGGCCCTAGTGTGACCCTAGCTCAGCTTGAGCTTAGGGAAATGACTAACTGCACCCCCAATGTGAACAAGTCAACTTAGGTCAAAATTACACTATTTGGCAAAGTGGGCCCAATAGGGGCATCACCATGATCCAATCAACATTAAATGATGTCAAGGGATTCAAGACACACCCCTTGGACCAGTCAACCCATCAAGTTGACCAAAGTCAACCCCAAGGTCAACCATGGTCAAATTAACCTTAAAGGCTAAATGAGAGCTCAAGCCAATTCAAGTGGGCTAAAGTCATGCCCAAGGACCATCCTAAGTCCCACTAAGTTTATCAAATTTATTTAATCTAAATTAGATGATTTAATTAGGATTTAATGAGGGTAATTAAGAGGGAAGTTACATTTGGAGGGGGGAATAATGGAGGGAGGCCAAGTGACACTCCCTTCTTCTTCCCCAACCCCTCCTTTCATCTCGCCTGATAAAAAAGGAGTTTCCAGCAATTATAGGTGGGGCACCATCAAGGAGGGTCATTAATGGTCATGACCTACCACCTCTCATTCATGGATCTCCTATATAGAGGCCCCCAAAGCTCAATTTGACCCTTTCATCACCTTCAGAAGCCCTCAAGCAATCAAAATCGACTCTTGGATCAAAGCTTTCGGTGGTGAATCGAGATCGGGAGAGGTTCGCCGGAAAATGCCAAAAACCATGGCCACCCGCCCGAGTAGCCGCATCCAAGCTCTAAATCAAGCATGTTTCTCCCCCTCTCCCCTTGTGCTATCTTTCTAGATCAATAGGGATTGAATTCGGGCTCAATCGAGTCAAATCCATTTTGAAATTTCTATGGAAAACCAATTTTGGGCTTCCTCTCGGGATCGCCGGAAAACAGCTCTCCGACGGTCGTGCCGCCGCCCGGCGATAGCCACCACCTCAATGGAGGTGGTGGGGGTGGTGGCCGGCCCAGGAGGGGGCTAGATCGCCGGAAATTGGGTCTGAAAGCTGCTCTAGGTCGGGCAAATCCCGTCCCTTGGCTGGAGATTGAAGACGAAATCACAGCCGTTAACTGTTTTAATATATAAATTATTATATTCAATATATTATATTTACCCTTTATTATACACTTTTTAATTAAGAAAAATGAGGCCCTTAGAGGCTGAACCATAAAAAGTTACCAACATAAAAAAGGTAGCTTTATGAGTCTACTTTAATTAGAAATTTAAATCAGATCATTTGGGGCATTATAGCTCCCTATATGTCAATTCTTATGGGACTGGTTCTTAAGATAAGACAGTCACTATTTCCTTAATAACTTTTATTGGCTAAGGGGATTGACTTGATATTTAGGGCATGTAAGAATATACCATAAAGACACCTACAGTCCAAAAATAAGAGTTTTTGGACAACATTTTCCTATGATTTTAGAAAAAATGTGATTTTTCATATAAATGGAATATTTTGAGGAACAATATTAATTTTAATCCCAAATTATGGTGAGAGGTTCGTTATGGAGGTATAAGGCTTTGGTAAAAATTTAAGGTCCTTTCGACACTTGTAGATTGGTGAAAACGACTTGCAAGTTGTCATATTGTATGTGATATGGTGTGTATTTAGCCAAAAGCTGTATCTTGTGAATTTAGCAAGATTGGCTTGGTCAAATCCCGTAAAATTTTATACATGCAATTATTTAGTGAAAGTACACCTCTTCATGAAGTTTTAGAACATTTGGGGTTGATTTGCTTAGCAAATGAATTAATTAGTATTTTTGTTACGCAAATGTATTAGTAAAATTATGGTGACTAAAATAATTGGAAAAATTATGAAACCTTGCCAATAACAATTATTTAGTATTATAAACACTATATAAATTATTTGGAATATTTGAAAATCAGAATCTTAGGGTTGCAGTTATAATTACCATTTTGCTCCTTCTATATTATTGAGATAATTGTGCTTAAATTGAGTTATAAAATAATAAATTTTTGGAATAAATAATTATTTACCATTTATAACCTCTAGTAATTTTCTGGAATTATTTGATGAATATTTATTGTACTTTATGTGTAACTTGACCTAGTAGATCAGATTTTGATAATTAGAAAAAAAATATCAAATATTATTGGAATGATGCGAAATTTTGTCCAGAGCCATTATTAGTCAAGATGATGTTAGAGTAATTTTATCTTGCTGGTTTGATAATAGAAAGTAACACTTCATGTTCACAATCACATGTAGCAATAATTTGGGAAAATTATAATAACTGCTGATTATTTTAGAAAAATTATAAATCTATAGAATTAGGTCTAAGATGTCATGATAGGTCTCAGAAAATAATCTTAGATCCTAGGGTTAAGAATTTTGTGGATTCCTATTCATACACACATACAAGAACCTATTATCAACATTTAGTAATTTTGGAAAATTAGTGTTTTCAGCAGTTGTTGTTTTGGAGAGGTCACGCACTTAGTAAACCTGGAAGTGGATTGATTAAGGGTAGCATAACATTACTAAGTGGCTTGAGAAAGGGAGTGATGAGCTTCAACCAATCATAGTTTCTAATACCGTTGTGAGCCCTTCACATTATAGATCTCGGTAAGTCCAAGGTTAACATAAATCGCTAAGTAATCCAGAAGTTAGATAAGAGTAGTCTAATAGGATGAAGGAATGTTATAGCGACCTCACCCATGTGTGGGTTGGAGTAATATAGGGTTTGTTGGTCCTACGAGCTGGTGGCTCGGGTTGTTGGTCGATATCAGGACGGGTTGTCCTGCGAGCTGGAAGATCAAGTGGGTATTGTTATACCTGATTTGTGTTTATGTGGTGGGTCACTCGGTACTGGTCCAGTCGGCACACCGACAGAAGTACGATGTCTCTGGTGCGAATTATAGACCTTTGGGGAGACCAGTAGGATGTTTATACCGAGGTCTGGAGGACTATGTCCCCTAAGAGCACACCCGACCACATAAGACTGGTAGTTGCCAGCAAGAGTATGCAGGGGCTCTGCTGTTGCGTTCTTAGCATTGAGGAGTACGAGAGGTCTAGGCCTGGTAGTGTGTCTGCCCGCCTAGAAGTGTAGATACCCGCTCCACTACCAACGTGAGTCACGACGGTTGGTACCTGAGAGGTTGGCCACCTCCAAAAAGTGGGGATGCATGAAAGGTCTGTGCATATAGTCGTGTGTGTGAGTTACATAAACATTACATTACATTACATAACATGACATAGCATACGCACTTGCAGATCCTCATCAAATAAATTAGTATGAGCTCTTTTATATGATGAGTTACTATTTCAGAAACCTTAACGTATATGTTTGTATAAGCAATCATATAAGTTTGGGTACGCTTCTGTGATGGTAGTGTAGTTGCTTTATCTTACAAGTTTTACTTAGCCCATCTTACTGTACTTTTATACTATGCTAGTTATTGTTCTTCTTTACTGCTCATACTGATATAGAACTGCTAGAGAATTATATATATATCACTGTTATACAACCCCATATTCGCGGAGTAGGGTCCCTCTAGCAGCTGCGGGGCTAGCTATGCATTTTTAAGCTTTTTGAGGAGTTTGACACTCTTGGTGGCCAATTTAGGCTCAACCTGCATAATATACTAGCAGGGAGATGAAAAAATTTCCTCCCCCTGGCCCAATTGAGGGTCACCCCGACCAGTACTCACTAGTCTCTGAGCCCGCCCGGCCGCCTTCTCGCCCAGGCCGTGTCTCGCCTAGCCGTTTCTCGCCTAGCCGTAGCTTGCCAGCCTCAGTCTCGCCTAGCCGCTTCTCTCCCAGGCCACGTCTCGCCTAGCCGCTTCTCGCCTAGCCGCAGCTCGCCAGCCTTAGTCTTGCCAGGCCGCCTTCTCACCCAGGCTGCGTCTCGCCTAGCCGCTTCTCGCTATCCTCGGTCTCGTCTAGTCGCTTCTCGCCCAGGCCGCGTCTCGCCTAACCGCTTCTCGCCTACCCGCAGCTCGCCAGCCTCGGTCTCTCCTAGCTGCTTCGCGCCCAGACCGCGTCTCGCCTAGCCGCTTCTCGCTTAGCCGCTTCTCGCTCAGGTCGCATCTCGCATAGCCGCTTCTCTCCTAGTCGCAGCTCGCTAGCCTCGGTCTCGCCTAGCCACAGCTCGCCAGCCTCAGTCTCGCCTAGCCGTCTACTCGCCCAGCCTATGCTCGCTCAGCTGCCAGCTCACCCGGCCTATACTCGCCCGGCCTGTGCTTGCTCAACAGCCAGCTCGCCCGGTCTGTACTCGTCTGGCCTGTGCTCGCTCAGCAACCAGCTCGCCCGGCCTGTATTCCCCTGGCCATGCTTTTATCGTTATGCCCCCGGGGTAGAATTACCTCTTTACCCCCTGGTGTGGATGTTTTCTATTGGCCCGGGACCTATTTGTCTTAGGGGTATTTCTGACATTTTGGTCCCCAGCTTTGGTAAATCTATAAATAGACCCTTGAGGGTGCCTTGGAAGGCATTGCTTCTTAGCCACTAAAATCCCTCTGCTTTCTTCCTCCAAGGCACCTAGCTCAAGCATTGGCTAGGGAGGGGGAGACCTCAAAGGTCTTTCGGGTGTAAGGTGGGACCTCCACGCTAGAGCCGAGGGTCTGTTCCTAGTTTCCTAAGCCTTTGGCCTGTGACGTTCTCCTGAGTGTAGTAGGTGTGAGGTCACCCCTTTCTTGGGACCTCGAACTCCACGAGAGACCAAGTTTTTGGTTTCAATATTTTGATGCGGTGAGCGTGGAGAGTGACAAACACATAAGATCTCGAGAGAGTGTCATGGCCAGAGATCAGGGAGGTAGTGATGATCTCGGCGAGCTCCCCAACCCATCACCCTTCATAGGAAGGGAGGAGTTCATGGCATCCATCCAAGGCATCATGGAGATGCTGCGAAGTATTACCCCTCAGGCTGACAGCTCAACCCCCACCCCCAGGGACTGGCTCCTAGGGGTCTCATCGAGCTGACCAATAGTGGTCTCGACGAGTTACCTCTCAGGGGCATAGGCGAGATGACCCCAGCAGGGGGAGAAGGAAGTACACCAGGGGGACGGCCTGGGAAGGAAAGAATGGGAGAGGGGGTCGAGCGAGACCTCACCGACCGGGAGCTGTTCCCCAGCCCGGCGAGTGCTAGCCTTCCAGGCGAGCAGGTCTCGCGAGTAGAGGTTACAAGACCACCACTCAGGGGGTCACCCTTCAGTGAGCTGATCATCTCAGCTCCCATTCTTGAGGGATTAAGAGAGCCTGACATGGCTTACTATACCGGGAAGGATGACCCCATCCAACACCTGCAGTGGTTTGAGGATGTCGTCTCCATTAGGCCGATGACAGATGCTTTCAAGTGTCGCCTCTTCGCAATCACGTTGAAGAACAAGGTAAGGGACTGGTTCGACCAAATCCCTCCGAGATCGATCTATGGGTTTAAGGACTTGAGCCGGAGCTTTTAACTTCGCTTCTCCACCTCCAAGAAGAGGAAGAAGAGTCCTGAGTCCATCTTCCTGATAAGGCAAGGGGCCGAGGAGTCACTGGCCCATTACGTTGACAGTTCCAAGAGAAGATCCTGGATATCAAGGAGATGTCGGGGTATGCCCTCCAGATGGCATTCACGGTGGAGTTGCACGAGGTGTTCTTTAAGATGAGCCTAACCCGAAAGGACCCCTTTCCTTTGAGGAGCTGATGGAAAGGGCAGTAGAGGAGATATCCATGGAGGCGGCCAACCCAAAGTTTGTCAAGAAGTTGGCAAGATTGACAGAGGTGGAGTCGAAGGAGCAAGTTGGCTCGAGGCATCAAGAGGGAAGATGGAGAGAGGAGCTGAGAGCTCAGGGGTTCCAGGGACATGAAGGTCCGGAGCCAAGCTCAAGGCATCAGGAGGGAAGGAAGAGAGAAGAGTAGAGAGCTCAGGGGTTCAAGGGACCTCAGGAAGGTCGGGAACCTGGTTGGAGGCAACAGGGAGGGCCCATTAAGGGTCTTGGGAGAGGTCTCATCTAGGGTGGGGGGATTTTTATGGAGGCCAAGGGAGGTTCAACTTCCAAAGGCAAGCCCCTAGGCAGCTCCTACCCCCACCGCAGCAAGCGATGGCGATTGGTTGAAGGGAGAGGAGGAACCGCATAGGAAGAGGAAGAGGAAGAGTAGAGTTACCCTACTGTGAGTTCCACTAGGAGGAGGGCCATGCAACAGCTACTTGCCCCGAATTCCTGGAGTTGAGAAGGATAAGAGCTCCGGCACCACAGCCTCAACAACCGCAAGATCCGATACGGATTGAAGAAGTCCAACCCGAGGCAGCAGGGGAGAAATGTGAGGACATGGTTTATGTGGGCACCTGGGGAGGGATCTGATGATGCACGAGGGAAGAGGGAGGCAGTGAAGAAGTGGATCATTTCTTGTAATGAACTTTGCTTGCATTGTATCAACTATGATTGATGAAAGGGACCGCCGGAAAACATTTGTGATTCATGAAAAGCCCCGAGATGATTCCGCTGACCAGGCTCCCACTAGTTGCCAGGGCAGGTTGATCTCTCAGAAGGGGTGAGTAGGCCTTACCCCAAGATGTTTCTGCTGACCAGGCTCCCACTAGCTGGCAGGGCAGGTTGATCTCTCGGAGGCGTGAGTAGGCCTTACCCCGAGATGATTCCGCTGACCAGGCTCCCACTAGCTGGCAGGGCAGGTTGATCTCTCGGAGGGGTGAGTAAGCCTCACCCTGAGATGATTCCGTTGACCAGGCTCCCACTAGCTGGCAGGACAGGTTTATCTCTTGGAGGGGTGAGTAGGCCTTACCCCGAGTGAAAGATGGGGCTAGATCTAATTTACTCTAGGGGGGGTGAATAGAGTATTTAAAATCTTGGATGTTTTTAATTTTATCAGAGTATAAAATAGGTGATACCAATAATATAGAAAGAAAAGAGAAATAGTCTAAACTATTCTATCTATCATAACACAGCAAGAACAAAAAGAAAATAAACACAACCAGACAACACAAGAATTTTATAGTGGTTCTCCAACTGGGTACATCCACTCTTCTACCATCCTGGTAGAAATCCACTATTAGGTTTTTGATCAGGTGACTGCCATCACAATATCTATTTATAGGGAGATATTTCAACCCTTTAGGCTTTTGATCAGGTGCCCAAAAACCAACCAAGTCTTTTGATCAGGTGACTTAACAATCAAGTGGTTAACTTTTGAAGGGAGTTAAACCCTTTTACAAGAGGTGAGAGGAGGTGATGGTGTCTTCTCTTTCTCTAATCAATAGAGAAGACTAGTGGATCTTGATGTTGACAAAGCTCCCCCTGAGATGTTGAATGATTCAGGAAGACTGGAAGCTTTGCTTCAGGATGTAGGTCTTCAGCTTTATCTGAAAACAATCCTGGAACTTTCTGACTGATCAAGTTGAGTTGTCCTTGAATGTTCCTGGAGGAGAAGGTTGAAGAAGACTCTTGATAGTGATGAATGTTCTTCTTGAGTCTTTAGGATTGACAAGGATGAAAGCAGATTGCACTGTGAGAGAGTTCTGAAGGTTCATTCTCTGTCTCTGTATTTCTCGTGTGCAGTATATTTTTCTTTTGATTTTTGGCTCTGTCTGATCTAGTGTTTTAGGGCTCACTGCTCTATCGACTGAAAAGAGAAAATCTCTTTTTTATATTCTCAGTCAATAAAATTCTCCTTGAATTTGAATTCCTGCATTAAATATTGATTGCCCTGGAGAATAAAAATGCTGGAATATTTTCTTTAATGAGTTTCCCCAATTGTCCCTAATAAAATAAGCAAGTAATTATCCTGATGAAGACCATAATTAATGCTGTCAATAACGGCTATATTCAGGGGAATATGAGCATTAATTACTCATGAATAATACTGCTAAATAATATAGAAAGTAAGGGACAGAAGAAGGAAAACTTCTCATTCTGGCCGGGACAGAAATCGTCGACCTCTGAACAGAATTCGTCAACCGGAGTTCCAAGTTCGCCGACCTGAGAATTCATGTTCGTCGACCTGAGCTCTGCGAACTACATACTAAGAAAAAACTTGACAATTCTGCGCTCTAAGTTCGTCGAGCTGAGAATCTGTCTGAAAGAAAAGATCGTCGACCTGAGCTCGAATATCGTCGAGCTCAGCTCAGAGAAATAACTTTGAGTTCGTCGATCTGAGATCGACGATCGTCGAGCTGAGTTCGAAGAACTTCGAACTGAACAATCTGTTCTCTGGATACTGCTAAGTATTGAGTCTACTCCTCTGCTGGCTGGTCCATGAAGGTTGAACCTAATAACTTAGCCTAAACTCTAGGACTACTAGACTTGACCCTGGCCTTGGCAAAAGCCCAAAAGCCCTCCTCTCTTTCTCTTTCCCTTTCCCCAAACCTAAGCCCACTTAAGGCAAGCTCCAAGAAGGAGGCACTTGGCTACCCTTGGATTCCCAGGAGGTGCCACGTGTCCATACAAGTGGAGGAGAGGAGATGAACTCCACCTCCCATTAGAAATAATCCCGCATCAGCAAGAGCCATGGGATGGCCTCTCCTCCACCTATAAATGGACCCATCCCCCTGCTCTCATCCTTACAAACCTAAACGAGCCCAGATCCCCCTCTACCGGAGCTCCAGCTCGCCGAAAAACTTTCACCACCCGAGCTCCACCATTACCTCCCATGGTGGCTCGGCCATGGCATCCCCAAGCCCCTCCAGTCCAAGTGGAAGCTTCTCCCCTCTCTCTTCCCAATCTTTGTGACGTTTTGCATGCGCCCCCCCAGCGGCCGGAGGGCCGCCGACACCACCCGATCCAAGCTCCAGGTCGGGTGGTGGACGCAGGTGGTTAGCCTTGCTCAGCACCGGTGGTGGCGCTGGGGAAGGGCTAAACCGCCAGGGACAACCATCCACGGTAGTGGAAGGCCGAGGTGTCGCCGGAAATCACCACTCCGGCGGCACCCAAAAATAGAGTGAAATTCTGTAATTTTCTGCTACGGTGACCGGCGACACTAGGCCGTCGGACACCTCCAAAGAAGGGCTTAACCCCCGGAGCGTCAGTCGGGGGTGGTTTCGAGGCCGGGGTAGTTGCCGGAGAGGCGGGGTGGTGCAGTGGCGCTGGGAGCAGAGCCACCCGCCACCCTTCTCCCGGTTTTGTATCTTCCGGCTGTGGCCGGCGGCGGCAGGACGCCGGACCACCCGCCAAAATGTCGCCGGCTCCTGACGAGTCGATCGGGGGCAGCGCCGGCGTCCAACAGTGGCTGGCCTGCGGTGGCTGAGGGCCACCGCCTTCTTCATCGGCGGGATGAAATCACCTCCGTCCATTCTCGGTGTTGAGATGGCGGAGATAATCTAATTGCCCCCCCCCCCCCCCGCATCAACTTCTGCGCCCCCCACAGCGGATCCGTGGCTGATCCGCTGTGGGAAAATGTTGGTCAATTTACCTGTCCGACGCAATTTCTAACCGGAGGATCAAGTCTGATCTGGTTATATGCAGACCCAATTTCAAAGTAGATTTTGAATATTTTTTTATAAAACAATATAGGCTCCTAGCGGAAAAGTATTGAACATGAAAATTGTTCCGCTTGATGAGGCTTTCTCCCCAAAAATTTGGGAAATTTAGGAAATTATTTGTTATTTTTAAAAGCCCAAATAAGAATTATTTGGCCAATTTAGAAGCTCAAAATTGCTCGAAATTTTTTGAAAAAATTTACTAGACTATTTTTAGGCCCTCTTAAAGGTTGTATTAAAATTTAGGAATCTTGGGATAAAAATTGAAGTTTTTTCAATTTCTTAGAGCTTAAGGTTGCACTCGAAAACTTATGTGCTCAAATTCTTTGAAAACAAAAAAAATCAAAGCACGCAGTCACTTTATATATTGAATATTAAGTCCAATTGACTATTTGATGAGAATACTCGAGGCAAGATTTTTCAGCTCCGAGTATTTCGAGGTTTTTGCAAAACCACTGAGCGCCTCATTCTTAAAATAACTCTTGGGCATTTTGGGTGGACTCGGAAGATGACGTACGAGTTTCGGGTAAAATAATCCACAACCTCATTTTGGATGAAGAATTTTCCTCATGTGTTGGAAACGATTGTCGAGCTTGAAAATCAAGGAAAAATGTACTCTCTAACGAGATTCTCGGATTCGATCCGATGCGAACAAATGAGTTGTTATCTATTCTCAGATGAACGATAAAAGTGTAACTTGTAATAAGCCTCCTAATCTGATTAAGACATGATTGAAAGGCGCAACTGAATTATTATCAGATCTTAATAATGGGTAAAACCCAGAGAAGTCTTCAAAAAACTAAAATGGAACTGAGCATGCCTCCTGAGAACGGAGATAGAACTGTACATACCTCCGAAAAACGGAGATGAAACTGAACTTGCCTCCTGAAAACAGAGATGAAACTAAAGCCTCCTGAATGGAGTGATTGGACTACTAACTATTTTTTTTATAATTATTCCAGTCAAGTACTGGTGCAGTGCCTTTATTTATTTCAGTTCAGTACTTTCTATTCAGTACTCTAGTCTCGTATTGGTCTTGCTTATTTACTTTTAGTTCAGTTCTTTTATTTAAAGTACTATTCTAGTCTTGTACTGGTCAAGTTCTTTTCAGTACTTACTTTTAGTTCAGTTCTTTCAGTTCAGTGCTTCTCCAGTATCCTACTGGTTTTATTTCTTTACAACATTTTGATTCTACAGCTTATACTATCAACAGCTTCTTTTACTACACTTTTGTTTCTGCAATTTACTATTTTAAGCACGGGTCTTGCTCTGACGGACAGTTATTTGATAGGTAAAACCTTAGTTGGGGATAACAGGAGTTGAGATGTTCCTCCTAAATAAGCCACAAATAAAGTGTTCACACGCTCCATGCCGAAAGTCGAGCCAAATTTCATTTGCCCGAATTATTTAAAAGTATAGTAAGACAAGCCGATGTAGACCTGGTGCATGCTAGTAAAATTGATAATTTGATTGCTTGTAAATTGCTTGCGGTAAATTGTGAAGGGTCAGTCACTTCCGCAGACTGATCATACCAGTACGGGAAGTTTGATGACTCAAGGCGATAGGGAGATGAGTACCACGGGTGACCGACCGTTATATTTTTCCCCGTTGGGTTGCCTCCACTGGTCGGCAAAAATGTTAAATCGTCTGATGTTGCTCACATTTAAGAGTACATGAGGTTATACGATAGGGCCTAGGCTATGCGGTACGATCGCCCCCAGAAGTGGTAGGACTGGCCACTGCCACCGACGACCACATTGGTGAGGCCCGCGGGGCTCGCTACCCTGCTTGAAAAGAAGTGGTTCACACTATGCCGACATAGGGAATGCTATGTGCGGCTGTGAATGCCTGCAATGTGTGTGTGGTTGTAACTGTCTGTGTTATGTATGCGGATGTGAATGTCTGTGAAGTTTGCACGGGTTGTGAATACCTGTTGTGCTGTTATGCTAGTGGAGCTTAAACTATAATTGATATATATTGTTGTTGTTATCCCAGTTATATTATGTCGCACCTCTTTTTATGATTGCTCCTAAATTATATATGGAATATTGTACTAATTCTCTCTTGCTTCGACTATCTACTTTTGTTGGGTGTGTGCGCTCATCCCCAGGATATGGATCCAGGAAGGAGATTTGACTCCACTTAGCTATGTAACTAACGGTTATTTTAATAACCATTCATATGATACGGAGCACCGTAGGGAATAGCTGCTACGGGATAATATGTCAGCTGATAGGACTACCCGAACAGAGGTACCTTTGTCGTCTCCATAGTTTCGAGACGTGAGTACTAGCGAACAAAGTTGAGAGAGAAATGAGTTGATAGATATAGTACTTTATAGCCTACGAGCTTTGTGCATAAACAGTGACTACGACCTTTTGCACTTCTTTTTAAATATATATCATTATATATATTTGATGTGGTTTCCTGTTAAAACTTTTGCTAAACTTTGTGATGTGATGTGAATGCTGCGATTCAAGCTGAGAAAGGCAGACAACTAGTGCTTAATTGTGAGGGTTGACACCCCTTAGGGAGAAATGGGAGGACGTCTTGGGCTACTAAGATCCCCTCTGGCCCGACCTGGGCAAAGGTTGGGGGGTCTTACAACATGCACGTTCCAGGCACTCTCAGGATGGAGCTGGATGCGAAGGCAAATAAGCTTGTCTTCATTAGCTATGATGAGAAGAAGAAAGTCTGGAAGTGCGTGGATCCTAAGACAAAGAAATTTGTCGTCTCAAGGGATGTGGTATTTGACGAGTTAACATCATACCAAGATAGTTCCTCAGTGGAACTACAGGAGAGCAGGGTGGATGGAAGACAAGAAGAAGATGTTGGCGATCTTCGTATATGTCTCCAGGAGCTCCGATTTCATCTAGCTTAGGGCAAGTGTTTCTGGTTCAGGAAGCAGGGGGAGCGATGCACCTAGTGTACCCGGAAGAAGTGCTGAAGCAGTATAAGTAGCTAGTGTGGTGAATAATGGTCAGGCCTTGCGAAACTCAAAGAGGACCATTATTCCACCAGCTCGGTAAAGGGACAAGAACATGGTGAGTTTCGTCTCATATTTTTTGCAGGTTCTCTGGACGAGCGGGGGTCATCATTCTTTAAGAATGTCACGGGGATTAAGGAGTTGGAAGATGTTATGGATAAAAGATGACCACCCTCAGGAAAAATGAGACTCGGGATCTTATGCCCATGGTTGATGACATGACTCATGTCACCTGCAAGTGGGTTTATAAGCTCAAGAAGAAGGCTGACGGTAGCATCGAGCAATACAAGACTCGTCTTGTAGCTCATGGGTTCTCCCAACAGTACGGAGAAGACTACAAGGAGATGTTCAGTCCGGTGGGAAAAATGACTTCAGTGCGGGTGGTAGTTGCCTTGGCGTATTACTAAGGATTGAAGATTTGACAGCTTGACATGAAGAACGTATTTTTTATAGAGACATTGATAAGGACATCTTCATGGTTCAACCACCTGGATATGTGTTTGAAGATCATCCATGACACGTCTGTAAACTGAAGAAGGCCCTCTATGGCTTGAAGTAGGGGCCTCGGGCGTGGTATGAAAAGATCGCAGAATACCTCCAGTTCTGTGGATACTTTGCCTCAGATTCTGATTCAAGCCTATTCGTAAAGAAGAGGGGAGAGCTTTATGTCTTAGAACTGTTATATGTTGACGATATAATCGTCACGGGGATCTCAGAGGAGGAGGTAGCTAGGCTCGGGTCAGAGCTAGCTATCAGATTCGAAATGAAGGATCTTATGGAGTTCCACCATTTTCTTGGTCTCGAGGTGGAGAGGAAAAAGTGTGGTGTGCTCGTTTCCCAAAAAGGCTATGTGGAGCGAATAGTGAAGCAATTCAGCATGCGTGAGAGAAAGAACAACTACTCCACTGGAAGTTGGTCTGAAACTTTGACATTATGAGGGAAGGATTCTTCCAGATCCCTTGGTTTTTTGGGCTCTGGTTGGGAGCCTAATATATCTAACGATTACGATGCTGAATATTTCTTATATTGTGGGCTGAGTAAGTTGATATATGTAGGAGTCGCGAAAACTTCATCTGGTTGAGGCAAAAAGTATCTTAAATTATGTGAAGTATGCCTCAGATACGAGTCTCTTTTATGGGAGGGATACGTGCTTCAACCTGTATGATTACACAGATGTGGATTATGGGAGAGATACAGACGATCAAAAGTCGAAGTTCTGGTTATGACTTCATGTGCTGATCGATAACTATCTTGTGGTGTAGAAAGAAGCAGGATTATGTGCCCATCTTCACCACTGAAGTGGAATACAAGACATCTTCCTTGGCAGCTCAGGAAGCCATCTAGCTGAGGAGATTGGTGGAGGACATCCATGAGGAGGTGTGAGTCCTACTTTGCTACATAGTGATAATGAGAGTGCTCTCAAACTGATTATAAATCCAATTTATCACGCGCGAACAAAGCACATCGAGATCGAGCATCACTTCATTTAAGGGAAGGTGCTAGAGGGATCTTTGATGGTGGAAAACGTGCAGAGCCAGGATAATGTCACCGATATCCTCACAAAGCCGATGCTGAATGGACCATTTGTGTGGTTACGGGGACTACTTTGGATAACTACCACTTCCCACGCGAAGGGGTAGTGTTGAAATTGTTAAAGTAGAAAGTGAGCGGTTAGGGTGGTGTAGACCGCACAGACCGTCGAAACCGCATGGTTAGCACAGATAGGATTGGAGAATAGCCAAGTTCTTGGCTATAAATGTTCTCGCGATCTGACTTAGCAGGTTCTCTGGAGCATTAATTGTGTGAATAACTTTTGCTAACCGCAGATTGCACTGTCTGGTTAGGGAGATCGCAGAAATCAGCAAACCGCAGCTTGGTGTGCTTATGGTTCAGGTCTCGTAGCTGTCTAATTATCAACTCAAGTTCACGCGGACTGAGGATGGTGTCCGCATTACTGTATGGACCGATGGAGTTAACACTACTAGCTGCCGCATCACTAGCGGTTACTCTATCCCCCTGGGTGGTGATGGTATCTGCCCACCCGCCTATAAATAGGGGTGCTGGCCTCGTCATAAATAATAGGAACTGTAAGAACTGAAGCTTGGGTTAAACTCGGCGGTTAAGATTTTCTAACCGCGCAGATAAGTGATGTGACCATATTTATTGCTATGTTTGTAGATTATGCGACTAGCACTTGGCAGTCATGGAACTAGTTCTGAAGGCAGTAAAGATAGCTAGTAGCATTCGGCGGCGGTTAGCAGCAGATCACAGATATACGAGTAGGTGGTCTTCTTCCTTGGCAGTTTCCCATCTTGGATATCACAGTTTGCCTTTGGCAGACTGAGTAGCAGTTCAATAAGTTGTTCCCTCAACCTGCGGTTAGGCTACCTTGGTGGTTAGGAGACCAGCTGTTGTGGTTCTCCTTTAGCGGACTGATTAGTAGTTCAAAAAGCTATTCGCTCAACTTGCAGTTAGGCGACCATGGCGATTAGGCGACCAAGTGTTGCGGACAGCGGGTAGCAGTTCTAGTTCATTTGTTTGTGGCGACTTTAGCAGTTACGTGACCTCGCAGATAGGTGACCAGAAGTTACGGACATGGTTACTTTCTCAGGAATCCATAAGCTGCAGTTCGTATAGCTAAGTGTGCGTTCTGGAAGTTCGGCAGACTCGGCGGCTAGCCTTGGCGGATAGGCGACTTGGGCGGTTACAGCTTTCTATCTGCCGGTGTTTGCTCTTGTTGTTTTTTGTGTATCTCCATCTGGTGCATTGTGAAATCATGTGTCGCATTGTATGCCTCGCTTTGTATAGAAGATTAGTAAATCAATTGTGGCTCTTGTCTTTCTATCTTCTTATGGTTTATTTGGCTTGATTGGTTGAGTGTTCCTGCGACCTACCCGGATTCACAAAATTTTACACGCCCATCAGCGTGCATGACATGTGCTAGACACATGTAGGATAGGGTATAGTACGCGCCTTATATGTAGCACGTGGCCACATGAAAGCTACATAACCTATGCTTGACCAGCGCGTGACTATCATGTATGTGACACGGGCAAGGCCACATGCGTCGTGCGGCTAGATTCAGATGCCACTTTTTCGGCCTTCAGGTTGTCAAAAAATTACGAAAATACTTACCTTAGAGTTTTTTGACATTCTAGACATATTCTCGGCCTCTGCCTCCTCAAATTCATAGTGATTCTTGCTGAATTTGCATTTTTTTCCATGCGAGCTCTGGATAGATAATATGTTGATTCATAGGTATTTTCACATTGAGTCTAACAACGGACTCTATTCCAAAATTTGGCACTTTTTGTCATTTTAATACCAAATTTATGTTTCATCCTTCTAATGATTTTTCAACTTCATGATCGCATGTAAGGGTCTACGATCATCATTTTTGATGATTAAGTGTGTGATTAAGTCTTGAATATTTCATCTTCTTGCATTTACTACAATAAACTTGATCATCCTATTGAGCATTGCTTTTTGAAGCACTCCTATCTCATACCTCAGGCTCATGTCGATTAGTACTATTGTGTTTGAGGCTTTTCTCAGAACACCTCCATTCTGCTATTATAGCAAAGTTGATAGTCCTCTCCAGATATAGAGCTCTAATCATTGCTTCTAAGAAATCTACTTATGTTGACACTTCTTTTGGAAGGGAGTGTGTTACTGCCATATCATCACTCGCTCACCAAATATATTTTTGTGGAAAACTCTCATACTCAAAAGAGTTATCACAACTTTTCCCGATTTCTAATTGTTAGTATGTCTTTGTAGATGTCACTTACTTTGAGACTACACCCTACTTCTCTAAAGATGGGGGATCCCTTTCTCTTAACATCTCACCTCCTATATCTCCCACCTCCTCTCCAAGAGTGTTCATGGCATATCCTCCTATCATTCATACACCTCCACTTGATGACTCATATCCTACAACCCTTCTTGCACAAATATCTCATCTCCTCTCCTACCTTTTTTATTATCATTATAAAATACAACATATTCTTCCCACTCGATCGATCTTACTGCTCCTTCCACTCCCATTTCCTCCATGACAGAGGGCAGGTTAGTTCTCCCCTCTTTAGAAGGTTCCATCCACTCAGAGGACTCATAAAGGATGTTCTCATTGCTTTACGAGAAGGAATATATCTTTAGAAGGTTCCATCGACTTAGTGTACTCAATATTCTCTTGCTAATGTGTCTTCTTATGCCAACCCCATTCATTCTTGTAGCAGGTTCACCTTGGAATTATCTGCCACTATTTTCCTTCAACATATCACGAAGCACTTCATATACCTTGCTAGAAAGAAACTATGGCTGAGATCTTTGCTTTACCATCACGGGGTGCATGGACTGTTGTTCCCACACTTCCTAGTGGCAATATTGTCAAATGACGTTTGGTACTTGTCATCAAATTACTACTTAAAGGCACAGTGGATCAATATAAGATTCATTTGGTTGCAAAAGTATGCACCCAGATGTATTATGTTGATTTCTTTGACACACTCTTTTTTATTTCCCATATTAGCACTATTCAAGTTCACTTTTCCATTGTTGTAAATGGGGATTGAAATATGTTCAAATTTAGGCTGCGTTTGGGAGGACTTATTTTCACCGGTCAAGCGGTCATGACCGCATGAATCGGGAATTAAATAAGTCCCGATTCATGCGGTCATGACCGCTTGACCGGTGAAAATAAGTCCTCCCAAACGGAGCCTTAATGTCAAAATGCCTTCTTATATGAAGATCTACATAAACTAGTTTATATGGATCAATCTCTTGGTTATGTTGCTCAATGGGAGTCTCATGTATGTAGACTACAGATGGTCATATAGGGTGTTAAACAGTCTCTGGGCTTGGTTTGATAAGTTCAGTGATATTGTTCCAACCATTGGTTTTCCTAAAGTAATAAAATCACTCTCTCTTCATACAGAAGACCAACCAGAGGATGGTTACTCTTGTTGTATATTTGGACGGCATCCTTCTCACCAATGATAATTTCTCTAACATAGAAAAAACAATGAAACATCATTAGACACATATTGTAATCTATGATATGAGGATTGTGAGACGCAACAACGATATGATAGATCATTTCCTAACAAAAGCATGTCTTCGATCTACTTGAAGAAACAAGCCTTCGTGAGATGAAGCCTACCCAGTATCCATTACTTATGAGCACAGATAAACTCTGGATAAGACATCTCTTTTCTTAAGGATATTACTTGTTACAAACATCTATTTAGTAAACTCATTTATCTTATTGTGACTAGTATTGATAACTATTCCAATGTTAGAAAAGTAAGTCAGTTTATGTTGGAATACAGAGAGTGTCATCTTGAAGCTACATTAGAAATATTAGAATATATTAATTGATCTCATGGCAAAGGCCTTCTATTTAAAAGAAATAAATATTCACGTATTGAAACATATTCAGGATCAAGCAATACAGTTATAAGGATACCCAAAATATGCTTCATGAAACTGTAAGTATGTATGGGAAATCTTATTACATGGAGAAGTAAGAAACAATCAATGGTGTCTAGGTCAAGGGCGCAAGTTGAAACAAGAAGCATGGTTCAACTTGCTTATTAGTTAAAATGGCTGAAGACACTTCTACAACTTTGAGAAAATTTACAAATACCCATCTACCGATGTTCTGTGATATTAAATCTGTCATTTATATATCTAAAAATGATAAGTTTCATGAAAGAACAAATCACATAGAAGTGGGTTGTCACTTCATCAGAGAGAAAATTATTAGTAGATGTATATCCACATTGTTTTTAGCATCAAACAAAAAACTCCTTGATATATTCACCAAACTTTTTTTTTCATTTTTATGATATGTTCCAAGCTGGGAATGATTGATATATGCACTAGTTTGTGAGAGAGTATCAAAGTCCATTGTAAAAGCTCAAAATAAGGGCATGCTATAGATTTTTAGTTTTGGTTGTATTTAATCTCACATCTCCTAATGAAGATCGTTTCTCATCCTCTAATTTAATTGAAGAGAGGAGCCTCCATGTTATATAGAAGATTGATAGAATAATAAATTTTATTTTCAAACTCTTACAGTCATTAATTATCATAATCTATATTAATACTCCAATCATCTCCCTTAATTAAGATTATCAATTAACTTGCTTACATTTCTAACTTTTCAAGCTTGTTTATTGTAACCTTTGACTAGGAATCCACTAGTTATTTATCAGTCATGGTATACTCCATTTTTATTTTCCCATTTCTATGAGCTTGTTGTTAAAATGATGTCTTAAATTGATACTAGATGATGAAAAAGATTTTTGGCCAAGTCAAATGCGGATAGATTAACAAATAAAGAGTGGTTGCAATTTTACTTTCTCTTGATTGCGTTCCTTTAACATTTGCTGCAACCATATAGCTTCGCAACGAAACTTGCAGTTGCTACAAATTTAGCCCTTGTTGAAGAAATTGCTACTTTTTTTGTTTTGCTTAAGCTTCAAAGATATATCTATCACTTTACTATTATGAAAACTAATCTAGATGTGTTTTTGATCATCTATAGATGCGCCTCAATCATTGTCAGTGAATTTTCTTTTAACTCAATTCTTTCTTCTTATATCCCTTTGTATAGTTCATTATATGTATTTGAAAACTATTTTGCTGCAAGAGACATTTTTTTAATTCATAAGCCTGGATATCATGGTGATTGTGTTTTCAATAAGACTTGTATTTGTGAAATAAATTAATTAGTGATATTGCATATCATGATTCTATAAACGTCTTCTTTTGCCTTATATTTCTAATCATTTTTGTACAATTTTCATCTATCGTCACTGCAGTTGAAAATCGTTAACAATCTTCCATCATGATGAACTTTTTGAGTAGGTATTTGACATATTTTTTCTTGATAGATCCATGTTTTTACAAAGATAATTCTCAAATCAATCATATCATATTCTTTCTTAAATGAATCATATTATATTCTTTCTTATAGCAGTCATGCCATATTCTTTCTTCATTTATTCTAAAAAGTATTTTAATATTATTGAGCGCATTTCAATTTATATTAAATTATCAGCAAAGGCAGATGATAATATAATCTATCTTGTTATGTTTTATATATAATTATGACTTATTGCGACTTCATATAAAGTTAATGATTTTGAAATAAATTCTCTATCTTCTTTTTTAACTCCTCGAGCTTTATAATATTATTGAAAATGTTTTCCAATGTACTCTCTACCTTTATCAATTCTCAGAGTTGAGACTATATTCACATTGGTTATAGCAAATGCTTTGGAGTATATAAAATGTATAAAAGACTCAGATTTGTGATGTGAGAGATAAATCAAGTTTATTTTAAAGCTTTCATTTATAAAGTTGAGAAAATGCATTTTTCATGAGAGAAAAGGAGCAAATGAGGGCCCTCAAATATTATCAATGTTAATTAACTTAAGCTGAGGTTTTGCTCTCCAAGATGAATATTTTGGCTTGGTAGTTGGTGAACTATGCTTAATATACATCTTTGACATAACTCTTGATCTCCCTTGATGGTTATTAGCCCAATTACCATCTCAATTTATTGTATAATTTTAAAATCATGAAAATGTCAGTTTGTTATTTCATTAATACCATTGTGAGTGTGTGCACAGTCTTTTAAATGGGGCATTTGAAGAGGGAACGCATTATTTGTTGTCATAATGACATTTGTAATATCGTGCCAAGATTCTTTGTCAACAATATAGCATTTATCTTGTTGAAAATGAATCACACTACACTTCTAGATCAACGGGCCTACATCTAATAAGTTTTGTACAAATCTAATGCCTTAGTGAACATTATGTATCTCATTTATTTCCCTATCTTAAGTCTGCTAATATCAATCCACTTCTTTTTTCTACATTTTCAATCCCCTTAGAAGACTTCTGATTTTAGTGATTTGTCATGACGTATAAATGCTTCTCTATTATTAATCATGTGGTAATAAACAACTACTATAAAGATACCTATATTTAGAAACTTATTAACAATTTTTAAAGCATCAGTAGGTTACATGTGGATTTGAGCTCTTATCCATATAATTTACATCTTCCTTTTGATATGACTCTAATTTATATTAGAACTAAAAATTATCATCAATGTGTTGAATTTTTATATTTTGCATTTGAAATAGCAATCTTTCAAATCATAATAAGTTTTCTTAATTAGATTGGGGAAACTGTAGAGTTTGATATATTAGTAAGTTTAATTTTTTACATGTTCCTTGCTTTAATCATAATAAGTTTTCTTAATTAGATTGGAGAAACTATTGAGGTTGATATATTAGTGAGTTTAAATTTCCTAAGTTCCTTTCATTAATTATTGGATCTCTAGAATATTTGATGTATCTTTTTTGTTGTTGGTTTTTTATTATAATTTTATTTTAATGGGGTCATGAGAAATAGATTTTGGTATGGAATTCCTGATCTAATGAATGTTTAAACTGCTTATAATATTTCTTCATGAGATTGAAGAGACAAATTATTCATAGACTTCTTATTTGATTGATTATATAGTACTGACCCTAGAAAAAAAAAGCCTTGAACAATTCCTTCTTTATGAGAACATGCAATACCAAACTATTTACTAAAAGATTATAACTCGACGAAAATTACTTATGATGATCCTTTAACCTCATTACCCAGTGAGTGGCAAGCCACTCTAGATGACCATGTTGCCATGTTCGAGGAAAAATGGGCTTGCTTACACTTTATTGTATATAAAGTATTACAATAATTCATTTTTTGATATTTTATGTATGTTTTATTGCAATTGCATGCTAGCCATCTAGTGGTGATTGATGTAGTTGTAGTTTGAGTATTGCCTTGTTGGACAGACTCACATAGCTTAGAAGATGAAAAAATTATTCATTTCAATGCTCCAATACTCATCAGCTTCACCATCTTATATTAGAACATTTTTTAGAATATCAAAAATTTGTCAGCCCAAGCAATGCAAATGGTAAAAGAACTATTGATCAATTGGATCATACAGCAGGTATTTTGAATTGAATCCATGGTTTTTGAATGCAGATAAAAGGACTGGGATAAAAAAGAAGGGAAAGAAATTTTTATAATCATTTTTATTTCATAATTTCTTCCAAATATATATGCATCCTTCTATAACTGCTGAAGGACTTTTGGGCTTCAATATAATTCTTTATCTTTTGTCATTTTGATTAAATTAAATAATTCATCTTTTATCATTAATAATTTGGTAATCTTGATTAATACTCCGGTATTAATAACATAATTGATCACCGAAAGAAGTGGCTTTTGTTATAGAAAGTAAAAGTGACTCGGCAGCAGTTGAGCAAAAGCATCAAACTTATAAGATGTTAAGATGGTAGCCAAGGTCGATTAAAGAATGAAGTCAGTGGTATCCACTATCATAGGTTAGTGCAATTCTAGAAACAACTGAAAGCTTCAAGAAAGATAGTCAAAGTTGGCATAATGAAGTCGGGCAAAGGTGGCATAAAAGCATCATAGTAAGTTCCTTTTGTTTTCGAAGCTTGCAGAAAATCCATAAGGTTGTATCTTTCAAGAGTTAGTTAGTTAAGGATGGTCCAGATGCAGTTAGTAAGCATAAAGAAAGTAGGTCATGAGCTAGAAGCCTGAGGACAACATTTTTTGTTGTAATTAGATATGAAGTTTACTTGCGGATTGTAAGAAACGAACTAGAAACAAGCCGGAACGGGTATAACTGAAATTTTATTATCAGAAAAAGGTATCTATTACAAAGGTATGGCCTCCCTTATATAGAATGGAGGAGATGGGAGAGAATACAAATACCCAATGTGGGACTAAAAATACAAAAGACATCATCTACAAAGCTAACCGCCAAACCGCCAAGGAGACCGCCTAACCGTGCGGTTAGTAGGAACTAACCGCCCGGTCACTACCAGAGAACACGCAGCCGACCACCGAGATCCCAGAGATAAGCCGGCAGACCGCCCGGCTACCAAACCGCCAGACCGCCCGGCTACCAAACCGCCAGATTAGCCGGGCTGACCGCCCGGCCACCAGACCGCCAGTCCTAGCCGCCTGTCCGCCCAGGTCTATACATCAACACTCCCCCTCAAGCTGGAGCATAGATGTCAATCATGCCTAGCTTGCTGCAAATGTGGAAGAAAGAGGCGGACACAGGTTTTGTGAATATATCTGCCAGCTCTTTCTCCGAGGTAACAAACGGAGTGCAAATCTGGTTCTTCAACACTTCTTCTCGAATGAAGTGACAATCAACCTCTATGTGCTTTGTTCGCTCATGGAATACCGAATTTTTGGAAATGTAGATCGCAGCCTTGTTGTCGCAGAACATGGGAAGAGGATAGTTATAGACCTCTCCTAGATCCAGCATGAGAGCCCGCAACCATTTTAACTCACACGTGGTTGATGCCATGCTACGATATTCTGCTTCCGCACTAGACCTGGAGACGACTGACTGCTTCTTGCTCTTCCAGCTAACCAAGTTTCCTCCAACAAACGTGCAAAATCCGGAAGTCGACTTGCGATCCCCTTTGTCGTCCGCATAGCTAGCGTCGGAGTACGCTTCGACTCTTAGGTGACCGTTTTTCTGAAAGAGAAGACCTTTCCCAGGTGCGGACTTCACATACTCCAATATCCTTAGAGCAGATTGAAGATGACATTCCCTAGGCGACTGCATAAACTGGCTGACCTTTCCCACTGCATAGGAGATGTCTGGTCTGGTCACCGTAAGGTAGATGAGTTTGCCAACAAGACGTCGATACCTCGTAGTATCCAATAGAGGAGGTGATTCGTCTGTCCATGTCTTGTCTTCTCCAGGAGCCATGGGACACCGGGCAGGTTTAGCACCTGTCAACCCTGCCTCTTTCAACAAATCAAGAGCATACTTCCGTTGGGAGAGAACCAAGGAACCCGGTTTCTGAGAGATTTCAATTCCCAAGAAGTATTTTGGAGAGCCCATATCCTTCGTGACTAGGTGTTGGCGGAGATGGACCTTCGTCAAGGCTACACCAGCTTGATCGTCGCCAGTGAGAAGAATATCGTCCACGTAAACAGCTAGCACAACCAGACCCGAAGATGTCTTGCGAATGAACAAGGAGTGATCAGCCGAACTCCTGGTGAAACCGATAGCCCCAACGATGCTACTGAACTTATCGAACCACGCCCTGGGACTTTGCTTTAGGCCATAGATGGCCTTCTTCAACCGGCATACTTGAGTCTCCCCCTGAGCAACATACCCAGGAGGTTGCTCCATGTAGACGTCCTCGTGAAGGTCACCATAAAGGAAGGCATTCTTGACGTCCAACTGCGAAATAGGCCAATCCTTGTTGACCGCCACCGATAAAAGGACCCGAATGGTGCTGAGGCGAGCAACTGGCGAGAATGTGTCAAAGTAATCAACACCATAGGTCTGAGTAAACCCTTTTGCAACAAGACGGGCTTTGTACCGGTCCACACTGCCATCAGGACGGAACTTGACAACAAACACCCAGCGACAACCAACCACATCCGTGCCAAAAGGAGGAGGCACAAGGGTCCAAGTGCCCGGTCAGAGAGAGTAGCAATCTCGTCATCCATGGCAGCCTTCCAGTGAGGAATATCAAGGGCTTCCTGGTAGGTGCGAGGTGTGGTAGTCGCGGAGATGGCTAGGGCGAAGTCCCTGCGAGAAGGTGTTAGCTGATCATAAGAAATAACAGCTGCCAGCGAGTGCTGGGTGCACGTCCGAACCCCTTTGCGAAGGGCAATGGGCAGCTCCAGGTCCTCGAGTTCCTCAGTCGCCGGTGCATCCGTGGCGGAGATAGCTGGCCCGGGAGAAGAGAGAGACGGCCGAGGGGACGAGGGAGAAGGATCATGATCAAGAGAAGGAGCGGCTGGTGGAGGTGGCGATGGAGGAAGCTCAAGAGGAGTGGATGTGGTGGAGAGAATGGGTGGAGAGGTCGAGTCGGTAGGAGAAAGAGGGAGGTTCGATCCATCGACCTGTGGGAGATCAGAAGAGAAGTAGGCGGCATTCTCAAAGAATGTCACATCCGCCGAGACGAACTGCTTGCGATGAACAGGGTCAAAGCAGCAGTAACCTTTTTGAGTTGTGGAGTAACCCAAAAAGATACACTTCGTAGCACGAGGGGACAATTTGTCGCGAGTTGCGGCAGGGCTATGAACAAAGGCAGTGCACCCAAAAATGCGGAGTGGTAAGGGAAAGGGGTCCTTGGAGGGATAGAGGATGGAAAAAGGGGTTTTGCCTTTGAGGACGGTAGAGGGAATGCGATTGATGAGGTAGCAGGAGATGAGGAACGCGTAGCCCCAATAGCTACGAGGAACATGCATCTGCGTCATGAGAGTGCGAGCGACATCGAGGAGGTGACGGTTTTTACGTTCCGCCACCCCATTTTGCTGGGAGGTATAGACGCAGCTAGTTTGATGAATGATGCCATGTTGCGTACAGAAAGAAGCGAAATCACTACTCAGATACTCTTTTGCATTATCAGAGCGAAAAATTTTGACAGAAACATCAAATTGATTTCTAATCATATAATAAAATGAAGTCCATACAGAAAAAAGTTCGGAGCGATCCTTTAATAGATACACCCACGTACAGCGAGAATAATCATCAATAAAGGTTACAAAATAGGAACTTCCACGCCCGATGGTGAGGGTAGGGGAAGGTCCCCAAACATCCGAGTGAATAAGGTCGAAGGGCTTGGAAGAGCCACGACCTTGCTTAGGAGGAAAGGGGGAACGGTGATGCTTGCCCAGTTGACAGGCATCACAGTGGAGAGGAGAGTCCTGCTGTGGGAGGTGAGGAAACAGCTGGTGGATGAGACGCGAGGGAGGATGCCCCAGGCGAAGGTGCCACTGAAGAAGATCTGTAGAAGCGGGAGAGAAGACGGTAAGAGCAGATACATCATCAAGGAAGTAGAGACCGCCCCTCTCAGTCCCAGTAGCAAACGTCCGCTTGGAGTCCGGGTCCTGAAACGAACAAGAAGAAGGAGTAAATGTTACCGAACACTGAAGTTGCTTGCAAAGAGAAGTAACCGACAATAAATTGCACGGAAACTTGGGCACATAAAGAGTATCCGCTAGGCGAAGGGACGGAGTAACTTGAACCATGCCCGTTCCATGCACCGGAGAGGGAGAACCATCCGCAATGAGAACAGGGGGCAACCGATCATGTGTTTCTAGGAGAGAAAAGCACTGAGGATTGCCCGTCATATGATTAGTGGCGCCAGAGTCGATTAGCCATGTACCTTGGGTAACCACGTGGGCACTACCTGAAGTCGTGGCCACGGAGGCAGATGGCTTGGAAGAAGGAGGAGCATCACCAGTGGGACGAAGATGCGGATGCTTTGTCCAGCAGCGGTCAACCAAGTGTCCTGGGCGGCCACAATGAGTACAGAGGTAGCGAGAAGGGCCACGCCCTCCAGAGTGGTTACCACGACCACTAAATCCACCACGATGAGCCTGGTGGGCATAGGCATCCGGAGCCGGAGGAGCGGCAAGCAAGGGGCGTTGGAGCAGAGAGGTAACGGCGGCGATGCGGGCAGCAGTAGCATCCAGGGTAGGAGACTCGGCCTCGCCAAGAATTTGCTGCCGGATCATATCGTATGAGTCCGGAAGCCGCAGAAGGTAACAGACCACTAGGAGCTCCTGGAAGTGCTTCAGCTGAGTGGCCACATCTGCCGAGAGAGGACGATTTTGTAGAATCTCAGCTCCAAGGGCTTGGACTTGTTGGTAAGCTGCAGGAGGGGACATGGACTGGCGAGCAAAGAGATCCGCGTAAAGGGTATAGATGCGAGATGTTTGTCCCCCCTTGGAGTAGAGAGCGGCAAAGTGATTCCAAGCTTGTTTTACCGTCTCATCGTGACGGATGACAGGAAGACATTCATCAGACAAGCTGTTCGCCAGCCAAGTACGAACCAGCGCATCATTCGCATCCCAGTCAGTAAACTGGGCAGAGTCCGCAGGCGGAGGGTCATCGGTAAGATGATGACGCTTGCGCTGAGAGCGGAGAAGAAAAGTGAAGGAGACACTCCAGTCGGGATAATTGGGCCCCAACAGCTTAGAGACGGTGCCAAGATTCCCGGAAGCAGGAGGAGGAGGTGGAGGAACAACGACAGTAGACGAGGTGGATCCATCAGAATTGGTCATCCTGGAAGAGAGGTCGCGCGGTTAAGAGGAGAGACCGCAGTGGTCAGAGAAGGAAGAGAGGAGATGCCGCGCGGATAGAGAGAGCAAGGAGACCGTGCGAACAAAAAACAAACCGTGGCGGGCAGAGAGGCCGCCTAAACAAGACAGAACTCGTGCGAATAGAGAGAAATCGCGCGGATAGGAAGAAAAAGATCTGCAGCGGTCACGATGGCAAACACCAGCGGCCAGAGAAGCCACGACCAAGCCGCAGAACCAAACAGAGGGAGAGAAGTCGGGCGGCTAGCAGACAGACCGCGCGAACAGAAGAGGAGGATAGAAGAATCCACTGGAGAAGAGAGCTCGCGCGAGCTGAAAGACAGGCCGCGGAGAGAGGGCAGAGGTCGCACGGACAGAGGAAAACACAATCAGGAGGACTAGATCGGGTCCTCTGATACCATGTAAGAAACGAACTAGAAACAAGCCGGAACGGGTATAACTGAAATTTTATTATCAGAAAAAGGTATCTATTACAAAGGTATGGCCTCCCTTATATAGAATGGAGGAGATGGGAGAGAATACAAATACCCAATGTGGGACTAAAAATACAAAAGACATCATCTACAAAGCTAACCGCCAAACCGCCAAGGAGACCGCCTAACCGTGCGGTTAGTAGGAACTAACCGCCCGGTCACTACCAGAGAACACGCAGCCGACCACCGAGATCCCAGAGATAAGCCGGCAGACCGCCCGGCTACCAAACCGCCAGACCGCTCGGCTACCAAACCGCCAGATTAGCCGGGCTGACCGCCCGGCCACCAGACCGCCAGTCCTAGCCGCCTGTCCGCCCAGGTCTATACATCAACACGGATTAAGATGCTTATAAATAAGAATAATATTTATTATATGTAGTTGTAAGAAGAGCTTGGCTTGTAATTAGTGTAAAATAGTAAGTATTGGATAATAATATTATTTGCAAGTTTGTATTTTTACATGAGGAATATTAAAAGAGAGAAAATAAAGGAAGAGGAAATAGTAGAACATAGAGCATTGGATTTCTTTTGATCATTGCATTTGCACTTCATTAGATGATATTATACATTATTTTTGCTCTTTCTAGATTATCATTGATATGACTCCCTAAATACTCTTCCAATTGCATCTACTGTTATATAATGAAAAACAAATATCCATGTGTTTTGGTTTAACGTGTTACACCCACTTTTTGTCATTCTAATAACATGTGTTGTCCGTTTTGATGACTTTGGTGCTAGGTGTTTCCTCCATCGTGCCCTTGACATTCTTTTTTGCCAAATTGCTTATTTTATGGCTTCAAACTAGAGCAAGATGCTCTACCTTTGTCTCTAAAGAAGATAAGTCCATGCATTCTACTTTTATGAGCTCTGTAGAGAGAGATGCAAGTGAGAGAAAATCACCCAAAATTTTATTGATCTTCAAATGCATGAGTACATACACTTATATAGAGAGAAAGAGAGGGAGAGTCTTGTACATCTACAATGAGGGACTAAATAGACTATACATGGGATAATACGTGTGTTTCTTTTAATGGGCTTTTTCATTATACTTTAACACTCCCCCGCAAGCTGGAGCGTACAAGTCGTAGGCACCAAGCTTGGATAAGAACTGATGATATAATGTCCGAGAGAGAGCTTTGGTAAATATATCCGCAACGTGTCCTTATGCAGAGACGTGCTCTAACTCCAACTTCTTTGATTGAACTTTTTCCCGAATGAAGTGACAGTCAACTTCAATATGCTTTGTTCACTCATGAAATACAGGATTCTTGGCGATATGTATGGCTGATTGACTATCACAGAACAAGGTTGCCGGAGGAGAGAGTTTGAGGCCCAAATCACTGAATAGATTCTCAGTCCAGGTGAGCTCAGATACAACAGCTACCATAGCACGGTACTCAGCCTCAACATATGAGCGAGCAACAACCGACTGTTTCTTGCTACGTCAGGTAATAAGGTGTCCATCAAGGTAGGTGCAAAAACCAGTCATGGAACGTCTATTATCAAGGGAACCTGCATTGTCAGCATCAGAATATGCAACAAGAGACAAAGAGGAAGACGGTTTATAAACAAGTACTTGTCCTGGAGCAGTCTTCAAGTATCTGAGAATCCGTTCGAGGGCTTGGAGATGGGATGTCTGAGGAGCATCCATAAATCAGCTCACAACCCCAACATCAAATGAAATATCAGGTCATATACCGTGAGATAAATTAGTTTACCTACCAATTGACGGTAGTACTCTATATTTATAAGAATAGGATCAGTTTCAAAGTCATGTGAAGATAATTTGTTATTTACATCCATCGGAGTGTCCGAAGGTTTGCATCCTGAGTAGCCCAAATCCTACAGAAGATCAATAAGTACTTCCGTTGGGATATAACAAGTCCATCAGGGCTCCTTGCAACCTCAAGCCCATGGAAGTATCGAAGATTGCCCGGGTATTTTGTCTGAAAAGCTGAGTTTAAATGTTTCTTGATGTTTCGGATCCTGGTAATGTCATCGCCCATTATTAGAATATGATCAACATATACAAGAAGAATCGCAGTTCATGTTGCTTGATGACGTGTAAAGAGAGAGAAATCAGCAGAGCTACGTGTGAAACCCACCTCGCAAACTACTTTACTGAATTTGTCAAACCAAGCGCGAGGAGACAGTTTGAGATCATATATGGACTTCTGCAGATGGCATACACGAGACTCCTCTGTGTTCTCAAACTCGGGTGGTTGGTGCATGTACACAGTCTCTTGGAGATCGCCATTGAGAAATGCATTTTTGATGTCTAGATGATGTAGAGGCCATTGTCGATGCACAACAAGGGAGATAAGGACTCAAACAATATTCATCTTGGAGACCAGATAGAATGTTTCGTTGTAATCAATGCCTTGTTGTTGGGTGAAGCCCCTGACCATAAGGTGGGCTTTGAGATGTTCAACAGTGCCATCTAGAGCATGCTTGATAGCAATTGCAGCTAACACAAGACTGGCAGGGAGGTAGAGGGACATGGTCCCAAGTCTGGTTAGCCTAGAGAGCTGTCATTTCTTCATTCATAGTCGCACGCCACCCCGGGTGTTGGAGAGCTTCCTACAAGGAGTTAGGAATAAAGATGGTGGAGAGAGAGAGAGAGGGAAAATTGGAGAATAGGCGTAGAAAGGCGATGCAATGAGACATAATTCGCCATTGGATAAGCTGTAGAGGATGTTGCTTGATCGTCAATCTGTGGGATATCATCAGTATAAGGGAGCTGCTGGAGGGCCTTTGTTCGGGATGAGCGACGGGTATAGATACTGAGAAGTGGAGGAGGAGGTGGGGATTGAGGTAATGACGACATTGGGAATGGAGTAGGAGGAGGTGCGGTGTGGGGCCACGTTGTGACGGGAACAGTCAGGTGCACAATAGTGGAAGGTGGAGGCAGTACGGATGAGGCGGAGTAGAAAGGCTGGTCTTCAAGAAAGATGACATCAGCGAAGACGAACACTTTTTTATTTTTAGGAGAGTAGCAAACATATCCTTTCTGGGTGTGGGAGTAGCTAACAAACTTACATTTCGTGGCCTGAGGGGCAAATTTATCATTCGGCGGTCCAAGAGAGTGGGCATAATAAGTACTACCAGAGAATGGAGACTTGGAAGGAAAAAAGAGCCCAAACAGAGAAGCGAAGTCAAGCACGGAGGAGGCCATGTGATTGATGAGATGACAAGCAGTAGAGATAACAAAGTTCTAATATTGTGTTGGTACCTGCATTTGAAGCATGAGGGACCGAGTGACATCAAGAAGATGTCGATTTTTCCGCTCGGCCACACCGTTCTGCTGGGGGTATAAGCACATGAGGTATGATGAATAATCCCAAACTCTGTGCATAGATTTGAGAATGTGCAACTAGTATATTCATGTGTATTATCAGTGCAGATTATCTTTAAGGTAACAGAAAATTGCGTACGCGTCTCAGTAATAAAAGAACGGCAAACAGATGTTAGTTTAGTACGATCACAAAGTAGATACAATCATGTATGATGCGAATAATCATCGATAAAGGTAACAAAATACTGATAACTAAAAACACTGGGGACTTTATAGGGGCCCCAGATATCAGAATGTACTACAGAAAATGGAGAAGAACTCCGAGTACAAGTAGATGAAAAAGAAACACGATGTTATTTGCCAAAAATACATGATTCATAAGAAAACTCATGTATGGAGACACCAGGAAGAGCCTTATTGAGAATCGGGAGGGGAGCATGGCCAAGACAATGATGCCAATTGACGAAGGGGACTGTAGAGAGGATAGTAGGGGAGACATCCAAGAGATAAAGCCCATTTGACAGCCATCCTTTACCAATGATATTTTGCATTCGACGATCATGCACAACAAAAGATGAAAGAGAGAAGATTAGGAAGCAATCAAGGTCCTGAGTAAGCCTACTAACAGAGAGGAGATTGAAGGGGGATTCCGAAACATGAAGAACCAAGGATAATGAGAGAGTAGGAGTGAGGCGCAGGTCAGCAGCTCCAGACACCGGGGTTGTGTCATCATTTGCCACAGTAATGAACTTGGGATAATCAAAGTGCATGTACTGAGGTGGCTTCAGGGAGGTAATGTGGTGATTAGCACCGGAGTCGACAATCCAGTGAGAGTTATGAGAGAGGCAGGATATACCTTCGGTGGAGAAAGAAGTAACTGAACCAGAGGAGCGATTAACAATGCCTTGGAGCTGCTGAAGCTGTAGGTGATGGTCGTTGATATCATGGTTTGTAGGGCCTGTGGGGGGAGGTACGGAAGTAGTTATAGCAGTAAGATAATGAGGCAGTCCATGCTTACGGTAGTAGGTGGCTTCAATATGACCATCCCGACTACAGTGGGTACACTTGAGAGTAGAGCGTCCGGCACGGCCTCGACCTCGAGACGTGAAGCGACCGCCCCAAGTAGAAGAGTTACGAGCCAGAGGAGTCGGATGAGTTGGAGTAGGTAAGAAGGGCTGTTGGAGAAGAGCAGGAGAAAAGCTAGCAGGAGCCTCAGATGGGGGTGTGACCTTGAGCACCATGGAGTAAACATCAGATAAGGAGGGCGTATCGGAAGAGGAAAGAATCTGAGTCCTGAAGCTATGAATATGACTAGGAACACGGTCCATCATCATCGCAATCCCAACAACTTCTTTCTGTGCCCGCTGAATTGCAAGATCAGTGGAAGGGGCTGATGTTGTATCTTGGCTTCTACTAGAGATTTAGCCTTTGCGACAAAGAAAGTTAAGTCCCCTGTAGAGCTAGGGTCCAGTGATTGAAGGGCGGAGATAATATCAAACAAGAATTGTAAGCTCTCTTTGCCAGAGTAGAGAGAATGCAGCTCATCCCACATTTCCTTGGTCGTTTCATAATACATGGTCGTTTCATAATACATGGCCATTTGGTATGGCTCGATGTCCATGGAATTAAGCATCCATAATTGGACCCGACCATCATCACAGAGCCAGTCATCAGTGGGCTCAATAGATTTGGCCCAAGTGAGATGGTGGAGAAGACCCTTGGTTTGTAGAACACGGCGGACCAAATGTACCCATTCAACAAAATTAGCATTCCCGCTGAGAGTGATGGTGGTTATGCGAAGCTCATCACGAACCTCAAAAGGTGGGGCAACACGTGCTGGAAGGGAGGGAGCTGCAATGTCCATGGCGGCCGCGAAAACGAAGGCTGCGGTTAGAGAAGAGGTCTCCGCGGCTTGGAGATTGGCCAGTCCGTGACTAGAGAAGGGAGTTCGTCGTGACTAGTAGAAAGATGAAACCCTTGCAGGAAGGTCAGATCGCATGACTAAAGAAGAAGAGGTCACGACAGCAAGGAGAGAGACTAAACCCTAGCAACCAACACAGGTCACGCAGACACAGTCAGCAAGCAGGGAGTAGCGGGTAGCAACCAGCAACTAGCGAATCGAGAATATATCCACAACGGTCTGCAGGAGGCAAGGAAGATCATCGCGGATAGCAGCTATAGAGAAATCACAGCGGCAAAGGCACAGGTCGCGCGACTAGGAGAGAAGAGTCCGTAGCAAACAGAGAAGACAATCCGCGGCGAGCAGAGAAGACAGTCCGCAGCGAAGAGAGAAGAAGCAAGCAAGTTGCGACGAGCAGGAACCCAGTCTACAATGAACAGAGAAGACAGTCTGAGGCGAACAGAAAAGACAGTCCGCGACTAGCAGAGAAAACGGTCCGCGGCGAATAGAAGAAGCAAGCAGGTCGCGGTGAGCAGGAACCCAGTCTGCAACGGTCAGACACAGTGGAAAGTATGGTGGGTCCCACGAAGAAGAATATAAAAGCTACGAGAGGGGGGAGAGTGGATCCACGGGAGAAGAACTGGCCAAGCTTGCGGGTAAGAATAGAGAGACCGCAGTAGAGGGCGGACTAACTGCGGTTAGAAGGAGAGTCTGCAGTAAACCGAGGATACCGTAGGAGTGGATATATAGAGGTGAGACCGACGATTAGAGAAATAAGGGGCAGTTAGATAGAGGAGAACGACAGTTTAGAAAAAAAATCTATCCGGTGGGAGAAAAAAAACCAGACTGATGCCTCTATACCATGTAAAGAAAGATGCAAGTGAGAGAAAATCACCCAGAATTTTATTAATCTTCAAATACATGAGTACATACACTTATATAGAGAGAAAGGGAGGGAGAGTCCTTTACATTTACAATGTGGGACTAAATAGACTATACATGAGCTTATACATGGGCTTTTTTAATGAGCATTTTCATTATATCTTAACAAGCTCCATAACGCTAGCTTTTGCCCATACCAAATGACATATCCTAAAAGTGCTCTTTTGATCTATGGCACATTCTGGCCAGTCACTTTTTGTGTAACTATTGAATAAGTGTACTTTTTATTTTGTGTTATAAGAGTTAATAGTTTATTATGCCTTTGACATATCAGAAGTTCTTTTAGGCTACTACTATCTGTTTGTTACTCAATTCACTCATGATTGGAAGTGAAACTAACAACATTATGTCCTTTTACTAGTGTAGCCGATTAAAGCATTGATTATATTTTGATCTATTTCGACATCTACCATCTTCTCATTGTAATCTTTTATTAGTTTTTTTGTTAACATTGATATTGATTTTCCACAACAAAACACTAGATTAAGTTTGAGGTTTGGGAAATGAAACTTTTTCCATGTGATCTTATTACTTGAATCCATATGAAATATTTGTTTTGTCCAAAAAATATCGTATTGCATTTGCTCATCATCTATATCTTGAATTCTTCCATTATGGTTGAATTTAGGCCTTTGAATATTATGTCATCGGTATAAATGTACACAAACAAATATTTAACTTCCTCAAAGCCTTAAATACACTATGATGTGTGACTTCATCTTTTGATGAATCTATTATTTTGCAAATATCTGTCTATTTCATTATTCAGGCCTTAGAGTTTATTTAAAGTCGTGGAAAGCTTTTTTAGTCTATATTCTTTATTTTCCTCCATTAATTTTATGTATCCTTCTAGTGTTCCTATACATATTTCTTTATTAATTTTACCATTAAGAAATACAAACTTTACATCGGGGTAGTGTACTAATAGATCTTTCTATAAGGCAATAGCAATAAATATTCTAATTAGCTCCATTCTTACAACTATAATATATGTCTTGTAGTAAACTTTCCTAGAATCTTGAGAGTTTCCCTTGATGATTACTCTGGATTAATACTTATGTAGTGATCCATTCATGAACTTTGATTTTATAGATCTATTTGAGACCTACTATTTCTCTATTCTTTGGTTTTCCTACTGCAAGTGTTAGATTCATTTTATGTATACATCTTAACATTAATGCCTTTGACCCCACGTTTTAATTGATTGTTCAAAATTTTCTTGTTCTTTAGCAACACTGCTAGATTGCATCTTTGATATAAATCATCAAGCATGGGAAATTTTTTTGGATGTGGTGGAAATGATAGATTACCCGGTGTCTCGGAGCTTGATGATGGTGGGTATGTGGAATGCTCTATCTTGGAGTGGATGGTAGATGGCCTATTTTAGTAGCTTTACTAAATCATTCTTCAATGTCTTCAATAGAGTAACTCTAATCTAGATTTTCTTGCCAACTTTCAACTACATCTTCCTCTATTATTACATCTATGATAATCCATATATAGCTTTTTCGAATATTGGACTAAAAAGTACATGTTTTGAATTTCTCATTGTAATGCATTTCTCTCCATTTTTCTAAAATTATCTCTTCTTATTTTTGAATGAGGTAATATATTATACACTTAATCATTTTAAGTGTTCTATCTTTTGTTTTTTTTGATGTCATGGGAGTGGTACTTTCTAATACTTCTGTGGGGTCTATTAATAGATGCATGTTAGTATTTTTTGTATTCTTCTCCCTATAAGTATTTAGATATTATTTGACATTGAACATTTCTTTGATCATTTTAATAATTGTTTCAATTTTTCTCGATCTCCACTATTTTAATGAGGGTTCTGCTTTTCATTTCCGCCCTATTAATTCCTTAAATTTTTAGTAGATGAGAAGGATTTTAACATTGAGTCATGTTTCTTTCTCTACTCTTGCTTTGAAAATTAAAAAAATTAAAATGCTTTAGAATTGTTGTTAAGGAGATGAATCCAGGACATTTGGATACAATCATATATAAATAATAAGTAGTAGATTGATTTGTTGTAGATGTCGATTATCTGTATGGATTAATTTTAATCACGTTTGCTTTCGAGGAAGTTTGTTTTAGTAATGATTGCTTGTGTACCTTGTTTATAAGAAATCTTTCACAAATTCTTTTGGGCTTCCTTTATATTTGGTAGTCCAACTACCATCTCATGATCTTTTAGTTTTTTTTTAATCTTTGAGATTAAGGTGGCCAAATCTTTGCCGCCATACAGAGGTTTCTTACATATTTGTACATACATTGGAAGGTCATTGTTCAGCTTGTCAGAGCATTGGAAATATTATATTCATTCATAATTGCACTGTAGTGATGATTTGATTTGCAGCTTCGTTATATATCATGCAAACATTATTGTCAAATATAACTTTGCATCCTTTTTGCATTAGTTGTCCATTGCTAATAAGTTTTTTTGCTAGTTCTAGGACATATAATACAAAATATATTTTCATAATTTTTTTTGCTTTTGTTTTATCATTATTGTGTCTCATCCTTCGAATTCTATCTTCTTTGTATTTTCATCTCCATGTTTGACTACAGCTTTCTCTTGTTCATTCAAATAGATGAAGGTATGTAAGTTATTTGATATGTGATCAGATCATTTGATGCTAATGTATCATATATTATTATCTTCTTTCTTAGAATTTAATAGGGGGTAGAACACTTTGTTCTATTTTTTTCAACGTATTTAACAAATTCCTTCTTTACTTCTTCCTTCCATTTGAACCAGCAATCCTTGTCACTATGAGTAGGCTTCTTGCAGTGTTTACACATCAAATGTCATTCTTAGGTTCATGCTATGATTTTTTGCATATAGTGCAGGAAATGGTTACATGACTTTTTGTGGTTTTATGTTTGCCTCTTCCCCATCCTCTATTGGTTCGACTTCTCATTGCTTTTTATCATTGGGACTCATTTATAGCTTCCTTTATTATATTCTTTTGAGATTTACATTGTTCTGAAATGCTTGCTCATTTGGTTGTTCAAACCTCTTCATTAATTCTTTCTTCATGTCATACTATATACGGATAATGTGGATATAACTTTTGGATTCTAGCTTAAATGATTTAGATTATGTGGTTATAATTTATTGAAAGACCTCTTAACACATTTGGTACAATTTTCTTATCTTCTATAGTGTCACTAAGACTTCATATTTAATTTATTATATTTGTTGTTCTAAACAAGTATTTCTTTATATATTCTCCCTTTCTTTCACTAGCAAGTATTGTTAATTAAATCACCGCACCCATTTTCAAACTCCTTCCATAAGGATTGATGTTTGATGAAAACAACTTTGTTAAAGCATTTAAATTCAATACTAAGTAAGTCTCGAGATTCTTTGAATGTGTTGTCAGTCATTATTTTTTGAAAGATGGACTTAATTATAACTCCTCGTTGAATGTGAATGAGAGCTTTGGCACCTCAATTTTGATTCTCAAAGAGGTTCTTGATGTTTGCCTAATCCTATTATTATGTGGAAGTTCTTGGTTGTGGGTGTCCACTCGGAACAAGGTCCCACATTCCTTGAGTTATGAACATTGTTATCATTTGAATACAAAAAAAAAAATTTGAAAGCCTATCCTTCAAATGTCAAAACTACTTCTTGAGAACAATGAAATTTAGTTACTTGGTGATGTCATATGATTAGCGAGGAAGGGTGGAGGAGAAAGCAACAACTTCATAGATCTTAAATTCAATGCTAAATATATTCCAAAAATTTTAAATATGATATTGCACTTAATGTCCTCAGATGGCTTCTTTTCCTACTTTTCTTATCGCCACAAATTCTGCTTCGGGGGAGGATACAACCACTATTTTCTATCCTTTGATTAACATGAAATGGTTTTTTAGCCAAGAAAAATAGACATATGCATGTAAATTTTCTATCATTTTCACTCATGACCCTATCAGAATCATTGAAACCAACGAAATAAGAGTTTCTTCCAGTGTGTATTACAAACCATAATCTAGTGTGTTGTATATATCTCAGGATTTATTTAGTAGCTACTATACCAAGCGACTTTTCCTGGGATCATGTATGAATCGAGAAAGTATATTTACAAAACATTCTAAATTCATCCTTTTATCTGTAAGGTAGATTAACGATCGAACAAGATTTGTTGTGAAGCAGTGTTCCGTCCATTTCTATGATTGTCAAGTTTCTTCTTTCTACTGCAGTATTTTGATCTGATGTTCTACAACTTGTCAATTTCCATTTAACTCCATGTGTTTTATAAAAGGTATTGAATTCTTTAAAAGGGAATTCTCCAAATCTATCTATTTTGACGTTCTTAATAGACTTTTCTATCATAATTTCCATATTGCTTTTATATTTTATGAATTGACTAATAGCTTTTGTTTTTTGTTTTAAGAAATAAACCCACATGTATCGAGAAAAATCATCAACAAGGAGAAGAAATACTTTAAACAGAGATAAATTTAGTTGTCGGTAGACCCCATATATCAGCATAGTTGAGATGGAGAGGTATTGAATTTAGTTTACATCCAAAAATGAACTATGCTCATGTACATCATGATCAAATTTGGGAGTACATTAAACTCAGAATTTTGGGAATAATCTTATTTTCTTCTATGATGTCTCCTATGTTTCAAATTTGATTTATGATAGCTGAGACTCTTGAGAAACAATTTTGTGCTAACTCATTTTCATTCATCATTAAAGTATCAAACCCATTCCAATGTTGCTGAAGTTCAATTGAAAGTACCTTGGATGAGCCTTGGAACCCTATTTTCTATAGATACCATGCTTCTTGAGAGGTGCTTGCCGCTATGATTCTTGGGAAAATAGTTATACCAAGTCCTTTTTGAAGATAGAGCATTGTGGTTGCATCCCTCAACTGATTTTTTGAAAACTATTTCAATTTTCTAGTGCCCCATCCTATTGCTAGATTTTGGGCTATAGGTCTTTCAAATCCAATTTGAACTAGATCTCATAAGTCCCGAGACATATATAATATGTTCATTTGAATATACTATCATTCATAGAGCTCCTCATCAAACACATGCACTAATACTTGAGAATAATTGAAAGTGGATACTCCACTAAAGGATGCCATGCAACGAGTTGTAGATGATCAGGGCTTACAAAGACACTAATACCACTATCACTTAATGCATAAACTTAATAGAAAGAATGCAAAGCAAAAAAGATACAAAAACATAAAAGAAGAATAAATGGAGCAAGCAAAGTATCACAAACATATATTGTTGAGTTGATGGGTTGCATACATACATACATACATACATACATATATATGCAGATACACAAGCGCACGCACGCACGCATACATATATATATATATATATATATATATATATATAGAGAGAGAGAGAGAGAGAGAGAGAGAGAGAGAGGGGGAGAGAGAGAGAGAGAGAGAGAGAGAGAGAGAGAGAGAGAGAGAGAGAGAGTAAAACCAACATGCAATACATGGCATAATTATTTTCACTACTATGATGTCATTTTGAGTGCAGGCGTCTTTTGTAGTGTTGTTTTAGTGTTTTAATGCAGGTTGATAAGTTAACTATAGCAATTTACATCAGTGATAAAATCAGACTATAAATTCCAATTACTATTTTAACAAAAAAATACTTGCGGTTTATTCATCTATACCACAAGAAATTCATTGAAGTCCAAACATTATGATCATAAGCTTAATGACTGTACCAAAAAGTTTAATTACTGAAATTGATAAATGTAACATTTAATATTTTAAATGTATATACCTGATAGAATACTACTAAAATATCAAGAATATAATGTATTCCTTGTATCCAATCAATCGCAGTATGGCACCAAAAAGCATTTATGCATACATTAAGGCTTGTTTGGGGCGACTTATTTTCACCGGTCAAGTAGTTTTGACCGCATGAACCAGATATTAATTAAGGTCTGGTTCATGCAGTCGTAACCGCTTGACCGGTGAAAATAAGTCCCCCCAAACGGAGCCTAAATAAAAATAAATACCTTCTTCTTGTATGTATCAGTCTGGGTGCTAATGACATGGTACTGCAGAAAGTTTGGTCAGGCAAAGTATTAGCAAAATTAATAAAGAAAACCAGCAACTTCAAATTAACACAATAAACAAATTAAAATTTGAATCATTAAATCGCACTATTTTTTCAATTTCTCATCATATGATGCATGCAGTTAGTTCTTTACCAAGAAAAATTCAGAACAAAGTAAGGAAAAATCTTTTATTTGTTTATTTATTTGATGCAATAATTAGTAGAATAAAATGAAAAACGAAAATACAATAATCTTCAGCTAACATAATGCAGCATATATAATTCAAAATACATGAAATATATCTTAGAAGACAATAAATCAGACACCTTTCATTACATAGGCCCCGTTTGGGGGGACTTATTTTCACCGGTCAAACGGTTACGACCGCATGAACTGGACCTCAGGTCCAGTTCATGAGGTCCAGTTCATGCGATCGTAACCGCTTGACCGGTGAAAATAAGTTCCCCCAGACAGAGCCATAATTAATATAGAAAAAAACACACCTTTCGATTCCTAACAAGCTTCAAAGCCTCATCCATATTTTGCTCAAGACCACGCAGTTCCTTGATGTCCAGCTCCTCCAAATCCTCTCCCATTCTCTGCCTTCTCATTGCAACCCCATTGATCAAAACACCCAAAAAAATCATCATAGATTAAATATTTATCCAACAAAAAATTACATAATGTCCAAAAATAGAAATTTATGAAAATGAAACCATAGTGAGTACAAGCTTAATTTCTTAGCTATATTTTGCAAACAAAACTCACAGTCCTTTCATTATTTTCCATACCCCCTCACTCACCTTATCTCCCTCCTCAGGCCGTGATTTATCTCCTTCAAATGGTTTAAAGTATTCTGCATCTTCTGCCCTCATTCATCATAAAAATACATCTCCATTAGTTTTAAAGACAAAAAAATAGCCTAAACATTAGAAAAAGCATTAAAAACATCAAATTAAGGGTCGCCAAACAGACCTTAAGAGAACTTTAAAAATTTTTTAAAAAAATCAATAAATCTTGTTCTTCATGTTGGACTAAATAGTTTTAAAAAAATTATATTTAAAATTTCATCATCATCAATGATTACATAATTAGAATCTTCATTATATAAACATTGGAAAAAGAATTAACAACATCAAATTAAGGGTCCCCAAACAGACCTTAACAGAACCCTAAATTTTTTTAAAAAAAAGACACGACACGAAAAATAATCTATATACAAAGGCTTAGTTCGGCAAGGTGGTGGCGGCCATGAACAACAAACATGGGGGTTAAATCGTCATTTGTTAATGCCCACCTAAAGAACTTCATCCACTTCTATGTTCAAACAGATGATGTTTGTTAGGTGTTCCTTAACGAATGACATGACGGTTTACCCCATGCATTTACGACCGTAAGCGCCGTGCCAAACAGAAGTAATATTTCTGTACGAGTAACGTTCCCTCCTCTGGGAGTGGCTGAGATCCAAGCCACTCAGCCTTAAATCTAACGTTTGTGCTTTAACAAGCTTTAACAAAATAAAAAAAAATAACTATAAAACAAGCAAAACACAAATTTAAAAGAGCTATCGCGCTCCTTCCTCTAGGAAGGGATAGCGCAGAAAAAACATGAGGGTTAAATCGTCATTCGTTAACGCCCACCTAAAGAACTTCATCCACTTCTATGTATGATGTTTGTCAGGTGTTCCTTAACGAATGACACGACGGTTTAACCCATGCATTTACGACCTCCATTGCCAAACGGAGCCAAAATCTAAACCAACAAATCTTGTTCTTCATGTGGGACTAAACAGTCTAACAAATTTCTACTTTAAATTTCATCATCATCAATGATTACATAATTAAAATGATAAAAAAAAAGAGCACGGCTTGTATAAAATAAACATATTTTAGAGTGAAATAGATGAATCGAGCCGCCATAAGACATGACTAGCAAGCTAACCTCGTACTGAGCGCTCCAAAGATTGACGCCGGACACCTGCTGGTATCTATCATACACAGTCTTTGTGCTGCGGCTCCCCCCCAAAAAAAAAAATAAAGAAAAAACATAAACCCTAGCTAGCATTAAGAGAAAAAAAAAAGTGTAATTAAAGAGAAGAGGTTGAATTTAATGTGAACATACTCGGCGGAAGGGCTGCAGTATTCGGAGAACTTGCCGGTGCTGGAGAACATGATGAGGGAGAGCTCGGCGTCGCAGAGGACGGTGAGCTCGCCGGCTTTCTTCATGATCCCGGCCCTCCTCTTGGAGTAAGTCACCTGCCTGTTGGTCGGATTTTCAATCTTTTTTATCTCTATCTTTCCCCTCCCCATTGCTCTCTCTTTCTTTCTCTATGCCTCTAGCTCTCTCCTTGGCCGAACAAGAAGAAGAAGAAGAAGAAGATAAGAAGAAGCAGAAGTGGGGAGGGGATTAGTAATTAATGGAGGGGCAGAAGAGATGAAGAATTAGTGGAGGAAGTAAAGCTGGGGAGGGGGAAAAGCAGCAGCTGGGATTCCATTTTAGGGCAATGGGGGATACTGCATGGCTCGCGTGCCCCCCCACATTGTCTGTCTCACCCCAGCTTATTAACTATACCGCCTTTTCTTTTTCTCTTTATTATGATTTTGTTTTCCCTTGCCTGACAGTACTTCGGTCACGGCATTCACCCGGCGAGAGAACACGTACTCCTCCTGCTCGCAAACCCACAAACGATATATTCCGCCCGTTGCTGGTTTTTTCTTGTGCATGAGGGTTTGCGAGCGGTAACGAGAGCATGCACCTTTTTTATTATAGGTAAGGGATTTTGACTTTAGGAGAGCACATATTTTAAAGTTTTAAGAAAATATATAAATTAATGAGATTATAATTTTTATAATAAAGAGAGGTTAAATTGAAAATTTAAATGTTTAATGAAATGCAATTACTCTGTATGGACTATAATTACTCTGTACTATGTCCAATTTAGTTGTGATTACTTCAATATCAATGCATACATTTTAAGATTCAAAAAATGAGCCCGATTAAAATGACGTATTTACCATGCGAAATTTACGAATCATCGTGTATACATCAAGTTTATCATCACAAAAAATTAATGTAGACTTAGGCCCCGTTTGGGAGGACTTATTTTCACCGGTCAAGCGGTTACGACCGCATGAACTGGACCATAATTAAGGTCCGGTTCATGCGGTCGTAACCGCTTGACCGGTGAAAATAAGTCCTCCCAAACGGAGCCTTAGTTTGGCGGGGTGGTGGGGTTTCCGCGGAAATCACCGCACCGCCCGTGGTTCCCGCGGTGCGGTTTATATCCGCGGAAATGTGCGGCGGGGCGGAGCCCGACTGCCTGGCCGCGGGCATTCCAGAAAATCGCGGAAGCGGCTGGGCGGTGAGGTCCGCGTGACTAGCCCCCCCATTCACCCCGCCAAATAAAGCCTTAGTGTCAAAGACAAAGGTATCATTCTAGTTCTATCATTCCATAGCCTAGCTTTAGAAAAGTCATTTTTTTTATGTGCTTAATTCCCTCAAGAAACAAACAACTTATATTTTTATCTAGGTGAATGACATTAATTTATTCCACTTCAAAATCTCAAATAATCAAAATATGAGCAAATACATAAATATCTCACATATATTTTTACTTTCATGTTGTTATTGTATATTTGGACAAAATAACGGGTTCGGATGCTTAACGGGTCGGTTCGGATACACGGATATCCGATACCCGTAGAAACTCCTAGGATTGCCTATTTATACTCACCTAAGGGCAACGGATAGGTGACTCCACTTATATCTCCATCCGGATGCTTCGAGCGACACTCTCACGTGTCACATTCTTCATGTATGATTGCCACCTTGTTGCCTTTAGAACAAGCCAACACGCTCATTGGGCGAGCTCATAGTACATACCGATAGACCGTATATGGCTAAATTACTCAAAGAAAGGATTGACTGCTTGTGGCTCAGTATTCCTCAAGGTGAAACCAAGTGGACCGGTTCTCTGTGTGTGTGTGTGTGTGTGTGTGTGTGTGTGAGAGAGAGAGAGAGAGAGAGAGAGAGAGAGAGAGAGAGAGAGAGAGAGAGAGAGAGAGAGAGAGAGAGAGAGAGAGAGAGAGAGAGAGAGAGAGAGAGAGAGAGAGAGAGAGAGAGAGAGAGAGAGAGAGAGAGAGAGAGAGAGAGAGAGAGAGAGAGAGAGAGAGAGAGAGAGAGAGAGAGAGAGAGAGAGAGAGAGAGAGACCGCCTCGGTTTTAGGGCCTCGAAAGAGACAGCTCATTTTGAGAGGGAAAATAGGGTGTCTGACTTGGGATCACATCTATAAATGTATCTTCTATTGTGCTATCCATTTTTATTATTAATAATTTATTATATATATATAGATATAATATTTGAATGAATATTATTTATATTTCAATATTGAATGTTTTAAATAATTATTTACTTATATTAGAAACCTCGAAAGAGTATGGGTGTTTTTAAAAATATTTTAAAAATATAATCGACAAAATAATAAATATATTGAGTAAAGTGAGATATATAATTATGATGAAGCATATCATCCAGATTAAAGTAATAATAGATAATAATAATAAAAAATCATTACTCTACTCTCATCAACTATGGGCATAATCCTTAATTAATTAATCATTATTTTTGGCTTACAAGATAATAAGAGGGTCCGGGGACAGTAAAGCTGCACTTTATCATGCAGTGCGGTGATCCAATGGCTGTGAGCACATTTCAGCTCGTGTGGAGATGCGTGCTTGCGCGAAGATGCGTGCTTGCGCGGAGATGCGTGCTTGCGCGGAGATGCGTGCAGTGGCTTTGAGATGTGTGTACTGAGACGACGTGCATGCATCTCCGCGTGCTCGCATCCGTTGGATTGCATTGCCCGATAAAATGCAGCGGCTCGCATCCGTTGAATCGCGCTGCACTTTACTGTCCCCGGACCCATAATAAGAAACCCACAATTATACACGAATATAAATAATGACCCTAATAAATAACCCCTAGCCGCAAGTGCTAACTAGAGTTAAAAATAAATTGGGGAATTGAGTTGCATATTAGGTGAATATATTAACATAATTGCATTCCTAGATATTTTTCATCTTTAAATATTTCATTAGGAATGATTATAATTATGTAAAGTATATTTAATAATATTTTATGATCAAGAAAAATAATTATATAATTGATGGGGTCTCTCTCAATTTATAAGAATTACGGGCTGCAGATGTACAACCTCATATTCGTCGAGTGGGATCTAAAGGTTGGGGACCCAGGTTTGGGCGAGCTTTAAGCTAATCAGATCAAGCAAGTGAGGTAGGCGAAAGGGCTCCCGCCCGGGGCTTGCGGGAAGGCTTGCGCCCGGGTAGGCGGGAGGCCCTCGGAGCCGGCGTTGAGTGATACTTTTCCACTCAACGCCTTCGGGTAGGCGGGAGGCCCTTGGAGCCGTCGTTGAGTGATGCTTTTTCACTCAACGTCTTCTGGTTTTCGGCTTTGAGTGATGCTTCTCCACTCAACGCCTTTGGGTTTCCGGCGTTGAGTGAGGATTCTCCACTCAACGCCTTTCCACTTCTGGTGACGTTTCTCTACTCAATGACAGGGGTGTAATTACCTTTATACCCTTAGAGGTCTGCATTTAGCTCCTCAGAACAGCGGAGCTAGGCTGTTGGCAGACCATTTTTCTGGATTCTATAAATAGACCCACAGGGTACCTCAGAAGGCAAGTTTTCTCACTTTTTTAACTTCTAGTAGCGCTTTCTGAGGTGTCCTTAGCTCAACATTTGGCTAAGGAGGGAAAGCGCTCTGAGATCTCCCGGGTTAGTGGAGGGACCTCCAAGCTGTATCACAGGGTCTGTTCTTTAGTTCCAAGTCATTGATCAAGGGTCTAGGTTTGGGAGAATTAGGTGTTAGCTACACCCCAAGATCCGAACTCTCGTTGGGGTCATTTTTGATTCCAACATTTCTGGTGCGGTGAGCGTGAAGCGTAGCTGATAGAAGAAAATCTCATGCTTAGTCTCATGGCTAGAGGTGAGGAAGAAGGAGCAGGCTCAGGAAATTCCCCAACGCCAGGTGAGTGGGGTAACTTTGGGGATGCTGGAAGACTTCAGGAGGGAAGTCTTACAGACTATCCACTCGTCCTACTCGGCAAGGAGCGAGTGGGCAACGCCCCAGGTTCCGGTGGCGGCCGTTCCATCATTGAGCGAGAATGCTCCCGGGAAGCGTCCGGGAACGGAGGTTCCGACAAAAGTTGGCGAGAGGGATGTCGCCGGGAGGGAGCTCTTTCCAGGGCAGGCTAGCGCTGAGGGGCTTAGCGAGCTGAGATCCCGAGACGGGCTCTCTCAGCAGGTGGTGGGCGGAATCCCTTTAAGCGAGCTGATCATCTCGGCCTCGGTTCTAGACGGGCTTCAAGAGCCCAATATGTCTTACTATACGGGCAGGGACAACCCAGTGCATCATGTTCAGCTGTTCGAGGATGCCGTTTCCATAAGGTAGATGTCGGACGCCTTCAAGTGTAGGCTTTTTGCCATCACTTTGAAGGAAAAGGCTAGAGACTGGTTTTACCAGTTGTCAGTGAGCTCTATCAACTGCTTTGAGGATTTGTGTCATGGGTTCCTGTTGAGGTTCTCCACGTCGAAGAAGATGAAGAAGGGGGCGGAGTTGTTGGGTACATTGGAAAATGTGTATTAGATTTGGAGAAGCCACAACTTAGTCAATGATATGCATCAATGTGTATTTGATAGAAGTTTGAGTTTCATTGTGCAGGTTGAAAAATCTGAAGGAAAATTTTCTAAGTACAAGTGTTGACACTTGTGAAGAAACTGTATCGACACTCATGAAGCTGTGTCGACACACAGGCAAATTGTGTCGACACTCAGGGCAGTTGTGTCGACACCCAAAATTTGTGTCGACACTCATAAAGAAGCTATGTCGACACTCAAAGCTATGTCGACATCTAAACAAACAGTTGTGTCGACATCCAGAATTGTGTCGACAACTTAAAACAGATTTGTGTCGACACTTAAAACTGAAGATGAGTCGACATTCAAGCTCTATGTCGACACCTGAAGCAATTGTGTCGACACACAGGACTTGTGTCGACACACCAACTCTCAGAAGGCTGTGTCGAGTTTAGAAGTAATTGTGTTGACACACAGGACTTGCGTCGACACACACTCAATGCCATTTGACAAATACTCAACGCCATCTGTCTGCAACAGAATTGTCAAGATAAGAAGCTGTTGTGTCGACACACGGGACTTGTGTCGACACATACAACAAAATGCAGTGTCGAGAAGTAGAAGTATGACTATGTCAACACTTGGAGTATTTGTGTCGACACCTTGAAGACTTGTGTCGACACATAGCATATATGTGTCGACACATGTGGAGCAGTCTGCTGAGTGTTGCATGCTGAGTTGGACAGACATTGAAGAACCTGGTGATGTGACTGATGACTTAACAGCTGTCATAACTAACCAGTCTGACACCACTATCAGAACTGTTAGAAGTCTGTTATGAACCGGATAAGCCGGTAACCATGGAGCAAGCTCTATATAAGAGACAGATCGGGAACGACAGAAAACAACTAACAACAGAATCATCAACATAAAAAGATCTCTAGATCTTAAAGAAGAATTCTGACAGATCAAGGCCTGACTGCAAGAATGATTCAGAGTTCAATCTGAATCTTAAGAAGAAGCTGACTGAAGATCAACTTCAACATCAAGAGGTGATCCACCTTATTTGTTCTAATCAAGAAGCTTTGAAAAGCTAAGTCAGGTTAGATTAGAACGATCAGTCTATACAAGAACTGATCAAGAAGACAACATCAACAGAGAAATCTAGCTGGTGAAGTTTTCAGATACTCTTTACTCATAAATTCCTATAGGATCTATTATTAGATCTGAGATTGTAAGCCTAAATTATAAAGGCTGAGGTAGGGCTGTGTGCCTGAGGTAGGACTGGTGGTAAGTCTGAGTTGTAAGCCTAATTATAAAGGCTGAGGTAGGGCTGAGGCCTTAGGTAAGATTCTGGAGAAGAATCTGAGGTAGGACTTGTGTTAAGTCTGAGGTGTAGAAAACATCTGTGGTTCTGAGATTATAAGATCTGTGGATCTGAGCCAGTGAAAGGAAGTTAGGCTGAATCCAGTTATCTGCTGGATATGCGAAGGGGGAAAGTGGATGTACCCATATCTTGGGGAACCACTATAGATCTGGTGTTTGCTGTATTGTGTTAATTATCTGTAGATATATTAATCTGTGCTGAAAGAAGATAAAAAACTGTTTGCCTAAAAATAAAGAGACTTAATAAGTTAAGAACATATTCACCCCCCCCCCCCCCTCTAGGTGTTTAGGGTCTTGAAACAAAGTCTTTCGAGTGATATCAGAGGGAGGTTCCTCAAAATTTGACCTAACAGTCAGAGGATTTCTCCAAGGCAAATATCAGATTACATGAATTGGTCAAGTGAAAATCAAAAGGAGTTTGGATCTATGAAATTACCCATATGCAGGAAAGAATCTTTTGGCATTTGGAAAGAAAGGGTCAGGCTATTTATGGAAGCATCTGATCCAAGAATTTATATCACAGTACTGGAATGCCCCTTCATCCTAATGAAGGTTTCAGTTCTTGATGCAAACATTCAAACTCCAAAGAGTTATTCAGAAATTACTAAGGATGAAATCATCTTGGCTACATTAGACAAAAGAGCTCAGAATATAATTGTAAGTGCCATAGATGATGCAAAATTCCAGAATCTTGTGCACTGTAAAACATCCAAAGAAATGTGGGATACACTGATTGTATATATGGAAGGCACATAAGAAGTCAGAGAGGACAGAAAGTCTATGCTGAATCAGGAGTATGAGAGCTTTAGGCAGAATAAAACTGACAGCATAGCTGAATGCTATAAAAAGTTTTTCGGAATAGTTAATGAACTGATGACATATGGAAGAGTCTTCAGTACTTATGAACTGAATGACAAGTTTCTTAGGTCCCTAACAAAGGATTGAGACACTAAGATATGTGCAATCAGGGAAGTGGCCAGACTGGCTGACACACCTCCACCTACACTCTTTGGAAAATTGTTTTTTTATGAAATGCAGCTTACTGCTAGGACAGAGGAAGAGAAGGGCAGCAGATCTGAACATAAAGAAAAGTCAGTAGCCTTCAAGGCTGAGGGCTCAAGGAAGGGTAGGAGAAAATCTCCTTCTCCACCTAGAAGGAGTACTGAAGAAGAAGAAGGTGATCCTGAAACAAGTACATCAGATAATCATACATCTGATGAAGACTTTGCTGCCTTCACAAGACAATTCCAAAGGTTCATAAAGAAAAAGAATTGGAGAACCAGGCCCTCATCAACATCCTATTCAAAGGATGAATACTACAGAAAGAAGAAAACACCTAAAGAAGACAGGTATGCTTCCAAAACTGGTAAACAATCTAGTTCTAAGATTGTGTGTTATTGCTGTAACAGGTCTGGGCATGTCATAGCTTACTGTCCTGATAAAAGAAAAGAGTCAAAGGATAAGAAGAAGCAACTGGTCAAAGGCAAGAAGGAGAAGTCTCTAGTGGATCAGAAGGAGAAGAGTTGGACAGACTCTTCATCTTCAGAATTTGAAGAAGAGGCAGAAGCATATGTTGGACTCTTCTCAACAGAAGAGGATTCTAAAGAACTAGAATTCCTACAGATGCTGGACTCCATAAATGGAGTAGAAGAATATTGTTGTAAAGGGCTGATGGCTCAATCTGAAGAAGATAAGTTCTAGGATCAGCCTAAACCAAGTAAGGTAAACAATTCACCACTAGTCTCAGATTACTTTACTGGATCAGAATCAGAAGCATCTTCTTCAAAAGAAGTGGATGGATCTGAGTCTGAGGGGGATGTTCACCAACTCATTAATGAGTATGGTGGGTTATTGCATGCTCTAAAGAAGAGCAAGTTTCTTGTTAAAGAGCAGGCCAAGGAGATTGAGTCTCTCAAACTGGCTGCAGCAGATTCAGCAAAACTGTTGGATCAAAAACTGAATGAGATTGCTAAATTGAAAAACATTACAGTTATTCAGATGAGCACAATCTCATTCAAAAAGAATCATATCAAGAAACTGGAGGGAAAGCTTCAGCAAGAGAGAGAGCTAGTGGCAAAATTCTCCAAGCCAAAATCAGTCTTACCTTTGATAGATAATTTTGTCTCACAAAAAGGAAAGACTGGTCTAGGCTTCGAGGGAAGAACTAGGGCTACCAAATCTCATAGAAAAGGTAAAGTCTCAGTTCAGCCTCAAGCTTTTAAACCCCCTATTTTCTTTAAGAAGGTAGTGAATCCTACTAACAGGTATGATCATGACATGACACATGGTCACTGTGGGCATGAAAATTTCATGAGCAAGGGTGCTAATGCCAATAGAACAATCTATAGGCATGCCCATCATATTCAAGAGGAGTTCTTGAAGAATGTTGTTCCAGCACCAACACTTAATAAGCATACTGACAACAAAGTTAGAAGGCTTGTACCTAAGAATAGGTATAATAGGTTTGAGTGTTGGTGTTGTGGCAAGGTGGGCCACTTTGCTATGGATTGCTGGTTTAATTAAGTGTTAAAACCAATAGCAGGATTCCTGTTAGATCAGTCACAAGGTTTCAAACTAACAAGGACCTAGGACCCACTAGCAAGTTGGGTTCTAAGGGTAAGTGATTCATTATTTGTTGCAGGTAAATCCAAGTGATCATACCCCTAGATGGTACTTGGATAGTGGTTGTTCCATACATATGACTAGAACAAGGAGAATGTTGAGGGACTATGTACCCATAAAGAATGGACCAAAGGTTATCTTTGGTGGATCAGAAAAGAGAATTATAAAAGGATTTGGTAACATCTCTTGTAATTCAATTACTATCACTAAAGTGGCTAATGTAAAGGGTTTGAAACATAAAATGATTAGCATAAGTCAACTTAGTGACCTAGGTTATGATATTTCTTTCCTCAAAGGGGAGTGCCTAGTAAAAAGGTCAAGTGATCAAGAGATCATCTTGACTTACACTAGGAAAGGAAATGTGTATTGCCTTAACCTAGAGTGTGAGTCTAACAACTCACATATTTGTTTGGTTACAGGAGAGAAAGCTTCTTTATGTGTCAAATGGCACAAGAGGCTAGCTCATCTGAACTATAAGTCAATTGGACTGCTGTTCAGCATGGGATTAGTGAGGAATGGTCCTCAAGTTAAGTGCATAAAAGAGGGTGTGTGCTCAGCTTGTCAAAAAGGCAAGCAGACTAAGTCCCCTTTTCAGTCACTTGACATCAAAGATTCAAAGAGATGTTTGTATCTCTTGCATATGGATTTGTTTGGTCCTATGCCAGTCCATAGTCTTGGTAGGAAAGCATACACACTTATTGTTGTGGATGACTATTCTAGATTTACATGGGTTTTCTTCTTGAGGCAGAAATCTGAAACCCCAACTATTTTCCAGACTTTTGTCAAACAAATACAGAATGAATACAACAGCTCAGTGGTCAAAATCAGAAGTGACCATGGAACTGAATTTCAGTCTGAATGTATGACAAAATTCTGTAAAGAACTTGGGATTCATCATGAATTCTCTTCACCTAGAACTCCACAACAAAATAGTGTTGCTGAAAGGAAGAATAGGACTCTAATTGAAGCCAGTAGAACTCTACTGAATGACACTACTCTCCCTGAATACTTCTGGACTGAGGCAGTAAATACTACATGTCATGTGCTCAATAGGACCTCCATCAACAAGAAACTCAAGATGACTCCCTACCAGATTTTAAAAGGCAAAAAACTAAACATATCTTAATTTAGAATCTTTGGTAGTAAGTGTTTTGTACTAGTCAATGGTAAACACTACCAAACTAAGTTTGTTGCCAAATCCCTAGAAGGGATATTTGTTGGGTACAACAACCATAATAGAGCATACAGGATCTACAACTTGACTACTCAAGTTATAGAAGAATCTGTGCATGTTGTATTTGATGAGTCAATGTTTATTAACAATGAATTGTCTAGTTCGTCAGTTAGTTCTACATGTCTAACAGATAAGCTGGACAAGCTGACCATCAATGAAGATGTTACTGCTAATCTGGATAAAGACAAAGATGCCAGTTATCCAGGGGGAGATCAAGTCCCTCTGGTTGAAGAAGAAAATGTGGAGCATCAAGATAAGGAAACTGGAGATAGCCATAATGCTGACAGAATTCCTCTAGCAAGAAGACACCTGAAGGATCATCCAGCTCACCAGATCATTGGTTATGCAAGTCAGGGTGTTCTAACAAGGAGCATGAGCATGAACACAGTTTTATATTCTAGCTTCCTGTCTCAGATAGAACCCAGGAAGATTGAAGAGGCCATGCAAGACACCAACTGGATTGATGCAATGCAAGAAGAGCTCAGTCAGTTCAAAAGGTGTAAAGTTTGGGAACTAGTGCCAAAACCTAAGGATCACAACATAATAGGAACTAAGTGGATCTACAGGAACAAGCTTGATGAGAATGACACTATAGCCAAGAACTAGGCTAGACTGGTAGCAAAAGGCTACATGCAAGAGGAAGGTATTGATTTTGATCAAACCTTTGCTCCAGTGGCAAGGCTGGAGGCAATAAGGTTGTTCTTAGCCTATGCTGTCTATCAAGGGTTCAAAGTATATCAAATGGATGTGAAATCAGTATTTCTGAATGGTGATTTAAAAGAAGAAGTCTATGTAGAACAACCCTCGGGTTTTGTAGACTCTCACTTTCCTGATTATGTATATAGGCTTAGAAAAGCTTTATATGGTTTGAAACAAGCTCCAAGGGCTTGGTATGAAACCTTGTCTGCCTTCCTCATTGAGAATAAATTCTCTAGAGGAAAGATAGACAAAACTCTATTTTATAGGGAATCAAAAGGCAAGATAATACTAGTCTAGATATATGTGGATGACATTATCTTTGGTTCTACTGAAAACAACCTTTGTAGGAAGTTTGCCAAACTTATGCAAGGGAAGTTTGAGATAAGCAGTATGGGTGAGCTAAAGTTCTTCTTGGGACTTCAAGTTAGACAAACTGAGAGTGGGTTGTCCATATCCCAGTCTAAGTTCACCAAGGAGTTTATTAAGAAGTATGGTTTGGACTCAGCTTCTACAATGAAAACTCCAATGGGAACAAGTATGCCTATATGCAAAGATGAAGCAGGGAAACCTATTGATGAGTCTTTGTATAGAGGGATAATTGGCTCTCTACTATACTTAACTGCTAGTAGACCTGACATCATGTATGCAACATGTGTCTATGCTAGGTATCAAGCATGCCCTAAGGAATCTCATTATACTACAGCTAAGAGAATTTTGAAATATCTTAAGGGCACACCTAATCTAGGCCTTTGGTACCCTAAGAATAGATATTTTCTATTAACAGGTTTCTCAGATGCAGATTTTGCTGGATGTAAAGAAGACAGAAAGAGTACTACAGGAACCTGTCAATTCATTGGTGGGAGGCTGGTTTCATGGAGCAGCAAGAAGAAAACCAATGTAGCTATATCAACTGCTGAATCAGAGTATATAGCTGCTGTGCACAATTGATGTGGATGAAGAATCAACTAGAAGATTATGACATCCAGGTAAGTAGAATACCATTATTTTGTGATTCTACAAGTGCTATTTTTATTGCTAAGAATCCTGTGTCACACAGTAGGACTAAGCATATAGAAATAAAATTTCATTTTATCAAAGAATATGTTGAAAAGGAAAATATTAGTCTAGAGTTTGTAAAAACAGATAATCAAATAGCTGATATTTTTCACAAAACCACTGGATGAAACTAAATTCAATAATTTCAAAATTGAATTGGGTATGTTGAACCTAGAATAGGTTAACAAAAGTTTCCATGAGTAGAATATGTTAGCACCAAATTTCTGTTGAAATTTGGCTAAGTTCAAAGTTTGTGTTGACACAAGCAATTTGTGTCGACACACTCAGTATGTTGTGTCGACACAGGAAACGGATGTGTTGACACAGAAACAGTATCTGTGTCGACAAGAGAATAGGTATCGACACAACCTTGTCGAGACTTTATGTCAAGAGGATATTTGTGTCGACACAAAAAATTGGTGTCGACACAACTCTGTCGAGACTTAAGTTATCTGTGTCGACACTAACGCAAGTATGTCGACACAGACTCAAGTATGTCGATACATAGATGTGTCGACTTAAAATACGTTTTGTCGACTTATACATTAATATGTCGACACATAATAATGTCGACTTAACTTTAGTTCTGTCAAGACCTAGGTCATTTTTGTCAACACAAAAACTGATTTGTCGACTTAAGCCCGACTTTTGATCTGCCCTTGACTCAAGTACTATAAATAGGTAAATCCAAAATCTGGTCGACTACGCTATCAGAATTTTTGACTCTACACCTTCTGTCGACATAGACCTTCTCTTCTCTTCTCCTCTAGCACTTACGACAATGGCGTCACACCAAGATGATAAGGTTAATGAAGGGTATGAACTGGCTCGTGACGGTTTAACGACAGCTTCAAGTGAAATTCAGGGAGTTATAGCCCTAATTTCTGAAAATGGACTCGAATTTTTGGTCTCAGAACCAACCAAAATTTGGAAGAAGGAAGTCATAGAGTTATATTCAACCGCTACAGTGGATTCAGAAGGCAAGAAAATCAAGGCAACTGTTCAAGATACCCGAGTGAAACTCACGTTGAAAACTATCAGAAAATCACTACATCTTCCATTAATCAAGGATACAGAAGAAATAACCCCTTCCCAGATTACAGAAGCATTAATCTGGTGTGGATTGAGTCCCAGCATTAAGATTGGATCATCAATCAATAGAAAAGGGATGAATTCCCAAGGAAAATTTCTTTCTGAAGTTGTTGGCAAGATGATCATATACAAGATTGGTAGACATGATAAGATATCTGCCCACATGTTCAATCTTATGGTAAGGATTATATTTAAGATTAACACTGATTGGGCAGTAGTAGTGTTTGATAAAATTCAAGAAGGAATCAAAAGACATAATCTGGGAAGGATCCTCAGTCTTTGCTTATTATCGGTAATTCCTGATTTCTGAAACATGCAAATGGTTCCAAGATAAATCATATGAGGAAGATGGTTGTAAGGATACTGTCTAGGTGGGACAGAGTTCTGACCAAAGAATTTCCTGCTCCTAAGGAGCACACTAAGAAAGGCAAGAAGAAGAAGGAAGTGGTGGTACAGGCTAACTCCTCCAGTGATTCTGAGGAGGCAGTAGTCTTTAGTTCTGATGAAGACTAGCAACAACAAGAAGTTCATGCTCAAGCAAAGGACAATAAGCATCAGGAGCAACAAGTTGAATCTACTCCAGGGGGAGAAAACCAAGAAAAAGAAACTGAGTTGTCTGCCTAAGGGGGAGGTATTGATGTTGTTGTCTTGGATAGTGACTTAGTTGCAGATACAATAATGGATGTTGTATCTGAAATTAACTCTGCAGTTGAAGTAACTGATAAAAATGATGCTCAATATGAGCCAGTAAGTTTCTTATCCACACACTAGTGATGAATTATAGTATTCTCCTCGAAAATTGTTCAAAGGGACACTTTTGTTTAACAACAAAAGTGGTCATTCAAATGGTATTAGTCTTTTCAGTTTTTTTTATTAAAAAAACTAATCTTATTCCTTCTGAACAGATACAGCAGGAATTTACAATGGAAGAATTGTTTCCTGATTCTCTTCCTGATAGGACTGAGGGGGAGGACATTGAAAAAGTAAAGGAAATCCCAAGGACTAAGGGGGAGTTATCCAAGGATACCCCAGTTGAAAAAGACACTATTGATATTGAGAGTACATCTGAATCTTCTGAAGATGAAGAAGCCACATTAGCTAAGAAAAGAAAACTGGCTGTGATAAAGAAGAAGAGTTCTGGTTACAAGAAGGCTTTGTAAGAAGGAACAGCACCATCTGCATCCACTGTGGACTTTAGTTCCTTACTGGTCCAGATGTAACTGAAACTGGATAATCAAAGACAATCTAGAGCAATATGTGGATGAAACTCACAAGGAGTTATAGTTTCAGTTGACCCAGGACATTAAATCCATTAGATTTGAAGTAAATCAACATAAAAAGGAGATGACAGATTGCATCTATAAAGGAGGTAATTCTGTGGTGTTTTTGGCTGAGCAACAAAAAAATATCCAAGCTAAAGTGGATGAGATTGAAGTAAAGCAGGGATATGTCCTAGAAAATCAGATAAGAATGAACGAAAATCTCAAGGATTCTCATCATGAAATATTGAAAAAGCTTGTTGATTCTAGCACTAATCTGAAGGATGAAATCTTAAAGCAAATCCAGGAAGATATATCTGCTATCAAAGCCACATTTCAAGAATCTCAAGAGAAAATAAAAACCTTCCTAAAAAAGTTCAGAGCTTATTTTAAAGAGGAAACTAAATATCTAGTTGATCAAGTCAGGTTCCAGAAAGAGGATTTGAGAGATCATATTGCAAGAGAAGTCATAAAGGGGGAGAGAGTACTAGTCAAAGCCAGCTCTGACCATGCTAAATGGACTACCAACAGCATCAGAGCCACTCTTGGATATCCTCTTTTGTGTGATGATGCTAATGTAGCTGAGTCTGGAATTCAACCTGAATATTTTGAAGGAGATCAGCCTGAAGTTGCTCAGGTGATCTACCTCCCAGCTGATTTTGATATGATTTAAGAAGAAGTGCTGAAGATGTATAGTCCTCCACCAGAGGTACAAAATATAATTCTTATAAAGGTTGATACGTCAGAAGCTGCATTGGAAGCTCAGAAGGCTGCTCAACTCTCCAAGAAGAGATTCAGAGAGCAGGCTAAACTAAAACCAGATTTTGAGCAATGGAGCCCAACTTCTAGGAATATCATACTTACTGTCTGGAAAGCTATTAAGGATAAAACCCATGACAGGGGTAAGTGGTATTCTGAGCAAGAATGGAATAAGTATCAAGCTGGACAAGAAGCAATTCTGCAGCATAGAAGAAGTGCTAAGGCTGGGAAGCTACCTGTTAATGCTCAAGAGCCAAGCAAGTACTTCCCCAAACCTTTTTACTATTTTGAAAGACAAAAGATCAAGGCTGAAGAATTGAAGAAGAAAGCTCTTAAAGGGAAAAAGCTAGCTGAAGATGCAGAACCTTCTGTGCAGGCTAAAATCAAGCCTGGCAAAGGGATAATTATTAAGGAGCCTAGTCTGTAATAGGATTTCTAGGTTTTTGTAATAAGAACAATGTATTACTTTTCCTTTTGTTCTATAAGAAATTTATGTAAACCAAAGTTTTTTTGATCAATGAAATTTGATTCAGTATTAAGTGTGTGTTGTTTACATTGATTATGAAATTATCTGCTCTGAAATGTTTTTACTTCTATTACAATTTTGTTTTATCTAAAGAGATGTATATCTTTGACTAAGGGTTATGACTTCTCCAAATAGGGGGAGATTGTTAGGTACATTAGAAAATGTGTACTAGATTTGGAGAAGCCACAACTTAGTCAATGATATGCATCAATGTGTATTTGATAGAAGTTTGAGTTTCATTGTGCAGGTTGAAAAATCTAAAGGAAAATTTTCTAAGTACAAGTGTCGACACTTGTGAAGAAACTGTGTCGACACTCAAGAAGCTATGTCGACACACAGGCAAATTATGTCGACACTCAGGGCAGCTGTGTCGACACCCAGAATTTGTGTCGACACTAATAAAGAAGCTGTGTCGACACTCAAAGCTATGTCGACATCTAAACAAGCAGTTGTGTCGACATCTAGAATTGTGTCGACAACTTAAAACAGATTTGTGTCGACACTTAAAACTGAAGATGAGTCGACATTCAAGCTCTATGTCGACACTTGAAGCAATTGTGTCGACACACAGGACTTGTGTCGACACACCAACTCTAAGAAGGTTGTGTCGAGTTTAGAAGTAATTGTGTCGACACACATGACTTGTGTCGATACACACTCAATGCCATTTGACAAATACTCAACGCCATCTGTCTGTAACAGAATTGTCAAGACAAGAAGCTGCTGTGTTGACACATAGGACTTGTGTCGATACATACAACAAAATGCAGTGTCAAGAAGTAGAAGTATGACTGTGTCGACACTTGGAGTATTTGTGTCGACACCTTGAAGACTTGTGTCGACACTTAGCCTATATGTGTCGACACATGTGGAGCAGTCTGCTGAGTGTTGCATGCTGAGTTGGACAGACATTGAAGAACCTGGTGATGTGACTGGTGACTTGACAGCTGTCATAACTAACTGGTCTGACACCACTATCAGAACTGTCAGAAGTCTGTTATGAACCAGATCAGCCGGTAACCATGGATCAAGCTCTATATAAGAGACAGATCGGGAATGACGGAAAACAACTAACAACAGAATCATCAACGTAAAAAGATCTCTGGATCTTAATGAAGAATTCTGACAGATCAAGGCCTGTCTGCAAGAAGGATTCAGAGTTCAATCTGAATCTTAAGAAGAAGCTGACTGAAGATCAACTTCAACATCAAGAGGTGATCCACCTTATTTGTTCTAATCAAGAAGCTTTGAAAAGCTAAGTCAGGTTGGATTAGGAGGATTAGTCTATACAAGAACTGATCAAGAAGACAACATTAACAGAGAAATCTAGCTGGTGAAGTTTTCAGATACTCTTTACTCATAAATTCCTGTAGGATCTATTGTTAGATCTTAGATTGTAAGCCTAAATTATAAAGGATGAGGTAGGGCTGTGTGCCTGAGGTAGGACTGGTGGTAAGTCTAAGTTGTAAACCTAATTATAAAGGTTGAGGTAGGGATGAGGCCTGAGGTAGGATTCTGGAGAAGAATCTGAGGTAAGACTTGTGTTAAGTCTGAGGTGTAGGAACCATCTATTGTTCTGAGATTGTAAGATCTGTGGATCTGAGCCAGTGGAAGGAAGTTAGGCTGAATCCAGTTATCTGCTGGATAGGCGAAGGGGGAAAGTGGATGTACCCATATCTTGGGGAACCACAATAGATCTGGTGTTTGCTGTGTTGTGTTAATTATTTGTAGATATATTAATCTGTGCTGAAAGAAGATAAAAATCGGTTTGCCTAAAAATAAAGAGACTTAATAAGTTAAGAACCTATTCACCACCACCACCACCCCCCCCCCCCCTCTACGTGTTTAGGGTCTTGAAACAAAGTCTTTCAGGAGTGCTTGTTCGCCATCAAGCAAAAGCCGGAGGAGACACTGGGACGCTATGTGGATAGATTCCAGGAGGAGATTCTGTAGATGCAGGTGAAAGAATTGGTTTCAAGAATGTCTAAACACCTAGAGGGGTGGGAGAATAGTTTTAATTCCAATTCACTTAGGCAGATAATAGATTAATCACAGCACTGCTAAAATTCTACAGCTACCACATCACATAATAATCCAATCACAGCAGACACACAGATTTATAGTGGTTCCCCAAGTGATGGGTACATCCACTTTTCCCCTTCGCCTATCTAGCAGTATACTAGATTCAGCCAAACTTCCTTCCACCTTCTCAGATCCTTAGATCTTATAACTCAGAACCCAAATTGCTTCCTACAGCTCAGACTTCAACAAATCCTACAACTCAGGCTCTTTCCAAGAACCCTACCTCAGAGTGAATCCACACTCCTATAACTCAGGAAATCAAGCCCTACCTCAGTCCTTATAACCGGCCTACAGCTCAGAGAACTTAATCTTCTACCTCAGGCAAACAACCCTACCTCAGCCTTTATAATTACAGGCTTACAACTCAGATGTAAGAAGCGAACTAAAACAAGCCGGAAATGGTATAACTGAAATTTTATTATCAGAAAAAGGTATCTATTACAAAGGTATGACCTCCCTTATATAGAATGGAGGAGAGAAGAGAGAATACAAATAAGAGATGTGGGACTAAAAACTATACAAAAGAATCTGTGCGGCTAGAATAACAGGCCGGAACAAGCCGCGCGGTTAGACAGAAGGGCTAACCGCTCGGCCACTACCAGAGAGAGAGACAAGCCGCCAAGTGAGACCGTTAGACCGCCCGGTCTCCTAGTTGCCAGTAACAGACCGCTTGGACCTCAGACCTCAACGTAGCAACCAACCCGCTGGAGGCAAACCGCCAGACCGCCCGGTCAATAACCCGCCAAGCCAGACCGACAGACCGCCCGGTCTCAACTTCAACACTCCCCCTCAAGCTGGAGCATATATGTCGATCATTCCCAGCTTGTCACATATATGAAGAAATGAGGCGGATACAGGCTTGGTGAAGATGTCGGCCAGCTCTTTTTCAGACGTGACGAAGGGAGTGCAAATTTGTTCCTTCAGAATCTCTTCACGAATGAAATGACAGTCGACCTCAATGTGTTTGGTTCTCTCATGGAAGACTGGATTTTTGGAGATATATATAGCAGCCTTGTTGTCACAGAACATAGGTAGAGGATGGTTGTAGACCTCTCCTAAATCCAACATGAGAGCTCGTAGCCACTTTAGTTCGCAAGTGGTCGATGCCATACTCCGATACTCAGCTTCAGCACTGGATCTGGAGACAACAGATTGCTTCTTGCTCTTCCAACTTACCAGATTGCCCCCAACAAAGGTACAGAAACCGGAGGTAGACTTGCGGTCCCCTTTGTCATCCGCGTAACTCGCATCTGAGTAAGCTTCAACCCTCAGATGATCATTCTTCTGAAAGAGCAATCCTTTCCCAGGGGCTGCTTTGACGTACTCCAAGATCCGCAAGGCGGACTGTAGATGGCACTCCCTGGGAGCTTGCATGAATTGACTCACCTTGCCCACAGCATAGGAGATGTCGGGCCTAGTCACGGTGAGGTATATGAGCTTACCAACTAGACGCCTGTACCGCGAAGCATCTGAAAGAAGAGGCGAATCATCTGTCTAGGTTTTGTCTTCTCCAACAGCCATGGGACATCGGGCAGGTTTGGCCCCAGTCAATCCTGCTTCTTTTAAAATATCAAGAGCATACTTACGCTGAGAGAGGACTAAAGAGTTGGGCTTCCGAGAGATTTCGATCCCCAAAAAGTACTTCGGAGAACCCATATCTTTCGTGACTAGATGTTGGCGAAGATGCCGCTTTGTCAAGGCTACCCCTTCCTGGTCATCACCAGTGAGAAGAATATCATCCACATATACTGCAAGAACCACCAGTCCCGAAGAGGTTTTGCGAATAAATAGAGAGTGATCAGCAGCGCTGCGAGCAAAACCAACGGCCGCCACGATGCCGCTGAATTTGTCAAACCAAGCTCGAGGGCTCTGCTTGAGGCCATAGATTGCCTTCTGTAGCCGACAGACTCGTGTCTCCCCCTGAGCAACATACCCTGGAGGTTGCTCCATGTAGACGGCCTCCTGAAGATCACCATAAAGGAAGGCATTCTTGATATCCAGCTGGGAAAGGGGCCAGTCTTTGTTGACTGCCACAGAGAGAAGGACCCGTATAGTGCTGAGACGAGCCACGGGAGAGAAGGTGTCAAAGTAATCAACCCCATAGGTTTGAGTAAAGCCCTTAGCCACCAGACGAGCTTTGTACCGGTTTACAGTGCCATCTGGGCCAAACTTGACTACAAAGACCCATCGACAGCCAACAACATCTGTATCAAGAGGAGGAGGGACAAGAGTCCAGGTACCCCGCTCTGTGAGGGTCGCCATTTCCTCATCCATGGCCAGCTTCCAGTGAGGAATGGCAAGGGCCTCCTGGTAGGAACGAGGTGTGGTGGTAGCAGAGATAGCCAGCGCAAAGGCCCTGCGAGAAGGGGTAAGACGATCATATGAAACAACAGCAGCAAGGGGGTGTAGGGTACACGTCCGCACCCCTTTGCGAAGAGCTACAGGAAGATCCAGGTCGGCGGGCTCCTCGGCATCCAGAGCATCCGTGGCAGAGAGAGCTGGCCCGGGAGGAGAGAGCGACGGCAGCGGAGATGAGGGAGATGGAGGCGGAGAGAGAGGTGGAGGGAGAGGAGTGGGCGGAGACGGAGGAGGAGCGGATATCGCAGTAGGAGACGAGTGAACGAACGGAATAACAGGAGAATCCGAGGTGGGAGGAAGAGAAGAGGAGTCATCCGAGAAGTAGGAGGCATTCTCGAAGAAGGTGACGTCAGCGGAGACAAACTGTTTACGAAGAACAGGATCAAAGCAGCAGTAGCCTTTCTGAGTGACCGAGTACCCCAGAAAAACACATTTGGTGGAGCGAGGGGAGAGCTTATCACGGGTGGCAGATGGGACATGCACAAAAGCAGTGCACCCAAAGATTCGGAGAGGGAGAGGAAAAGGCTCCTTGCCAGGATAAAGGATGGAAAAAGGGGTTTTTCCCTGAAGAACGGAGGAAGGAATGCGATTGATGAGATAGCAGGCAAGAAGAACAGCATAACCCCAATATGAGTGAGGGACATGCATTTGAGTCATTAATGTGCGAGCAACATCGAGGAGGTGACGGTTTTTGCGTTCCGCCACCCCATTTTGTTGGGATGTATAGACACAACTTGTTTGATGAATAACGCCATGTTGAACACAGAAAGAGGTAAAAGCATGACTTAAGTATTCTTTTGCATTATCAGAGCGAAAAGTTTTAACACTAACATCAAACTGATTTTTGATTAAATGATAAAAGGAGGTCCATACATTAAACAGTTCAGAGCGATCTCGTAAGAGATACACCCAAGTACATCTAGAAAAATCATCAATAAAAGTTACAAAATAAGAACTACCCCGACCAATAGTAAGGGTAGGAGCAGGTCCCCAGATGTCGGAGTGGACTAGATCAAACGGACGGGTAGAGCCCCGACCTTGCTTCGGCGGGAAGGAGGAACGATGATGCTTGCCAAGTTGACATGCTTCGCAGTGGAGAGGAGTAGTGGAGGGAGGGAGGTGGGGCAGAAGCTGATGCAGAAGCCGTGGTGGAGGATGACCGAGACGGAGATGCCACTGGAGAAGATCCGTACAAGAAGAAGAGAATGCGGACAAAGCGGAAACGTTGTCGAGGAAGTAGAGGCCGCCACTCTCAGTCCCAGTAGCAATCGTCCGCTGGGAGCTCGGATCCTGAAAAGAGCAAGAAGATGGAGTAAACGTCACAGAACATTGAAGCTGCTTGCACAAAGAAGTAACCGATAACAGATTGCACGGAAACTTGGGCACATAGAGAGTGTCCTCTAGCCGAAGGGACGGAGTAACATGAACCACTCCCGACCCATGAACCGGGGAGGGAGAACCGTCTGCAATGAGGACCGGGGGCAACCGATCATGCTGTTCGAGGAGAGAGAAGCACTGAGGATTGCCCGTCATATGATTAGTAGCACCGGAGTCGATAAGCCATTTACCTTGAGTGACTACATGGGCACTACCTGATGATGTGACTACGGAAGCAGACGGCTTGGAAGAAGAGGCGGAAGAGTCACCCGAGGGGCGAAGATGGGGATGTTTTGTCCAGCAGCGGTCAAGAGTGTGTCCGGTGCGGCCGCAGTGAGAGCAGAGATAGCGGGAAGAAGGACGTCCGCCAGACTGATGACTGCGGCTACCAGAGCCACTCCGCTGAGTTTGATGAGCATAGTTATCCGGAGAAGGAGCGGGTAGAAGCGGGCGCTGAAGGAGAGAGGTGACAGCGGCGATGCGAGCCGCGGTGGCATCTAATGTAGGAGATTCCGCCTCACCCAGAATTTGTTGGCGGATCATGTCATAAGTGTCAGGAAGACGGAGCAGATAACACACAACCAGAAGCTCCTGGAAGTGCTTGTGTTGTTGAGCCAGATCCGCAGAAAAGGGGCGATTCTGAAGAATCTCAGCCCCAAGAGCTTGAACTTGTTGGTAGGCAGCAGCGGGAGACAAGGTAGGCCGGGCAAAGAGGTCCGCATACAACGTATAGATGCGGGACGTCTGAGCCCCTTTGGAATACAAAGCAGCAAGATGAAGCCAAGCGGCCTTCACCGTCTCATCATGACGGATGACGGGAAGGCATTCATCGGATAGACTGTTAGCGAGCCAAGTACGCACAAGAGCGTCACTCGCATCCCAGTCATCAAAGAGAGGAGAAGTGGTAGGAGGAGGGTCATCAACGAGATGGTGGCGTTTGCGTTGCGAGCGAAGGAGAAAGGTGAAAGAGACGCTCCAATCCGGGTAGTTGGAGCCTACAAGCTTGGAAACGGTGCCAAGGTTCCCGGAAGGAGTAGGAGGAGGAGCCGGAGTGGCTACAGGGGTGGCGGCAGGAGTGGTGGCGGTAGAAGCATCAGAAAGAGCCATAAGAGCAAACAACAGGAAGCCGCGCGGTTAGAAAACAGGCCGCGCGGATAGGCAGAAGAGGAACTGCAGCGGTCAGGATGACAGACACCAGCGGCCAGAGAGACCACGACCAAGCCGCAGTAACAAGCGAAGGGGAAGAAGTCGAGCGGCAAGCAGACAGTCCGCTCGAACAGAAGCGCAAGAGAGGGCAAGGCACACGGCGATAGGTCGCGGCGAACAAGGCGACAGATCGCAGTGAACAAGGCAACAGGCCGCGCACACAGAGGGCAACGACAGGGAGACCGCGCGGACAGGGCGCAAGCCGGAGAAGCAAGCCGCGCGGACAGAGAGAAGAACAGAATCAGGAGGAAAAGATCGATTCCTCTGATACCATGTAAGAAGCAAACTAAAACAAGCCGGAAATGGTATAACTGAAATTTTATTATCAGAAAAAGGTATCTATTACAAAGGTATGGCCTCCCTTATATAGAATGGAGGAGAGAAGAGAGAATACAAATAAGAGATGTGGGACTAAAAACTATACAAAAGAATCTGGGCGGCTAGAATAACAGGCCGGAACAAGCCGCGCGGTTAGACAGAAGGGCTAACCGCTCGGCCACTACCAGAGAGAGAGACAAGCCGCCAAGTGAGACCGTTAGACCGCCCGGTCTCCTAGTCGCCAGTAACAGACCGCTTGGACCTCAGACCTCAACGTAGCAACCAACCCGCTGGAGGCAAACCGCCAGACCGCCCGGTCAATAACCCGCCAAGCCAGACCGACAGACCGCCCGGTCTCAACTTCAACATCAGAGATTGAAATCTCTTACACTCAGATCTAAAAATAGATCTTACAGAAAATTGATTAAAGAATTAATTTCTTCCTTTACCCAGATAGAGAGAGATAAGGGTGAGAGAATCTTGATCAGATCTTGATGTCTGCTTTCTTCTGACCTTTGTTGTAATGAATCTGATTCAACCTGACTTAGCTTATTCAAAGCTTCTTGAAAGAGAGAACCTAGGTTGAATCTTCTTGAGAAGTTGGTGTAGATCCAACTTCTTCCTCCTTGCAGAATTAAATCTGCTAACACTTACAGATCTAATGAGTTGCTGTCACCTTCTGTGATTTTGAATCAGAATCTTCTTGCTGTTTAGAATTCTGTGAATACTTCTTACAGTGATTTCTCATTCTTCTTAGTTTCCCTCTTTCTATCTGTCACATCATCTTTGTGATAACTCAGCTCTTTTTTATAGATCTCATCAGAGGCAACTGGCTGATCCGATAGTAATTTGACATCTTACAGTTTTGACATATCTGACAGCTTTGACGATTCTGGCAACTGTCAAGTCTTCAGTCTTGAGATCTGCACTTAGAGTTATTTAACTCAGCTGAATGTTTCAAGACACAAGTATAGTATGTGTTGACACAGATGAAGTATTTGTCGACACAATTACCTGGGTGTCGACACAAGCCCTTTGATGTTGTCGACAAACTTCAAAAACTATCGACACAGCTTTTGTAGAATGTGTCGACATAACTCCTTTGTTGTTGTCGACAAACTTCACAAACTGTCGACAGAGCTCTTTATTCATAACTGATGTTGAATCAAACTCTGTGTGTCGACATAATTCCTGTGTGTCGACACAGCCCTTCTGCTAATATCAGCACTTCAAATCTACGTGTGTCGACACTAGTCCTCACTGTCGACACAATTGTTGTCGACTCAAATTATGTGTGTCGACACAAGTCCTGTGTGTCGACACAACTTTGCTTCTAGTCTCGACGCTGCTCCTTCAAAGGTATCGACACATTATAAATGTCTCGCCACTTTTGTACTTAGAATATTTTCTGCATTCTTCAGCCTGCACAAGTAAACTCAATATACCATCAAATACAACCTGATGTATATCATTGAGTCAAGTGAGGCTTCTCCAAATCAGGTACACAATTTCTAATGTACCCTACAATCTCCTCATATTTGAAGAAGTCATAACTCATAGTCAATGATATACACCAATATACCAAAAGTAATAAGCATGATGTATTCATACATTTCAAACAGAGTTATTCATAAGCAGAACTAGCATGTTACACACAAATATTCAAAATGAAACATCATGAGAAAACCATGCAACTCAGAGACATAGATATATATTATTGTCAACCAAAGATTTCTTTATCATTTAACCAGAATAAGATTACAAGGTTTTTTTTATAAGAACAACAAAAAGTTTACATAGTTCTTATAAAACCTAGTCAATCTAAAGTTAAAGTTGATCTGGTTCCTTGATGACAATGCCTTTTCCTGTCTGAATAGTAGCTTTGACTTCAGCTTCAGTATCAGCAATAGGCTTTTTACCCTTGATGTCTTTGGCCTTAAGTTGAGTAGCTTTCAGCTTTTGTCTTTCAAAGTAATGGAATGGTTTAGGGAAGTACTTGCAAGGCTCTATGGAATTTACAGGGATTTTTCCAGCCTTCAAGTCCTTCCTGAATTTGTAGATAGTTTCTTATTGTGCAAGATATTTATCACATTCTTGTTTGGAGTACCACTTACCCCTATCATATTGATTTTCAGTAACTGTATTCCATGTAGTTAAGATGATGCCTTTGGAGGTTGGACTCCATTTCTCAAAATTAGGTCTAGCCTCAGCCTGTTCTCTGGATCTTTTCTTGGATAACTAGGCCTCTTGATCCTTAAGCAAAGCTAGATCAACCATTTCTACTTCTTCAGAAGGCAATTTTTCCAGTAGAGGGATGTACATATCCTAGACTGCCTGTTGAATTTCTTCATACTCAGGAGGGGGATATATGACTTGAGCTACTTCAGGTTGCATCCCCTCCAAGAGTGCAGGTTGGAATCCAGATTCTGCAGTATTATTGTCATCACATAAGGGTGGATATCCCAAGGTAGCTCTGATATTGTTAGATATCCATTTAGCATGATCAGAGCTAGCTTTGACAAACACTCTCTCCCCCCTTTATGACTTCTCTAGCAATATGATCTCTGAGATCATTCTTTTGAAATCTGACTTGATCTACTACATGATAATTGCCAGTAGTGTAGTAGTCCTTGAACTTATTGACTTGAGTTGAAATAGCAGTCTCAGAAGTCTTTATTATAGTATTGACTGCTGCCAAATCTAGTTTTATCGTGCTGCTACAGCAGACTCTTTTGTGTCCATATGTGTTTGTATTGCAGTGGTGTGTTCAGCCAATTTTGTCAATTTGATTGAATGTGTGTCAAGCAAATTTTCATTCATTCTTTTCTGATTTTCTAGCACATACCCTTGTTGGACAACCAAGCCATCTGCCTGAGACTTTGTCTCTTGTTGTTGCTTGGCAATATAGATCACAGCATTGCCTCCCTTATGGAAGCAATCTATCATTTCTTTCTTAAGCAAATTTACTTCAAATCTTATAGATTTGATGTCCTGTGCCAGATTGAACTGCAACTCCTTGTGTCTTTCATCTACATATTTTTCTAGTGCACATCTTTGCTCATCAAGCTTGACTTGTAGTTGTACTAAACGAGAACTAAAGTCCATTGTAGGAGCAGTAGATGAGGATCCAGCCTTTAAGGCTTTCTTATATCCAGAGCTCTTCTTCCTTAGCTCCATAATTTTCCTTTTCTTAAAGACGGAGGTTTCTTCTTCATTATCTGAATCAGATGAGATTTCAAGTTCCACTGTATTTCCTGGAATATCTACATCTAGTCTTGGGGCTAGGTCTGGAACCTCCCCCTCAACCCTTGCATCTGGTTGTATATCAGCAGAAGTGTCTTCCTTGTTTACCTCTTCATGCTCCCCCTAGAAGTCAATTTCCAGTTCTTGGACTATTTCAGTCTCAGGAGCCTGAGGTTGTGCTGGCAGATCAAAAATATGTACATCTTGTGCCTCTTCCAGAAGTTTTAGTAGCTGTGTTGATGTCCTGAACTACTTCCATAACAGTAAGATTTGTAGTTTCCCTGTCTAGCTCTGCTATATTATTATCTCCCCCTGGGACTGATACCTCTTGATTATCTATCAGATTGACAGTCTCTTCCTGGATTTGAGCTTCAGTTCCAGGTGTGAGATTTGGAGACTTCTTGGGTAATTCAATGTTATCATCATTAGAACTGAACTCAACCCTTTATTTTGAGTCACTGGAGGACTCCACATCTTGCACAGTAGCTTTCTTTGATTTAGAGACTGTTTGGACTTGTGCTTTGGTGCAGGTTCTTCCTTAGACAATTCTCTATCCACCCTAGATAGTATTCTTATATCAATTCTCCTCATATGATTAATTTTGGAACCAGTAATCTGGTTTAGTACATCAGGTATGCTGACAACCAGATATAGACTTAAGATTCTGTCTAGATTTGGCTTCTTAATACTTTCCTTAATCTTATTAAAGATTACAGCACTCCAATCAGTCTTCACCCGGAAGATGACTCTAGTCATGAGCCTGAACATGTAGGAAGAGATCCTATCATGCCCCCCAATTTTGCAGAGAATTACTTTTCCAATAATTTCAGATAGAAACTTTCCTTTGGAGTTCATCCCTTTCCTAGTCATGGATGATCCAATGTTGGTGGTTGAGGGCAGCCCACGCCATTTAAGGGCTTCAGCAGTCAAAGTAGAATCAACCTCAGTCTCTTCTTTAATCCTTGGAAGTTGAAGGGATGTGCTCAGACTTTTGAGAGTTATTTTTATCTTTTCTCCACGAACAGTAGACTTAATCTTGTTTCACTTAGAATTTAATGAAGCGGTGGAATAGAATTCTAGAACTTCCTTCTACCATATCCTTATTGGTTCTGAAACCAGATAATCCAGTCCAGTGTCTTGGATTAAGTCCACAACCGCCTTGATATCCTGTTCAACATCATTGAATGCATCTCGAACAAGCTCATAACCTTCGTTAATATTGTTTTCCATCTTGGGCGCCATTGGAGATGAAAGAAGTGGAAGTTGAAGAGAGAGAAGAAGAATTTCTTGTCGATACTGATGGTTTAGTCTCGAGATTTCTGAGAGTGTAGTCGACAAGGTCTCATTTCCTCCTATTTATACTTTTTCTAAATATGGGAGGTCAAAAGGCGCGCTGAAATTAGAGTTTCGTATATCGACACAAGTTTGTCTGTGTCGACACTGGCTGCTAAAGTCTCGATAGAGGGTTTAGAGTCTCGACAACTCTATGTGTAGACACCAACTTCTGTGTATCGACACAGACTACTAAGGTCTCGACAGAGGGTTTAGAGTCTCGACAACTCTATGTGTCGACACCAACTTATGTGTGTTGACACAGACTACTAAGGTCTCGACACACATTTCATTTGTGTCGAAACATATTTTAATTAGTCATATGTTGAGTAGAACTTTTCTTAACCTATCATCTTATTCCAAGTTCAACATGCCTAATTCAATTTTAAAATAATTGAATTTACTTTCATCTAGAGGTTTAGTGAATATGTCAGCTACTTGTTTATCAGTAGAAACAAACTCTAGACTTATGTCCTCTTTCTCAACATGTTCTCTAATAAAATGATACCTAATTTCAATGTGCTTTGTTCTACTGTGTGAAACAGGGTTTCTAGAAATTGATATAGAACTAGTGGAATCACAATATAATGAAGTTCTACTTATCTTGATGTCATAATATTCAAGTTGATGTTGAATCCACAACAACTGAGCACAGCAACTCCCAGCTGTAATATATTCTGACTCTATCGTGGATATAGCAACAATTGTCTGCTTTTTGCTGCTCCATGACACCAATCTACAACCTAGGAATTGGCATGTACCGGTGGTACTTTTCCTGTCTTCCTTGCAGCCTGCAAAGTCTGCATCTGAAAAACCTATTAACAGAAAATCTTTATTCCTAGGGTACCATAGACCAAGATCTGGTGTGCCCTTAAGATATCTTAGAATTCTCTTTGTAGCAGAAAAATGAGACTCTTTAGGGCTTGCCTGGTATCTAGCACAAACACATGTAGCATTCATGATGTCAGACCTACTTGCAGTCAAGTATAGTAAGGAGCCAATTATCCCTCTATACAAAGACTCATCAAAAGGTTTCCCTGCCTCATCTTTGCCTATAGGCATACTTGTCCCCATTGGAATTTTCAAGATGGAGGCAGTCTCTATGCCATATTTTTTAATCAACTCCCTAGTGAACTTAGACTGGGATATGGACAGGCCATCATCAGTCTGTCTTACTTTGAGTCCCAAGAAGAACTTTAGCTCACCCATACTGCTCATCACAAACTTCCCTTGCATAAGTTTGGCAAACTTCCTACAAAGGTTGTTTTCAGTATATCCAAAGATTAAGTCATCAACATATATCTTGACTAGGATGTTCTTTCACTTTGATTCCCTCAGGAATAGGGTTTTGTCTATTTTCCCCCTTGAGAATTTGTTCTCAATGAGGAAAGTAGACAATGTCTCATACCATGCTCTAGGGGCTTGTTTCAACCCATATAGAGCTTTTTTAAGACTATAAACATGATCAGGAAAGTGAGAATCTACAAAACCTGATGGCTGATCCACATATACTTCCTCTTTTAGGTCTCCATTCAGGAATGCTGACTTTGCATCCATCTGGAAGACTTTGAATTCTTTATGAGCTGCATAGGTAAGGAATAGTCTTATTGCTTCCAGCCTTGCTACTAGGGGAAAAGGTCTGGTCAAAGTCTATTCCTTCTTCCTACATGTAGCCTTTTGCCACCAATCTATCCTTGTTCTTGACAATAATGTCATTTTCATCTAACTTATTCCTGTAGATCCACTTAGTCCCTATGACATTATGTCCCTTAGGTCTGGGAACCAATTTCCAGACTTTGCATCTCTTGAATTGGTTCAGCTCTTCCTGCATAGCACCAATCCAGTGTGATTCTTGGATAGCCTCTTCAAACTTCTTTGGTTCCATTTGAGACAGGAAGCTTGAACATAGTGCTGAGTTCAAGCTCTTGCTTCTGATCATTACACCATGACTTGCATCACCAATGATTTAGTGAGATGGATGGTCTCTTAAATGTCTTATAGCTAGAGGCAATCTTTATTCAACTTGCTGTTCTTCATTTCCTTCAGCTTGTTGATCCTCAATGTCTTCAGTTGGTTGTTTTTCATTCTCAGCTGGTAAGTCTTGAGCTCTCCCTAGACAACATCCATCATCTTCAATCTCTTGGCCTGCTGGTTTATCTTCCCTGATGGTCAGATTATTCATCTTATCCTTTAAACATGCAGGACTAGAAGAAGTACTTGGTAGCTCATAGTTAATTAACTTAGACTCATCAAAGATAATATGGACAGATTCTTCTACAACTTATGTAGTCAAGTTATAGATCCTATATGCTCTACTATTTTATTGTACCCAACAAATATCCCTTCTTGGGATTTGGCAGCAAACTTAGTCAAATGAGACTTACCATTGTTAAGTACATAACACTTGTTACCAAAAATCCTAAAATAGGATAAATTTGGTTTTCTGCCTTTCAGAATCTCATAGGGAGTCTTTTGTGGCTTTTGGTGATTGAAGCTCTATTGGGAACATGACAAGCAGTATTTATTGCCACTACCTAGAAATATTATGGGAGAGAAGTGTCATTTAACAAGGTCCTACCTGCCTCAATTAGAGTTCTATTCTTCCTTTCAGCAATTCAATTTTGCTGTGGAGTTCTAGGTGAGGAGAATTCTTGATGAATCTCAAGCCCTTCACAGAACTTTGTCATGCATTTAGACTGAAACTCAGTCCCATGGTCACTTCTGATCTTGATCACTGAACTATTAAATTCATTCTGAATTTTCTTGACATAAGTCCGGAAGATATCTGGGGTTTCAGATTTTCTCTTTAGGAAGAATACCCAAGCAAATCTGGAAAAATCATCAACCACCACAAGAGTATAGATTTTCCTACCTAGACTATGAACTGGCATAGGACCAAATAGATCCATATGCAGGAGGTATAAACACCTCACTGAGTCTTTGGTATCAAGACTTTGGAAGGAATACCTGGTCTGCTTGCCTTTTTGACAAGCTGAGCAGATTCCCTCCTTAATGCACTTAACCTTAGGACCATTCCTCACTAACTCTTCACTAAAGAGTTTGCTTATAATATTGTAGTTCAGGTGAGTTAGCCTCTTATGCCATTGGACACAATGAGAAGCTTTCTCATCTGTAACTAGGCATATATGAGAGTCCTCACTCTCACACTCAAAGTCTAGACAGTAAACATTTCCTTTCCTAGTGCTTGTCAAGATAAACCCTTGGTCACTTGACATTCTAACTTGACACTCATCCTTAAGGAAAGAAATGTCATAGCCCAGATCACATAGTTGACTTATGCTTATAAGGTTATGTTTCAAATCTTTCACATAAGCTACTTATGTGATAGTTACTATGCCATTAATTATCTTACCCAAACCTTTAGTTACCCCTTTTTCTGAGCCCCCAAAGATAACTTTGGGGCAATTCTCAATAGGAGTGTATTCCTTTAGTATGCTTCTTGTTCCAGTCATGTGGATGGAATATCCACTGCCCAAGTACCATGTAGGGATATGACCACTTGGACTAACCTGCAATAAATATATTATCTAACCTTAGGACCCCAAATTTTATTGGGTCCTAGGTGCAAGTTAGATCTAAACTGAACATGCCTACCCTAAGTTCTTCTAACAGGTAGGCCAACATTACTTCTCTAGACACTCTTATTGTGCCATCAATCAATGATATAGTTGTACACTTTGCCACAACACTAGCACTCATGCACATTGTACCTTCTTTTAAAAACTGGCTTAACAACAATGTTGTTTGCAGCTCTTAAATTAGCTGGTACATCAGCTCTTTTCTTAAGTCTTTCAGCCAAGGTTTGCTTAGGGACTTGTCTGACAGTAGAAGTACTTGAGATATCTTGAACCCTATCTGCAGCTGCCTTTTTTCAGAATGCATACTCCTGATAGCTTCAGATATTTCTAAGTCTGCTTTGCTACCAGACATTCCCTTACCTTGATAATGGACTTGCAGACTTTGTGAGTCAGCTGCTACCTTATCCTTGAGTGTTGGGGCTGGTACACCAAACACAAATGGACCATTATGGGCCATTTGGGTTTTCTCATGGACTGCCCAATAGGCACTAGCACCCTTGCCATTTCTACTGCCTTGCTCACAGTGACCATAAATACTATCATGATCATACATGTTAGAAGGTTGAACCACTTTTTAAAAAGAAATGGAGGCTTGGAAGCAAGTGGTTAAACTAGAGCTTTGCCTTTCCTATTGGAATTGGCAGCTCTTATTCTTCCTTTGAAACCTAATCCCTTCTTATCCTTTTGAGAAGAGAAGGAGTCTATCAAAGGTAACACAGAACTAGGTTTTGAGAACTTGCCCACCAGCTCCCTCTCCTTTTGGAGTCTACTTTCAAGATTCCTAATGTGGTTATTCTTGAAAGTAATGGTATCCATCTGAATAACAGTTATATTCTTCAATTTACTAATCTCTTTTCCTTTGTCAACTGTTTGGCTCCTAGCTCCCTCTCCTTTTGGAGTCTACTTTCAAGATTCCTAATGTTTGGCTAGGAGCCTGCTTTCCTTAAAGGCTTGCAGGAGCTCTCCATAATCATCAATCAGTTGATTGATGTCTCCTTTAGATTCAGAGTCACCTTCTTCTCTTGATGAAACTGCCTCTGACTCTGGGCTAGTAACATAATCTGACACTAAAGGTGAAGATTGTACCATACTAGGACCAGGCTACTCCTGGTTGTGTCCATCCTCAGCTATGGCCATCAGCCAAATGCATTGGTTGTCTTCTGCTTTATTGATATCATCCAGCAACTACAAGAATTTTGTTTCTACATAATCTTCCTCAGTTGAGAACAGCTCAATGTAGGCCTCAGTATCCTCTTCATTTTCTGACTCTGATGAAGAAGAGTCAGTCCAACTTTTCTGCTTCTTGGCTATAAAGGATTTCTCCTTCTTTTCTTTATGCTGGTGTTTCTTTTTCTCACTAGACTCCTTTCTTTTGACAGGATAGTCTGATATAACATATTCTGGCTTGCTGCAACAATAACAAACAATTTTAGTAGAAGTTTGTTTACCAGGTTTAGAGTCATACCTTTCCTCTTTAGAGGTTTTCTTCTTTCCCTTATAGTAGTCATCCTTGGATTAAGAAGAAGAGGATGGACTTCTCCTCCAGTTCTTTTCCTTCAGGAACCTCTGGAATTGCCTAGAAAAGGCAGTAAAATCCTCATCAGAGTTATGGCCATCTGATGTGCTTATGTATGCACTTTCTGAATCAGTATCAGCAACTTTTCAAGGAGGAGAAGGAGTATTTATCCTGCAATTACTTGTAGCTTCAACTTTGAAAGCCACAGACTTATCTTTGGCAAAAGACTTGCTGTTTTTTTCCTCTTCCTTTCTAGCAATTAGCTGCATTTCATAAGACAGCAATTTTCCAAACAAGGTTGGTGGAGGAGTATCTACAAGTCTGTCCACTTCTCTGATGGCACAGACCTTGGTATCCCAGTCCTTGGTTAATGACCTGAGAAACTTGTCATTCAGTTCATAAGTGCTGAATATTCTTCCATAAGTCATCAGCTCATTGACAATTCTGAAGAACTTTTCATAACATGTAGTTATGCTATCTGTCTTGGCTGGTTTGAAGCTTTCATACTCTTGATTGAGCATGGACTTCCTATCCTCTCTTACTTCTTTTATCCCCTCCATGTAGACAATCAAAGTGTCCTATATTTCCTTTGAGGTTTTGCAGTGGACCAAATTCTGAAAGGTAGCATCATTTATAGCACTAACAATTATGTTTTGTGCCCTCTTGTCCAAAGTTTCTAAGATGATCTCATCTTTTGTCATCTCAGAATAACTCTTTGGAGTCTGTAAATTTGCATCAAAAACTGATGTCTTCATTGGGATGAAAGGACCTTCTAGAACTGTGATGTATATTCTAGGATCAGATGCTTCCATGAATAATTTGACTCTCTATTTCCATATTCAAAATGTTTCTTTCCTATAAATGGGAAGTTTCATAGATCCAAGTTCTTTGTGATTTTCACATGAACCTATCTTGGCTATGTTATTACTGCCTTGAGGATATACTCAGACTGTTAAGTCTAATTTTGAGTAATCTCCCTCTGATACCACTTGAAAGAATTAGTTCCAAAAATGACTAAACACCTAGAGGGGGGTGAATAAGTTCAATTCCAATTCACTTAGGAAAATAATAGATTAATCACAGCACAGCTAAAATTCTACAGCTACCACAGCACATAATAATCCAATCACAGCAGACACGCAGATTTATAGTGATTCCCTAAGTTATGGGTACATCCACTTTTCCCCTTCGCTTATCTAGCAAAACATTATATTCAACCAAACTTCCTTCCACCTTCTCAGATCCTCAGATCTTATAACTCAGAACCCAAATTGGTTCATATAGCTCAGACTTCAACAAATCCTACAACTCAGGCTCTTCCCAAGAACCTTACCTCGGAGTGAATCCACACTCCTACAACTCAGGCAATCAAGCCCTATCTTAGCCCTTATCACCAGGCCTACAGCTCAGAGAACTTAATCTCCTATCTCAGGCAAACAACCCTACCTCAGCCTTTATAGTTACAGGCTTACAACTCAGAGATTGAAATCTCTTACACTCAGATCTAAAAATAGATCTTACAAAAAATTGATTAAAGAATTAATTTCTTCCTTCACCCAATTAAATAGAGAGGGAATATTGATCAGATCTTGATGAATCTGCTTTCTTCTGACCTTTGTTGTAATGAATCTGATTCAACCTGACTTAGCTTATTCAAAGCTTCTTGAAAGAGAGAACCTAGGTTGAATCTTCTTGAGAAGTTGGTGTAGATCCAGCTTCTTCCTCCTTACAGAATTAAATCTTCTAACACTGACATGACTAATGAGTTGCTGTCACCTTCTCTGATTTTGAATTAGAATCTTCTTGCTGTTTGAAATTTTGTGAATTCTTCTTGGAGTGATTTCTCCTTCTTCTTAGTTTCTCTCTTTCTATCTGTCACACCATCTTTGTGATAGCTCAGCTCTTTTTATTGATCTCATCAGAGGCAACCGACTGATCCGGTAGTAAACTGACATCTGACAGTTCTGACATATCTGACAGCATTGACGATTCTGGTAGCTGTCAAGTCTTCAGTCTTGAGATCTGGTACTTAGAGTTATTTAACTCAGCTGAATGTTTTAAGACACAAGTATAGTATGTGTTGACATAGATGAAATATGTGTCGACACAATTACCCAGGTGTCGACACAATTCCTTTGATGTTGTCGACAAACTTCAAAAATTGTCAACACGGCTTTTGTAGAATGTGTCGACACAACTCCTTTATTGTTGTCGACAAACTTCACAAATTGTCGACACAGCTCTTTATTCATAACTGATGTTGACTCAAACTCTGTGTGTTGACACAATTCCTGTGTGTCGAGACAGCCCTTCTGCTAATGTCAGCACTTAAAATCTATGTGTGTCAACACTAGTCCTGAGTGTAGACACAGCTGTTGTCGACTCAAATTCTGTGTGTCGACACAAGTCTTGTGTGTCGACACAGCTTTGCTTCTAGTCTCGAAGCTGCTCCTTCAAAGGTGTTGACACATTATAAATATCTCGACACTTTTGTACTTAGAATATTTTCTGCATTTTTCAGCCTGCACAAGTAAACTCAATATACCATCAAATACAACCTGATGTATATCATTGAGTCAAGTGAGGATTCTCCAAATCAGGTACACAATTTCCAATGCACCCAATAGCAGGAGATGGCAGGGTACACAATGATGCTCGCCTTCACCCTGGGGCTGAGGCCAGGTTTCTTCAGTATGGAGCTGAAGAGAGTCCCCCCCCCCTCTTTCGAGGAGCTGATAGAGAGGGCAGCGAAGGAGATAGAGATCGAGGCGTCCAACCCGGCATTCGCGAAGAAATTAGCAAGGTTAGCGGAGGAAGATGTGAAGGAGACAGGGAAGCAGAGCGACCAGAGGGAGGAGAGGAGAAGAGAAGAGCTCCAAGGTTAGGGGCACCATGGACAGCACCAAGGTTGGAGCATAGGGAGCCGAACAACCGGTTGGGCTGGAGGCCCCAAGAAGGACACCCCCAGGGCCAGGGGGAGGCTTCCAAGGCTGGGATAACTTCTACGGGCAGGGAAGGTTCAATCAATCGGCATGAAGGCAGGGACAGAGGGGCCCTCTCCTGTGACAGCAGGAGGTGATGGTGATCGCTAGGAGAGGAGGAAGAAGAGGAGCTAAAGTAGGAGGAAGGATGCGAGAGAGGAGGGTGGCGTTGCCTTTCTACGACTTCCATCAAGAAGGGGGTCACGCGACGGCCACCTACCCGGAGTTTCTAGAAGTGAGGGAAGCCAGAGGCGAGTTTAGCAGCAGCAGCCTGTGAGGATCGAGGAAGTCCTATTGGAGAGATATGAGGACATGTGCGAGGACAGAGGCAGCGTGGGGGGTCGAGGAGGGATCGAGGTGATCCATGGGGGAGTTGGGATTGAGGCCACTCGTAAGGGTAGTTTCCATACCATGTATTGAAGGAGCGTCACCTCGACCTCCCAGGCTCCCCCTCCCCCGGAGAAAAAAATCACCTTCTCTTTAAAAGACATGCCCGACTAAGAGGACCCATTCAGCGATGCCTTGGTGATCCTGATGGCCGTAGAGAATTTCATCGTCTCCTGAATTCTGGTGGACAATGAAAGCTCGGTGAACGTGATCTTCAAGAAGGCATTCGATGAAATGAACGTAGAGACGTAGAGGGTTTTGGCCTCGGATGGACCCTTGTTTGGGTTTTCAGGGGAGAGGATGGAAGTAAAGAGAGGGGTTGGACTGCACGTGAAGTTGGGGGGAGTTTCAAGGAACTGTCGATTCGTCATCGTTGACGCTCCGAACAACTATAACATCATTTTTGGGTGCGCCCTCATCAGTGCTTTCTGTTGCGTCCCCTCCACGTTCCACTAGTGCCTCAAGTTCAACAGCGGAGGAGTCCAGGTCAGGGTCAGGGGGGACGCGAAGGTGGCGAGGCAGTGCTATGTGACTGTCGTCAACACCATATCCTGGATGGCGGAGATAGAGGAGTTTAAGAAGAAGTTGGCAGAGCAGGAGGAGGTTGCAGAGGGGGAGTGAGCTAGGGTGAGACTGGAGATAAGGCTCTGGAGGAGGCCCAGGGAGAAGGAGAAGTGAAGCCAAGGGAGAGCCTATTGGAGGCGATGAAGGTGGAGGAAGCAAGAGGGTATGAAGAGTTCGGGCAGGAGGAGGAGCCTAGGAGCGGCGGAGAGCAGTCACGGCTGTAGCCGACAGAGGAGGTTGTGGAAATTGAGGTCTTCACAAGGGCGGGGAAGGCGGAGAGGGTGCGGATCAGCGGCAGCTCGAGCCCTGAGGAGTAGGAGAGGATGTGGAGTACATCCAAAGGAACGTCGACATCTTTTCCTGGAGCGCGACAGATATGTCGGGCATTGATGCGGATGTGGCGTGCCATCGCCTAAATCTGGACCCCGCAATGCGTCTCATCCATCAAAAGATGAGGACAATCGCCACCAAGCTGGAGGAGCCCATCCGCAAAGAGGTCAAGAAGCTTCTTGACGCAGGTTTTATCTCGGAGATCCAGTATCCAAGCTGGGTCTCCAATGTGGTAATGGTAAAGAAGGGAGAAGGGAAGTGGCGTATGTGTGTAGACTTTTCTCTTTTAAATAAATCATGCCCTAAAGATTGCTACCCCCTGCCTCGGATCAACGCGTTGGTTGATTCAGCCATCAGTTTTTCTATTATGAGTTTTTTGGGTGCTTTTTCAGGTTACCACCAGATTCGCATGCAACCCCCCGACGTTAAGGATGTCTCCTTCATCACTAGGGAGAGATGCTTCAACTATAAGATGATGCCCTTCGGGCTAAATAACGCAGGGGATACATACCAGCGTATGATGGACTGGGTCTTTCAGAGTCAGAGGGGTAGGAATTTGGAGGTATATGTAGATGATCTCATGGTAAAGAGTAGAGATGTGGGTTCACACCTACTCGACCTGGTGGAGACATTCGCCACCCTTAGAAAGTTCAAGATGAGGCTAAATGCCTAGAAGTGCGTCTTTGGGGCAGGCTGAGGAAAGTTCCTTGGCCACCTCCTCACCCCAGCAGGGGTGGAGCCTAACCCGGATAAGGTGAAGGCTATTATGGAGTTGGAGTCTCCGCGCAACGCCAAAGAGGTTCAGCACTTGGCAGGCAAGCTCGTCAGGCTGAGTAGGTTTCTCTCCCGGGCCGGGGAGAAGTGATCACCTTTCTTCAGGGTGCTAAGAGGAAATCAGAAGTTCGAATTGATAAAGGAGTGCAAAGAGGCTTTTCGGATGTTGAAGGGCCAGCTCTCCTAAGCGCCTCTTCTACAAAGCCCGGGGGAGGGGGAGGATCTAGCCTTGTACCTCGGGGTAGGGGCGGAGGCCGTCAGCTCTGTCCTGGTCAGGGAAGAGGGGAACAAGCAGTTTCCCATCTATTATGTCAGCAGAATCTTGAAGAAGGCTGAGCTTCGTTACCCCATCTTGGAGAATCTGGCCTTCTCCCTGATCTCTCGGATAGGAAGCTCAGGCCCTACTTCCAGGCCCATTCCATCAAGGTGGTGACGGACCATCTCCTGCATAAGATTTTCGAAGGGGTGGAGCACTCAGGACGATTGGCTAAGTGGTCCATCGAGCTAAGTGAATTTGATATCAGTTTTGTGTCGTATCTCTCCATAAAGGCGCAAGTAGTGGCTGATTTCTTGGCCAACTATGTCGTCGAGGTAAAGGGTGAGAAGCCTCCACCGCGGGAGGCTTGGAAGATGTTGGTCAATGGAGCCTCGGGGAAGCAGTCTCTGGGGGGAGGGGTAGTGTTAGTAAGCCCTCAGGGGGTCACCATAGAGGAGGCAGTGGTCTTGCATTTCCCAGTCACAAACAATTAGGCGGAATACGAGGCTGTCATAGCAGGGCAGCATCTAGCCACGGAGCTCGGGGTACATGACGTGGAGGTGTTCACGGACTCGTTGGTTGTGGTGTCGCATATCAGGGGTGAGTATGAGGCTAGGGAGCCTACCCTCATGAAGTACTTATCTAAGGTAAGGGTGATGAACAGCGGGTTTTGAGAATTCACCATTCAGCATGTCCCTAGGGAGGAGAGCACAGCAGCTGATCAGTTAGCTAAGTTTGGGCCCTGGGTGGAGGAACTTTGACCGAGCTATTTCACCCAGCCATCGAGGAGGGAGAGTTGATGGAGGTAGATCAGCGGCCATTGTGGATGGACCCCTTCATAGCTTTCTTGACTACCGGTATGTTACCCGAAGGGACCAAAGATGCAAAGGGTTTCAGGCATAAATCGGCACATTATATAATGCACGAAGGAGGGTTGCATCGGAAGATGTTATCAGGGCTTTTGGCACGATGCGTGGCTGGAGAAGTGATCCCGCAGATCCTGGAGGAGGTACACTCTGGAGAATGTGGCAGTCATTCAGGGGAAAGGACCTTGGAGGCAGGAGTGGTCATGTAAGGGTACTTTTGGCCATCCCTGAGGAGGGATACGACAGAGTTTGCAAGGAGGTGACAAACTGTCAGCTCTACGCCCCTCCCCTCCAACTCTTGCCCGCCCAAAGGCTTCGAAGCATCACGGCATCATGTCCTTTCATCATTTGGGGGATGTATTTGGTTGGGCCTTTTTCCCCGGCAAGCGGGCAGAGAAGGTTCCTTCTAGTAATGATTGATTATTTCTCAAAGTGGCTGGAGGTCAAGGCATTATCCAAGGTGACCTCCCAAATCATCAGGAACATTGTATGGGGGGAGATCATCTGCCGTCATAGGTTGCCTCAGGCCATAATCACGGACAATGGACCCCAGTTTGCAAGCGAAGAGTTCATCAGTTTTTGCACCCGATTGGGGATTTCCCTTAGGTTTGCCTTCGTTCACCATCCGAAGAGCAATGGGCAGGTAGAGGCGGCAAACAAAATTATAGTGAATATGTTTAAGAAGAAGGTGGAGAACCTGAGGGGGAGTTGGGTGGAGCATCTCCCCTCAGTATTGTGGGCTATGCGGACAACCCCCAACACCGCCACTAGGGAAACTCCCTTCAATCTTTCGCATGGGTGTGAGGCGGTCTTGCCCGTAGAGTTCGAGGTTCGGTCATCGCGATTCGCAACCGCCAATGGTGGAGAAGAGTAATGGAGGGAAGAAAATGAAAGGGAGTTGCGGGTCTAACTAGATATGGTGGAAGAGCTTCGAGATGTGGTTGTCGTCAAGCAGGAGGAGATTAAGCAGCCGATGGCCAAATACTTTTAGAAACATGTCAGGATCAAGCAGTTCAAAGAGGGAGATCTAGTCTTGAAGAAGGTCGATGCCGTAGGTAGGGCAGCAGCCATTGGGGAACTCAATCTAAACTGAGAAGGCCCCTTCATAGTTGAAAAGGCCCTGTGGTCGGGCAGCTACCATCTCTAGAATGTGGAGGGGGTAACTCTATGGGATACCTGGAGTGGCGACGACCTGAAGCGTTTCTACCCTTAGTTGGGGGGGGGTAAGATTGAAAATTCTATTATAGTAAATTCATTGAATTATCTCATGTTTGTTTCTTTTGAAAGTGACGAAAAGGTTGGTGACTTAGCAAGACCCCGAGAGGATCCCGCTATCTAGGCTTCCATTAACTGGCAGGGCTGGAAGATACACTCAGCCCCGAGTAGAGCCGCTATTAGGCTCTCACTAGCTGGCAGGGTCATAGGCTCGCTTGGGGGGGGTAAGGGAAGACCCCAAGAGGATCCCGCTGTCCAGGATCCCATTAACTGGCAGGGCTGGAAGGCTCACTAGGCCCTGAGTAGACCCGCTGTCAGGCTCTCACTAGATGGCAGGGTCGTAGGCTCGCTTGGGGGGAAAGGAAAAGGTTGGTGACTTAGCAAGACCCTTAGAAGATCCTACTTTCCAGGCTTCCATTAGCTGGCAGGGCTGGAAGGCACACTCAGCCTCGAGTAGAACACTATCAGGCTCTCACTAGTTGGAAGGGTCATAGACTCGCTTGGGGGGTAAGGGAAGACCCCGAGAAGATCTCGTTGTCAAGGCTTCCATTAACTGGTAGGGCTGGAAGGCACACTCGACCCCAAGTAGACTCACTGTCAGGCTCTCACTAGCTGGTAGGGTCGTAGACTGGCTTGGGGGAGAAGGGAAGACCCCGAGAAGATCCGGATGTCCAGGCTTCTATTAGCTGACAGGGCTGAAAGGCACACTCAGTCCCGAGTAGACCCGTTGTCAGGCTCTCACTAGCTGGCAGGGTCGTAGGCTCACTTGGGGGGTAAGGGAAGACCCTGAGAGGATCCTACTGTCCAGGCTCCCATTAGCTGGTAGGGCTGGAATTCACACTCGGCTCCGAGTAGACCTACTGTCAGGCTCTCACTAGCTGGCAGGGTCGTAGGCTCGCTTGGGGGGTAAGGGAAGACCCCGAGAGGATCCCGCCATCCAGGCTCCCATAGTTGGTAGGGATGGAAGGCGCACTTATCCTCGAGTAAACTTACTGTCAGGCTCTCACTAGCTGGCAGGGTCGTAGGCTTGCTTGGGGGGAAAGGAAAAGGTTGGTGACTTAGCAAGACCCCGAGAAGATCCAGCTATCCAGGATTCCATTAGCTCGCATGGCTGGAAGGAACACTCGGCCCCGAGTAGACCCGCTGTCGGGCTCTCACTAGATGGCAAGGTCGTAGGCTCGCTTGGGGGGGGGGGTAAGGGAAGACCCCGAGAAGATCCTGTTGTCAAGGCTTCCATTAGCTGGTAGGGCTGGAAGGCGCACTCGGCCCCGAGTAAACTCACTATCAGGATCTCACTAGCCGACAGGGCCGTAGGCTCACTTCGGGGTGGAGGAAAAGAGTTTTTCATGATCGCTTGGTGGAAAGATGTAAAATGCGGGAAACAGTTAGATCTGGAGTCGTTCCTGTTGTCAGGCTTTCACCTAGCAGACAAGGGAGTTAGGCCCCCGACGGGCATTACGAAGCGCTTTGCCAACAAGTTCTCTAATAGTTGGCGCCCATCCTAATTAAGGATGAGAAAGGGTAGATCCATCTCGGCATGACCCTCTCGGCAAGGCTCTCGGCATGTCCCTCTCGATAGGGCTCTCGGTAGGTCCCTCTCGGCAGGGCTCTCGGCAGGTCCCTCTCGGCTGGGCTCTCGACATGTCTCTCTCGACAAGTTTTATTTTCTCAAGCGGATGGCGGTCATCACCTAAGAGCCTATGGTTTGTGCGAAGACGTAGACTCAGGTAGGGCTGATATCGAGTCGAGTTCGAGCGATTTTGGCTCGGCTCGAAATCGACTCGAAATCGAAATTGATTTCGAGTCGAGTCGGCTCGACTCGAAATGGCTCGATTCCGAGTCGGCTCGAAATCAAATCGAGTCGGCTCGAAATCAAATCGAGTCGACTCAAAATCGAATCGAGTCGGCTCGAAATCGAATCAAGTCGGCTCGAAATTTAGCAATTTTTCGTTTTATTCATAGTTTGCTCAAAATAAAATTGGGCAACCTATAAATTTAGCAAATGAAACACTTAAAACATTCATTCTTTTTATTTATGTTTAAATTTTGTTATTTTTAATCTTAAAATATGAATATATTAATAAATACATAATTTTTTTAATTAATTCGAGTTGATTCGAATCATATTTCGAGCGATTCAGGGCTGGCTCGAAATCGACTCGAAATCAGATTCGAGTCAAATTGAATCGACTCAAATTGAGTCGAATCAATTTTAACCGATTCCGATTCGGCTCAATTTTCGAACGATTTTCGAGCGATTTTCGAGTTTCGAATAATATGCTCAGCCCTAGACTCAGGCATAGATAATGAAACACGAAATGCATAGAAAAGAATAAAAAATACAAGCCATTTCAGCAAAAATTCAGATTCTTTCATATAATATAAAAGTTGTTGCATAGGTCTAGGGGATCTCGCCCCTTGCAGAAATTTACAAAAGGCAAAAGAAATTACAAATACAAGTCAAAAGCTGAAATGCGGAAGCCTTCAGGAGAAGCCACCGGATGTCCCGCTGGAGGATTCTTCAGAGGACCCGCCCCTCTCGCCGAAGATCTCCTCATCATCCTCACTTGGGGAGTCATCCTCTCCTATAGGCTTGGGGATGGGATCAAAAAGCCAGGGGAAGACCCTGCGCGGCGTGGGCCTCTCGCCGCCCTCATTCAGAAAGCCCGATTTCCGCAGCATCTCGATCACACACTTGAATGCCGCCTGAGCGTTATCTTGCATCATCACCTATATCTTATAGTTCCAGCATTGATGACGTAGGACCTTCTCGGCAGGTGGTGGCGGCGAAACCGGAGCGCTGGCTTCCTGGGATTTATTGAGTTCGGCCTTGAGCAAGGCGATCTCACACTGGAGGGCAGCCTCCCGCTCGCACAACTGCTGGGCTTGGGCAGAATCCTGTAAGGAGCTTGAGGTTAGAATCAGCATGAGATTGGCGTAAGGTGAAAGGCCTTTGAAGATTTACATACCTCAGCTGTCGGGCGAAGGTCGAGAAGTTGTCGGGCGGCTGCCAGATCGGCCTTCAGGGTGGAGGCCTCAGCGAAGGTGGTATCCCTTAGCTTGATCACCTCGAGAACACTACGCTCGATGATGATGCTACGGCGCACGCTCATATGCGCGATCTCGAAAGTGCACATCTGGGCCCGGGCGGAGTCATAGGTAAGAGACCGGGTATTCGTCTTGTCAAACGTGTTGGCATCTACCCGGCTGTAGAGCCCAAATCCTAGCGTGAAGGCTTCACCAGTGATCGTATCTCGCTCTGCCCAGGAGGGGAGGAGCAATGAAATCGAGACCTGGTTGGCTTCGGGATCCCACCGGAGTAGGGGTTGGCCCTCTTCATCCTTAGACCTTTCGCCAAGGCCGAAGTTCTGATGCCCTTTCGGTATCGGCCTTGCAGGAGCCGTCTCAGAGGGGGCGACAACCAACCTAGCGGCATCCACTCCGTTAGTGACAGTTGGGGCTTTGACAGGGGTCTCGACAGGGGTCTCGGCGGGGGTCTCGTCGACAGACTTGCCCTTGTCCTCCTAAGACAGCTTGGTCTTCTTAGAGGGGGCTGATGGAGCGTCAGGCTTCCGCTTCCTGACACATGACCCAGAGGAGGCGCCCGCCTCGTCTCGGCAGGCAAGAGAAATAGATTAGGCGAGAGCCAGAGTAGCGATGGAACCTCTAGTCTCATCGAAGGGTTGGCTGAGTGGAATCTCCCACTCACCTGCGAAAGCCATAAAGGTTAGTCTTGAAAAGTTTAAAGTAAAAGTTAAAGGGGTAGAGCGGAAAGTTACCTTCGCCAGGAGGGACCAATAGAACGACATCCAGATCCCATCACAGGAACTTGACATCAAAGATCTTAGTCCCAAATAAATTGGGGAGGGCGGTCTCGCGCCCCATTATTGTCAGAGGCCTGTAGGTTGCCTCGTCGTGCTGAGCTGGCGAGAGGGGAATGTTTCAAAAATCCCCCGAGACGAAGACGAACCTCTGGGGCTAGTAATGGTTCTTATTGGCGAGACCGTTGGTCTTCACCATCTGCCCCGAGAAGAAAACTATCCCGCTCTTCGCCCGAAAGTTGAACAGCTTGAGGAACACTGAAAATTTGAACTCAATCCTTTCCGCGCGCATGTAGCAGGAGAAAGCCACTAGCAGCGCGATGGAATTAGGGTTGATTTGGGACGAAACCACTCCATAGTACCGGAGGGACTGACATACTTCCGGCCAGAGGGGGAGGCAGAACCCCACCTTGAAGTGGTCCAGCGGGATGGCTCTCTCCCCCTCCGGCAGAAAGTTGTCCCTATCTTCGCTTCCGGGGTTGCGCACGACGAAATATGTCGGGATGCATTCCACCACAATAGGGATGAATTCCTTCTCGGACAGGCGGCAGGGGGAAGGCATGTTTGACGAAGTTTTGTGCGCATTTGGTACGGCCTTCGGTTTCGTCGGGCATCATGTTAGCTGGCGAAAAGGGGAATAGAGGAAAGGAAATGCGAGAAGGGTTGCGACAGCAGGAGTTGCAAGAGCAATGGAGTAGGAAGAAGAAGGCTTGGTATCGAATGAGAGTAAATGCGGTTGGTGAGTCGGCCTATTTATAGAAGTATATGCGCGGTAATCATGACATTTTTCGGAAATGCGGAGTAACGAATAGCAATTTTATGCAAATCGATGATGTCTTCTGTACAATCGTGTTGACGCTTCATATACTTGCAGTTCGCGAAAAGCCTCTGGGAGGGCTTCTAGAGTAAAAGTAAAGCAAAGATATTAAAGCGGGGGAGAGAGCTAGACTCTCGATAAGGTAGAATGGTATAAAGCGTTGATAAAAAAAGAAACAAACAGTGAGCCTCTCGCTGGGCGAGAGGCATAATAAAATTATTATTAGAATATCAAAGGTTCATATTATTAAAAGTGTAAAAGGGTACATGCGGGAAGGTAAGGCAGGGGGTTTAGGGGAAGAGAAGGCGAGAACCTAGAACTCGGTACTGCTCCCCCCACCAGCGACCCCGTCCTCGCCTTCCAGTCCTTCGGGGCACTCGCGGGTAGTGATATGCAATTACTACGGTAAGCTCCTGGTGGACCAGGAGCAGTTGGTCCCGGGCCTACGCAATGTGCCTCCCGGGGGAAATCTCTTCGTTTCTGCTCCCCAAGCACTCCGTCTCGTCGAGAAGGTGGGCGTAGTCCCGCTCCATCATGGCTAGTCATCGCTCAGTCTTCGCCTGGAAAGCACTCTCCTGCAGGGAGTCTTCTCTCTGCATCCAGATGAGCTTGGACAGGATCCCAACCACCCTCTCCCTCTCCTCCTCGGCATCTCTGGAGGCTTCAAGAAAGCTTAGCATCTCGCTGGGGGAGGTTGGAGGCAACATCACCTCTTCCTTGGCGCGGGACATTTCCGCAGTCTCCCTAGGACCTGGGAAGAGAGAGTCAGCGTTGGCAAGAAGGGGAAAAAGGAAGGCAAGTTGCGTCTTACCTGAAGGTCGGCGAGAGATTTCAGGTCGCCCCTCGAAAGGCTTTTTGAAAAAAGGAAAGTGTGGTTTCCCCCGTCCCGCTCGGAGAGGGGTCTGCCCCAGCATGGGGATCTCGGCTGGAGGTGGGTGGACAACTTCTTCCTTAGCGGGAGGGCGAGAACTTGGCGCGAGAGCGGTTTTTTCAGTAGTGACCCTCTCGGTAGCGAAAGTTGGACTTTCGCGGATGCCCAAGGCTCCGAGGGTTGAGCCTGCGAAAAGTCAAATGAATAATAGAATGCATAAGCCTGATAGAAGCGCAAACCGAAAAAGGAGTTTTACCCAGAGCGATCAAGGACGCGGTCGGGAGTTTTGGGGGGACCGCCGCCGAGACCGGCGGAAGATCTTCGCCTTCAGGCTGAACCAGCTTGGTATTTACAGGAGGATGACCGGCGATACCTTATGGGATCGGCACCTGCGAAAAGGGTGGCAGATTAGTTCGATGAGCCCACTTTGGGAGCTTTTCACGTCTAAAGTCTAAAGCTAACGCAGGTTTTCCTTTGGAACGATCCCGTCGGACTGACTTGGCTTTTTTTGGCCAGTAGGCGGAGCCAGCCGATTCTTTGCCTGCTAGCCAGGGCGAACCCAGCACAGTTTTGGAGGGCCTCTTTCTGAGCAGTGACGAGACGGTCCTTGAATTCTTTCAAGAGTAGTTTCGCAGCTTGTTTGGCATACATCCTCGAAGTTGTCCAAAAGCTCGGGTGGAAAGCAATATCAACAACGATGACCTAAAGATAGCCCCTGTGATATATATATATAAGGTCGTGGTGGGACCCACAAAAGATTCTCCTCCAGGTCAGCAGGCACTCACCGAATATTAGGGGTCAGACGTTTCTTTTCGAGCGTTGCAGTAGCTCGCAAAGAGCAGGGATTGTGTACAGCCCCATATTCATTGAGTGGGATCTAAGGGTCGAGGACCCAGGTTTTGAGTGAGCTTTAAGCTAATTAGATCAAGCAAGTGGGGTAGGCGGAAGGGCTCCCGCACGGGGATTGCGGGAAGGCTTGCGCCCAGGTAGGCAGGAGGCCCTCGGAGCTGGCATTGAGTGATGCTTCTCCACTCAACGCCTTTCTGCTTCCGGCATTGAGTGACATTTCTCCACTCAACGCTAGGTGTGTAATTACCTTTATACCCTCAGAGGTTTGTAGTTAGCTCCTCAGAACAGTGGAGAAGGGTTGTCTGCAGACCAATTTTCTGGATTCTATAAATAGACCCACAGGGTACCTCAGAAGGCAAGCTTTCTCACTTTTCTAACTTCTAGTAGCGCTTTCTGAGGTGTATTTAGCTCAACATTTGGCTAAAGAGGGGGAGCGCTCTGAGATCTCCCGGGTTAGTGGAGGGATCTCTAAGCTGTAGTCCAAAGTCTATTCTTTAGTTCCAAGTCATTGGTCAAGGGTCTAGGTTTGGGAAAAATAGGTGTTAGCTACACCTCAAGATCCGAACTCTCGTTGGGGACATTTTTGATTCCAACAGTAGATATTCAGAATTCCCATTTCCTCCTCTAATTGTGTGGGGAGTTGTGAGAAAAACTACCTCACGCCGGATCCGCGCGCCAGATCCTCATGTAATCCGTGCGCCAAGTGCCAACCGCCTAAAATAGTCACATGTATGATCCCAATCGCCGCCCAATGTCACATGACCGCTTGTGGCTGGCCACCGATCCAGCCGCCCACGATCGCGTGCTCTCGCCACGCAATAGCAAGGCATGGTGGTCGGCCACCCGGCCGGCCGGCTCCTCACCAAGCGGCTACCCGCGAACACCCACAAAACATGATGTTTGCCTCCCGATCGGCTGCTGACGTGTCGTGCGGTCGCCCACTGTCGTGTCGTGCGGTCGCTTGAAAGAGGAAGTGAGGCGTGATGTCGACCTCCCGGCCGGCTGCCTCCACGTCGTGTAGTAACCCGCAAGTGGCTAGCCTCCCGACCGGACACTGTCGCGCCGTGCAATTACCCGCGAGCAATCCCCGTAGCATGAAGCAGACGTACGTGAGCGACCGCAAGGCGTACGGGCGGCCCCCCGGTCGGTCACCGTCCCACTATGTAGCCATAGGCCCGCAGTCGTCCCGTGGGCGGCCACCTCCCCCTTTTTCCTGGTCGGCTTCCTGCCACCGGGGGGCTCGCCGATGTTAGCCCCTACCGGTCGGCCCACTTTCACCGTCTGATTGTCCCCATGTGATCTCAACTATCCGATGTGAAGGTAACCACCCGCGTAACCACCGGTATAATAACCTATAATGTGTGGGTGAAAAAATCCAAAATTATATCGGTATGTAAGTAGCAAAAATATTAAAATAGTACGTGTGTTAAACTATATTAAACTGGATTATAAATAGTAAATAGGGCAATTACAGTATGCGGATAGTCTCATAATCATTGTAACCACCCCTATGCCCTATAAATATGACTTTAGCCTCCTCTTCATTCTCACTTTTCTCCTCCCAGACTCCTCTCCCTACCAATTAGAGCTCTCCAGAGATCTTTATCGCCTCCCTTGAAGATCTTTGAATAACTTAAAGATTTCTCAAAGTCCACCACACTCCTACGTGCAAAGCGTTCCATTAGACTTCCTCTATAATCCTCCAGTGTGTAGCGCCCTAACATACATCTGGCCGACAACCACGAGTATTCTCCGTGCCAGCCTCAGAATGTACGGAGGAAGTTCGTCAAGTCTCCAGAATGCAGGTTCTCCACCACCATCAAAAGACAAACATCAAGCTTTGCGAGCGATGGTTTGGCACCCTCTGAATGCGCCTTTTCCTCTCTCTCGTTGTTGTAACGAGAAGCGGACTGTCTCTTTTGAATTCTCCAAAGTCATGTAAACTTCAACAAATAGTGAAATTTAGTCGGTACCGATTCAGTCATATGGTTTCCCCCCCCCCCCCTTCACGGGTTTTTCACGTTAAAAAACCTTCTTGCTTACTTCCTACTTATTTTGTGACTATTTGCGGGCTCGGTCGCTGTTGCGGGCTCAGTCGCTTAGGAGGTAAGATGATTCGACTAGACCAGTCTACTAAGAGCCTCAAGCGACCCACAATAATTTTGTGTCGTATGAGAGAAAGAAGTTCCCAACATCTTTAGAAGACCCCAAAGACAGTACCCACTACCCGACAGTACTCTCAGTTTAAAGACATGGCGAGACGAAGCACTCGCACAACCTAGGGATCTGCATGGGAAGGATGCATCGACCACAGTCCTTCCCATTCCATTATTAACTCCTCTCAACCGGAGGAGACTCGGTCACACATGATAGCGCGCTTGTAGGGCATATCGCCCAAATGGAGGAGCGGCAAGTTAAGGTATTGACCCTCCTCAAAAATATGGGGCTGCCCGAGCCCTCACTGTGACATTTACACATGTCAACCTGCCTCCTCCGCCTCCAGTTCGCACCCTAAGATATGGCTAGGAATAGGATTCCGAATTTTTGCAAGAAGTTAGTACAACACACCTTGCTCGTCATACGGCCGCCAAAACCGGCCTGCATCATCAACACTAACAGGAAGATGCCCCTGAAGATCCTGCAGGAAGACTGACAAGAGAAGAGATCAAAGATCTGATCATTAAAGAGTATGGCCCGGTCGGTCGATGAGTCGTGTATCTATACTACACTATCAGGACTGGCTCCCTGCTAGCACCCGAAGTCTTGGCGCACCCTATCCTAGTCGGATTCAAACTTCCAAACATTGAGTCCTATGGCGAGACTGAAGACCTCCTAAAGCACATAACCCACTTCACCATCCTCTGAATTTACAATGCTCCTGACCAACTCTTTTGTCAAGTATTCCCGACCATGCTAAACAGCTAGGCTAGGACGTGGTTTCATTCCCTTCGGAAAGGAACAATTTGAAGTTTTGTGGATCTGACTCAACAGTTACTTGACCAATTCATTGTCAATTGGAGGATAGTGAAGGATCCATCTCTCCTCTCAGGTATCCGTCAGAGTGAGGGGGAGACCATTAAAGAATTCTTTTGCTAATTAATGACTGAGGCAAGGTAATTTCCTGGAGTTGACCTCGGGCTCCTGTGGGGAGTCTTCCTTAGAGAACTTTGCCCAAGCAGATTATATTCTGCCCTGATGAGGGAGACGGTCCCAAGCTACCCTGATCTCGTGCATAGGGTGGAAGCATATATTGCGACCAATGAAGCCATCGAAGCCCACCGCTGGTAGTTTGAAGGCGGGGTGAAAAGGAAATGAGAAGAACCAGCCCTGATGTGCTAAGAAGAGCGCCAGAACAACATGCAATCGCACGATCATCGCGGGGACCACCCTTAGAGCTTGTCTGGAGTACATGTCGCTCAATACCTCCCGCACCATTGTGCTCTATGCGATCCAGGACGATCCAGCGTTGTGAAGGTCGTGTGAAGTCTTGGTCTGTAAAGGGGATCAGACGAAGTATTGTGAATTCCACAAGGGAACGAGGCACACTACCAAGGAGTGTGTCTAGCTAAAAGATGAAATTGAACATCTTATCCACCAAGGTGTCATCAAAAGGTTCCTCCAGGACCAGACCGGTAACCAACCAGCGCAACCAAGAAGAGAACAACCACTTGTGCAACATGATGCGCAGGGGGAAGATAGGTAGTTGGAGTAGTGGAGACCATCTCCGACTCCCCATTTGCCACCGCCAATTTTTCGCTCAGCTTCAGGGAAAGCCAGAAAGCACCGCCAGCAGAAGCAATAAGCTTCGGAGATGAATACCAAAAGGGACTACTCATACCGCACCAGGACACGCTTATTATCAGCATAGAGATTGGAGTTCCCAGCTTCCGCATCAATTAGATAATATTAGGCAATGATAGCTCGGTAAATGTCATGTTCATGCCTGTTCTGCAAAAGATCTCCAAGGACAAGCTTCAGCTAGCATCTGGGCCCATCTACGACTTCAACGACAGACCTGTTCTAGTGGAAGGTATTATCACTCTCCTGGTCACTATTAAGGAGTTCCCAAAGCAAGCCACTAACAACATACAATTCATAAAGGTCGAGTCTGAATTGCCTTACAACGCGATCTTTGGTCGATCGCTCCAAGAAGCTTTCAGAGCCATCTCATCCATCCTGCATCTCGCAATGAAGTTCAATACTCCTATGGATTCAGAGTTGTGCGTGGTAATCAAGAGGTCACTCACACATTTTACCTACTCTATATGCAGTAGGATAAGGAGCAGCCCCACACATCGGAATAACTGGGATCTAAAGAGTACTTGAAAAAAAGTTAGGAATTGGGCAGAAATTCCCTACTATATTCTGGCTTCGTTAATGTTTGTTTACTTTACTTTCTGTTTATAACAAAAATAATCACTACTATAAAGTTGTGGGTCTACGTTTGTGCACATACTCTAATTTCCTTTTAATACAATTTGCATTATTCACTTCTAACTCTATCATTACAGGAGTGCCTCAAGGCATGTCCACTAGGCCATGTACAAATCAAAATATGATAGCCCTTATAAAACTAGCTCGAAGTTTTGCCCTTCGCTCTCGTGATAAGAGAACGCCATCAGGGTCTTTCCCCTTGTGATATCTCACTGCCCCGAATCAAAAGTTCACACTTTTTGGCCGCGGTAGGTTACTGTGTTGTCAGGGACTGCCTCTCTCGCATTCGCCAAACAACTAGCAAGGTTTTTCCCTCTCCATCTCTCCAGGGCATTCCCCATATCACCTCTCACTGCCTCGGATCGAAGGTTCGCCCTTCTCCCCCACGGCAGGTAACAACGTCGCTCAGGCTAGCCCCTCGTACATTTGGCAGCAACTCGTAGGGTCTACCCCTCGTCGTCTCTCTGGGGTCATGCCCATGTGACCTCTCACTACCTTTGATCGAAGGTTTTCCCTTCTCCCATATGTTAATTCATTACACCGCGTTGGCCTTCCCCCCTCATGGTAGCCCAAGTTAGAAGGTCCACCCTTCGCCCCCATAATCAACGATTCCCTCAGCTTGACTATCTTAGCCTCTCATTACTCGGATAGAAGTGTTTGCCCTTCGCCATGGTAGTAGGTTGCGGCGCCGTCTAGGTCTCGTCCTTCTACTATCAACCAATCAAAAACACTCCCCACCTCGACGCTCTGACCTCTCACTACCCAGCTTGAACTTCTGCCCTTCGCCCTGTTAGAAGTTTACGACATCGTTTGGGTCTCGTTCTCCAACCACAAACTTCCATAAAACAAACCAAAAGAACGCATAAAGCAACCGTGTCAGCATCAAACAAGCTCAATCAACACAAAAACAAGGCTCTAAGCCAAAGTAGCCTATAAGCAAAGATGTAATTCATAAAGGGCGTCCAAGACATCACAAACAATATATAAAGTCGGTGCACATTGAAAATACAAACACATGTACATATTTGCCACAAAAAGACAAAAGTATAAAGATACAAACATGCAAAGGCAAAGATACTACTCGCCCACCACATCTACATTAGAGTCTAAACTCTCAACCTCAGAAAGGCCTTCAAAACCAAGGCCAACTACATTATGCCATTGCTTCCGGACCACCATCTAGAGAGCCTTCGCCGCTCCTCGCCTAAGGGCCACTTCTCGCATATCCTCCATTTGGGGCTCCACTTATTTCATCCAAATCTCCTCGCGAATCTCCTACGAAAGTAGGCAACAATATCGCATAAAGTCAATGGAGTCCCTATACTCGGCAATTCTTGTGGCCTTTAGCTCAGCAAGTCACTCCTACCAAGAAGGGAGCTCCACCTCAGCCTTTGAGGCCCCTAGCTCAGTCTGCAGGTGAGACACATCTCCCTATGCGCTCTCCAGAAACTGCATGTCTTCTCTACCAGAGCCTTCTTCGTCTGTTGCTCTACCTTCACCTACTCCAGCTCTGCTTGCAGCTCAGAATCGATCTACCAAAAGCATAAACCCTCGCGCTCCTATTGCTCCCTCGATTCAGACATAGAGGTATTCACTCCTCTTATCTCTTCTTAGAGAATCAGGTATACATCTTTCAATCTCATGTAGTGATCATTCCACGTAAGAGCGATGTTTTCCTGGTCTTCAATTTGCAATAAAGAACAAAATATGTAAGTGTTGAAACTGAAATTTGGCTTCTTATGGAGTTCGAACCCTTGGGGAAGGGGTGACAGCACACTTACTTCTCCCTAGCTAGCTTGAACGACCAAAGACTTAGAATCGGAAACTGACCCAAGGCTCCAGCACGGAGGTCCCACCACACACCCAGAAGATCTTAGAGCGCTTCCTATCCTTAGCCTATGCTGAGCTAAGGGCACCTCAGAAAGCACTAGAAGATTAGAGAGGAAGAGAATTGGAATGCTTGAAAGCTTGACTTCTGAGGTACCCCCCTGGGTCTATTTATAGTTTTTTGAAGTTGGTCTACCAATAACATACCTCCGCTGTTTGGAATGGCTATATGCAGTCTAGGTCGGTCTGCTAACATTCAAATTTCACTGTTCTGAAAGGCTATGGGCAGGCCAATGGGGGTGGAATGGTAAAAATACAACACACATCACTAGGCGAGTAGCCCTTGAAAACCTCCACTCACATGGGGCGGCGAGTGCTCGATGGGACTGACACTCGCCGCCTCCCTAAGGCCCTGGGTAAGTGCAGGCTCGGCCTGCCCCACTCGCCTGCTGCTGCCGAGAGCTAGGGTCGAGTGCGAGCCCACTTACTCCACTCGCCCTTCTTCCATCCCACCCCGCCTGGGCGAGTCGGTGAGGCTGCCGAGCCCTAGCCTAACTTCTGACTCGCATGGGACTTGGACTGCCTAGCATGGCCACCCAAGCTCGCGCCGATCCCGCTCTTCTCACTCAACGCCAAAGGCGAAAGGTGTTGAGTGCACTGTCCTCACTTAACGCCAAAGGCAGAAGGCGTCGACAGAGCACGCCTCACTCAACGCCAGGCGAGCTGAAGGCGCTGAGTGCACTCATCTCACTCAATGCCAAAAGTAGAAGGCGCTGAGTGTACTCGCCTCACTCAACGTCAGGCGGGTTGAAGATGTCGAGTAAACTCGCCTCACTCAACGCCAAAAATCTCGACTCGCGCGGCCGGCTCGACAAACACTTGGGTGGCTCGCTTCTGGTTTAGCTTCTGAAGATCTCACAAAGCATGGATCTTGGAGGGGAACTCGCTCATCGAATACGGGGTTGTACAGTCAGATTCAATATAAAGACAATGTACAAAGCGAAATGCAAAGTATGTTGCGCACTATGTTATTCATCGCCTGCAAAAAAGAAGATACATGCTTCCCCTTCACCATCATCGGAACGGGAGCCTCCGCAGGAGGAACCTTGGGGGCAGAGGAGCCCAAAACCTCAAGCTCAGGACCGATAGGCGCTCCGTCAACTCTAGAATTGCAAGGAGCCGCCTCGTTAGGATGTTATCTCTACATGGTAGAAGGTCAAGACTCAGGCTCCAAGTCGTCATAGCCTTTGAACAATAGTTTTCTTTTCCGGTCATGAGCCAGCGAAATAACACGCTCAGGATTAGTATAAAGCACGCATAGTAGCAGGTACTTCGATCCTCCACAAATACAGAAATACTAAACAGGGGGTTCACCAACTTATGTGGCACGGTGAACCCCAGAAAAATGTAAACTCCCGCTCACACCCCTTCATGTAGCGGCATCGATTAGAAAGTGACTGCTAAAGCTCCAGAAAGCCCCAAGAATTTCGGACGTAGCCAAACAAAGTATTTTTGCGACGATTATCCGATGATTCTCGAGCTCAAGCTAGTACTCGTTGCTACGAACTTTGATGCAGCCACCACCGTCAGTGTGCATGTAAAACCCCAAATTCCAATTTGGAGTTCAGGCTGGGTGACACGGCCTAGGACACGGGCGTGTCCCAGGGCGTGTCTAGCTCTGGGTACTCGAGCAGGTCTCGAGTGTGTATCGAGTGAGGTATACGGCCTGGGACATGGGCGTGTCCTAGGACATGTCCTTCACTGTGTGTGTGTCGAGCTCTCGACACAGTACAGTCGACGATCGTCGAGAGGTGACATGGCCAGGGACACGGGCGGGTCCGAGGCCGTGTCCGGCTCGGGTTGGTAACCAGGCGGCATTGAGTGTGGTACACGGCCTGTGACACGGGCGTGTCACAGGGGCGTGTTTGGCACACGGCTAAGGACACGTGTGTCCTCAGCCGTGTCCTTTTCTTGACTTTTCCAAGGCATTGAGGCTTGGTGAATGCGGGCTAGACACGGGCGTGTCTAAAGCCGTGTCAGGACACATGGCCTGTGACACGAGCATGTCATATGTCGTGTTCTATTCTGGATAAGTCGGTTCGTGTACCGCTTGTAGTACACGGTCTGTGACACGGGCGTGTCATAGGCCGTATCAGCCCAAAAATAGACTTATGAGGGTGATTTGTGGCTGTTCGTTTCCTTCATCCTGGATCTTGTGGCCCAGGTTTTTCCCTGCTATGTTAAGTCATGGATTGGAATGAAGTTTTCATTCAAAGCTTGGGTCAATCTCTTTCTAAAAGTGTAGAGAGAAGGGAGAAGAGCAAGGAGGAGGAAGAGGAGAAGATCCGGCCATCGCTGGAGCTTTAGAGTTCCGATTCGAGATTCGAGGAACAATCTGTGGAGGAGAGGCCGCTGTGGTTTTTTTCAACTGGCTAGAATTTCTATGGCTCTCAAGAGATCGTCAAGGGTAATGATCTTCCTTCATTGGACAAGTGAAGTCCTCCTATATGCATGAACATGAGATCCTCCACCAAAAGGTGGAAGAGTAAGTGATCCCCATGGGTTGATAGTTGATATTCCCAATTGAGTCTTCATCTAGACCCGGAAATGTGTAGTACGGGATATGCATACTATGTGAAGCCCATCTGGACAAGTTGGTCTGGATTGGTGATGTTGCATATTGCGCACCGGAGAAGACTCCGCGTATAAACGTGTAGTTTGTGGAGTCAATGGGTTGTACCTGTGAAGGGGAGTAGTAGGAAGTACTGGAATAAGGAATTACAGGAAAATACTCTTGTACTGCTTGTGTTGTGGCTACAGTGTAGCCAGTCCGTTGTGGACAGTGTAGCCAGTCCTTGGTGGACAGCATGGCTATTGTGAAGCCAGTCCTTGGTGAACATTATGGCTAGTGTGAGTTGCGAGCTTTGAAAAAGGCTTCTTGCCGAACAGGAAAGGTGAATACGACCCGCGCCTTCAAATATAGCCTCGAGTACGTTGTACTCAGTGATGGCAAGGCGACTTGAGCAACCGGTGGTGGTTGATCCGTACCTGCGTTATGTCGACTGTATAGGAGAGCGTCAAGGCATTGATCTTTTGTTAGTGGCATAATGAGAGTCTTAGGCCTGCACGCCATTAAGACTAAATGCTCAATACCGTGTAAACGGTGGTGTTGACCCTGGTTCGCCGGTGCACCAAGAATGTGCACTGAGTGCACGGATCGTCGGGTCGTGTGGCTGACGGTTGTGATGGATTGATTGTGCGTGAGAGCACAATATATGTTATATCTGTCTATGCATTGTTATGCCTGCAGGGAAGGAATGTCACTGCCCCGGGAAAGGGGTAGGATTGTTATAAATTTGTTAGATGAATGTTGATCGTTGCCTTGTTTGCCACCTTCTGGGTGGGCTGTCCTTATGCAGGTGCTGGAGAGCCGAGCGGGAAGTAAGGGTTGAAGTCCCTGCTATTGCTGTTGCTGCCGCTGCAGTTGCTAGCCCTTGAAGGCTAAGCTTTCTATAGTGTTTTGTTCATGTGTGGCCGGCCTGCGCGCCGATGTATGCAATCCACACTATGAAAAGAGGAACTGTAAGGCCTTAAGGCCAACATGTGTTGTATTTGATGTACACTCTTTCAAGAGTTGATATATAAATGTGGTTTATATATGTAGTGGACATTCCGGGTATGAGTTCATCTTTATTGTTAAAATCTTCCGCTAGCATGCTCTGAGTTAGGGTGCGATGGTGTTTTGGTATTAACGTGTGACCTCACCGTCTGTTTGTGGCATATAGTGTGGGGCCCCTCCCGGACCTTCTATTATATATTATTTAACGGGTGGAATCGTTACAATGCACCTCACAACATTCTTTGAAAAGATCTAGAGAAAATCTTGAACCACACCCTCGAAAGAAGGCGATAAGTCCAATAATATGCATCATTCCAAGGTGAGTGAATTGGACACATGAACGCGAAACTACTTCAACATCTTGACCACCTCCTTGCATGGTGGTAGACAGAACTCAGATCTTAGCAATGTCTCACACAATGTCATCCAGTCTTTTGGAGGATTATGAACCCGCTCCTCAATATGCAGTATCTTTATTTCCAACTCGACGGGTAAGTGAAGAATGCAGCCGCATGGGTTAACCCTACGCGCAGTGCCTCGGTGCCTGAAACAAAAATAACACATCCAAAATTAGCACCGTCAAAACTAGAACGTGCAAACACCCCAACGCGAAGTGAAGGAACGCAAAGCACGCACGCTCGGCTACACCTAACGCGTGCGTGCACTGCACGCCTCGTGCCCATGCCAACGCGGGGGAACGCACCACACGCCCGCACGCGTTTGCACACGCGCCCTGCACGTGGGTGCCCCCGTGCGGGCGGGACCCCTACGTGCGCGTGCGCGTGCCCGCACGATGCCATGTTCTCTTTGACGCCTCACCTTGGCATGTCCACCGCGTCCGCCCGCTTTTTCCGACACCCCTTCGCTCTCCTCTAGTTATGAGAAAAACTACCCATGCCCGATCACCACGTGGTCTGTGCGCCAACCGCCTAATTTGGATTCATAATTGCCCAGATCAGGAAGTGATGTTGCTTCAATTTGGGGTAAAGGGGGAGTGCAGTGCGGCGAATGCACTGCACGTTGCAGTGCAGTGCAGTGCATCCGACGGTGGCGCTGAGATCTCAGCTTTGCGCCGCGATGTGTGCATGTTTTGAGATGAGTGCGTTGAGATGTGCACGCATCTCAGCGCACTCGCATCTCAGCGCCACCGTCGGATCGCACTGCAGCGTGCAGTGTATTCGCCGCACTATACCCCGCCCCCGGGCCCTTCAATTTGGTTGAAGGGTTGACTTTCTCTCAATTTATATTATCTAATTTATTTAGTATCTGATAAAAATAAGAGATACTATTAAACATGATCAATTTGAATTATACAATTATTATTTTTTAATTTTTAATAAAAATATATATTAAATGTGACTAGAGCTGTCACGGTTCCGGTTCGGTTCCGATTCTACTTAAATCATGAACCAAACCGCTAAGGTAACGGTTCTTCAAGCTAGAACCAAAACCATATTTGGTTTGACCGGTTCCGGTTCTGGTTGCAGTTCCATCATAATTTTTGGAACCGTCATGTCAACAATTCCAGTTCCTGTTTAACGAGAATCAAAACCAAACCTGTCACTCACAGTTCGGTCCGGTTCTATGCGGTTCGGTCCGGTTCCAATCCGTTCCAACTAGAACTAAAATCAAATTTGTAAGAATGAAATAAAAGCGTTCTGCAAAAAACTCAAAATACCTTCAAAATAGAAATAATTAAGTGCACACTCCTCGACGGTCTCTTCCATGATTGGTGGGCTAGTATATGTCGTTTTTTCATTGGTGGAGGTTTTTGACCATGAAAAGGTATGCACACCTATAACTATGCAGGTCTTCAATTTTGACCAAAATCTATACATACACAGTAGCAGAAAACTACAGATCACAATGATCCGAAATTCCAGACATTATATTCACTGTTATTTAGTTTTTGGTAATAGATTCTTAAGGGTGTGCAAGCTCTGAATACTATCATTCATTAAATTGCAACTATTAATGTTTGATCAAGAGTTTAATTAGCATATTCATAAATTACTGACTCGTGTGGAGAGATTATTTTATATGCATACATTATACTAATTATCTCTTGTTGTAGTAATCTAAACAACATATAATTTTGTATGCTAATGGAATATGCTAGCGCCGCAGAGTTCATAAAGAAAATACATGTCAACTGTTGCGAACATCCGCTATCACGAAGCATGAGCTCAGAACAAACGACAGTATAAATTTTCGGCACTTCAGTTACCGTTTATTCGAACTCTATCTCATTTGTGTGTTCTTAAATTAATTTGATTAATTAGAAAAGTTAATCTTACATATTAATGTAATAGAGATTATTAGATTTTAAATAAGATGATCTTTCATCCGTCATCGCTACATTCAGTGTTTTATAATTATCATAAATTTTTGATAATACAATTGCGTAGCGACGCACCTTAATTTTTTTAACATAAATATTATAGATAGATTATAAAATTATAACAATATTATAATAAAATTAATAATAATAAACGAGTTGCGATTCAGTTCTACTTCGGTCCGGTTCGGATCGGGTCCAAAAATCTTAAAACCGCTTGAGACTTGTATGTTGCAGTTCCGGTTCCCGTTCCGGTCTGGCTAATAAAATGTAAGAACCACACCCGAACCAAAGTTGTTCACGGTTCAAAAATTCAAACCAGAACCGAATAATTTGCAAACGGTTCGGTCCGGTTCTTTGCGGTTCCAGTTCGGTTCCGGTTCATTTTACGGTTTTCGGTTTTATGTGACAGCTCTAAATGTGACCGATTAAAAATATATTTTTTTCATCAAAATAATAGGCTGTAAATTCCAAAAGAAAAAAAAGAGTAAAGACGCTGAACACATTTCTTAGATCAATCAGTCTCCTCCTCCGGCAGCAGAGACTTCAACCCCCATCAATCTCTCTCTCTCTCTCTCTCTTCCCGCCTCTGACCTTCTCATTGTCTTCCTCCATCTCCACTTAGCAGCGCACGCCCCGGCGTGCCGAAGGCGCTGATTCGCACGCACGACCTAGATAGAGAACGCCGGCGCTGATTCGCATAACCCCTCTGAGCGTTTGCCGCCGCCCTCCGCCTCGAGCCGGCGGGCGCCTGAGCCCGCCACCAATCGAGGAGCTGCCGGTAAAATCCCACTGAAGATTTGACTCCGTCGTCGACGCTTCTGTCTGCTCCCGAGATTCATTTTCCAAACAGAGTATGAGCATTGAAACGAAGTGAAAGCAGAGTGTAGAATCAATTGCTTATAGCATTGGCTTGTATAAATCCCTGTACGCCGCCCATCCCATCGGCGGTCTCGTCGGAGTTGGTATTCAGTGACTCGTCGCTCTCACGCCCCCGCAGGAACACTGGCGAAGTGAAGCCGGCTCAAAATGGAACCGGCCGGAAAGCGTTTCGCAGCAGGCCCCAATCTGGGGATATTTAATTCATTTTTTATTTATTTTAAAATATCATCTTTTTTGTAAATAATGTTATAATTAACCTATTCTAATAAATTAAGTTAATATTAGTATACAGAAATGGAGGGGAATTTTTTCTTTGGATTTTTCCTTGAGATATTTACATGTGATTTATAATCCCACAATATTAGTTTGAGTTACCTTTGTTTGCAATTGTTGGAACCAGGGGAATCTTGATTCACAAAAGTTGAGACAATTTGTGACAAAATGTTACTTGAAATTGATGATTTTTTAAAGATGATTAAATCTCAAATTTTTTAATGTGTGACACGATTCTAAATTTAAATTAAAATTATATAGAAATGTGCTCCAAAAATCCTACCAGTTTTTTGAAGTTTATTTAAATGTTATCCAATTGACATAATCCTAGTTTCATCTGAATTCTAAGTGTTATTATTGGTCAAATCTATACATTTTGGTTAAATGCAGTTCAAATTTAAATAATAACACTAATCATGTCATCTACGAAACAACTATCAAAAATATATGACCAATTAGTCTAAAATTTATTCTAGAGGTCCATCATGTCATAAAAGAAGATTGACAAGATAATCATATATTTAAATTAAATAGGTCATAATAATAATATTTGATAAATATATGACAACGTTCAAATTTACACGTGAAGTACTAAAATGTGATGTCCAAATATTCTAAGTAAATTTATAGAGGTTTAATATAACATAAAACCGTGTTTAACAGAATATAACAATTTACATAATAATTTGAACATTAAAATTCTATAATTACTTTATAAGGAAACTGCATCATGAATTAGAATTATATTCATCCAAAAATTTCAAATAAATTTCTAGAGGTTCATCATGATTTGAAAAGTATCTAGCCAGGGAATTGATATTTTCTAATTAAGCTAATTTTCCCGTGATTATTTCACATATTCATAAATGTGATAAATACAAATAATGATATTTCACAAGGAATATGGTACTAAAAAATTCTCATTAAATTCACAGAGGTGTGTTTTGTCCTAACTATGCATGTAACAGAGATTTGGATTTTCCCTAATGTGTTTAGTTGCATTTATTTCATTTATTTCAAAGCGTGACATAATTAATATCAATGAAATATTTAGGAAAATTATGTCCATTTCCTAATTTCTCCAGAGGCGATACATCTCATCATAATGCATGCATGGTCAAAGTTTGATTGACATGCAACACGCAATTTGGGAAAAATACACAAAATATCATTTACTGCTAAATGCACACCATTTCCCAATACACAAAATTCTTGTAAGTGGGACACACCCACATGCAGAAACCCAAATGATCCCAAAATTTAACCAGAGGCACATAATGACCTAAATAATAATCTACTAGAGATTTGGGTACTTTGAGGTTGTCTATCCATGTATCTCACATATTCATGCTTAATTAAATTTTTACATAAACTATAGACAAATATTCTCCAAAAATTCTGATTTTTGTATGAGAGGTCTTTCTAGATACAACTCATGCATGAACGAAATTTCAGACCCATTCAATTAGTCTAGAGTTAGGAATTTATAAAATAATGTCTAAGTCACTTTTAGGACACCCCTTAATAATGACTGAGATTCTGGGGGATGTAGGGCACCAAATAGCTAGGTTGATCTAAAGTTCCCTGAAATATCTAGACCAAGGGCTACAAGTTTGAAGTTTACCACTTAATCTAAATCAGCCGCTAAGATGCCTTAACTTAAACTTGAATCTAATGTGACAACTTGTATTTTATTTAAACATAAAGTATTGTGTATTAACATCATTTATCATGAATCTTGAAGTAAGATCAACGGCATCCAATCATCTCCTTTCTCCAACAAATGGTTATGATGCTCACGACCTGGGCAGATTCAAAGTTTATTTCCCAACCACTCCTTGGCCTCCATGGCCAACCACCAACACCTTCGTTGAGGTGAGGGCTATCGAAGGGCGGTGGTCGGGCGGCCGAAATGACGATCCCGAGCTAACTCTTTAGCTCATAGATTTCTCTCAAATCTCCCATATAATTGGGATCAATTTATCCTGATGTTTCTCCTAAACTTATATTGATGCTAGCATAGAGGGAGGGGAAGAGAAACGCACCTACAATTGGGCTTGGCGGCAAGTATTTCGTTTGTGTGTCATTGCTCTTGCTTTCTCTGACGAGCTTTCTCAATCCAACAATCATCCACCAATTCCGTCACTATAAGGTACTATCTCGACTCCTTGTAGTTCTCTGAAGCTAATGGAGGGGTTGAATTAGGCTGAGAGTGGTTGTATAATGCTTGCCATTGAGGGGGTGGTCGACCAAGCATAGGATGTTCCTCCTTGTTGCCATTTCTCACCCCCTCCAGCACCAAAATGGCTTGGGATTAACTGAGGAGATCAATTAAGGGCTTGAGAAGAGGAGAGGAGGGCCAAATGATATGCAATCCATGAAATCCTCTTTGTACTCATTTGAATTTGTGGGAAATTCTCAATTGACCCTCTTGCATGCCCCCTCATTCTGAAATCAGTGGGTATTGTTGGTATTACCATGGTGATCTGGAAGTGATCAAACATGTGTCCTCGCTGCCAACGCAATATGAGCCCATGGGGTCGCACATAAGAGCATTGGAGAAGTTGGAAAGGTTTGTGTTGGCCCTGCTCATATGTGATATGAGTGAAGGGTCAAGCCTATAATGTTTTGGATGTGGTGGAATTTCATTCCCGGATCTGTATTGTGAATATGGGTCATCAGGTAAGTGGTCGAAATATTCTAAGGGAAATTCGTCGAGTATAGCTGAGAGGTTTTGATGAATGGTTTGAATTCGTCGAGTATCGTCGTGACATTTCAACGCTTCTGTCTCAGATTCGTCGAGTATCGTCATGATAGTTTCAAAAAATTAGACTCATTCATCGAGTATCGCGATTCGTCGAGTATCGTCGATTCGTCGAATGTCCTCTTGATACCTGGACGATTTGCTATGTATCGATTCGTCGAATATATCCGTGTTATCTCGACAAATATATTTTATTCATCGAATATCGACGTGATACTCGACAAATTCTGTTTCGACCAGTTTGTTTCCTTTAAGTCTGGTTCGGCTGGTCTGCGGTTTATGACTTGGTTTGGTAGCCTGTATAAATAGGATTTCTACAGTAAACCAAGCACCAGTAACTGTTCATTTCCTCTAACCTAATCGAGCGAAGGCCTTCTTCCTCCTGACGACGACGGAACTGTTCTGCCAGTTCGTGGAAACCTCTCACTGTCGCCGACCGCCGACTATCTACCGTCGCCGAAAAAGGTTTCCTACGCGTCGGATTTGTCACTGCCACCTCTCCTTGAACAGATCTAGTAGTCTGTGGAGACGTTGAAGGCAAACCTAGTTCCGACCTAGATCTTGTGCGAAAAGAGTCTAGGGTTCTCCGTGCTCGTATGGATATCCGTAGAGACGTGGACACTATTCCACGCTCGGAACTCTAGCCGTTCCCATTCGTTGGAATTATTCGGAGCATCTTGATCGAGTTTTGACGCAATCCCGCAAAGGTAATTTTATTTTACAATATTTTACTTCTTGATTAATGTTCATCACTAGATTCGAACTCTTTTGAGTTTTTCTTATTCTTTATTTCTGCTGCATACACAAGTGTTGTGTCATTCTAGCAAAACCCAACAGGTATGATGGGTAATTTGGATATAGGGCTTCAAATGGGTCTTGGATGAGAGGTCAAAGCCCATTGGAATTGGGTTTGGCATCCAAATTCACCTTTAGGCCAATATTTGACCATGGTTAACTTTAGGGTTGACTTGGTCAAATTGGTGAGTTGACTGACTCTGCTTGATAGTCATGGTCATATGGCATCATACAATGTTGATTGGGCCATCATGGAGTCTCAATGAGACTAATTGACCCAGATGAATATGATTTGACCTAAATTGACCTAAGTTTGACTTTGGTCAAATTTGACGATTTAGTTGACCCAATGTTGGGGTCTATAGTCAATTAACTCACTAATGAAGTTTTAAGGGTGGGAGTGAGGTCAATTTGACCAATTGAAGTCTAATTAAGTCATGTTAGGGTTGAATTGAGCTAAGTTGACCCAAAATTGACTTTGGTCAATTTGATTAGTTTGGTTGACCAATTTATGGGGTCTATGGTCAATTGACTCACTAATTAGGTTAGGAGGGTAGTGGTGAGGTCAATTTGACCAATTGATGTTTAATTGAGTCATTTATAATTGAATTGGTTATGTTAATCGAAAGTTGACTTTAGTAAATTTGACTAATTTTGTTGACCAATTCATGGGGTCTATGATCAATTAACTTACTAATCAGGTTAGTGTTGAAGGCAAAATTGACCCCAACGAATGTTCACGAACCAAAGTGTAGCCAACGCCTACTTCTCCCAAATCTCGACCCCTGACTGGCTGCTAAGGTTCTAAGACTGACCCAAAGCCTCAGCTAGGAGGTCCCACCTCACACTCGGAAGATCTCTGAGAGCTTCCCCTCCAAAGCCAAATGCCGGGCTGGGAGCTCTTCAGAAAGCACTAGAGTTGGAGAATAATGAAAAAGCCTGCCTTCCAAAGAGCCCCCATGGGTCTTTTTATAGTCTTTCCCTGACCTGAAAATACTGAAATACCCCTGGAGGGTCTGCCAATAGCCAGATCCCGCTGTCGTCTTGGGGGCATACAGGTAATTTTACCCGGGGACAATTATATCAAAATAATCTTTTCCTGGGGGCTGGACCCCACCACCTGGACCTGCTTGGCGAGAACCCTGGGCAAGAAGGCTCTCGCTGAGCCCCGGCTTGGCTTATCCTGGCGAGATCTCCCGCCGAGAGGGTTCTCGCTCCCGGAATTCTTGATGCCACTGTCGCTGGACGCGGCGCTGGGCGAGTGGAGCTCTCTCAACGCCCTCTCGCTCGCCCCCAGGGAGAGTTCCTTCCCGGCGGGAGCTCTTTAGCCTTCCCGCCCTACCGGTTGGCGGGAGCTCCTTAAGGGCGAGAACTCTGCTAGTCTGCCCTTGGGCTAACCCGGGACTAGCCCAACACCGACCCCTGAAGTCTGTCTTCTGGGTCCTACCCAGCGAATATGGGGTTGTACACAATCCCCGCTCTTTTCGAGCTAGCTCTGCGCTCGACAAGACAAGTCCAACCCCCAAAATATTCGCTGGACATGTGCCTGACTGCCAAGAGAAACTTTTGGCGGGCCCCACTGCGGCTATAAATACACGCCGTCGGGTGGCCATAAGTCTTGCCTCCAATCCACTGCTTCTTTACTGAGCTCTCGCCTGGGGCTTTCCGTGCGAGACCAAGATGCATGCTAAGCGTGCCGGCAAGCCACTTCCGCCGGACCTTCAGGATCGGCTGGCCGCGGCTCAAGCGCGAGCCTTGGCTAACTGCGCTGGTGTGGCGCCCTGGCTATCGAGAAAATGTCCAAACGCCGGTCCTTCGGAGCCGAAAAAGAAAAAGGGAAAACGAAAAGCGAAGGTGGTCCGGCGAGACCTTGCTTGCGAGAACAGGGACCCACCTTCTCCTACTCCCAATCCCGCGGAGGCCCCCTCCCCGCAGAAGGTATGCCTTCCGACCAAGCTTACCGAGATGCTTACGCTACAGGCCCGACAGTTAACGTGGCCTCTCGCAGGAATCCCTTCCTAACGACGACGCCGGGTCCTCCCCGATTCTCCCCGATTTGTCAGCTCCCCCTCCAGAGGATCTAACGAGGGTCTCGGCGGAAATTCCTCCGGCCGGGACCCAGGTGATAGGTACGCTTTCCGCTACTTCTCGCTAATTCAATCATGCCTTTCCCTTTCTGAACTGCCTTCTCGCAGAGCCAGCTTCCGCTCTCCCGGGTTTCGCCACCCGGAAAGATGGAGCGAGAACCGGTGCGACGCTTTCTTCTGTGGCAAATCCCGCCCTGCTGGCGGGAGGGGTGGCCCTCGAGCCCTTCACTACCCCTAAGGATGCCGATCATCCCTCGGGAGAGGACAACCCTCTCCACGCTTCCGGCCTGGCCGGGACCCCTGTGCGTAAACCCTTTCGCCCAGGGCAGGGTAAGCCTCTCCACCTTCTTTATGGTACCGACGGAGGGGTCGGGCCTTCTCATCTGTTGCCAATCAATGGCTCTCGCCAGGCTACAGGTATGCGAGATACTTTTATCGACTGATCATTAAGCCTTAATCATGACCTTGAGCGCACTTTTCGCAGGGGACCCCAGCTCTCGGCCGGGAGCTAATGAGGAGGGAGAAGGAGAAGAAGAAGAAGAAGACGAAGAAGAGGAGGAAGACGATTCCCTTCCTCCTTCGTCTGACGAGATAGAGGAAACCTTGAACGGCGCCGGGAATGCGAAGGAGCGGAGGAAGAAGATCTCGGCCATTTTGGCCAAGCTCATCCGGCGAGACCGCGCCCATGCTGCCGCGGCAAGAGTGTTCCGCGAGTCCGTGGAACAAAGGCTGGAGGCCCTGGAACGGGATTTCTTCTTGGGCGAGGCTGATCGGCCGGGAGGACCTTCCGCCTAGTCTTCGCCAGGGAGATGCATCGCGCAGATCTAGGATCACGCTAGGCGGATCAACCTGGGGTGCACCACGCTGTCCTCTTACTTCAACCCGCTGGCCCCTCCGCGAACCAGGCGGCGAGAACGAGGGCGATGGCGCTGGGAGCCGTATTAGTTCTTCTAGGTATCGCCCTTTCTTCCTCTTTAGCCTTCCCTTCCTCCGTGTACCCTTAACGAATGTAATAACTGCTATTGTTAACTTTGTCCAGCTCTCGGCCGCGAGAGCACGCTATTACTTATTTCTCCCCTCTTTACGCTATGAATTTTAAGAACCTGCTAGAATTAGGTCGCTTGCGCCAAAGCTAAGAAGCTTGCGCCAAAACCAAGAGGCTCGCGCCTATGAGAGACGATCGTCGACTGCTGTCATTCTGAGGAGGAAAACCGAGGCGTCGCCGGTTCAGATCGTGACAGCTGCGCTCCGCCGTCATTTTCTCTCTCTATCGGTCGGAGCCGCCATGATCATGGTTCCCTATAAATAGGGATGCCTACCAACCGCATTTATTTCTCCGATCCGGAATCTCAACCCCCTTTTCTTGCTCTCGCGTTCTTGCTTCCGCTTTCAACTTCCTTCAGCTCTCGCTCTCACTCGCAAACCCACTATGCCTGGCGAGAACGAGGGTCGCGCCCACTGCGCGGAAGCCTTCCGAAAACACCTCTTCCCTTCCTGCACGCTCACCTTAGATGAATATAACCTTATCGTCAGCCGCTACATTCCCGCCGGCTTCTCGGCGCGGAACCCGGGTAATCATGATAAGGTGAATACTCCGGAGGCGGGGGAGCTCGCCATCCCCCTCGAGCATTTCGAGGTGGGCTTCCGCCTTCCTCTTTGGCCAGAGGTTCGGCTTGCCCTCCGCTACTATGGGGTGGTTCCCGCCCAACTGAACCCGAACTCAGTCGCGATCCTTGTAGCATTCATATGCTACATGCGATCCGAGAGAATCGAGTTCAGTTTGGCAATCTTCCGGAAGCTGTTCAACTTCCGCGCCAAGGGAGGGGTGGTCTTCTTCTCCGGGCAGCTGCTCAAGACCACCGGTCTCGCTAACAAGCATCATCACTAGGGCGAGAAGTCCGTCTATGTCAGCGGGGACTTCGGCAACGTCCCGCTTCAGCCTGTTCAATCTGAGAACTCCGCCTACAAACCGCCTACCTTGGGATCGCGCGAGAGCGCAATCCTAGAATTCTTTGGGACCAAGGAGTTTGACGTTCTCTTCCTCCGGCGAGACGTCAACTCCCTTCCACCTGTCCACCCGGGCGAAGGTACGGTCTCGCCCCAGGTTCAATACCTTGTCAAGGATCTTCTTGTGCTGAAGTATTTTAACTTTGCAGGAGAGCGGGAGGTCCCCCTGCACCAACACTTTGCTGAAGCCCGAGGTGCCGAGGGTCTGGCCGCGAGAGGCTCTCTCGCTCTCGCGGAGGCTAGCGCTACCACCTGCCGAGATGAGCCCGCTCCAACCTTGTCGACCGGAGCACAGAAGCGGAAAGGCCCCGCTCCCGCCCCGCGACCGCTGAAGAGGCTGAAGCCATCCGCTGCGGATAAGGGTAAGGGCTTGGCCGTCTCGCCTGCCCGGCCTCCCGCCCCGGGCGAGTCCTTCGAAGGACTGCTCCAGAGGGCCAGCGAGATGGGCGCTGCCGCCAGGAGGCGCACCGAGGCCGGCGAGAACCCACCGGCCGCTGACGCGGCGGGAGGAGAGGGAGCGGTCGTCGAGACCTCCGCCCGGACCCCGCCTAAGGAAGTGCCGAAAGGGCACAGAAATTACGGCTTTGGCGTGAAGCACCTCGACGCCGAGGGGAAGCCCCGGCTCCAATGGGATCCCGAAGCCAACCTGGTCAAGGTTTCAACGCTCCTTCCCAGTTGGGTGGAGCGGGAGGAGGTTACTGGCGAAGCCTTCGCGCTTGGCTATGGCCTCTACAGCCGAGAGGACGCCAGCATCTTCGACCAGATGCCCACCCGGCTCCTGGCTTTCGATTCTATCCGGGCCCTACTGCGCAGGTTCGAGCTTGCGCATATGTGCGCGCGTCGAAGCATCAGCATCGACAAGAACTTCGCCGACATGTATAAGGCGAGGGAAGAGGTGGTGGCCCGAGCACGCGCATCGGAGGCAGAGCTTGCGAATGCTCACCAGGAGTTGGCGAAAGCCCTAGAGGCGTTGTCTCTGCGTCCCGTCGTCGAGGTAAGCGAGATCTTCTCGGCCCCCTGCTCTCGCCTCTCGAAGTCTTGTTTGCGCGATATTCACTGAGCTGATCTCTTCTTCACAGGATTCCGCCCAAGCCGCGACGCTTCGCGCGGAGTTGGCTGATGCTCGATACGTGAACGTCCTGCTGAGGGACCAACTCCAGCGTGCAGAAGCGGCGAAAGGCCCACCTACGACGCTTGACGAAAGACTGAAGAGCCGCCAGTTCTCGGTGTACGACATCGACAAGCTGCTGCAGGCGAATGCTCAGGCCACCGTCAAGTTGACCATCGAGACGTTGCGAGACGCGGAGCTGCTTCGGGAGGATGGCGCAACCATCAACGCTCGCCAACTCCTCCCCTGGCTGTTCGACCCAGTACCGAAGCCCCCGGGCGTGCCAGACTCTCCTCCCTCAGATGTTCCGAAGTCTTCCACCGAGGCCGGCGAGACGTCCGAAGTGAGCTCTGGCGAGGACTCTGGCGAGAGCACCAGCGGGGATTACAGCGCATCCCCGTGAAGCGCCTTTTTGCTTTTGATATTCTTTTGTAACGAGCGAGAAGCTCTAAACCCCTGTAATCGTTGAGTATAATGCAGTGTTTTATTTTTATTGCCGGTGTGTGTTCGAACGAGTAAATTAGTCAGCCGAGTGGCTTCCGCGCGAGCTTCCGCCGAGACCCTTAGTCTCTTTAAGTTAACTTTCCTTGGGGATCGACCGGGCGGGAGCCTTGCGCTATTGATTGAGCTATCTTGCCTAGGTCTGCCAGGGAGCCTTCTTTTGCGAGAACCCCCTAGCCGAGACCTTCGAGTCGAGGCTTCTTTCAGCCGAGACCCTTTTGGGCCGAGACCCTTTTTGGACCGAGATCTTTGGGGCCTTGTCTCCGGTCCGGGCCAGAGTCTTGCCCGTATATCTTTCAACCAACTAGATGAAGCTAACCAGACCTCTTCCCCATAGGCGAGCCTTCGGACCTGCCAGCTAGATGGGAGCCTGCGCAGCGGGTCTACCCGGGGCCGAGTCGAGCTCAGGGTGTTGATGAAGCTAACCAGACCTCTCCCCCACAGGCGAGCCTTCGGACCTGCCGGCTAGATGGGAGTCTGCGCAGCGGGTCTACCTGGGGCCGAGCCGAGCTCGGGGTATTGATGAAGCTAACCAGACCTCTCCCCTACAGGCGAGCCTTCGGACCTGCCAGCTAGATGAGAGCCTGCGTAGCGGGTCTACCTAGGGCCGAGCCGAGCTCGGGGTATTGATGAAGATTTCCAAACCTCTCCCCCACAGGCGAGCCTTCGGACCTGCCAGCTAGATGAGAGCTTGTGCAGCGGGTCTACTTGGGGCCGAGCCGAGCTCGGGGTATTGATGAAGATTTCCAAACCTCTCCCCCACAGGCGAGCCTTCGGACCTGCCAGCTAGATGAGAGCCTGTGCAGCGGGTCTACCTGGGGCCGAGCCGAGCTCGGGGTATTGATGAAGATTTCCAAACCTCTCCCCCACAGGCGAGCCTTCGGACCTGCCAGCTAGATGAGAGCCTGCGCAGCGGGTCTACCTGGGGCCGAGCCGAGCTCGGGGTATTGATGAAGATTTCCAAACCTCTCCCCCACAGGCGAGCCTTCGGACCTGCCAGCTAGATGAGAGCCTGCGCAGCGGGTCTACCTGGGGCCGAGCCGAGCTCGGGGTATTGATGAAGATTTCCAAACCTCTCCCCCACAGGCGAGCCTTCAGACCTGCCAGCTAGATGAGAGCCTGCGCAGCGGGTCTACCTGGGGCCGAGCCGAGCTCGGGGTATTGATGAAGATTTCCAAACCTCTCCCCCACAGACGAGCCTTCGGACCTGCCAGCTAGATGAGAGCCTGTGCAGTGGGTCTACCTGGGGCCGAGCCAAGCTCGGGGTATTGATGAAGATTTCCAAACCTCTCCCCCACAGGCGAGCCTTCGGACCTGCCAGCTAGATGGGAGCCTGCGCAGCGGGTCTACCTGGGGCCGAGCCGAGCTCGGGGTATTGATGAATCTTTCCAAACCTCTCCCCCACAGGCGAGCCTTCGGACCTGCCAGCTAGATGAGAGCCTGCGCAGCGGGTCTACCTGGGGCCGAGCCGAGCTCGGGGTATTGATGAAGATTTCCAAACCTCTCCCCCACAGGCGAGCCTTCGGACCTGCCAGCTAGATGAGAGCCTGCGCAGCGGGTCTACCTGGGGCCGAGCCGAGCTCGGGGTATTGATGAAGATTTCCAAACTCTCCCCCACAGGCGAGCCTTCGAACCTGCCAGCTAGATGAGAGCCTGTGCAGCGGGTCTACCTGGGGCCGAGCCGAGCTCGGGGTATTGATGAAGATTTCCAAACCTCTCCCCCACAGGCGAGCCTTCGGACCTGCCAGCTAGATGAGAGCCTGCGCAGCGGGTCTACCTGGGGCCGAGCCGAGCTCGGGGTATTGATGAAGATTCCAAACCTCTCCCCCACAGGCGAGCCTTCGGACCTGCCAGCTAGATGAGAGCCTGCGCAGCGGGTCTACCTGGGGCCGAGCCGAGCTCGGGGTATTGATGAAGCTTCTTTCCACCGGGCCTATTTTATCATTAAGATGAGAAGACATAGCCGGTTAAAACGAAAAGCATTGTGGTTGTATTCCTGGAGATAGTCAATATTTCGAAATGAACTTATTGAAACGACAATAATTATTTACAATATTACAATCCTTCTTTCCCCTCACGGGTAGAAGCGCTTTAGATCATCACCGCTCCAAGTATGGTTCAAGGTCCTTCCCTCCACATCCTGGAGGTAGTAACCTCCGTTAACCAGAGCCTTCTCTATTATGTACGGCCCTTCCCAGCTAGGGTTGAGCTTGCCAACAGGGGCCGATCTCCCTACTGCGTCGACCTTCTTCAGCACAAGGTCCCCTTCGGCGAATTGCTTGACCCGAATATGCTTATCGAAGTACTTGGCCATCCGCCGCTTTATCTCTTCTTGCCTGATGGCAGCGACGTCCCGTAGTTCTTCCGCCATGTCCAGCGAGAGACGCAACCCTTCCTCGTTCTCCTGCCTCCAAGCTTCGCTTCCTTCACCTGCGGTCGTGACCCGCGGAGACCGAACCTCGAATTCCACCGGGAGGACTGCCTCGCACCCATGAGAGAGCTTGAAGGGGGTTTCCCCTGTGGTCGTGTTCGGAGTTGTTCGCAGGTCCCACAGGACGGAAGGGAGTTGCTCCACCCAGTTACCTTTCAGGTTCTCCACCTTCTTTTTGAGCAAGTTGACAATAATCTTGTTTGCCGCTTCTACCTGGCCATTGCTCCGAGGATGATGGACAGAAGCGAATCTGAGGTCGATCCCCGATTGGGTGCAGAAGCTGATGAATTCTTCGCTGGCGAACTGGGGACCGTTGTCCGTCACTATTGCTTGGGGTAGCCTATGCCTACATATGATTTCCCCCCAAACGAAGTTCCTGACGACCTGAGAGGTAACCTTGGCTAGAGCTTTGACTTCCAGCCACTTCGAGAAGTAATCAATCATGACGAGGAGAAACCTCCTTTGCCCGCTAGCTGGAGGAAAGGGCCCGACTAGATCCATCCCCCAAATGGCGAAAGGCCATGGTGCCGTGATACTTCGAAGCCTTTGGGCGGGCGAGAGCTGGAGGGGAGCATGTACCTGACACTTCAGACATCTCTTTGCAAACTCAGCTGTATCCTTCCTCAAGGTCTGCCAAAAATATCCTTGCCTTATCACCCTTGCCTCCAATGTCCTTCCCCCTGAGTGACTGCCACACTCTCCAGAATGCACCTCTTCCAGGATCTTAGGGACTTCCTCCTCAGCTACACATCTCGCGAGGAGCCCTGACAACATCTTCCGATGCAATCTCCCCTCCAGCATCAGATAGTGAGCCGCCTTGTGCCTGAAGCTTTTTGCATTTTTGACTTCCTCCGACAGCCCTCCTGTGGTTAAGAAGGTCACCAACGGATCTATCCATGAGGGCCGCTGACATACCTCCATCAACTCCCCCTCTTCAATGGCCGGCCGAAATAGTTCGGTTAGGGTGCCCCCACCCCGAGGCCCGAACTTTGCTAACCGGTCGGCTGCCATGCTTTCCTCCCTGGGAACATGTTGAATAGAAAAGGAACGGAAACCTCCGATGATGGTCCTTACCTTGGATAAGTATCTCGCGAGGGTGGGCTCCCGAGCCTCAAACTCCCCACGGATTTGTGACGCAACTACCATCGAGTCGGTGAAGGCCTCTATATCCCGAATTTCCAGCTCCTTGGCCAACCGAAGGCCGGCTATCACGACCTCATACTCCGCTTGATTGTTGGTCACAGGGAAGTGGAAGGCCACTGCCTGTTCTATGGTAACCCCTTGGGGGCTTACCAACACCACACCTCCTCCCAGGGAGTGCCTTCCTGAAGCCCCGTCGACGATCATTCTCCACGCTTCCTGCGACCTCGGCTCTTCTTCCTCGGCCTCGGTGACATAATCCGCCAAAAAGTCTGCCACGGCCTGGGCTTTGATGGAGAGCCTTGGGACAAAGGAAATGTCGAACTCGCTAAGCTCGATGGACCACTTTGCCAACCTTCCTGAATGCTCCACCCCCTCGAAGACCTTGCAAAGAGGGTGATCGGTCACAACCTTAATCGAATGCGCTTGGAAATACGGACGGAGCTTCCTTGTCGAAACGACCAAGGCATAAGCCAGCTTCTCCAGGATGGGATAGCGGAGCTCTGCCTTTTTCAAGATTCGGCTCACATAGTAGACGGGTAGCTGCTTCTTCCCTTCTTCTCTAACCAAGACTGAGCTTACAGCTTCTTCCCCCACCCCGAGATATAAGGTCAGGTCTTCTCCCTCCTTGGGGCTTTGGAGTAGCGGAGCCCGGGAGAGTTGCCTCTTCAGTCCTTGGAAAGCCTCTTCGCATTCAATCGTCCATTCAAACACTTGATTACCACGAAGCACTTTGAAAAAGGAGGAGCACTTGTCCCCGGACCGAGAGAGGAACCTGCTCAGTCCGGCCAACTTTCCGGTTAAGCGCTAGACCTCCTTGGCATTGCGAGGTGATTCCAAGTCCAAGATGGCCTTTACCTTGTCTGGGTTAGGTTCTACCCCTGCCGGGGTCAGGAGGTGTCCCAGGAATTTCCCGCGACTGGCCCCGAAGACACACTTCAAGGAATTCAACCTCATCTTGAATCTCCGCAGAGTGGCAAACGTCTCTTCCAAGTCCCGTAGGTGGGACTCCAGGCATTTGCTTTTTACCATCAGGTCGTCGACGTAGACCTCTAAATTCTTCCCTCTTTGATCCCGGAAGACCCGATCCATCATGCGTTGGTACGTTGCCCCTGCGTTCTTCAACCCGAATGGCATCATCTTGTAGCTGAAGCATCCCTCTCTTGTGATGAAGGAAACATCCTTGACATCGGGAGGGTGCATCCGAATCTGATGGTAACCTGAAAAAGCATCTAAAAAACTCATGAGAGAAAAACTGACGGCTGAGTCAACCAGCGCGTCGATCCGAGGCAGGGGGTAGCAATCCTTAGGACATGATTTATTTAACAAGGAAAAGTCAATACACATGCGCCATTTTCCTCCCCCCTTTTTACCATTACCATATTGGAGATCCAGCCTGGATACTGGATCTCCGAGATGAAGCCCGCCTCCAAGAGCTTCTTGACCTCTTCCCGGATCGGCTCCTCCAGCTTGGTGGCGATGGCCCTCATCTTCTGGCGTATGGGGCGAGTCCTGGGGTCCAGGTTCAGGCGATGGCAAGCCACGTCTGCGTCGATGCCCGGCATGTCTGCTGCGCTCCAAGCGAAGATGTCGACGTTGCTTTGGATGCAGGCTCGCATCCGCTCCTGATCCTCGAGGCTTAAGCCTCCGCTGACCCGCACCTTTTGTACCTGCCCCGCTCTGGTGTGCACATCCATCTCTATCACCTTTTCGGCCGGCTCCAATCCCGTCCGTTCCCAACCTGCCCTTGCCTCCTCTGGCTCAAGCTCTTCTCCTCCAAGCTCATCAACCTTTATCGTCTCCTCCAAACTCTCACCTTGCCTCTGCTCTCCTCCTTCTGCCGCCTCTCTTGTTTCTTCCAGGCCAATTTCCTCTACCTCCATCTCCTCTGCCTCCAACTCCTCCGCTTCCTGCGGGCTCGCCTCCTGCACCTCTTCCGCTTGCTTTTCGACAACCTCCTTCGCCTCCTCTGGGCTTGTCTCCTCCTCCCCAACACCTCCTTCCTGCTCAGCCATCTCCTTCTCCAGCTCTTCCGCTTCCACCATCCACGACACGGTGTTGACCGCCGTCACGTAGCACTGCCTTGCCACCTTTGGATCCCCCCTTATCCTAACCTGCACCCCTCCATTGTTGAACTTGAGGCATTGATGGAATGAGGAGGGTACGCAGCGAAAGGCGCTGATGAGGGGACGTCCAAAGATGGCATTGTAACTACTTGGGGCGTCCACGATCACGAACCTGCAGTTTCATGAGACACCCCCAAGCCTTACATGCAGGCCTACTCCCCCTTATACTTCCTTTCTCTCCCCAGAGAAGCCGAAAAGCGGTCCATCGGAAGCTAGGACCCTTTTCCCTTCCACCCCCATCTCGTCAAAGGCCTTCTTGAAAATCACGTTCACCGAGCTCCCGTTGTCCACCAGTATCCGGGAGACGGTGAAGTTCTCCACCGCTGTCTGGATCACTAACGCGTCGCAGAACGGATCCTCATAGTCTAGCATATCTGCGGATGAGAAGATGATCTTTTCTTCTGGGGGGGAGCTAAGGAGGTCGAGGCGACCCCTCTGCGGAACATGGTTTGCAGGCTCCCCTTGCGAGTTTCCTCGATCCCTACTCCCCCATGGATCACTCTGATCCCCCCTCGGGTCCCCACGTCGACCCTGTCCTCACATCTGTCCTCAACCTCTTCTCGCTGCACCTCCACGATCCTTGCGGGCAGATCTTGCCTCCCCGCACCTCTGGCCTCCCTCATCTCCAGAAACTCCAGACAGGTGGCCGTTGCGTGGCCCTCCTCCTAATGGAAGTCGCAATAAGGCAACGCCACCCTGCCCCCTCTTCCTACTCCTCCTCCTCTTCTCCCGGCTCCCTGAATTCCTCTTCCTCTTCCTCTTCCCACCTCCATGGCTTCTTGTGGTGGTGGGAAGTGACCACTCGGTCCCTGCATCCATTCCCCTTGCCCCTGCCCTCGGGGTTCTTCTCTTCTCCTATCCTCTCTTTGCTCCCTCTGCCTTCCTGTCGCCGGCTCCTTCGCATCGTCCTCGGCCAACCTGGCCAACTTTCTTGCAAACTCTGGGTTTGCCCTCTCAAAGTCTATCTCCTTAGCCGCCCTCTCCATGAGCTCCTCAAAAGAGAGAGGGGGCACTCTCTTCAACTCCATGCTGAAAAACCCCGGCCTCAGCCCCAGGGTGAAGGCAAGCATCAGCGCATACCCCGGGACCTCCTGGACCAGGAGAACCTCCTCTTGGAACCGGTCGACATAGTGACCCAACATCTCCTCCGGCCCTTGCCTTACTGCAAACAGGCATTCAGCCTCCTTCTTCCGCTTCTTTGAAGTCGAGAACCTCAACAAGAAACCTCTGCGCAGATCTTCAAAACTGTAGATGGAGCTTGCCGGCAATTGGTGGAACCAATCCCTGGCCTTTTCCTTCAAGGTGATGGCAAAAAGCCTACACTTAAAAGCATCAGACATTTTCCTGATCGACACAACGTCTTCGAACCACTGCACATGCTGAACCGGGTCATCCTTCCCAGTGTAGTAGGTCATGTCTAGCTCCCGGAACCCCTCCGGCACTAGAGCCGAGACGATGAGCTCGCTAAAAGGGGTCTCGCCTCCCGCCTGGCGAGAAGGCATGTCTCGCGACCTCGGCTGGCTGGACCGATCCGCGAGACCATGCCCGGGGAAGAGTTCCCGCACTGTCGCTTCCTTCTCGCCCAGATCCGCCGGAAGCTCCTTCTCGGGACGCTGGCCTGGGAAAAGCTCCCGCGCGGCTACGTCCCTCTCGCCTGCCTCCACCGGGACTTCCTTCCCGGGGCGTTGCCCTGGGGCGTTCTCGCCTAACAACGGAACCGCCTCCACTGGAACCTACGGCGTCTCCCACTCGTTCCTTGCCGAGAAGGCCAAGCTGATCGTCTGCATGACCTCTCGCCTGAAGTCTTCAAACATCTTCCTCGTCGCCTCGTCTACCCGGGTGGGGGATCCTCTTGCGCCGGATCCTTCACCTTCACCTCCTGCCATGGGACTTAACTCAAGATTTTCTTGCGCCGACTACTTCCACGCTCACCGCACCAGAACTGTTGAAGCCAAAATTGACCCCAACGAATGTTCACGAACCAAAGTGTAGCCAACGCCTACTTCTCCCAAATTTCGACCCCTGACTGGCTGCTAAGGTTCTAAGACTGACCCAAAGCCTCAGCTAGGAGGTCCCACCTCACACCCGGAAGATCTCTGAGAGCTTCCCCTCCAAAGCCAAATGTTGGGCTGGGAGCTCTTCAGAAAGCACTAGAGTTGGAGAATAATGAAAAAGCCTGCCTTCCAAAGAGCCCCCATGGGTCTTTTTATAGTCTTTCCCTGACCTGAAAATACTGAAATACCCCTGGAGGGTCTGCCAATAGCCAGATCCCGCTGTCGTCTTGGGGGCATACAGGTAATTTTACCCGGGGACAATTATATCAAAATAATCTTTTCCTGGGGGCTGGACCCCACCACCTGGACCTGCTTGGCGAGAACCCTGGGCAAGAAGGCTCTCGCTGAGCCCCGGCTTGGCTTATCCTTGCGAGATCTCCCGCCGAGAGGGTTCTCGCTCCCGGAATTCTTGATGCCACTGTCGCTGGACACGGCGCTGGGCGAGTGGAGCTCTCTCAACGCCCTCTCGCTCCCCCCCAGGGAGAGTTCCTTCCCGGCGGGAGCTCTTTAGCCTTCCCTCCCTACCGGTTGGCGGGAGCTCCCTAAGGGCGAGAACTCTGCTAGTCTGCCCTTGGGCTAACCCGGGACTAGCCCAACACCGACCCCTGAAGTCTGTCTTCTGGGTCCTACCCAGCGAATATGGGGTTGTACAGTTAGGAGGGTAGTAGTGAGGTCAATTTGACCAAATTAAAGTCTAATTGAGCCATTTACGGTTAAATTGGGTTATGTTGACCCAAAGTTGACTTTGTTCAATTTCATGAAATTGACTGAGCTCAATGGATTATTATTGTTCTAATGGACTCCCTTAGTGGTTATGAGGGTATGTATAAGACCCCTTCCCCCAACCTTAACCCAGGTCGGATCAGAGACGAGCCTTACTACTCAAGACGTCCACCTAGTGCTTCCCAAGAGACAACAACCTACTCTATTAAGCACTAGTTGACCGGCTTGTCTGGCTTGAATCATAACATACACATCACATCACAGAAATACGAAAGCAATAATAGAGTGCCACAAAAATTATATACATCAGAGTAAGCAAAGGTCATAGCCACTGTTTATACAATAAGTCGTAGGCTGCAAAAGACATCTACTGCAAACATTCTCTCATACGCAAGCCTGCTCACTAATAACTCACATCTTGGAAGTCTGGAGATGACTGGGGTGCCTCTGCTCAAGTAGTCCTATTAGCTGGCGCATCGACCCGCGATAGTTGGACATCATAATGCTTCGTCTCTTGTGAATGGTTAATAAAAATAACTGTTAGTCACAGAGCTAAGTGGAAACGCATCTCCTCCCCGGCTCCATATCCTGGGGACGAACTCACGCACCCAAACAAAAGTAAATAGTTGAAGCATGAGAGGGTTAGTACAATATTTCATATATAAAGGCTAGGAGAAACTATCTGTAAGAATATGCAGCGTAGTATAACTGGAAATAGTAGTAGCTTAACCGTCAGTTATATAGTAAACGCTTTAGTAGCTATCAACACGACAGGTACTCACAATATGTTATTCACACCGCATGTATTCAAAACCTGCCAGCACTCTGCAGGTGTTCAAAACCTGTGCACACACTCTATTTTGATATAGTATGAATTAACTACTTCTCTTTAAGCAGGGTAACGAGCCTCGCGGGCCTCACCGATGTGGTCGGTGACAGTGGCTAGTCCTGCCACTTCTATGGGTGGTCGTACCACACTTCCCAGGCCCCAACATACAACATCGTGTACTCTTGGATGTGAGTGACATCCGACGATTCTGAATTTAGGCCGACCAGTGGAGGAAAACCCAACAGGTAGAGAAATAACGGTCGGTCACTCGTGGTGCACATCTCCCTATTGTCATGAGTCGTCGACCTTCCCGCGATACGAACTGTCTGTCGAAATGACTGGCCCGCAATGATTTACTGCAAACAATTTACAAGCATTCACTTAAAATAATATAAAGCTAGCACACATCGAGTTTGTGGCGGCCTGCCCTAATATGCTTAAAAATAATAAGGGCAAGCAGCATTTGGCTCAAATTTCAGCAAGGAACATGAGAGTACTTTATTTGAGACTAATTTTGGAGGAATGACCCAACTCCCATTATCCCTAGCTATGACTCAACCTCAAACAATCAACTGTTCGTCAGAGCAGGTCACATGCTTAAAATGCTAAAACAGTAAATTGTAAAAAATATAAGAGCGGTAATAAAGACTGTTAAGAATATAAGCTGCAGAATTGAAATGTTGAATTGAAATATGACTGGTACGAAACTGGAATGTGCTGAACAGAAAAAATTGAAAGTAAGCTCTGAAAGGAACTAGACTAATACGAGACTGGATTAGTACTTAAAAGAAATGAACTGAACTGAAAGAAATAAGCAGGACTAGTACGAGACTAGAGTATTGGAAAAAGTACTAAACTGAAATAAATGAAGGAATTAGAATAGTGCAAGACTGGAATAAATAAATAAGAAAAGGGTTAGTAGTTCAAATACTCCAATCAGGAGGCTTCAGTTCCATCTCCGTTCACAGGAGGCAAGTTCAGTTTCATCTCCGTTCATAAGAGGCAAGTTCAGTTCCATCTCCGTTCATAGAAGGCAGGTTCAATTCATTTCTGTTTTTAGGAAGCTTCTTTTGAGTTGCACTCATTATTATGATCCGATAATAGTTTAGCTGTACCTTTCAATCATAACTTAATCGGATTGGGGAAGCTTATTATGAGTTGTATTGAAGCCAGAAAAATTCCCGACCTCAAAAATAGGATCAAGGCAGCCTAAGGTTACTGATTCTACGATCCGACGTCACGATTCAATTGGCTAGCATGAGAGAGAGTAAACTATCTATAAGCACACCCCAAGTGCTCCAGCGGGGAGGTCCCACCATATACCTGGAAGCTTTGAAGAAACTTCCCCTCCGCAACCAAAAGGCTGGGCGAGGTACTAGGCTGGCATGGACTTGGCGAGTATCTACTTGGGGGGACCTCTCCTCTTTCAAAAAGTGTCATTTCCAGTACCCTTGGGGGTCTATTTATAGAGAAATCTAGGGGGCGGGGGGTAGGCGAGTATCCAGCCTCTGCGAGCGAGTATCTAGGACTACTCGCCCATACTCGCGAGATACTCGCCCAAACTCGCCTCTGCTCGCCACAGCTCGCCCAATAGTCTGTGAATAGCCATCTGCTTGAGTACTTCTGATCTCGACGAATTACGGATTATACAGGTTGCATCTTTATTTTTCATTCGAGAATAATTATCAATTTATTTATTCGCTTCAGATCAAATCCGAGCATCTTATTAGAGGGCCCATTTTTCTCGAAATTCAACCTCGAAAAATCATTTCCAAACATGGGGAAAATTCTTCACCCGAGACGAGGTTGGGCATTTCACCTTCTAAGTTTACCCAAAATTCTCGAGAGTTAATTCAAAAACGAGGCGCTCAATGATTTTGCAAAAATCCTCAAAACACTCAGAGTTTGGAATCTCGCCTCAATATTTATTCATTTGAACTCAAAATTCAAATTAAAACACGATCGCGAGCTCAAATTCTCATTTTTCGAAGGATGTAAACGCATCGATTTTAAAGCGAGACTTTAGGCGCCGGGAATTTGAAAAATCTTTAATTTTCATCCCAAAATCTCCAAATTTTAATACAACATTAAAGAGGGCCTAAAATAAGCCCAAACATTTTTCCAACAATTTTCGAGTATTTTCGGACTTATAAATTGACCAAATAATTCTTATTTAGGCTTTTTAAAATATCAAATCAAATCATAAAATTCTCAAAAAATTTGTGAAATTGTCCTTATCAAAAAGAACAATTTTCATGTTCAAAACTTTTTTCTTAGGAGGCTAGATTTTTTTCAAAAAATTAATCAATTTTTTGTATTAATTGTAGTCTGCATATAGCCATTTTTAATTAACTCTTGCGGGTGAGATAGAGCCAAACAACGCCTTTTAATATTTCTGTCGTCGCCACGCGGTGGAAGTCAGATGACAACGCCGCCCTCAGCCAACTCACCGGGGGCCAGTGACTCATTTGGCGGCGGCCCGGTGGCCAGGCGCCGCCGGCCACCGCCCGAAAAATATAACCTGAGAGCAGGGTGGCGCGACCGGCTCTGCTCCCGGTGCTACCGCGCCACCCCACCTCTCCCGTGGCCCTCACGCTATGCTATCACCCTCGATCATTGTGTCGAGGGTTAGCCTTCCCTCCAGCGGCGGCCGACGGCCTGGCGCCGCTGGCCGCCGCCGTAGAAAATTAAATAGAGAGAATCACTTTTTGAGTGTCTCCGGTGCGGTGATTTCAGGCGGCACCACAACACTCCACCGTCGGGGAGGGACATCCTCGGTGGTATAGCACCCTCCCAGCACCACTACCGCCGTTGGGCATGACTTCCTACCCGCGGACACCACCCGACTTAGAGCAAGGCTCGGGTGTCGCCGACGGCGCTCTGGCCGTCGGGAGGTGCATGCAGCACATCAGGAAATGAGGAAGGGGAAGGAAAGAAGTTTCCACCTAGAGTTGGGGGGCTCGGGAAGGACCAGGCTGATTCACCATTAAAGGTGGTGGGGGTGCGGGTGCGGGTTTCAGGTGTAGTGATTTCCGACAAGGCAAAGGTTTGGTAGGGGTGGAGGAAGCTCGTTTTGAGCTGAGTGAGGAGTAGAGGGGAGAGGGTGGCCTTTTATAGCCGGGGTGGAGCTCCTCCCCTTCAAAACTCCGATGTGCGATCAATCTCGAGAGGAGGAAACTTCTCCGCCACTTCCTCCGATTGTCCGAGCCATGTGGCGCCATCAGGGGTGAGTACGATGAGGTAGTGGTCATCCAGAAGGGAGAAAGGTTTGGTTTGGGCTTTGGGCTTTTGCATGGGCTTTGAAAAAAAGGAGTGGGAAGGAGATTGATGGGCCTTTACTAAGGCCCATTTCCAAACCACTCTGTTGGTGGCAGAGGCCCATGCAATGGGGAGATGGAGCCCATGCCAACCAATGATGGGGAGAAGAATTCCCTAATTGGAAAAATTCCAAAAATTAGGAAATTATAGGGTTTGACAAAAGTCAACCCTAGGGTGGGTCCCCCATGCTGGTCAAAGCCAAAGTAGGTCTAAGTCATCGGGGGTCAGGTCAAAGTTGGGGTATCGTGCCATAATTGGTGTGTGCACGCTTTTCGGTGTACGATAAAGCTCAATTTAACCACAGATTGACCATCTTTCATCAAAATTGACCGGGGAGAACTCTGTTGACTTCATATTGACCATACGAATCCAACACCACTGACCGGAGTCAAATCAGAGTCTGCTTGATAAATATTCAAAATTTGCGCATCGCAGTGACTTGAACGGTCAAGACGGTCAAATTCATTGTTTGACTCTGGATTGCAATGCAATAGGTTCTAATGTGCTCGTATCGACTATACGAAGTCAAAAAAACTGACAGAACTCGAATCAGAGTTCTTTACTTTGATATACAAAAATCTCGTATTCGCGACGTTCTACAAGGAACGGTCATATCCACCATATGACCTCGGAATTTAACGAAACGAGTTCCAACGCACAAGTATTAACTATACGATGTCACAGGAACCTTCTTGCAAGACTCACCAAAATCCAATTACTTAGGTTGCGCTAACGAGAAGTCTTCTATCCCAGTTTGTAAGCGCTCATTCTAACGATTTTCTTCGTCGTTAGAGGCTGAAGTGAGTTCTACATAGGAAGCGGGCTGAGACTTGCGCTTCCTAAATGTTGAATCGTGGTGAGGTCGAGTTTCTCAAACTTAGGTAGGAATCTCCCCCCAAAAGGACCATTTCCTTTGCCATTGTCGATTCGCTCTCGGGCCAGCGTCTAGTGTGGGTTGACGAGGTATGCTCATACTCGCGTTCTGCTTCTTTGGGCTTAGTATTGATTTTAACTGAATATTTTGGAGACTTGCATATGTATCCATAACCGACATGACCCTAAGCGACTATGACATTTAGCCCTTGTGAGGGGGGAATGGAGAGACCTCCCTGGGCAAGGGGAAGACCAACCTCGACACCCTTTTTAGCAAGAACTAGATTACCTCGATATCAGTTGAGGAGGTCAACCTAACTCCCCCACTAGATGAGAAGTCGCACATGCTTTATGCCGACGATGTGGTCAAGGAGCCAACACTAAGTTCTAGGAAACCATAGTCTGACTCCATGGTGACCAATGTGCATGCGTCGAGCACGGTGGGTGCACCCTTGGTCACAGTCCATCAACAAAGCCACCACTACCGCATACACCCAACGATTTGCCCCCAATGGGTACTCCTAAACTGTCCTTTTGAGTACTCTTGAGGCACCATGTAACACCCCTATCCGTCACATAACATATAGCAGTAGGTCCGGCCGGGGCCCGACGCCATATACCACAGACAGACCGGTGGGTTACTAAATGAAATCATTCAACCAATAACATACGCACTACTCAGAGTACATTCTAGCGGAAGCAATTTAAAAGTTGCAAATAAAGAACCCAAGCCAATAGAATGAATGTCCACTAACAACCCAAAATAGGAATGAATGTACAAAATACACAAAGTACTTTGCCTTATGCCATTACAAGGGTTTACTTAAATAAACAGTGTTTTCCAAACATCGGCACGCAGGCCGGTCACACATGAATATAACAAGTAAATAATTGCATGGCCTTCGAGGGCCGGCTCAGCAACTAGGGCTTCAGCCCGCTACTTGTCACTGGGCTCCGCAGCACCTGCAAGCAAGAATCCACCGCAACGGTGGCAAACAAAAGCAACGGTCAGCTAAAGCTGACCAAATTATAACGACCACACCCCTTTTTGGTGTGGCAGTGCTCCTTCCCTGCATTGCATTAGTATAATCCAACGATTAAAGTGAAGTACGATATTTGCACAATACACCATAGGTGCAGGACCACACAGCCACACACCCCGTGCTCTCAGGGCACTTACTCGGTGAACCCAGTAAAATCCGTGGTCTCACCACCGCCTCCAGGACGGCAAATCTCGTGAGCAATATAGTCTTTCCGGCCTAAGCCTAAGACCCTCCATCTATGCCAACGGAAAGTACCATGTACCTTAGGTCTCTTTAACCGAACCACATAGAGCGGGTATGGTTCCGCCTAACCTGTTGCTCACACCGTAACGTCAATTTAAGCCATATGTGCGGGTCAAGCTTCCCCGAGTCCCAAACTGATCACACCAATATATTATATAACCCAGTTATGTGCAAGTTGGCTCCCATGCCACCAAGATGGCAGAATGCGCTTCTGCCCAATTTTCCGGGTGCACCTTGGGGTTAATCCCCAAGATTCCCTATTGTAATCTACCGCGTAGAAAACCCGAAAACAACCATCGGCACAGAGTCTTCTACGACCATTCATGCATAATGAAACATCACCGATCCAGTCCAAATTGTCCGGGTAGGCTTCACACACCATGCATATGTCCGTACTTTGACTCCAGACTCTACATGCAAAACAACGGGGACTATTCGTGTCTGCCCGTAGGAATACCTCACACTCACCGCATACTCGCGAGAGCGGGCTTCCTATGCAAAGAGGAAAGGGGACTTCACATGTCCAAGAAGAGAATCGTTACCCTAGCATTTCTCTTCGGCGCAATGAAGATCTAGTCAAATGGAAAGCCCCATATCGGCCTCGCCTTCGCAGATCTGGACTCGGATCGAGAATCGGGGCTCCGAAGCTCTACCGGCGGCTGGATTTCTCCTCCTTTTTCTTCCTTGCTCTCCTCTCTCTTTCTCTAAAGTTTTAGAAAGAAAATGCTTATGGAAAATGAGGGTTTTAACCTCCCATTCCCGGCCGTAACATTGTAAGAATAGCCCTGAGCCCTTGGATCCCAAAAGAAGGAAACGGACGGCCACGATTCACACTTAAAGTCAATTTACTGGGCCGAACATGGCTTGTGACACGCCCGTGTCCAAGGCCGTGTTCCACACTCGTCGTAACCTAGAAAATACAGAACAGGACACAACCTGTGACACGACTTGTGGCACGCCAGTGTTACCCATATACACGCCAGTGTCATGGGTCGTGTGCCTCAATCGATGCTGAAACCGTCATGCCCCGAACGGGGCACGGGCTTAGACACGCCTGTGTCATAATTGACATGCCCGTATCAAACAGTACACACCCGTGTTGCGGGGCGTGTTCCCTAAATCACACAGTACCAAAACATCTCGAAGAGGACACGGCCCTGTGACACGCCCGTGTCACAGGCCGTGTGCCAGACATGCCCTGGGACACGCCTGTGTCCCAGGCCGTGTAACTCTTTCCACACAGCCTGACAAATAGCCCAAGCATGACACGGCCCTGGACACGCCCGTTTCTCAGGCTGTGTTCTCAACCTTCTATGACCGTCGACTGCATCTCGTCAACCACACGGAAAATCATGCAACCCGAGCACGACACGACCCTAGACATGCCCGTATCCCAGGCCGTGTGGCCCTTACTAGGACCCAAACCTGGCTAAAATGCTGCACGTTCCTCTTTTTGAGTTTCAGGGTGTTACAATTATCCCCCCTTACATGAATTTCGTCCCGAAATTACAAAAAGGAAAAGAAAGTACTCAAATTTAAACGGTACCTGAGAAGAAGAGTTCGGGATACTCCTTGAGCATGGTCTGCTCTTGCTCCCACAAAAGCTCCTCACGACTACAGTTTGTTGGTACTCTAGTTTGATTTGAGCTTAGTCCTCTCCTTTGTGCTCCTTGACCCAAGAAATATCTATGGTCAATGGTTAGGAGTCTAGCTGTAGAGTCCTCGCTTTTCCAAATTGAGAATTTGGTTAAGTAGTTTTTTCGTTCGACCATGGTCGAACGCCGTTCGACTATCGTCTATCGGCTGATCGACGATCGTCTATCAGTTGGTCGACGCCTTGTTCTGCGCTGATAGTTCGACTATCTGCTTGATAGGTCGACTATCTGTTCTGCGCTGGTAGTTCGACTATCTGCTTGATAGGTCGACTATCTGTTCTGCGCTGATAGTTCGACTATCTGCTTGATAGGTCGACTATCTGTTCTGCGCTGGTAGTTCGACTATCTGCTTGATAGGTCGACTATCTGTTCTGCGCTGATAGTTCGACTATCTGCTTGATAGGTCGACTATCTGTTCTGCGCTGGTAGTTCGACTATCTGCTTGATAGGTCGACTATCTGTTCTGTGCTGATAGTTCGACTATCTGCTTGATAGGTCGACTATCTGTTCTGCGCTGGTAGGTCGACTATCTGCTTGATCGGTCGACTATCTCTGTGCGCTTGATAGTTCGACTATCTGTCCTAGATAGATTGACTATCTGATAGTTCGACTATCTGTTTTGATAGGTCGACTATCTGCCGGGGTAGTTCGACTATCTTCTTCGATAGGTCGACTATCTGGATCGTTCGACTATCTGCCCGATAGATCGACGATCTCCGTGCGTCGGTCGACGATCTCCGAAGGTCGTTCGACGCTTTCTGCCTGCCTTTGTATTTTGTATTTATTTATTATATTTAATTATTTTATACATTTTCTGGCACATTATTTCAAGCTGTATGATAAAGTTTCCAGGCATTATTTACTTCATTCTATTTGCCTGAGTTCAAATCTTTTAAGATAAAGTTGTTTGTCTTATTAGCTGTCTATTTAAATTACTTTATCTGCTGTCAACCCCTTTATAGCCGTTGGACTGAAAAGTCTTCTTCTTTGCTATAAAGAGTTTATTTCTGATGTGACTTTATTTAGTCCTCTGTTTATTTGATTTAAACCTGCAGCTTCTTAGAAAGAGATTTATTCCTTTTTATGGAATGTATTGCTGCAGAGATATTTCTGTCTTCTTGATATTTACAGCCCAGGTCTCAAGGCTCAGAAGAAGACAAAGAATTCAAATGGAAGAGAGCCGTTGCTTGCTGCTAATATATAAAGGACCCTTTGCAGAAGGATTGAAGCTAGTGTTACACACATATTCAAAAGCACTCAAGCCTTCATCAAGCTCAAGCTTCCTGCTCTCAGCAAACTCCATCTATCTGAGAAGTGTTAAGATCTTCATCTCTTTTTCACCTGAGTTCTCCTGCTTTCAGGAAGTTCAACTCAGAGTTTCTTTGAAGAAGAAGAAGAAGAATAGCTGCTTGAAGAGATTTCTTTTTGTTATTTATTTTCTTCTTGTAGCTCTTTCCTTCAGAATTTTCTGAAGAGTTTTCTGCACTGAAGCAAGACTTCACCTGGACATCTTTGAGCCAGGGGGAGCCTTGATTCTTTAGAGCATTCTAGCTCAGTGCAAGCTTTTTGTGCTTCTCTAATCTATTGAAAAATAGAGAAGACATCTTAACCTTCTTCCCCCTCCTGTACAGGGTTATTACTCCCTTCAAAAGTATCCCTTGGTGGCAGGGCACCTGATCAAAAACCTGTGCTTGGTTTTTAGACACCTGATCGAAAGTCTAAAGGGTTTCTGAATCTACCTGAATCAGATTCTGTTGGTGGCAGGGCACCTGATCAAAAACCTGAGTGGATTCCTACCGTGTGGGTAGAAGAGTGGACGTACCCAAGTTGTTTGGGGAACCACTATAAATCTCCTTGTGTCGTCTGGATTCATCTGTTTAATTCATGTACTGTGGCTGTGAATAGATATAACTAGGTTGCTAGTTGCTGTTTAGGTTTTCCAAGCTTTAACTGTAATTACAGTTAGCTTGTGTTTGCACATCACTTGTGTTAGGCTTTAAGGTTAAATCAAAATCTATAATCTCTTCATTCCGCACTTCACTCCAAGGGAGTTGGGTAGACAGTTAAGTTTTGTATTGTGCAAAATTTGATTACTCTATTCACCCCCCCTCTAGAGTAGTATCTATCCCTTCACTTTCAATTGGTATCAGAGGGAGGTTGACTGACTGTATAGGCTAACACCTAAGTCACAAGATCCTGATAGATACCAAGAGTTTATAGATATTCACTATCATGGCCCAGTCTAAGGATTATTCAAGCACTAGACCTCCAGCATGCAACTTAGCAAAGTTTGGCATCTGGAAGGCAAGGATCAAACTTTATATGAACTCTATTGATGAGAGTATTTTTGCTTCTATTTTGTCAGGTCCCCCAAGAGCACCTGCTGCTGCCACTGCCTCATCATCTGATATGAGTGCAGTGCCTCCTCCAGACTACAATGATGAATACAAGAAGGCCAAAATTGCTGATGCCAAAGCAATGAACATACTGGCTCAGACTATGTCTGATGAAGTGTTCCAGAAGGTTGCTGATTGCTCTTCAGCAAAGGCCATGTGGGACACACTGAACCAGATTGTAGCTGGTTCAGCTGATGAAAGGAAGGACAGGAGGTCCAACCTTATCTCACAGTACGAGAACTTCAAGAAGACTGATGCTGAATCAGTTGAAGCAATGTACACCAGGCTCAGCTCAATCATCAATGAGCTGAGGACCCTGGACAAGGACATATCATTGACAGAGGTCAATGATAAGATTCTTATGTGCTTCCCTAGCACATGGGATCTAAGAATCTGGCCCATCAAAGAAGCCAGAAGTACCAATGAAATATCAACTGAAGCCCTTCTCGGCAAGCTCAAATCTTTTGAGCAAGTGCTGAAGACAAGGGAAGCTGAAGCAGAAGCCAAGACCCCCACTCCAACAAGAAAAGAGCAATCTCTAGCTCTTAAAGCTGCTGAAGCCTCAGAAGGCAGCCAATCAAATGAGGAGCTCATGGCATTGTTTGCCAAGAGATTTCTCAAAATGGGGAGAAAAGAGTTCAGAAGAAAATCTTCAAAGTATGAAGAAAAGCCAAGGTATGATCGTACTCCAACTAAAGAAATTATTTGTTATGGGTGCAGGAAGCCTGGACACATCTTGCCAGAGTGTCCAGAGGAGAAAAACAAAGAAAAGAGAAAAGATAAAGAACAACACAGGAAGCACTCCAAGCCATCCTCCTACAAAAACAAGAAGAAGGAGAGAGGTTTCATTGCTGAAACCTGGAGTGATTCTGATGAAGAATCCTCATCCTCAAGCTCTAGTGAGGATGAAGAAGAAAAGAAGGCAAAAGAAGTTTGCCTCATGGCAATAGATGCCTGCAGCAACCACTCTACTGCAGAGAGTTCTGACTCAGATGAAGAAATGCCTACTGAAGATGAGGTACTTTCATCTTATGATTTTACTTCAGAAGAGTTTAAGTTAGATTTTAAATCTCTATGTTTAGATTTAATTAGTTCAGAAAAAGAGATAAAAGAACTTAGAAATAGGCTAGCTGACTCTGAATCAATAGCCTCTGAAAATGTTAGGTTAAAGGAAGAACTCACTACTTGTAGTGAAGAAATCAAATTTCTTAAAGTAGAATTAGCTAAGTCTAAGAGATTAGAAGAGTCCCTTAATGGTAGAAGCCTTAAGTTGTTAGAAATTACCAGCATGGCTAACACTAGGACAGGAAATGATAAATTAGGCTTAGGAGCTTCTCCCAGTGAACCCCCAGTCTTGCTTAAAAATAACCTTTCAACTCCAGTGAACTTCATTTCAGCTAGTGGAAAGAAGAACACTGAGCAAATAAACCTTGTAAATAAAACATTAAATAAGGCTAAGAGAGAAAAGAGAAAGAAATTTTTTAAAGAAATGCAAAGAGCGTCGAACGAAGCTCGACGATCGGAAGCTCAATGGTCGAACGAAGGTCGACGATCTGAGCGCCCATCGTCGAACGTCGATCGACGTTTTCAATATGATTTTCAAAATCATAATCAGTATCATAGAAACCTAAATGAAAATAGAAACCCTAGGTTTGTTGACCCATCATCTGCATGGAGAATCCCACCTAGGAGATCTCACCCACTAGGCTATCACCCTCAGCCTGCATTCTCTTATATTTCCAGTTTTTCTTATGTGAAAAACAAGGGACCCAAGGTTACCTGGGTCCACTCTGTCTAAATAATTGTTATGCAGGTGAAGGCCTATCCAATCACTCAAAACAAGTGGTATTTGGATAGTGGATGCTCTAAGCATATGACAGGAAACAAAGAGCTTCTGTCAAAGTACAAAGCTAAGCTCGGCCCAAAGGTTATCTTTGGAGACTCCAGCTGTGGTCAAACAGAAGGATATGGCAAGATCACGATTGGAGCTGTTACATTCAAGAGAGTTGCTTATGTCAATGGACTGAAGCATAATCTGATTTCAGTTAGCCAGCTATGTGATGCTGGCTACCAGGTTTCTTTTTCTAACTCCTCTTGCAGTATTACTTTAAATAATAATGTTGTTTTAATAGGTAATAGAATAGGCAATATATATTTAGTAGATTTTAATTCATCTCTCTCTGAAATCTGCCTGTTTAATGAATTAACCCTTAATAATAATTCTTTATGGCATAAAAGGCTTAGTCATGTAAACCTGAAAAATATATCTAGGTTATCTAAGCACAACCTTGTTAGAGGCTTACCTTCTTGCCCCTACAAGAAGGAGAACCTTTGCAAGGCTTGTCAGCTAGGCAAGCAAACCAAGAACTCATTTAAATCTGTAAATAAAAGTGATTCTCCTAGAATCCTGTATTTATTACATTTGGACCTTTTTGGCCCAATAAATGTACAGAGTTTAGGAGGGAAGTATTACACCTTAGTAATTGTAGATGACTTCTCTAGGTTCAGTTGGGTTTTCTTTTTGAGAACTAAGTCTGATAACTTCAAAGCCCTTACAGACTTTCTACTTTGTGTGCAGACTGAGTACTCTACTCATGTGGCCTTGATCAGAAGTGATCATGGTACTGAGTTTGACTCTCTTCTCATGCAAGAATTCTGTGAGAGAGAAGGTATCAAACATAGCTTCTCAGCTCCTAGAACTCCCCAACAAAATGGGGTAGTTGAAAGGAAGAATAGAACACTAATTGAAGCTGCTAGCACATTGTTGGCAGATGCTAACATGCCTCTATCCTATTGGGCAGAAGCTGTTAGTACAGCCAACTATGTCTTGAATAGAAGTTTGATACACAAACTTAAGTGTAAAACTCCTTATGAGTTGCTTAAAGGAAAGAAACCAAAAATTAATTACTTTAGAATTTTTGGCTGTATTGTGTATATTCATAATAATAATAAAGAATATATTAGAAAGTTTGAAGCAAAAGCTTCAATGGGAATCATGCTTGGATATTCCCAAGTAAGCAAAGCTTATAGGGTTTATAACAAATCAACCTGTAAGATAGAAGAATCTGTGCATGTGACTTTTGATGAGCATCAGATGTTTTACAAGGAGAAGGAAAATTCTCCTCCCTCCAGTTCCTTGCAGGTACATGATGCCCCTCAAGAAATCCTTCAACTTTCAACTCTTCAGATCACTGAATCAGACAGTGATGAAGACATTGCTGAAGCTGTTGAAGCTGTTGTTGTTCCACCAACAGTAGATCAAATTCCTCCTGAGGAATTAATCCCAACTGTTGCTGAAGATCACATCCCACCTGCTGATATTGTCACACTTAGAGATCATCCCACATCTCAAGTGATTGGAGACTTATCAGCTGGTGTGCAAACAAGACATCAATTAAGACAGGATGTGATGCATGCTTGTTTCCTCTCACAGGTTGAACCCCTCACCTTTAAAGATGCAGAGCTAGATCCCCACTGGATCATTGCAATGCAAGAGGAGCTCAATCAGTTTGAGAGATGTAAAGTTTGGACTTTGGTTCCAAGACCTAAAGGCCAACTGATCATAGGCACCAAGTGGGTGTATAGAAACAAGTTAGATGCAAATGGAATAATTGTAAGGAATAAAGCTAGGCTTGTAGCTCAGGGCTACAGACAGGAGGAAGGTATAGACTATGACCAAACCTTTGCTCCTGTTGCAAGGCTAGAAGCAATAAGGATCTTCTTGGCCTATGCAGCCTTCATGAAGTTTAAGGTGTTCCAAATGGATGTCAAAAGTGCATTCCTGAATGGTGAGCTTAAGGAAGAGGTGTTTGTTGAACAACCACCAGGGTTTGTTTCATCAACTCAGCCTTCTCATGTTTTTAAGTTGCAAAAAGCTCTTTATGGACTAAAGCAAGCTCCTAGGGCCTGGTATGAGACCTTAGCTAGTTTCCTGTTAGAGCACAACTTCACTAGGGGAGTAGTTGATAGAACCCTTTTCGTTAAGCATCACAAGGACACAATCCTGTTAGTTCAGGTGTATGTAGATGATATTATCTTTGGCTCCACTGATCCCAAACTTTGCAAAAAGTTTTCCAACTTGATGCACTCTAAGTTTGAGATGAGTAGCATGGGTGTGCTGTCTTACTTTCTTGGTCTCCAAGTTAAGCAAGATGCTGATGGTATCTTCATCTCCCAATCCAAATATGCCAAGGAATTGGTAAAGAAATTTGGGATGGCTGATGCTTCAGCAATGCCTACACCCATGGCTACTAATGTAGTTATTGATTCTGATGATCACGGCAAGCCAGTTGATCAAAAGAATTATAGGGCCATTGTTGGTTCCCTATTATATCTAACTGCAAGTAGGCCAGATATAATGTTTGCTACATGCCTTTGTGCTAGATTCCAGGTCAACCCCAAGGAATCTCATCTGATTCTTCTAAAGAGAATCCTGAGATACCTGAAAGGATGTCCAAATCTAGGACTTTGGTACCCAGCTGAGTCAGAGTTTGAATTAATTGGATATTCTGATTCTGATTATGCTGGTTGCAGAGTTGACAGGAAGAGCACCTCAGGAACTTGCCAGTTCCTGGGAGAGAGATTGGTCTCTTGGTTCTGTAAGAAACAGGCTTCTGTCTCAACTTCAACTGCAGAGGCTGAATATATAGCAGCTGCTAGTTGTTGTTCACAGATCCTGTGGATTCAAAACCAGCTTGTGGATTATGGTTACTCACACAAGAACACCAAGATCATGTGTGATAGTACCAGTGCTATCTCAATTGCACAAAATCCAGTGCACCACTCTAGAACGAAGCACATTGAGATTAGGCACCATTTCCTGAGAGATTGTGTGGAAAAGAACAAGATCTGTCTTGAGTTCATATCCACTGAGTTTCAGAGAGGTGATATATTCACCAAGCCTTTAGATGAACAGAAGCATCTGTTCTTTTTAGTCCAACTAAGCATGATCAATGGACGAGACTAAGTGTGACGATATCTGCCTATGTTGAGGTCTGTTTGAAGATAGTCGAACGACGTTCGAAGATAGTCGAACGGTTTAAGCCTATCGTCGACCTCTGGTTAATGATAGCTTATCTGTTTGAAGATCGTCGATCAACGTTCGACCATCGTCGAACGGCTTGGGCTCATCGTCGATCTCTGGACGACGACAGCCTGTTGTTTGAGAAGCCAGAAATAGTCGAACGATTGTCCGACTACTCTGCTTCTGAGCCGATCGTCGAACGGCCGTTCGACTATCGGTTCAAGATCTTTTTAAATAGACCGACTATATCCGGTTCAATATAAAGCCGATAGTCGACCTAGGTTAAAAGATCTGTTGCTTTATCGTCGACGGAGCGTGCCCTTTCGCATTCTGCTTTCCCGCTTGCGATTTTCTGCTGCTCCGTCCCCTTCGTCTTCCTCCTCCTTCTCGCGTTTCTCCAGCAGATCAATGGCGATTTCTCCAGCTGTTCTAGCCGTCGTCAAGTTCGATGCAGGTTTCAGTGTAGATTTCGAAGCTTTCAGCAGTTGCGATGCCGGCATAGTGGAAGTCCTCCAGCTCTGCAGAGATCAAGGTCTAGAGAAGCTGATGTCTGAAAGGATCAAGATTAATATTCCAGAAATAAAAGAATGGGCTTTCACGTCGTCTTCCACAGACGAAGCGATGATCGGTACCATCGGCGGAGTAGAAGCTATCCTGACTCCGGCCGTTCTTTCTGATGTTTTTGGCTTAGTTATTGGTGATGAAGATTATGAGCAAGATGCTCAGGAGTTCGGAAGGATGCTGGTCGAGCTGGGACATGCCGAGGGCATTCCCACCAAGCTGCTCAAGGTAAACTTCCCCTTCAAGATTAAGTTCCTCGCTGAGATAGTTGGAAAAGTGATTCTGGGCAAGCACTCCGCCCATGATAACATAACAAGGCAACAATTCGCACTTATGTGTGCAATTGTTAATCGGAAAAGGATCGATTGGGCTGCTGTTCTGTTTGATTTGATCAGGAAGAAGAATGGAAAGAAGGAAGTTACCCTCGGAAGGGTTATAGGTATTTTTCTGAAGGAGAAATTTCCCCAGCTGCTGAGTTCTGCCGCAACTACCATCAATGCCAGCAAGAAGATGGACCCTCATCTGTTCTCCAAGTGGAAGAGGACGTTCGTGAAGTCTGCTCCAGCACAATCTGAGGACACAAGGACTGATTCAGTCGCTCCTCAACCTAGTGAAGCTGGCTCAGCTCTCCCTTCCTCCTCCTCTGCTTTGCCGTCTGCCTCAGTTGAAGTACCATCAACTTCAGCTGAGGTACGACCCTCCTCTTCTGCTGCACCTGAAACAACTATGGTTGTTTCTCTGTCTCCTCCAGCCTCTCCTCTCCCTGCATATCTGGCTAGGATATCTGCTCCTAGCTTCGATCTGTTAGGATCAGAGAGAGTTCTTACTCCTCATGCATCTCCCGTTAATTCCCCAGTTCATTCCCCATCCCCTGCTCCCTCTCCTGCTGCAACCCCAGTTCGATCCCCTGTCCCCAATATTTCTCATCCCAGCACATCTACCATATCTGCTGCTGTTCCATCCTCCTCTAATCCATCTTCTTTTGAAATCTCTCCTGAGATTATCATTCGCATCGTGGAGCTGATTACCCCGTCGATCAAAACCATGATTGACGAGGCAATCGCTCCCCTTGCTGCCTCCATTGACCGTCTAACTGCCTCCATCCAATCCATTTCCAAATCAGCTGAGCCATCTACCTCTAGGGGCCTGGTTTCAGTAGCTACTGAAATCAGGCAGGGGGAGATGTTCAATGAAGATGTCTCAGACCTTCCTGCTTCCCCTCCAGCTGATATAGAGATAGCTACAGATGTTGTCTTATCTGTCCAGCTAGAATCTGCTCAAGTTGAGCCAGAAGAAGTTCCAGATGTTGTTATGTCTGTTCAAGAAGAGACAGCTCCTGCTGAGAAAGAGATTGTTCCAGCTGAGGATGTGGTAACTCCAGCTGAGGAAGAGATTGCTCCTGCTAAGAAAGTTTTAGCTCCAGTCTTGACTGAGAAGGAAATATCAGATGGAATTCTGCTATCAGAAATTGCAGTGAAAGTATGCTTAGAAGATATAACCTCTCCTATGATTGCCAGATTCCTGGAAGGAATCATAACTAATTATCTGAATGAATGCTGGGAGATGGTTAAATATGAAGGTAATTCTTTCATTCGTTTTGTCGATGAATCTATTAATTTGATAGTATGTGAATACCTTGAAGGTATGATTCAAGCTTATTTAGCAGACATGTATTCGTAATTCTACAGATATTATTAAAGAAGATTTAACTGCCCAGAAAATAGCAGTTGTTTCTGTGGCTGCTCCAAGTGATTCTGATACTCAATTAGATCCAGAATTGGATGTGTTTTTAGATGATAAAGAGGATGAAAATCAAGAGGAAATCAAAGTTGATTCTCCTGTTTTAAGTTTGGAAGAAATTCAAGCAAGGGCTGCTTGGGACTTAAGAGTTTTATCTTTAAAAGAAAAAGAGAAAGATTTGCAATTTGAGAAGTCATCCATCTGGGATGACTCTCCTGGTTTAGATTTAGACTCCCTTCTGGCCTTGGATGCCATGGAAGAAGAAAGGGAGAAATCTGTTTCAAAGCTTAAAGAAAAGGCTGTCTCAGAAGCCTATGATCCCTATGAGAACCCTCCATCATCCCATTCTGATGATGATGATGAGTCTGATATTTCTGAAAAATCAAAGAGAAAGAAATCTGCCGCAAAGAAGAGAAAAGCTGCTCCTCCACCTCCAAATAAGGATAATGACACTCCGTATTATATTTTGAAGGGCATTGACCCCAAATCTAAAGATTTTCAGCATTGGATGAGGTTTTCGAAAAACTAGCAAAAAGAAAGGAAGAGAACTAAGAGGTATGACAGTCCAGTCTCCAGATGGACTCCCAAAGGTCCTCCTCCACCTCCAGGTGCAGGAGCCTCTGGGAATCTACCTGCTAGTCGATCTGCTGCCTATGGAAAATCTACATCTGCTCAGCCCCAACCAAGACAAGGTCATCAAAGTTCGCAAAGCAAATCATCTTATGGATCTCAAAGACCAATGAAGGAGGTTGTGGCCCAAAGACCAACTTTTTCCCCACCTCCTTCTCCAGTTCAATCTGAGAAGAGTGTTTCGAAAGGTAAATAGTTTACAGTGTTTTAAAACCTTCTAGCAAGTCCCTTTTGCTAAGTTTTCTAATGTTTTATCTAGATATAATAGCTGCTGCTTCTCCAGAGCCCGTATATGAAAATCCTGAGCTCGATCCTAATTTTAGGATGGCTCGCTTTCAAGAGCTTGTAGGAGCAGCCCAAATAAGAAAAGCAAGAGCTGAAGGTAAAGATACATCTGGTTTTACTACAATGTCAGCATATAGAAAGAAAGAATTTGAGAAATTCCAAGTCAATCCTGAGATATTTGATCCAGCAAAGTACATGGAAAAACATCCTGAAGCTGTTGTTCCCAGAGCTACAGAGCTAAAGATTCTTGGAGCTCAGGATCTGAAGATGTCAAAGAAGGAATCAGATGACCCTCTTCGAAAAATTTCTTTTGTCTCTAGTTCTTCTGATCCATTACCTGACCCTAAAGATTCTTGATAGTTTGATTTAAACTGCTGTGTTATATTTATTTATCTGATTGATAATCTGCCAGATTTATTGTTATCTATCTGTTGAAATTATTTTTAGTATTCTATTGCTAGCTGTTTTAGTTTTTGAGAGACTTAACTCAAATAGGGGGAGATTGTTGGTACCCTAGTTTAATTTGAGCTTAGTCCTCTCCTTTGTGCTCCTTGACCCAAGAAATATCTATGGTCAATGGTTAGGAGTCTAGCTGTAGAGTCCTCGCTTTTCCAAATTGAGAATTTGGTTAAGTAGTTTTTTCGTTCGACCATGGTCGAACGCCGTTCGACTATCGTCTATCGGCTGATCGACGATCGTCTATCAGTTGGTCGACGCCTTGTTCTGCGCTGATAGTTCGACTATCTGCTTGATAGGTCGACTATCTGTTCTGCGCTGGTAGTTCGACTATCTGCTTGATAGGTCGACTATCTGTTCTGCGCTGATAGTTCGACTATCTGCTTGATAGGTCGACTATCTGTTCTGCGCTGGTAGTTCGACTATCTGCTTGATAGGTCGACTATCTGTTCTGCGCTGATAGTTCGACTATCTGCTTGATAGGTCGACTATCTGTTCTGCGCTGGTAGTTCGACTATCTGCTTGATAGGTCGACTATCTGTTCTGCGCTGATAGTTCGACTATCTGCTTGATAGGTCGACTATCTGTTCTGCGCTGGTAGGTCGACTATCTGCTTGATCGGTCGACTATCTCTGTGCGCTTGATAGTTCGACTATCTGTCCTAGATAGATCGACTATCTGATAGTTCGACTATCTGTTTTGATAGGTCGACTATCTGCCGGGGTAGTTCGACTATCTTCTTCGATAGGTCGACTATCTGGATCGTTCGACTATCTGCCCGATAGATCGACGATCTCCGTGCGTCGGTCGACGATCTCCGAAGGTCGTTCGACGCTTTCTGTCTGCCTTTGTATTTTGTATTTATTTATTATATTTAATTATTTTATACATTTTCTGGCACATTATTTCAAGCTGTATGATAAAGTTTCCAGGCATTATTTACTTCATTCTATTTGCCTGAGTTCAAATCTTTTAAGATAAAGTTGTTTGTCTTATTAGCTGTCTATTTAAATTACTTTATCTGCTGTCAACCCCTTTATAGCCGTTGGACTGAAAAGTCTTCTTCTTTGCTATAAAGAGTTTATTTCTGATGTGACTTTATTTAGTCCTCTGTTTATTTGATTTAAACCTGCAGCTTCTTAGAAAGAGATTTATTCCTTTTTATGGAATGTATTGCTGCAGAGATATTTCTGTCTTCTTGATATTTACAGCCCAGGTCTCAAGGCTCAGAAGAAGACAAAGAATTCAAATGGAAGAGAGCCGTTGCTTGCTGCTAATATATAAAGGACCCTTTGCAGAAGGATTGAAGCTAGTGTTACACACATATTCAAAAGCACTCAAGCCTTCATCAAGCTCAAGCTTCCTGCTCTCAGCAAACTCCATCTATCTGAGAAGTGTTAAGATCTTCATCTCTTCTTCACCTGAGTTCTCCTGCTTTCAGGAAGTTCAACTCAGAGTTTCTTTGAAGAAGAAGAAGAAGAATAGCTGCTTGAAGAGATTTCTTTTTGTTATTTATTTTCTTCTTGTAGCTCTTTCCTTCAGAATTTTCTGAAGAGTTTTCTGCACTGAAGCAAGACTTCACCTGGACATCTTTGAGCCAGGGGGAGCCTTGATTCTTTAGAGCATTCTAGCTCAGTGCAAGCTTTTTGTGCTTCTCTAATCTATTGAAAAATAGAGAAGACATCTTAACCTTCTTCCCCCTCCTGTACAGGGTTATTACTCCCTTCAAAAGTATCCCTTGGTGGCAGGGCACCTGATCAAAAACCTGTGCTTGGTTTTTAGACACCTGATCAAAAGTCTAAAGGGTTTCTGAATCTACCTGAATCAGATTCTGTTGGTGGCAGGGCACCTGATCAAAAACCTGAGTGGATTCCTACCGTGTGGGTAGAAGAGTGGACGTACCCAAGTTGTTTGGGGAACCACTATAAATCTCCTTGTGTCGTCTGGATTCATCTGTTTAATTCATGTACTGTGGCTGTGAATAGATATAACTAGGTTGCTAGTTGCTGTTTAGGTTTTCCAAGCTTTAACTGTAATTACAGTTAGCTTGTGTTTGCACATCACTTGTGTTAGGCTTTAAGGTTAAATCAAAATCTATAATCTCTTCATTCCGCACTTCACTCCAAGGGAGTTGGGTAGACAGTTAAGTTTTGTATTGTGCAAAATTTGATTACTCTATTCACCCCCCCTCTAGAGTAGTATCTATCCCTTCACTTTCACAGTTGTCCCATCGGACTTTGACCATCTTGATGTCTTTGTTACGTAGTCGCTTGACTTCCGAGTCCTCAATGCGTACGGGCTTGACCTTCGTCGTCAACCCAACATCAACTGGTACTTGATCGACCGCGATCACTTGCGAAGGCTCTTGCAATGCCTTCCACAGCACCGATATATGGAATATATCGTGTAAACCACTCAACTCCACCGATAGCTTCAGATGATAAGTTGATTCACCAATTCGCTCCAGGATCTCAAACGGTCCAAGGTACCTCAGGCTCAGCTTCTTCAAGCATCATACCCGTGAGACACCCTTGAATGGCTTAATTTTCAAATACACCCAGTCACCAACAGTGAACTCAACGTTCTGATGCTTGGCATTATAGTATTTAGCCTATCTGTCCTGAGCGATCAACAGTCGTTCTCAAATAGTTCGTACCAATGAAGTTGCGTCTTCCATCTCTTATCGTTTGTATAGCTTTGTCTCACCCGTTTCCAATCACGAAAATGGCGTGCGACATTTCCTACCATAAAGGGCCTCGAAGGGTGTCATTTGAATGCTCGCTTGGTAGCTATTGTTATAAGTAAATTCCATCAAGTACAGGTGATCTTCCCACTGCTTCCCGAAGTCCAGGACGCACATACGAAGCATGTCTTCCATCATCCTGTTGACTCTCTCGGTCTGACCATCCGTCTACGGATGAAAGACTGTGCTGAAACTCAGTTTGGTTTCCAACATTTGTTGCACCAACCTCCAGTCATTGGACGTGAACTGTCCATCCCGGTCACTCATGATGTTGCGGGGCACACCGTGTAGTCGAACAATGTTACCCACATAGAGTTTTGCCAGTTTATCCACCGAATCATCCTTCTTATTCAAAATGAAGTGCGACACTTTTGTCAATCGATCTACGATCACCCAGATGGCGTCGTTCCCCTTCTGCAATCTTGGCAAACCATGCACAAAATCCATAGAAATATCGTCGAACTTCCACTTTGTGATAGGCAAAGACTTCAAGAAACCTCCGGGTTTTTGGCACTCCGCCTTTACTAAAGCGCACGTCTGACACTTCGCCACATAAAGTGTCACGTCCTTCTTAATTCCTGGCCACCAGAACAACTTTTTCATATCATGATACATCTTCATTCTCCCTGGGTGAATCGAGTACTTGGTATGACGAGCCTCGTACATCAATTCCTCTCGCAGATTACCCATATTTGTGATGCACAGATGACTGTCCTTCCATAACAGTCCATCAACAACACCAATTGGGAATTTGACCCATCCAAAGCCTCATCCATGACCTGATTCATGTTGCTGTCCAAAACCAGAACCTGTCGAATCCTATCAGCGAGGTCATACTGCACCTCTGTCCAGCTCAGCTGTGCTTCAGCACTAGTCTTCTTGTCAACACAAGAGATCTTCAATGCCTCCAAATCCCAAATCAAACGCTCGTCATGAACCGACAACCAGTTGGCTCGTACAGGGGCCCTGCGACTCAATGCGTCCGCAACTGCATTGCCTTTCCCAGGCACATAATGAATCTTGAATGTGTAGTCCCCAAGGAATTTCATCCATCTCTGCTGCCGCATGTTTATATCTTTTTGATCCAACAAGTACTTCAGACTCTTGTGGTCGGTATAGATATCGAACTTTACACCGTACAGGTAATGCCTCCACAGCTTCAGAGCAAATATCACGGCCGCTAACTCCAAGTCATGGACCGGATAATTTCTCTCATGCACCTTCAGCTGGCGTGAGCCATAAGCTATCACTCTCCCATGCTGCAGTAGGACAAAACCCAAACCACTACCCGAAGTATCATTATAGATCTCAAAACCTTCGGTTCCAACCGACGAACATAGAATAGGCATCGTGGTCAGCCGACTCTTCAGTTCTTTGAAAGCTTGCGCGCACTCCGACGACCACACAAACTTTTGATCTTTCCTCATCAAAGTCGTGAGGGGTAACGCTATTCGCGAGAAGTTCTCTACGAAGCGCCTGTAGTAGCCGATGAGTCCCAGAAAATTCCAGACTTCCGCTACTGAACACAACACATGCCACTCTCGTATCGCAACTATCTTCACCGGATCCACCGCAATCCCTTCTCCACTAACTATATGGCCAATGAACACTACCGAGGACTACCAAAACTCGCATTTAGAGAACTTGGCGTATAGTTGGTTCCTCCTCAGCGTCTCCATCACCAAATACAGATGCTTAAAGTGATCCTCTTCGCACTGCGAGTACACCAATATGTCGTCGATAAAAACTATCCTGAAGTGGTCCAGGCACTCTCTGAAAGTTCTGTTCAGCAGATCCATGAACACAGATGGTGCATTAGTCAACCCAAACGGCATGACAGTAAACTCGTAATGCCCATACCTCGTACTGAAAGCTGTCTTGGGGATATCAATTTCTCTTATCCTCAACTGATAATACCCGGACTTAAGATCCAATTTTGAGTACACTGATGACCCGACTAACTGATTGAACAGATCATCAATCCTTGAGATCAGGTATTTGTTCTTCTCCGTTAACTTGTTCAGCTCTCGATAATCAATACAAAGTCGCAAGCTTATGTCCTTCTTCTTAACAAAAAGGACCGGTGCGCTCTAAAGCGATGAACTTGAACGCACATAACTCTGTTCCAACAACTCTTCAAGTTGAACCTTCAGTTATGCCATCTCCTTAGGCGCTAACCGATATGGAGAGCGTGACACGGGTTTGGCACCTGACACTAGCTCAATTGTGAATTCATTCACTCGCTGCTGTGGGGCTCCAGGGAGATCGTCAGGGAACACATCCGGATACTCCGATACTACCGAGATACTGTCCAAAGTAGGCTTAGGCTTCGAAGCCTCCACTAGTATGAAGAACAGCTGTGCACCAGCATGAACTGCCTTAACCACCTGAAGAGCAGACATCAACGTCTTGCTCGACCCTCTCAAGCCTGCAAATGTCATCTCACGACCAGTTCCCAACTTAACCTCCTTGCGATTGCAATCAATATATGTCTGCTGCTCCGCGAGCCAGTCCATCCAAAAAATCATGTCGAACTCCACCAACGGCAGTAACGACACTTGCAAGTCGAACTCCTAACTCCCAATCCATATCTTTACGCAACAGATTCTATCCGTGCGCATTGAATATCCGTTAGGAAACAACACATCCATTTTGTACTTCGCCATCGAAGAAGGTACTCCGATGCGCAATATATATCTTTTGGACAAAAAGGAGTGTGAAGCTCCCGTATCGAAGTATTTAAAGCTAAATTTCTATAAATTTAAACTGTCCCTGTCACCACATCAGCTTGCTTTATGGCCTCCTGCTAGCCAAGGTTATAGACTCTCGGTTGAGTTGGAGCATAGTGCGATGCGGTGGACTCCATCGCCTTGCCCTTCTCTTCGTATGTTGCTCCCGGCTTCCTTTCGGACTTTGGGCATCCGCTCCAGCAATGACGAGCAAAATGCCCCGGCATCCCACAGTTGTAGCATGCACCCGGGGTTTGGCCTGTAGTTGCCCCCAAAGCACCAGAAGAAGGGGTTGGACCCGAAGTCCTAGCCTTCTTATTGAACTTACGATAACCAGACTTTGAGGTAGTCGGCACCTTGAACTCTGTCCTCTTAGCACCAGAGTCCTTCTTCGCCGGCACATTCTTTATATCTTTCTCCAAAGACCGGGCCGTGTTGACCAAGGTTAGAAAACCTTGCATCATAGGCCCAGAGAGCAATAGCCTTAGGTCATCCCGCAGACCTTCATAAAATCGGTTTGTCTTTCGCTCCTCATCAGCGAATGTAGTGCTTGCATACCGACCCAAGCGTGTAAATTCGTGGAGGTACTCGTCCACGCTACTCTCTCCTTGCACCAGCTTCTGGAATTCGTTCTCCATTGCAATCCTCTGAGCCGAGTGAAGGTACCTTGCCAAGAACAGTATCAAAAACTCCTCCATCGAGACGTCCGTGAGTCGCCATCCCCCAAGTGGTGTAACTCAAAACCTTCCCACCATAGCCTTGCATCGCCGTCAAACAAGAAAGTGGTTATAGTCGTCTTCTGCCACTCCTCCGTCTTCGTAGCTGTCAAGACTCTCTTTACTCGGGAGAGCCAATCCTCAGCTTAGGTTGGGGTTCTCGTCCCTGAGAACACCGAAGGATTGAAGCCCATAACATGCTTGAGCTTATTTTCAGTTGCTCTCTTAGGCATCAATGGCTCCACCACCACTTGCTCCACCCTTCTCGGTTCCGCCGCTTCAAGATGTACTTGCTCCACAGCATGGGAAGGCTGTTGCATTTGCCTTGCAGGCTGGGAATTTATCATAGCGAACACTGCTTTAGCCACCAATCTTATGGTTTCTGCCGAAGGAGGTGTTGTAGGCACATCGTTCAGTGCGCTACTTGCCTCAGAATGTGGGTTTTCTGAAGGCCCTGCACCACTCCTGGTCACCTATAAACGTACAAAACATTATTAAGTGACCGAACACTATTGCAAAAAGCAATTATATGAACACGCAGGTTCCTCAAACATGTGTATTTTCATTCCTAAGTGAACATTCATGGATTCTTTTTATGTTATAATGATTACGCGCACACATGTGCTCACCACCCCTTAAAAGAATTCGCCCACGAATTCATTTAAGCATGACTGAAACCGGTAGTCTGATACCAAATTGTAACACCCCTATCCGTCACGTAGCATATAGCAGTAGGTCTGGCTGGGGCCCGACGTTATATACCACAGACAGACCGGTGGGTTACTAAATGAAATCATTCAACCAATAACATACGTCCTACTCAGAATACATTCTAGCAGAAGCAATTTAAAAGTTGCAAAGAAATAACCCAAGTCAATAGCATGAATGTCCACTAACAACCCAAAATAGGAATGAACGTACAAAATACACAAAGTACTTGGCTTTATGGCCTTACAAGAGTTTACTTAAATAAATAGTGTTTTCCAAACATTGGCATGAAGGCCGGTCACACATGAATATAATAAGTAAACAATTGCATGTCCTTCGAGGGTCGGCTCAGCAACCAGGGCTTCAGCCCGCTACTTGCCACTGGGCTCCACAGCACCTGCATGCAACAATCCACCGCAACGGTGGAAAACAAAAGCAACGGTCAGCTAAAGCTGACCAAATTATAACAACCCCACCCCCTTTTTGGGGTGGCGGTGATCCTTCCATGTATTGCATTAGTATAATCCAACGATTAAAGTGAAAGTCTAATATTTGCACAATACACCACAGGTGCAGGCCCGCACAACCCCATACCTCGTGCTCTCAAGGCACTTACTCGGTGAACTCGGTAAAATCCGTGGTCTCACCACTGCCTCCAGGATGGCAAACCTCGTGAGCAATATAGTCTTTCCATCCTAAGCCTAAGACCCTCCATATATGCCAACGGTAAGTACCATGTACCTTAGGTCTCTTGAACCGAACCACATAGAGCAGGTACGGTTCCGCCTAACCCGTTGCTCACACTACAACGTTAATTTAAGCCATATGCACGGTTCAAGCTTCCCAGAGTCCCAAACTGATCACACCAATATATTATATAACTCAGTTATGTGCAAGTTGGCTCCCAGGCCACCAAGATGGCAGAATCCGCTTCTGCCCAGTTTTCCGGGTGCACCTTGGGGTTAATCCCCAAGATTCCCTGTTGCAATCTACCGTGTAAAAAACCCGAAAACAACCATCGGCACAGAGTCTTCTCCGACCATTCATGCATAATGAAACATCATCGATCCAGACCAACTTATCCGGGTAGGCTTCACACACCATGCCTATGTCCGTACTTCGATTTCGGACTCTACATGCAAAACAACGGGGACTATTCATGTCTACCCGTAGAAATACCACACACTCACCGCATACTCGCGAGAGCGGGATTCCTATGCAAAGAGGAAAGGGGACTTCACATGTCCAAAAAGAGAATCGTTACCCTAGCATTTCTCTTCGGCGCCATGAAGATCTAATCGGATGGAAAGCACCGTATCGGCCTCGCCTTCGCAGATCTGGACTCGGATCGAGAATTGGGGCTCCGAAGCTCCACCGACGGGTGGATTTCTCCCCCTTCCTTTCTCTCCCCTCTCTCTAAAGTTTTAAAAAGAGAATGCTTATGGGAAATGAGGGTTTCAACCTCCCATTCCCGGCCTTATCACTGCAAGAACAGCCCTAAGCCCTTAGATCCTAAAAGAAGGAAACGAACGGCCACGATTTGCACTTAAAGTCAATTTACTGGGCCGAACACGGCTTGTGACACCCCGTGTACAAGGCCGTGTTCCACACTCGTCGTAACCCAGAAAATACAGAACAGGACACGACCTGTGACACGGCTTGTGACACGCCCGTATCACCCATGGACATGCCCGTGTCATGAATCGTGTGCCTCAATCGGCGCTGGAACCGTCATGCCCTGAACGGGACACGGGCTTAGACACGCCCGTGTCACAATTGACATGCCCGTGTCAGACAGTACACGCCAATATTACGGGGCGTGTTCCCTGACACAGTACCAAAAGATCCCGAAGAGGACACGACCCTATGACACGCCAATGTCATAGGTCTTGTGCCAGACACGCCCTGGGACACGCCTGTGTCCCAGGCCGTGTAACTCTTAATTTTCACACAGCCCGGCAAACAGCCCGAGCAGGACACGACCCTGGACATGCCCGTGTCTCAAGCCGTGTTCTCAACCTTCTACGATCGTCGACTGCATCTCGTCGACCACACAAAAAATCGTGCAACCTAAGCACGACACGGCCCTGGACACGCCCGTGTTCCAGGCTATGTGGCCCTTACCAGGACCCAAACCTGGCTAAAATGTTGTCCGTTCCTCTTTTGAGTTTCGGGGCGTTACACACCACGCACGACACCTTTGTGGGTTCCCGACATCACACCTTCACGCAGTGCTCCTATAGCACCCTGCATGTACAAACAATATAACATAGGTTCAGACGGGACCCCATGATATATTGAACGCATAAGCTAGGTATTAAAAGATAATAAACAAAAATATAAAATAATACAGAGTGAAGTAATCACACTAAAGAAAGCTTTGATATAAAATAACCAAATGTGAATGCCCGCATCACTAAGAAATGTTATATAATAGAGTTTTGGCCTTAAGGCCTTGCAACACATCCAATGTATCCATATAAAATAGATCTAAGAGCAAACATTGACACGTACGTAGATAGTAAAATAAGGAAAGCAATAAAAGGAGTTTGACCTTCTTAGGCTAGCTCACCTTTGGGCTTGTGTCTGCTACTTTCCACTAAGCTTTACAACACATGCACCTAACATAAATAAGTGGTAAATGAGGGTCAACTATGAGTGAGAGAAATTAGACTCATTGGATGAAGAAAATAAAAGCACTTAGGATCATAGGATGAAGAGAGCGCTTCCCTTTTAGGAGTCGCCTCTCAAGGGGTTAGCGGCCAGCCCATAAGCTTGGTCCTAGGTCGATTCACATATTTGAGGTTTCATGTATCGATGCTCGAGGGGTCATTGTCCAACCATAAGGCTTGGATTTAGATTGACTCACGCATTTGAGGGTTAATGAAGCGATGTCCGAGGGGCCAACGATTAGTCCCAAGGTCTGTATTAGATCGATTCACACATTCGAGGCTTAATGCTACAATGCTAGAGCGTTTAACGACCAGCCCTAAGGCCTGGACTTTGGTCGACTCATGCATTTGAGGCTTAATGAAGCAATGCTTGAGGGATCAATCACCAACCCTAAGGCCTGAACTTAGATTGCCTCACACATTCAAAGCTTTAGTCAGTGATGCTGGGGGGGGGGGGTCAATGGTCAACCTTAATGTGTAGACTTGGATTCACTCAAGCATTTGAGACTTAAGTCGGGGATGTTCGATGTGAAGACTTTTTTTCTAGTCTCCACAGGGGATTCAATGATCGAGCATAGTTCTCAACAATTCATCGCAGCATTGCATCAAAAATTAATCCACAGCACAAAGTAAATATAATACTAAATTTTATTTCATTTATTTACATAAGGATTTTACATAAAATATAAATATCACTCATATTCATTACAAAAGGCGCATGCTCAATCAATATAGGAAGTATTATGTTTTTCTTGTGCTTCTTTGATTCCAATAAAGACCTTTAGTCATACATTTTCAAGTTCTTCAGTGAGCTTTTGTTTCTCTTCTGCAGTCAGGGGAACCTTTCGTGGTGCATTGGGTGATGCTCCGGTTGCCTAAAAATTTGGGTTCACGATGGATTAGTCATAAAAATATGACTATGTGAGAAAAGTATTTTATGAATTGTTATACATACAGATAATGATAGATAACAATATCCATACATATCAATAAGTAATATTCATATTTATCATTTGCTCTCAATTTCCAAAATATGTCCTGATCCACCTTGATATTCAAATATCTCATTTAATTACATAATTTAGGAAATGTTAAGGCATGCAATAAAACAAATAGGCATCACCCCTTTATGGCAAAATATACGTAAACCCCCTACTTGGAAAATCCATCAATAGAGAACACATATATCATAGGATTCAATCTAATCATTAACATTTCCTTATGTAGAGTTTTAACATCGTTTTATCTTGTCTTATTTCTCATAAAAATATGTGTTTTAGAAATAAAAAATTTCCCTCAGGATTTATATCCCTTTTATTTTCCAACCACATGTATTTTATCGTGATATTTCAGTGGTTTTAAAATCATATACATAAGCAATATTATCTTAAAGAAGTAAAATAGGAAATACTTAAAGTGCTTAAATAAAACATAATTCAACAAATAAGAAACTCACCGCCGCCTTTCATTTACCCTTATCATTCTCAACTTCGTCGGCATGCCTATCTCGAGATGTCATCCTCTAATTTCTTGGCCTAGAAAAATACTGAAAATATTATGCACTTTAATTGGGTTGTGTCTCTTCTATATTCGTAGCGTTGGTGTTTAGAAAGATTAGATTTTTAAGATTTTAGGAAATAAAATTTTTTAATCCTCTAATTCCGTCAAAACGAAATTACAACGATAGAGAAGAAATTCTTTATAAAAGCCAACTCATATAAACGTTGAATTGAATAATTAAGGAAAGCTAAATTAGTTAAAATAAATCAATAAAATGGCTAAATTTATATTTATATTTACTGTCATCGCTAATCCCCTCCTTGGAATCAGCTCAAATAATATGCTAAAAACCCAAAACAACTCTAAACCAGCCATAAAACACTTTAAACAAGGCTGTTTAGCACAAAATCAGCCCCCAAAACGGATTGTCCAACATTATAACAACGGCTACTTAACATAAAACATTGATAATTATGAAGTATAAAGGCTGACTAGTCATTAGAAAGCCCGGAATTATTCCACCACCATATGTATACTAAATAGGAACTAAACAAGAAATATGCACAACAAGGTAAAAGAAATAGCAAATAAAATCAACGAACAACACGACTAATGGCCGGTAAGAAAAGAGCACAAGTCACAATAGTGAAAATTTTTCATAGAAAAGAATAGTGGTCAACCAAATAACATAACAACAGTCCCAAATCAGTAAGGTAAGAGTGGCAACAGTAGAATATCCCAAATAAAAGAGAAGAAGAGCATCCTTTTTGTGGGAGAAGGAGGAAGTGATGCACAACCGATCCTTCTTTGATGCACAGAGGTTCAGCAAAATCCTTCCAGAAACTCTGTAGGAGGTACTGAAGTAGCCACATAGCAGAGGAGAGGAGCGGCAGAGACTGAAATCCGGCAGCCAGAAAGCCCTAAGTTAGCGACAATAGAAGAAGCAGCACAGTGCTGAAAGTAGCGGCACAGCATGACACAATAGCAGAGGAGCAGTGAAAGAAAGGAGGAAAAGAAAAGAAAGAACATGTTAGAGAAGATGAGAAGAGGTTGGGAAAGACAGCAACGGGTGCACGTAGAGCTGGAGCAGAGCAGTAGTTGGGAAGAAAGAATATCAGAAAATCGAAAGGGCTTGCCCCTTTTTATGGACTGAAAACAACGATCAGCAGTTTAGGTAAACCAAAATAATATAAATGCATCATATAACAAAGTTAGGTGTCACATTTCCGTTCAATTCAAGCCATCGACCAACACAAAGACTTAGGGTTCGTTTGGTAGAGCTTATTTCTCCCGGTCCAGCTTTAAAAAATGCAACATTGATAATTTAGATCGTTTGGAAAACATCCGGTCATAAACTCATCCGCTGAAAATCACGGATTTTTGCCGTTTTTCAGCCGTAATTTTTAGCCGAGGTCGCGGCCATATACGCGCGGTCAAGAAAACAATCCCTAAAACTTTTTTTGCATCGATTCCTCTCCCTCCGCAGATTTCCCGATCCCACGGCTTCACTGCTTTCCCGATCCCGCCGCCTCCCTGCTTTTCCGATCCCGCGGGCCTCCTTCTCCGGCGATAGGCCACCACAGACTACTCTTCTCCGACGACAGTACTCCCTCAATCCGTCGGCAAGCCTTGTCCTCCACTACATGTATAGATCGTGCATCTCCTCCGGTAACACCTCCCCCCTTCTTCTATCTTTTATTTATTCCTCTTACATTGCTTTCGCCTCCTCTATGTTGCAGATCGGCGAGCTCAAGGGGCGCATGGGTTTCACGAAATCTGGTAAGCTCTTCTTGTACTTTTTCCTTCCTCGCCCTCCTACCGCAATAACTCCTCATCCCAGTTTCAGGGAAACCATTTCTAGCAACCTGCTTGGAGAAGATTCAGACCATTTTGGCGTTGACTGACTTTGTGCACCTTTCTGAACGACTCTATCTTGCCCACCAGGTAAGATTTTTTCCCTCTCTTCCACCATCTTCCATAGTTTTTTATATCACAAGTGATCTGTATTCTGGAATGCTAGGCTCCATAATATTTGATTGGCTCTATTTTCTAATCAGCATTGTCATAGATTGTTCTCATAGATTATCTTCCTCAGTTTCTGTTCTCATAGATTTTTTTCTCACATTATTAATTGTGACTCAAAAATTATTTGTATTGCATTCTATATGTGAATTGTCTGTTGTGTGATTCTTAATAATACATTTGCTAGCATGCCAAATTTAGTTGAAAAAATTTGTACTACACACCATACAGGTGTTTTGCCAAACAAGTTAAACTGCTTTTCCGTTTGAAACACCACTGTAAACACTATCCTTTCAAGCAATTTCACTGATTAAACAAATTGGCATTGCTCTAGCCAAATTCTACCACATTAATTGATGTTTTTCTTATGTTGGAGGTGATTCTCTTAAGTGGTCAAAACTCAGGCTTAGTTCAAAGGTTTTTTTACATAAGGAAACTCATGTGTATGATGATATGTCTTCACCTTTTGAAATTACAAATCACTCAAAAGGATAGCTTTCAGTACAATGTTTGATATGGATTATTGTTATACAATAAAACGTGTCCTAATGGTGGGCATAAAATTTTTTTCCAATGTTGGTGGAGAGCACAATTATTTGGAAAAAAAATTCATAAATATAACCCTCGTGATCTTTTATACAATGCTCAATAACTCCCCCATCCCCTTATCTTTAATAATTGTTGCATAACCCCCCTTATCTTGCTTATCAAAGTCAATAATCCCCTAAATATTTAGAAATGAGTGTATAACCTCTCTTATCTTTTTATATAACTCTCTAATCTTTACAAATAATTATTTTAAATCAAAATTACAAAATTTTCTTTTAGTATTTTTTTAATAATTTGAAAAATTACTTTTAGAGACATCAGAAGTTCATAATACATTGTTTTCCTAACAAATAATTCAAAGTAGACTATCAGGTCATGACATTGATGAACAGAGCATATCCAATCTGATTAACAAAAGTAAAAGGGAATCAAACAAAAATTGAGAGACCAGCATGAACAAAAATTGAGAACTACATGTTTCGTGATAGTAATTCTAAATTATCTTTCTAACATTATGCATGATTATTTTTGTGTTACTTTCTTTAGATGCCTAATCGAAGAGAAAGGAGAATATCAGCTTCATGAGAATCAGCAGATGTGTTACTATTTTGCGACATATGTATTAAAGAAATAGAGCTAGGTAATCGTCTGACTACTCACTTCAGCAAACAAGGTTGGAACAACATAATATTGCATTTTCAAGAGCGCTCGGGGAAACAATTTGATCGAACTCAACTAAAAAACAAATGGGATCAACTGAAGAAGGAGTGAAAGTTGTGTAGAGAACTTAAACGCGGTGAAATAGGGCTTGGTTGGAATCTTGTAAAAAAACTATTGATGCCTCAGACGAGTGGTGGGACGAGAAAATAAAGGTTGTTATAATATATCACATGTTTAAATTCTTTGATAATGAGATATTTTACAATTTATATATTTTATTATAATATATTCTTATTTTTCAGGCCAATCAAAATGTCAAAAAAATTCGTTATTCTGGAATACCTCCTGACATGGATGCAAAATTAGAAAAAATGTTCAGTCAAGTCATGGTCATTGGGGATAATGCATTCATGCCAAGCTCGATGACAATTCCATTTGAATTGGATGAAGAGCAAATAAATTCAGATGAAGAGGATAATATTGTGGCGAACTCACGAACTCAAACAAGTATGAATGTTGACACTGGCGGTAGTGAGCATGCGAGTAAATTCTTAGGATCATCTTCAAAAAAAACTTCACGCAAGCGTAAAGGTAGTGGTGAAGGTACCAAACAACTATTACTTTCACACATTAATGATTTAGTTGCATCTAGACAAGCAGTTCCACCTCCACCAATATCGGTGACAATCAAAGAAGCTGTTGAGGAGATATGTAGAATTCCTGATATATATGATGACCCTGACTTCTTTGACTTTGCAATGAAATTCATTCGCATCAAATCCGGAAGAGAGGCGTTCATGTTTTGCCCAGCTGATAGAAAAGTTGAGTATCTTAAGAGACGTTACAAGAAAACTATGCATGTTTTCTTTTAAAAGCACTTCTTGCTTTAGTTTATTATTGGTTTGAGATATTAATCTTTTTATTTTGTATGTGTGGTAAGTCAGATAGTTATTTTTTTAATTATATATTATATGTGCTCTTTCAATTTAATTTTATGTCATTTATCACTCTCTACATGTAATAATTATTCTTATGTTATTATTTCATCAGCACAAATATGAGTGAAGACAGTGAATCTTACTCCACTGATGAGTCAGATGAATCATCACATAGCTCAGTTGAATACACTCAGTATATTCAAGATTATAACGATGACATTGAAACTGTTTGTATTGTCCATGATTTCTTTGTTCTTTATGGTAAGATCACACGTATGACATCCACTCAAACAGGTGATAAATGGTTTGGAGAGTTATTTGTTGGTCATCCTATCATGTTTCACGATACGTTTAGGATGTCACAACGAATTTTTATCGACCAACTACAAATTCTTGTTCAAAATCATGAATTAGCAGGATCTTGAAGAACTTGTGCACGAGAAGTTCTAGTGATTACATTATTTATTTTATCACAAAATGAGACAATGCGTGCAAGTGAGCGTTTCCAGCATTCAACTGAAACTATATGTAGATATTTTTTATTGGTGTCAAAAGTCTCGTTCTACTCTCAATGGAGATTATAAAGCCTATTGATATGCCATTTAGGGATGTCCAATCACATATAAGGAGAGATGAACGTTATATGCCATATTTTAAGGATTGTATTGGGGCTATTGATGGGACACATGTAGATGCACGTGTATCAGTTGAAGATCAGGTTGCATATATTGGACGTCATGGCACAACGACCACTCAAAATGTTATGGCAGTCTGCGACTTCAACATGTGTTTCACATTTGTTGTGGAAGGGTGGGAGGGTTCTGCCCATAATAGTCGAATTTTTAATCGAGCAATAACAGATCGCAATAGCAATTTTCCACACCCACCACCAGGTATGCTCAATTTTAATTTTTTTAATTAGTTGCACTTTAAATCTATATAGAACTAATGTTTGATAATCTTGTAGGTAAATATTACTTAGTACATGCTTGATATCCAATGCAAAGAGGATATTTAAAATCTTATCCAGATACTAGGCACCATTTACAAGATTTCAGATGGGGTTCTCGTCCAATCCAAGGTAATCATGAGATTTTCAATCAAGTTCACTCGTCGCTTCGCAGTGTAATAGAAAGGACGTTTGACGTGTGAAAAAAGAAATGGGCCATCCTGAGAGATTTGCCAAATTACTATTTCAAAAGACAAACTTTGATTGTTATGGCTACTATGGCGTTGCATAACTACATTCGCAGACATCCATCACGTACTGATCTTGATTTTGATGTATGTGATGGGGATGAGAGTTATGTATATCCAGAAGCGCATGCTCTTACTACAAGAAAGAATCAGAACAATATCATCGCAATATCTAACATAGATCCTGAGATGGTTGAAGGAGTTGGTGCTGATGAAATGACAAGGTTAAAAAATTGTATTGCGAATCAATTGCAGAATGCTCGTAGGTATGCCATGTTTGATATTTGCATATTTTTTGTGTTTTTAATTACATCTAACAAATCGTATGCTTTTTATTTTCAGATGACGCAATGTAAAGTCTTGGCGGCTTGCATATCCAAGGCCTTCGAAATCGTATACTATTCGAAAGTAACAATCTAGTCTGATTCAGCAACAATCTGGTTCGCGATTGAGCGCAAAAGTTCAGCCAGAGGAGACACTTTGGAGCATTTCTTCAAGAGTTCATGGCAATGGGCACAAATGGAATGAGGTTCCCACATCAAAACCTCATATAAGGAACCCTAGTTTTTTGTTTTTCAGATGAAACTATTAGGTATGTAAGATTGGTTCATTTCTGGAAAAAAAATACTTTGTTCTTCTTATGAATCATTTGTCATATTTCTGAGGTAAATCCTGATATAATAATGACATAAAGTGCTCTTCTATGAGCCATATAGATCCTATATAATAATGACATAAAGTGCTCAAGAATGGTTATTTTTTTCTGGTGACAGTCATAACCACGGTAATGCCAAACATATATTTTTTGACGGTGGCGTTTTTGTCCAAACTCACCCGAGTTAAAACACTGCGTCATATATTTTAGTGTTTGTATATTCTTTTGAAATTACAAAATCCCTCCTTTGAATTTGCATTTCATAGCATACATTCGCAAGAAGATTGCGTCAACAAGTTCTCTCCTAATACAAAATCACTTCCTGTTTATGCTGCAACCTTTTGAGCTTGGAAGACGGATGATTTATGTTTTTTGAGGTCATGAACCGCAGTTTGCGAACTGAGTTTTGTTTGGAAGTTTTTTATTTTATGGCATCATTTTCATATATGAAGAAGAAATATTTTTATCAATTTGACAAAGGAAAATAAAATTTTGTTAAATGCACACCAAAACAAAAAATAGGCAAATGAAAATGCAGACTTTATAAATGTACACCAAATAAGGCTCCTCCTCAAAATTTATCCTGCTCCCATTTTCCCTCCACCTTATATCAATTCAAGGTTCCTGCTCAAAATTTGAGCTCAAGTGAGAATCATTACTTCCTGAAGCCTCTCTCTCTCTCTCTCTCTTTTGCTCTCCTTGATCTTGGGACCGGATGGCTTCTCCCCAAGAGATCAGAATGGCCGGCCGCCGGCCGCCCATTGGCCTCCCGCCAACCGGCAGTTGTGGGCCTCACTGTTCGAGCCGGCTCGTATGCTGATGAGCTCGTTAAAACTGTTGTAAGTTCCCATGAACTGTTGGCTGGCAAAAAAATCAAGCGAGGAACAGAAGAAACAGGGGAATGCAAACAGGAATAGTGAATCAATCTGGGATTTCTGTTTAGCTACAAGGAAACATTACAAATTTCACAAAATAACAGAGAGAAAATATCAGTTGAACTGGAGCATCAAGAAAAACCACTAAAGAAAAAGAAGAAAAACAGAGAAAGGCTTTAACCAATGGGGCCATACTTATTTGCAATATCATGTTTTCTGCTTTTAAGAGCCTCACCAGGCCTTGAGAAAGAAAGAGGAGGCTGCCGTTTCGTCGGAGCATTTTCGCAAAGGCTATCAGCACCTCCTTTTCTAACCCTACTTCCATCACTTATCATCAAACCGCTCTCATCGGACCTGTCAATGAGAATTCTTTGTTATTATGTTAAAGATTCACATTTGGATCGAATTCTTTGTTATTTGAGTGATAATTTGTGCACCTGTCTTTGTTATTCGAGTAATAATTTCTTGCTAAGTACTCTTGTAATAATCCCGTTGATTGTTTGGTGCTGGTTATTGGCACTGCAACTATTGATTTTGTATATAAGCGAGCTGGTGAAACTTGGTGGAGACCAGCTTGTTTCATATTATGCTAATATACTTGGAGCAATTTTACCCTGCATATCTGACAAAGAAGAGAAAATAAGAGTTGTAAGCTAAACTAGGGTTCCTCTATAATTGATGTGTCCATACTCTTGTGTTTGGTTCGGTAAATTATGTTATAGTTCTTGTGTGTGTGTGTGCGTGTGTGCGGAATAATATTTTCTTAATTAATTTCCCAGCTGCATCTTCTGCGGTGGTGCATAAGGAGGAATGGTGATGGAACCTTGCTTCAGGCAAACATGGTTTCTCTGCCCAAAGGTTTGAGCCAAGGTAGAGCGCCGAAGCAAGGGGAGGATTCCTCTTTCAATGGCTTTTTTTTCCACGAAAAAATTTGAAAGACAGCAGACAGAGACTCTTGCACTCGAGAATTAAATATTGGTGACGAATTCCACCGCGCCAAATGAAGCCTTAGGCTCCGTTTGAGAGGACTTATTTTCACCGGCCAAGCGATTACGACTGCATGAATCGGACCTTAATTATGATCTGATTCATGCGGTTATAATCGCTTGACCGGTGAAATTAAGTCCCCCCAAACGGAGCCTTAGTCATGTGTCCAACACAAAGCCTAGTCAGCCACAATAATTATTCCACATGTCACCACCAAATACTAACACCAGCCTTTTGTTTTAAAAAGGACTAATAGCAGCCCAAACTAAAAAATAATAATCCAAATAAGTGTAACTAAATAATATAATCAGATACTTAATTAAGACTATAAGCTCATGCATTTGGCTATGAAATAACAACAATAATAATATCTCATAACAATAAATTAACTCGAAAAAAATTTACGTAAAACTTTGTACTGCCTTTTTCATCATCGGGGAATTAATAAGACATGTTACGTATTATTTAAATCGTTACACTCGAGGGGTCAATGGTTAGCCCAAAGACCTGGACTTATGTTGCCTCACACACTCAAGACTTAAAACGGCGATGTTTGTCACGATGGTGGCAGTCGTAAACGCATGGGTTAAACTGTCATTTGCTAAGAATTACCTAACAAACATCAGCCTTTTGAACTTAAAAGTGGATGAAGTTGCTAAGGTGGGCGTTAACGAATGACAATTTAACCTCCATGTTCATGACCGCCGCCACCGTGCCAAAAGAAACCTTAGGTTAACTCGTGCACTCAAGGCTTGAAGTTGTGATGCTCGAGGGATCAGCGACCATCCTAAAGGTTTGAACTTTGGTTGACTCGCGCACTCGAGGAATAATGCAGGGATGCTCGAGGGGTCAACGACCAGCCAAAAGGACTATACTTAGATTGACTCGTGAACTCGAGGCTTAAAGTGGCGACCCTCGAGGGTGTCAACGGATAGTCCAAAGGCCTAGAGTTAGGTTGACTCGCATACTCGGGGCTTAAAGAGGCGATGCTCGAGAGGTCAGCGACCAGCTTAGAGGACTGAACTTTGGTTGACTTGCTTACTCATGGTTTAAAGCGCCGATGCTCGTGGTGACAACGAGAAGCCCAAAGGCCTGAACTTAGGTTGACTCGCGCACTTGAGGATTAAATAGACATTGCTCGAGGGGTCAATGACCAGCCCAAATACTAGGACTTAGGTTGACTCACACACTCGAGGCTTAAAGCAGCGATGCTCGAGAGGCCAACGGCCAGCTAAAAGGCATGGACTTAGGTTGACTCATGCATTCGAGGATTAAAGCGGTGATGCTCGAGGAATTAGCAATCACCAGAAGGCCTAGACTTAAAGTGACTTACGCACTCGAGGCTTAAAACGACAATGTTTGAGAGGTCAAAGACCATCCTAAAGGCCCGGACTTAAGTTGACTCTTGCACTCGAGAATTAAAGCAATGATGCTTGAGGGGTCAATGAACAACCCCAAGGCATGGTCTTAAATCAACTCACTCATTTGAGGCTTAAGTCGGCGATGCTCGAGGGGTTTACGACCAACCCTAAGGCCTGGACTTAGATCGACTCGCACATTCAGGGCTTTAGTCGGCGATGCTCAAGGGGTCAACAACCAACCCAAAGGCGTGAGAGGTCAACGACCAACCTAAAGGCCTAGACTTAGGTTGGCTTACACACTCGAGGCATAAAGTGGTGATGATTGAGGGGTCGACAGACAACCAAGAGGCCTGGATTTAGGTTGACTTGCACACACGATGCTTAAAGTGATGATGCTTGAGGGGTAAATGGATAACACAAAGGACTAGACTCAGGTTGGCTCGCATACTTGGGGCTTAAATGGGAGATGCTCGAGGGGTCAACGGACAACCCAAAGGCCTGAACATAGGTTTGCTCGGGCATTCGAGGCTTAAAGTGATGACGCTCGAGTGATCAATGACCATCTCAAAGTCCTGAATATAGGTTGACTCGCACTCTAGGCATAAATCGGTACAATCTGTCGTCAAAACATTAGGAGACGAATCTGTCCTCCCTTCAATAAACCAATAAGTACGCAAGAAGGATGAGCCTTAGGGGGGGGGGGGGGCTACAAAGAGTGAGGCCATTCTTACACTAATACCCCCATAGAATTTATCTATAAATATGATACCAGGGATACCAGTAATGACACTTTTGACTCCCCCCATTAGTTCCCCCCCCCCCCCGTTTGTGTTTTCTAGTACCTATCTCATCCCCCCCCCCCCCCGTTTGTGTAAAGTGTCATTACTGGTATCCTATTGTTAGGAATTGGCTCCACAAATTCCACTGAACAGTCAAAAATACAAAGAAAAATAACGTCAATATTTTATAACAAAAATATCACAATAATGATCAACGTCCGATACAGAAACGCCGCGGAGAAGCCGGACACGCTCGGTCCGCGGGAGAGAGGACAATCTTGACTGCAATCCGCTAGCACAACGGACGCACAAGGTTCACCGAACCTTCAACGTCGAGGTCCGACGTTCAACCGCAACCACCGCCACCACCGGAGAACAACGCCACCACCGTCACTACCGGAGAACAACGCCACCACCGTCGAGGCTAACTGCACACACGCACGCCGTCGACAGCGTGTCTCTCCAATGCAACGCCGGCGAGCAACTCCAACCGAGCCCGACAACAACTCTCTTAACGCCGGCGGTTAACTCCTCCAAGACCGGCGACGAACACCCTCGGCCACGACCGCTCCGAGTGCACGAACAAGAGAGAGCTGATCCTCCTGTTGGCCAGCTCTACTCCTTCTACCAGGCAGATTGCTGGCTGCTGAATTCCTATCCTATATATATATAAATATATATAGATTAATGAAAGCATGCGGAGCATGCTTTCATTAATTTATATATATATATATAATATATATATAATATATATATATTATAATATATATAATATAATATATATATATATATATATATATACAAAGCATGTTCTGCATGCTTTTGTATATATATATAAAGTGGCCCGGTCCACTTGAACCGGGTAGGAGCCAATAAAATCAACAAACACCACCTTGGCTCATACCCTGGTTCCACTACCATCACCTGCACGAAGCACACAACTGCGCGAAGCACCACCTCAACGATTTGAGGCGTCAGCCGACCTGCTCCAGTCGACTCATCCCTGCTCGGCTCAACCTCTGAACGTCGTCGCAACCGGATCGCAAAAACTGACTCGTCGAACCCGAGTCTCTGGAAGGCGATCCACTGCACCACCACGACTATCACCTCTGTCGGCCGCAGAAAACATGGGCTCACCACCTCGCATCGTGGTCCCCATCAGCCGGTACAAACTACCGTGCTTCAGAGCTCGCATGAGCACGGTGCGCCCTTGCCTCACCGTCAGAACTCCATTTCTCGCTGCAAAACTACAGCTATTGGAATCCAATCTGCCCAACGAAATCAGATTCCTGCGCAGCTTAGGTACCAGATGTACCTGATCAAGTCTACGCATAGCTCCGTCATGCGTCCTCAAGTTCACCGTACCAATCCCCGTGACCTTACATGCTGAGCCGTCACCCAGAAAGACCGACCCAGATGTCACCTCCAGGGAACTGAACATCGCCGCATCTGAGCAAATGTGTTGCGAAGCACCCGAATCCAAGATCCAGCTATTAGAGTCACCTTGACTCTCAGTGACGCAATAAAATCCGTCATCTCCTTCCAGGTCGAGTGTCACCATGCCCGCATCTTGGACATCCTTCGAAGTTCCAGAACTTCCTGCACGCTGCGGACAATTTCTCCTAATATGACCAACCTGTCTGCAGTGGTAACACGTCACTGCCTTCTTCGACGCCGACCGAGCTCGTGCACTGCTCGATCCTTTGTCAAAACTCCTCCCGCGTTCATGCGCTACCAAGATCTGGTCACCCCTAGGAGTGGGGTCCTTGAACATCTGACTGGATAACAGCGCCGACGTGACTTCTTCCAGCCCCACCGTATCTTTCTCATACAGGAGCGTAGTCACCATGTGTTTGAAAGACGCTGGGAGCGAGGTAAGAAGCAAGAGGGCTTTGTCTTCTTCCTCTACCTTCGAGCCAACCACATGCAATTGGCTCAGAAGACCGTTGAACACATTGAAGTGTTCCTGCAGGTTGCCACCTTCCTGCATCTTCAGCGCATAGAGGCGTTGCTTCAGCAACAATCTTGTCGTCACGGATTTTGCCAAGTATAGTCGCTCAAGCTTCTCCCAAAGCTCGACTGCCGTCTCTTCAGTCCCGATGTTGAAGAGCACCTGGTCAGCAACACACATCCTGATTGTGCTCGTAGCTTTTTCATCAAGATCCTGCCATTCCTCATCTTTCACCGTCGTGGATAATTTGTCGCGCCCCCGCAAGACTCGAATCAAACCCTGTTGGACCAACATATCCTTAACTCGAATCTGCCATAGGCTAAAATTTCCACCGCCATTGAACTTCTCTACGGAAAATCTATCCAACGTTGCGTTCTTCCCTGCCATGACTGTCGCCGACAAACTAGAAGACCAGATTTGTTCAAAGGTCGGATCTGAAAGAGTGGGAAGAGGACCTAGTCGTTCACCACCGCAGTCAAACCCTTCCTAGAACGTCCAATCACGGTCGTCTACCGAACCTGCCTCTGATACCACTTGTTAGGAATTGGCTCCACAAATTCCACTGAACAGTCAAAAATACAAAGAAAAATAACGTCAATATTTTATAACAAAAATATCACAATAATGATCAACGTCCGATACAGAAACGTCGCGGAGAAGCCGGGCACGCTCGGTCCGCGGGAGAGAGGACAATCTTGACTGCAATCCGCTAGCACAACGGACGCACAAGGTTCACCGAACCTTCAACGTCGAGGTCCGACGTTCAACCGCAACCACCGCCACCACCGGAGAACAACGCCACCACCGTCACTACCGGAGAACAACGCCACCACCGTCGAGGCTAACTGCACACACGCACGCCGTCGACAGCGTGTCTCTCCAATGCAACGCCGGCGAGCAACTCCAACCGAGCCCGACAACAACTCTCTTAACGCCGGCGGTTAACTCCTCCAAGACCGGCGACGAACACCCTCGGCCACGACCGCTCCGAGTGCACGAACAAGAGAGAGCTGATCCTCCTGTTGGCCGGCTCTACTCCTTCTACCAGGCGGATTGCTGGCTGCTGAATTCCTATCCTATATATATAAATATATATATATATATATATATATTAATGAAAGCATGGGGAGCATGCTTTCATTAATTTATATATATATATATATAATATATATTATATTATATATATTATATATATATACAAAGCATGTTCTGCATGCTTTTGTATATATATATAAAGTGGCCCGGTCCACTTGAACCGGGTAGGAGCCAATACAATCAACAAACACCACCTTGGCTCATACACTGGTTCCACTACCACCACCTGCACGAAGCACACAACTGCGCGAAGCACCACCTCAACGATTTGAGGCGTCAGCCGACCTGCTCCAGTCGACTCATCCCTGCTCGGCTCAACCTCTGAACGTCGTCGCAACCGGATCGCAAAAACTGACTCGTCGAACCCGAGTCCCTGGAAGGCGATCCACTGCACCACCACGACTATCACCTCTGTCGGCCGCAGAAAACATGGGCTCACCACCTCGCATCGTGGTCCCCATCAGCCGGTACAAACTACTGGGTACATGGCGGGACCTCCTTACTGTAGCACTCGAGTCATATTTGCATATAGTTTGTTCTCTCTCTTACTCTATCCAATAGATGTGACCTTCGACTACATGATCATTAACCTTAGACTACCCTTTTGTCCAAATATTTGGAACTAGAATTTTCTTGTTCCCAACATTTTGATGTAATAGGCGTGGACAGAAATCGGAAGAGGAAAGTCTAACGAGAATGCGACATGGTTCAAGAAGGTGAGTAATAGGTTATCGTCAGCAACTCGAAGACGAGTATGTGACACAGGCGGATTTCACTGATTTCGCTCGGATGATCGGGGACACATTGCGAGCTCTGTCTTCTCTCTTTGGTTGCTTCCGTCCAAATGAGGGTCAGAGGCCTTTTATAGTTTTCTGGGTGGAGGGCACAACTAATTACACCCTCTTGAAATTTGAACCAACAAATGAGAATGCGCGCCTAGATGCCCGAACACCTCCGTTGGCAGAGGGAGTTGATTTTGATTTTTTGACAGAATTTGCCCTTGCGCAGTTCCAGGTGGTGGGGCGTGCTGTCCACAAGGTGGCTGCCCACTGTGCTCGGTTGATCGTTACTGGTCACTTTTAGTGGGATGATGGTGTGGGAGGTGATGCGAGGTGTATGGACCTTGGGGGCGAGAATGGACGAGGTCTAGGTGGTATCTAGAGGTCTTGTGCGACCTCCTTTTCTATTCCCTTGCTTTTTGCTCCCTTTATTTTGTTTTCTTGCTACTACAATATTCAAGGTGGTTCAGGCGATCTTGGTGGTCCGGTAGGTTCGCCCAGTTGGCGGAAACGGCGACGGCCGGCAGCGCCGCGCTCACTGTGCTTGCGTTCCTTCGCGAGCGCTGGGAGCAAGCTGGGCGCGGACTGGGAGCGCATGCGCGCTGTGCTCGGGCAGATGCGCGCGGGGCCAAATGCGTTGCGTGCGCGTGGGCTCGACGCCTCCTCACTTGAACGCGACTGGCACACATGCCAGGCTTGCACGCCAATCTTGCGAGTGTGTGCCCGACTTGCATGAAACCCTTGCGGGCGCGCTCACCGAGTGTTCTGGTGTCCCTTTGAGGAACCAAAGGAACTCAAAATTATGTATCAATCAGCTTTTGTAGAACTCCATTATTAGTCATAAAAGTTTTACCGTTTAAAAATGTTCTCCAATCTATATCCCCCATCAAATCTCAAGCGCTCTATAATGTATCAATCTCAGCTGTATCTCTTCTGTCTATTTTTAAAAGAAACAGAGCACCCCCGGTTCTACAAATAATTTTTTCTTCTAGGGAAGGAGAGCGGGTAGCGCAGGATAGGGGTGTGCATAAAAACCGGGCCCAGCCCGATAAAAGCCCGGCTAGGCCTGGGCCCGGGCTAGGCCCGCCCCGGGCCCAGGCCGGGCAATGGGGCCTAACAAGGCCCCATATATGAGCATTTGCCCGGCCCGGGCCAGGCCAGGCAAAGCCCGGTTTCTAGGCCCGGGCTAAGCCCGGGCCCGGCTCCTACGCGCCTTATGAACTGCGTCTTCTAGGTGCATTTTCGGGAGAATTTCATGTTGAACACTTCTCCCGAAAATGCACCTAGAAGACGCAGTTCAAAAAGGCGCGTATTTCTTTTTTTAAAAAAAACTTTTTTTTTATAAAAATAGGACCCGGGCTAAGCCTGAGCCCGGCCCGGCCCGGCCCTGGGGCCTTAGCAGGCCCCCTCCCGGAGCCAGAAGCCCGGCCCGGCTGCAATCAGGGCCGGGCCCAGTTCGGGAAAGCCCGGGCCTGGGAGGCCCGGTTTAGGCCCGGGCCCGGGGGGCTTTTTGAACACGACTAGCGCAAGAGCCGTCCAATGGAGTTTTAAAAACGGATTTTGCTTGTTTTTTTGTTTTTTTATTATTATAAACCACAAACGTTGGAGTGAAGGCTGGACGGTTTGAATCTCTCCCGCTCCCAGAAGAGGGAGGATCCGGATCCTCTCCATTTCAAGTGAAATGGAGGAAATCCATTTCATCATCGAATGGATAAAACAAACTTGAAAGAAATCTTATGATGGAGTTAACCCTACGGGTATATAACAATTACTACTGTTCTACTCTCTTGTGCTCCGTCAAGACGAAGCAGAGGAAGACAGCAAGCAAAAAATGTCAGAGGCCTCCATAGCAAGCCGCGGCCGCCACACAACCCCTCGCTTTATCTACACCTTTTCCTCCCGGCTCCAGCACATAGCCGACTACAACGACGCCCTTTCCGTCGCCGACGGCCACCACCGGCCGCCACTTCCACTTTCTCCGGGGTCGCTAAACCAGAAATCTCCATCCCCTGTTACCTCGAGCGCATTTTCCGTTTTGGCTCGCTCCTTACATTCGCTGCTTTCGAAATTACAAAAGAAAACTAAATGGCGCAAATCATGACTGGTTAACACTATCTACTGTAGAAATCTCATAATCATTTATATATTATATCATAGGCAAAATACAGCCAGTTCTACCTCTGTTCAAAACAGAGTACATAGCTCAGCTATCTTACTTAGAAATACCAAGCCGATGGCCGGAACTGCCTCTTGTTGCTCCCCGGAACGCAGTTGAGCTGAGGCACTGTGAACGCGCTGTCAGTGCCCCATTCCTTCCTTCCATTCCATTGCTCCTCCGCCACCGCCGCCGGAGCAACGTGGTGGCGGTGGTCGGGGCCTTTGCCTACTTCCTTGTAGACAAACTCTGCTCCAAGGCGGTATCCTGTTTCGGCTGAGAGGAGGTTGGCCTCCGGAAGAATCTGCGGCGGCGCATCTGGCACACAGAAGCTCAAGTCTGCCACCGGCGGCCCTTCGGTATATTCCCACTCCAGATCTCCCTCCTTAAAAAGCGGCAGATCGTCACTCTGCATTCAAAGTTTTAAACACGAATCCTCTGTTTTCATGTTAACGGTCACAGGCAAGTTAAAACGGTTTGAAAAAAAGCAAAATTAATAGTCAATTACTTTTCCGGCGAGTTGATTCACAGGGTCATCAACGAGGAGATCCTCAACACAGTAGCCAGGAAGCATCTTTATCAAGTAATCGGAGATGCTGCTGCTGCTGCTGAGCTCTGGAGAAGCTGATGAGGCGGCGACGGAGATGGCGGCGAGTCGGGTTCCGGAGAGGACAAAGCGGCTGTGTTTGAAGCGTTTGGCAGCGTGGATGGGAAAGTCGCAGTCGTAACAGAGGATTGCCCTGTCCTCCTTACAGAACACAATCCCCTGCCTCTCCTGCACCAAAATTTCAGTCACGGGTTCTGCTAGACTCAGAAAGTTTGAAAGAGAAGTTTTTCGACCTGGCAAATATCGCAGAGAGGGGGTGGTTCTGAGGCGGAGGAATGAAGCAGAGTAAAGCGGATATGCTTGCCGGCGACCTTATTAGCCCGGTGGATGCGGCGGTCGCAGGCCAAGCAGAGCGCGGCCTCATCGGCGCAGCAGAACACCGCCGCCGCGGTGCCGCCGCACTCGTCGCATAGTATCTTCATCACACTCTCTGCTCCTCTCTGTTCCGTGTCTTCTTCCCTCAAGATTAAGATTTGAAGGGGAGAAGAAAACCAGAGTGAATAATGGATGGGGATGAGAATGGAACAGTTTTTGATTGTACGGAAGAAAGATAGAATATTATGGGGGGCGGCAGATCAGTAATGGGTTGCTAGCTAGCAATTGGACCGTGTGTTAGTGGGTGCTGAAAGCGAGGATTCTTCTTAATATTTTAATGGCGATTAGCATCATCATCAAGCTCCCCTGTTCACGCCTCTTCGGCTCTTCCTAAGGCCGCGTCAAGTTGTTAATGGGGTTGAAGGAGGAAGTGGGGCTGAGGAACCTGATAAAGTCGTCTTCTTCACTTGATTAGGTTGAGGATGGAACCGAAGGGATGCGGGGAAGACGACGAGGTTCGCTGTGATTAATCGGTAAATTCGTGTTACAGGGATTTGCATTTTTCCTCGGCTTACTGTAGTTTCAGATATCATAATTGTATTACTAGCATCTTTGCACGGGCTGTCCTCAATGCTCCGGATTGCTTTGGGTGCTCACGGGCGAAGCACTCAAGAAGGATTTGTCGGTTGCACTTTTTTTTTTATTTAGCATTATTTGTTTTAGAGTATTTAGAGTTTAGAGTTTAGGATTTAGTTGGAGTTTTACTGTTCTCCACTAACAAAATAGGGAGTTATTGTTGATGGGATCACCCCTAATTTTTCCTCTGCTTATTATAGCTTCAGAATTTTATTATTAAGCACTTTTTTATTTGTCATTATTTATTTTAGAGGATTGTTATAGGCAAATTATGTTTGGTTATTAGTAAATTTTGATTATTAGCAAACTTTTGCTTATGTAAATAGTTATTAGTAAAAAAAAAAATTATTAGCAAATTATCCTGCAAAATTTTTAAAAAAAATTCCAAGTAATCATATCAAAAACATGACTCCAAAAAATTTAGTTTTTGATAATTTTTGCACCAAAATATTACAAAACTCCAAAATATTAGCGAGCTATAATTTCCACCCTTTTGATTCAAAAACTTCAACCTCTCCAAAATACTCATATATTTTGCAAAAAAAAAAACGTAATTAGAACATTATGCACATTTCATTAGAATTTCAAATATGAGATTGAGACTCACCCTATTGAATGAATCGATTTGATTTTCCAACTTATTGTAGTGAAAGCCTTCAATCTCTCCAAACTAATACTATATTAGGCCAAAATTGAAGATTAGTAATGTTGCGGTCCTTTCGAGGCTCTTAGTAGACCGGACTAAGTAGTCGTATCCCGTTAAGCAGTCGAGCGTGCAAACAGTCAAAAAAACACAGAACAAAGGAAAAGCCTTTTTGACGTGAAAACCCATAAACTGGGTGAAAAATCACATGGTTGATTTGGCATCGACAAAACTTCCACTAAGTAGCATTGTTTCACAGAGCTTTGAAGAGAAACGAGAGCGACAGATCAGTCCTTGTTACAACTTGTGAGGTGAGAGAGGGGAGGCATTCAGAGCGTGTCTAAGCACTGCTCACGAAACTACAGTCTTGCTTCTGCACGCGACAGAGAGTACACGAACTTGGGAGCGTTGGCGGTCTTGAAATGCTAGCACTGATAAGCCTTACAGATTGTTCGAACGGGCAGCGAAAGGCAAGGTGGTTGATGGTCTTCCTGCGATCTCTGAAGTGATCGAAGAGTTCGAGGGTGTAACATCCCATTTCCGGCTAGACCCCTAGGAGTCGGTTGGTTGTGGTAGAACCCTAGGGAGCCCAAAAACTAGAAATAAATCGGCTAAGAAATCGGGTCACGGGTTGGTCACGCCCGTGACCCGCCATGTCACGCCCGTGACAAGGGCGTGACACGCTCGACGATCGTCGATCCCGATTCGACGATCGTCGAACCAAATTTGACCACACTGCCTGTCACGCCCGTGACGCTTAATGTCACGCCCGTGACATAGGGCGTGACCGTGACCGTCGACTTCAGGTCGACGGGCGTCGACCCAAAATTGAACACACGCCATGTCACGCCCGTGACTTGCCTTGTCACGCCCGTGACATTGGGCGTGACCGCGCTCGACGATCGTCGATTCCAGTTCGACGATCGTAGAACCAGAACTAGACATCAGGCATGTCACGCCCGTGACCCGCAGTGTCACGCCCGTGACATTGGGCGTGACCACGCTCGACGATCGTCGATTTCAGCTCGACGATCGTCGGCCAGAATTAGTCACCAGGCCTGTCACGCCCGTGACCCAAGTGTCACGCCCGTGACCACCCTTCGACGATCGTCGATCTCAGTTCGACGATCGTCGAACCCAGAACTACTAACCGGGCCTGTCACGCCCGTGACCCATGTGTCACGCCCGTGACCAAGGCCGAAACGTCAGCCAGACTGGAAATTTCGGTAACCGACGCCTTAATAAATTCTGGCTGTGGGGATGAAAAATCAAGAGCATTCATGGGCCGTTCCCTACTTTAATTATGTTAATAATTAAGGAAAAATTGGGTCCAATAGGAAATTGCCACCTGGCAAGCACCTCTTCATTCCCAACTTTTCAACTGTCATTCGGCATAACCGAAACGTCATAAGAATGTGATTAATGGCCGCCAACGTTTCATCTCCAACGTTCCACCCTTTCCCCTCCCCATTGGCTCATCTATAAAAGATTCCTGACTGCAAGAGGAAAAGGTTACACTCCCTTAACTATTCAGACTTCCTCCTTGCTGTTGAAGAATTTCCGGCGACGCCACCACCGCGCAAATGGCTTCCCGACGCTCTGCCCGCCTTCAACCCGCGAACAAGGTCCTCCCCTCCCTCTTCTTCTGCGGATAGATCTTAGGAATCGTTAGGAGAGATATCGGGCTCAAAAGAGCCAGATCGGGTGAGCGTAATGGTGGTTTTCCGAAGATATCATGGTGGCGGGTTCGCCGGAAACCGCCTCTCCGGCGGCCGTGCCGCCGCCCGACGTTAGCCCTCGCCTCAACGGAGGTGGTGGTGGTGGTGGCCGGCCAGGGAGATGGCTGGGTGGCCGGGAAATAGCTTGGAAAGGCTACAGGAAAATTAGGTTTTCAGTCTCTGGTTCGGGCTGTAGAAGAAGATGAACAGTGCCTTTAATTAGATTTTATTTGTAAAATCAATTTCTGAATGAGATTTCTGTCATGTTAAATAATTTGGGAAAAATACTTAGAGGCTCCTACAGGAAAAGTGGTCAACATAGAAACTGTAGCCCTTGAAGTCTAGTTTTATTCAAAATTAATTTCATTCGATTTGGATTCCTGGTTAGACCACAGCACCCTTTTTGGTGAGGTCTATCCAGAGGGCTGCCTTGACCTTAGAAAAATTCCCCACTCCAATCCAGTCGTCCAAACGACTTGAAATTTGGGATGTGCTCTAATCTTAAATATATCTAGGTGATATCCAAAAATGAGAATTTTTGGAGAATATTTTTCTATAGTTTTTAGAAAAATTCAATAATCCTAGCCGAATTTAATTAGGTGGTTAAATAATTTCCAAACCCTCCCAAATTTTGGTGAGTGGTCCCTGGGTTCACCATAAGGTTCTGTATAATTTTTCATCTCACTTGGAGATGGTTTGGTTTAGAATTGATCAACCCTAAGTTTTGCCCTAATAAGGGGTCTTAGGTTAAAAGTGCATTTTTGAAGTTTGAGTGGTGAGATCACCTCAACAGAGGCTGAGATTTTTACCACTGGCTAGTAATGTTCTCTAGCACCCCCTCATGGAGTTTGAGGTGGATCGGGGTAAGTTTACCCTAAGGACCAAGGCCAAACCCTAAGGATGGACCTTGGTGGTTTGTGGAGGTCATGTGGTCAAATGACCTTGGATTGAACCGAGGTCGGATTATGAGAACCATAGGGCTAATATAGTTCTCTGGATGAAATTTTAGTGGATTTGGAGATCGTTGGGATGTCTAAAAACCTAACCCTAGTTTAGGGCGCAAAACTTATAGAGATAGGAAAGGACACCAAACCACATTGAAAAGTGATGGGAATTGGGTAGAGTGGATTATAGGGGTAGTACAAGCTCTGGATATTTTTCTATGAATTCTATGCTCACTATTTTGGGTACTTCTTTAATGAATTGGTAGTTGCATGATTTGCTTAGAAAATTTATTATGGAGTACAAACTTCCTGGAAATTGATGAAATTTAGGCAGAGAACCTTTATTATGGTTTTAAAACTCTGTGAATTTTTATGGGATTTTTAGAAGTTTAATTCTAAGGCTTTCTTCATTAAGTGTTATTTATCATGGATATTGGACTAAATCTATTTTGGTGCTTAGCAAGCTGATAAAATTATGATTCTCTGCACAAAGATCTTTTATATATCATTCTACTGACTAGTGATTTTTCTATAATTTTTAGATGAATAATTTCTGTACTTCCTTCATTAAGTGGGATTAACGTGATTATACTGACTAAATTAATTAGAGGTTAAATACTTTCTATAAAAATCTGAGAATTTGCATTTGAGGTTATCTTGCTGTTATTTAATGAACTTAATTTTTGGGTGGCCATAACTTAAGAATATCATATAGTTTATGTTAAAAATACCCATGGCCAATCTTTGAGAAAAATAAAATAAATATCAGATTAATTAGGAAAATTATAAATTCCTGGATTTAAGCTAATTAGGTCATGATAGTCCTCCAGTAAATATTATAGGAGATTTGGAAGATAATTTGGAGTACCTCCCCTTGTGTACCACATATAGCTTAGGATGGTCTGCATTTAGTAAAACCACGGAATTCTGATAATCGATGGTTGGTAGGGCAAATTTAGAATGAGTTCATTATTAGAAGTCAGGATAAGTAGAATGTGGGACTGGTTAGGATAAGAGAGTACGGGAACGACGAAAGACCGTCCGCCCCGGGAGGAAGAGGAAGAGTCTTAATACGCTAGGGTTAGATTCATTATAACATTAAAAGGGGATTGGGTAAAGGGTAGACAACCAATAATAATAAGTGCCTTGCGAAAGGGAACTTCGGGCCGTAATGCACCGTCTTGGTTCCTAGTGCCCCTTGAGAGCCCTTCACGGGGTATACCGGGGGCAGTCCTGGGCTAACGTAAACCATAGGAGTAATAAATTAAAAGAGCAACTAGTATAACTAGGGTTGCACACACTCACTCCCCGGTAGCTAGGAAAGTAGAATTATAGGATTACTTGCCATCAGACAGTAGCTCTGAAGGTAGATGCACGGACAGTACTGTCCGGGGGGCCGCGGGCTCGAGGGTTGGAGTACGGAGAAAGGTGGTGGGTCATCGGTACTAGGCGATCGATCACACCGACAGCGGTACGATGACTCGGAGAAAAGTCTGGAGGGTACATCCAGCAGCAGTACGCGGATACTCTAGGTTGTGTTCTTCTAGGGGCGTACGGAAGGGCTAGGCCTGGTAGTGTGGTTACCCGCCTAGGAGTGGGGGGCCCGACCCACTGTCTCCGTTTGCCACTACGGAGGTTCCTGGGGGTGAAGTTAGCCTCCCGAACAGGGGGAACTAAAGGTCTGTGCGCATAGAGTCGTGTGTGTGGGTTGCACTTGCATGAATCATGGCATAGCATGTTTGCATATAACCGTCACCCCAACGTATAAATCGGTATGGGACTTTTTATACGATGGGAGCCTTGCAGAAGATCCCTTAACTTATAAGTTTGTATGGGCATTCATATAAGTTAAGGTTACTTACATACTTACTTACTGTTCTCTAGTTGTCTTTTTATATAAATTGCTTCTTATTAATTGTTCTACCTTTTACAACATTTATACTGCTCCCCGATATAACTTGCTAGTTAGGTCCACCGACACTTGCTTGTCTATTCTCCACTTTTGTAGCTTCCCTTTCCTCCTCTCCGCCCGGTGCTTAGGAGCCGTGGTGGGAGGGGTAGGGGATGATAGGGCTTAGTCTTTATGACTAATGGTTTTCGAACCAAACATTACAGGAGCTCCGGATGGGAGACAGGGACCAGCACCAGCGGAGTACGGTGCGCATGGAGGTGGGACAGTCTAGCACCGGTGCACCTGCGACCAGCTCCGTGAGTGATTAGCATTTTCTTAGCTTCCGCGATGAGAGACTTGTAGTGAGGACTCTGATGTACTGGGCTCAAGCCCATTTATCTATTTCTTATTATTGTATTGATGGACTGGATATGATTCTCTTTTATATACATGTTTTCTGTGGACTTGTTTACACTTTTGTATAAATGCTTCTCTCGTTTGTGATCGAAAAGGGCCGGCAGAATTGGCGATTTGTAGTGGTTGCCTTCCCGAGATGTCGGTGCCACCGCAAAGCGGCAATTCTGGGCTAAGACCCCCGGTGGTTGAAAAAAAGAAAAAAAAAGGGGGTCTTACAAGTGGTATCAGAGCAGACCTCGATCGAAAGAGAAGTAGTCCACAGAAACCTTGGGCCACCCCCGTGCGAGCTTAGTTTGCGGACAAACTAGCAGCGGAAGCAGTGGTGTGCCCATAAGGGAAATCACATGTGAAAGTCCATTATAACTCTTCTTAAATTCCATTCATTCGCTCTCTAACAAATGGAATTTTTGCTTGTAGCCTGCGACGAACCCTACATCGCAGCAGGGGACACCTCAGGCCCCGGATGTGGTCCTGACTCCGCCAGCACCCGTTCCGTTCCAGCAGACGGAGATGGGGCAAACATTGACGGCCATCTTGGAGGCCTTCAGAGCTCAGCAAGCCCCGGCCCCACAGCCGAACCCCGGGGCCAATTGGATGACTGTCTTCCGGGGACTATCCCCTCCATCCTACCAGGGGACGGAGTCCGCAGTACATACGGAGGAGTGGTTGGACACCATTTACGAGATGCTGGCAGGGATTCGATGCCCCACGGAGGAGGCAGTTGCCTTGGCAGTCTCCTGCTTAGAGTCACACGGAAAGAGATGGTGGAAATCTTAGCTGGACACCACCTTTGCAGGGGTGGATTGTGCTGATATTACCTGGGAGGAGTTCAGAGCAGCGCTCTTGGGACACTTTGTACCTCAGTCGGCGAGAGATGACCTGGAGGATAGGTTCCTGCGGTTGAGGCAGGGGAGCAGGACCGTGGTGGAGTACTATCAGGAGTTCACACACCTGGCCCGATATGCGGACGCTTACCAGTTAGACGATGCTGGCTATGCCCGGAGGTTTTATAAGGGGCTGCAGGATGACATGAGGCAGGCCCTCCTTTTCGTTTCAAAGGGGAGTCTGGCCAGGATTCTGGAGATGGCTAAGAAGAGAGAGGCGGATCAGCTTACAGTGAGGAGCCGGAAGAGACCGGCTGATGATACAGTGATTGGAGGACGTAGAGACCGCCCTCGAGGCCAAGTTATTGGAGAGAGAAGGAACGGGGATCAGCCCCGTCAGGAGTTTGGGCAGGAGCAGAGGACTCAGGGGGTATTGGCTCCCCAGCCTATACAGATGCTGGAAATGCCAAGGACGGCAGGGCAGCCACCGGTATGCTATCAGTGCAACCAGCCGGGGCATATCAAGCGAAACTGCCCAGTGGGGCGAGCACCCCCACCAGCACATCAGGGCGCTCCACCCCCCAGACAGTTTGGCGGACGAGGACAGGACCGAGGACGAGGATTTCAGGATCGAGGTCGTAGACAAGAGAGAGAGCAGGTGTACGCTCTAGACCTGACACAGCCTCGGGACCCGGAGCAGGTTATCACAGGTATGGCAGCACTTTTAAATTTTCTTCATACAAACTACTATTTTAGACGTAACCTGCTTAGAAATTTAAGAGAAGATGAACTGCAACAAAATACTAAGACACTTAATCACCCCAGGCATAGTTTTCATTAGCGGCAAGCCCGCTCACACCCTCTTTGACACCGGTGCGTCGCAATCATTCGTGTCAGAGGATTTCGGGAAAGGACTGGCAGGAGTGGAGCTGAGCACCGGGAAGATGCTGAGGGTGCGCCTACCCGATGGATCGGAGATATTGACCTCTACTCATTGTGATATGGAAGCAAGGATCGGCGGAAAGGCGTTTGAGGCACCCGCGACGGTTTTGAGGATGCCAGATTACGATCTGATTCTGGGCATGACCTGGCTGTACTGGAACCATGCCCAGATCGATTGCGTGGCAAAGAGGATCACCGTGAGGCACGGCGACTCCTTCATTGTTATCGAAGGTATTACATCAGCACCCCGTACCTTACTTTCTTCTATACAGGCCGTTAAGGCCCACCTGCAGGGGGAAGAGGTTTATCAGATCCTCTTTGAGGCGGTCGTAGCCAAGGACTCCATTGCAGATATTCCAGTGGTGCGGGACTTCGCCGACGTGTTTCCGGAGAAGCTACCAGGGTTACCCCCCGCACCGAGAGAGGGACTTTCAGATTCAGCTTATACCAGGGGTTAAGCCGGTATCCAGAGCTCCCTATCGAATGGCCCCAAAGGAGTTGGTGGAATTCCGGAGTCAGCTTCAGGAGTTAGTGGAGGCCGGGTTCGTTCGGCCTAGCTCTTCACCATGGGGAGCTCCGGTGCTGTTCGTTAAGAAGAAGGACGGGACCCTCCGACTGTGCATAGATTACCGGGCTCTAAACCGGTTGACGGTCCGGAATACTTATCCCTTACCACGGATAGACGAGCTATTTGACCAGCTGGAGGGAGCCCATTGGTTCTCAAAGCTGGATCTGAGATCAGGATACTACCAGCTTCGCATTCGGGAGGAGGACATCCCGAAGACGGCGTTCAGCAGCAGATACGGCTTGTACGAGTTTACCGTGATGCCGTTCGGGCTCACGAATGCACCCTCCGCATTCATGACTTTGATGAATCGGGTGTTCGAGGAATACCTAGATGTCTTCGTCATTGTATTCATCGACGACATCCTCATCTATTCAAGGACGGAGGAGGAGCACGCGAGACATCTAGCCTTGACCTTGGAGAAGCTGCGGGAGCACGAGATGTATGCCAAGTACAGCAAGTGCCAGTTTTGGCTAAAAGAGGTGGCATTTCTGGGTCACGTCATCAGTGGAGCAGGTCTGGCAGTGGATCCGGCAAAGATCCAGGCAGTACGGGATTGGCCACCACTAAAGTCGGCCACGGATGTTCGGAGTTTCTTGGGACTTGCCGGTTACTACCGGAAGTTCGTAAAGGGGTTCTCTCAGATTGCCCTTCCTCTTACGTCTCTGACGAAGAAGGAGTCCCCTTTTACTTGGACGCCGCGGTGCGAATCTGCCTTCCAGGAGCTGAAGGATCGTCTCACCTCGGCCCCCATCCTTGCTCTCCCATCAGGGAGGGAGGGATTTCAGGTATATGCAGATGCTTCCTATCAGGGGATGGGCGCCGTCCTTATGCAGAATGGGCACGTAATCGCCTATGCCTCCCGTCAGTTGAAGCAGCACGAGCAGAACTACCCCGTGCACGATTTGGAGATGGGGGCAGTCATTTTTGCTCTTAAGATCTGGCGGCACTATCTCTACGGGGTACATTGTGATATCTTCTCCGATCACAAGAATCTGAAGTACGTCGACACCCAGAAGGAGTTAAACATCAGGCAGAGACGCTGGGTGGAGTTCCTTTCGGACTACCAGTATACCATGCACTACCATCCGGGGAAGGCGAACGTGGTTGCGGATGCTCTGAGCCGGAGAGCGAGTACGACTGGAGTAGGCCCGCAGCTGATGGCCTTGGAGTTGATTAGATCATTCGAGGAGATGCAGATTTCGCTAGTATCTGAGGATGACCCGGAGCTGTACATGGAGTACCTGGGGTCGATGGCTACTACAGATGATATCCGAGACCGCATCAGAGATGGGCAGAGGCTGGACGAGAGAGCTGAGCCGATATTCCGGGCCTTGGAGGAAGGCACGACAGGAGATTATACTTTGAGGGATGGGCTTCTGTGTTTCCGGGGCAGAGTCTACATACCAGCAGGAGGACGGATCCGGGAGGACATTTTGGAGGAAGCTCACTGCAGCCGGTATTCGGTGCACCCGGGGATCACCAAGATGGTAAAGGATTTAAAGAGGACGATGTACTGGCCGGGTATGAAGAAAGATATTACATATTTTGTGACGCATTGTGAGGCCTGCCAGCTCGTGAAGGCGGAGTGTAGGAACCCGGCAGGATTGCTGCAGCCGCTTCCAGTGCCGGAGTGAAAGTTTGAGGATATAGCCATGGACTTTATACATGGGCTACCTAGATCCCGTGCGGGGAACGACTCGATCTGGGTGATAGTGGACAGGCTGACAAAGGTGGCCAGATTCATCCCAGTGGCGAAGGACACGCCGGTCAGTGTATTGGTACGGAGGTTCATCGAGCAGTTTGTGCGTTATCATGGGGTGCCCAAGACTATCGTTTCGGATCGGGATGGGCGGTTCACATCCAGGGAATGGAGGTCAGTCCAGGCCCATCTGGGTTCTCGGTTGACATTCAGCACAGCTTTCCACCCTCAGACCGACGGACAGACAGAGCGCACAAACCGTACACTGGAGGATCTGTTACGACTGTGTATTTTGGACCGTGGCGAGCCTTGGGAGAGATTGTTGCCACTGGTCGAGTTTTCGTACAACAACGCTCATCAGTCCAGCATAGGCATGGCTCCATACGAAGCGTTGTACGGAAGGAGATGCAGAACCCCACTATCATGGGTTCAGGATGAGGATCCGCAGGCGCTGGGCTCGGAGTTTGTGGGAGATACAGATGCTCAGATCAGATTGATCCGAGACAGGATGTTGGAAGCCCAGAGTAGACAGGCGAAATACTACGATGCGAGACATCGCCAAGTGGAGTTCCAGGTGGGGGACCGAGTCTTCTTGAAGATACGGCCGATGCACGGAGTCTCGCGGGTTCGCGGGCGGAGGAAGCTCAGTCCGAGATATATGGGGCCCTACAGGATCCTGGAGCGGATCGGCCCCTTAGCCTATAGACTGGAACTACCGCCGGAGTTAGCGGGATTGCATGACGTCTTCCACGTCTCCTCACTTCGGAGGGCTCTGCTACGCCCTGAGCAGCTGATTCCCTCGGCAGATGGCCCGGTGGCCTCGGATCGGTCAGTCAACATGGAGCCTATCAGGATTGACGATACGGCAGTGCGGGTCTTGCGGAGAAAGAAGGTCCCGTTGGTCAAGGTTCCGTGGAACAATCATGGGCAGGAGGAGCATACATGGGAGCCACAGGACTTGATGCGGCAAAAATATCCGGAACTTTTTCGTCAGGTATACCTCAAAACCCCTCTAGACAATCATTTGCCTTCCTGTTTTAAACCAATGGAATGGAAATTTCAAGAATAGGGGCTAATCTTTTGTTTATTGGGGTGTATATACCTAGTTAGGTGGGCGAATTAAACCTTAGATTCGGAACCGCACAAACAAACGTAGCGTAGGGAGGTAATCATTCGGTTCTCGTGGGATGTTACAAGCTTAACTTTTCCCGATTTGAGTCCCGTAGGCTTAACCTTGATTTCGGGGACGAAATCTTTGTTTTGTTTATTGGGATTTGTAACATCCCATTTCCGGCTAGACCCCTAGGAGTCGGTTGGTTGTGGTAGAACCCTAGGGAGCCCAAAAACTAGAAATAAATCGGCTAAGAAATCGGGTCACGGGTTGGTCACGCCCGTGACCCGCCATGTCACGCCCGTGACAAGGGCGTGACACGCTCGACGATCGTCGATCCCGATTCGACGATCGTCGAACCAAATTTGACCACACTGCCTGTCACGCCCGTGACGCTTAATGTCACGCCCGTGACATAGGGCGTGACCGTGACCGTCGACTTCAGGTCGACGGGCGTCGACCCAAAATTGAACACACGCCATGTCACGCCCGTGACTTGCCTTGTCACGCCCGTGACATTGGGCGTGACCGCGCTCGACGATCGTCGATTCCAGTTCGACGATCGTAGAACCAGAACTAGACATCAGGCATGTCACGCCCGTGACCCGCAGTGTCACGCCCGTGACATTGGGCGTGACCACGCTCGACGATCGTCGATTTCAGCTCGACGATCGTCGGCCAGAATTAGTCACCAGGCCTGTCACGCCCGTGACCCAAGTGTCACGCCCGTGACCACCCTTCGACGATCGTCGATCTCAGTTCGACGATCGTCGAACCCAGAACTACTAACCGGGCCTGTCACGCCCGTGACCCATGTGTCACGCCCGTGACCAAGGCCGAAACGTCAGCCAGACTGGAAATTTCGGTAACCGACGCCTTAATAAATTCTGGCTGTGGGGATGAAAAATCAAGAGCATTCATGGGCCGTTCCCTACTTTAATTATGTTAATAATTAAGGAAAAATTGGGTCCAATAGGAAATTGCCACCTGGCAAGCACCTCTTCATTCCCAACTTTTCAACTGTCATTCGGCATAACCGAAACGTCATAAGAATGTGATTAATGGCCGCCAACGTTTCATCTCCAACGTTCCACCCTTTCCCCTCCCCATTGGCTCATCTATAAAAGATTCCTGACTGCAAGAGGAAAAGGTTACACTCCCTTAACTATTCAGACTTCCTCCTTGTTGTTGAAGAATTTCCGGCGACGCCACCACCGCGCAAATGGCTTCCCGACGCTCTGCCCGCCTTCAACCCGCGAACAAGGTCCTCCCCTCCCTCTTCTTCTGCGGATAGATCTTAGGAATCGTTAGGAGAGATATCGGGCTCAAAAGAGCCAGATCGGGTGAGCGTAATGGTGGTTTTCCGAAGATATCATGGTGGCGGGTTCGCCGGAAACCGCCTCTCCGGCGGCCGTGCCGCCGCCCGACGTTAGCCCTCGCCTCAACGGAGGTGGTGGTGGTGGTGGCCGGCCAGGGAGATGGCTGGGTGGCCGGGAAATAGCTTGGAAAGGCTACAGGAAAATTAGGTTTTCAGTCTCTGGTTCGGGCTGTAGAAGAAGATGAACAGTGCCTTTAATTAGATTTTATTTGTAAAATCAATTTCTGAATGAGATTTCTGTCATGTTAAATAATTTGGGAAAAATACTTAGAGGCTCCTACAGGAAAAGTGGTCAACATAGAAACTGTAGCCCTTGAAGTCTAGTTTTATTCAAAATTAATTTCATTCGATTTGGATTCCTGGTTAGACCACAGCACCCTTTTTGGTGAGGTCTATCCAGAGGGCTGCCTTGACCTTAGAAAAATTCCCCACTCCAATCCAGTCGTCCAAACGACTTGAAATTTGGGATGTGGTCTAATCTTAAATATATCTAGGTGATATCCAAAAATGAGAATTTTTGGAGAATATTTTTCTATAGTTTTTAGAAAAATTCAATAATCCTAGCCGAATTTAATTAGGTGGTTAAATAATTTCCAAACCCTCCCAAATTTTGGTGAGTGGTCCCTGGGTTCACCATAAGGTTCTGTATAATTTTTCATCTCACTTGGAGATGGTTTGGTTTAGAATTGATCAACCCTAAGTTTTGCCCTAATAAGGGGTCTTAGGTTAAAAGTGCATTTTTGAAGTTTGAGTGGTGAGATCACCTCAACAGAGGCTGAGATTTTTACCACTGGCTAGTAATGTTCTCTAGCACCCCCTCATGGAGTTTGAGGTGGATCGGGGTAAGTTTACCCTAAGGACCAAGGCCAAACCCTAAGGATGGACCTTGGTGGTTTGTGGAGGTCATGTGGTCAAATGACCTTGGATTGAACCGAGGTCGGATTATGAGAACCATAGGGCTAATATAGTTCTCTGGATGAAATTTTAGTGGATTTGGAGATCGTTGGGATGTCTAAAAACCTAACCCTAGTTTAGGGCGCAAAACTTATAGAGATAGGAAAGGACACCAAACCACATTGAAAAGTGATGGGAATTGGGTAGAGTGGATTATAGGGGTAGTACAAGCTCTGGATATTTTTCTATGAATTCTATGCTCACTATTTTGGGTACTTCTTTAATGAATTGGTAGTTGCATGATTTGCTTAGAAAATTTATTATGGAGTACAAACTTCCTGGAAATTGATGAAATTTAGGCAGAGAACCTTTATTATGGTTTTAAAACTCTGTGAATTTTTATGGGATTTTTAGAAGTTTAATTCTAAGGCTTTCTTCATTAAGTGTTATTTATCATGGATATTGGACTAAATCTATTTTGGTGCTTAGCAAGCTGATAAAATTATGATTCTCTGCACAAAGATCTTTTATATATCATTCTACTGACTAATGATTTTTCTATAATTTTTAGATGAATAATTTCTGTACTTCCTTCATTAAGTGGGATTAACGTGATTATACTGACTAAATTAATTAGAGGTTAAATACTTTCTATAAAAATCTGAGAATTTGCATTTGAGGTTATCTTGCTGTTATTTAATGAACTTAATTTTTGGGTGGCCATAACTTAAGAATATCATATAGTTCATGTTAAAAATACCCATGGCCAATCTTTGAGAAAAATAAAATAAATATCAGATTAATTAGGAAAATTATAAATTCCTGGATTTAAGCTAATTAGGTCATGATAGTCCTCCAGTAAATATTATAGGAGATTTGGAAGATAATTTGGAGTACCTCCCCTTGTGTACCACATATAGCTTAGGATGGTCTGCATTTAGTAAAACCACGGAATTCTGATAATCGATGGTTGGTAGGGCAAATTTAGAATGAGTTCATTATTAGAAGTCAGGATAAGTAGAATGTGGGACTGGTTAGGATAAGAGAGTACGGGAACGACGAAAGACCGTCCGCCCCGGGAGGAAGAGGAAGAGTCTTAATACGCTAGGGTTAGATTCATTATAACATTAAAAGGGGATTGGGTAAAGGGTAGACAACCAATAATAATAAGTGCCTTGCGAAAGGGAACTTCGGGCCGTAATGCACCGTCTTGGTTCCTAGTGCCCCTTGAGAGCCCTTCACGGGGTATACCGGGGGCAGTCCTGGGCTAACGTAAACCATAGGAGTAATAAATTAAAAGAGCAACTAGTATAACTAGGGTTGCACACACTCACTCCCCGGTAGCTAGGAAAGTAGAATTATAGGATTACTTGCCATCAGACAGTAGCTCTGAAGGTAGATGCACGGACAGTACTGTCCGGGGGGCCGCGGGCTCGAGGGTTGGAGTACGGAGAAAGGTGGTGGGTCATCGGTACTAGGCGATCGATCACACCGACAGCGGTACGATGACTCGGAGAAAAGTCTGGAGGGTACATCCAGCAGCAGTACGCGGATACTCTAGGTTGTGTTCTTCTAGGGGCGTACGGAAGGGCTAGGCCTGGTAGTGTGGTTACCCGCCTAGGAGTGGGGGGCCCGACCCACTGTCTCCGTTTGCCACTACGGAGGTTCCTGGGGGTGAAGCTAGCCTCCCGAACAGGGGGAACTAAAGGTCTGTGCGCATAGAGTCGTGTGTGTGGGTTGCACTTGCATGAATCATGGCATAGCATGTTTGCATATAACCGTCACCCCAACGTATAAATCGGTATGGGACTTTTTATACGATGGGAGCCTTGCAGAAGATCCCTTAACTTATAAGTTTGTATGGGCATTCATATAAGTTAAGGTTACTTACATACTTACTTACTGTTCTCTAGTTGTCTTTTTATATAAATTGCTTCTTATTAATTGTTCTACCTTTTACAACATTTATACTGCTCCCCGATATAACTTGCTAGTTAGGTCCACCGACACTTGCTTGTCTATTCTCCACTTTTGTAGCTTCCCTTTCCTCCTCTCCGCCCGGTGCTTAGGAGCCGTGGTGGGAGGGGTAGGGGATGATAGGGCTTAGTCTTTATGACTAATGGTTTTCGAACCAAACATTACAGGAGCTCCGGATGGGAGACAGGGACCAGCACCAGCGGAGTACGGTGCGCATGGAGGTGGGACAGTCTAGCACCGGTGCACCTGCGACCAGCTCCGTGAGTGATTAGCATTTTCTTAGCTTCCGCGATGAGAGACTTGTAGTGAGGACTCTGATGTACTGGGCTCAAGCCCATTTATCTATTTCTTATTATTGTATTGATGGACTGGATATGATTCTCTTTTATATACATGTTTTCTGTGGACTTGTTTACACTTTTGTATAAATGCTTCTCTCGTTTGTGATCGAAAAGGGCCGGCAGAATTGGCGATTTGTAGTGGTTGCCTTCTCGAGATGTCGGTGCCACCGCAAAGCGGCAATTCTGGGCTAAGACCCCCGGTGGTTGAAAAAAAAAAAAAATGGGGGTAGTACTGGTGATGAGGAGTGGTTTGAAAACTCCTTATCAAGGAGGTCTCGGGTTCGATCCCCGGCCTCAACAACCCGCCTGTGAATGGAGAGGGGTTGGGGTGTACGGCCTGCAGGCTTGAATGTGATAGGCTTACTGCCAGTAGTGGGCCCGGGTCTGGACTACTGGTGGGCCGGCGGTGCCAGCTGGGTCCCGTGGGTTGGCGGGCCTGGACTGTTATAAAAAGTGCACTTTTTGTAACGGTCCAGGCCCGCCAACCCGCGGGACCCAGCTGGCACCGCCGGCCCACCAGTAGTCCAGACCCGGGCCCACTACTGGCAGTAAGCCTATCACATTCAAGCCTGCAGGCCGTACACCCCAACCCCTCTCCATTCACAGGCGGGTTGTTGAGGCCGGGGATCGAACCCGAGACCTCCTTGATAAGGAGTTTTCAAACCACTCCTCATCACCAACTGAGCTGCAGCTCAATTGGTGATGAAGGTTGAAAGAACTCCATAGTTAAGCGTGCTTGGGCGAGAGTAGTACTGGGATGGGTGACCTCCTGGGAAGTCCCCGTACGACCCAACTTAACTGTCGAGTTCGCTCATCAAAGGGGGGTTGTGGCCACCAACAACCCGCCTGTGGAGGGAGAGGGGTTGGGGTGCTTGGGCTGCAGCCCGGTAGCGATGCCTGGAGGGCGGAGCCGTAACGCTGTTACGTACGCGCCAGGGTCGTTACAATAAAAAGTGCACTTTTTATAACGGTCCAGGCCCGCCAACCCCGCGGGACCCAGCTGGCACCGCCGGCCTACCAGAGTCCAGACCCGGGCCCACTACTGGTAGTCAGCCTATCACATCAAGCCTGCAGGCCAATGCACCCCAACCCCTCTCCATCCAGGCGGGTTGTTGGTGGCCGTAGCCCCCCTTAGATGAGTCAAACTCGATAGTCAAGCCCGCACTACGGGGACTTCCCAGGAGGTCACCCATCCCAGTACTACTCCAGCCCGAGCACGCTTAACTATGAAGTTCTTTCAACTCTCATCACCAATTGAGCGTGCTCGGGCTGGAGTAGTACTGGGATGGGTGACCTCCTGGGAAGTCCCCGTAGTGCGGGCTTGACTATCGAGTTTGACTCATCTAAGGGGGGCTACGGCCACCAACAACCCGCCTGGATGGAGAGGGGTTGGGGTGCATTGGCCTGCAGGCTTGATGTGATAAGCTGACTACCAGTAGTGGGCCCGGGTCTGGACTCTGGTAGGCCGGCGGTGCCAGCTGGGTCCCGCGGGGTTGGCGGGCCTGGACCGTTATAGAGGGCAACTTTGAAGGTCAAGAAGAACTCTGGCGGAGAACCTGCAGAGAGAGAGAGAGAGAGAGAGAGAGAGAGAGAGAGAACCTGCAGAGAGAGAGGAGGAAATTCCGGAGAGGAAAAAGCTGGAAATAAAGGGAAAATGGGGGTTATTTATTGATTTTTAGGGGGTCGGTCCGATAATTTTGCTGAATAACTACCGGACGGACGAATGGGAATGCCCGGATTTGAGCACGCTGATCGCCATTTTTAGGGAAATGATGACTCTGCCCCCCCCCCCCCCCGGCCAAAAAAGGCCCACCCGGGGAAACGGGTAGCCCGACGAGCCCAGCGACTGGACGAGGTCGGCGGCCAAGGACACGAGTACCCTTACGTCAGGCGCCAAAGGCTTGCCTAGCCTTGTGGAGGTTGGCCAAGGCCGCCCGGGCACTGGGCGGACGCGGGGCGGCTGGCCTTGCGATAGTCAACCGAGGCTGCCCAGGCGTCGGGCAGCCAAGGCATGATCGGTCTCACTGCAGTGAAAGAACTTCGTAGTTAAGCGTGCTCATGCTAGAGTAGTCATGGGATGGGTGACATCTAGGGAATTCCCCGCGCTTCCCGCTTAAATTGAGGTTCCTCATCAAAAGGGAGGTCATGGCATCCAACAACCCGCATGTGAATTGAGAGAGGGTTGGGGTATACAATTTGCAAACCAGTTGAGGTTGAACCCTTGCGATCTATGTACTGGGGGTGCCGACGGTCGTCCTTGCGAGTTGTATGTTGGGGAGGCCGTTATAATTCGCGCCTCGGGAGGATTTCAGCTCCATCTAGTGGAGGTACATATGGACCTCTGTCCATTTTACCTTGATAATAGAGGGACACATGGTCCCTTATAGTTGTAGTGACAAAGATCCTTTATTCATTCGCGCTTCAGGAGGACTCAGGGTCCATCCAGTGGATGTGGCGAAGAACCTTTGTTCGCCAGCGCCTCAGGAGGACTCGGAGCTTGTCCGGTGGAGATGGCAAAGAACCTTTATTTATTCGCTCCTCCAGAGGACTCAGTGGTCCGTCTAGTGGAGCTGGCGTAGAACATTTCTTCGTTCGTGCCTCGGGAGTACTCGGGGTCCATCCGGTGGAGGTGGCGAATAACCATTGTTCATTCATGCTTTAGGAGGACTCGGGGGTTCCGACAGACCAGCTGAGGCTGAACCCTTACGAGCTATGTGTTGGGGGTGCTGGCGGTCATCCTTGCGAGCTGTGTGTTTGGGAGGTCGTTACAGTTCGCGTCTTAGGAGGACTCGGGGTCCATCCAATGGAGGTGCAGATAGATCTTTGTCCATCTTACCTTGGTAGTAGAGGATATGGGGTCTATTCTATTGGAGGAGGCGAAGATCTTTTATTCTTTCACGCCTTAGGAGGACTCAAGGTCCGTTCAGTAAAGGTGGCGAAGACCTTTATTTGTTCGCACCTTAGGAGGACTCGGGGTCTGTCCAGTGGAGGTGGAAAAGAACTTATATTTGTTTGCTCCTCTAGAGGACTCGAGATCCATCCGGTGGAGGTGACGATGAACCTTTGTTCGTTCGTTCCTTAGGAGGACTCGGGGTCCGTTCGGTGCAGGTGGTGAAGAATAATTGTTCATTCGCGCCTCAGGAGAACTCATGGTCTATTTGGTGTAGGTGGCGAAGAACCTTTATTTGTTAGCGCCTCAGGAGGACTCGGGGTCCGTCCGGTGGAGGTGGCAAAGAATCTTTGTTCATTTGGGCCTTAGGTGGACTCAGGGTCCTTCCAGTTGAGGTGGCGAAGAACCTTTTTTCGTTCGCATCTCAAAGGACTCAGAGTCCATCCAGTGAAGGTGGCAAAGAATATATGTTCGTTTGTGCCTTAGGAGGACTCATGGTTCGTATGATGGAGGTGGAGAAGAACCTTTGGTCATTCTTATAACATCCCTGACCTGCAAATAATATATAGCATGGGTCCGGCCGGCGCCCCAAAACATATAAAATTCACAAAAGCCTAAAATGCTAAATATTGATAATAGAAATAACTAACATTCCACACCAGTGTTTGAGCAAAGCGAAAACTAGAAGTAAAAGTCCACAACATATACAAAGATAGTATGACCTTAAGGCCTTACATAGCTTTCAAAACCACTTAATAAAAGCACTAAGGTTAAGCACGAAATAGAGGAGAAATGATCTCCAGCTCCTTAGCAACCCTTAGGCTCTGGCCCTCTACACACTGCTATGAGCTACACCACCTAAAATCAAGAACAAACGAGCGACAAAACGAAGGTTAGCATGGGGCTGACCAACACAATGTAACGACCCCTCCCCCACGACCATCCCAACGGACTTCAGGTCGAGTACATCGCTCTCCTACAAGAATGCACAAAAACAAAAACAGAAAATACACAGAACAAAGGGGCACACAAGGGATCCATGTAGTGTGTCGTCATACAAGCGGTAAAACACTCAAAACCATATGACCCATGACGAGAGGCGTCTGTTTGCCTTTCGTACTTGCCTGTAACGATAGGAGTAACAGGTCTCGCAATAACGAGTGTGATAGAGAGGCTCAAAGTCCACATCTATCCCTAAGAGCGTGATTGAAAGGAGAACAACCCACTACTGTCCAAACGAGAGTGACAGATGGGGAAAAAAATCCACAACTGTCTGAAGGAGCACAACAAGGAGTATAGCATTACCCCCAGTCCTGAAATGTCGTGACAGGAGAAACTAACTTGTCTCCAGTCAACATGTGCTCGTTTCATAACGTATACTAAATGAGCTCTCGTATTAACCCACAAGAACATCATTCTATCGGGCCCAATAAAGGAATGTCTAGGCACGGGGAATTCACGAATAAAGCTCATGAATTTCTACCATCACTACGACGAATAATATGGGACATTCATGTAGGTGCACCTAGGGCTAATCACAATGTAGATCATAGAAACATCACTGATCCGGGCGTATTGCCACTGGTAGGCTTCACACAGCATGCCTAAATCAAAACTAGCATGTCAGATCACTAAATGTGCATTTATACCGAGGACGGACACAATCGACTCGGAGGTTCTCAATGAACCGAGGGAAACACACACAACATCCAATTGGAGGCGAATGGCCCTCCTAAGAAAAGTAAAAGCAGAAAACTAAACCGGGGTCATAATCACATGCCCTGACGGAGTCCCGGCTCTACACCGCATAGTGGGAGAGGGACTCTACGTGCAGCTTATATATAAACATACGTCGAGGTCGCAATCTCACACCCTGGAGGAGTCCTCGTCCTCAACTGAAATGATGTGAGGAACTCTCATTGCACGAATATAATTATAAGCATAAAAATATCAAAACAACAGTCCCAAGACTGAAGAAAAGAGTCGTTACCTTTAACATGCGCCTCAAAGGTATTTTGACTTGAACTAACTTTGACGGCTAGAAACTGCAATGACTACCCATGCGCAGATCTGCTTTCCACGCATTTGGTGATGAAGAGTTGTTTGAAGGCTCTTTATCAAGGAGGTTACGGGTTCAAGACCCAACCTCAATAATGCATCGCGACCGAGAAACAGGTGCGAAGAGGCTTTGGGGTGTTTGGGCTGCAACCCGGTAACATAGTCCTGGCCAGGCTCGCTGAGCTGGTGGAAATGGTGTAACAATAAAAAGTGCATTTTTTTTGTAACAGCCTCCCCAGCACACAACTCGCAAGGACGATTGTCGGCACCCCCAACACACAGCCCGCAAGAGTTCAGCCTCAACTGGTTTGTAGACTGTATACCTCAATCCTCCTCCATCCACAAGCTTGTTGTTGGAGATCGCAATCTCCCATTTGATGAGAAACCTCAAGTTAAGTGTGCAACACAGAGACTTCCCAGGAGGTCACCCTTCTCATGACTACTTTAGTCTGAGCATGCTTAACTACAAAATTCTTTCACTTTTCATCACCAATTGAGTTGCGAGCATGCGCATATAATAGGTGTATGGGCACGCACGCACATTGGTGTATGGGCATGCGCAATGGGCGTATGGATGCACACATTGGGCATATTGGCACGTGCGTGCACAAGCATAAAGGTCGTGTATGTGCGCAATGGGCGTATGGGGCGTGAATGGGTTTCATGCAACGGGTGTGCGCCTCGCGCTTATGGGTCATGCGTGTGCCTGGGAGCCAGCGCTTCGAGGGGCACGCCCGCGCTTCGGGGGGGGGGGGCCCGCGCTTCGGGGGCACACCCGCTCTTCAGGGGCGCGCCCGCGCTTCGGGGGGGGGGGGTGCCCGCCAGCGCTTCAGAGGATTTCGTGCCCAGAGAACACTCGTGAGAACTTTACCTTACTTGATGACGCAAGTAATCGACATGCAAGAGAGGAGCTCGTGCAGGAGCCCAGGCTACGACATCAACAATCTTGACTTCATCTCGCTAAGAGGGGCAAGTAGCTGACATGCAGGAGAGGACCTCATGCAGAGGACTGTACTATGACAACAACGCTCTTGAGGTCTTCATCTCACTTGGGGGGGAAGTAGCAGACATGCAGGAGAGGAGCTCATGCAGGGGCCCAGACTACGACGACAACACTCTTGAGGCTTTCATTTCACTTGAGGGGGGCAAGTAGCCGACATACAGGAAAGGAGCTCGTGCATGGGCCCAAACTATGTCAACAACACTCTCGAGGCCTTTATTTCACTTGAGGGGGAAAGTACCCGACATGTAGGAGAGGAGCTCGTACAAGGGCCCGGACTACCACAACAACACTCTCGAGGCCTTCATTTCACTCTATTGGAGCTTGAGGAGACCGAGCGGTTTTATATCTAGCTGCAACGGTCTGCTTCTCTCAACGGTCTGGAGGTTTGGCTCAGCTGTCTGATGGTGAACCTCAGCTAGCAGTCAGGAGGAAATCAACAGTGGCGGTCTGAGGGATAGTCGCAGCAATGGCTTGGGTGTTAGTCGCAACAGCGGTCTGGCAATTAACCGCAACAGCGGTCTAGAGGTTAGTCGCAATGGTCTGGTTGTAGCCGCAACAATAAAGTGGATGTTAGTTGCAGCGGTCTGTAGGTAGCCGTCGCGGTGATTACCATCCGGCTAGTTTCTCCATGACTCTGAAGCGATCGTCAGGGGTAACAATCTCCTTCTTGGACAAGTGAAGTCCTACTTTATGCATGTGCATGGGATCCTCCACCAAGAGGAGGAAAGCGTAAGCGATTCCAGTGATCGAGTCTGCATTTAGATTCGGAAGTGTGTAGTACGGAATAGGCATGCTGTGTGAAGCCCATCTGGATGGATGTCTAGATTGGTGAAGTTGCGAACCGGAGAAGACTCTGTGTATAAATCGATTAGCTTGCGAAGATTGTAAGGACGATTGTGAATTATGAGAAGGATGTTTTGTATAGCTCCTTTGGTTGGTTGCTCGGCACGAGCTGGTTGATGGATTAGAAAGTGGCACTATGTGCCTGTGTTGAGAGATGGATACGAGAACCTCTGAGTGGGTGGGCCACCCAACAAGTTCTGCGGTAGGATTGTTGTGAGCGAGTACCTCTGAGTGGGATGGGTGCGAGAGGTCTCCAACAGGGGTTTGGCAGCTGATGCCCATGGCCAACAAGTTAAGAACCTCTGAGTGGGTAGGCCACTCAACAAGTTCAGTGGTAAGATCGTCGTGAGCGGTCGGTTGGTAGCACTGTAAATGGGGGGGTTGCGGGCCTTCCCGGCGTGTCGATTGATAATGCTCAATGGTTGTCGTGAGGTGAACACCTCTGAGTGAGACGGGCGAGGATGTATCCAGCACACATATTGTAGTAGACTAGTGCTCGGTCACTAAGTGGAGAACCTCTAATCGGTGGTGTACTAAGGATGTACTGGTACACCGTAAGCGTGCCCTGAGTGCACGGAGTGTCTGGCACGAAGACCAATGTTTGTGATGTGATTGTGGCAGATATATATATATGTGTTGTGATTGTATTGCATGCAGGGAAGGAACCACTGCCCCGGGTAAGGGGTAAGGTCGTTATAATTGGTCAGCTGAATGCTGACCGTTGCTTTGTTGATCACCCTTGGGGTGAACGTTCTTATGTAGGTGTTGCGGGCTAATGGGAATGAGCGGGCTGAATCCCTTGCTGCGGCTGCTGGTAGGCCCTCGAAGGTCGTGCGAAGCTTTGGATTTCATGTGTGGCCGGCCTGCGTGCCGATGTAGGAAATCATATTATGTAAAGAGCAACTTGTAAGGCCTTAAGGCCGTGAGCGTTTGAGTTGTAAACATTCCTGGTGTTATCTATATATAAATGAGTTGTTTATATATTAGTAGTGGACATTCATTGGATGAGTTCTTGCAAGCTTTAAACTTCCGCTAGAATGATCTGGGTTAGGGTACGATGGTATTTTGGTATTAACCTGTGACCTCGCCGTCTGTTTGTGGCATATAATGTGGGGCCCCGGCCGGACCTTCTATTATATGTTATTTAACAGGTCGGGTTGTTACATTTTGGTATCAGAGGCCCCTCGGTCTTCCGTTTTCGAATTCGTGGCTGAATTCTTTTATCGGGCGAACACGTGTACGTGCGAACCGTTTTAACATAAATGAACTCAAGAATGTCCACTAGGAATGTGAGGGTTTGGGCATGTTTGCCGTTTTGGATTGGAGGTTATTGATATCTTGTTCACGTATAGGTGACAAGGAGTAAAGCTGGGCAATCTGAGCCCCAGCATTCGGATGAGAGTGCGACACCATCTGAGGTGCTCACACCTCCTCCTTCTGCGGAAACTGTACGCCTAGTTGCGGAGGTGGTATTTTCCATGATTCAAGCACAACCTATTGGGCAGACAAGGCCTGCAGTGGAGCCAGTAGGGGTTGGGGCTGTACAACCCCGTATTCGCGGAGTAGGGTCCCTTCGGCAGGCGCAGGGCTAGTTTTAAGCTTTTAAGCTTTTTGGATATTTTGGACTCTTTGTGGCCAATTTTGGCTTTAGCTTGGAAATATACTAGTAGGGGGAGGAAAAATTTGCCTCCCCCTTGCCCCCTTCTTTGAGGGTCGGGTGCGGCAAGTTGGTCGGCACCCCCAGACGGGGTGAAGGGCGAGGTGGGGGCAGCGGGGTCGACTGGAGACCATGGTCTCGTCCCCCCTGCCCCTTAGCCCCGAGCAGGGGCGAGACCGGCCGGTCAGGCGCGGTCTCGCCCGCGCGGCCAGTTTCGGGCGAGACCGCCGGCCAGGCAAGGTCTCGCCCGCGCGGCCAGCTCCGGGTGAGACCGCCGGCCAGGCAAGGTCTCGCCCGTGCAGCCAGCCCCGGGCAAGACCGTCGGCCAGGCGAGGTCTCGCCCGCGCGGCCAGCTCCGGGCGAGACCGCCGGTCAAGCGAGGTCTCGCCTGCGCGGCCAGCTCCGGGCGAGACCGCTGGCCAGGCAAGGTCTCGCCCGAGCGGCCAGCTCCGGGCGAGACCGCCGACTAGGCGAGGTCTCGCCCGCGCGGCAAGCTCCGGGCGAGACCGCCGGTCAGGCGAGGTCTCGCCCGCGCGGCCAGCTCCAGGCGAGACCGCCGGCCAGGCGAGGTCTCCCCCGCGCGGCCAGCTCCAAGCGAGAACGCCGGCCAGGCGAGGTCTCGCCCGCGCGGCCAGTTCCGGGCGAGACCGCCAGCCAGGCGAGGTCTCGTTCGCGCGACCAGCTTCGGGCGAGACCACCGGCCAGGTGAGGTCTCGCCCGTGCGTCCAGCCCCGGGTGACCAGGGTGGGTCGGGGGTTGTGGTTTGGCGTGGTCTCGTCCTTGGACCTTTTTACCCCCGGGGGGAATTTCCTTCTTTTCCCCCCGGTGTGGAGGTTTGCTATTGGCTTGAGGCATATTTGCCCTAGGGGCATTTTGGTCTTTTTCCCCCCAAGACTTGGAAAAACTATAAATAGACCCTTGAGGGTGCCTTGGAGAGGATTCATTCATTCCTTAGCCACAAAAATCTCTTTGGCTTTCTTCCTCCAAGGCACCTAGCTCAAGCATTGGCTAGGGAGGGGGAGACCTCAAAGGTCTTTCGGGTGTGAGGTGGGACCTCCACGTTAGAGCCGAGGGTCTGTCCCATAGCTTCCTAAGTCTTCAGTCTGTGACGTTCTTCCGAGCATAGTAGGTGTGAGGTCACCCCTTTCCCCAAGGGTCGAACTCCACATAAGTCAATTTTGGCTTCAGTCATTTTTGGCTTCAACAGTTTTAGTGCGGTGAGCGTGGAGAGTGACCAGCACAGAAAATCTCGGGAGAGTGTCATGGCTGGAGATCAGGGAGGTAGTGATGACCTCGGTGGTCTCCCCAACCCAGGACCCTTCGTAGGAAGGGAAGAGTTCATGGCTTCCATCTCAGGCATCATGGATATGCTGAGAAGCATTGCCCCGCTGGCTGACAGCTCAACCCCCACCCCCCAGGGACTAGCTCCCAGGGGTCTCGGCGAGCTAACCCAGAGTGGTCTCGGCGAGCTGGCTCCTAGGGGGCAAAGCGAGATCACCCCGGCAGGGGGAGAAGTAAGTGTGCCGGATAGGAGGCCTGGGAAGGAGAGGATGGGAGAGGGGGTCGAGCGAGACCTCCTCGGCCGGGAACTGTTCCCTAGCCCGGCGAGAGCTAGCCCTCCTGGAGAGCAGGTTGCGCGGATAGAGGTGGCGAGAACTCCCCTTAGGGGGTCACCCTTCAGCGAGCTGATCATCTCAGCTCCCGTTCCCGAGGGTTTCAGAGAGCCAGACATGGCTTACTATACCGGGAAGGATGACCCCGTCCAGCACCTACAGTGGTTCGAGGATGCCGTCTCCATCAGGCCGATGACGGACGCCTTCAAGTGACGTCTATTTGTGATCACCTTGAAAGAGAAGGCGAGGGACTGGTTCCATCAACTCCCTCCAAGGTCCATCTTTGGGTTCGAAGACTTGAGCCGGAGCTTTCAGCTTCGCTTCTCCACCTCCAAGAAGAGGAAGAAGGGTCCTGAGTCCCTCTTCCTGATAAAGCAAAGGGCTGAGGAGTCGCTGGCCCACTACGTTGACAGGTTCCAGGAGGAGGTCCTTGACATCCAAGAGGTGCCAGGGTATGCCCTCCAGATGGCGTTCACGGTGGGGTTGCGCGAAGGGTTCTTCAAGATGAGCTTGACTCGGAAGACCCCCCTTTCCTTCGAGGAGCTGATGGAAAGGGCGGCAGAGGAGATAGCCATGGAGGTAGCCAACCCGGCCTTTGTGAAGAAGTTGGCAAAGTTGACGGAGGTGGAGTCAAAAGAGCAAGGTGGCTCGAGGCACCAGGAAGGAAGGAGGAGAGAAGAGCAGAGAGCTCACGGGTTCCAGAGACAGGAGGGTCCGAAGCCAGGCTGGAGGCCGCAGGGAGGACCTGCCCATGGTCCAGGAAGAGCTCTCATCCAGGATGGGGGGAACTTTGATGGGGGCCAAGGGAGGTTCAACTTCCAGAGGAAAGCCCCAAGACAGCTCCTGCCCCCACCCCAGCAAGCAATGACGATTGGCCGAAGGGAGAGGAAGAATCGCAGAGGGAAGGGGGGAGTCAGAGTGGAGCTACCGTACTGCGACTTCCACCAGTTGGAAGGTCACGCTATGGCTACCTGCCCCGAGTTCCTAGAGGTGAGGGGGGCGAGAGCTCCAGCCCAGCAGCCGCCGGAGCGGATCGAAGCTCTGCCCCAAGGAGGTGGAGGAGGTGATGATGTGTGTGAGGACCGGGTCGATGTAGGACCCCGAGGTGGTATAGCCGTGATCCACGGGGGGGGGGGGGGGGTGGGGATCGAAGCCGCTCGGAAGGCAAGTCTCCATGTGATGTATCGACGGAGCGTTACCTCGACATCCCAGACCCCTCCCCCGGAGGAAAGGGTCACCTTCTCGTCAAAGGACATGCCAGAGCATGAGGATCCCTTCTGCGACGCCCTGGTCATCCAGGCGGTCGTCGAAGGCTTCACCATCTCCCGGATCTTGGTTGATAACGGAAGCTCGGTCAACGTCATTTTCAAGAAGGCGTTCGAGGAGATGAAGGTGGAGCCAAGGAGGGTAGTGGCATCAGATGGACCTCTGTTTGGATTCTCAGGGGGGAGGAAGGAGGTGGAAGGTGGAGTCGGACTCCAGGTGAAGTTAGGAGGGACCTCAAGGAACTGCATGTTCGTCATTATCGACGCTCCAAGCAGCTACAATGCCATCTTCGGAAGGCCTCTCATCAGCGCCTTCCGGTGTGTGCCCTCATCCTTCCACCAGTGCATCAAGTTCAACTCAGATGGGATCCAGGTCAGGATTAAGGGAGACTCTAGGATGGCGAGGCAGTGCTACGTCACGGCAGTCAACACCATCTCTTGGTTGGCTAAGGTGGAGGAGATGGAGAAGATCATAGAGAGCCTGAGTATGATTGAGGTGTCCAGTGGGATAGAACCTGATGGCGACCACTAGGCCCCCTGAAGAAGCCTCGTCTCGGCGGAGTCATGTATCTTATTTTTCTTTATGTTGTAATGAGTCCAACCTCCGACCGGTAGGGTTGGGAGGGTCATGTAACCCAACTATTTTCCCCTTTTGAGGATGTTGAATCTTGGCAGAGTTCAGGTGACATGCCCCGTCCCTAAGTCCTTTTGCTCCGAGATGATTCCGCTGCCAGGCTCTCACTAGCTGGCAGGGCAGGTTGATCTCTCGTGGAAGCTAAGTCCTTTTGCTCCGAGATGATTCCGCTGCTAGGCTCTCACTAGCTGGCAGGGCAGGTTGATCTCTCGTGGAAGCTAAGTCCTCTTGCTCCGAGATGATTCCGCTGCCAGGCTCTCACTAGCTGGCAGGGCAGGTTGATCTCTCGTGGAAGCTAAGTCCCTTAGCTCCGAGATGATTCCGCTGTCACGCTCTCACTAGCTGGCAGGGCAGGTTGATCTCTCGTGGAAGCTAAGTCCTCTTGCTCCGAGATGATTCCGCTGCTAGGCTCTCACTAGCTGGTAGGGCAGGTTGATCTCTCGTGGAAGCTAAGTCCTTTTGCTCCGAGATGATTCCGCTGCCAGGCTCTCACTAGCTGGCAGGGCAGGTTGATCTCTCGTGGGAGCTAAGTCCTCTTGCTGCGAGATGATTCCGTTGTCAGGCTCTCACTAGATGGCAGGGCAGGTTGATCTCTCGTGGAAGCTAAGTCCCTTAGCTCCGAGATGATTCCGGTGTCAGGCTCTCACTAGCTGGCAGGGCAGGTTGATCTCTCGTGGAAGCTAAGTCCTCTTGCTCCGAGATGATTCCGCTGCCAGGCTCTCACTAGCTGGCAGGGCAGGTTGATCTCTCGTGGAAGCTAAGTCCCTTAGCTCCGAGATGATTCCGCTGCCAGGCTCTCACTAGCTGGCAGGGCAGGTTGATCTCTCGTGGAATCTAAGTCCTCTTGCTCTGAGTTGATTCCGCTGCCAGGCTCTCACTAACTGGTAGGGCAGGTTGATCTCTCGTGGAAGTTAAGTCCTTTTGCTCCGAGATGATTCCGCTGCCAGGCTCTCACTAGCTGGCAGGGCAGGTTGATCTCTCGTGGGAGCTAAGTCCTTTTGCTCCGAGATGATTCCGCTGTCAGGCTCTCACTAACTGGCAGGGCAGGTTGATCTCTCGTAGAGGTTGACTTTTTACCCTGAGGGGGTCTCGCCACCCAGGCTCTCATCAGCTGGCATGGCAGGTTGACCCCCCAAGAGGCTAAGTGTTTTTTACCCAGAGGGGGTCTCGCCACCCAGGCTCTCATCAGCTGGCATGGCAGGTTGACCCCCCCAGGAGGCTAAGTGTTTTTTACCCTTAGGGGGTCTCGCCACCCAGGCTCTCATCAGTTGGCATGGCAGGTTGACCCCCCCAAGAGGTTTAAGTCTTTTTACCCTGAGGGGGTCTCGCCACCCAGGCTCTCATCAGCTGGCATGGCAGGTTGACCCCCCCCAGGAGGTTTAAGTCTTTTTACCCTGAGGGGGTCTCGCCACCCAGGCTCTCATCAGCTGGCATGGCAGGTTTACCCCCCAGGAGGCTAAGTGCTTTTTACCCTGAGGGGGTCTTGCCACCCAGGCTCTCTTTAGCTGGCATGGCAGGTTGACCCCCCCAGGAGGCTAAGTGCTTTTTACCCTGAGGGGGTCTCGCCACCCAGGCTCTCATCAGCTGGCATGGCAGGTTGACCCCCCCAGGAGGCTAAGTGTTTTTTACCCTGAGGGGGTCTCGCCACCCAGGCTCTCATCAGCTGGCATGGCAGGTTGACCCCCCTAGGAGGTTTAAGTCTTTTTACCCTACGGGGGTCTCGCCACCCAGGCTCTCATCGGCTGGCATGGCAGGTTGACCCCCCAGGAGGTTTAAGTCTTTTTACCCTGAGGGGGTCTCGCCACCTAGGCTCTCATCAGCTGGCATGGCAGGTTGACCCCCCCAGGAGGCTAAGTGCTTTTTACCCTGAGGGGGTCTTGCCACCCAGGCTCTCATCAGCTGGCATGGCAGGTTGACCCCCCCAGGAGGCTAAGTGTTTTTTACCCTGAGGGGGTCTCGCCACCCAGGCTCTCATCAGCTTGCATGGCAGGTTGACCCCCCCCCCAAGAGGTTTAAGTCTTTTTACCCTGAGGGGGTCTCGCCACCCAGGCTCTCATCGGCTGGCATGACAGGTTGACCCCCCCAGGAGGTTTAAGTCTTTTTACCCTAAGGGGGTCTCGCCACCCAGCTCTCATCAGCTGGAAGGGCAGGTTGACCCCCCCAGGAGGTTGTCTTTTTACCCTGAGGGGGTCTCGCCACCCAGGCTCTCATCAGCTGGCAGGGCAGGTTGACCCCCCCAGGAGGTCTTCTTTTTACCCTGAGGGGGTCTCGCCACCCAGGCTCTCATCAGCTGGTATGGCAGGTTGACCCCTCGAAAGAGGCCTCATAATCTTTCGACACCGCGAGAGCAAGCTACACTCAGCGAATACGTTGGGTTGGATGTTTCTTTCCGAGCTTGTGCCAACCTCGAAAAGAGCGGGGATTGTGTACAATCCCGTATTTGCGAAGTAGGGTCCCTTCGGCAGGCGCAGGGCCAGTTTTAAGCTTTTAAGCTTTTTGGATATTTTGGACTCTTGGTGTCCATTTTTGGCTTTAGCTTGGAAATATACTAGTAGGGGGAGGAAAAATTTGCCTCCCCCTTGCCCCCTTCTTTGAGGGTCGGGTGCGGCAAGTTGGTCGGCACCCCCAGACGGGGTGAAGGGCGAGGTGGGGGCAGCGGGGTCGACTGGAGACCATGGTCTCGTCCCCCCTGCCCCTTAGCCCCGAGCAGGGGCGAGACCGGCCGGTCAGGCGCGGTCTCGCCCGCGCAGCCAGTTCCGGGCGAGACCGCCGGCCAGGCGAGGTCTCGCCCGTGCGGCCAGCCCCGGGGGAGACCGCCGGCCAGGCGAGGTCTCGCTCGTGCGGCCAGCCCCGAGCGAGACCGTCGTCCAGGCGAGGTCTCGCCCGCGCGGCCAGCTCCGGGCGAGACCGCCGGTCAGGCGAGGTCTCGCCCGCGCGGCCAGCTCTGGGCGAGACCGCCGGCCAGGCGAGGTCTCGCCCGTGCGGCCAGCTCCGGGCGAGACCGCCGGCCAGGCGAGGTTTCGCCCGCGCGGCCAGCTCCGGGCGAGACCGCCGGCCAGGCGAGGTCTCGCTCGCGCGGCCAGTTCCGGGCGAGACCGCCGGCCAGGCGAGGTCTCGCCCGCGCGGCCAGCTTCGGGCGAGACCGCCGGCCAGGCGAGGTCTCTCCCGTACGGCCAGCCCCGGGTGACCAGGGTGGGTCGGGGGTTGAGGTTTGGCGTGGTCTCGTCCTTGGACCTTTTTACCCCCGGGGGGGAATTTCCTTCTTTGCCCCCCGGTGTGGAGGTTTGCTATTGGCTTGAGGCATATTTGCCCTAGGGGCATTTTGGTCTTTTTCCCCCCAAGACTTGGAAAAACTATAAATAGACCCTTGAGGGTGCCTTGGAGAGGATTCATTCATTCCTTAGCCACAAAAATCTCTTTGGCTTTCTTCCTCCAAGGCACTTAGCTCAAGCATTGGTTAGGGAGGGGGAGACCTCAAAGGTCTTCCGAGTGTGAGGTGGGACCTCCACGCTAGAGTCGAGGGTCTGTCTCATAGCTTCCTAAGTCTTCAGTCCGTGACGTTCTTCCGAGCATAGTAGGTGTGAGGTCACCCCTTTCCCCAAGGGTCGAACTCCACAGAAGTCAATTTTGGCTTCGGTCATTTTTGGCTTCAATAGGGGCGAGGCAAGAGCGTGTTGAAGCTTGGATTTATGAGAAAGCAGCGGACGAGCAACTGAAGCGGTTTATGGATTTTCATCCACCTACGTTTGTCGGGGCGAATTCCCCAATGCAGGCGGAAGAATTGCTCTCAAGAGTGAAGAGGATCCTGACAGCGATCAGGATTGATGAGGGGCAGAAAGTCACTTTAGCCACTTTCCTGCTGGAAGGAGAGGCGATACTTTGGTGGGATGAGGTCGAGATGCACCAGTTGACAGGCAGAGGCCTGGGAGAGATTTCGATGGACGAATTCTCCATATTGTTTTGGGCAAAGTATTTGCCAGTATCGCGGAGAATTGCGATGGAGAACGAATTCCAACGTCTGGTGCAGGGTGAGAAGACTGTTGATGATTACCTACATGAGTTCATAAGGCTGGGGCGTTATACGGGGTCAACGTTTGCGGAAGAGGCGCGGAAGACAAATAGGTTCTATGAAGGACTTCGTGATGAGCTGCGGTTGGCCCTCCCGAGTTTAGTACACCAAGGCTTCCAAGCCTTAGTAGATACAGCCTGTGCGCTGGATAAAGATTTGAAACGGATGCAGGACAAGAAGAACTTGGCGGCGTAAAAGTCGGAGTTCAAAGTTTCGCAGTCCGAACAATCGGAGTTTAGGAAACGTGATAAGAAGCGGTTCAGGCCTGCTGAACAAGCTCAGCCGAATGTTACTTCGGGAGAAACGTACGGGCAAGGACGTGTGGAGACACGTACGTGTTTTAACTGTAGGAAGCAGGGGCATATTGCCCTAGATTGTTGGAGTGGTGCCTCAAAGGGTGAGAAAAAGTCAGGTGCGTCCTATGAGGAAAAGGGCAAGGCTGTGGTAGAGTCATCTACATCTCGGGCACAGCCTCGAATGTATATTCTCCAATTGCAGGAGCCGCAAAGCTCGAATCGTGAAGAGCAGCCTAATCGCGTGCATAACCTGGAGTTGAAGGAGGTTGTCAAGAGGCTTCTAAAAGACGCGGATGAGCGGAAATAAATTGGAGTGTGCACTTTATTGATGTTATGTTGTACTTGTACATATTGTATGTATGTGTGTTTGTGAAAACATTTGTGTTGGTGCGATGCCGTGGGGCGAGACAAGTTGCGGCCTCTGAGCTTGCAACCCGGATCGTCTTTGTTTCTATTGCAACGGCGTGGTTGTGTTGGTAACTGCGTTGCGCTAAATTTCAGGATGAACTTTCTGTAAGAAGAGGAGGGTTATAACACCCCAAATGTCAATTTGGAGTTCATGCTGGGTGACACGTCCTGGGACACGGGCATGTCCAGCTCTGGGTACTCGGCTGTGTCGCGAGAGCTCGACGAACACTAAGTCAGCAAGCGTTGAGAGGCGACACTACCTGGGACACGGGCGTGTCCCAGGGCGTGTCCTGTTCGGTTTCCATGGCATTGAGTGGCGCTGAGTGGCGTTGAGGCATTGAGTATAGAACACGGCCTGTGACACGGGCGTGTCACACGGGCGTGTTCGGCACACGGCCAAGGACACCGACGTGTGCCTTAGCCATGTGCTTCTCAGGAGAGTTGGTCCTGTGTCGAGTGAGGAACACACCTCTCAACACGGGCATGTATTTCCGGACACAGACATGTCAGGGCTTGACACGGGCGTGTATGAACCGGTATTCCGGTCTAGAGTGAGTCGGTTCCTTGCCGCTTAGGGGAACATGGCATGTGATACGGGCATGTCACAAGCCGTGTCAGCCCAGGAAAAGTGATTCCAGGGCAAATTTTGGCCGTCCAATTCCTTCTATTTGGATCTTGTGGTTCAAGCTCCTCCCTGCAGTGATAAGATTGTTGAATGAGATGGCTTTCTCATTTTGGACTTAGATCACTCTCTTTCTAAGCAAGAGAGAGGGGAGAGCTTGGAGGACGAAGAAGGAGAGGATTTCGGCTGTCGGTGGAGCTTCAACGATCCGACTCGAGATCTGAGGCCAGCGTTGTGCAGGCAAGGCCGTCGCGGTGATTACCATCCGGCTAGTTTCTCCATGGCTCCGAAGCGATCGTCAAGGGTAACAATCTCCTTCTTGGACAAGTGAAGTTCTACTTTATGCATCTGCATGGGATCCTCCACCAAGAGGTAGAAAGTGTAAGCGATTCCAGTGATTGAGTCTGCATTTAGATCCGTAAGTGTGTAGTACGGAATAAGCATGCTATGTGAATCCCATCTGGATGGATGTCTAGATTGGTGATGCTGCGAACAAGAGAAGACTCCGTGTATAAATCGATTAGCTTGCGGAGATTGTAAGGACGACTGTGAATTGTGAGAAGGATGCTTTGTATAGCTCCTTTGGTTGGTTGCTCGGCACGAGCTGGTTGATGGATTGGAAAGTGGCACTATGTGCCTGTGTTGAGAGATGGATACGAGAATCTCTGAGTGGGTGGGCCACCCAACAAGTTCTATGGTAGGATTGTTGTGAGCGAGTACCTCTGAGTGGGATGGGTGCGAGAGGTCTCCAAAATGGGTTTAGCGGCTGATGCCCATGGACAACAAGTTAAGAACCTCTGAGTGTTTAGGCCACCCAACAAGTTCAGTGGTAAGATCGTCGTGAGCGGTCGGTCGGTAGCACTGCAAATGGGAGCTGCGGGCCTTACCGGCGTGTCGATCGATAATGCTCAATGGTTAAACACCTCTGAGTAAGACGGGCGAGGATGTCTCCAGCACGTGTGCTGTAGTAGACTAGTGCTCGGCCACCAAGTGGAGAACCTCTAATCGGTGGTGTACTAAGGATGTACTGGTACACCGTAAGCGTGCCCTGAGTGCACGGAGCGTCTGGCACGAAGGCCAGCATTTGTGATGTGATTGTGGCAGATATATATGTGTTGTGATTGTATTGCATGCAGGGAAGGAACCACTGCCCCGGGTAAGGGGTAGGATTGTTATAATATGTCAGCTGAATGCTGACCGTTGCTTTGTTGATCACCCTTGGGGTGGACATTCTTATGCAGGTGTTGCGGGCTGATGGGAATGAGTGGGCTGAAGACCTTGCTGCTGCTGCTGGTAGGCCCTCGAAGGTCGTGTGAAGCTTTGGATTTTATGTGTGGCCGGCTTGCGTGCCGATGTAGGAAATCATATTATGTAAAGAGCAACTTGTAAGGCCTTAAATGAGTTGTCTATATATGAATGAGTTGTTTATATATTAGTAGTGGACATTCATTGGATGAGTTCTTGCAAGCTTTAAACTTCCGCTAGAATGCTCTGGGTTAGGGTGCGATGGTATTTTGGTATTAACATGTGACCTCACCGTTTGTTTGTGGCATATAATGTGGGGCCCCGGCCGGACCTTCTATTATATGTTATTTAACGGGTCGGGTTGTTACACTTTTTAAAAGAGACATGTCTCTTTGGAGCTTAACCTGCTCAATCTCCGATGTCTGTTGGAGATGACAAGTGTTGGAGTGAGGACTCAACTCTTCTTGAAGATGTCACCAGGTACAGACGATTTGTGGGGAAACTCATGTATCTGACAGTCAAAAGACCAGATATTTGTTATGTAGTGGGAAGAGTGAGCCAGTTTATGCAAGTTCCTAACGAGTATCATCTTCAGTCGGCAATGAAGATCCTAGAGTATGTGAAAGGTGCTCAAGGGAAAGGACTTCTGTTTCAGAAAAGGGGACATTTAAAGTTTGAGGTATACTCTGATGCCAGCTATGTAGATGATAAGTAAGATAGAAAGTCTACGTCTGGGTTCTGTATTTTTGTTGGAGGGAATTTGGTCAGGTGGAAGAGCAAAAAACAAACTGTTGTATCTAGATCAAGTGCTGAAACTGAGTAAAGGAGCATGGCTCTAACCACTTGCGAGCTGAAGTGGTTATAGACACTTATGCTTGATTTTGGAGAGGTTTATGATCATCCTCTGCCAATATTGTGTGACAATAAGACAGTCATATATATTTTAAGGAATCTCGTCTTTCATGATAGGATGAAGCATATTGAATTTGATTGCCACTTCATTAGAGATGAGATTTTGAAGAATCAGATCTGCACTCCATTTGTTATCTCAGAAAGAGAACTAGCTGATTTCTTCACCAAGCCAGTTACTCCTTCTGGGGAGATTTGTAGCAAGCTGGATATGGTAGATATATATGCTCTAGTTTGAGGGGGAGTGTTGGAGCTTGAGGAGACCGGACAGTTTTATATCTAGCCGCAGCGGTCTGCTTCTCTCACTGGTCTGGCGGTTTGGCTCAACGGTCTGATGGTGAACCTCAGCTAGCGGTCAGGAGGATAACAACATTGGCGTTCTGAGGGGTAGTCGCAGCAGCGGCCTGGGTTTTAGCCGCAATAGCGGTCTGGCAATTAACCGCAATAGCGGTCTGGAGGTTAGCCGTAACGGCCTGGTTGTAGCCATAGCAACAGAGTGTATGTTAGCTGCAGCAGTCTGGAGGTAGCCGGAGCGGTCTGGAGGTAGATGCAGCAGCAGACTGGTGGTTATCCGCAATTGCGGTATGGTGGCAACCCGCAGTTGCGATCTGATGGTTAGCCGCAACTGCAGTCTTGTGGCAACCCGCAGTTGCGGTTTGGCGAACTGCCCCGACGTTCTTCCCTGGCAGTCTGGCGGCTTTCCTTAGTTGTCGTTGGGTTTTCAGTTATTCTTTGTATAGTGTGCGGTTTGACATTGACAAACCTCATAGGTCGCACGGATTGTATTTTGTCCTACATCATTTGTTGTATTCTCTCATCTCCCCCGTTTTCTATAAATAAGGGGGCATACCTATGTAATAAGTCTCTTTTTGGAGCAATAAAATTTGCCTTTATTTATGTCTTTTTACACACTCGAAGGAGGAAGTAGATGGCAAGCAGAAGAGGAGCTCATACAGGGGCTCGAACTACGACAACAACACTCTCGAGGCCTTCATTTCACTTGAGGGGGAAAATAGTTGGTATGTAGGAGAGGAGCTCGTGCAGGGGCCCAGACTATGGCAACAACACTCTCGAGGTATTCAATTCGCTCGAGGGGGCAAGTAGCCAACATGCAGGAAAGGAGCTTGTGCAAGGGCCCGGACTACGACAATAACACTCTTGAGACCTTCATTTCACTCGACGGGGTAGTAGCCAGCTTGCAGGAGAGGATCTCTCGTAGGGGCCCGAACTATGACAACAACACTTTCAAGGCTTTCATTTCACTCATGGGGGAAAGTAGCTGACATGGAGGAGAGGAGCTTGTGTAGGGGCCGAACTACGACAACAATACTCTTGAGGCCTTCATTTCACTTGAAGGGGAAAATAGTCGGCATGCATGAGAGGAGCTCGTGTAGGGGCCCGGACTACGACAACAAAACTCTTGAGACCTTCATTCCACTATAGGTGTGTTGGAGTATGAGACCGGGCGGTCTGGCGGTTTGAGCCTGGCGGGTTGTAGACCGTGCGGTCTGGCGATTACTCTCCAGCGGTTTGATATCCAGGCTGTTGTTGTGTGTTGTCCGGCGGTTTATCTCCGACAGCTTGGAAACCAGGCGGTCTAGCGATCTCCTACCACATCTCTCTCTTGCTTCTGGTATTGCCGAGCGGTTAGAACATTGTCTAACCGCGCGGCCTGTTCCGGTCTGTTGTTCTAGCCGTCCAGATTTGTTGTATAACTTTAGTCCCACATTATTAGTTTGTACTCTCTCATCTCTCCTCCATTCTATAAAAGGGAGGCCATACCTTTGTAAATGATATCTTTTTGGATAATAAAATTTTCAATTATTCAAAGTTCTGGCTTGTTTTCTAGTCGTTTGTTCGCTACTTTAGTCGTTTGTTCGTTATTTCTCACATGGTATCAGAGGACTCGATCTTCTCCTCCTGATTCTGTGCGCCCTGTCCGCGCGGCTTGCCTCTTCCTCTCGCGACCTGTTATCACGGCTTGTCTCTTCCGCCTGCTTGTTCCCTGTCCGCGTGGCCTCCTTTTCCCTGCCTTTCAGTCGTCGCGACCTGTTACTTTGTTCGTCGCGACCTGCTTCCTTATTCGCCTTATTTGTTCCTCACTTCTGTTCGCGCGGGCTATCTTCTAGCCGTTCGAATTCTTTCCCTGCTTGGATCTGCGGCTTGGTCGTGGCTTCTCTGGCCGCTGGTGTCATACATCGTGACCGCTGCAGCTCTTCTTCTTCCTATCCGCACGACTTGTATTCTAACCGCGCGACTTCTCGTTGATTTCTCCTATGGCCCTTTCTGAAACCTCAACTACCACCACTCCTATCGCCACTCCGGCTCCGCCTCCTACTCCCTCTGGACACTTTGGCATGGTTTCTAAACTTATTGGCTCCAACTATCCGGATTGGAGCATTTCTTTCACCTTTCTCCTTCGCTCTCAGCACAAACGTCATCACCTCACCGATTACCCTCCTCCTCCAGACTCTGCTCAATTTGATGACTGGGATGCCAGTGATGCGCGTGTCCGCACTTGGTTGGCTAACAGCCTCTCCGATGAATACCTTCCTGTCATACGCCATGATGAGACGGTCAAGACCGCATGGCTTCACCTTGCTGCTCTCTACTCGAAGGAGGCCTAGACATCCCACATTTATACTCTCTATGCAGATCTCTTCGCTCGCCCTTCCATGTCTCCTGCTGCGGCTTATCAGCAAGTTCAGGCTCTTGGTGCCGAAATCCTCCAGAAATGCCCTTTCTCCGCGGACTTAGCCGAGCAGCACAAACACTTCCAGGAACTCCTGATTGTTTGTTATCTTCTACGGCTCCCTGAGTCTTTTGATATGATCCGCCAGCAGATCTTGGGAGAAGCAGAGTCTTCAACCTTGGATGCCACCGCGGCTCGCATCGCCGCTGTTACTTCGCTGCTCCAACGTCCTCTGTTGTCCTCCCCTCCTCCACAGGACACCTATGCTCACCAAGTTCAGCGGGGTGGCAATAGTGGCCGCAGCCAGTCTGGCACGCGCGGTCCGTCAAGGTTCCTCTGCTCTCATTGTGGTCGTACCGGCCACTCTGTTGACTGCTGCTGGCAGAAACATCCTCATCTTCGTCCCTCCGGTGATACTTCTTCCTCAACCTCTGCCTCCTCTCGGCCATCTGCTTCTGTGGCCACGACCTCAGGTAGTGCACACGTCATTACCCAAGGTAAATGGCTGATTGACTCTGGTGCTACAAATCACATGACCGGAAACCCTCACTGCTTCTCTCTCCTAGAAACGCATGATCGGTTACCCCCGATTCTTGTTGCGGATGGTTCGCCTTCCCCGGTTCACGGGACGGGCATGGTTCAAGTCACCCCGTCTCTTCGCTTAGCAGACACTCTCTATGTTCCGAAGTTCCCTTGCAATTTGCTATCAGTTACTACTTTATGCAAGCAACTTCAGTGCTCTGTATTATTTACTCCTACTTCTTGTTGTTTTCAGGACCCGAGGACCCAACGGATGATTGCTACTTGGACTGAGAGCGGCGGCCTATACTTCCTCGACAATGTTTCTGCTCTGTCCACCTTCTCTTCCTCGTCTACCGATCTGCTTCAATGGCATCTTCGCCTTGGACATCCTCCTCCTCAGATTCTTCGTCAGCTTCTTCCCCACTTACCTCAAACCAGTCCTCCGCTCAACTGTGATGCGTGTCAGCTTGGAAAACATCACCGCTCCTCCTTCCCACCAAAGCAAGGTCATGGTTCCTCCCGCCCTTTTGATCTCATTCATTCTGATGTCTGGGGTCCTGCTCCTACTCTCACCGTTGGTCGGGATAGTTCTTACTTTGTAACTTTTATTGATGATTTCTTTAGATGTACCTGGGTGTATCTATTAAAAGATCGCTCTGAACTCCTATCTGTATGGCAATCCTTTTATAATATGATTAAAACTCAGTTTGCTATTTCTATTAAAGTACTACGCTCTGATAATGCTAAAGAATATCTCAGTCATGAGTTTTCGTCTTTTTGTATGCAACATGGTCTTATTCATCAGACCGGCTGTGTTTACACCTCCCAGCAAAATGGGGTGGCGGAGCGTAAAAACCGTCATCTCCTCGATATCGCTCGCACTCTAATGACGCAGATGCAGGTGCCTCGCTCCTACTGGGGCTATGCTGTTCTTATTGCCTGCTATCTCATCAATCGCATTCCCTCTTCGGTTCTCCACGGCAAAACCCCCTTCTCGATTCTCTACCCGGGCAAGGAACCCTTTCCTCTTCCTCTCTATATCTTTGGGTGTATGGCTTTTGTGCATGCTCCGTCTGCTACCCGTGACAAGCTTTCCCCCCGTTCCACAAAATGTGTCTTTTTGGGATACTCGACCACTCAAAAAGGCTATTGTTGCTTTGACCCCGTTCTGCGCAAACAGTTTGTTTCTGCGGATGTCACCTTCTTCGAAAATGCATCCTACTTTTCTTCTCAATCCCCGCTTCCTCTTGTTGTCTCTGACTCTCCACCATCTCTCTGTTTTCCTTCCACGCATATCGACGTCTCCCCTCCTATATCATCTCCTCCTCCGTCTCCTCCTCTCTCTATTATACCCCCTCCTTCTTCTCCGCAGCCGTCTCTCTCTAGTCCCGGGCCAGCTTTCTCCTCCACGAACGCTCCGGTCCCTGAGACACGAGACGACTTGGATCTTCCCATTGCTCTTCGCAAAGGGGTGGGGGCGTGTACCCAACACCCGCTTGCGGCTGTTGTTTCCTATGATCGGCTTACTCCTTCTCGCAGGTGCTTTACTTTGGCTATCTCGGCTATTACCACTCCCCGCACTTACCAGGAGGCTCTTGTTATTCCTCATTGGAAATCTGTCATGGATGAGGAAATCGCCACTCTTACTGAAAGGGGTACCTGGACCCTTGTTCCTCCACCGGTAGGTACTGATGTGGTTGGCTGCTGCTGGGTGTTCGTTGTGAAGTTACGCCCAGACGGCACTGTGGATCGTTACAAAGCCCGGCTGGTGGCCAAAGGCTTTACTCAGACTTATGGAGTTGACTATTTTGATACTTTCTCCCCGGTTGCTCGCCTCAGCACCATCCGGGTTCTTCTTTCTGTGGATTTCAACAGGGAGTGGGATATTTCCCAGCTTGATGTCAAGAATGCTTTTCTCTATGGGGATCTTCAGGAGGACGTCTACATGGAGCAACCTCCTGGGTATGTTGCTCAGGGGGAGACACAAGTATGCCAGTTGAAGAAGGCCATCTACGGCCTAAAACAGAGCCCTCGGGTATGGTTTGACAAGTTTAGTGGTATTGTGGCTGCCATTGGCTTTACAAGAAGTTCGGCCGATCACTCATTGTTTATTCGCAAAACTGCATCAGGCCTTGTGGTTTTGGCGGTGTATGTGGATGATATTCTTCTTACCGGCGATGACCAGGCTGGGGTGGACTTGACAAAGAAACGCCTTCGTCAACACCTAGTCACGAAGGATATGGGCTCCCCGAAATATTTTTTGGGGATAGAAATCTCTCGGAAGCCCGACTCGTTGGTTCTCTCCCAGCGGAAGTATGCTCATGATCTGCTACAAGAGGCAGGATTGACCGGTGCCAAATCGGCCCGGTATCCCATGGCCACTGGAGAGGACTAAACATGGACAGATGACTCACCTCTTATATCCGATGCCACGAGGTATAGACGTCTGGTGGGCAAACTCATTTATCTCACGGTGACCAGACCCGACATTGCCTATGTTGTAGGCAAGGTCAGTCAGTTCATGCAAGCTCCCAGGGAATGTCATCTTCAGTCTGCCTTGAAGATACTAGAGTATGTCAAAGCAGCACCAGGAAAAGGGCTACTCTTTCAGAAGCATGGTCATCTGAGAGTTGAAGCCTACTCAAACTCAAGTTATGCGGATGATAAAGGTGAATGTAAATCTACATCAGGTTTTTGCACATTTGTTGGAGGTAATATTGTGAGCTGGAAGAGAAAAAAGCAGTCTGTTATCTCAAGGTCCAGTGCAGAAGCCGAATACCGGAGTATGGCGTCAACCACATGTGAGTTAAAATGGTTGCGGGCTCTCATGCTTGACCTAGGAGAGGTCTACGACTATCCTCTACCTATGTTCTGTGACAACAAGGCCGCTATATACATATCCAAAAATCTGATCTTCCATGAGAGAACGAAACATATAGAAGTCGACTGCCATTTCATCCGAGAAGATGTCTTGAAGAGACAGATTTGCACTCCATTCGTCACCTCCGACAAAGAGTTGGCAGATATCTTCACCAAGCCGGTTTCTACTTCCTTCTTCCACATTTGTGACAACCTGGGCATGATTGATATCTATGCTCCAGCTTGAGGGGGAGTGTTGGAGTATGAGACCGGGCGGTCTGGCGGTTTGAGCCTGGCGGGTTATAGACCGCGTGGTCTGGCGGTTACTCTCCAGTGGTTTGATATCCAGGCTGTTGCTGTGTGTTGTCCGGCGGTCTGGCGGTTTATCTCCGGCAGCTTGGAAACCGGGCGGTCTAGCAGTCTCCTACCACATCTCTCTCTTGCTTCTGGTATTGCCGAGCGGTTAGAACATTGTCTAACCGCGCGGCCTGTTCCGGTTTGTTGTTCTAGCCGCCCAGATTTGTTGTATAGCTTTAGTCCCACATTGTTAGTTTGTACTATCTCCTCTCTCCTCCATTATATAAAAGGGAGGCCATACCTTTGTAAATGATATCTTTTTAGATAATAAAATTTTTAATTATTCAAAGTTCTGACTTATTTTCTAGTCGTTTGTTCGCTACTTTAGTCGTTTGTTCGCTATTTCTCACAAGGTGGAAAGTAGCCAACATGCAGGAGAGGAGCTTGTGCAGGGGCCCGGACTACGACAGCAACATGCTTAAGTTCTCTGTCTCAATCTTTTTGGGGGTGCCGCTCTTATGTGACCCTGCTTTATTATTTCCAATATCGAAGAGATGAAATACAATAATAAGCATAGATGAGAGAACATTATAGTAGAGCATAAAAAATTATGAAACTAGAGAGTTATTTAAGGATAAAAATGCTTCAGACCATCTGCACTCAATGTGCTGCTGAGGGATTCCCCTTTTGAGTTTTGTAGCATGTATCCCCCATCATCGACGCTTATAGAACCATAAAGGAAACCTCCCCATTTTGATGGAGCTTGCCTACTGTTGTGCATCGATCTGAGACACCCACCTTCTTAAGGACATGATATCCCTTTTCGAATTGTTTGATTCGAGCATGCTTGTCATAATAATTGGTCATCCTGCGCCTAACCTCTTCCTGGTAGATTGTTTTCAAGTCAAGGAGCACTTCTACAAAATCTAGCAAAAATCGATGTGCCTCTTCATTCTCTAATCTCCACTCTACATCTTCGTCTTTCATTTCAACCATTCATGGGCTCCTGACTTCAAATTCCACCGAGATCAATGCCTCTGAGCCGTGAGATAGCTTAAAGGGAGTTTCCCTTGTGGACATGTTGGGAGTCGTTCTCTTGGCTAAAAGGACCTAGGAGAGCTGCTCCACCAAACTCCCTTTCAAGTTCTCTACCTTTTTCTTCAGCAAATTGACGATGACCTTGTTGGCCTCTTCTACCTGTCCATTGCTTCTAGGATGGTTAACTGACACGAAACAAAGGTCAATCCCTAGCTAGTTGCAGAAACTTGTGATCTCTAAGCCAGTGAACTGCAGTCCATTGTCTGTGAAGATGGCGAGAGGCAATCTGTACCTGCAAACAATCTCTCTTCAAATGAAATTCTTCACTACCTGGGAGGTGGTCTTCGCCAACACCTTCACCTCCATCCATTTGGAGAAGTAATCGGTCATCAACAGGAGAAATTTCCTTTGTCAACTTGCTTGAGAAAACGGCCTCACGAGGTTCATTCCCTAAATGGCAAATGGCCACGGGGCCATGATCGACCTAAGCCGTTGAGCTGGGTGCTGCTGAAAAGGGGCGTAGAGTTGGCATTTTTGACACCTTTTTGACGAACTGCTCTGCATGCATCTTTCCTGATGGAAGGCCAAAAGTAGCCTTGCCTCAACACTCTCTTCTATAGAGTTTGAATCCCCAAGTGGCTTCCGCATTCCTCGGAGTGAATTTTTCCCAAGACATGAGACGCCTCTGCCTCTGAGATGCACCTTGTCAAACTCCCTTTCAAGTCCTCTCTCTCTCTCTCGGTACATGCTAAATTGAGAATGAACAAAACGCGTTGACCATGCCCTTCACCTTGACCAAGTATCGTTGTAATATGGGCTATTGCGCCTCAAACTCTCCCCTAATATGGGAGGCGACCCCCAAGGAGTCTGTGTGAGCTCGAATGTCATGAATCCTCAACTTATAGGTGAGGTAAAGCCCGACGATCACAACTTCATATTCAGCCTGATTGTTGGTGACGTGAAAATGGATTTCGATTGCTTGCGCAATCTTTGTTCCCTGAGGTCCCATCAGGACAATACCCTCCCCCATAAAATATATCCCAAATGCCCCGTCCAAGAACATCTCCCATGCTACACAATTTGCCAGCTTTGACTTGCTTGCTTCTACCATATAGTCGGTCACCGCTTAGTCTTCATTGTCTATCGAAGGATAAATTATTCATCAAATTCGCTGAACTCCACCACTTGGTCGACCTCCATGTATGCTCCACTCCCTCCATGATGTTGTGAAGTGGGTGATCAGTCACCACCTTAGATGAGTAAGAATGGAAGTAAGGTTGAGGATTCTGAGCTTAGACAATGAGAACGAACGTGAACTTCTCCAAAAATGGGGTAGCGCAGCTCCGTCTTTTGTAGGACTCTACCCACATAGTAAATTGGGAGTTGTTTTCTTCCCTCCTCGTGGACTAAGACCATGCTCATTGTTTTGGCTTCTACCCAATATAGAGAAAGAGGCTCTTATGCTCTCTAGGTCCTTGCAATATGGGTGCTTGCGTCAGTAGAAGCTTCAGACTTTGAAAAGTCTCTTGACATTCTGACGTCCACTCGAACTTTTTATTATCGCGTAGGGTCCTAAAGAAGAGTGAGCATTTCTTTTCTGATATAGAGAGAAATCTACTCAATCCTACAAGTCTACCGGTCAAGCATTGAACTTCCTTCACGTTAGTAGGGGCTTTCATCTCCATAATTCCCTTGAGCTTATTTGGGTTTGGCTCCACTCCTGTAGGGGTCAAGAGGTGACCAATGAATTTTCCTTTCCCCGCTCCGAAGACACACTTCGCCAGGTTGAGTCTTATCTTGAACTTCCAAAGGGCGGCAAAAGTCTCCGCCAAGTCCTGTAGATGTTGTTCTACACTCTAACTCTTCACCATGAGGTCGTCGACGTATACCTAAAGGTTCTACCCCTTTTGTTCCTTGAACACTCTCCATCATTTTCTGGTGCATCACTCTCGTATTTTTAAGCCCAAAGAGTATCATTTTATAGCTATAGTACCCATCTTTGGGATGAAGGAAACATTCTTCATGTCTGGTGGGTGCATGCAAATTTGGTGGTAACCTGAGAAAATGCCTAAAAAACTCATAGCAGGGAAACCAACGGTTGAATCTCTTAGTGCGTTGATTCGAAGCAAGGGATAACAATCTTAAGGGAAATTTTAATAAGGAGTGAAAAATCGATACACATGCGCTACTTCTCATCACCCTTCTTCATCATTACAATATTAGAGACTCAGCCTGGATACTGAATCTCTGACACAAAACCCACCACTAGTAGCTTTTTCACCTCCTCTCAAATGGGCTCGGCCAAAGTAGTGGTTGTTTCCCTTTTCTTCTGTCAGATGGGATGGACTCTCTGGTTGAGATTGAGGTGGTGGAAAGCAATGTCCACGTCGATGCCCGACTTATCTGCGACGCTCCAGGCGAAGATGTATGCATTCTCCTAGATGCGGGACAATATCTTTTCCATGTGCTCCTTCTCCAGCTCTCCGCTGATCTTTACTTTCACAGGCCTCTCGCACTCAACTCAAATTTCCTTCTCCTACACCTCTTCGGCGACATCCAGCCCGCCATCTCCTCCATCATTCTGTCCACCACCTCGGCCTTCTTTTTCCTGTTGATGGTGTTGAAATCATTGAGATAACACTGCATAGGCACCTTGGAATCACTCTTAATTCGGATCTACATCCCTCTTATATTGTACTTCAGACATTAGTGGTAGGACAAAGGCACACATTGTAAGGCATTGATGAGGGGTATTCCAAAGATGGCATCGTAGTTGCTCGACATGTTGATAATGGTGAACCTACAATTTTTTGATGTCCCTCTTAGAGTCATAAGGAGTTCCACTCCTCCCTCAACCTCCTTCATTTCCCTAGAGAGCTTGAATAGAGACTCATCGGTGGCGGTGACCCTCTTCTCTTCTACCGACATTATGTCGAAGGTATTCTTAAAGACAACATTTACGGAGCTCTCATTATCCACTAGAGGTAGAAATAAATATTTTGTGACATTCATTGATGATTTTACCAAATAATGTTATGTATATTTATTAAAGACGAAAGACGAATTATTTTCATACTTCAAGATTTTCAAAGCATAAGTAGAAAATCAATTAGATTCCTCCAATAAGATTCTTAGATCCGGCCCAGATGGAGAATATACTTTGAAAGAACTAACGCGGTTTTTTCAAGGATAAGAGATCATTCATCTTGTAACTTCTCCTTATTCACCTCAATTGAATGGTGTAGTTAAACGTAAAAATTGGACTTTGATGAACATGATTAATGTCATGCTAGTCGAGTTCGGTGCCCCAAAAAATTTTTGAGCAGAAGCATTGATTACCTCCTGCCTTATACTTAATAGGGTTCCATCAAAACATAGTGATAAAACCCCTCATTCGAATTATTCAAACTAAGGAAGTCTAACCTCTACATTCTTCTTTCGTGAGAGTGTTTAGCTAAGGTAGTCATCCTTAAGCCTAAGAAAAAGAAGATATGGCTTAAAATGATAGACCATATTTTTAGAAGATATGCATCTGATAGAAGTGCTAATATATTTCTAATTACTAACTCGCAATATAATAACACTATCTTAGAAGCTAGAGACATTTTATTTTGAAGATAAATGCCCATACAAATTAAATAACTCATCTCAACCTTATAGTAACTCTACACAATCATCTTCTTATATAGACTCGTTAGAAACTGACGAACCTAGAAGGAGCAAATGAATTAGAATCGAAAGAACATTTGGAGATCCTAACCCATATAAGGAAGCTATGAACACATCTGACTCTCCGATTTTTTTATCTGACTCTCCTGTTTGGAAAGGAGCAATAAACATAAAAATTAACTTTATATTAGAAAAAGAAACTTGGATTCTAACTGATCAATCTCTCGTTTTCAAAGAAATAGGATGTAGATGGATCTTTAAGAAGAAACTTAAACCGGATGGCTCAATAGAGAAGTATAAGACTCGTCTTGTTACTAAAGAATATGAAAAAAAATAAGAGATCAATTATTTAGACACTTATGCCTCCATAGCTAGGATCACTTCTTTTTGTGTTCTACGAGCCTTATCTTCGATCCATAAGATGAGCATTCATTAAATGGATGTCAAAACTTCATTCTTGCATTGAGACTTAGATGAATAAGTCTATATGACTCAACTCGAAAGATTTGTAGTTAAGAGCCAAAAACATAAAGTTTGCAAATTTATTAAGTCTCTTTATGGATTAAAAACAAGACCTAAAGCAATGACATCAAAAGTTTGATTATGTTGTATTATCATTTGGTTTCTTAGGTAACAAATATGATAAATATAATTACGCAAAATAAGATGACAACGCTACTGTTTTGCTTTGTTTTTATGTAGATGATATTTAAATTTTTGGGACTTTATTTAAAATTGTTAATGATATTAAAAATTATTTATCATCTAAATTTGATATGAAATATTTAGGAGTAACTAAAGTCATTTTAGGCATGATCGAATAGCTTTTATGATTTTGGATTCACTTTCACTCTTTATGACACTAGTGTACAACTTTGCAAAAATATTGGTGAACTTATTGGTCAACTAGATATGCTGAAATGATATGAACATTATTTTACATTGCTTGTTGTACTATACGAGACATTTCTTATGTTGTGGCAGACGAAATAGATATACTAGCAATTCGAGTAGTAAACATTGGGTAGCACTCACAAGGATATTAAAACATCATCGAGGGACTAATGATTATAGCTTATTATATACGGGCTTTCCTGAATTACTAGAAGGATATTCAGATGTCAATTAGATAATTGATTTGTTAGATGTTAAGCCTACGACAGGATAAGCATTCCTTTTAGGAGAAGCCGCCATTTCATGGGCCTTTACAAAACAAATGTGATTTTTAGAAGTATCATGAAATCCGAGCTTATGGTTTTAAACGATATATGTGTCGAATTATAGTGGCTTAGAAATTTACTTTCTGAAAGTCTAGTTTATTCAAAACTGATTCATGTTAATTAATTCATTACAACAACACTCAAGCTTTTATCGCACTATAGTGGGGTCGGCTACATGGATTCTTTGTCGCCATGGTGCCCTATCTTTTGTCATAATCTCACTAATGCCTTAGTACATCATGTCTTTCCTTGTAGTTTCATTCCAAGACTTTATTGGTCTACCCCTCACTCGTTTAACATGTCTAGTTACTAGACTCTCACAACGTATAACAGGTGACTCTAATGTTATTTCATTATATTGTGAAAATAAATATGTGATTGATTTAAGTGCTTTTAATATTACTAATTCTAAAATGAAGAAGTTCATAAGAATCAAGTTCAAATTAGTGAAATAGAGAAGAAAAGTAGTGATATCACTCAACTATGTAAAGTCGAAACTGAATTTGGTTGATAATCTTACCAAGGGATTGTCCCAGAAAAAGATATTATTGTCATCGAGGGGAATGAGGCTTAAGCCTATAGAATTTGGCATCAATGGTGGATACCCAATCCATGTGATTGGAGAATCCATGAATTGAGTTCAATGTACGTGAAAGAAATGAAGTCTTTGACGTAGCGTAGTTGAGAGCACAAATTTTAAAAGTTGAGAAAACTTTCTCCACATTCTTCCGATGTTGTGCTTTACATATAGTATAGGATGAACAAATAGTTTTTAATGATTGTCGAAGACATATATCTTTGTGAGATATTAGTTACAAAATATCTTTTTAGTCATCATCTATGTGGGGGTAGTCATGAGGCCGCAATTTTGAAACTCAGGCTAAACCCTAATAACCTCCATGAAAAATCAAGGATTGTGCATGACCATAAAAACATCCATCACTATAACCCAATGAATAACCAATCTTTTATGTGCTTAGATAATTTATCTGTCAAAAGTTTATAATAAAAAGCCTCACACATTATATTATTCGGTAAAGAAAATAAGTACTAAATGTAGGCTCAAGATAGTTATTCCACCAACACTCATTGTATTGGATACAACTTGATGAAGCAAATTTGTATTTGATTTGATTTTATTAATGTTAATATCATTGTTTATAAAATTTGTTTTTTTGATTTTTTTACTTTTGTGAGGGATTGTTGAAAATTTATTAAATAAAATATTTATTTCAATAATGTTTAATGAAGTCTTTATGGTGTTTGGTATTAAGTATTTGGTTTCCACATAAATTAATAAGAAAAGCTCAAAACTAAAATGGACTGAACTCTAAAATTTGGAGAGAAACCATTCATGGGAAAGGATGAAACTTTTTAGTCTCACATTACAAAACTCCACAACTTTAAGTGAGTATATTAACAAATCTATTCATTCATATAATATTGAAAAAAAAACATAAGAAGAATCCATGAACTACACACGTTCGCATGCATTGCATCAGGCCGGATTCTGATTTGGAAATTGGAGAATAATTGAACTGAATTGTATTTTGTGAACAAAATTGTTGTCATTTCAGGAAAACTCTAAATTCCCAATTTGGCGCAAGTGGCGTAGAAATCGACTTACATCAATATGTCCTTGATGAATCTGTGGATCGATTTCTACCTGTCTAGAAATTGACTTACGTCGATTACTCCACGCCTGCATTTTGTCGTACGAAAAATTTTGCAGGTCCCGTCATGCAACGTTTATTTCTTTCTCAAGCATCAATTTAAAATTGATGATCACCAATTCCTTCGCGTCAATTTTTTTCGCGCACGAATTATGAACATGTTTTGCACCATTAATTATACGTCAGAAATCTAAGTATTACTATGCCCGATAAAACTCACTTAGTATAACTTTTAAAAATTATTATGTGATAAATTCTTGCAATTTTTCGAGACTCCTATATATGAGATTTTCCTGAAATGTTTTGTACCTTTAGTCTTATACAATCGATCTCATGAGATATTTCTTTCTTAGTGTTTTTTTCATCAAGTGGAAGTTTAAGTGTTTTGTGCTTCTTCGGTTTTAGGATCTAGCCGGTTATTGTACTTTGGAGGAGTGAGCATCAGTTGAAAGTCCTGTCTAAAGATGGTGCAACTTTTTTAGGACAGTGATCATGACACGCCTTACCCAAACTCAATTTCTAAACTAAATATTATTCTGATTTTATTTGATTTCTTAATCACATTGTTTACAAGTTCTCATCATAATATTGGTTTCAATATTATGATGGCATATTATTAATAATTTTATTGAAAAATGAAAAATATATATATATATATATATATATATATATATATATATATATATATATATATATATATATATATATATATATATATAATTTTGTGAACAACAACACAGGTGTCTTTATCCCACAATAGTGGGGTCGACTATATGGATTTTTTGTCGTCATTGTACCCTATCTTTAGTCATAATCTCACTAATGTCTAAGTACATAGTGTCTTTCCTTATAGTTTCATTATAAGTCTTTATTGGCCTACCTCTCAACTGTTTAACAAGTGACTAAACTCTCACAACGCCTAACTGTTGCCTCTAACGGCCTTCTTTGTACGTGTCCAAACCATCTTAGTCGAGCTTCTCGCATCTTCTCTGCAATTGGTGTCACTCCTGTCTTATCCATGATATATTCATTCCTAATTTTATCTAGTCTCGTGCGTCCACACATCCACCCAAGCATTCTCATTTCCGCAACTCTCTTTTTTTTGCACATGTACACAATTCATTGCAAAACACTTAGAAAAACCACGAACAATTTATTGATCTCTTAAAAACCAAGAAATAAACAACAATATCATGATTAGAGTTGTCACTTAAAACTAAAAACTGCATACCGAACAGGAACCAAACCGGAACCGCAAAGTACAAGATCGAATCGTTCGCAAATTTTTCGAGTTCAGGTTTGAATTTTGGAACCGTGAACAACATTGGTCTTGGTGTGGTTCTTATATTTTACTATCCGGACCGAAATCGGAACTGGAACCGTAACATACAAGTCTCAAGCAGTTTCAAGATTTTTAGACCCGATCCGAACCGGACTGAAGTAGAACCGAACCGCAACCCGTTTATTATTATTATTATTATTATTATTATTATGTTATTATTTTATAATTTATCTATAATATTTATACTTACTATCACGAGTTAAGCTGGTGCAGTTTGAACCCAAATCACAATCGCACTAAAGGGGGTCGATTTTAGACCGAACAAAACTTCGACACCGCATAAAAACCGTGTGGTATGTTTTGACATTGGTGCGTTTTGGAATCAATTTTTGCAATGCATTTTTTATTTTTATACAGTTATATAATATATTTTCAATTTTACTTACATATTTTTTTGAAATATTTTATTTTAAAAATATAGAAGATATACAATATTATTTATTAGTAATCATGAAAGACAACTAATTGTAGCCAGTTGTTAAGGTTGAGCATGCCGACGAGATGTGCGCAAGTCAACTAGAAGTCATGGCAAATCTACACACGTAAAAAGACGATTGATACTATCCCACCGATTGTTAAAAAGACCGTCAAGAAATGTGCAACATAATTATATTTATTTTGATGTTATTTTGAGTTTTACTATTTACATGCCGCTTTTATTTCTTTCCGTCAAGTTTGATTCCGAACCGAACCGCATGGAACCGAACCGAACCGTTTGTGGCCGGTTTAATTTTGGTTCTTGTAGAACCGTAACCGAAATCGTTGACACGACGGTTCCAAAAATTAAGCTGAAACCGGAACCGGTCAAACCAAATAAGGTTTTGATTCTAATTTGAAGAATCTTACCTTAGTGATTCAGTTCATGATTTTAATAGAATCAGAATCGAACCGGAACCATAACAGCTCTAATCATGATCCAATGCAGAAGCTAAATATTGATTTAATTATTACCACCACTTGTACTGACGTTCCACGGGGGAGGACTGTTCTAAAAGATTTAGGTATTCAATTCCTGCCAATTTATACTGTGACAACAAAGCCTCACTCCGCACACTTGAAGCTCAGCTTTCATGAACGAGCATAACACATAGAACTTGACTATCACTTTAAAAAAGAAAAAAGATTCATCAAAAATTGATCAAGATAACTCATGTTCCCACAATAGACATCTTTGCAAAATCCCAAGTTCTTCAAATTTCTCAACACTCCTCAACAAGTTAAGAATTATCAACATACCTCCCAAACTTGAGGGAGAGTATTGAGAATAGCATCCAATTAATAGTTCTACTACATTTGAAACACATGTTGTGATTGTTTAGGCACATTAAATTTGGATTTGTGAGAACAAAATAACATATAGCGAGCCTTCCCTTATTACGCAGCGCCTAGCCAAAGACGCCCGCTCATCCCACGACCAAAACACGAGAAATTAAAAGGGCGGCAGCCTTTACCATTCCATGATCATACAAAAAATTTACTTGGAACTGTTTAGATAAGAGAATCTAAACTACTTTGGAGCATAAAATTTTAATATCAGTAACAGTACTTAAAGAGAACTAGAATCCCCTTTGAAAGAGGGACCACACTGGGCCAGTGGGAAGCTGTGGGATTAGCAATGAAAAAGTAAAGACGCTCAGAAGGAGATAGATGAGTAAGAGGGACCAACCAGAATGTGGACAGGTAAAATTTTAGAAAGAATTTTGATATATTGAATGTAACATCAAAATTTTGACTAATTATGTGAGGACAAAGTATAATCATAGTAGAAAATATATTGGAGGGGAAAAAATTGACCCCCACAGGAAAAATCAGGTCCTCCCTGACCATTTGGTAGCTTAGTTCAGCACTTTGTGCCCACTGTCATAATAAACGATCTACTTCCGCTGGACACTCGTCATGAAGGGCAATGACCTGAAAGAACAAATACATGAATGCTTCAATTAAATAAAAACAAGTACTTAATGTGTGTGTGTGTGTGTTGGGGGTGGGGGGGGAGGCAAGGTCATAGAGAATAAATGTGTTTCTTTTAGCAGCCTACTGATATTTAAAGGACAACTGGGGCTACAAATTTTCCTCAGAGTGACGATCGCACGAAAGTTGGATCAGTTTTGCCCAGATTGAGATCGGTCCAAAATCGAGCCAACTAACGAGACAAGCCTAGCGCATATCAAACTTAAATTAACATGTATATCATTAGACTGTCCAAGTGTGGAATCTCCTATCAAAAACAAAATGTGATGAGTCAAATGAGATCAAATAACATATAGAAAACAGAGATTTACATGGAACAACATCAAAATGGGCTTGTATCGATGGGAAAGGGAAGAGGACATGATCCACTACAAGCAGAAGCTACAAAAATGGTGAACAATACAAGATGCTCATCATCAGGTCCCATATTCGAAATACTTATCTCTCAACAAAAGGGGTAATTCCGAAACCAACAAATAGTTTATAAATTTGATCTGATGTAATGAAGAAATTGACGACATCATCCAAAATGAAGTTTGAATCAGGCTCCCAATTGAGCCGTTCTCCTACCAAAAGGCTTTTGATCTCCCAAAAACCTATGGTGTTGCTTCGATATTGATGGAGATCCAATTTATGTTTCATGCACATGTCATTCCTCCTGCAAATATAAAATGCTGTTCGCTGACGGGCATCCAGCCTCCTACCAGTAGTGATCTATTCCATATGATGAATGTGACATCAGAAGCCCACCTGCGGTGATCGCTACACCCAATCGTCACCGCATGTTTTCAATGGGGCAACATTCTAAGGGGCGTGAAAACCACGCGATGAAAGGAAATGAAGATAATAATTTGAGAAATGGATGGAAAATTCTTAGATTTCATTGTGATAAGAACAAGCTCATTCAGAGATTACATAATGTTTTTGCTTATTTAGGACCTCATAGTTAACTTAGCAAGGGTTAGGGTGGAGCTGCGGGCTACATAGTCAAGAATAATAAAAGCCAAAGTTGGGTGATGAACCCTAAGCAATTAACATAAATATCCAGAAAATATAAATATAAATGTGTATTTCATGCGGATGCCTTTTCTTACGACAGGGAATCACAAGATTGCTTCCAATCTCGTTGAATGTTGAGTTCTTTCAAGGGCACAGTCCTGCATCTTTTTTGGAGTCAGTAACATCTAGGAGCATTGCAGGTACTCTTGTCTTGCATGCCAACTATAGAGTTCTTCTAGCTGGTTTCTCACAACTTTTTATGTCTGCATTATCACAAAGCCTGTTTGCACATGTTACATATTTTGCCTTCTTTTTACAAATTACTTTTCATATTCCTCTTAATTGTTTATTATTTATTAAGTTGTTAAAAAGATGCCAAGACATCGAGACTCAGCGGACTCAGATATCTACGGCTTAGCACGCCGTTTTTGCACATTTGGGCTATAAAAGGAGCGTCTGAGTGAGATTTTTATTGCAAATTATTTTTCAAAATTAAAAAAATTGTGATGGTTCAAGAACTTTTGCATTTAGTGTTTGCAAAATATAATCGAGTGTTAAGCTTCAATATGATACAAGTGATCACATTGATCTCATTTCTTAGGAGATAATATAGATGATGGTAATTATTTAAAATGGGATGTGGTTGTGACTTACCCTCGTCAGGTGCGTGTCTGCGTCTAAGCTCCAGGGCCCTCTTTGCACCTTGACGCGCCTTGACGCACCTTGAGCTTTTAACAACTAAGATTCTTTATAAGGAAGCTATCCTCATTATGCTAATAGTGTAGTCAATAAGAAAAAGAAATTCCCAAGTTTGAACCTAACCCTAAGCTTTTGCTTGTATTTCTTTTTGCTCCTTGAGTGGCATCTAAAGCTTCCAAACTGGTCTGTTTATTGTCTCTAGTCTCCAGTCAACAGACATTTCCGAAATGCAACATGTGGTATCTTAGCTTACAATATGCTTGAGGCATGATGGAGTCTAGCAACAGTGTAAGCAACCAACAACATTGTGACATATATTAAGTTATTGAACATATCCCTGCATTACTTAGTTGCTTAAAGGCCTCTCTGAGGGGTATAAACCTTTGTGCGACATTTGGGCATGCCAAAGGATTTCAAAAACCCAGGAAGAGCAAATAACTTTGATATCAGTAACAGTACTTAGAGAGAAAGCTAGACAGAAAGCTAGAGGATCCTTTGGAAGAGGGGCCACACAAGTAAAATGTTAGAAATTTGAAATAAGTATATAAAAAAAGTATTACCCCCACAAGAAAAATTAGGTACTCCTGGCCATTTGGCTGCTTAGTTCAGCCGTTTGTACCCACTGTCTTAATAATCGATTTACTTCCTCTGGACACTCATCATGAGGACAATGGCCTGAAAGAACAAAGACATCAATGCTTGAATGCAATAAAAATAAGTATTTAAAAAAATAAATCAAGCCACAGGCCCACAGCCACTATACACAAGCAAGTCCACTGTTATTTTTCTGCTTCATACATCATAAGCCGTGGCACCCAAAGAAAACAATGGCTAGAAGTAAATAATAAGTAAATAATAAAATCTGGTGAATTGACCAGCATGCCTAAGGCACAAGACTACTCGTCATACTCAGAGGTCTACGCCTTAGCACGCTGTCTTTGCAAATTTAGAGTGTAAAAAGCGCATTTGGGTGAGATTTTATTGCAATTTTTTTTTCTGAATAAAGAAAGAAATTGTGCTAGTTAGACAACTTTTGCATTTAGTGTTTGTGAAATATAATTTAGTGTTAAGCCTTTAATATGATGCAAGTGACCACATTGATCTCATTTCTTAAGATATGCATGATGGTAATGAATGGTTGATGAGTAGAGGGGATGAAAATTTTGATCAAGAAGATGAATTGACATTTGATGATATGATTATTTAAAATGGTATGTGGTTGCACCTTACCCTCGTCATATGCACACCTACGCCTTGAGCCTTGCTCCTAGGTTTGAGGGCCCCATTGCACCTTGATGCATCTTGAGCTTTTAACAACTATGATTCTTTACAAGGAAGCCTCATTTGTATTATACTAATAGAGTTGTGCATAAGAAAGAAAATTTTCCAAGTTTGAACCTAATCTCAAAAGTGGGTGTTCTTTTGCTCCTTCGTGAGTGGCATCTAGAGCTTCCAAGCTAGTTTGTCTATTGGCTCTCTAGTCTCCAATCGATTGACATTTCTGAAATGCATCAGGTGGTATCATATCTTACAATATTGTTTAGGCATGGAGTCTAGCAATGATAATGTGACATATTGGCTCTGTTTGGGACGGTTCTGGTAGTGGGAAAGTTCTATTCTCACCGTCACCACTATTTCGGAGGCACTTGGTTTCCTAGTAGTGGAAAAGTGAGTCAAAAAGGTGTTCTCAAGACTTTTTGAAAATCAGTGAACCCCCACTTTCAAAAAAAGCTACAAGGAGCTTTTCGCGTTTTCATGCTTCTTTTCCCGTAGGTCAACATCTCTCTTCTTTTCATACTAATTTTTCCACCACTATTTTACTGACAGCTCTAATCCCAACACTGGTTTCTCATCACTATTTTTTCCACCACCGTCACTGTCCCAAACAGAGCCATACTAAGGTTTTGAAGATATCCTTGCATTACTTAGGCCTCGTTTGGTTGGGCATTTTTTTCCCAGTGCGTTTTATGAAAATGCTGAAGAGGAGCATTTCCACTTTGTTTTTCCGCTGTCCATTCGAAACGCCGGCGTTTCCCCCCTTAATAAAATTTGGCTTTAGCAACCGGCGGCCCCAACCTTTGGTAAGCAGCGTTTTCACAATTTTTTTTTAAATTCCACCGATCATCCTCCCACCAAATATTTTGGATTGCCGGCGGCGGCCTGCCCGAAGTCCACCGGCGGGGTCGTCGGGCCCCGACGAACCCCCCGGGGGTATCCCGACGGGGATCCGGCAGGGCCACCGTCGGCCCCGACAAACCGGTCGGGGGTATCCCGACGGGGATCCGGCAGGGCCACCGCCGGCAGTGGCCCTAACGGATCCCCGGCGGGTTCGTCGGGGCCCGGCGACCCCGTCAGTGGACTCCAGGCAGGCTAGTGGTGGAGCAGGGAGGAGGAATGGCATAGGCAGGGCGGAGGACGGCTGAGGAATGGCAGAGGAACAGTGAAATTATAAAGGCATAGTTATAAAGTTTATAACAGTAAAATTAAATATATATATATATATATATAAGAAATTAAAATTAACAATTTAATTTATAAATCTTAAAATTAATTAAGTTTATAGTATAAGTAGTAAAATTAATTAATAAAAATAATTAAAAATATAAAAATTATTTTCAAAAATTTAATAAATAAATATTTATAAAACGCCGTTGCTGTTTTGCCAAACGGTTCTCTGTTCGGAACTGTTCTGCAAACGCAACTACCCAAACAGATCTTCATTTCCAGCAACCAATTTCTAACAGCTTCATTTACAAACCTGCATTTACAAAATCTCTTTTTACAACCGCAACCGCTCTCCCAAATGAAGCCTTAGTTGCATAAAGGCCTCTATTAAGGGGCATAAACCTTTGTGTGCGACAATTGGAGCACGCCGGAGGTTTTCAAGAACACAGGAGGCAGCTGTTCCAAAACCCTGATTTCGAGTCATGGGTAAAAGTAGCTCATGCCCTCTCAGAAACATGACGAAAATCGGTGCAAAGACAACCCTGAAGGTTTCGAGTAGTTTCTTCTAGTTAGAATGAAGATGAGAGTGGTTGTTTCTCTTGGCAGGGTTGAAGTGAGCATTGCCACTATGTCTGATTATGATCAGCACAGGCTCGACAATCATGGTCAATATGAAGACCAGGGAAGATGGCATCCATGGTGTGAAGAATCAAACATGGCAGCAAAATGAAAAGTTCAAAATGAAGCAGACAATTTGATCTTTTATCAAGAAGTTGGTGTTGAAGACTTCATGGGTTGGTTCTCCAAAGTTAATTACTTTTTCGATTAAATGAAGTTCTCTGGCAACGTGAGTGTGAACATGGTACCATGCCAACTAAAATCCAAAGCAGCAACCTGGTGGGACTGTCAGCCAGAAGAAATTCAACAAAGCATAAAAAAATGAATTGCCACTTGGGAAAGGATGCAGCAAAAATTGAAGCCATGTTTCATTCCCTGAGACTATGATCAACACCCCTTCCACAAATATCAAAGATAAGCTCATGATACACACTACATTGACGAAAACAATATCGGGTTCATATGCATGGTCAAGCATAACCAGCTCAAGGAGACAATCCCAACAAACCTCGTGTTTAATGAATGGTCTCGAGCCACAATCTAAGATCGGATAATATGTACTGCATCTTTGTTACGGGCCACCACCCTCCGCAAAGGGGTCCAATGGCCAGGTGACAGGGTCCAACATCCAACCGTGGGTCCCGCAACATGCCCTGCAGGGCGACACACCCCAACCCCTCTCGGCACCTGTTATCAGTGCCGCGGGTTGTTGAGCCGGGATTCGAACCCGGGATCTCCTTGATGAGAAGCCTTTTCTTTCTTATGACCAATTTAAGAACAAAGACTCTATCACCTTTTTGACTTTCCCTCAATAACTTCATCCTTTTAAGTAGTATCCACAACAATATTACTTCAATGTTTGTTTTATTTTTTCCTTTGTATCACAATTTAAAATCTGAACTGTCTAAAAATAATGTTTTATTATTTGTATAAAAAATTGAGAGTCAGCATGAATAACAGAAATCCATTGCTTTCCTGTGCATGAGAACCCTAGTTCTCTATCCTCGGTATGGGAGAGAGCATGCCATCAATAATCTATAAAGTGATATACTTTATGCACAAGGTAAGCATAAATAGATAACTAATTCTTGATAGTACGACTATGAGAAATCAAGTGCTTATATAAAGTTATAGTAGAACTTGCTGAAGATGTGTCCACACAAGAGTGTAGATAGAATTAATATTCATGATTTAGGAAAGAAAAAAAGTAGACCAACAATGTGTTATGGATGCATTATGGGGGCACAAATTTAGCAGGAAGCGGGACGCAGTGCGGAACCTAGAGCTAGTTCAGGACATTTGAAACTCGTGCCTTTATAATTTTATGGAGTTTTAACTTTGTATTTAATTTCATATTTATTTTGGACCATTTGTTGTATTTGGACAACCGGAATAAATACCAACGTGGAATAATGAAGGCACACAAGAATTTACTCTAATCTCTTCCCCCTCTCCTATATCCACCGGAACCCACTCCCAAAGCCGGCGGCCTCCCTCCCTCTTCCACCTACAATCTCTCTTCTACTCTGTATCTAGGTTTCCAACATAAGCTGCCTATAAGATCATCAAGGAAGAAAGGGAAAGGAGCGTGCTTTCGACTACGATCCAATCCTCCACCATTCTGTGACAAGATCCATTTCAAGAGATTCTAACACAATAAAAAGGGCAGCCCGGTGCACAAAGCATACCCGCACAGCGAGTACCCGGGGAAGGGTCCCACCACAAGGGTGAAATGAAGGTAAACCTTACCCTGCATTTTCACAAGAGGCTTACTTCCAGGAATCGAACCAATGACCTCAAGGTCACACAACATCTTAACCGGTGCGCCAAGGCTCCCCTTCAAGAGCTTTTAACACAATATGGATAGAAATTGTACTACAATATGGTGAAAATTTTAGCTTAAATTTTATGTGGCAGAAGAATCTCAAGGCCAACCCCAAAAAGTAGGATAATGCAAATGATAATGATGGTAATGAGAAATGAGAGAGAAGAAGTTGCACAATAAATAAATACTTAAAAGTTAAAAACAATATACCTGCATCAAGTTCTTTAATTGTGGCCAAGCTACAATACTCCCGAATCATAGAGAGGCGTTCCTTCGATTTGGAGAGTGGGTCTCGAACCCCCTTTTAATGAACGTCATAAAATATGCATTATAGTTCCATCAACGTTTAATAACTATACAGTCATAAATAAAGTTGCCATACCTGTATAAACAAAACCTTTCCTCCAAACCATTCCAGCAGATAATTGAGAGGAACCGGCAGCTTGAAGTTGAACACACTCTCAAGAACAATATTAACTCCAGGATCATACGACTAAAATGCGTGTAAAGGAGAACTCCCATACTTGAAGAATATAAAGGAGAAAAATGCAATTGGAACATTCATTGAACTCACTTTCTATAACTATCACAAATTGATTGTAGAACCTCAATCAATAATATATGAGGTATTGTCCACTTTTGGTTCAGTCCATCCCAAACTAACTTGAGCTTAATGGTTTTATCATTTTCCACATGTGGCCTACGAGTTCTTTTCAAAAGGTCACCCATTCTAGAATGACTTTCACCAAAGAATGCATAACAATAGAGTTCGTAACAGAATTTTAACACTTGATCTGAAAATGCATCTCTGATCATAAAACCGTGCTCTTCAGATTAGTCTGGGATGGATTGAACCAAAGATAACAATATTATTAATACTACAGGTTGGTTCATTACATAGATAATCAAAGCTTGAGTTCTAGAAATCATAGCAGGCAAGTTGGTTTTAGTTATAAGGTGCATCAATTTTTCTCCTTTTTGTATGAAAGTTGAGGGCTTAGCTATTTTCTGTATCATCGCATGTAGATATGTTATTTTAGGTATATAATTATAAATTAAGGTTTGGGTCTACTTAGCAATTTGCAGAAGTGTGTCCAAGTCTATCAGTATGATCAAGACACGCATAAAATGGGTTTGGTAAACTTATAGTTTATGAATCGGTGATAAACTTTAAGTTCATGAAAGTAGCCATTATTGAAGCTGAAAGTGATAATTTTTAAAGTGCATGTTCTTTTAACTAGCCCCAGAGCCCATCATTTGGTACCAAAGCCAAGGTTCGAAAAAAGTTCTGAAAGCTGGGTTGGTTGGTATTATGAACCCAATGTGGGGTCAGACGTACCACCGAAGTGAACGCGAGACTAACGCATAAAGAGGATGCGCGGATCGTTAGTTTGGTTTCGCAAGTTTATTCGCAAATTTTTAATTATGTTTATCTCATTTGTAGTATGCCCAGGTGAGGGGTGCAACTTTCAAGTACCTTTCTTATTTTGGTTTTTTTGCTTGTGTGGCCCTCATGGGTGGGCTCGGTTGGAATGGAAAAAGAAAGCAGAAATTAAACCTCTCAAATCTCTCTCTTCTTTTCATCTCCCTCTCTCTCTACCGCTTCGACTAACCAAAGGAAATACCCTAAACTCCTTCAGTCATTCCCCCTCTACATCGCCCGCAGCTACCGCTCTCTCTTCTTTTCATCTCCCTCTCTCTCTACCGCTTCGACTAACCGAAGGAAATACCCTAAACTCCTCCAGTCATTCCCCCTCTACATCGCCCACAGCCACCGCTCCTCATCATAGCCCGCATCCTACGGCAGGGAAACAACCATCGGCCATCATTGCTCCCCCTACCACTCGAAGAGAGAAGAACAAGAACTTGCCAAGCTCTTCCAGATCACGTCCTGTCACCCGTTCTCTTGTCGGAGCCCATAACAGTTGGGAGAGGTTTGACGAAATTATTTTGGGAATTTTAAGACAGCTTAATTCAGCATTATAGTTGTTCCACCAAATTCAACCATAGAGCAAGTACAGTTGTAGAGTATGCAAAGGAGTGCTGAGGAGTTGCAAGAGCAAATGGCTCAACTCATACAGCATCAACAACATACTCAAGCCAGACCCAGAAGAAGGGGTCGTGCAGTTGATCGAGGCACTTCGGGGTGAGGATACAAGCGATGAGTCGTCTGACGTTGACGACACAAGTTTAGTAGGTTGTGGTCATCTCAGAAGAGGAAATTGGCAGCCTAAAGAAGAGTGTCAGCATAGGGATGACATATGAGTTGAACTACCTGAATTTTGAGGAAGATCGTCCTGACGAGTTCATTGAATGGCTCAAGGGACTTGAACACATTTAGTATAAAGAATACTTTGGCGGGAAGAAGTGCAATGGTAGCGTTGAAGTTGAAGGGGTATGCTATCTTTTGGGAGGAAAACCTAAAATCACAAAGACAAAATGATGGAAAAGGTGAAGTGAGGAGTTGGACAAAGTTAAAGAGACTCATAAGGAGTTGATTTGTGCCAACCAGCTATAGGCAAGACTTGTACGTGGAGTGATAGGGTTGAAGGCAGGGAAGTCTTATGTGGAGGACTACATGCAAGGGTTTGAGATTACAGAGTTTGGTATCAGAAATAGGATTCCCTAACTCCCTTGTGTAGCGAAATTCAAGTTGCTAAATTTTCTTCTTCACTCCCATACATTACCAGCAATATTTTTAAAAATAGTAAAGCAAATCTATTTATGCTGAAATTTTTATGGTGTGTTTTTATAATTATGATAATAAATCATTTTAATTAAATTCGGTTATGAAAAAATCAATTTGGATTCATGCCAGGGCGGTCGACCATGGAAGCTATACATCTCTTGAGGAGACTCATTGACAACTACCGAGAAAGAAAACAAGATTTGCATATGTTGTTCATCGATCTTGATAAGGCTTATGATAGAGTTCCAAGAGAGATCTTATGGAAAGTCTTAGAAAAGAAAGGTGTAAATGTATCATACATTGACATAATAAAAGATATGTATACAAATTATGTAACAGGGGTGAGGACATCTGGAGGATTAACAAGGAATTCCCTATATCACAGTTGGCTTACATCAAGGTTCAGCTTTAAGCCCGTATCTCTTTACCCTTATCTTAGATAAGCTCACCAGACATATCCAACAAGCAATACCTTGGTGTTTATTGTTTGCAGATGATATCGTTTTGGTCGATGAGACGCGCGAGGGTGTAAACGCTAAACTTGAATCTTGGCGAGACACATTAGAAAAGAAGGGTTTTAGGTTGAGCAGGGCAAAGATGGAGTATATGGAGCTTAAATTTAGCAGTGCAAGAAGGACGGATGGCTTCATTATTAAGTTGGGTGATCAAGATATTCCCCGTAGTGAGTGTTTTAAATATCTTGGATCGATAGTTCAAAACGACGAAGGTATTGATAAAGATGTGACATAGAATCCAAGCGGGTTGGTTGAAGTGGAGAGACACGTCAGGGATCTTATGTGATCGTAAAGTACCATTAAAACTTAAGGGCAAGGTTTACCGCACTGCAATTAGACCAGCGAAGCTCTATGGTTCTGAGTGTTGGGCAGTGAATTGTGTATGTTGGAATCGAGATTCGGTTCCACCTAGAGTTCGGACCTAGGGGTGCGGCTCACACCTACTTCTCCCAAGTCGTCCCTTGGTGAGAGACCTGAATTTGAAAAATGACCATTGGCTCAAGCGTGGAGGTCCCACCTCACACCTGGAAGACCTTTGAGATCTCTCCATCCCTAGTCAATGCTGAGCTAGGTGCCTTGGAGGATGAAGGAAGAAGATGAAGATTGGTGAAAACGGATCCCTCACCAAGGCACATCAAGGGTCTATTTATAGATTTTTTGGGGATGGCCTGCCAATAGCGCAATCTCGCTGCTCTAAAATTACTGAAATATCATGGGTTGGTCTGCCAACAGTCAAACTTCACTATTTTGAACAGCTATTCGCAGCCCACCAGGGGCAAAATAGCAGACCCTCAAGCCGGGCGAGCTGCTCTCGTCGGGCGACCCCTGGGAGTTGTCTCGCCGAGACCCCTGGGAGCTGTCTCGCCGAGACCCCTGGGAGCTGTCTCGCCGAGACCCCTGGGAGCTGTCACGCCGAGACCCCTGGGAGCTGTCACGCTGAGACCCCTGGGAGCTGTCTCGTCGAGACCCCTGGGAACTAGGCCGGACGAGACCCTCAAGGGGCCGGGCGAAAGCTCCATGGTGTCGCCAGGCGACAGTGGCGTCGCCGGGCAACACCCTAAAAAGATCGGGGCGGGTGTTGGCTTGCCACCACACCCGCCCCTCCTGATTAACAGGTCGGGGGCGGGTGTCGGCCTCCTACCGCACCCACACCCTAAGCCTTTGGGCTCACTTGTCCCGGACCATTCTCTGGATTACACCTTGCGCTTGCTTGGGGACTCCACTCCGCGAATACGGGGTTGTACACAATCCCCGCTCTTTTCGAGCGAGTTCCATGCTCGGAAAGAAACGTCCAACCCAACGTATTCGCCGAGTGTAACACTCTTGGAGCCGAAGATACTTGGCCTCTCTGAGGGGTCAACCTGCCATGCCAGCTAACGGGGGTCTGGGTGGCGAGATCCCATCCGGGTAGAATTCACTTAACCTCCTCGAGGGGTCAACCAGCCCTACCAGCTAATGGGAGCCTGAATGGAGAGATCCCCTCGTGGTAGAATTCACATAACCTCCCCGAGGGGTCAACCTGTCATGTCAGCTAATGAGAGTATGGGTGGCGAGATCCCCTCGGGGTAGGATTTGTCTCGGGACTCTACCCCCGAGGCACATTCGACCCATCCAGCTAGTGGGAGCCTGGATGAGGAGATCCTCTCGGGGGTCGGTTCCTTCTCACCACCGAGGCACATTCGACTCATCCAGCTAGTGATAGCCTGTGTGAGGAGATCCTCTCGAGGTTGGAACCTTCTCTCCACCGAGGCACATTCGACTCATCCAACTAGTGAGAGCCTGGGTGAGGAGATTCTCTCGGGGTTGGAACCTTCTCCCCACCGAGGCACATTCGACTTATCCAGCTAGTGAGAGCCTGAGTGAGGAAATCCTCTCGGTGGTCGGTTCCTTCTCGCCACCGAGGCACATTCGACTCATCCAGCTAGTGGGAGCCTGGGTGAGGAGATCCTCTCGGGGGTCGGTTCCTTCTCGCCACCGAGGCGCATTCGACCCATCCAGCTAGTGGGAGCCTAGATGAGGAGATCCTCTCGGGGTTGGAACCTTCTCTCCACCGAGGCACATTCGACTCACCCAGCTAGTGAGAGCCTAGGTGAGGAGATCTTCTCGGGGGGTCGGAACCTTCTCTCCACCGATGCACATTCGACTCATCCAACTAGTGGGAGCCTGGATGAGGAGATCCTCTCGGGACGAGAACTTACTACTGAGGCACATTCGACCCATCCAGCTAGTGGGAGCCTGGATGAGGAGATCCTCTCGGGGTCGGTCCCTTCTCGCCACCGAGGCACATTCGACCCATCCAGCTAGTGGGAGCCTGGATGAGGAGATCCTCTCGGGGGTCGGTTCCTTCTCGCCACCGAGGCACATTCGACCCATCCAGCTAGTGGGAGCCTGGATGAGGAGATTCTCTCGGGGTTGGAACCTTCTCTCCACCGAGGCATATTTGACTCATCCAGCTAGCGAGAGCCTGGGTGAGGAGATCCTCTCGGGGGTCGAAATCTTCTCTCTACCGAGGCACATTTGACTCATCCAACTAGTGGGAGCCTGGATGAGGAGATCCTCTCGGGACGAGAACCTACTACCGAGGCACATTCGACCCATCCAGCTAGTGGGAGCCTGGATGAGGAGATCCTCTCGGGGTTGGAACCTTCTCTCCACCGAGGCACATTCGACTCATCCAGCTAGTGAGAGCCTGGGTGAGGAGATCCTCTCGGGGCGAGAACTTTCTCTCCACCAAGGCACATTCGACTCATCCAGCTAGTGAGAGTCCGGGTGAGGAGATCCTCTCGGGGTTGGAACCTTCTCGGTATAGTAAGTCATGTCAGGTTCTTTGGATCCCTCGAGAACGGGAGCTGAGACAATCAGCTCGCTGAAGGGTGACCCCCTACTTGGTGGTCTTGCATGCTCCACTCGCGCGACCTGCTCGTCTGGGAGGCTAGCACTCGCCGGGCTGGGGAATAACTCTCGACCGGTAAGGTCTCGCTCGACCCCCTCTCCCATCCTTTCCTTCCCGGGCCGTCTTCCTGATGCACTTTCTTCTACCCCTCCTGGGGTCATCTCGCCTAGACCCCTGGGAGCTGTCTTGCTGAGACCCCTGGGAGCTGTCTCATCGAGACCCCTGGGAGCTGTCTCGCCGAGACCCCTGGGAGCTGTCTCGCCGAGACCCCTGGGAGCTGTCTCGCCGAGACCCCTGTGAGCTGTCTCGCCGAGACCCCTGTGAGCTGTCTCGCCGAGACCCCTGGGAGCTGTCTCGCCGAGACCCCTGGGAGCTAGTACCTTGGGGGTGGGAGTTGAGCAGTCACCCCGAGGAGCAATACTTCGCAGCATCTTCATGATGCCTTGGATGGATGTCATGAACTCTTCCCTCCCTACAAAGGGTACTGGGTTGGGGAGCTCGTTGGAGTCATCACCACCTCCATGATCTCCCGCCATGGAACTTGCTCAGGAACTTCTGTATGAGCCGCGGTCCACGCTCATCGCACCAAAAAGTTGGAACCGAGATTCGGTTCCACCTAGAGTTCGGACCTAGGGGTGTGGCTCACACCTACTTCTCCCAAGCTGTCCCTTGGTGAGAGACCTGAATTTGGAAAATGACACTTGGCTCTAGCGTGGAGGTCCCACCTCACACCCGGAAGACCTTTGAGATCTCCCCCTCCCTAGCCAATGTTGAGCTAGGTGCCTTGGAGGATGAAGGAACAAGATGAAGATTGGTGAAAACGGATCCCTCTCCAAAGCACCTCAAGGGTCTATTTATAGATTTTTTGGGGATGGTCTGCCAATAGCTCAATCCCGCTGCTCTAAAATTACTGAAATACCCTGTGTTGGTCTCCCAACATCCAAACTTTGCTATTTTGAACAGCTATTCGCAGCCCACTAGGGGAAAAATAGCAGACCTCAAGTCGGGCAAGCTGCTCAAGTCGGGCGACCCCTGGGAGCTGTCTCGCCGAGACCCCTGGGAGCTGTCTCGCCGAGACCCCTGGGAGCTGTCTCGCCGAGACCCCTGGGAGCTGTCTCGCCGAGACCCCTGGGAGCTGTCTCGCCGAGACCCCTGGGAGCTGTCTCGCCGAGACCCCTGGGAGCTGTCTCGCCGAGACCCCTGGGAGCTGTCTCGCCGAGACCCCTGGGAGCTGTCTCGCCGAGACCCCTGGGAGCTGTCTCGCCGAGACCCCTGGGAGCTGTCTCGCCGAGACCCCTGGGAGCTGTCTCGCCGAGACCCCTGGGAGCTGTCTCGCCGAGACCCCTGGGAGCTGTCTCGCCGAGACCCCTGGGAGATGTATCGAGACCCCTGGGAACTAGGCCGGGCGAGACCCTCAAGGGGTCGGGCGAGACCCTCAAGGGGTCGGGCGAGACCCTCAAGGGGCCGGGCAAAAGCTCCATGGTGTCGTCAGGCGACAGTGGCGTCGTCGGGCAACACCCTAAAAAGGTCGGGGCGGGTGTTGGCTTGTCACCACACCCGCCCCTCCTGATTAACAAGGGCCGGGGGCGGGTGTCGGCCTCCTACCGCACCCGCACCCTAAGCCTTTGGGCTCACTTGTCCCGGACCATTATATGGATTACACTTTGTGCTTGTTTGGGGACCCCACTCCGCGAATATGGGGTTGTACAGTGTACATGAGCAAAAAATGAGAGTTGCGGAGATGAGAATACTTAGATGGATGTGTGGACACACGAGACTGGATAAAATTCGGAATGAATGTATCAGGGATAAGACAGGAGTAGCACCAATTGTAGAGAAAGATGCGAAAAGCTTGATTAAGATGGTTTGGACATGTACAAAGGAGACCATTAGTGGCACCTATTAGGCGTTGTGAGAGTCTAGTCACTAGGCATGTTAAACGCGGGAGGGGTAGACCAATAAAGACTTGGAATGAAACTATAAGGAAAGACATGATGTACTTAGGCATTAGTGAGATTATGACAAAAGATAGGGCATAATGGAAACAAAGGATCCATATAGCCGACCCCACTATAGTGGAATAAAGGCTTGAGTGTTGTTTGTTGTTATTGGTTACGAAAAAAATCATAAGGACTCATCTTTCAACAATTTAATTTCTAGTGCAAACAATTTCTATGTTTTGTATCAAGTATGCATCACTCATTCAAAAGTTGAAGGTTCTTCAACCCAAGTGATCGGTGGATCACGTGATACAAATGATCACCGAGGCTCCGCTGCACAAAATTGGTATGTATCGAATAAAGTAATCAATAAGTAGACGTGGGAATTACTTGACAAAGGGTTAATTAAACCAAATAGTTCTCCTTATGGATCCTCTATTGTCATGCTTACAAAAAAGGGCAATAGATAGTGCATTGGTTAATTCCATTGCTCTCAACAAGATGACAGTGAAGAACAACTATCAGCTTCTCCGCACAGACAATTCTTTGAATCAACTTAAAACGCTACCATCTTAATTTAATTGGATCTCAAATTGGGATACCAAATTCGGGTATGGGTCTATACGGAAGAGTTGCATAGTGGTGGGGAGCCATCAGATCGTGCACCAGGAGAGGTTTGTCGCAAGGCGGGACCCATGTTCGTATATTCGCGCAAGAAGGCTTGATCGGATCGCCGATCTGAATCCGTGGATGTTTCCGGATTGTCGCCGCGAGTCAAAACCATATATTATTTTAGTATTTTTGCATTTACATTCGTGTATTTTGAGGGGTCCGCCTCCGGCCAATCATAGTCGTTGATTGAGGGATGTCCTAGCTTGTTTTTCTTATAAATAGGAGAGTAGAGGATCATTGCAGATTTTTGGAGATAGTATTCCCAGAATCCAGCGATCACCGCTCGGTGCCGACGCTGTGGAGCCCTAGGTGAAGACTCCTATGTTGGTTTCTCTTCCCCAAACCCTTCCCCTACCTCTAGCCTTCATTTTCCACCCCTCACACCACTTGTCCAGCCGCCGACAGCCCTCCAAATTCCCCCCAAAACCCGTCGGCCTGCTGCCTTCCTGCAGCCGCCCAGTCCGCCACCTTCCCCTCCTTGTTCCGTCGTCTACCTCCACTACTAAAGGACCGTCGGCCCTCCCTACCTCATCCCCACCTCCAGCCGACCCCTCCTACCCATTTCCCACCGTCGTCCACCCTCTTTGTGGCTGTCCAAACAGTCCTCCATCCTCCATCCTCCAACCCCTCCCCTCTCCAAGCCGCCCACTCCCCTCCATGGATCCACCACCCAAGATCAGTCCAGATCTAGAGTTTTATCCCCCCGATCCATTATTTTCACCGGCATACATCATCCCTAGCCCGGATCCGACCCCCAAAATATCGGATCTATCCTTTCCCGCCCGGATCTCCCTCCTAGTGGCCGAATCTATCCATTTCCGGCCCGATCTCCCCACTTTCTGTCGAGGATAGAAACCGTCATCATCGTCACGCCTCCGGTTCCACCTACATTCGTCGATCTACGCATCCGGATCCAAAATCTCCAGTGTCTCGGTCAGCCCAACACTTTGGTGAGTGTCTTGTTGTATTGGTTTATGTGATTTGACATTATTATTGGATTGGTTATTGTGTTTGGCCTAGATATGAACATGTAGAGCTTTGTAGCGATATACTTATAATTTGCAGGTGGGATTTATTCGTCGCGCGCTTTAGCCTTGGCCCTCCGAACAGAGGAAAGCCATTAAATAATTGTTGAATTGAATGTTTGTTTATTTCCTTTAATTAACTGTGTGGGTTGAAATTGTTATTGCTCAAATTATTTTGCCGCCGTCACCGACAGTTTGCATTGCATTTAAAGTTTGATTAGAGTCACGTCCACACCCCTTTCCTAGAAGTATAATTTTTGTCCACCACGTAGCCTACCCTACATCACATAGGAGCGCACTAAATACAAGATGATGTAGGGGTAGGCTAGTGGTGCTCGGGCGCTAGGACTCTACGTGTAGGTGCAGGGGATATGCTAATGCAACACCTAAATGCAATGCGACAATCGGATGACGACAACAATTAATTTAAGCAATGAAAAGTAATAGCACCACGCAGTTAATCAAAATAAAGAAACAAACAATTAATTTTTAGCAATTTGGCAACGGCTTCCTCCGCTCGGATGGCCTAAGCAAGCGCACGGCGAATAAATCCACAAACAATTAATAGCATAAAAGGAAATAACTACCACACAACTGTAATCGCAGCACAATATAGATAAACAACCAAATGAAAAATGTCAAATCACATAATACAATACCACAAACGCTCACAAAATAGAGGGCTGAACCGAGACACTGAAGATTTGGGATGGCCGGATGTGTAGATCGGCGATCAGAGGTGGAACCGGTGGCGAGACGACGGTGACGGTGGCTGCCCTTGGCGGAAAACGGTGGTAACGAGTAGTAAAACGATGGATCCGACCACGAATAATTAGATCCGGGCCAGGGATGGGTAGATCCACTATTGAGGGGCGGATCCGGGCAAAAATAGAAAGTTTGCGCGGTGGGAATAACGGATCGGGTGACTAGAATCCTAGACCTAGACTGATCTAGAATTTTAGGGCTATTGGGATGGTGGATCAACGAAGGGGAGTTGGCGGATTAGGAAGGAGGAGAAGTTGGTGGTCCGGGTGAACAGTAGCGGTGAACAGTGTTCGGGTGAACAGTGCTCGGATGAACAGTGTTTTGGTTCGGGAAGAGTGGTTGCTGGCTGGAATGGCGGGTTGCAAAGGTTTTGGGGGGTTTCCGATGGCTGGAAAAGGGATTTGAAGGGTGGAAAACGAAGGTGGGGGTAGGGGTTACCTTGGGGAGGAGTTTGGCAGCCTAGGAGTCGTCACCTAGGGTTCCACGGCGTCGACACCGGGGAGTGATCGCTGGAATCCGGGAATACTGCTTCTCCAAATTCTGCAATGATCTCAAATCAGCCCCCTAGCATCCTATTTATAAGAAAACACAAACTAGGGCATCCCCATCAACTGCTATGATTGGTCGGTGGGTTAGCCCTTAAAATACATCAAAATAAACTCAAAAATATAAAATAATACAGCGTTTTGACTCGCGACGATGCTCCGGACGCAATCGCGGAGCCCGATCGTCGATCCGGGCACGCCATATATGGAAAGTTGCCAAATCAGTCCCGAACGGGCCCAAAACGCGTCCTCGTCTCTGCTCCGCATCAATCTCCACGGCTTGAAAGAATTCATCTCCCGATGAATAGAGATCAAAATTCTCTCGCTGCATGCTGGGTAAAACTCGAAAAATTCCACCAGAGGTCGCCCAAGTGTCGTCGCCCAAGTGTCGTCGCTGGAAAGTGTTCTCGTCGATCAACTCCCCCTGACTGAAAAGATGTCATCTCCGGTGAATGGAGACGGACGTGCTGAAGTCGAAGTCCAGGGGCGAATCGATCAAGCTCTGTTGCAAGTACCCAAGAGTCACCAACGTCTGTAGTGGAAATGCACTGGTGGAGTCTGGTCTCCATGAAGCTCTCAACGCTCAACTCACGAGTGGTGGATCCCGGTTCGATCGGTGGTGCCTGTGGTGAAACCAAAGAAGACGGGTCCCCAGGTGGGTGAAGGTCAACAATGGGTGAGGACGTATGAGGGTGATATGGTAACGACAGTGGGGATGGGGGTGGTTGGGTATCTCCACTGCTCGGGTCCACATACTCATGAGGTTCATAGTACGGAGTCAGATTTTCAACATTAAACACAGGGCGAATTCCCATACTGGTCGGGATGTCAAGTCGGTAGGCGTTGGTCCCAATACGACTAATAATTGAGTACGGACCCATTTGCCTTGTGCTTAACTTCTTGGCAGGCCCCGAAGGGAGCCTTTCAGGACGGACTCGCATCATTACCTTCTCGCCTACATTAAGTATTTGCTCTCGCCTTCGCTTATCTGCATGGGCTTTGTAATTTTCATTACTTGCTATTATTCGTCGGCGGACCGACTCATGCAAATCATGCAAATGTTGTGCAAATGACTCAGCAGACTCATGCAGGTAATGCAAATGATGCAAAGACAACATGACAGACACGGTACACTCCTTATAAGAAAATCTAATAATTCCTGAGATGTCTCTTAAATGTGGTGGCCTATCAGGAGGTTCTTTCGGTGGAGTGTAGACAAACTCATCCTGTGTGTGACGAGTGCTCAGATGACCGTGAGAGACAACTATACTCAAATACGAGCTCGTAAAGAGCCAAATGTCTCTCGGGGAACGTGGCGCATCAGGGGGGTCCCCAGGAGGTGTGTAAGAAAATTCATCACGAAGGAGACGACCACCTGAGTTAAAATCGTGTGCATTGACTAGAAGTCGTGACTCTAAAATGTGGTGAGCGTCCCAGATAAGAAAGAACTAATCGGGTGGCTCAGCGGGTGGCGTGTCCCAAAACTCATCTAGTGTGTGAGGTGTCATAAGGTAGGTCCTCACAATATGAGTATGCTCAAATGGACTCAAGGTAGGCCCTACATATGTCATGCTCCACTCAAGATCCCTTCTCTGGGGCAAGGTCAGAGATGATGATGACGAGGAAAGAGGCGTCATACCTGAGTGGCTCACCCGAGTCTCAACCTCACCAAGATGTGACGGATCATCAGGAGGCTCAACAGGGGGCTCATCATAGGGCTCGTCACTAAGGTCAAGGTCCTCCCGATGAGTACCATCGAAAGGGGTAGTGCCCCTGTGCATGGGTGACATAGCCACTACGAGATCAACACCAAACTCTGAGCTCTCGATCGTAACGTGGCTCAGGGTAATGCCAAGGGAAAAGTGACATAAACCTACGTTCAAGACTGGGTCTGCGGGTGCGGTGTCAAGACATGAGTCTAGGGTATGAGTGTTAATCAAACCCGGACATGCCAAAAGTGGAGGTGTGGGTAAGGGGCACAACACTACAGACTCAATAGGTCGCTCAGGCTCACTCTCAGTCAGTGCCACTAGAGGAGCGTCAGAAACCAAAGGTAAGTCACTCACTGGGCAAAGCACCTCACTGGGGTGGGAGCAATCCGCACCAGGCATCATGGTGTCCTCAATAGGAGAGGGACTCGTACTGCGGAGGTCAAGGAGAAAATCTCATCGATCGGCTCTTGCGGATTTCAAGGACTGTTCATAGCGGAGGGCGAGCTGATATGTCTGCTCGAGGGACTTCGAACTGTGATAAGCCACCTCAGTACGTATATCAGATCGAAGTCCAGACCGAAATCGGGTGGTGGTCATGGCTGGGTCCTCTCGGATATCACTTCTCACAACCAACTCATCAAAACGATCCATATACTCAACGACAAACATAGGTCCTTGTTGAAGGGAAAATAATTGGTCGAGCAAGCGACTCCGATATGATGAAGGCAGATACCTCTGGCACAAAATACGCTTCATGCCCACCCAACTCGTGACACGATGAAGACGATCTCGCTCGCGAGTCCTCTCTACGCAAGACCAATATGCTCTCGCCTGATCTAAAAGCCTAAATTTCGCAAACTTGATGTGACGCTCACCGAATAATTCAAAATAATCGAGATAATACTCAATATCCACGAGCCAATAACTGAAAAACTCGGGACTCGATGAGCCGTCAAAGGAAGGGGAAACTGTATGAAACTGACTCTCAAGATCTCTCTCAAAGTGAGGATCCTCAAAATAGTCATCCCTAAGGTAATCGAGTCGAGTCGAAGGATCAACACGATCCGCTCGCGTGCAAGGATAAGAACGACGACAATCATCATACTGATCATCTCTAGCATAGTGAGGTTGTGTCGGTGGGTCAACACGATCTCGGGAAGTGGTGTGTCGCAGACGATAATAATCATCATGATAACGTGAGGATTTCTCTAAAGTTGCTCTATGAGATCGGATATAGGCGGACTTAGAATACTCAGATGGAGGAGACGAACGACAAAGATAACTAGACATGAATGAACCTAAAGACTCTATATGACCTACCACTACAAAGCATGCAAATAGTCTAACCTTGACCTCTGATACCAATTTGATGTAGGGGTAGGCTAGTGGTGCTCGGGCGCTAGGACTCTACGTGTAGGTGCAGGGGATATGCTAATGCAACACCTAAATGCAATGCGACAATCGGATGACGACAACAATTAATTTAAGCAATGAAAAGTAATAGCACCACGCAGTTAATCAAAATAAAGAAACAAACAATTAATTTTTAGCAATTTGGCAACGGCTTCCTCCGCTCGGAGGGCCTAAGCAAGCGCACAGCGAATAAATCCACAAACAATTAATAGCATAAAAGGAAATAACTACCACACAACCGTAATCGCAGCACAATATAGATAAACAACCAAATGAAAAATGTCAAATCACATAATACAATACCGCAAACGCTCACAAAATAGAGGGCTGAACCGAGACACTGAAGATTTGGGATGGCCGGATGTGTAGATCGGCGATCAGAGGTGGAACCGGTGGCGAGACGACGGCGACGGTGGCTGCCCTTAGCGGAAAACGATGGTAACGAGTAGTAAAACGGCGGATCCGGCCACGAATAATTAGATCCGGGCCGGGGATGGGTAGATCCACTATTTAGGGGCGGATCCGGGCAAAAATGAAAAGTTTGCGCGGTGGGAATAACGGATCGGGTGACTAGAAACCTAGACCTAGACTGATCTAGAATTTTAGGGCTATTGGGATGGTGGATCCACGGAGGGAAGTTGGCGGATTAGGAAGGAGGGGAAGTTGGTGTTTCGGGTGAACAGTGGCGACGAACAGTGTTCGGGTGAACAGTGCTCGTATGAATAGCGTTTTGGGTAGGGAAGAGTGGTTGCTGGCTGGAATGGCGGGCTGCAACGGTTTTGGAGGGTTTCCGATGGCTGGAAAAGGGATTTGAAGGGTGGAAAACGAAGGTGGGGGTAGGGGTTACCTTGGGGAGGAGTTTGGCGGCCTAGGAGTCGTCACCTAGGGTTCCACGGCGTCGGCACCGGGGAGGCATCGCTGGAATCCGGGAATACTGCTTCTCCAAATTCTGCAATGATCTCGAATCAGCCCCCTAGCATCCTATTTATAAGAAAACACAAACTAGGGCATCCCCATCAACGACTATGATTGGCCGGTGGGTTAGCCATTAAAATACATCAAAATAAACTCAAAAAATATAAAGTAATATAGCGTTTTGACTCGCGGCGATGCTCCGGACGCAATCGCGTAGCCCGATCGTCGATCCGGGCACGCCATAGATGGAAAGTTGCCAAATCAGCCCCGAACGGGCCCAAAACGCGTCCTCGTCTCTGCTCCGCATCACAAGACAAGGCAATGATTCCACAAATGGCCAGTCATGACATTACAACTTACAACTACGCAACGCACCAGCTATGTGAATGTGTCTCATGAATGATGTTATGAAGCCATAAGAAGGATTTTATAATCATCTACCTAGACAATATATTAATCTATAGTGGAAACTAGGAGCACTTTGTTCACGAGAAGAAAGTACTTTGATCTCCTCTAACAAGGATCATGCCTGAATTACAAGAAGTGTGTGTTTTGCAAGAAAATTGTATTGGATTTATGGCTCAAAATCAGTAATGTGCACATCAAGATTGACCCCCAAAAGGTGAAGGCAACCAAGTAGAGTGACCAAGGTAAGGAGCTTCATGGGAGCTTACCAATATGAACGAAGGTTGAAAAATGACAAAAGCAGACGTATTCACACAACACTAACCTAGCTCAGCCTTAGCCAAACCAACAATAACAAGCATTAATCACATTAATCACTGTTTCTTGAGCAGAATAGAAGACAAAAAAGTATCATCATGCAAGTAATTGAGCTTCAATATTTGGTAATCACAAATAGCAAGTGCAATAGAAACGTTTATTATTCTGCATATGAATGTAGATACAGCTCTTAGTATTTCGTTGACGAGCCAATCATCAACCCGTTCAGGATTCTGTATAAATATAATGCCAATGTGATTTGTTAGTGAGCTTATAATGCAAAGTAAATCAATTAAATCGAAGGGAATAAACTAAATACGGCTTAAGGCCTACATACAGTTGGATAGCACTTCTTTAGAATATCTGAAGCCCTTAACCTCAAATAAATTAGTAGAAGACGACTCCCTATCCATGTAAATCCATATGATAGTCTTGGCTGGAAAATAAACAAGGAGAAAATTTTAGATAATTTACCTCTTGATTGGAAATTCCCTACTAAACAGTACTGCAAAAGTGAAAAAGTGTGAAACATGAACCCATCATAATAACAAGAAATTTTAAAAATAATCATTATGATAAAGAACATGATTACTGAACCAAACAAACTAGGTAAATCACCATTTATATTTAGAAGGAAAATGTGATCCTATGCCGAAATGTGTAGTCAATCTTTACTCCACCTGTAAAACTTTCTTGTTGTGACATCTACACCATATAAAAGGCAAAACATAATTTTAATACGACACCATCAACTCATCACAATTGTATAATTACTTTGTTTTTGAATTTCTATATTCGTGCACTGAGAGATACCATAGATCCCGTGATGTAGGCTACATAGGTGTGAGACTAACATGCAATCCTAAATGAGGTGCGGGAAGATAATTTATTACCCTACAATACTATTTGTAACACATAACAAGATCCGGCACGAATTCAAGGAAAAATAATAAATGATTAAATCACATGCATATAATCTAAAGCAAGGCAAATTATTTCTTTAAGCAAAGCAAAGTTTGGCTTTCCTCAGCGTGGAGGGCCAAAACAAGAGCATGCGGGAAATGATTCCCACCTGCAGATCAGAAACACAACTAGAACAAAATACCACAATACTATATATCCAATCAAGCAAAAGTCACAACACCATATAGTAATGCTGAAAATAAAACTCCATTATAACAACAACTCACAAGGTAAGGAGGGGGCTGCCCGAGGAGAGAAGATTCAGTGTTGTACGGCATAGTGCGGATGGTCCGGAGAGGAACCGGTGGCTGATAAGGGGGGCTGGAGGGTGACAGTGGCTGAATCTGGCTGGTAGGGGCTTGGATGCAGTAGGTAAAGCAGAAACAGCCCTAGTTTGGGCAACGGTTTGGTTAGGAGACTAGCGGAGATGGAGAGACAGCGGCTGTGCCGCAATTCTGGTGGTGAAGGAGAGGCGGAAGAGGGAACTGAGAAGAGAGGTGGGGGTTTGCTGGGTTGGCGGCAGAGGAGGGGGAAACAGGGGCGGCTGTTGATTTTGAGGGGCTGGAGAGAGGGTGATAGCAGATCTTGCGGCTGCATCAGGAGGTTGGAAGCATATTGCTGATGGGTAGCGGCCAGGGGTACAGAAAACAGGGGAGGGGAAGTACGATACGAGGCATGCAGCTCTTGGGGTGGGCGGCTGGAGTTTCGTAGGAGATGGAGGGGTCGACTAGGGGCTGTGGAGAGGGGAAAACAAAGGGTTCAGGTGGGGGATGTAACATCCGAAATTATTAATGCAAAAATAATTGTAAATTGCAGGGTCCGACCTCGAGCGATCTTGATCAAGCCAGCATTTCGTCGAGGTACGATGTTAGTATGGTTAAAATTTTTACATTGGTTAATGAATTATTTATAGTCATCGGAAATTTAGTTGACGCATTTAGTGTTAGCGCGATGGCATAGTGTATAAATATTCTAAATGGTGTGGTGGGATGGCAATTTTGTATTATCATTGAAATATCTAATTTTCCCCCTTAGTGAACTGTGATTTCTTTTCCCCTCACCCCAGCGGTTACCATAACCGCATCGTGCGGCTTAGTAAAAAGCCTGTAGCCCTATGTTCCGCTAAAAACCGATGATCACTCCTTCCCGCGGGCGACGTCTCCCCCCAACGGCGCGTCACCTTCAGTCGGTCGCTATTTTCACCTCTAGCTGACGCTTTTAAAGGTCATGGCGCTCCCTTCTCTCTCACCAGCAACCGGCGTTGACCCAGTGAGGGTTTTATGTCCCGTTCTTGTGCGTTGAACACGACTAAAGCCCCTCCCCCTTTCTCAGTTCATGATTTTCAGGTAGCGGCCCAAACCTCTTTTTCCTCTTGATTCCTATTGTTTTTCATCTTTCCATTTCTAGTTCAGAAATTAGGACTCGAGATTCACCTTCTCCATTCTCAGATTTTGGGGCTTGAGGTTTTCTCCTTGCCTTCCACAACACCCCTAGGTGAGGACGACGTTTTTGGTCATGATCGCCCTTCTTCTGGCACACTCTTCTTCAGGTAATATCAAATCCCCTGTGGAAATATCAGATTTTAAGTGTTTATGTGTGTATTTCAGAATTTTCACTTTAGCGCTAACTTGAATAATGGATCTTCTAAGTGAACGACGGAACCGACAATTTCAGATTTGGTTGTAGCCGTCTCGGTTTCAGAGATCTTCTTTCCCCCACTTTTAGAAGAGTGGAAGTCCCTTCCGTTCGTAGCGGTGTCAACTTTGATTTTCGGAGTGTTTTCCAGTGAAACCCTAAGTAAAATCATATTGCCTAGTTTGAAAATTATTTTAGATCTTTTTGATTCGTAGGTGCGGGTCAGGGTGAGCATCCTACTAGGATCTCATATTAGACTTTTTGCAATGGAAGCTATACCGCCGGGTCAGGTGTACGAGCGCCGCAATACCGTTGTAAGAAACTCTTGTTCTTTTTGGCTAGACATATCAGATAGCTTGTATAGTAAAGTTTCTTTATAACTCGATAAAATTATTGTTGTTGTACAAAACTACTATTATTGTTAGAAATTTGTAGTTCAATGATCGTCTAGCTAGTATATGTGGTACTTAGATGATTGCTAAATTTCCCAAACAGTTAGACCTTCTGAAATAATGCAAATTATGAACCATATACACTTGTATACATTTAAGAAGCGAGAAATAGTAATCTCATGAATATGAAACCTAGCCGATTAATTGATATATTGTACTACCTAAGATACGCAGATAAATTCATTTGCAGAGTAGTAATAGATAGAATATAAATGGTAGGCATGAATGAGACCTCTTGTGCTAGATAGAGGCGCATTATCTTTCTCATAAGTCGCGGTGTACCTTATGAGCCTCAGAGTTTGGGAGATGTTACCTCCTTTTAGAAGATTATTAGATTTGAGTCTGGGTCTGTGAGACACTAGAACACCTAAGTTCGTTAGTAGAATTCAGATTGTTAGACTAGAATTGCGCATTAGAAGTTACTCTGTCTAAAATTTTAAAAAGGACAAACATAAGCCACCTAGAATTCAAGTATAGAAAAAACATAGAGAGTCAACCAACTTTCAGAACTAGAGTAATAATCCTTAAATCGGGTAAAATAGAACAGATATTTATATTGCCAGTATTACTTTAGCAAAGCATGCATAGCACACTAGCATATAGTTTTAGGTATCACATGTCATCTAATATCCATTGCTCACCTCACCCTCAATTTTAGGTTTATGCATCCTCTCTCAGCTTCAATGGTATCACCTATAATGTTCAGGAAACAATATGTTGGTACCCTAGTTTTGATTTGAGTTCAGTCCTCTCTTTCTGTCTCTTGACCCAAGATTTATCTATGGTCAAAGGTTAGTTGATAGGTTAGATTCTCTAGTTGTGAAGAATTGCTTTTCCAGATGAATATTTGGTTAAGAAGTTTTTCGTTCTACTATGGTCGAACGTCGCTCGACTATCGTCGATCAGCCGTTCGACGATCGTCTTCCTGATAGCTCGACTATCTGCTTGATAGGTCGACTATCGGTTGTCTTTGATAGTTCGACTATCTGTTTGATAGGTCGACTATCTGTTCTCTTTGGTAGTTCGACTATCTGTTGATAGGTCGACTATCTGCTTTGTTTGATAGTTCGACTATCTGCTTGGATAGTTCAACTATCTGATAGTTCGACTATCTGTTTGATAGGTCGACTATCTGTCTTCGTTTGATAGTTCGACTATCTGTTTGATAGGTCGACTATCTGTTTTGCTTGATAGTTCGACTATCTGCTTGGATAGTTCAACTATCTGATAGTTCGACTATCTGTTGATAGGTCGACTATCTGTGTTGCTTTGATAGTTCGACTATCTGTTGATAGGTCGACTATCTGTGTTGCTTTGATAGTTCGACTATCTGTTGATAGGTCGACTATCTGTTTTGGTTGATAGTTCGACTATCTGCTTGGATAGTTCAACTATCTGATAACTCGACTATCTGTTGATAGATTGACTATCTGTTTTCTGTGATAGTTCGACTATCTGTTGATAGGTCGACTATCTGTTTTGCTTTGATAGTTCGACTATCTGTCATGATAGATCGACTATCTGATAGCTCGACTATCTGTCCTGATAGTTCGACTATCTGCTGAGGTAGTTCGACTAACTTCTTTGATAGGTCGACTATCTGGATCGTTCGACTATCTGTCTGATAGGTCGACGATCTCTGTGCCTCGTTCGACGATCTCCGAAGGTCGTTCGACGTTTTGTTGTATGCTTTGAATAATTTTGTCGTCTTCTATGATGTGATTTATTTCATATTTATTTTAGCATATTTTATAAAAGATTATTTGAATAAATTGTAATAATATTTCCATGCAATATCTATTTCATTCCTTATGCATGAGTTAATCTTTTCTGACAAAGTTGTTTGTCTTATTAGCTGAGATATGATTTCTGATTGATCTGTCAGGCTGTCCTTTATAGCCGTTAGACTCAAAAAATCTTCCTTGGTCGTAAAGAGTCTCTTCTGATGTGACTTTCTCTTGTATTATTTCATCAGAGTTATTTGCAGCTTCTTAGAAAGCTTTATCCTTTTATAGGATATCTGCCTGCAGTATTTGTTTTGCTTTATGTTTTTTGCAGTCCAGCTTGCAGATTTCAGTAGAAGACAAGATTCAAACTCTTTTGAGAGCCGTTGCTGCTGTTGCTGCTATATAAAGACTTTTTTGGAGAAAGAAATCAACTAGTTCTTATATTCAAAAGCTATCTGCAACATTCAAACTAAAAGCTTGCAGTTCTCAACTGCTCTCAGCTCATTCACATTCTAACTGAGAAGAAGTTTTAGTTCTTCACTCTTCTTCAACCTGAGTTCTCCTGCCTCCAGAAAGATTTGCACTCACAGCCTTTTGAAGAAGAAGGAGAAGAAGATAGCTGCCTAAAGAAGAAATTTTATTTCATATTATTTATCTTCTTGTAGTTTTTTCCTTCAGATTTTCTGAAGTGTTTCTGCACTGAAGCAAGACTTCACCTGGACATTCTTTTAGCCAGGGGGAGCCTTGATTCTTTAGAGCTTTCTAGCTCAGTGCAAGTTCTTGTGCTTCTCTAATCTATTGTAAAATAGAGAAGACATTCTAACCTCCTTTCCCCCTCCTGTAAAGGGTTATTACTCCCTTCAAAAGTATCCCTCGGTGGCAGGGCACCTGATCAAAAACCTGTATTGGTTTTTAGACACCTGATCAAAAGTCTAAAGGGTCTCTAGATCTACCTGCAGCAGATCTTGTTGGTGGCAGGGCACCTGATCAAAAACCTGAGTGGATTCATACCTTGTTGATAAAAGAGTGGACGTACCCAAGTTGTTTGGGGAACCACTATAAATTCCTTGTGTCGTCTGGATTGTTTATTTAATTCTCTGTGTTGATTGGCTGTGATTAGATTTTAACTAGGATTGCTAGTTGCTGTTTAGGATTCCAAGCCTTAACTGTAATTACAGTTGGCTGCCTTTGTGCACAACACTTGTGTTAGGCTTTAGGGTTTCATCTTAAATATCTATAACCTTCATTCCGCAATTAACTCCAAGGGAGTTGAGTAGACAGTCAACTTTGCTAGTGCAATTTTTGATTACTCTATTCACCCCCCTCTAGAGTAGTATCTATCCATTTTCTTTCAATTGGTATCAGAGGGAGGTTGGCTGACTGTATAGGCTAACACCTAAGTCACAAGATCCTGATAGATACCAAGGATTATAGATATTCACTTTCACTATCATGGCTCAGTCCAAGGATTACTCTAGCACCAGACCTCCAACATGCAACTTAGCTAAGTTTAGCAACTGGAAGGCAAGGATTAAATTATATATGAATTCTATTGATGAGAGTATCTTTGCTTCTATTTTGACAGGACCACCAAGAGCACCTGCTGCAGCTACTGCCTCATCATCAACTGATATGAGTGCAGTGCCTCCTCCAGATTACAATGATGAATACAAAAAGGCAAAGATAGCAGATGCTAAGGCAATGAACATTCTGGCTCAGACAATGTCTGATGAAGTATTCCAGAAGGTTGCTGACTGCTCCTCAGCAAAAGCAATGTGGGATACACTGAACCAGATTGTAGCTGGTTCAGCTGATGAAAGGAAGGACAGGAGGTCCAACCTTATCTCACAGTATGAGAACTTCAAGAAAACTGATGCTGAATCAGTTGAAGCTATGTACACAAGGCTCAGCTCAATCATCAATGAGCTGAGGACTCTTGATAAGGATATTTCATTGACAGAGATCAATGATAAGATTCTTATGTGCTTCCCTAGCACATGAGATCTGAGGATCTGGCCTATCAAGGAGGCCAGAAGCACAACAGAAATCTCAACAGAAGCCCTTCTCGGCAAGCTCAAGTCTTTTGAGCAAGTGCTGAAGTCCAGGGAAGCTGAGGCTGAAGTAAAAACTCCAACTCCCACAAGAAAAGAGCAAACTCTTGCTCTCAAAGCTGCTGATGCTTCTGAAGGAAGCCAGTCCAATGAGGAACTGATGGTATTATTTGCCAAAAGGTTTTTCAAGATGGGAAGGAAAGAATTCAGAAAGAAGTCTTCAAAGTATGAAGATAAACCAAGGTATGATCGTACTCCTTCTAAAGAAATAATTTGCTATGCTTGCAGGAAGCCTGGACATATTCTTCCAGATTGTCCAGAGGAAAAGAATAAAGAGAAAAGAAAAGACAAGGATCAGCACAGGAAGCATTCCAAGCCATCCTCCTACAAGAACAAAAAGAAGGAGAGAGGCTTTGTTGCTGAAACCTGGAGCGATTCTGATGAGGAATCTTCCTCCTCAAGCTCCAGTGAGGATGAGGAAGAAAAGAAGGCAAAGGAAGTTTGCCAGATAGCAATTGATGCCTGCAGCAATCACTCAACTGCAGAGAGTTCAGATTCTGATGAAGAAATGCCAACAGAAGATGAGGTATTGTCTTCTTACGACTTTACATCTGATGAATTTAAATCAGATTTTAAATCTTTATGTTTAGATTTAATTAGTTCTGAAAAGGAAATAAAAAAGCTTAGAAATAAACTAGCTGAATCTGAATTAATTACTATTGAAAACATTAGGTTAACAGCAGAACTCACTAATGATAGTGAAGAAATAAAATTCCTTAAGAATGAATTAGCTAAGTCCAAAAGGTTAGAACAGTCTCTGAATGGTAGAAGTCTTAAGCTGCTTGAAATAACCAGCATGTCTAACACTAGGTCAGGCAATAACAAATTAGGCTTAGGAGCATCTTCTAGTGAACCCCCAATTGTTCTTAAAAATCATTTTTCAACTCCAGTGAACTTTATCTCAGCTGATGGGATAAAGAACACTGAGCAAGTTAATCAGGTTAATAAAGCCTTAAATAAAGCTAAGAGAGAAAAGAAAACAAAAATTTAAGGAATTACAAAGAGCGTCGAACGCAGCTCGACGATCGCAGGCCCAGTGGTCGAACGGAGATCGACGATCTGGGTACCAATCGTCGAACGCCGATCGACGTTTTCAAAATGAATTTCAAAACTTCACCCAGAACTTTAGAAACCAGAATGAAAATAGAAACCCTAGGTTCATTGATCCATCATCTGCATGGAGAATCTCACCTAGGAGATCTTACCCGTTAGGTTATCACCCTCAGCCTGCTTATTCATTTATTTCCAGTTTTTCTTATGTGAAAAACAAGGGACCCAAGGTTACCTGGGTCCACAATGTTTAATTGATTTATTTGCAGGTGAAGACCTATCCTATCACTCAAAATAAGTGGTATTTGGATAGTGGTTGCTCCAAGCATATGACAGGAAATAAAGAACATCTGTCAAAGTTCAAAGCCAAGTTTGGCCCAAAGGTAATCTTTGGAGATTCAAGCTGTGGTCAAACTGAAGGTTATGGCAGGATGACAATTGGAGCTGTAACTTTCAAGAGAGTTGCTTATGTAACTGGACTGAAGCACAATCTAATTTCAGTAAGTCAGTTATGTGATGCTGGATACCAGGTATCATTCTCTAACTCTCTTTGTAATATTACTTTAAATAATAATGTTGTATTAGCAGGTATTAGACAAGGTAACATTTATTTAGTAGATTTTAACTCAACTCACTCTGAAATCTGCTTATTTAATAAAATAACAAATAACAATACTTTGTGGCATAAAAGGCTTAGCCATGTGAACCTCAAGAATATATCTAGGTTATCTAAGCACAACCTTGTTAGAGGTTTACCTTCTTGCCCCTACAAGAAGGAGAGCATATGCAAGGCTTGTCAATTAGGCAAGCAAACCAAGAATTTATTTAAATCAGTAAATAAAAGTGATTCTCCTAGAATCTTGTATTTATTACATTTGGACCTATTTGGCCCAATAAATGTACAGAGTCTAGGAGGGAAGTATTACACCCTAGTCATTGTAGATGACTTCTCTAGGTTCACTTGGGTGTTCTTTTTGAGAACTAAGGCTGATAACTTCAAAGCCCTTACAGATTTTCTATTATGTGTGCAGACTGAGTACTCTACTCATGTGGCCTTGATCAGAAGTGATCATGGTACTGAGTTTGACTCTCTTCTCATGCAAGAATTCTGTGAGAGAGAAGGTATCAAACATAGCTTCTCAGCTCTTAGAACTCTCCAACAAAATGGGGTAGTTGAAAGGAAGAACAGAACCCTGATTGAAGTTGCTGGCACATTGTTGGCAGATGCTAATATGCCTATTTCCTATTGGGCAGAAGCTGTTAGTACAGCCAACTATGTCTTGAATAGAAGTCTGATACACAAACTTAAGTGTAAAACTCCTTATGAGTTGCTTAAAGGAAAGAAACCTAAAATAAATTATTTTAGAGTATTTGGTTGTGTAGTTTATATTCATAATAATAATAAAGAATATCTTAGAAAGTTTGAAGCAAAAGCTTCAATGGGAATTTTTCTTGGATATTCCCAAGTAAGCAAAGCTTATATGGTTTTTAATAAATCTTCTTCTAAAATTGAAGAGTCTGTTCATGTGTCCTTTGATGAATCCCAAATGTTTTACAAGGAGAAGGAAACTTCCCCTTCCTCTAGTTCATTGCAGGTACAAGAGTCTAGCAAAGATGTCACTCAAGAGATTCTTCATCTTTCAACTCTTCATATCACTGAATCAGACAGTGATGAAGACATTGCAGAAGTTGTTGTTATTCCACCAATAGTAGATCAAATTCCTCCTGAGGAATTAATCCCAACTATTGTTGAAGATCACATCCCACCTGCTGATATTGTCACACTTAGAGATCATCCTACATCTCAAGTGATAGGAGACATATCAGCTGGTGTTCAAACAAGACATCAGTTAAGACAGGATGTGATGCACGCTTGTTTCCTCTCACAGATTGAGCCCCTCACCATTAAAGATGCTGAGCTAGATCCCCACTGGATCATTGCTATGCAAGAGGAACTCAATCAGTTTGAGAGATGTAAAGTATGGACTTTGGTTCCAAGACCTAAAGGCCAACTGATCATAGGCACCAAGTGGGTGTATAGAAACAAGTTGGATGCAAATGGAATCATTGTAAGGAACAAAGCTAGGCTTGTAGCTCAGGGCTACAGATAGGAGGAAGGTATAGATTATGACCAAACCTTTGCTCCTGTTGCAAGGCTAGAGGCAATAAAGATCTTCTTAGCCTATGCAGCCTATATGAAATTTAAAGTTTTTCAGATGGATGTAAAAAGTGCCTTTCTAAATGGTGAGCTAAAGGAAGAGGTATTTGTTGAACAGCCACCTGGGTTTGTTTCTTCAACTCAGCCCTCACATGTATTCAAGTTGCAAAAAGCTCTTTATGGACTCAAACAAGCATCAAGAGTCTGGTATGAGACTCTAGCTAGTTTCCTGTTAGAGCACAACTTTGTTAGGGGAGTAGTTGATAGAACCCTCTTCGTCAAGCACCACAAGGACACAATCCTGTTAATTCAAGTGTATGTGGATGACATTATTTTTGGTTCCACTGATCCCAAACTGTGCAAAAAATTCTCTAACTTGATGCATTCCAAGTTTGAGATGAGTAGTATGGGTGAGCTGTCTTACTTTCTTGGTCTCCAAGTAAAGCAAGATGTTGATGGCATCTTCATCTCCCAATCCAAATATGTCAAGCAATTGGTAAAGAAGTTTGGGATGGCTGATGCTTCAGCAATGCATACACCTATGACTACTAATGTAGTTATTGATTCTGATGATCAGGGAAAGCCTGTTGATCAAAAGAATTATAGGATCATTGTTGGTTCCCTATTGTATTTAACTGCAAGTAGGCCAGACATAATGTTTGCTACATGCCTTTGTGCTAGATTCCAGGTCAACCCCAAGAAATCTCATCTGATTCTTCTCAAGAGAATCTTGAGATACCTGAAGGGATGTCCAAATTTAGGACTTTGGTACCCAGCTAAGTCAGAATTTGAATTAATTGGATATTCTGATTCTGATTATGCTGGCTGTAGAGTTGACAGGAAAAGTACCTCAGGAACTTGCCAGTTCCTGGGAGAGAGATTGGTCTCTTGGTTCTGTAAGAAGCAGGCCTCTGTATCAACCTCAACTGCAGAAGCTGAATATATAGTAGTTGCTAGTTGTTCACAGATCCTGTGGATACAAAACTAACTTTTGGATTATGGGTACTCACACAAGAACACAAAAATCATGTGTGATAGTACCAGTGCTATCTCTATTGCACAAAATCCCGTGCACCACTCTAGAACGAAGCACATTGAGATTCGGCACCATTTCCTGAGAGATTGTATGGAAAAGAACAAGATCAGCCTTGAGTTCATATCCACAGACCTTCAGAGAGGTGATATATTCACCAAGCCCTTAGATGAACAGAAGCATCTGTTCTTTTTAATTCAACTAGGCATGATTAATGGAAGAGATTAAGTGTGACGTCTGCCTTGTTGAAACTTGTTCGAAGATAGTCGAACGACGTTCGAAGATAGTCGATCAGATCAAGCCTATCGTCGACCTATGGTTGATAATAGTTGATCTGCTTGAAGATCGTCGACCGGCGTTCGAAGATCGTCGAACAGGTCGAGCATATCGTCGATCTATGGTTGACGACAGCTTGTTGTTTGTGAAGACAGAAATAGTCGAACGATTGATCGACTACTCTGCTTCAGGACCGATCGTCGAACGACCGTTCGACTATCGTCTCCAGTATCTTTTAAATAGATCGACGATCGTTGTTTTAATATAAAGCCGATGGTCGACCTAGGTTAAGAGATAGTTGTTTTTATCGTCGACGGAGAGCGTCTTTTCGCATTCCGTCTTCCCGCTTGCTCTTTGTCTTGCGTTTTCTGCCGCTTCGTCCTCGCCGTCTCTCCCTCGTCTTCTCCAGCTCTTTCGATGGCGATTTCTCTAGCGCTCCTAGCAGTAGTGAAGTTCGATGCAGGCTTCAGTGTAGATTTTGACTCCTTCAGCTGCTGCGAACCCGGAATTGTGGAAATTCTTAATCTGTGCAAAGATCAAGGGTTAGAGAAGCTCATGTCCTCCAGAATAAAGATAAACACTCAAGAGATCAAAGAGTGGGCATTCACTTCGTCTTCAACTGATGATTCGATGACCGGAACCATTGGCGGAGAAGAGGTAACATTGACTCCCGCTATTTTAACTGAAATATTTGGATTGATAAATGGGGAAGAAGAGTATGAGCAAGATACCCCAGAGTTTGGGAGAATGCTGTCAGAGCTGGGACATGCCGAAGGCATTCCCTCTAAGCTGCTCAAAGTAAATTTTCCGTTTAAGATTAAGTTTCTTGCTGAAATAGTCGGAAAAGTGCTACTGGGAAATCACTCCGCCCACGACAATATTACAAGGCAGCAGTTTGCACTGATGTGTGCAATTATAAATAAGAAACAGATTAATTGGGCATGCGTTATGTTTGATTTGATCAGGAAAAAAAACAGCAAGAAAGAAGTTACCCTGGGAAGGGTAGTTGGGATTTTTCTGAAGGAAAAGTATCCTCATCTGTTAGTTTCAGCTGCCACCTCCATCAACGCCAGCAAGAAGATGGATCCAGCCTTGTTCACCAAATGGACAAGGACCTTTCTGAAGCCCGCTCCCGCAGGGGTTGCTTCAGCTACATCTGAGAGCACCAGGACTGCCTCAGTCACTCCTCCCCTACAAGAAGCTGGCTCAGCAAGCCTCTCCCGTCCATCTTCTTCATCTGCTTTGCCGTTTACTTCAGTGGAAGTTCTATCAACTTCAATTGAAGTACGACCTTCTGCTTCTCACCTTGCATCTCCTCCTGCATCTCCTCTCCCGTCTCATCTTGCTGGGATTTCTCATCCCAGTTTTGATTTATTGGTTTCTGAGATTTCTACTCCTCCTCAGTCTCCAATTCCTTCTTCAGATCACTTTGATCACCCTGCATCTTCTCATCCAACTCCCCATCACTCTCCATCTCCAGTTCCATCTCCAGTTCATTCTCCAGCTCATCAGGAACTCACCATTCCTGTTGATCTTCCATCCTCTGAGATTCCCCCATCATCTTCATCATCTAAAATCTCCCCAGCTTTCATATCTAGCATCTTGGAGCTAATTACCCCCTCAATCAAAACAATGATTGAAGAGGCAATTGCCCCTCTTGTTTCCTCCATATCTTCTTTGACTGCTGCTATTCTAGCACTCTCAAAGTCTGCTGAGCCCTCTTCCTCTAGTGGCCTGGTTTCAGTCTCTACTGAAATTAGGCAGGGGGAGATGCTTAATGAAGATGTCTCTGAGCAGCTTTTGGCCTCCCCTCCAGCAGATCCTCCTGCAGTGGCAGAGAAAGAATTAGAAGAATCAGCTCCTCCTCAAAGTTTATCTGAAAACGAAATTTCTGATGCATTATTGAAGTCTGAATTTATTGTCAAAGCTTGCTTAGAAGAATGTTCTACTCCCCTGGTCGCCCTGTACCTAGAAGGAGTTATCACTTCCTTTCTAGATGAGTTATGGGAGTTAGGACACGCAAAGGTCGATTCTGAAGGTATTCCCTTTACTCACTTTTTAGACTTGATAACTGATATGCTTGTATGGGAATACCTGGAAGGGATGATTAGATGTCATTTAGCAAAATTTTATTCATAATACTACAGATAATATGGAAGAAGTTTTAGATGTTCAAGAGTCTGTTATCCAACCAGCTCCAGAAGTTCAAGTTCAACCAGAACCAGTTGTTCAAGTTTCTGAAGCTAATCAGCCAGCTCAGTCAGAAGTGCAAGTAGAACTGGTCACCATGACAGTTTCTGATCAGCAAGAAAAGGCTGCAGATGATCAAATTGAAAAGTCTACTGTATAGGATGATTCCCCCGGTTTGGATTTAGATGCTCTCCTGGCACAGGATGCCATGGAAGAAGAAATAGAAAAAGCTGCTCTAAAGGAAAAGGAAAGAGCCTTGCAAGAAGCAATTGATCCATATGATCTACCCATCTCTTCTAATTCTGAGGATGAAATTGATTCTGATGAATCTAATGAGTGTAAGAGAAAAAGAATTGCTAAAAAGAAAAGGAAAGTTGTGGTTCCTCCTCCTCCTAATCCAGATAATGATACTCCTTATTATATTCTGAAAGGCATTGATCCTAAGTCAAAAGATTTCCAGCACTGGATGGCTTTCTCTAAAAATCAGCAGAAGCAAAGAAAGAAGTCAAAAAGGTATGACAGTCATGTTCCAAGATGGACTCCTAGAGGTCCTCCTCCTCCACCTCCCAGTGCAGGAGCCTCAGGAAACTTATCTGCAAACTCAGCTGCTTAGTCTGAAAGGTTCAATCCATCTCAGTCAGCTCAAAGGAGAAGTTCACAAGGATACCAAGGTAAAACTCAATCTGGCTATCAAAGGCTTGATGCTGTTAAGGAACAAGTAAAGGAGGTGGTATATCAAAGACCAACATTTTCTCCTCCTCATTCTAAAGAACTCAAAATCTCATCCTCTCCTAAGCCAGATCATTCTGTGAAGGATGTTTCAAAAGGTAAGCAAATTATTTTATCTGAAAATTCTAGCAAGATATTTGCTAAGTCTGCTCCTCCCTCTTATCTAGTCATTCAGGATAAAGAACCAGTTGATACATCTTCTGAGATTGTTTATGAAAGCCCAGAGCTTGATCCTAATTTTAGGATGGCTCGTTTTCTTGAACTTGTTGGAGCAGCTCAAATTAAGAAAGCAAAAACAGAAGGAAAAGACACTGCAGGATTGACCACGATGTCAAAATTCAGAATGAAGGAGCTCGACAAATTCCAGGTTAGACCTGAGGTATTTGATCCTTCAAAGTACATGGAAAAACATCCTGAGGCAGTTGTCCCAAGAGCATCAGAATTGAAAATTATTGGAGAGCAAGACCTGAAGTTGTCAAGGAAAGAAGCCCAAGATCCTTCTAGAAAGATTAATTTTGTTTCTAGCTCTTCTGATCCTAATCCTAACTCTGAAGCTCCTTAATATTTCATTGATTGACAGTTAATTGCTTATCTGTTTGATTGATGTTATCTGCTTAGTTATTTCTTTTCATGCATTTTATTTACTTTCAGTAATTAGTTTTGTATGTTTTAATTGTTAAGAGACTTAACTCAAATAGGGGGAGATTGTTGGTACCCTAGTTTTGATTTGAGTTCAGTCCTCTCTTTCTGTCTCTTGACCCAAGATTTATCTATGGTCAAAGGTTAGTTGATAGGTTAGATTCTCTAGTTGTGAAGAATTGCTTTTCCAGATGAATATTTGGTTAAGTAGTTTTTCGTTCGACTATGGTCGAACGTCGCTCGACTATCGTCGATCAGCCGTTCGACGATCGTCTTCCTGATAGCTCGACTATCTGCTTGATAGGTCGACTATCGGTTGTCTTTGATAGTTCGACTATCTGTTTGATAGATCGACTATCTGTTCTCTTTGGTAGTTCGACTATCTGTTGATAGGTCGACTATCTGCTTTGTTTGATAGTTCGACTATCTGCTTGGATAATTCAACTATCTGATAGTTCGACTATCTGTTTGATAGGTCGACTATCTGTCTTCGTTTGATAGTTCGACTATCTGTTTGATAGGTCGACTATCTGTTTTGCTTGATAGTTCGACTATCTGCTTGGATAGTTCAACTATCTGATAGTTCGACTATCTGTTGATAGGTCGACTATCTGTGTTGCTTTGATAGTTCGACTATCTGTTGATAGGTCGACTATCTGTGTTGCTTTGATAGTTCGACTATCTGTTGATAGGTCGACTATCTGTTTTGGTTGATAGTTCGACTATCTGCTTGGATAGTTCAACTATCTGATAGCTCGACTATCTATTGATAGATCGACTATCTGTTTTCTGTGATAGTTCGACTATCTGTTGATAGGTCGACTATCTGTTTTGTTTTGGTAGTTCGACTATCTGTTCTGATAGATCGACTATCTGATAGCTCGACTATCTGTCCTGATAGTTCGACTATCTGCTGAGGTAGTTCGACTATCTTCTTTGATAGGTCGACTATCTGGATCGTTCGACTATCTGTCTGATAGGTCGACGATCTCTGTGCCTCGTTCGACGATCTCCGAAGGTCGTTCGACGTTTTGCTGTATGCTTTGAATAATTTTGTCGTCTTCTATGATGTGATTTATTTCATATTTATTTTAGCATATTTTATAAAAGATTATTTGAATAAATTGTGATAATATTTCCATGCAATATCTATTCCATTCCTTATGCATGAGCTAATCTTTTCTGACAAAGTTGTTTGTCTTATTAACTGAGATATGATTTCTGCTTGATCTGCCAGGCTGTCCTTTATAGCCGTTAGACTCAAAAAGTCTTCTTTGGCCGTAAAGAGTCTCTTCTGATGTGACTTTCTCTTGTATTATTTCATCAGAGTTATTTGCAGCTTCTTAGAAAGCTTTATCCTTTTATAGGATATCTGCCTGCAGTATTTGTTTTGCTTTATGCTTTTTGCAGTCCAGCTTGCAGATTTCAGTAGAAGACAAGATTCAAACTCTTTTGAGAGCCGTTGCTGCTGCTGCTGCTATATAAAGACTTTTTTGGAGAAAGAAATCAACTAGTTCTTATATTCAAAAGCTATCTGCAGCATTCAAACTAAAAGCTTACAGTTCTCAACTGCTCTCAGCTCATTCACATTCTAACTGAGAAGAAGTTTTAGTTCTTCACTCTTCTTCAACCTGAGTTCTCCTGCCTCCAGGAAGATTTGCACTCACAGCCTTTTGAAGAAGAAGGAGAAGAAGATAGCTGGCTAAAGAAGAAATTTTATTTCATATTATTTATCTTCTTGTAGCTTTTTCCTTCAGATTTTCTGAAGTGTTTCTGCACTGAAGCAAGACTTCACCTGGACATTGTTTTAGCCAGGGGGAGCCTTGATTTTTTAGAGCTTTCTAGCTCAGTGCAAGTTCTTGTGCTTCTCTAATCTATTGTAAAATAGAGAAGACATTCTAACCTCCTTTCCCCCTCCTGTAAAGGGTTATTACTCCCTTCAAAAGTATCCCTCGGTGGCAGGGCACCTGATCAAAAACCTGTGTTGGTTTTTAGACACCTGATCAAAAGTCTAAAGGGTCTCTAGATCTACCTGCAGCAGATCTTGTTGGTGGCAGGGCACCTGATCAAAAACCTGAGTGGATTCCTACCTTGTTGGTAGAAGAGTGGACGTACCCAAGTTGTTTGGGGAACCACTATAAATTCCTTGTGTCGTCTGGATTATTTATTTAATTCTCTGTGCTGATTGGCTGTGATTAGATTTTAACTAGGATTGCTAGTTGCTGTTTAGGATTCCAAGCCTTAACTGTAATTACAATTGGCTGCCTTTGTGCACAACACTTGTGTTAGGCTTTAGGGTTTCATCTTAAATATCTATAACCTTCATTCCGCAATTAACTCCAAGGGAGTTGAGTAGACAGTCAACTTTGCTAGTGCAATTTTTGATTACTCTATTCACCCTCCCCCCCCCCCCTCTAGAGTAGTATCTATCTTTTTTTTTTCACAATACATCCTGATTAGATAGCTGCAATGATAAGGAAATGCAGACCCATTCACATAATGATACCTAGAAGTTGATTCGTCTCCACCTAGTTGTAAAGCAATCGGGATAGGTGGGGTTTAACCGGTGTTGTGGATATCGTCCAACATGACCAACATTAACGATTCATGGACAAAATGACAAGTTTCTAGCTTTTTTTGTAAAAACCTTTTGAAATATATTGGTCGATATATCCAAATCCGTTAATTTATCCCGACGGTATATTAACTGACTTTTTCAATTTATTTTATTTGCTTTCTATGGTTTAATAGACAACAAAACAAAATCGTTTTGTTGCCTGGGTTATTTTGTGCCCTCCCTAGCTCTCGACTATCTTAATACTGCCTCTGGCTAAATGTTAAATTGTTAATATATTAATATATTAAAATATGATTGCATTTATATATAATAATTATGTATACAAAGAACTAACTTTCAAAACTCAATATATGAAATATCTCTAATATATCTCCTGACATAAAAGACCTAAACCGATATGTCATCAACATCTGACATCTGCAATCTTGGTTTTAATGTTAAGCAAATCCATACAGAATGGTTAAATGCCTAAAGGATTGCCTCCTCGGCCAAAGAATACACTCAGTAGTATAATTGAGTCTGTTGATAAGGTTTCCCATGTGGATAAAATAGCATATACACTATTTGTACCTCTAGCTTCTACTAAATTTTGTCCTTTATATCAGTTATACGTAAAAAAGGTGTCTTCTTACATGTGATATAAGAGTGTTATGTGAGCAGAAAAATATCGTAGATTGTATTAATCTGATTATAGCATTTTATATAAGAGGGGTAATACATGCAAATAATTAATTTTAACACTCCTCTTCAAGTTTGGCATGTTATACTTTTCATACCCAACTTGTCAATAAAAACACATAAAACATTCAACCTCGGACTCTTAGTAAGAATATCAGCTAATTGTCCCATTGAAGGAACAAATGGAATACAGATAATCTTCTTCTCAATATTCTCCCTAATGAAGTGTCTATCCACTACAATGTTTTTGGGAATTGGGGCGGTCGTGCTGAACGGGGTTGTTGACTTGTTGGCAATACTGATTGCAGCTTTATTGTCATAATACAATCAGATGGGACTAGCCTCAATTAATACCAGATCACACAAAAGGGAGTGTCACCACAATCCCCCACATATGTTATATTTCATAACCAATATTGTAGATATCTTCAGACATGGCTGAGATGTTGGTCAGCATAAAGGTTTAGTGGACAAAATGACACGTTTCTGATATTTTCTTTTAAAAATGTACTTTTAGAATATATTACCTGATATATCATCTATCGACTAATATATTCGTCAATATATCAGTCTGTATATCCCAACGTTACATCGGATGACTTATTTCAATTTATTATATTTAGTGTATATGGTCTAAATGTCTAATAAAAAATAAATCGAAATTATTATGATGCTAGGTTGCTTTGTGCCCTTCCTCTAACTTTTTTATGCGCTACTTCGTCATTGACTTCGATTCTGCTTGGTCTTTGGATTTTATACTGAAGATTACTTATCTTCCATCGTTATTGAAGACTTCCTGGCTTCTTCTTGCTTTCTTCTATGCGTTATACGATTATTAATTATGTAATATAAAATGTTTATACTAATTTGGTAGATTTAGAAGTTTAAAAATGTTAAATTATTAATTCATTAATATATATAAATTTTTAAAAATTACGTTTATAAATAATTAAAAAAGGGCAGTCCGGTGCATAAAAGCATCCCCGCAAAGAGAGGGTCCGAGGAACGGCCCCACCACAAGGATGAAATGTAAACAAACCTTATCCTGCATTTTTGCAAAAGGCAAGAAAATCGACATGTTAATAAAACCTGACATCTGATATGAAATATCTTTGACATATTACAACAAACATGAAAAATCTAAACCGACATGTCTCCGACATCTGATATCTGCAACCTTGGTCATAACTCTTGTACAAAAGTAAACAGGAAAAGAGAAACAGAGCCAACAACCTTGTATATCCTTCTTCAGCATATCAATATAATGTATGAGAACATATTTATAGGAGGAAAAGAGGAGAAGAGTCTTTTATACACAATGTGGGGCAAATACAGCAAGAGAGAGAAAAAAGAATAAATGGGTCATTTAGATGGGCCTTTACAATATCTTTTCTAACACTCCCCCTCAAGTTGGAGCGTACAAGTCGTAGGCACCAAGTTTGGATAAGAACTTATAGAAAAGAGTACTCGGCAGGGCCTTTGTGAGAATATCAGCAACTTGGTCAATAGACGGAACATGTCTCAACTCTAATTTCTTCATTTGAATTTTCTCTCGGACAAAGTGACAATCAACTTCAATGTGTTTTGTTCTTTCGTGGAAGACCAGGTTCTTAGCTATGTGTATAGCAGCTTGACTGTCATAGAGTAAGGTAGATGATGAGGAGAGTTTTACTCCCATATCACCTGCGAGACCCTCGAGCCAAGTAAGTTAAGATACAACAGACGTCATTGAGCGATACTCGGCTTCAGCTGATGATCGAGCAACCACAGCTTGTTTCTTACTGCGCCAAGTAATAAGATGACCTCTCAAGTAGGTACAAAATCCACTGGTAGAGTGTCGATCATCAAGGGATCCAGCATAATCTGCATCAGAATACGCAACAAGAGTTGGAGTAGAAGTAGAAGAGGTTTTGTATACCAGCCCTTGACCAGGGGTTGTTTTTAAATATCTCATGATGCATACGACAGCCTGTAAATGAGACATCCGAGGAGAGTGCATAAATCTACTGACAACCCTAACCGCAGAGGATATGTCAGGTCTTGTAACCGTTTGGTAGATTAGTTTTCCAACAAGGAGTCGATAATATTCTGGATTTGAGAGAAGAGGGTCTGTATCCGAGCTTCCAACATAGAGCTTATGATTGACATCCATGGAAATTTTGGTCGGCTTGCATCCGGAGTATCCGGCATCCTGAAGAAGATCGATACAATACTTTCGTTGAGATAGAACAAGACCATCCGGTCGTCTTGCGATCTCAAGGCCGAGAAAGTATCTGAGGTTCCCCAGATCTTTTGTTTGAAACACAGAGCTCAGGTGCTTTTTAATCATTTTTATTTCCTTTGCGTCATCACCCGTGATCAGGATGTCACCGACATATACTAGGAGAAGCATAGTGTATGTTGTGTGATGTCGAGTAAACAGAGAGAAGTCTACCGAGCTCCGAGTAAACCCAATTTCTTGTACAGCTCTACTGAATTTATCGAACCATGCCCGAGGGGATTGTTTGAGACCATAAATCGATTTTTTTAGGTGATAAACCCGGGACTCTCCCGCGGTCTCAAACCCCAAAGGCTGTTGCATGTAGATAGTTTCTTGCAGATCACCATTCAAAAAGGCATTCTTGATATCCATTTGATGTAAGGGTTATTAGCGATGCACAGCCACTGAAAGGAGAACCCGAACCGTGTTGAGCTTGGCCATGGGAAATAATGTTTCTTCATAGTCTAGACCTCGTTGCTGAGTAAACCCACGAGCCACCAGGCGGGCTTTAAGACGATCAATCGTCCCATTAGGAGCATGCTTGATGGCAAAGACCCATTTGCACCCCACTGTAGTCTGGCCTGGAGGAAGAGGAACCAGACCCCACGTCCGATTGGCCCAGAGGGCTATCATTTCTTCGTCCAAAACTGCTCGCCAACCCGGGTGTTGAAGAGCCTCCTGCACTAAGTTAGGGACAGAAATAGTGGACAATGAAGTAGCAAAGGTGTGAAGCGCCGGCGAGAGGCGATATAGAGACACATAATTCTCCATAGGATGGGCGGTGAGGCCAGTGTCGGTTCTTCAGGTCGTAGAGTGTCAGAGGTCGAAGCCGATTGCACAGGGGCGACGGAGCAATTAGGGCGACGAGTATAGACACGAATAAGAGGGGGTTTTTGAAGAACGGGAGCTAGTTCGGGCAGACGTTGAGGTGGAGGAGAGGTAACAGGAATAACGGGTCTCGGTAAAGGTTGTGGTGACAGAGGTGTTGTTGGAGCGTCGAAGTAAGGTTGATCTTCCCGAAAGGTAACGTCAGCAGAAACCGTCACCTTGCGAGTAGTTGGAGAATAACATACATATCCTTTCTGGGTACGGGAGTATCCGACAAACATGTTCTTGGTTGCCCGGGGATCTAATTTGCCCGATGACGGACCAAGTGTGTGAACATAGCAGGTGCAACCAAAAATGCGAGGTGGGAGAGAGAACAGCGGAGTAGATGGAAAAAGTAGACTAAATGGTGTAGCATTTTGTAGGACGAAAGAAGGAAGACGGTTAATGAGATAACATGTTGTCGAAAGGGCAAAATTCTGGACGTCGTCGAGGTCAGCACGAGTGGCAGAGGGACTATGATCAGCAACATACATAGTCGGACGAGAAGGACGACCATGTTTGCGGAACCAGGTTGTCTCAAGGTGCGCATCTTTTCCGCAGAAAGAACATTAAGGACGCGGTCGGCCTCCGCGACCCCTTCCTTGAGAACCAGAACGTCCTCCACGAGTGGGAGGAGGGAGAGGTAGCAATGGCTCAGAAGAACGCTAGAAGGGCCGTTGAAGGAGGTCCAGTAATATCAGGAGGTGGTGATACTTTTAGCAGCATGGAGCAAACATCCGAGAACGAGGGAGTAGCAGACGAGAGAATCTGAGCCCGGATACTCTGAATATGAGGCGGGACCCGAGCCATCATCATGGCAATACCAACAGCCTCCTTTTGAGCACGTTGGGCAGTAAGATCCGTAGTTGGGGGCTGATGTTGAATCCAGACTTCATCAAGAGACCTTGAGCAAGCAACAAAGGAAGTTAAGTCGGTAGCATCGCCGATGTCGAGAGTCTGAAGACCAGTAATGATGTCATACAGGTGTTGAAGACTGTCCTTGTCAGAGTAAAGTGAATGAAGCTCATCCCATATGGCCCTGACTGTCTCGTGATACATGTTCATGTGGTAAGGTTCACCATCAAGGGAGTTGAGAATCCACGTCTGAACACGCCCATCATTACGAAACCAGTCATCAGTAGGAGTAGCGGGAATATCGTGTGTTAAGTGATGCAGAAAGCCCTTGGACTGAAGAACTCGGCGAACAGAATGTGCCAATTCAACAAAGTTCTTTTTCCCTGTCAGAGTGATAGTTGTGATGCATAACTCGTCACGTAGTTCAGGAGTCGGAGCAGATACAGCTGTGGGAGAAGTAGCAGTAAATGTATCCATGAGAAAGAGGGGTAGTCGGTTACACAGGACAGCTAGCCGGCAGACCGCTCAAAAGACAAGTCGCAGCGGCAAGAAGAGCTAGTCGCAGCGGCAAGAGACAGGCCGCTCCACTAGTAAGCCGCGGTAAGAAGAGCTAGACAGCGGCCAGGAGAGCTAGTCACAGCGGCAAGGGACAGGCCGCAACACTAGTTAGCCGCGGTAAGAAGAGCAGGTCAGTGGCAAGGAGAGCTAGTCGCAGCGGTCAAGGGACAGTCCGCAACACAGGTAAGCCGCAGTAAGAAGAGAAGGTCGCAGTGGCAAGGGCAGTGGCAGCGGGCTGACCCCACAGTCAAGCAGAACAATCTGTGGGCGAACAAAAAACACACCAAGCGGTCAGGCAGCAACGAAGAGAGAAGTCGCAGTGGGCAACCCGCGCGACTAGCAGCTAGCAGACCGCGCGACAAGGAGACGCGCGAGTAGAATAGAGAAGCAGACCGCGCGGGTAGATCAAGGAAGGTGCGGAAAGATAAGTCAAGCTGCGCGATTAGGAGAAGTAAGAAGAGAATTCAACGCGAGAAGGAGAAGTAGGGACCCACCTTGCGATAGTAGAAGACGGCTATAAAAGCCAGGGGAGAGATGAGAGGGGAGTGGTTCCACGGAAGGAGAAGTGAGAGCGGATAGAAAGGAAAAAACCGCTAGAAGCTAGCGGGTAGGAGACCGCAGGAGAGGCGCAGATAGCCAGCGGGAAACCGCAGACACTGGCGGTTAAAAAAAATTTAGCCGCCTGAAGTAAGAGGTAGGACTGTATCGCTTTGATACCATGTAGAAAAGTACACAGGAAAAGAGGAACAGAGCCAACAACCTTGTATATCCTTCTTCAGTATATCAATACAATGTATGAGAACATATTTATAGGAGGAAAAGAGGAGAAGAGTCCCTTATACACATTGTGGGACAAATACAGCAAGAGAGAAAAAAAGAATAAATGGGTCATTTAGTGGGCCTTTACAATATCTTTTCTAACAACTATAAATTATGCTTCTACACTAAACCTTAAGACAATAGGTTGTTTTTTACTTCTCCATGTAATCAGGTTCCAACCAACAAACGAGCAATACTCAAATGTAGATTGTCTGTCTTCTACGGATCATACCCAATCTATGTCAATATAAACTTCAATTTTTAATTTTGTATTGGTGTGAATAGGATCCCTCTTCCTGGCTAGGTCTTCAAATACTTCAAGATCCTATGAGCAGCATCGAGATGTCTCGTCTTTGGGAATGCATATATTGGCTAATGACCCACATAGCATAAGCTATGTTAGGGCAAGTATGGGATAGATAGATTAACTGCCTAACAAGTCGTTGTTAACCAGTAACATCTTTAATTAGGATCCCCATCATCCCTTCCAAGATTGTGGCTAGCCTCCATAGAAGTATCAATAGATCTACAGCCACTCATATTGGATTGTTCTAGCAAATCAAGGATATATTATCTCTGAGAGATGAAAATATCCCGTTTGGATCTAGTTACTTCAATCCTCAAAAAATACTTAATTTTTCTCATATCCTTCACTTTAAACTCTTTTGTCAAATTTCTCTTTAAAGTTTTCACTTCTTCAACATCATCTCTTATTATGAAGATGTCATCAACATAGATAGTGAAAGTCGTTAATATGTTATTCCTCTATTTTATAAACAAAAAATGGTCGGCGTGACTTTGTTTGAATCCGAGAGAGATTACGACTTTGTGAAAATTACCAAACCAAGCCCTCGGTGATTACTTTAGGTCATAGGGAGCCTTTTTTAGCTTGCATACTTTCCCTTTAGAACTGGAAGGAGAAAAACTAGGAGGAGAGACATATATACCACTTCTAAATTTTCATGAAGAAATGTATTCTTCACATCAAGTTTAGTAACATCTCATCACACAGTACACGATAGCAAGATTCGCATAGAGTTCATTTTTGCAACAAGGGCAAAAGTTTCTTGATAATCGATCCCTAGTATATCCCCTTGCCACCAACCTTACTTTGAAACATTCAACCAAACCTTTAGAGTTTTGTTTCACGGTAAACACACACTTACAACCAATAATGTTCTTCCTGTGTGGGAGGTGTGTCAAATCACATGTATATATTTTCCAAAACAGTCATTTCCGCAATCATTGCCTCTTTATATTTGTGAAGCCCTGCTCATTATTGCTTTGCGGGGTTCTGCTACAATGCAAAAAAGAATGATGAAATAAGAAAGCCTTGCCTCTGATATTAAGAGAAGTATTTAAGTTATGGTGGTTTAGCGGGCCATTACAAATAAGTAGTGCTCATGCTGATATCATGTAAGAAAAACATTGATACTGAGTTATAATCGTGTTACTCCGTGTAAGAAGAAATACAAGTATTGTACATGTACACATATTTATAAGTTATCATTTGCATTGGGCTTTTATACACCACTTTTTCTCTATAAGATGAATGGGTGAAGAAAGTTATTTCATTTACTCATTACCCTCATCTTATAATAAATTGATATTCTCATCAAGACTGTGCCTCCAAACATAGGTCACGCCTTCATGGGTAAATTTGACTTTAACAACATTTGTGTCTAGCTTCAGTGGTGAGTGTTAGGATATCTTCTACCTGTCTCCATATATAGTTATCTTAGATATTATTCTATATGAAGCCAATATGGAATATCAATAATACATAATTGTAATATCCTGAACTGACAAAAGAATAAATGGCCTGGCTTCGCAGCAGTTAATTGAGCAATGAATGAAACATCCAGGTGAAGAAGACCAACAGACCTTACCTCCTTTAATGGCATAGCTACATAGTTAGAACCCACTGAACCAGCTGTGTTAACAAGAACTAAAGATTTAGCCAACGAAGGCCAAAAAGCCGCGGCAGAAGCAACAAAATAGCCTGAAATTGAACAGCAATACTTTTGAATCCTGTAAGTTTGGTAAACAACGAGATTCTTTGAGAAATGAGCTATTTTAAATTTAAATTTGTTAACATACCCCCAATTGAGTTTCCAACAAGATGAGCAGGTTCCCTCACTACATCAACAATAAAGTCCCTCAGTAATTCTGCCCACATGGGTTCGCTATACAAAACATTTGGCTTCTCGGACCTCCCAAATCCTAAAAGTGTTATTCCCCAAACTCGGTATCCACTCTCAGCCATAGCAGAGATATTTTCACGGAAATGCTCCATAAATGCCCCAAAACCATGGGCAAAAAGTACAGCAGGACCCTCATGACCTGCTACTGTATACTGAAAAGAAAATGTGAAGTCACAGTTATAAATTTCTTAGATTAAAAGACATTAACCTGAAATCTGCATACTCCTACTATAACTGGTATAACAATAAGCAGAAATTGCCATTGAACAAGTTCTTCTATGTGTCTGGAGAATCAATACCACTTTTAGAATTTATATTTGGGGCTTCAAAGAATTTCCTAGTATCAAAGAATAAATAGTTTGGTGGCACGTTGTAACAAGCTTCCTTGTAGTGTGTCAGTAATTTGTAACAAACTTCCTTGCAATGTGTCGATAAATTGGAACGAGCTTCCTTGCAGTGTGTAAAACATGAGCTATTAAAACAAAACACTTATTCCAGATTTTCCATAAATCCTATATCTAAAAGAGAATTTTGCTACAACATTAAGAAATCTTCAATCATCCAATGAAATGTTCCCGATCAAAAGTGTCCTTTGTGCTAGAATTTTAATCTTCAATAATCATTACACCAAGTCTTTATGTTATTTAATGTTTGGGCTCTACATCATTTGGTGAGAAAAACTCAACCATTTGGGAGAGAACCTAAATATTTGAAGGAAAATCCTTTCTTGAAATGATAAACTTTTTTTAGCCTCACTTTGTCAAACTCCTTTATTTATGAGTATATAAATGATTTCTCACATCTTATGTTGAAAGAAACATGAGAAAAATCTATCGACTCCACCCAGGCGCGCTCACTCGAACACAATGGATCGGACTTGAACTTGAACTTGGATTTGAGATTTGGGATTTGGAAAATAATTGAATTGAATTGTTTATCACACTTCTCCATACATCGAATCGCAGTCGGCGTTCAGCAAGCGCGCTCTTAATCATCTTTCGGCGCATGTAAAAACAGCATTCGACAATCGACTTGTGTCGATATGAAATCATGATCATTGATTGCTTCTCCAAATTCTTTATCAACATTCAGCTATCGACGAACAACAATTTCCTTCATGGTTTTATTAGTCATTTTTTATTCGACGTTTGGTGATCCCTATTCGACATTCGCATGTGGTTTTATACTGACATTTTTCAGTGCACAGTCTTTGCTAATTGCCTGTTGAAAATACAAGAAAATTGAGAAATAAATTGAAATTTTATTAATTTTTCCCAAAATTTCTTGAATACAAGTATTTGTGCATTAATACAGGAAGAGAATGAGGGAAAGTAATCCCATTCTAAGATGTAGGACAAATACATAAGGAGAAGAAGGGCCCTAAATGGGTCTTTCTTTGGGCCTTTACACATCTATATTCTAATACTCCCCCACAAGCTGGAGTGTACAAATCATAAACACCCAGCTTGGACAAGATCTGATAATATAACGCACGTGATAAGGCCTTAGTGAGAAGGTCAACAACTTGATCAGCATCTGGAACATGTTTCAATTCATGCTTCTTCATTTGAACTTTCTCCCAAATGAAGTGCAAATCAACTTCAATGTGTTTCGTGACTTTGGTCCGCTCATGAAAAATAAGATTCTTAGCAATGTGTATAGCCGTTTGACTGTCACAAAGTAAGGTGGATGGTGAGGAAAACTTGACTCTCAAATCATTTAGGAGACTTTCTAACCACGAAGCTCATATACAACAGACGCCATCAAACGATACTCAGCTTCAGCCGAAGAGTGAGCAACCACAGATTGTTTCTTGTTGCGTCAGGTAATAAGGTGTCCTCCGAAGAAAGTACAGAATCCACTTGTGGAACGTCGATCATTCAGGGAGCCAGCATAATCAGCATCTGAATAAGCAACCAATGTCGGAGTAGAAGAGGAAAAGGTTTTGTATACAAGCCTTTGTCCAGGAACTGTCTTCAAATATCTTAGAATGCGCTCGATAGCCTGGAGGTGAGGCATCTGTGGAGAATGCATGAATCAGCTGACAACTCCAACAGCAAATGAGATATCTGGTCTTGTAAATGTAAGATAAATCAAGTTTCCTACAAGACGTCGATAATACTCTGGATTTGGAGAAGTAGATCAGTGTCGTATGCATGAGCACAGAGCTTGTGATTGACATCCATAGGAGTATCAATAGACTAGCATCTAGAATAGTCAACGTCATGAAAAAGGTCAAGACAATACTTTTGTTAAGATAGAACAATGCCATAAGGACGTCTTGCAACCTCTAGGCCAAGGAAGCACTGAAGATTCCCCAAATCTTTAGTTTGGAAAACTGAATTCGGGTGATGCTTGACCATTTGTATTCCATTGGAATCATTTCCTGTGATCAGAATGTCATCGACATAAACTAAGAGGAGGACTGATGTAATCTCAATTTTAAGGTTTTGAAAATTTACTTATTTTGATCCCCTTTTTTTTAAGCATTAATTTTAAATGACAAAAAGAAAATTTTAGGGTTGGAATTTTAAAAAAATGCGAGGGCCGAGCGGCCAAATCGACTTTTGCGCGCACAATTCAACAACGTCGCTATGAGCTTGAGAAGTTCGTTAATCTCGCTTGAGTGGTTCTCTCACGCGTTCACGAGTCGAACCTTCCACGGATTCCACGGCCACAAGCAAAATCTGAATTTTAAATAACTTATGGAATAACGATATTATTAGCAGTACGAACGCAACGGCAAGCCCATAAATTAATTAAGAGACGCATAAATTTAACACTAATACAAGGAGAGGGATCGAGTTTACCCAAACCAAAGCACGAGAAATGGTTTTCCCGTTTTCTTCCGCGATCGGGCTGAAGGTTTGCAGACGGATTCGAGCTGGCGAATAGGGCACGGCCGGAAAGGGGGTCGAAGTCGACGGCCCGTTATCCACTCCCGGTCGCCGGAAGAAGGTTCCGAAGTCGACGGCGGACGGGCTACGTCTCCAAGTGGACGGGCGGAGCGTTGCGCGAGGCCGAAGGTGACGCCGCCGCTGGAAGGTGGCTCGATGTTGGGCTTTGCGGGATTCGCCGGCAATGAACAGGGAACGAGAAATGTCTCGTTCTTGTTCTATCCGGTCTGCCTTGTCTCCACCAAAATGAGGCTTTAAATAGACTAAATTTCCTATATTTCTTTCCCTCTATAGCACATGAAATCTCATAAATTTGATTCCTTTTTTTAAAAATATTCTCAATGACTCATAAATTTGATTCCTTTTGAAAATATCCTCTTCTAAATGACTTTCCCAATAAATCATGAGATTTGAATTTTGAAATTTGAATTTGAAATTTATGCTTACGTAATTAATTTTGGGCTTGCCGCTATCGTTCTACTACTAATAATACCGGACCTCTTTATTGAAGTCCCAACGGTCGGTCAAGCCAATGAGCCAGAAAGCAATACGAAGAGAATGCAGGAAACAGAGTGCATGAAATAAAATAAAATAAAAGCATAAAGGCTATGATGCGTCGCAGGCCGCATCAATTCCCCCGGGGTTGAAAGGACTCGACCCCGGCGAGAGTTCGCAAAAGCTAGCGATAGAAAGATCTGGGCGGCGCCGGCGCAGCTCATCAGTGCTGATCCAAGAACTATCTGTGATGTCTCGTCCTCGCCATGAGACCAAATAACGTTGGTATGTCCCGTGGCGAGTGCGAAACTCTCGTACATCCAGAACCTGGTCTATCTCCTCAGTAGTGGGAGTCTGCAACGGAGCTAAGTCCGGTGGAATCTCTGGAGCTGTCGTTGGTGGACTTGGGCTGGAACAAGGTGGATCTCCATAGAAAGGTGTCAGATCTGCCACATTAAATATCGGCGAAGTACCGAATTCAGCGGGCAATTCAAGGAGATAGACATTCTCCCCGATGCGCTTCCGGATTCGGAAAGGACCAAACTTCCTCTGTTGTAACTTGTGGTATTTACCCGGAGTGAATCTCTGCTTCCTGAAATAAGCAAAAACTCAATCTCCCTCTGAAAAGTATAACTCCCGGCGATGTCGATCGGCCAAGGTTTTATATTTTTCAGAGGTCGCTCGCAATATATTAGTAATAGATTTATGCAATTCCTTTAAATAATCAACATGGGCTTGCGCATCAAAGGAAATACGTTCATGATTCGGGAGGGAGTGACGATCAAGTAAATGTGGTAGCGTCTCCAATGACGGAGAGCTTGAACGATAGCGTAAAACGTCTCAAGCTCATAGCTCATAGCGAGATTAACGAACTTCTACTCGTGAACCTCTGAAAAGTATAAATCCGTGGAAGGTTCGACTCGTGAACGCGTGAGAGAACCACTCAAGCGAGATTAACGAACTTCTCAAGCTCATAGCGACGTTGTTGAATTGTGCGCGCAAAAGTCGATTTGGCCGCTCGGCCCTCGCATTTTTTTAAAATTCCAACCCTAAAATTTTCTTTTTGTCATTTAAAATTAATGCTTTAAAAAAAGGGGATCAAAATAAGTAAATTTTCAAAACCTTAAAATTGAGATTACATCAGTTTGGTATCAGAGGGTTTTCGATTCACTTCTACCGTGGACCGGTCGATCCGGCGAATTTAAATATATATTTTTTTATAACAAAAAAAAAGAATTAAAATTTTTTTTTTATTATTTTTTTTTTTTCTTTCACAAACCAAAAAAAAACAAAAAAAAATTATTAATTAAAATTTCATTTAAATCTATTTTCAAAATTTTTGATGGAAAAACGGGTCGATCAGTTAGAAAATAGCGTAGGTGATCTGGCTCGACGCATGAGTGAATTAATGAAAACGGTCGAGACGCTCACCACCGGTATGGGTAGTGTCACACATATTATGAACGGACTACGCACTTCGGTTAATAATATCGAAGCGACCTTGCACGTCAACCGAACACCTGCCCCAGTGGTCGAAATCGACCCGGACCATAGACCTCGGGAACTCGCACACCCCGATCCGGAGGGTCATAACGAACCACGACACCAACCCCGTTGGGATGTGGGAATCAAGTTGGACGTGGGTGATTTCGAAGGGCGAATAGAGCCCGAGAGTTGCCTTGAATGGTGTGAACGGATGGATCGTTTCCTGGCTTGGAAGCAATTGCCCCAAGCTAGGCAAGTTGAGTATGTCACGCTTAGACTTAAAGGATCCGCGTTAGTTTGGTGGGGACAATTAGAACGGTCTAGGTTCAATTTAGGTATGCCCCCGATCACAACATGGAACGACTTCAAAACTCAACTGCGCAAGAGATACGTTTCATCTGATTACATGCAAACTCTGTATCGTAGGTTCCATAATTTACGACAGGACAAATTATCTGTCGATGAGTACACCAACGAGTTCCTAGTCTTGCAATCTCGCCTCGACCTCCGAGAGGACGATGACATGACCGTTTCCCGTTATCTAAACGGGTTACGCTACTCCATTCGAGATCAGTTGGAACTCCTTGATTACAAAGATTTAGGAGAGGCTACGAGTCGTGCACGGAGAGTAGAAGCACTGCAGAAACGAACATCTGGAAATAAGACTACTGACAAGTCACACCCGACTCACACTTTCACCCCTGCCGGGTCCTCCCGACCGGTAGCGACCACGAGCACCCCAGCACTCTCTGCCCCTCCCAATAAGGGTAAGGAGATTGTAGGCACTAGACCTCAGCCAGGGACGTTTAGATGTTTTAAGTGTATGGAGCCGGGCCATAAGTCTTCTGAGTGTCCGCGACGCCACTTCGTCGCTATCATTGATTCTGAGAGTGGGTCAGAGCCTGAGTACGGAGTATTCCTTAGTGATTCCCAGACTGACCCGACTCTTGAGCCTGAGCCGGAGAGCGAGTACGAAGTTGAGGGAGAACAACCTGATCAATTAGTGTGTGTTCTCCAACATAGCCTCCTGACTCCCAAGGCCCCTATTGACGACGAGTGGTTGAGAAACAACATCTTTCGTACCGCCGCACGCATACAAGGGCAATTCTGCTCCATCATTATAGACAGCGGTAGTATGGAGAACTTTGTTTCTCAACGCATGGTTGAAAAGCTGAAATTAAAAACGCAGCCCTTAGGAAAACCCTATAGTCTGTCATGGGTCACTAGTAGTACTACCATTCCTATCACGCACCAGTGTCTCGTAGAGTTTTCCATAGGCAGTACATATCAGGACGTTGTATGGTGTCATGTAGCTACTATCGAGGTATGTCACATCTTATTGGGACGACCTTGGCAGTACGATAGGCACGTAGTTCATGATGGTGTAAAGAACTCTCACTCCTTCGAGCGCAATGGTCGCAAGATCGTTCTTCTTCCCCAAAAGAATGGCCTTGTTCCCAAAGCCCCCGAGAGGACTTCACCCCCTTCTACCACCGTCTCCGCGATGTCCTTTCCCTCCGCCACCATGTTACTGACTGGGTCCCAATTCCAGGAGGAGATGAAGGATAGTGAGATCGTCTATATGTTATCAGGTATCGACACCACCCCCGCTACATTAGACATCCCTAGTACGGTGCGTCCCCTCATAGATGAGTTCTCTGAAATCATGCCGGAGGAGCTTCCCGATCAGCTTCCCCCGATGAGGGACATACAACACTGCATAGACCTCATCCCAGGCGTTAGCTTACCTCATTTGCCCCACTACCGCATGAGTCCGAAAGAGCATGAGGAACTACATAGGCAGGTGACCGATCTGATTTCAAAGGGTCACGTTAGGGAGAGTATGAGTCCGTGCGCCGTCCCCGCACTTCTAGTTCCTAAGAAAGATGGGACATGGCGTATGTGTGTTGATAGTCGAGCGATTAATAAAATCACGATCAAGTATCGCTTTCCAATTCCCCGATTGGATGACATGCTAGATATGCTCAGTGGATCCCGTGTATTTTCAAAGATTGACTTAAAAAGTGGATACCACCAGATTAGAATTCGACCTGGGGACGAATGGAAAACCGCGTTTAAAACCAAGGAGGGGTTGTACGAGTGGCTAGTGATGCCTTTTGGGCTCTCCAATGCTCCCAGCACATTTATGCGTGTGATGAATCAAGTGCTTAGGCCACTCATAGGAGTTTGCGTAGTGGTGTACTTTGACGATATTTTAATTTATAGCCTTGATCAAAATCAGCACATGATTCATCTTAGGCAGGTCTTAGATATACTACGTGAAAATAAATTATATATAAATTTGAAGAAATGCACGTTTTTGACTGACAGCCTGACCTTCTTAGGATATATCGTTTCTTCCGAGGGCATGAGGGTTGATAGAGAGAAGGTCAAGGCGATAGAATCCTGGCCTAGCCCTAGGACGATTACTGAGGCTCGAGGATTCCACGGGCTAGCGTCTTTTTATCGACGATTTATTCGAAACTTTAGCACCTTGATAGCACCTGTGACTGATTGTCTTAAAAAGGGTTTGTTTATTTGGACTGAGGAAGCCGAGGGAGCATTTCTTTTGGTTAAAGAGAGACTCACGAGTGCACCAGTATTAGCGCTGCCTGATTTTGAGAAAATTTTTGAGGTTGACTGTGACGCATCGATCATAGGCATTGGCGCAGTTTTGAGTCAGGAGGGTCGCCCCATTGCATTCTTTAGTGAGAAGTTGAACGAGGCCAAGACCAGATATTCCACGTACGACTTAGAGTTTTACGCTATCGTTCAAGCTCTCCGTCATTGGAGACACTACCTGATTCAGCGCGAGTTTGTGTTGAACACTGATCATGAGGCTCTGAAGCATCTGAACTCCCAAAAAGAGATCAGACGTCATGCCAAGTGGGCTGCTTACCTGCAGGAGTTCACGTTTCACTTGAAGCACAAACCCGGAGTCACGAACCGCGTAGCCGACGCCCTTAGTCGTCGCACACATTTGTTAGTCACCCTGCAGCCGTGCATTATTGATTTAGATTCACAGCGCGACCTATACGCCACTGATCCGTTCTTTCACGATATTTGGAGCTCATGTCAACACAGTGGGACTGATCCCACCACACAGTACGTCGTTAGTGAGGGTTATTTGTTTAGGGGCACGCGCCTTTGCATCTGCGAAGGACCGCTTCGAGAGACATTACTTAGGGAGCTCCACTCGTCTGGGTTAGGTGGACACGTAGGTCAATCTAAGTTATTAGATCTCGCCAGCGCTCGTTACTATTGGCCACATATGAAGCGAGATGTCACTGAGTTCGTCAGACACTGCACCACGTGTCAGCTGTATAAGGGTCATGCTCAAAACACAGGATTATACATTCCCTTACCGATTCCTGAGCGACCATGGGATGACATCTCGATGGACTTCGTGGTAGGACTTCCTCGCACTAAGAGGAAGGTCGACTCTATTTTTGTAGTCGTAGATTGATTTTCGAAAATGGCACATTTCATTCCGTGTAGAAAAACTTCTAGTGCTGTACACGTCGCCGAACTTTTTTTTAAGAAAATCGTTAGACTGCACGGAATTCCTAGGTCGATTACTTCTGATAGGGACACTCGTTTTATGGGATATTTTTGGAAGACGTTGTGGGCTCGATTAGGTACCAAACTCGAATTTAGCAGCGCATATCACCCTCAGACCGATGGGCAGACTGAGGTCGTTAATAGGAGCTTGGGGGACCTTCTTAGGTGTTTGACTGGGGAGAATCCGAAGCAATGGAATCTTATACTGCCACAGGCTGAATTTGCATTCAATAACTCTACTAATCGCTCAACCACTAAATCTCCTTTCGAGATTGTTTACGGATTTCCTATACCACATTTACTTGATCGTCACTCCCTCCCGAATCATGAACGTATTTCCTTTGATGCGCAAGCCCATGTTGATTATTTAAAGGAATTGCATAAATCTATTACTAATATATTGCGAGCGACCTCTGAAAAATATAAAACCTTGGCCGATCGACATCGCCGGGAGTTATACTTTTCAGAGGGAGATTGGGTTTTTGCTTATTTCAGGAAGCAGAGATTCACTCCGGGTAAATACCACAAGTTACAGCAAAGGAAGTTTGGTCCTTTCCGAATCCGGAAGCGCATCGGGGAGAATGTCTATCTCCTTGAATTGTCCGCTGAATTCGGTACTTCGCCGATATTTAATGTGGCAGATCTGACACCTTTCTATGGAGATCCACCTTGTTCCAGCCCAAAGTCCACCAACGACAGCTCCAGAGATTCCACCGGACTTAGCTCCATTGCAGACTCCCACTACTGAGGAGATAGACCAGGTTCTGGATGTACGAGAGTTTCGCACTCGCCACGGGACATACCAACGTTATTTGGTCTCATGGCGAGGACGAGACATCACAGATAGTTCTTGGATCAGCACTGATGAGCTGCGCCGGCGCCGCCCAGATCTTTCTATCGCTAGCTTTTGCGAACTCTCGCCGGGGTCGAGTCCTTTCAACCCCGGGGGAATTGATGCGGCCTGCGACGCATCATAGCCTTTATGCTTTTATTTTATTTTATTTCATGCACTCTGTTTCCTGCATTCTCTTCGTATTGCTTTCTGGCTCATCGGCTTGACCGACCGTTGGGACTTCAATAAAGAGGTCCGGTATTATTAGTAGTAGAACGATAGCGGCAAGCCCAAAATTAATTACGTAAGCATAAATTTCAAATTCAAATTTCAAAATTCAAATCTCATCATTTATTGGGAAAGTCATTTAGAAGAGGATATTTTCAAAAGGAATCAAATTTATGAGTCATTGAGAATATTTTTTAAAAAAGGAATCAAATTTAGGAGATTTCATGTGCTATAGAGGGAAAGAAATATAGGAAATTTAGTCTATTTAAAGCCTCATTTTGGTGGAGACAAGGCAGACCGGATAGAACAAGAACGAGACATTTCTCGTTCCCTGTTCATTGCCGGCGAATCCCGCAAAGCCCAACATCGAGCCACCTTCCAGCGGCGGCGTCACCTTCGGCCTCGCGCAACGCTCCGCCCGTCCACTTGGAGACGTAGCCCGTCCGCCGTCGACTTCGGAACCTTCTTCCGGCGACCGGGAGTGGATAACGGGCCGTCGACTTCGACCCCCTTTCCGGCCGTGCCCTATTCGCCAGCTCGAATCCGTCTGCAAACCTTCAGCCCGATCGCGGAAGAAAACGGGAAAACCATTCCTCGTGCTTTGGTTTGGGTAAACTCGATCCCTCTCCTTGTATTAGTGTTAAATTTATGCGTCTCTTAATTAATTTATGGGCTTGCCGTTGCGTTCGTACTGCTAATAATATCGTTATTCCATAAGTTATTTAAAATTCAGATTTTGCTTGTGGCCGTGGAATCCGTGGAAGGTTCGACTCGTGAACGCGTGAGAGAACCACTCAAGCGAGATTAACGAACTTCTCAAGCTCATAGCGACGTTGTTGAATTGTGCGCGCAAAAGTCGATTTGGCCGCTCGGCCCTCGCATTTTTTAAAAATTCCAACCCTAAAATTTTCTTTTTGTCATTTAAAATTAATGCTTTAAAAAAGGGGATCAAAATAAGTAAATTTTCAAAACCGTAAAATTGAGATTACATCAGTTAGTGTCTCCAATGACGGAGAGCTTGAACGATAGCGTAAAACTCTAAGTCGTACGTGGAATATCTGGTCTTGGCCTCGTTCAACTTCTCACTAAAGAATGCAATGGGGCGACCCTCCTGACTCAAAACTGCGCCAATGCCTATGATCGATGCGTCACAGTCAAGCTCAAAAATTTTCTCAAAATCAGGCAGCGCTAATACCGGTGCACTCGTGAGTCTCTCTTTAACCAAAAGAAATGCTCCCTCGGCTTCCTCAGTCCAAATAAACAAACCCTTTTTAAGACAATCAGTCACAGGTGCTATCAAGGTGCTAAAGTTTCGAATAAATCGTCGATAAAAAGACGCTAGCCCGTGGAATCCTCGAGCCTCAGTAATCGTCCTAGGGCTAGGCCAGGATTCTATCGCCTTGACCTTCTCTCTATCAACCCTAATGCCCTCAGAAGAAACGATATATCCTAAGAAGGTCAGGCTGTCAGTCAAAAACGTGCATTTCTTCAAATTTATATATAATTTATTTTCACGTAGTATATCTAAGACCTGCCTAAGATGAATCATGTGCTGATTTTGATCAAGGCTATAAATTAAAATATCGTCAAAGTCCACCACTACGCAAACTCCTATGAGTGGCCTAAGCACTTGATTCATCACACGCATAAATGTGCTGGGAGCATTGGAGAGCCCAAAAGGCATCACTAGTCACTCGTACAACCCCTCCTTGGTTTTAAACGCGGTTTTCCATTCGTCCCCAGGTCGAATTCTAATCTGGTGGTATCCACTTTTTAAGTCAATCTTTGAAAATACACGGGATCCACTGAGCATATCTAGCATGTCATCCAATCGGGGAATTGGAAAGCGATACTTGATCGTGATTTTATTAATCGCTCGACTATCAACACACATACGCCATGTCCCATCTTTCTTAGGAACTAGAAGTGCGGGGACGGCGCACGGACTCATACTCTCCCTAACGTGACCCTTTGAAATCAGATCGGTCACCTGCCTATGTAGTTCCTCATGCTCTTTCGGACTCATGCGGTAGTGGGGCAAATGAGGTAAGCTAACGCCTGGGATGAGGTCTATGCAGTGTTGTATGTCCCTCATCGGGGGAAGCTGATCGGGAAGCTCCTCCGGCATGATTTCAGAGAACTCATCTATGAGGGGACGCACCGTACTAGGGATGTCTAATGTAGCGGGGGTGGTGTCGATACCTGATAACATATAGACGATCTCACTATCCTTCATCTCCTCCTGGAATTGGGACTCAGTCAGTAACATGGTGGCGGAGGGAAAGGACATCGCGGAGACGGTGGTAGAAGGGGGTGAAGTCCTCTCGGGGGCTTTGGGAACAAGGCCATTCTTTTGGGGAAGAAGAACAATCTTGCGACCATTGCGCTCGAAGGAGTGAGAGTTCTTTACACCATCATGAACTACGTGCCTATCGTACTGCCAAGGTCGTCCCAATAAGATGTGACATACCTCGATAGTAGCTACATGACACCATACAGCGTCCTGATATGTACTGCCTATGGAAAACTCTACGAGACACTGGTGCGTGATAGGAATGGTAGTACTACTAGTGACCCATGACAGACTATAGGGTTTTCCTAAGGGCTGCGTTTTTAATTTCAGCTTTTCAACCATGCGTTGAGAAACAAAGTTCTCCATACTACCGTTGTCTATAATGATGGAGCAGAATTGCCCTTGTATGCGTGCGGTGGTACGAAAGATATTGTTTCTCAACCACTCGTCGTCAATAGGGGCCTTGGGAGTCAGGAGGCTATGTTGGAGAACACACACTAATTGATCAGGTTGTTCTCCCTCAACTTCGTACTCGCTCTCCGGCTCAGGCTCAGGAGTCGGGTCAGTCTGGGAATCACTAAGGAATACTCTGTACTCAGGCTCTGACCCACTCTCAGAATCAATGATAGCGACGAAGTGGCGTCGCGGACACTCAGAAGACTTATGGCCCGGCTTCATACACTTAAAACATCTAAACGTCCCTGGCTGAGGTCTAGTGCCTACAATCTCCTTACCCTTATTGGGAGGGGCAGGGAGTGCTGGGGTGCTCGTGGTCGCTACCGGTCGGGAGGACCCGGCAGGGGTGAAAGTGTGAGTCGGGTGTGACTTGTCAGTAGTCTTATTTCCAGATGTTCGTTTCTGCAGTGCTTCTACTCTCCGTGCACGACTCGTAGCCTCTCCTAAATCTTTGTAATCAAGGAGTTCCAACTGATCTCGAATGGAGTAGAGTAACCCGTTTAGATAACGGGAAACGGTCATGTCATCGTCCTCTCGGAGGTCGAGGCGAGACTGCAAGACTAGGAACTCGTTGGTGTACTCATCGACAGATAATTTGTCCTTTCGTAAATTATGGAACCTACGATACAGAGTTTGCATGTAATCAGATGGAACGTATCTCTTGCGCAGTTGAGTTTTGAAGTCGTTCCATGTTGTGATCGGGGGCATACCTAAATTGAACCTAGACCGTTCTAATTGTCCCCACCAAACTAACGCGGATCCTTTAAGTCTAAGCGTGGCATACTCAACTTGCCTAGCTTGGGGCAATTGCTTCCAAGCCAGGAAACGATCCATCCGTTCACACCATTCAAGGCAACTCTCGGGCTCTATTCGCCCTTCGAAATCACCCACGTCCAACTTGATTCCCACATCCCAACGGGGTTGGTGTCGTGGTTCGTTATGGCCCTCCGGATCGGGGTGTGCGAGTTCCCGAGGTCTATGGTCCGGGTCGATTTCGACCACTGGGGCAGGTGTTCGGTTGACGTGCAAGGTCGCTTCGATATTATTAACCGAAGTGCGTAGTCCGTTCATAATATGTGTGACACTACCCATACCGGTGGTGAGCGTCTCGACCGTTTTCATTAATTCACTCATGCGTCGAGCCAGATCACCTACGTTATTTTCTAACTGATCGACCCGTTTTTCCATCGAAAATTTTGAAAATAGATTTAAATGAAATTTTAATTAATAAATTTTTTTTGTTTTTTTTGGTTTGTGAAAGAAAAAAAAAATAAATAAAAAAATTAATTCTTTTTTTTTTATAAAAAAATATATATTTAAATTCGCCGGATCGACCGGTCCACGGTAGAAGTGAATCGAAAACCCTCTGATACCAAACTGATGTAATCTCAATTTTAAGGTTTTGAAAATTTACTTATTTTGATCCCCTTTTTTTAAAACATTAATTTTAAATGACAAAAAGAAAATTTTAGGGTTGGAATTTTAAAAAAATGCGAGGGCCGAGCGGCCAAATCGACTTTTGCGCGCACAATTCAACAACATCTCTATGAGCTTGAGAAGTTCGTTAATCTCGCTTGAGTGGTTCTCTCACGCGTTCACGAGTCGAACCTTCCACGGATTCCACGGCCATAAGCAAAATCTGAATTTTAAATAACTTATGGAATAACGATATTATTAGCAGTACGAAAGCAACGGCTGTGACGCGCAGCGTGCCCGGTATGCAAAATGAATTCATGTAAGCATTAACTAACTTAAGAAAAGATATGAAGACATGTAACAAAATTTAATTGATGACGGGTAAGTCCCCGATGATGTAAAGAAGTATACGCAGTGATGAATCGGCGTCGCCATGAGCTGCTATTGTATGAAAATGTTATATTTTGTGGACTAGTTTATATATTTGTATCTCTATATTTTATGGAAGTGCTCGACGCATTATATGGTATGTATTTTATAGTGACTTGGGGTAATTTATGCATGGTGATGGTTTAAACATCTGGGTATTCCATTATTTTTGTTTGGGCTAGCTTGGGCTAGCTGAGCCATGCAGATGCAGGAGTTTTTTTATTTATATTTGGACCGCCGACCTATTGGTAAGCGGCGGGTTCGGCGGTCTTATCGGAATAAAAGCCCGTCCCCTGTGCTTTTCTTCTTATTATGCGCTGCTGCCTGGTAGAATCGGGGAGAGCTAGGGCTAGGGCTTGGCGATTTGCTTCTTCCCGTCGCCTGGTAAGGTAGAATCCCGCGCTCCTTTTCATTTCTTCCACTGATTGAGCCCTAAATCTCTATTATAAAGCAGTTTTGATTTCTGTTTTGGCCGGTGGAGGAAAACTGCGGGATTTCGTTTCTTTCTTCATGGATTCTCTCGATTTTTGCATGTTTTAGTAGAGTTATAGGGCGCTCTGTGATGGCCGGCTGTTTACGTATTTTTGGGCTTTGTGTGGCTGCAGTTTTCAGCACTGTTTATGTGCTGTGTGGGCTTTGTGTTGCTGCAGTTTTCAGCACTGTTTATGTGCTGTGTGGGCTGTGTTGCTGCAGTTTTCAGCACTGTTTATGTGCTGTGTGGGCTTTGTGTTGCTGCAGTTTTCAGCACTGTTTATGTGCTGTGTGGGCTGTGTTGCTGCAGTTTTCAGCACTGTGTACGTGCTGTGGGCTTTGTGTTGCTGCGGTTTTCAGCACTGTTTACGTGTTGTTTGGAATTTGTTTTGGTCCTATTTTAGACCCTGTATGAATGCAGTTTTCAGCTGAATATGCAAGTTTGCGTCGGTTTGAGTGCGATGTGTCGCTTTGTGAGATGCAACCTCGTGGCCTTATAAAAGTAATATATGTGTACAGATAGTGCGAAGGATGGCATCTCCAGGTAGACGCGACGTCTATTCAAGGCGGGGAAAAGGAAAAGAACGAACTATGGTGAGAATTTATCTTTTTACTGTATGCTTTACCAGATGTTTTATTCTGATAAATGTCTTAAAGTTGCCTATGCTATGAATGGCCTCCGATAGAGGCAATCAAGCAAGGAAGTATTTTCTGAGGGGACTGATTAAAAATCATAAACTCATTAATCATATTCATATGTGTCGACACATAGAAGTGTTAAGGGCAATATAAACGAATAATATTGAGACTGTGGACTGAATTACCAAACCAGTCGAGCCGAAAGGCATAAACGCATGTTGTACGTACTGGTTTGGAGACTGATGACCCCAAGGGGTCGGGCCCAAAGACTGAAAATGAAATATTGAGACTGATAAGATATAATTGCTCTTAACAATTTCTAAAATAAAAAGTTAAGAAGAAATATCGGTTTGCATCTACGGTTACCTGAATATGTTTCTACCATGTCTGATAATTACAATTTTAGCTGTTTTCTCACATTTTCTATACTGTAAACAGGTTAAAAAGGTAATTTCCACTTAGTCTTTATGCAAGACTAACGGTTATATTTCTCAAATTTTAGGAACCGGAAAGCCGGCTACCGAGCATCAGTGACGCACAGGTTGGAGATACTTTTATTTACCTTGCTTTTATATTTATATAAGCCTGTTTAGTTTGGGAAATGAGCAAACAAAATGTTATGTAGGTGCTTAGTCAATAAGTTCTATACTCGTTATGAAATGCATAGAAAGTTCAAGTTTTACTCTGATATTTATGCAGATCATGATGTTCGAAATTGTGGCGGTCATGTGGGCCGTTACAATTTAGTGGTATCAGAGCCAGGTTTTCAATTGAACCCTGGCCATAACGAGTATGTCCTAGTGTGAATAAACTAATTTACGCGTGATTTACATGGAATTGGTACAGGAAGCCCGAGAGGCCATATCTGAGGGCGGTGCATCGGGGCAGGCTCCACAAGAACTGCCACAAATGATACCTCCGCAGGGAGAGCAACAGACTCCGCAGCAGCTAATGGAGTTGACGAAGATGTTAGCGGAGGCTATTAAAATGGTTCGAGATGCGCCCCCTTCAGCAGCACTGGAAGTGACAGGACCGTCACAACCGAGACAATTGGATATTGATTTAAAGCAATTCATGGAGTTGAAGCCGCCAGTATTTCGGGGAGGGCTATCTCCCCTGGAGACAGAGGATTGGATTTCTCGTATTGAAACAATACTGGAAGTTATGCTTTGCCCAGATGAACGAAAGGTGGGTTTGGTTACGTTTTTGTTGGAAGGAGAAGCGAAGCGGTGGTGGCTGAATGTGCGAGGCAGGTTGGCAGGCCGCGGACAAACAAGCATTCCGTGGGCCACTTTTCTTCACGCCTTTACTAATTGGTTTGTTCCCGAATCAGAAAAGAAGTTACTACAGGATAAATTCTTGCGTCTCGTGCAGGGTTCTCGATCAGTCCTGGAATATGAAACAGAATTTGCCAATTTGGCGTTTTATGCTGAGGCCTTTGTGCCTAATGAGAAAGAAAGATGTCGGCGGTTCCAGGAAGGATTGAGAGACAGTATCCGTTCGGTTCTGGTACCGATGGAAATGGCAGACTATGGGGCTTTGGTGCAAAAAGCCCGTTTGATGGAGATTGACGCAGAAAAAACGCAGAGGCGAAGGGACTTTGCAAAGAAAAGATCGTCATGGTCGTCTTCGAGTAAGGACACGTCAAGCAGGACAAGTACATCAGGAAAGTCTAGTGATTCAGGAAAGCGGCCTCGTCCCATCGAGAGTAGTGGAAGTGCGCCAACAGCTGAGCAACGATGTGGCAAGTGTGGCAAGAGCCACAAGGGGCAGTGTCTAGTGGGGAGCATGTGACGTCAGCCTGGGCATCGACAGAGGGAGTGCCCTCGTAGCCGAGAAGGACAAAGAGCATCACAGTCGTTTACAGTGCCTCAGGGTCAGAGGTTGTATCAGATAGGCAGTGCTCAGGGAGGTGAGTATGCGGCCTCAGCCTCTACGTCAGCGCCAGCCGGATCATATCATGAAGAACATCAAATGCAAGAACGTCGTGTGCAGCCGCGGGTGTTTAATCTTAATCAACAAGAGGCAAAGGCGGATGACACCGTAGTGACAGGTATTATCCCTATTGGCCACTATTTAGTGAAATTGTTATTTGATACTGGAGCAAGCCACTCCTTTATTTTTGCATCAATATTGAATGCAATTGAGGCAAAGCCATACCGGGTACAAGAGGTGCTGCACGTTACGTTACCAAATAACCAGGTGCTCCCGACACAGCAACGAGTAATCGTTACGTTTGCCCTGAATAATAAACCATTTACAGCAGATTTAGTGGTTCTTCCACTAACTGAATTTGATGTCATTTTGGGCATGGACTGGCTAACCCAAAACGAAGCAATTATTGATTGTAAGAATAAAGAAGTGTCAATAAGATGTGCAGATCACAGTCGAATTAAGTACCGAGGATTGGGTGAAGTGTCCAAAATACTCATTTCTGCAATGAAAGCGCTTTCACAAATTCGAAAGGGTGGTGAAGCTATTTTGGTAATGGTGAAAGGACCATCTGAAGAAAGGAAAGACATTTCAATGATTCCGGTCGTATGTGAATTTCAAGAATTGTTCCCGGAAGAATTGGCTGGACTCCCTCCAAAGAGGGAAATTGAGTTTGAAATTAACCTTGAGCAAGGAACTAGGCCAGTGGCAAAGACACCATATCGAATGGCACCAAAAGAATTGGCAGAATTGAAAGTGCAACTACAGGAACTGATTGACAAAAATTTCATTCGTCCGAGTTCCTCCCCGTGGGGTGCCCCGGTATTGTTTGTTAAAAAGAAAGAAGGAACACTACGCCTGTGTGTTGACTACCGTGAACTTAATAAGTTGACTGTGAAAAATAAGTATCCTCTCCCTCGTATAGAAGATTTATTTGATCAACTTGTCAACGCCAGAGTATTTTCTAAGTTGGATTTGCGATCTGGTTATCACCAGTTAAGAATAAAAGAAGAGAATATTTTTAAAACTGCGTTCAGCACCAGATATGGTCATTTTGAGTTTTTGGTCATGCCGTTTGGGCTAACGAATGCACCAGCAGCATTCATGGATCTGATGAATCGGGTCTTTAAAGACTATTTAGACCGATTTGTAATAGTGTTTATTGATGATATACTGATTTACTCCCCGACAGAAGAAGAACATGCAGGGCATTTACGATTGGCCTTGCAAACGTTGAAAGAACACCAATTATATGCCAAATTTTCAAAATGTGACTTTTGGTTGAGAAAGGTGTCCTTCCTTGGACACGTAATTACCGAGCAGGGTTTGGCTGTCGACCCCGCAAAGATTGAATCTATTCTCAGTTGGCTCCAACCAACATCAGTGACGGAAGTACGGAGTTTTTTGGGTTTAGCAGGATATTATCGACGGTTTGTAAAGGACTTTTCTAAAATCTCCTTACCGTTGACTCAATTAACCAGAAAGAATACGTTATTTCAGTGGTCCGTTGACTGTCAGTTAGCATTTGATATTTTGAAAGAAAAACTGACCTCAGCGCCAATTCTGACCATGCCGTCAGGTACGGACGGGTTTCAGATTTAAAGTGATGCTTCGTACAAGGGATTGGGTTGTGTATTGATGCAACACGGAAAAGTAATTGCTTATGCATCCCGACAGTTGAAAGATGCTGAGAAAAATTACCCAGTGCATGATTTAGAACTAGCTGCAGTAATCTTTACACTAAAACTTTGGCGACACTATTTATATGGCGTACGCTGCGAAGTCTTTACTGATCACAAAAATTTAAAATATATATATTCTCAGAAGGAATTGAATCTTCGGCAGCGCCGGTGGTTAGAGTTCATCAAAGACTACGACGTGGATTTGCAATACCATCCTGGCAAAGCAAATGTGGTTGCTGATGCCCTAAGCCGTAAGAATACAGTTGGATTGTCTGTGCTGTCTGGTTATGAGGCACAGTTAGTATACGAGTTGGAGAGGATGGAGATCACACCACTTGTGACACCGGAAAGTAAACAAGCGCAGTTATCTCAATTACAGGTCAGATATAGTTTGACGGATAGAATTAAAGAAGCATTACCAAAGGATCCGTTTCTTGTTGCATTACAAGAGAAGGTAAGAAAAGGGGAGACTGGTGAATTTACGTTGCAGAATGGGTTATTACTTATGAACGAACGGTTATGTGTCCCAAATGTGAACAGCATACGAAGAGATATATTATATGAAGCACATAATACTCTGTATTCAATCCATCCAGGATGGACGAAAATGTACCATGACCTGAAGGAGGATTTCTGGTGGCCTGGAATGAAAAAGGACATAATTACGTATATTGCATCGTGTCATATATGTCAGTTGGTGAAAGCTGAACACCAGAAACCTGGAGGATATTTGCATTCCCTACCAATACCAGAATGGAAGTGGGAAGACATTGCAATGGATTTTGTCTTCGGTTTACCCCGCAGTAAATTAGGACACGATGGTATTTGGGTAATCATTGACCGTTTAACGAAGAGCGCACATTTTATTCCGGTGCGACAGAATATGCCGCCGGAAAAGTTGAATGATTTATACATAGATGTTATTGTCAAATTGCATGGTATCCCTCGATCCATAATTTCCGATCGCGACGGTTGCTTCACGTCTGGAAATTGGAGATATATCCACAAGCGTTTGGGGACAAAATTATTATTCAGTACAGCATTTCATCCCCAAACAGATGGACAGTCGGAGCGAACAATTCAGTTTTTAGAAGACTTACTGCGTATGGTTGTACTGGATTTAAAGGGCTCCTGGGAAAATATTTGACATTGGTAGAGTTTGCATACAATAATAACTACCAATCGTCTATTCAGATGGCACCGTTCGAAGCATTGTATGGCCGACGTTGTCAAACACCATTAAGTTGGGAAGACGGTGATCGGACATTGTATAACCGGGAGAAAATTGATAAATGGCATGAAAAAGTAAAACTCATACAACAACGAATGAAAGTAGCACAAAACCGACAACAAAAATATTATAATGCCCGTCATCGCCTTGTGCAGTTTCAAGTCGGAAACCAGGTATGTTTGAAAATCAGACCATTTAAAGGAGTTTCACGGTTTCGACGACTTGGGAAATTGAGTCCACGTTATATCGGACCTTTTCCAGTCACTGAACGGGTAGGCGATGTTGCCTACCGTTTGGAGCTACCAGCAGAGTTACAAAGATTGCATCATGTGTTTCATGTGTCAGCATTGCGAAAATATATCCGTGACCCGGAGACGATTGTGGCAGCCACTGATATTCCGATCGAACCAGACCTTTCTAGCCCGACAGAACCACATCAGATTATAGATCGACGAAGCAAACAATTACGAAATCGTGATGTAAAGTTTGTGCTAGTATGGTGGAAGGGTCGTCCTAGGCATGAAGCAACTTGGGAACGTGAAGAGGCAATGCGAAGTCTGTTTCCTGCACTGTTCAATATTATGGAAGAATGATTTTCGGGGACGAAAAAGTTTTAAGGAGGGGAGAATTGTGACGCGCAGCGTGCCCGGTATGCAAAATGAATTCATGTATGCATTAATTAACTTAAGAAAAGATATGAAGACATGTAACAAAATTTAATTGATGACGGGTAAGTCCCCGATGATGTAAAGAAGTATACGCAGTGATGAATCGGCGTCGCCATGAGCTGCTATTGTATGAAAATGTTATATTTTGTGGACTAGTTTATATATTTGTATCTCTATATTTTATGGAAGTGCTCGACGCATTATATGGTATGTATTTTATAGCGACTTGGGGTAATTTATGCATGGTGATGGTTTAAACATCTGGGTATTCCATTATTTTTGTTTGGGCTAGCTTGGGCTAGCTGAGCCATGCAGATGCAGGAGTTTTTTTATTTATATTTGGACCGCCGACCTATTGGTAAGCGGCGGGTTCGGCGGTCTTATCGGAATAAAAGCCCGTCCCCTGTGCTTTTCTTCTTATTATGCGCTGCTGCCTGGTAGAATCGGGGAGAGCTAGGGCTAGGGCTTGGCGATTTGCTTCTTCCCGTCGCCTGGTAAGGTAGAATCCCGCGCTCCTTTTCATTTCTTCCACTGATTGAGCCCTAAATCTCTATTATAAAGCAGTTTTGATTTCTGTTTTGGCCGGTGGAGGAAAATCTGCAGGATTTTGTTTCTTTCTTCATGGATTCTCTCGATTTTTGCATGTTTTAGTAGAGTTATAGGGCGCTCTGTGATGGCCGGCTGTTTACGTATTTTTGGGCTTTGTGTGGCTGCAGTTTTCAGCACTGTTTATGTGCTGTGTGGGCTTTGTGTTGCTGCAGTTTTCAGCACTGTTTATGTGCTGTGTGGGCTGTGTTGCTGCAGTTTTCAGCACTGTTTATGTGCTGTGTGGGCTTTGTGTTGCTGCAGTTTTCAGCACTGTTTATGTGCTGTGTGGGCTGTGTTGCTGCAGTTTTCAGCACTGTGTACGTGCTGTGTGGGCTTTGTGTTGCTGCGGTTTTCAGCACTGTTTACGTGCTGTTTGGAATTTGTTTTGGTCCTATTTTAGACCCTGTATGAATGCAGTTTTCAGCTGAATATGCAAGTTTGCGTCGGTTTGAGTGCGATGTGTCGCTTTGTGAGATGCAACCTCGTGACCTTATAAAAGTAACATATGTGTACAGATAGTGCGAAGGATGGCATCTCCAGGTAGACGCGACGTCCATTCAAGGCGGGGCAAAGGAAAATAACGAACTATGGTGAGAATTTATCTTTTTACTGTATGCTTTACCAGATGTTCTATTCTGATAAATGTCTTAAAGTTGCCTATGCTATGAATGGCCTCCGATAGAGGCAATCAAGCAAGGAAGTATTTTCTGAGGGGACTGATTAAAAATCATAAACTCATTAATCATATTCATATGTGTCGACACATAGAAGTGTTAAGGGCAATATAAACGAATAATATTGAGACTGTGGACTGAATTACCAAATCAGTCGAGCCGAAAGGCATAAACGCGTGTTGTACGTACTGGTTTGGAGACTGATGACCCCAAGGGGTCGGGCCCAAAGACTGAAAATGAAATATTGAGACTGATATGATATAATTGCTCTTAACAATTTCTAAAATAAAAAGTTAAGAAGAAATATCGGTTTGCATCTACGGTTACCTGAATATGTTTCTACCATGTCTGATAATTACAATTTTAGCTGTTTTCTCACATTTTCTATACTGTAAACAGGTTAAAAAGGTAATTTCCACTTAGTCTTTATGCAAGACTAACGGTTATATTTCTCAAATTTTAGGAACCGGAAAGCCGGCTACCGAGCATCAGTGACGCACAGGTTGGAGATACTTTTATTTACCTTGCTTTTATATTTATATAAGCCTGTTTAGTTTGGGAAATGAGCAAACAAAATGTTATGTAGGTGCTTAGTCAATAAGTTCTATACTCGTTATGAAATGCATAGAAAGTTCAAGTTTTACTCTGATATTTATGCAGATCATGATGTTCGAAATTGTGGCGGTCATGTGGGCCGTTACAACGGCAAGCCCATAAATTAATTAAGAGACGCATAAATTTAACACTAATACAAGGAGAGGGATCGAGTTTACCCAAACCAAAGCACGAGGAATGGTTTTCCCGTTTTCTTCCGCGATCGGGCTGAAGGTTTGCAGACGGATTCGAGCTGGCGAATAGGGCACGGCCGGAAAGGGGGTCGAAGTCGACGGCCCGTTATCCACTCCCGGTCGCCGGAAGAAGGTTCCAAAGTCGACGGCGGACGTGCTACGTCTCCAAGTGGACGGGCGGAGCGTTGCGCGAGGCCGAAGGTGACGCCGCCGCTGGAAGGTGGCTCGATGTTGGGCTTTGCGGGATTCGCCGGCAATGAACAGGGAACGAGAAATGTCTCGTTCTTGTTCTATCCGGTCTGCCTTGTCTCCACCAAAATGAGGCTTTAAATAGACTAAATTTCCTATATTTCTTTCCCTCTATAGCACATGAAATCTCATAAATTTGATTCCTTTTTTAAAAAATATTCTCAATGACTCATAAATTTGATTCCTTTTGAAAATATCCTCTTCTAAATGACTTTCCCAATAAATGATGAGATTTGAATTTTGAAATTTGAATTTGAAATTTATGCTTACGTAATTAATTTTGGGCTTGCCGCTATCGTTCTACTACTAATAATACCGGACCTCTTTATTGAAGTCCTAACGGTCGGTCAAGCCGATGAGCCAGAAAGCAATACGAAGAGAATGCAGGAAACAGAGTGCATGAAATAAAATAAAATAAAAGCATAAAGGCTATGATGCGTCGCAGGCCGCATCAAGCACTGTGTCTGTTGTTTGATAACGAGTAAAGAGAGAGAAGCCCGTCTGATGTAGGGTAGGCTACGAGGTGCACCAAAACCTACGATTCTAAGTGGAGGTGCGGGAGTGACACTAATCTGAATCTAAATGCAATGCAACCGTCAGTGACGGCGACGACTAAATTTGAGCAATGAAAATATTAGCATCACGCGAATAATTAAAGAGCAAAACAAACATTCAATTTGGTGATTTAATATGGTGTTCCTCCGCTCAGAGGGTCAAGGTCAAGCGCGCGTCGAATAACTCCTCCTGCAAGTTAGTAGTGTATCGAAACAATTCTACACTAGCAAGAATCAAAGTTGTTAGAAAAGTCCATATAAATGGCCCATGATTGGGTCCGTGTATTTTTATTTCCTTCTTCTCCTATTAGTCCCACATCATTGTATAGGACTTCTTCTCTCCTTTTCTCTCCTATATATTTGTATTCTCTCCTTGTATTTTGACACACAAGCAATGCATACAAGTTTTTGAGCTCACTCAACATGGTATCAGAGGACACGGTTCGTTCCCTGCGGTTACACTTCATCTAACCGACCGGCCCGTCTTCCTCTCCTGTCCGCAACTCCTCTGCGGCTTGCTCTTCTTCTCGCTCCGGGTAGCGGCCTCTTCGTGCCTTTTTCTCCGCGGTTTCTCCCTTGCTAGCCGTTGCCTGCTCCCTTTCCCTCCCTCCCTCCCTCCCGTGGATCCACCCCTCAGTCCTCTTTTATAATTTCTCTTCTCAACTCGTGGGCCCCACTTCCCGCTGTCTTCCTCTTACCGCGCGGGCTCCTTCTCGCCTGGTCCCTCCCCTTGCCGCTCCTTCTTGTCGCTCGAGTAGTTCTTCTCGCGGCCTCTTCTTTTTGTGTGCCGGGTCGCGCGGTCTCCCTCTCGTTCATCCCTCTTCGCCTTGCCGCTCGAGTACTTCTCGCGGCCTCTTCTTGCGGCCTTTTCTTGCCACTCGCGGTTTCTCTCTCTTGCCGCTCGAGCCCCTACTCGCGGCCTTTTTCTTGCCTCTGCTTCCTCTCGTTGCTTCCGTCTTCTAGTCGCCCGATCTCGTTTGCTTGCCGCGCGACTTCTCCTTTTCCTTTTTGCCCGCTGGTGTTCTCACAGTGACCGTGCGGATTGTCCTTGCTCTCTATCCGCACCTGGTCGCGACCTCTCTTCTAACCGCGTGGGCTTGTCGGGTGTCTCCTCTCCGACGGCCTCCCCCCTCTTCCCGCAGCAGGCGTTGTGTCTAACCGCGCGCTCTTCTAGTCGCTGCGACCTCCCCAGGCTCCATGGGCTCCTCCCTTGACTCTACCGGACAGGCGGCTACTCCTCCTGCTGACCGCCCGGCTTCTCTTCCAGACCTCCGAAATGAGTTGCGGATCACAACTCTCTCATTATCTGGGAAGAAGAATTTTGTTCCATGGGTCCACTCGGTTCGGCGTGTTCTTCAGGCCAAGGGACTTGTGCTTCATCTTACTAACGGACCTCCTTCCCCTACTACTGATGACTGGCTACGTAATGACGGTCGCGTCCAAACATGGCTCCTTAATTCGCTGGAGGGTGAGCCATACCAAATGGTCATGTACCATGAGACCGCCAAAACTATGTTGGAGGAGCTTCACTCCTTGTACTCTGGAAAGGAGTCTTCAGCACCTCTATGACATTATTACCGACCTTCAGACTCTTGATGCTGGCGGGGCTGCTGACATGACTTCATTTGTTGCTCGTGCCAAGACTCTTGCAGAGGCCTGGATCTAGCATCAGCCTTCTACCACTGACCTTGCTGCTCAGCGCGCGCAAAAGGAGGCTGTCTGCATTGCCATGATGATGGCTCGTGTCCCGCCTCACCTTCGGAGCATCCGGGCTCAGGTGTTGGCCTCGGCCTCTACTCCCTCCCTCTCTGATGTCTGCTCTATGCTCCTTCGAGTATCACCACCCCTCGAGTCTCTGGCACCCTCTTCTCCGGCCCTTCTTCAACAGACCCTTCCTCCCTTGCTTCCCCCACCGACCTCTGCGCGCGGTGGACGTTCCGGCTCTCGCGGCAAGGGGCATGGGGGTCGGGGCTGCCCCAAGTGTTCCTATTGTGGCCGGGATGGCCACACTGATGTCGTCTGCTACAAGAAACATAGTTATCCTCCTCGCCCAACTACGGCTGCTACCACTGATGGCTCCTCCTCCACTGGTACCGACCTTGAGGTCGTTCGCCTCCAGCTACAGCAACTCCAGGGGCTTCTTAGCCCTCCCTCTGCTTTTGTTGCCTCCATCTCTACCGCAGGTATTACTTGTCTTTCCTCAAGTCCACGTTGGATCTTGGACTCAGGTGCTACTCATCACATCACCTCGATACGGCCACTCAAGTAATCGGATGCTCCTCATCCGCAATCTATCACTGTCGCAATGGGGCGACTGTTCCGGTCTCCGGTTGCGCCGACATCTCTCTTGCTCCCTCCCTCTCTCTTCGCTCGGCTCTTTATGTTCCTGGCTCTCCATTTAATTTGCTTTCTGTTGGTCGCCTCACTCATGATATGGATTGCTCTGTCACATTTACTCCCTCTACGTTTTTGATACAGGATCGGCGGACGCGGACTACCATTGGTAGGGGTCGACTGCAGAACGGGCTCTACCTTCTTGATGTCTCTCCTCCTATCCTCTCCTCCGTCTCCGCTGTTGATTGGCATCGCCGTCTTGGGCATGCCCCTCTACCCGTTCTCCAAAAGGCGCTGCCTGATGTATCTTTTCCTGCTTTCAAATGTGATTCGTGTATTTACGGCAAACAGCCGCATACTTCTTTTCCTGCTCATTGTACTAGGAGCTCTGCTCCGTTTGATTTACTGCACTCCGATGTTTGGGGTCCTTTCAAAATTAAAAGTATCTCTGGCTATCGATATTTTATAACTTTCATTGATGATTATTCTCGCACAACATGGTTTTACCTACTTCGTGATCGCTCCGAGCTCTCTCGCATATTTCGCGATTTTATACACGAAACTCGAACGCAATTCTCCACAACTATCAAAACATTGCGCACCGATAACGCTCGTGAATACATCGGACATGACTTTGTAATATATGTGCAGAATTTGGTATTATACATCAAACCTCCTGTGTCTACACCCCCCAACAAAATGGTGTTGCCGAATGAAAGAACCGTCACCTCCTCGACGTTGCCCGCTCTCTCATGCTTCAAATGCATGTTCCAAAAATTTACTGGAACTTTGCAGTCTTCACTGCGTGTTTTCTCATTAACCGCCTTCCCTCCTCGGTTCTCAACTATGCCACTCCTTTCAGCCTCTTATTCCCCTCTACTCTGGCCTTCCCTATGACACCAAGGGTTTTTGGCTGCACTTGCTTTGTTCACCTCCTGGGTCCTTACTCGGATAAGTTGGATCCCCGTGCAGCTAAAACTATTTTCGTCGGCTATTCTCGCACTCAGAAGGGCTACCTATGTTACTCTCCGGTAAGCCGTAAAGTCATCGTCTCCGCCGATGTTACTTTTTGGGAAGATCAACCTTTCTTTTCCCCATCTCTCGCTCCTTCCTCCCTGCCGACATCTCCACCAATGCTTATACCTTGACCCGTCCTCCCTACTACTGCGCCTGTTTTCCTACGTCCTTCAAATCCTGCTCCTGCTCCTACTTCAACTCATGCTCCTGCTTCTGCTCCTGCTCCTGCTCCTGCTTCTGGTCCTGCGCCCTCCAAGCCACCGGTTATCCGGACTTACACTCGTCGCCTTCCTCCTTGTTCCGCTACCCCTCTGCAGTCGGCCTCATCCTCGGCTACCCCGTGCCCTGCTGATCAGGTATCTCCCTCCACCAATCATCTTCTGGCAAATTATGTCTCCATGCATCGCCTCTCTCCCCAACTGCACACCTTTGCAACTTCTATTTCCTCCATTTCGGTTCCTAACACTGTGCAGGAAGCGCTACACCATCCTGGTTGGAAGGCTGCCATGGAAGAAGAAATGAATGCTCTTTGGGCTAACCAGACCTGGACTCTCACACCTCTTCCCCCGGGTCAGAAACCGGTTGGGTGTAAGTGGGTCTTCGTCGTCAAACATGTCGCTGATGAGACGATTGACCGGTTGAAAGCTCGGCTGGTCGCCCGGGGCTTCACCCAACAACAAGGGATGGACTATGAGGAAACCTTCTCTCCGGTGGCCAAACTCAACACCGTTCGGGTTCTTATCTCGGTGGTTGTCCATCGCCGGTAGCCCTTACTGCAACTGGATATTAAGAATGCCTTTTTGAATGGTGACTTGCAGGAAACTGTCTATATGCAGCAACCTCCCGGGTTTGAGACCACGGGGGAGTCTCAGGTTTGTCGCCTTAAGAAAGCTCTGTATGGCCTCAAACAATCACCGCGGGCATGGTTCGACAGGTTCAGTAAGGCTCTTCGGGAGGTTGGTTTTTTCTCGCAGCGCGGCAGACTTCTCGATGTTCACTCGTCACCGAACAACAGGGACGGTTCTTCTGTTAGTGTATGTTGACAACATCATCATTACTGGAGATGACGAAAAGGGAATACAGGAGGTAAAACAACATCTCGGTACAGTTTTTCAAACAAAGGATCTGGGACCCCTCCGGTATTTTTTGGGCCTTGAAGTTGCTAGACGGTCAGATGGTCTCGTCCTTTCACAGCGGAAGTATTGTCTCGACCTTCTTCATGATGCGGGTTACTCTGGTTGTAAGCCGATCAATACCCCAATGGATGTGAATCACAAGTTATGTGCTCAGACTTCCGACTCAGATCTATTACTCGAGAATCCTGAATACTATCGCCGTCTAGTTGGAAAATTGATCTACCTCACGGTAACTAGACCGGATATTTCTTTCGCAGTGGGTATTGTCAGCCGGTACATGCATTCCCCGCGAAGATCTCACCTTCACGCCGTTGAACGTATTCTCAGATACCTCAAAACGGCCTCTGGTCAAGGATTGGTCTACAAGACCTCATCTTCAGCTCCTGCATTGATAGCTTACTCAGATGCTGATTACGCCGGGTCTCTTGATGATCGACGGTCAACCAGTGGGTTTTGCACATATTTTGGAGGACAGGCTGAATACCGGGCAATGGCGTCTGTAGTGTCTGAACTAACGTGGCTGGAAAGTCTTCTTACCGATCTGGGTATAAGACTTCCTTCCCCAGCCATTCTCCTTTGTGATAGCTAAGCAGCTATACATATTGCCAAGAACCCGATATTCCATGAAAGAACTAAACATATTGAAGATGATTGTCAATTCATCAGAGAAAAGGTTCAAATGAAGAAGATCGACCTGAAGCATGTCCCCGGGACAGAACAAGTTGCGGATGTGCTCACTAAGGCTCTTGTCAGTACTCTCTTCTATCAGTGCTTGTCCAAGCTTGGCGCATACGATTTGTACGCTCCAGCTTGGGGGGGAGTGTTAGAAAAGCCCATATAAATGGCCCATGATTGGGTCCATGTATTTTTATTTCCTTCTCCTATTAGTCCCACATCATTGTATAGGACTTCTTCTCTCCTTTTCTCTCCTATATATTTGTATTCTCTCCTTGTATTTTGACACACAAGCAATACATACAAGTTTTTGAGCTCACTCAACAAAACCGATGTATATTAATTCACCAATGAAAAATGTCAAATCACATAAACCAATACTACAAGAGAACTCACAAAGTAGAGGGCTGAACCGAAGCACTGATGATTATGGATCCGGACGTGTGGATCGGCGATCGAATATGGACCCGGCGGCGCGGAAATGGTGGTTGTGGTTGTCCTCGACGACGAGTGGGTAGATCGGGCTGAAAATGGAAAGATTCGGCCACTAGGAGGGAGATCCGGGTGGGGGAGACTAGATTCGATATTTTGGGATCGAATCCGGGTAGAGGGGTGATGAAAGGAAGGTGAAAATAACGGATCGAGGCTGAAATTCCTAAATTTGAATTGATCCAAAAAATTAGGGCTAAAGGGGAGTGGATTGGAGTAGGCCTACGCGTCGATGCGATCGTGACACTTTAGGAGACGTGTCACTCAACTCCCTTCCGATCAACGTTATGCAATAGAGCTTCTAGCCACACAATATGCTACCTATACTCACAACACAAGCACAAGCTACACAGGAGAGAAAATTCCAACCAAAACGACGATTCGGAAAGAGGTCGGAATTATTCCCGAAAAAACAAGAAATGGTGTATGATTACCCAATCCTTTAGATCATCAAAATCTCAAGAAAACACAACGACTAAAGCTTAGCAATTAAAACCCAAGAATCCACAAGGATTTCGGAGGCAACGCCCGGCCTCGTCCACCAAAAATCCGAATAAGAAGAACACATAAGGAGAGGAGGAAGAAATCGTTACCCACAAAAGCTTGATACAAGTTGTGGAGAATCTCTCTACCAAGGTTCCACCGGAGTCTCACCGAGAGGATGATACGTTGATGCAACCCGGTACAAGTCTAATGGCCTAGCAGCGCCCTTCCCGAGAGAGCGGGGACTACGACAGCTAATACTCTACTTAAGACGATTCGGCTCGGATCTCTTAGCAAAGGCTCCAATCGTGAGTTTAGTTATTTCGCAAACGAACAGCTCAATTTAGCGGCAAAGTTCGTGCAAGTTTAAAGGAAAATAACGATAGAAAAAGTCCGATAAAAATGCAAGCGCTAACAACACGATCAGTTAAATTAATTGCATAAGTAGTAGACAATAGCGGGGAGCGGAAAGGTATACCTGCGAGGATTTCCCAGGCAGAGGAGTTTTCACGGGTATTTGGGACAGCAAGCTGGTCGGTTTGGGTTGGTGGTGGCTGCTGGCGGTGGCTGAGGAGGAGGAGGAGCTGAGCGGTTCTAGTTTCCGGAGTTCCAGGCATCGGGCGCGACGGAGAAGGAAGCGGCACTGCAGGTGGGCCGGGAAAAAGACGGGAAAGCAGGTCGATGTCGACCGTCCTTTCGAGGGCCGATGGATTCGTTGTCGCCGCTAGGGCCAAAGGGGGGCGGCGGTCACTCCGGGGCTGGAGGAAAGAGGTTCATTGGGGTTCGTTCGACGCCTAGGCGTCGGAGTCGAAACAGGAGGGAGCAGAAGGCGGCTAGGCGGGCTGGACAGAAACCGAGAGAGGAGATAACCCTCTCTCTATTTCTTTTCTTTTTTCCAGTCATCGGTTTCACGGGGGGCCCGATTATTTTTATAATAGAGGATTTAATGGGGGGGGTTTCAAACAGGTAGAGGAAAACTCCGAGTTTTAAATTCAGATTGTAGTAAAGAAGGGGGTTTCAATGTTGGGCAATCAAGAGGGGGGTTATGGAAACTCCAAGTTTTGATGAGAAATTAAGAAGGAACTTAATTTCCTAACTCCCAACTCAAAGCTGAATTGTTAAATTCAGATTTGAGTTATTTTCATGCAATTAACGTAAAAATATTGTCGCGCCTACATCCTAACACCTTCTACTACCGGACCTATTTATTAATGGTCATGCTGGCCGGTCAAACCAACAAGTCTTATCATAAAATAAAAAGTGTGATACAACGACATATGATGATAACACTCATACGATAATAAGACAACGAAGGACGACAACGAACATGATAGAAATCACACACACACACAATCGAGCATAACTTATCTGGATACGACCCCGGATGCATCATACGCACACCAAAACTCCTACGGAGTCACATCGGAAAAGGTTACCCGGCGGCGGAGCAGCCATCCGTCACGAGGGCCACGATCGGCGAACGCTGGGAAGGGGGTGGCGGGGCTCGGGTTCGGCCAATAGAAGAGCAGCTGACTTCTCTTTTTTTTTAGGGTTTTCCAAATCTTCTAATCTCATTATGAGGATCCATATATATAGTCCTATTACAATAGATCTCATCCACACAACAAAATGGCTCGCATCCAAACTATTGAAATTAAACAAAATATATAAAAGTTTGAAACTAGAGCAGGAAATGTAGATTTTGACTAAAAAAACTGCATAAATACAACTTAACAAGGACATTAAATGTGTTGAAACGCATCGTAACGTCAAGTAGACGCATGGGGCCGCGAGCGAAGGTTGTAGCGGCGATAGTTGCGTCGACCATCGTCAATAGAATCCTCGATATGTTGGTGGCGGAGGCGGCGGAGATCTTCAAACATTGGCGGGTCGGATCCGTTGGCGCCATCATGGATCCACGGGAGGGAAGAAGTGGAGGGTCGGCGTGAACAGTGACGGCGTGAACAGTGACGGCGTGAACAGTGACGGCGTGAGCAGTAACCCGTGAACAGTAATCGGTAAGCAGTAACCTGTGAACAGATGTCGGGTTTCCTGGGCAGCAGTAGTGGGATGGAATTTGGGGGTTGTAGGGGGGATGCGGATGAGGGTTTTGGAGGGGGAAGAAGATGGATATGGATGGGTAGTACCTTGGGGGGAGTTTGAGCACCTAGGAGTCGTCACTTAGGGTTCCACGGCATCGGCGCCGAGGGGTGATCGCAGAGTTCCGAGAATAATCTCTCCAAAACCTGCAATGTCTTGGTTCAGCCTCTTAGACCATTATTTATAATAAAACAAGACAATAGGGAATCCCTATCAACGGCTATGAGTGGCCGGTGGGAGAGGTCACTAAAATACATGAAAATAAACCAATAAAAATAAACTAATATATGATCTCGACTCGCGACGCGGATCCGGACACATCTGCGGAGTCTGATCGTTGATCCGGGCACGCCATATATGATAAGTCACCAAATCAGCCCCGAACGGGCCCAAAGCTCGTGCTCGTCTCTGCTCCGCATCACCGTCGAGCTCCGAGTAAATCCAACATCACGGACAAGTTTACTGAACTTGTCAAACCATGCGCGAGGAGACTGTTTGAGACCATAAATGGATTTCTGGAGGTGATAAACAAGTGACTCCCTCGTGGTCTCAAACCCGGGAGGCTAGTGCATATAGACAGTTTCTTGAAAATCGTCATTGAGAAAAACATTTTTGATATCAAATTGATGTAAACGCCACTGGCGATGTACAACGAAGGAAATTAGGACACGAACGGTGTTCGATTTGGCCATTTAGATAGTTTCTTGTTGCTGAGTAAATCCACGAGCTACCAAACGAGCCTTAAGACGGTCAATTGTCTCATCAGGAGCATGTTTGATCGCAAAGACTCATTTACATCCAATGCAGGTCTGCCCCGGAGGAAGAGAAACCATATCCTAAGTTTGATTAGCCCAGAGGGCAGTCATTTCCTCATCCATAGTCGCACGCCACCCCGGATGTTGGAGAGCCTCCTGCACAAAGTTAGGTATAGAGATGGAGGATAAAAAAATCGCAAATTTGAGAAGCGTCGGGGATAGGCGATGCAAAGATACACAATTTGCCAGGGGATGAGCCGTGGAGATAGGAGCTGGATCAGCAGGCTGTGAGGTACTAGAGGTAGAGAACGACTGTTGAGGGGCGTCGGGGCGAGGAGGAGGACGACGAGTGTAGACACAAAGAAGGGGTAGTTTGTTCGGTACAGGAACTGGGGTTGGAAGGAGTGGTGGTAGAGGAGAAGTAACAGGGACGATTGGGCATGGCAATGATGGTGTGGAAGAGGAGGGGAATGAGTAGAGCCAAAGGGTAGATCTTCCAGAAAGATAACATCAGAAAATACAACAACTTTGCACTCAGTGGGAGAGTAGCACGCATCCTTTTTGAGTACAGGAGTAACCAACAAACATATATCTTGTAGCCCGAGGACCAAGCTTGTCGGTGGAAGGACCAAGATTATGGACATAATAGGAACAACCAAATACCCGAGGTGTGAGAGAGAAGAGCACTGTGGAGGAAAAGAGAAGACTAAACGGAGTGGCATAGTTGAGAATGGAGGGCAAATGATTGATGAAATAGCATGTCATAGAGACTGCAAAGTACCAATAAGCTTTGGAAACCTGCATTTGAAACATGAGGGAGCGAGCAACATCAAGAAGATGTCTATTTTTACGCTCAGCCACACCATTCTGTTGGGGGTATAAACACAAGAGGTGTGATGGATGATCTCAAACTCATTACAGAGAGCATCAAACGCATGAGTGGTGTATTAACGAACATTGTTTGTACGAATAGTTTTAATTTTGCGGGAAAATTGAGTACGAGTCTCAATAATAAAGGTCTGAAACAAACGAGTTGGATCTGAGAGATCATGAAGTAAGTATAACCACGTCATACGAGAATAATCATCAATAAAAGTAATGAAACAGCGATAACCAGAGAGACTGAAATTTTAACCCAGCTATATGGATCCTTTATCATCATTGTGCCATATCTTTTATCATAATGTCACTAATGCCCAAGTACATCATGTCTTTCCTTATATTTTTATTCCAAATCTATATTGGTCAACCCTTCCCTCGTTAACATACCTAGTGACTAAACTCTCAGAACGCCTAATAGGTGCCACAAATGGTCTCTTTTGTACGTGTCCAAACCATCTTAGTCGAGCTTCTCGCATCTTCTCTGCAATTGGTGCTACTCCTGTCTTATCCCTGATACATTCATTCCTAATTTTATCCAGTCTCGCGTGTCCACACATCCACCAAAGCAGTCTCATCTCCGCAACTCTCATTTTTTGCTCATATACACAACTCAATGCCCAACACTCAGAACCATAGAGCATCGTTGGTCTAATTGCAGTACGGTAAAACTTGCCCTTAAGTTTTAATGGTACTTTACGATCACATAAGATCCCTGACGCGCCTCTCCACTTCAACCAGCCCGTTTTGATTATATGTTTCACATCGTTATGAAAACCTCCGTCTTTTTGAATTATCGATCCAAGATATTTAAAACACTCACTACGAGAAATATTTTGATCACCCAACTTAATAACGAAGCCATCTGTCCTTTTTGCACTATTAAATTTAAGCTCTAAATACTTTATCTTTGTCCTGCTCAACCTAAAACCCTTCTTTTCTAATGTGTCTTGACAAGATTCAAGTTTTACGTTTACACTCTCGCGTATCTCATCGACCAAAACGATATCATCTGCAAACAATAAACACCAAGGTATTGCTTGTTGGATATGTCTGATGAGCTTATCTAAGATAAGGGTAAAGAGATAAGGGCTTAAAGCTGAACCTTGATGTAAGCCAACAGTAATAGGTAATTCATGTGTTAATCCTCCAGATGTCCTCACCCTTGTCACTGAATTTATATACATATCTTTGATTATGTCAATATATGATACATTTACACCTTTCTTTTCTAAGACTCTCCATAAGATCTCTCTTGGAACTCTATCATAAGTCTTCTCAAGATCAATAAACAGCATATGCAAATCTTGTTTTCTTTCTCGGTAATTGTCAATGAGTCTCCTTAGAAATGTATAGCTTCTATGGTCGACCGCCCTGGCATGAATCCAAATAGATTCTTCGAGATGTTAGTCTCCCGTCTCACTCTACTTTTTATTACTCGTTCACATAGTTTCATGGTATGATTAATCAATTTAATTCCTCTATAATTAACACAATTTTGCATATCTCATTGCTCTTATACAAAGGTATCAAAATACTCTCTTCATTGGTCTGTCATACTTTTTTACTTCAGTATCTTATTGAAAAAATATGTAAGCCAAAAAATTCTTTCATTCCCTGGACATTTTCATACTTCGATTGGTACATTGTCTGGCTCAACTGTCTTTCCATATTTCATCTTCTTTAGAGCATCATCTACTTCTTTGATACTTGAATTTTATGATAAAATATTATGTTCTTATACTACTCTGATTTACTTAACTCTTTCAAGTTCAATTCATTATTTTTTGTTTCATTATAGAGTTGATAAAAGTATTTTTTTCATCAATCTTTAATATCCACATCACCCGTCAAAACTGTATTTGTCTCATCATTTATGAATTTTACTTAGCTTAAATTTTTTGTTTTTCTTTCTCTAACTCGAGTAATTTTATATATGTCACGCTCTCTATCTTTGGTATCTAGTCGCTTATAAAATTCTTCATAAGCTTGACTTTTTTTACTTACTGTTTGTTTAGCTTCTTTTTTGGTGACATTATACCTGCCTAACTTTTCATCATTCCTACAAGCGTAGAGTGATTTATAGTTGGTCCTCTTTGCCCTCACTTTATCTTGCACTTGCTCTTTCTACCACTAAGATTATTTATTTGAGGGCGCATGACCTTTTGATACTTCAAGTATGTTCTTTCCATTTATCCTTAAATGCGAAGAAATAATTTTTCATGAGACACTCGGATCAACATAAGGGTCATCAACTAGTTGTTCTATAACGGTTGTCTTAAAAGCAACCTGTTTTTCTGTCTTCAAATTTCACCACCAAATTTTTTACAATATTTATGTTCTTGTCTTTAATTTAGTATATTTAATTTGTACATCTAACACCAATAACATATGTTGTGTTGGCAAACTTTCTCCTAGTATGACTTTGCAATTCTTACAAATCATTTTATCCATTTTGTGAGTCAAAAAATAATCAATTTGTGACTTATTTGGTCAGCTTCTAAACGTAATTAAATATTTTTCCCTCTTTATGAAAAGCATATTTGACACAATTAGTTCATGCGCTGCGACAAAAATGGTTCGTCTTTATGCATTCTTTTCTCCATATTCAAATCCTTCATGAACGGTTGTATAATCTACAATTTATTTCCCTATATGCCCATTTAAGTCTCCTCATATGAAAATCTTCTCTCTTTTTTGGAATTCTCTTACTAAATCATTTAAGTCTTCCTAAAATTACACATTAATAACTTCACTTAATCTTATTTGTGGCGCATAAACACTGATCACATTAATAGTTTTCTTTCGTATAACCAATTTAAGAGTTAAGATTATATCATCTTTTTTACTTACCCCAACAACATTATCCTTCCAAGTAGTATCTACAATAAGACTCCACTATTTGTTTAATTTTTTTCCAGAGTACCATAATTTAAAACTTGAATTATCTAAAAATTTAGCTTTCTCATTCACTTATCTACTCTCTTGCAGGCATAAAACATGTATCCTTCTCCTAATCATCATATCCACTAATTTGTCGTTTTCCTCGTTAGTGTACCTATATACCAACTTTCAAACCTAAGTCGATCACAATTCCTACGACATACTTCGCTAGGACGTCTAATATGTGAGGATTTTTGCTTATTTAACAATATACCCAAGTCCTCTTGGAGGTGCAGCGGTCCTTGTCAAGACGCCGCATTCGGATCATACGATGAGAACTCTTGCATATTTAATACTACACCGAAGTCATGGAAATGCAGCGGTTATTTCCAAGACGCCGTATTCGGACCATGTAACACATTCCTTAAGGGGAACAACCTAGCTTCTGCACAGTTTATCAAATCATCCATATTCATAAGGGTGACAAAATTTTACGCTGACCGTCTACCTAACACAACTCTCACCATTTTTCATCTGGGCCTCAAACATCTGTATGCACTAAATCAAAAGGAGCATCGCTCCGAGTACAATGAGGAAGAAAAGAAGAACGATGTTTTTTTCCAAAAATACATGACTTCAGTAAATGCTGGAATAGGTAGGTCAGGAAGAGCCTTCTTAAGAATTGGAAGAGGACCATGCCCAACGTGTCAAGACGTCGAGAAGGTAGAGCCAGTTGCACAGTCATCATTTACCAATGGTATTCTGCGTTCGTCGATCCTGCATCACAAAAAAAGATATGAAGGTCACAGAACAGTCAAGGTCTTCAGAGAGGCGACTAACAGAAAGTAGATTGAAAGGGGAGCTCGGGACATGAAGAACCGAGCAAAGAGAGATAGAGAGAGGCATATCAACATAGCTGGAGACAGGAGTAGCGTCACCATTGGCCACTGTGATAAACTTGGGATGCGGAGATGTCAAGTACTGAGGTGGTTTTTGAGAAGTGATATGGTGAGTGGCACCAGAGTCCACAATCCATGGTAGACTAGTGGAGAGACAAGCGATACCATCATTGAAGATAGAGGCAACGGATCCAGGCGAACGATTGAGTAACCCTTGAAGATACTAGAGCTGGAGACGCATAGCTTCAATATCGGTGAGAGTGGCAGAAGATGTGTTAGCAGCAACAGAGACATTAGGCGGAGGAGGCAGACCATGATTACGATAACAATTGGCCTCAAGATGACCGTCCCTGCCACAGTGAGTACACTTGAATTTAGGCCGGCTATTGCGACCTCTCCCTTGGTAGCCGGTGCGACCTCCTCGAGTAGATGGAGGAGGGGGTAAGAGACAAATGAGTGTTGGAGAAGAGCCGGAGAGGGAGGTCCAAGAGCATTTGGGGGTGGTGTCACCTTCAACAAACATTAAGAAAACATCGGAGAGAAAATGAATAGTAGAGGAGGAGAGTATCTGAGCTCGAACACTGTAAAGATGAGGCGGTACATGAGTCATCATCATGGCAATACCAACAGCTTCTTTTAAAGTATGCGGCACAGCAAGATCAGTAGTAGAAGGTTGATGCTGAATTCATGCCTCAACCAAAGTTTTGGACCGTGCAAGAAAGGAGATTAAGCCGTCAGCACCGCCTGAGTCGAGAGATTAAAGATCCATGATGATATCATACAAATGTTGAAGGTTGTTCTTGCCGGAATAGAGGGAATAACGTTCATCCCACATAGCCTTGACCATCTCATAAGACAAAGTCATACGGTAAGGTTCACCATCTAGGGAGTTGAGGATCCATGTCTGGACAAGACCATCATCTCTAAGCCAGTCATTCAGAGGGGTGGGCTTTGTTAAATGATGCAAAGTCCCTTTGTTTGAAAAACACGTCGGATGGAGTGCACCCACTCAACAAAATTCTTCTTCCGACTAAGAGGAATAGTGGTGATATGAAGCTCATCACGGACTTCAGGAATCGGTGTCGCAATACGAGCAGGAAGGGACGAAGCATCAGTGGACGCCATGGAGCACACAGGCGGATAAAACAGACAGAAAAAAAGAGCTTTTGCGGCAAGGAGTGGTGATCAAGAAGCAGAGTGTTGGGACGGTAGAAGCAACGGCAACTTGACCAGCACCCTGGGTGACTAGACAAGGATGAAATGTGGTTAGGTGAGAACAACGGCAAGACAGCGCCTAAGGAGCAAAAATGTGGCCAGGCAGAGATGCGGCTAGGCAGTGCGCAAGGGGCAGCGAGCAAAAGTTGTGGCAAGGGAAGCGACAAGATAAATAGCTGCAGAGAGAAGATCGTGCGACTAAGCAAGCACGAGTAGCGGCAAGTGTTGCGGCAAGAGAAGCGTCAAGAAAAACAGCTGCGGTAAGAGGAGCGGCAAGCAAGAGTAGCGACAAGAGTTGCAGCAAGATGAATAGGTGCGGATAGGAGACGTTGCGGCAAGGCGCAAACACCGGCAGGTAAAATAGGGCCCAAGAAGCAGAGGCTTCAGGAGAGCGGGAACAGTGATTGTTGCGATTTCAAAAACGAGAAGTCTCGAAGCAAAGAACTGCGATCAATTCACGAGAGGGCTCAGCGACCAGAATGAGACGGCAAAAGAGGTTGTAGGAGATCAGCGACCAGGAGAGCTGGACAGCGAGAATAAAGGGAGCTGCGGCTAGCTTCGACAGGCCGCGGAAAGGCAAAAAGGAGGGGCCTGGCTAAAAACCTATAAAGGAGATGGGGGGAAGGCAGAGAACGGTAGGAAGGTATCCAGAAAAAACTGCAAAAGAGGTTGTGGTTAAAGAAAAGCTAGATGTCCACCTGTGCGTCAAAAGATTTTGCAGCGAGAAAATAAAGGACCGGTTCGCTCTGATACCATGTTGAAAATACCAGAAAATTGAGCAATAAATTGAAATTTTATTAATTTTTCCCAAAATGTCTTGAATACAAGTATTTGTACATTAACATAGGAAGAGAAAGAGGGAAAGTAATCTCAATCTAAGATGTGGGGCTAATACATAAGGAGGAGGGCCCTAGTGTTGAGATCAAGGGAGGCGAGAACTAACTTTCGGGTTTGATACTTTCGTCGTGAGTTCCCGCAGAAGAAAAAACTCCTATTAGATTAGCCACTCCTTAGGATATGGTCACCACCGGATGAACCAAAGTCAGCTTGGCTCTTAACCCCCCCCCCCCCCCCCTCAAGCTAACACCATAAGCGTTCAGCATCCCGAGCTTGAGCGAGAAAGAACGAAGAGATTTCTCAGAAACAGCTTTGATGAGAATGTCAGCAAGTTGATCTTCAGATGCCACAAACACCATAGTGACAGTCTTATCTTGGATTTTGTCCCGAACAGAGTGGCAGTCGACTTCAATGTGTTTTGTTCTCTCATGAAAGACAGGATTGTTAGCTATATGGATCGTCGCTTGATTATCACAATAAGATGCATGGCTTCAGAAACAGAAAAACCCATCTCCCCCAATATAGACTTGACCCAAATGAGCTCACAGGTAGTGACAGCAATGGCTCGATACTCTGCTTCTGTGGAGGAACGGGCAATAACATTTTGTTTTTTACTTCTCCAGGAAATAAGATTGCCACCAACAAAAATAGAACATCCACTTGTAGATCTTTTATCCAAGAGCCTGCCCAATAAGCATCACACTACCCGTGGACCTTAAGATGGCAATGATCTTGATAGATAATGCATTTTTTGGGATCCTTTTTCAAAGTATTTGAGAATCCACAGGACAGCTTGATAGTGATGAACTTTAGGGTTGTGCATGAATTGACTGACTAAGCTCACAGCAAAGGAGATATCAGGTCTGGTAATAGTCAGATAAATCAACTTTCTCACAATACGTTGAAATTCTGACTTCCTCTCAAGATCGGAAGAATTCTCCTTGTGAATGTCATAATTGGGGTCCACGAGACTATCCACGGGTTTGACTCTCAAATATCCAACATCTCCGAGAAAATCCAAGACATATTTACGCTGAGAGATCATAATCTTCCCCGCAGATCAAGTTCATAATTCTCCTTGTGATATGCTTGCAAAGAGTGAGAGATAGAATTATACCCAACATACTCATCTATGGGATATCTAGTACGACCACTATGAACTTGCAACGCAGAAGTGGTCTCCTGAGTGATGTAGTTGCTCGGATCTGGCGGAGTGGTGGTGGGTGGTGGAGCATGAGTGAGGCATTCTTGACCAAGATTTCTATGTTTCCATCTCTGGTACACTTGAAGATCCTTCCTCCTTCCGTACACACGAAGATCCTTGGTTGGAACTTTTCTAACAGGAATATCCACACATCCCGGAGCAAGCACATCAACCTGAACAGGACGAGGTGGAAACGTATCATTCTCATCTTTGCTCTTCTATTGAAATGTGATAACTTTGTCATCATCTAAGTAATAAGGAGTATTTTCAAAAAAAGTGACATCCTTTGATATAAACCTTCTCCGGAGAATAGGAGAATAACATTTGTACCCCTTTTGGTTGGCAGCATATCCCACAAAGACACATTTTATTGTCTGTGGGCTCAACTTATCCTTATAAGGCCCCCACAATATGAACAAAGGCAGTACATCTGAAAATTTTGGGGGCGAAGACAGAATGGAGGCACATTTGGGCAAAGAAGCTTTAGGGGGTACTTTCCCTCCAAAGTACATGTAGCCATCTGATTAATAAGATATACGAGGTAAGAACACCTTCTTCCCATAGTCCTTTGGGAACATGCATCTCTTGCAACAGGCAACGAGTGGTCTCCAAGATATGGCGATTCTTCCTTTCGGCTACCCCATTCTGTTGAGGAGTCCCCGGGCATGAAGTTTGGAATATAATGGCATGCTCTCCCAGGAACCTCTGAAGGCTTCTGCATGTGTATTCGTCTCTGTTATCACTCCTAAGGATTTTAATTTTAGTTCCAAATTGAGTCTGCACGTGAAATATTTTTGAAATATTTTTGAAACCTCATTCTTCCTTTTCATGAGATACACCCAAGAAAAGCGTGAGTGATCATCAATACAAAAGACAAAATATTGAAAATCATTCACAGTGCAAATAGGAGCAGTCCGGACATCGGAATGTATCAAATCAAAGCATTTTAAACTTCGACTACGATTAGGAGCATAATTGGTTCTTCAGTGCTTAGCCAATTCACAAGACTGACAATCAAAAGTTGTTTTTTCAACATTAAGAAAATGCGTAAAAATAACTTTTAAAGCCTTCAAACAAGCATGTCCAAATCTCTTGTGTCACAGCATCAACTAATCACGGTTGGTAGACTTCTAAACACCAAAAGCTTGATAGTTGTCCAAGACATACACACCACCAGACTCATGTCCACCACCAATCGTCTTCTCACTCGCCAGATCCTGAAAAACACAATGGAAGGAGAAAAATGAGATAGAACAGTTAAGTTGTTTAGTTAAACTGCACACAGATAATAGATTTGTGGGAAATGTGGGAATGATAACAACAAATTTGAGAGAAACGGAGGAAGAAAAATGAATAACCCCTTTACCCGCCACAGGAGTTGAAGTCCCATCAGCAAGTCTCACACTGCCAGAGGCAGGATAAATAGAAGAGATTCCCATGGAAGACCCGATCATGTGGTTAGAAGACCCCGAGTCAATGATCCAAGGAGTAGATGGTCCTTTCGAAGACACAGAAGTAGAATGAGCATGAGTTGCCGTCCCCACCAAATCACCAGAAAGAGATCGCCCTGCAGCATTGGCTTCCAAGGCCTTAAGTTCTCTGGTCAAACTCTCCTTCTCTACCTGAAGATACCAAGTATTCTCCAGATTACCATACATAGCAGTTTGGGATCTCACATATTTCCCATCAGCACCACGAATCCAACCTGGAGGGATCAAGTGAGGATGAAGATTCCAACATTCTCCTTCTCATGACCTTTCTTCCCACAGTGGGGGCACTTCATCTTGCTCTTGTCTTCTAGTCTCAGGTTTCTCGGGTGTCATCTCTTCTGCTCTGCAGCAAGGGCAGATTTCTCATGACCAACATGAATATCTGAACGAAGGAAGCTCATACGGCTTGCCTCCCATCGAATATAATGAGTCACTGTCTCTAGATCCGGCACGGAATCTCTACCCAACATCTGAATTCTTTGGAATTCAAGTTCAGGAGGAAGACCAAAAAGCATCTCAAAAACTCTTTGTTGCATGAGATCAGTCTTGTAGTCTTCTATAGTCTGAATAGTGGAATACTGATCTATTTCAGCCCACTTATAGGTCAACTTGTTGTAATATTCTTCGAAATCACCCATCCTTGTCATGTGGACTTGCTCAGTTTGGAGTTGATATATTCTAGCCAAGTTCTTTTTTTTTGAGTAATTTTGTTCGATCAACTCCCACATCTCTTTCGCAGTTTGACAGAATAAAAAATGACTTGCAAACTTGGGTTCCATAGAATTGACAAGCCAATTGATCACAGTGAGATTCTTGCCTTCCCATTCCTCATATAGAGGGTCATACATGTCAGGAGCCGGCTTGGATCCGGTGAGAAACCAAGGTCTCCGACGACTATAGTGTTTAAGTTGATCACCCACCCCTTTAGAGGCCCCAACACCCTTCAATTTGTCATCCATAGGAACAACCACCAAGAAGAGGAGGGAAAGGGACAAAGACAGAGACAAGCCAAACACGCAGGCAGCAACAGAGCAAGGCAGCGGGAACAACAGGCAGCAAGAACTAACCAACAGCAACCTGCACCAACGGACGGCTTCACTCTTCAGCCACTCCTCTGCACCGACGGATAGATCCAGAAAACGGTCCAGTGCACCACCAGACGGCAGATCTGGCACCAACAGAACCAGCAGGAGAAGAAGGAGGAGGCAGAACCAAAATACGGGGACGATCAACTCGATCGAGAGGATCCAGTCAACGGGAACAATTGATGATGAACGGCGGCGAAACCCGCTCGATGACGAACGGCGATGGGGACGAGCGATCGATGACGATCGATCGAGAAGAAGAGAAATGGCGGCGAGCCATTAGGTCGACGCTGAAACCCCCTCTGATACCATATTGAGATTGAGGGAGGCGAGAACTAACCTTTGGGTTCGATACTTTCGTCGTGAGTTCCCGCAGAAGAAAAAACTCCTATAAGATTAGCCACGCCTTAGGATATGGTCACCACCGGGTGAACCAAAGTTAGCTTGACTCTTAACACCTAGATGAGCCTTTTTTGGGCCTTTACACATCTATCTTCTAACATTGCCATTAATTTTATATCTATTGGGACTACGATTTATTATTATTTCCAATTAACATTATAACGTAAGAAATATCTGTTTTTGTATATGATAATTTTATAATAAATGTTGCAAACTAATTATGTGATTAATACTTGTTATTTTACAAAACTTTTAGCTTGAATACTCTTAGAATTTTTTTTGTCTTCTCCATTACTTGTGATTTGGCTATGCACTTTACGTTTGCTCCAAAGTGTGGAAGTTCAAGCATTCCATACTTCTTTGGTGTCCGGGCACATCGGAATTTCCGGGATCTAGCCGGGTTTTGCACCTTAGATAAGTGAGTATTGGTCGAAATCTCAGTCAAAGGGTGGTAAAACTTCTTTTGGGCAATGATAACTCGCCATACTTGGCCTCCTTTTCTTACAATATTTTTACTTAGTGCATCTTTTGATTTTTTCTTACAGATATTGTTATCTATAAATAAAAAACTACATTATTTATTTTGAATATATTATAATATACCAACAGTTTAAAGATTTTTTTTTCATCATTAACTTCTTGCGAACGGGTTGTGTTGAGTTATTATCCAACAAAACGTCTGGTACCGGTGAGAATTCATTATTGTATAAAGTAAAAGAATAACAAATTAATAAAATCAAATCATCAAATTAACATGTATGCTTTCATTTTATCATATGTGCTGGAATTTATTTTTTGTATTTAAAATTTCAGTGTTTAACTATGTCATCTCGCAACTCTTATGACTCTGTCTGGATCAAACTTGATAAGTATAATACAAATGGCTTTCGTCGTTGGCAAATTAGATCAAATATTGGTTGAATGCCCTTGGTTTTCTATCAGCAATATTCGAGCATATCGCAGTAGAACTTCAAATCTCAATGGTGCTACAACTGCAGTGGGCACTTACCTTCCGTCAACATTATACTCTATTGTTAATACTACTAAAACCAATGTTAGGTATTTACATATGAGAGATCCGGTAAATATAGAACATCATTGCCAAAATAGGACTCTCAGTGTTTTATCTGACAGTTGTTACGGCGTCTACCTACGATATCGTGCGGCTAAATATTTATAGTATGTACTTGAAGTGCATTATAATCTCGACAATGCAGGTATAGAATGCTATAATGTTCCTAACTTCCATAAATTAAAGATCAATGCCTCCAAACCTATAAACCCCAACTCCATCAACTTGCTGAGATGTAGATCAAAATTTGAGATGATGGTACAATTTTATCTGAGAACTATTTAGTAGCTTATCTTACATATTATTTTTTCTGATTCATAGTCTGATTTCAACATTAGACTTAAACATGACCAAGCTAACCTCATCTATGTTCAAGCCCAAAATGTTGCCATTATAGAGGAAGAGTATAGATACAATAACTCAGAAATCCTTCAAAGATCATGTTCCTAAAGTTAACATCATTGAACCTCAAGGTAACTTTGTCTTTCATCCTCACTTCAAACCCAAGGATAAGTACCATAATAAATCATCGGGCCAGGTTGAAGTCATCAAAAACTCAATCATCTTAAACTTAGGGAAAGAGAAATGTTGTTTCATATGCCGGTGTACAAATCATCTTTCTATTAATAGCTTGTGTGAGGCCCCAATTCTGACCCAACAGTTCTATATCTAAGTTACTTTCAAGTTATTCGTCCCGAGATGAAGGAAAGTGAGTACAAAATAAAACACATTACAAAAACTTAACTCATACCTTGAGTCGATTTGCTACAAATCTTTATCATTCTTCCTCAGTTAACTTAACTTTTCTTTGCGCACTCAGGGTCGCCTCAGCTACCTAAACAAAATGATGACGGACTTATTCATAAAAATATGACTAAGTGAAGAACATACGTCTTTAATTGTTGTGCATGCAACCAAGAACTTTTAGTATCAATATGCATAAATTTTTAATTTTTCAATTCATTATAAAATGCATTATCAAAATCAATAAACGAAAAATGCAATATTAATAACATTATGTTATTTTTCAAATTATTGTATTCAGTTCTTTAGGTTATTTCGTGTATTCTTTTTATGTTTGTTTCTCTTTTTAAATCAAATTCTTGATTCGCATCTTATTCAATCATTCTATCATTCATTTTAAACATATCATTCAGGCAATTCAAACGTTCATTTAATTACATAGCTCAGAAATGTCAAGGCATGCATCAAATGTGGGCCCCACCCCTCTTGGGGTAATCAAACGTAGGCAAACCCCCTACGCGGGTAATCCATCAGTAAGTACCTCCCTACATCAAAGGATTCAATCCTTAATATTTCTCATCTGTGGATTTTTATGCATCTTTTATCTTTTTCTATTCCGTTACGGTCTATAATATTTCATTCAATCGCACATTCTTTTTCCTTATTACATTACGGTCAATAATATTTTGTTTCTTATTTAATTTTCAATATCAGTAATTGCATGAAATTCTCATATCATCATGTTTTGATTTACATATTCCAATCTGAATTATTTTATCGTGTTAGCTTCTTTTAGCGATTCATGTCCATGCACAAGCATTAAATTTATTTTTGTATGAAAAGCTATATAGTTTTTATCTGAAAATATTTTAAAGCTATGCATAATTAAAGTGATAAGTACTCACCGACTTCATTTTGTCTTTGCCAGTATTGGAGTTCTCACCGAGCCTATCTCCGGTCGCCATTCACTGCAGTATAAATTAAAATATATTTATGATAGGGTTGCTCCGCTAATTAAATACGATGTAATTTCTGCAAAAGCTCACAATATACAACAATAACAGTCCATTTCCAAGATAATAAGGCAGCCAACAACAGCTACAAAGACAGCCAACACAAGTCCTCAAGGTCCAAGGCAATTCAAGGTAACCCCTCAACAAAGCAGCCGGCCTACAGGGTGCATGAAGAACTCCCTTAAAACTCCATTTATGAGTCAAGGCAAAAGCAAACCAACAGAAATCAATTTCAGCATCTATGCTAGTAGATGGGTAATAGCGGGAGAGGGATAAACGCCCAAACCAGTCAAACCCTACTCTGGAACCCTGGGCCAAGACCTAGTGATGCGGGACCGGAGAGGGGAATCGAAGTAGTTCCAGCCCGTCAAAATCTCCAGACGACGAGAAGCAAGGCAGCAACAGCAGCCCTAACAGATTCAGCGGCAGAAAAGCAGAAACATGCGGCAGAAACAACACAAAACAAGCGACAGAAAGGTTCAGAGAGGGAGAGAGGGAGAGAAAGTGCACGAGAGGGAAGTAGAGGGAGCACGGGAGGAGCGGCAAGCAGAGCAAGGGAGCTCGAAAGCCACGTCGGCGCTGAAAATGAAAGAGAAGGCATGTGAGAGAGAATGAACCGATGCGGGAGTTTTATCAGCGTAAATAAGAAGTAGGCGGTGAGACCGACCTCTAATTAAACCCACAACTATGGCACTACTTCTCAATTCTCCAGGTGCCATATAACAAACTCAATCTAATCTACAACAACCACCTCACCTCAAAATAACTCCAAAGTTTCCAATTAAATCACACAATTGTTGTCACCTCTGAATCAAATTCCTAATCAACCGATCAACTCACATATTCATATTTATAAATATATCATTTCATTATATACTCATACAAAATTTCACAAAAAACAAATGAATACACTAAATTTCTCTCTTCCTCGAAAATTTACTTTATTTATAAATTTACTTTTATTAATTTGGGTTGTTACAGCTTGTATAAAAAGACAAAACATGTGACTGATAAACCTCATGCAGTCATGCCTCAAACCAATATGCAAGCACTGGATCAACCTATCTTCAGGTTAGATTACACCCATAGTTTTCTTCTTATTCCACTGATTGGTAGCTTGATTTTGGAGCAAACAGTCATACTTCTTTTAATCGTTCTTACTTTGCCATCTTTTAGGACATCAGTGGAGTAAGTGTGATTTTAGATGATACATCTTCCGCACAAATCTTATGATCCGGCGAGTGGATCATAAGATGACATTCGAAAGTCATTAGCCATACATGATGTTTTTTTGTGTCGAGAGTTAGGAAAAATTTAGTGAGGATATTTGTTGGTGAATAGACACTAAAAGAGTAGATTAAAGTTGAATAAAGTTGTAAAGACTCTAAATATATTTTTATTGAAAAAATTGTATCTGATTGATTATTTTAATTAAATATTGTTGATTTGAAAGTCAAACAAATTTTTTCATCTATGATTGCATATTGTTCTACTGATTAAGAAATGTTAGGCTAGGACATGTAAATTCTGATTGTATAAAAATGATAACATCATTAAATAGCAATCTTAAGATCACTGTTGTGGATATCCTCCGACATGGCCGACATGTCGGCCGACATAAAGGTTTCATGGGTAAAACGCCACGTTTCCGATATTTTTTTGCAAAATATCCTTTTGGAATATATCCTCCGATATGTCTGCTATTGACCGATATATTCGCCGATATATCAGCTGATATATCTCGACATTTTATCCGCTGTTTTTTTTCAATTTATTTTAGTTAGTGTCTATGATCTAATAGAAAATAGATCAAAATTATTTCAATATTTAGGATGTTTTTCTCCCTTCCTCTAGTTTTCTTTCTTGCTCAAGTCCGTCATCAACTTCAATTATGCATGTACTTTTAATTATGGACTAATGGTTCCTTATCTTTCATTGTCATTGACAACTTCGCGACATTTTGCTTCTTCTTGTTATATTTCACGCATTATACTGTTATCACTTGTGTAACACAAAATGTTTATATTAGTTTGATAAATTTAAGAATTCAATAAATATCAAAGTATTAGTATATATAAATTAAAAAATATTAAATTTATAAATAATTATATATATAAATAATTAAATATTAAAACCCGGTATATGAAATATCCCCGATATATCCCCCGACATATTAAAACCGACATGAAAAAACTAAACTGACGTGTCCCCGATATCCGACATCTACAACCTTGCTTAAGATTAATATTCTCTAAATGCATATATGTGAAATTTGAAAGAGTTAAGTAAATCAATTCTATAATGAAACAAAGGATAATGAATTGAACTTGGAAAAGTTAAGTAAATCAGAGAAGTATAGGAACATAACGTTTTATCGTAGAATTCAAGTATCAGAGATAAAAGATACTCTAAATAAGATGAAAAATGGAAAGGCGGTTGGGTCAAACGATATACTCATCGAAGTATGAAAATGTCTAGAAAATGAAGGAATTTTGTGTCTTACATGAATTTTCAATAAGATACTGAAGTCAAAGAGCATGACAGACCAATGAAGAGAAAGTATCTTGGTACCTTTGTATAAGAATAAAGGAGATATATAAAATTGTGTTAATTATAGAGGAATTAAATTGATGAGTCATACCGTGAAACTATGGGAACGAGTAATAGAAAGAATAGTAAGACGAGAGACTAACATCTTGGAGAATCAATTTGGATTCATGACAGGGAGGTCGACCATGGAAACTATACATCTCTTGAGGAGACTCATTGACAACTATCGGGAAAAAAACAAGATTTGTATATGATGTTTATTGATCTTGAGAAGGCTTATGATAGAGTTCCAAGAGAGATCTTATGGAGATTCTTAGAAAAGAAAGGTATAAATGTATCATATATTGACATAATCAAAGATATGTATACAAATTCAGTGACAAGAGTGAGGACATCCGGAGGATTAACACAGAAATTCCCTATCACTGTTGTCTTACATCAAGGTTCAGCTTTAAGCCTTTATCTCTTTACCCTTATCTTAGATGAACTCACCAAACATATCCAACAAGCAATACCTGGCTTGGAGTTTATTGTTTGCGGATGATATCGTTTTGGTTGATGAGATTCGCGAGGGTGTAAACACAAATCTTGAATTTTGGCGAGATAATTTAGAAAAGAAGGGTTTTAGGTTGAGCAGGGCAAAGATGGAGTATATGGAGCTTAAATTTAGCAGTACAAGAAGGACGGATGACTTCGTTATTAAGTTGGGTGATCAAGATATTTCCCGTAGTGAGTGTTTTAAATATCTTGGATCGATAGTTCAAAATGGAGGTATTGATAAAGATGTGACACATAGAATACAAATGGCTTGGTTGAAGTGGAGAGGCGTGTCAGGGATCTTATGTGATCGAAAAGTACCACTAAAACTTAAGGGCAAGTTTTACCGTACTGCAGTTAGACCTGCGATGCTCTATGGTTCTGAGTGTTGGGCAGTGAATTGTGTACATGAGCAAAAAATGGGAGTTGCGGAGATGAGAATGCTTAGGTGGATGTGTGGACACACGAGATTGGATAAAATTAGGAATGAATGTATCAGGGATAAGACAGGAGTAGCATCAATTACAGAGAAGATGCGAGAAGCTCGTCTAAGAAGGTTTGTGTGACGATCCAAGTTTTGCGCAATGAAATATTTTTAATTTCCCCGATGATGAGAACGCAAGGCAGTACGATTTTATATGATAAACTTCTTTCGAGCTTTCTTTATTTAATCATTATTTGATTTTTTTATATTGTGGGGGTGCCAATAGCCAAATGTTTGTGATGGCTCATTTTTTTGGTTTGTAACAAATGTTTTAGTGTTGGTATATGTGGGCTGCCAATAGTAATTTGGGCTTGTGTTGACTGGGTGTTGAGCTGGCTTATGCATTTGACACATGGAATTAATATGTGTGGTTATAGTTGTCACTTAAAACCGAAAACCGCAAATCGAACCGGAATCGAACCGGAACCGTAAAGAACCGGACCGAACCGTTGGTAAATTATTCGTGTTCCAGTTTGAATTTTGGAACCGTGAACAACATTGGTCCAGGTGTGGTTCTTACATTTTATTATCCGGACCGGAACCGGAACCGGAACCGCAACATACAACTCTCAAGCGGTTTCAAGATGTTTAGACCCGATCCGAACCGGACCGAAGTAGAACCGAACCGCAACCCGTTTATTATTATTATTATTATATTGTTATAATTTTATAATTTATCTATAATATTTATACTTACTATCACAAGTGAAACTGCTGCAGTTTGAACCCAAACCGCAAACGCACTAAAGGTGGTCGATTTTGGACCGAACAAAACTTCCCCGCATAAAATCTGTATGACATGGTTTGACATTGGTGTGGTTTAGAGTCAATTTTTGCAGTGCATTTTTTTTATTTTTATACAGTTATATATTATATTTTTAATTTTACTTACATATTTTATTGAAATATTTTATTTAAAAAATATAGAATATGTATTTATTATTAATCATGAAAGACAACTAATTCTAGGCGATTATTACGGTTGAGCATGTCGATGAGACGTTCGCAAGCCAACTAGAATTCGTGGCAAGTTTACACGCGTAGGAAGACAATTGATACTATCCCACTGATCGCGGAAAAGACCGTAGAGAAGTGCGCAACATAATTATTTCTATTTTGATGTTGTTTTTAGTTTTACTATTTGTAACCCGCTTTTATTTCATTCCCCGAGCTTGACCTTGGTTTTAGTTGTAACCGAACCGAACCGCATGGAACCGGACTGAACCAATAGTGAAGAACGGTCTTATATATACAGTTATATATTATATTTTTAATTTTACTTACATATTTTTTTGAAATATTTTATTTAAAAAATATAGAATATGTATTTATTATTAATCATGAAAGACAACTAATTGTAGGCGATTATTACGGTTGAGCATGTCGATGAGACATTCGCAAGCCAACTAGAATTCGTGGCAAGTCTACACGCGTAGGAAGACAATTGATACTATCCCACCGATCGCGGAAAAGACCGTAGAGAAGTGCGCAACATAATTATTTCTATTTTGATGTTGTTTTTAGTTTTACTATTTGTAACCCGCTTTTATTTCATTCCCCGAGCTTGACCTTGGTTTTAGTTGGAACCGAACCGAACCGCATGGAACCGGACTGAACCAATAGTGACCGGTTTGGTTTTGGTTCTTGTTGAACCGTAACCGGAACCGTTGACACGACGGTTCCAAAAATTAAGTTGAAACCGGAACCAGAACCGGAACCGATCAAACCAAATAAGGTTTGGTTCTAATTTGAAGAACCGTTACCTTAGTGGTTCGGTTCATGGTTTTAGTAGAACCGGAACCGAACCGGAACCGTGACAGCTCTATGTGTGGTTGATTTGGAGTTTGGTTTGACACTTGGCCAAGCCATGTGTTGGTTGGTGGTTTAGTTTGAGCTTAGTATGGTGGCACCTGGATTCTATTGATGTGTTTGACTTATTATTGCTGCTAACCGCTTCTCTTATTAAAAAGAGTCGAGCCCTTCTCTAATCCCGCATTTCCGTCTCTCTGCATTATTTCTCTGTCGCTGAGTCTCGGTCGCTGCTCCGCTTTCTCCTTCTTCCAGTGCTCTACTTCTCCTTCCGGGTTGTTGTTCCTATTCTTCCTCTCTTCTTCTTAGTAGCTGTTGCTACCACTGCTCCGTGTTGCTGCTCTGTGCCACTACTTTCTATGTTGTGTCATCTTCCAGAGCTGCTGGATTAGGACTTTTTTGCCGCTGGTTTTTGACTCCCTGGCCGCTGGTTTTGAGCTACTGTTGTTGCTGCTTTTCTCCTCTGCCCCCTACCATCTTCTTCAATGCCTCCTCCGGGGATTTTGGAAGAACTTCATTGAACCTAAGCGCATCCAAGTAGGATCGGTTGTGCAGCATCTTCTTCCACCTTCCGCTGTAAGCCTGTAACTTGTAAAAATGTTTTTCTCCTCTCTATGCCGCTTCTTCTATTTTGCTGCCTTGCTGAAATAAAATTGATGTTGCCCTCTATATTGACCACCCATTAGTATTTATTTTGTTATTTTGTGTTGGGGCTGTTTCTACTACTTTTGTAGTTGTTTTCACTCTTAGAGGTTGGTTTTTTTTCTGGTTATTTTTGACTGATATACCTCATTTTGGTGGCTATTTTTAGGACTATTTGGGAGGAGCAATTGCTCTTTCCGGCTACTGGTTTGCAAGGCAATTTTTTGGGCTGTTTTGCAACTATTTCTTTTGTTGTATATGTACTGGACAGCAGCAATAGGGGCTGATTTTGGGAATGAATTGAGTACTTATTACACTTTTTGAGTTGTTTATGGGTTAAGGAAGGATATGTAAACTCATTTTAAGAACGAAAATTATTTTGGGGCTTTATGTTAGCTTTTGTTGGGCTGATTTTATGAGTTAACTTTCGTATTTTTTGACGTATTTTAATGCCTACGTCTTTTCCTAAAACTTTTAAAACATCAACGTTACGCATATAAAAGACGCAACCCAATTAAAGTGTGTGATATTTCAATAGTTTCCGAGGCCGAGAAACAAGAGCATAGCGTCTCAGGATAAGCGTGACGATAATGCAGATAAGAATACGAGTAAAGGGAAGGCGTTTGTGAGTCTTTATTTCTTGAATTATGTTTATTTCAAGTACTTTTCATATTTCATGTTTTAATTATTGAAAGATAACACTGCTTGTGCATATGAGTTTAACTCAATGATATATCGCTATGAAATATATGTGAGCGAGGGAAGAAATGAAAGCGATACAAATTCTGAGGGGAAATTTTATTTTAAAACACTTGTTTTCATGGAAGTTATGACAAGATAAGAATAATATAAAAACTCTGCATAAGGAAATGTTAAGGATTGAATCCTATGATGTAGAGGTTATCTACTGATGGATTCACCAGTGGGGGTTTGCCTACATTTTGCCCTAAAGGAGTGGGGCACTGGGGCCCAATTCAAGTTTGCATACTTTAATATTTCCTACTTTATGTAACTAAATATAAAGAGGGGGATCAAAAGTTAGTATTGAGAATAAATATTATGATAATTATTGTTTATTATGATGTATGCATATTGTTACCTCTTATTGTTTGTATGTATAACAGTTCACGAATTACTTTTCTCACATAGTCATATTTTTATGAATAACCCATCGTGGACACATTTTTTTAGTCAACAGGAGCGCATCTCAGTGCACCGCGAAGGATTCCCCCTAAAGAACTGGCGAAAGTATGACTCAAGATTTTCATAGGAATTAAAGAAGCTCAGGAAAGGCATAAAGCCGCATGTAAAGATTATGATTATGCATTCTGTAATGAGTATGGTTAAATACTCGTAAATTTTGTAAAAACTTTTGTATATAAATCAATCAATGTATAAAAATCTTGTGTTTTATGTTCTTTGCACTATGGATCTTTAGTTTGATTCATTGTTGCGACCGTTTTATTGAAACTACGCTCGATTCTCGAATCATTTGGGGAGACCGGAGTACAGATCTTCACAGTTTGGACACATACAAATAAGACCATTAGAGGCACTTATTAGGCGTTGTCAGAGTCTAGTCACTAGACATGCTAAACGAGGGAGGCGTAGACCAATAAAGACTTGGAATGAAACTATTAAGGAAAGAAATGATGTACTTAGGCATTAGTGAGATTATGACAAAAGATAGGGCACAATAGCGGCAAAGGATCCATATAGTCGGCCTCACTATAGTGGAAAAGGCCTGAGTGTTGTTGTATATATATGAGACTTGTGTACATTCAAAATTCTCTAAAAAAAAAATTCAATCGATAAAAAAAACATCAAAGTTGTTGGGAAAAACACTATTGATTTAACTTAACAAATTAATTATAAGTGATTTTACTCCTTAGGATTATTACTCATGTGTATAAAGAGAGTAATTTGGTTGTAAATGTCCTAGGAAGTGGTTAAGTCAAGGGCATAAGAAAAGCAATATGAATATATGAAGAAAATCATCTAAAGTAATTATGTGTCGACAAGATGTCGACGCCACGGTGACTGAAAGTCGACGTAACTTCGATTGGATGTCAGCGTTACTTCATAAATCAAGTCGACGCTACTCCAAAGCAGAAGACAACGCATGTGTCAATAAGATATCGACACAACGTTGAATATATAGCCAAGTCGACAGAGCTTTATTTTAAAAGTAGATCTTGACGCACTTTCTACTAGAAGTCGACGCAGCGCCGAATTCAGTCCAGAATAAAAAAATCAGAAGATCTGTCCAGAATTATTTGAAGATGATTATTATAGAATTTTTTTGAATTCTCGGTGCTATTAGAAGTATTAAGGGAAAAATTCTTTACAGAAATTCTGAAGATATACATAAAAGATTTTTGAAGAGGTCGACGTGATTCATGAACACAAAGATAGAAAGATATTATTCTATTTCTTCTGAAGATAATTTCTTGTTGAGCAAAATTTGAAATTGTCTAATGATTGATATACTCGGATTTCAACAAGAGAACACACACAATAAAGAACATAAAAACAGAAAATAATACACAGAGAAATGAGATTGAAAACGGCAGAGACTTCCTCTTCTCTCTCTCCTCACTACTGCAACTACAAATGATCTAAGAGAACACTCTGAAATACAAGTGGATCAAAAGCAAAAAAAAATCCTTATATTTTCTTCTAACAAGGATTCCTTCATTAAAAAATTTCAGTACACTTAGTGTCAATAGTCCTCAGATATTTTCTAAATGAAGACTAATCATAGAAGACATTTCATCTTCTTCTTCTCTCTTACTATTTCTCATACTGTAACTGAGTAAAGAGTTTTAAGAATCTCTTTTCAAAAAATTCAGTCTTAGTTCAGAGAGTCTGCTCATCAAAAACTTGGTCATTGGTTCAAGATCTCCTTATCAAAAGATCTAGACTTGATTTTGAGAGTCTCCTTAACAAAAAAAACTCAGTTGTTGATTCTGAGAGTCTCCTTATCAAAAGACTTGGACACTGGGATAGTGTATTCCTATCAAGGCGGTAGAAGAGTGGATGTACCCAGATTTTTGGGAACAACTTTAGTTATGCGTCTTCTGTGTTTGCCAACTTTTTGTGCTGCCCTTATTTTCTTTTCTGCATTTTTTATTTTTTCATTTATTTATTTTCTTGCGGTTATGATTGTTGATGTTAATCTGAGATTGTTTGAACTTGATAAATAGTTTGTTAGTAAATATTTTTAAATCTCTATTCACCCCCCCCCCTTCTAGAGAATTCTCCGAGGTTTAAGTCACAATTGTTCACCCTTTCAAAAGTCTCTATAATGGACTCACATAGATATGTGACTTAAACCGTCAACCCACAAACAGTGGAAATAAATATTTTATAAGTTTCACAGATAATTTTACCAAATATTATTACATATATTTATTCAGACTTCTTATGTAGACTCATTAGAAGTTGATGGGACCTAAAATGAGCTAAAGAGTTAGAAAGAAAAAGAACTTTTGGAGAATATTACTATTTACTTCATACTTTTTGAAGAAGATTCCAATACATACGAAGAAGTTATTGTACAACCCAATATTCGCCGAGTGGGTCGCCAGGCAGGCGAGATAGGCGGGCGGGCGAGCCAGGACAGATTTTTTGCTTACCTCTTCTAAGGCTTTGAGTGAAGCTTGACATGTCGACGCCTTCTAAGCTTAGCGTTGAGTGAAGCTTGCCCTGTCAACGTCTTCTGAGCTTGGCGTTGAGTGAAGCTTGCCCTGTCAACGTCTTCTGAGCTTGGCGTTGAGTGAACTGGCTTCACTCAACGCTTCTAGACTTAGCCAGATTTCTTCTCAGTTTCTCCAGCTTTAAGTTTCTCTGGGCCCGGCAGGCAAGCGAGCCAGGACAGCCGGCCCGCACCCGCCAAGCCGGCGAGCGAGCCAGGACAGTAGGCCCGCTTCCGCCAGGCAGGGCGAGTGAGCCGCGCGAGCCAGCTTGACCGGTCCGTGCTCGCCTCAGTGGCCATCCGGCCGAGATCGTCGGTTCGCCTCCGGGCGAAGGGGCAGGTGAGTCGCAGGAGCCCGGCTCGCGCTCGCCTAAAGGAAGAGGTGAGTTGCGAGAGCCAGGCCAAGTCTGCCCAGTTGAGTAGCGAGTTGGTCCCGATTTCCCCCTATAAGTAGGGTGCAGGTATCATGTGATTAAACATAATTTGATCTATCAAATGTGATTAGATTTGCATTTAACTCCTCAGAACAGCGGAGTTTCGTTGTTAGCAGACCTCCTTTGGGATGCATATAGTCGTTCAGAACAACGGAGTTGCGCTGTTGGCAGATCCATTTCAAAAATCTATAAATATACCCAATGGGGTACCTCAGAAGGCAAGCTTTCTAATTCTCTAATTCTCAGATCTTCTTGCGCTTTCTGAGGTGCCCTTAGCTCAGCACAGGCTAAGGAGGGGAAGCGCTTTAAGATCTTTCGGGTGTGTGGTGGGACCTCCGTGCTGGAGCCTTGGATCAGTTTCAAACTCCAAGTCTTCGGTCAGCCAAGCTTGCAAGGCAAAGTAAGTGTGCGGTCACCCCTTCCCCAAGGATTCGGACTCCACAGAAGCCGGTTTACGGTTTCAACAGTTATGATCTCATATGATTCTCCCTTTTCGAAGAAAGTAAAAAATATATAAATTAACTCTATATTAAAGAAGAAAATTTTGAGTTCAAGCTTATTTACCTCCTAGAAGTAAAGGCAAAGATAATAGACGGATCATCAAGAAAATGCTCAAGTTAGATACAACGACAACACTCGATCCTTTATCCACTATAGTGGTGTCGGCTATATGGATCCTTTTTTGCCATTGTGCCCTATTTTCAGTCATAATCTCACTAATGCCTAAGTACATCATGACTTTCCTTATGGTTTCATTCCAAGTCTTCATTGGTCGACTCCTCCCATGTTTAACATGTCTAGTGACTAAACTCTAACAACGTCTAACATGTGCTTCTAATGGTCTCCTTTTTACGGGTCTAAACCATCTTAGTCGAGCTTCTCGCGCATCTTCTCTGCAATTGGTGCCACTCCTATCTTATCCCTGATACATTCACTCTTAATTTTTCCGGTCCGCACATCCACCTAAGCATTCTCATCTTCGCAACACTCATTTTTTGCACATATACACAATTCACTGCCCAACACTCAGAACCGTAAAGCACTGATGGTCTAATTGCAGTACAGTAAAACTTGCCTTTAAGTTTTAATTGCACTTTACGATCACATAAGATCCCTGATGTGCCTCCCTACTTCAACAAACCTACTTAGAATCTATGTATCACATTTTTATCAACACCTCCATCTTTTAGAACTATCAATCCAAGATATTTAAAACACTCACTACGGGAAATATCTTGATCACCCAACTTAATAGTAAAGTCATTCATCCTTCTTGCACTACTAAATTTAAGGTCCATATACTTTGTCTTTGTCTTGCTCAACCTAAAACCCTTCTTTTTAAATTGACTTGCCAAGATTCAACTTTCAGGGTTACACCCTCGCGCGTCTCATTGACTAAAGCGATATCATCTGCAAACAATAAACACGAAGGTATTCCTTGTTGGATATGTCTGGTGAGCTCGTCTAAGATAAGGGTAAAGAGATAAGAGCTTAAAGCTGAACCTTAATGTAAGCCAACAGTGATAAAAATCTCGTGTTAATCCTCCAGATGTCTTCACCCTCATCACTAAATTCGCATACATATCTTTGATTATGTAAATGTATGATACATTTACACTTTTCTTTTCTAAGACTCTCCATAAGATCTCTCTTGAAACTCTATCATAAACCTTCTGAAGATCGATAAAATACATATGCAAATCTTGTTTTCTTTCTTGATAGTTGTCAATGAGCCTCACAGTTAAAGTACAATCTATAAAAAATCTGGAGGCTCACAAGTAAACATGTCAAGCTGAATAAATACTAATATACAAAATACTATAAATGTATAAACATATTGAGTTAACTATAGGACTGATGATGTTGCCAAGGGTAGCAACTATCCTCCGTAAATCTTTTATCTCCACGTCATGTCCGCGTCATAACACCTGGGGTTGTCAACCGATGGTGAGGGTTAGCAATATTATACGTATTTGCTAAGTGGTTCTGCCCCCCCCCCCCCAAGCCCTAATATAATCAAAGGAGACGGTAAATTGTCCTGTAGTAAGTGTTAACACAGTGTTATATATATATATATAAACACTATGAAAAATAGCATGAATGTAGTAGAAGAGCATATAAGCGTGCGGTATGAATAAACAGTAAGTAGACACACTATTGTTTTTATCCTAGCGGTGTTCACAACACACGCAGACTAAACTCGTAGCGCAGTAAATGTTATAAATAAGCGTGGAGCATAAAGTAATCAATCATATAAAAACGCACATATGAATTAATATGATTGAGTAAAAACTATTGTTTTTACACAATCTAAACGCACATATCAAGTCCAAGCGCAACTATGATCTTTCATCATAGCCAAATGCAAGGCTAAGCAAGTGTTATAACTCGTAACTAACACAAATCATCAGAGTCATACTATGCAAATACACATACCGTTATCATCACACCCAAGCATGCACATACGCAGACACTAGATCGACATAGATTCATCATGTACAGTGTCGAGACGCAAACACCCGATTGTAATTGAGTGCAAACTAATGCCTGAGATCACTTATTTGCGGGGCATCTAGTCTCACAAGCACCGTCGTCGTGGCTAAATTGTAGCAGTGGCATGTCCTGACCACTTTTTAGGGAACTTAAGCATAATCACCCTTAGGCCTTATGTAGGGCTATCCAAGCTCATACTCTGTCTTCGCTCATACTAGCGATGTAACCAAGAGAACCGAGGTATAGCTTATATCGAACTCCAGGTGACTAACACCAAAACAAACAACTAGGCTAGAGCACACGTTGTCGTTCGACCACGATGTTATTCTTGAGTCACTATTCTAACCCTCCGATGTGAGTCGTCGGCAGGGCTAATCGAACCACCACACATACATTCGCATGCATTATCATTTCATACAAGCAAAGTACATTAAATTCATTACCAACTCGAGGAGGCGATCAACCCTTCACTCACCCACAAAGGAGAACTAGTCATCCCCGCATTTGTTAATCTATAACCATATTATCCTATTATTTGTGTACATCTAGATTTAAGTACAATAAAAGCACAGATTATTTCAATCCAAATTTATCTCATAATGTATTGAACTAAACTAACAACTGATTTAGTGATTTAGGAAGAGATCGGTTCGCTAAACGTACAACCATTTATATATCTCCAAATTAGAATCACTCAAATTCCTCAATTCAGCCTCAACGGTAATCACATTAATCATAGTTTATTCTATATTCGTCGAAGTAATCTTATAAATTCATAACCTTGAGATTACAATCATCATTTCGTACTTGATCATGGTTTCATCATAATTGCCTAAACATACTAATTATCCAAAACAGTGTTGTGAATAAGTTGAAAGGGGAAAAACTAAATTGACTCCGGAGCCACTGACCACATGACCGGGTCCTCTACGGGTTTTTCCTCCTACACTCCCTTGTCTGGTAAGGACAATGTTGTCTCTGCCAATGGTACCTTGTCTCCTATTGCAGGCAAGGGTCTTTTTTCATGTTCCTCTTCTCTTCCTCTCTCTTCCGTCTTGCATGTTCCTTCATTTCCCCGCAGTTTACTCTCTATTAGCAACCTCTGATACCAAGTTCAAAGGGGAAAAACTAAATTAAATTGATTAAAGAGGACTCCCCACACCTATATATGTAGGGGAGAAAGATACAAAAACAACAATACCCTTATGGGTAAATACAATAGAAAAGAAATAAAAAGACTTGATTTCAACTGAATATCCTCCGACAAGGCCTACATGTCATCGACATAAAGGTTTCATAGACAAAACAATATGTTTCCAATATTTTTTTGCAAAATATCCTTATGAAATATACCCTTCGATATATTTGCTATTGACCGATATATTCACTGATATATTCATCGATATAACAGACAATATATCCCGACATTTTATCGACTGCTTTTTTCAATATATTTTAACTAGTGTTTATGGTCTAATAAACAATAAACAAAAAATATTGTATTGTTTTGGTTGTTTTTTGTCATTCCCCTGGTCTTCTTTCTTGTTCACGTCCGTCATCAACTTAAATTATGCATGGGTTGTGAATTATGGGTTAAAAGTTCCTTATTTTCTATTGTCATCAACAACTTCCCGAATTCTTGCATCTTCTTGCTTTATTTCACGCGTTATACCGTTATTACTTGTGCAGCATAAAATATTTATATTAGTTTGGTAGATTTAGGCTTCATTTGGGAGAGCGGTTGCGGTTGTAAAAGGAGTTGTTGTAAATGCAGGTTTGTAAATGGAGTTGTTGGAAACTGGTTGCTGGAAATGGAGATCTGTTTGGGTAGTCTGCGTTTGCAAAACTATTCAGAACATAAAACCGTTTGGCAAAACAGCAGTGACGTTTTATAAATATTTTTTATTTTATATATTTTTATTATTTTTTCCTAATCTATATATATAATACCTTAATAATATTTGTGTTTAAAATATATACCTTAATAATTTTTCTATTATTAAACTATAGGTTAATATTTTTGCTGTTAATAAATTTACTGCCTCGCACTGCTCCGCCCTGCTCTGCTCTGTCATGCCCACACCCTGCCTCCTCTGCTGCTCCGGCAAAAACAGTCATATATCCGGTTAAAGCTTAACCTGGAAAAGCTAAGCTTTACCTCCGGTGCAGCACTGCCGGAGCAGCAGAGGAGCCATATTTTACTGCCTCCGCACTGCTCCGACCTGCTCTGCCATGCCCACACCTGGCACCGACGCCGGCACCGGATATATCGCAGGAGGGGGCAAAACAAGAGGCCACGAGCTTGGAGGAGAAGGTCTTCGCGTCACCTCTAGAAACGCGAAAAACTGGAGGAATCTGCTCCAGTTTGGAGATGCAGAAGATTAGGCACGCTGCGTTTTTGAGCGGTTCGAAGTTAGGGCGGAAAAACAAACAGGAATTTAGGCCCGCGTTTCGTTTGCGGAAAACGCACCGGAGGTAAAAGCTTAACCAAATAAAGCCTTAGAAGTTCAATAAATATCAAATTATTAATATATTAACATAAATAAGTTTAAAAATGAATTATATTTATATAGAATTACACATAAATAAATAAATATTAAAACCCGATATATGAAATATCTCTAATATATCCCCCGACATAATAAAACCGACAATAAAAACCAAAACTGATGTGTCCCCGATATCTGACATCTGCAACCTTGATCCAAAATCCAAGTTTTGGTCCTCGGATATCCCTAAACACTTCAAAGGCTAATATCCTCAATTCTAAACAAGAATTTGGAACTATTTACCTCATATGCACTAATAGTTGGTGGAATCGATAATATCCTTGGAAAACATCATGTTGTTGATTAAACATCATTGCAATCGATGATGCTTCCGAAGCTTGGTTCGACGATTCTACCCAATGTCCAAATTATGTAACTTGATTTCATCTTCATCGTAAGTATCCACCGTAAGCTTCACGATTTATTTTCATCCACAATCATCATTATTTTATGTCGCACAATCCATCGTTAATTTCGTCGCACAATCCATCGTTGATTTCGTCGCACAATTCATCATCGATCTCCACCACGCAATCTAATGTAAATTTTTGTCGCACGATTCAACTTTATTTTTTGCCGCGCGATACGATATTATTTTCCATCATGCGATCATCGTAACTTTGATCGCATGAATCAATATTATTTATCATCACGCAATCATCGTTATTTTGATCGTGTGTTTCAATATTATTTACTGTCATGCGATCGTTATTTCGATCGCGCGATTCAATATAATTTACTGTCGTGTAACCGCCATGATTTCAATCCCGCGATTCGATATTATTTACGAGCGTTTGTGCCACACCTCGAGATTCAAGGAGAGGGGTCGTAAAGGTCCCCCCTATGTGATCCACAGCCATCCCGAGTATGACTAAGCTCGGGCGACTGTAAGTCGCCGGAAAAATGAGTCATCTGCGGGAGAGCTTCTGATAATTAAAAACCTACTATTTAGGGTTCAAAGGGTGGAGGGAAGGAATTCACTGGGTGTCCAAGCACGCTATCTGATTGTAACAGTGGCGGCATTTGCGCATCGCTCCCATCTATGGTCATATCTGATTGAATGTCAGCGGATTCGATTGAACTGGTCGGATCTTGAACCTAGAGGTGGAGCTTTGGTTGGTTTTGTCGTAGAGGGATGGAGACGTCTGTTTTTGGCCCTTGCGGTAGGATGTGGAGAAAACTGCTACGGAGGGTTAGCATAATCAATGGAAGGTAGGCATTTCAGTAGTTATTGTTCTTCATTTTTCATATGTTTCGTGAAAACCACAAGATTGATAATGTCCTTACGATTGTTGGCATTGGCACTCATCATGCCTCTTGATGATTTTTAAATTGGAATGTCGAGGAGAGTTCATATCCTTCATCTCATTGTAGTGCTCAACCTATCTAGCAACAAAATACATCGGGGAGCGCCATGTGCTTACCCCCAACATAATAGAGCGCAATTGCGCACCACAACGGGCAAACTATGCACTTTATGTGCGAATAAAGAACAAATGAAATATAAGCAATAATGAGCTATATGTGTAGTGCAAGTGCATTAAAACGAGCCCACAAGTGCACTTCACTGGGTGTCCAAGCACGCTATCTGATTGTCGCAGTGGCGGCATTTGCGCATCGCTCCCATCCATGGTCATATCTGATTGAATGTACAATTTATACAATCATTTTTTAAAAATAATAACCAATTGAAGAACTATCTGAGAGCTCTCTTCACGAATATCTAACAAACGGTATTCTTTACAAAGGTGAGCCTTCTCATCATTGGGAATAACAGTCTCCGATAGTGATTTATATTATTCTTGAAGTAGACGGAAACCAATAGACGGACGTCAACACGACAAGACATCCCTCGCAGTGATGATAGGGGGAAGAGCACCACGGCCAGTTGGAGAAGTGATGCTTCAATTGCAAGTTGGGCAACAGCTGGGTTGTCGGTCGTAGAAGCGGGCTGACAAAGATCAGAGAGGAGATGCTCTCGGGTAGAGAGGTGTCAGGTTATTTGGAAGAGTTGTCGGAAGATGAACTCACTATTTGTAGCTCGGTTTGGATGAGATCTGGAAGGGGGTGGCAGAATCATGAAAAGGGAGGAAAGAGAGAAGATGAATAGTTAACCTAAAACTAAATAATATATATATTATTACTTAATTTTGGAGGCCCTTCACTCTTTTGAAATTTAATTCTTGGAAATTGCCCTAGGGAACTCGGAATCTGTCTCAAACGGGCTCGTCGCGACCATCTTATCGATATGCATCCACTAAAATGATCTAAAGTCAATTCCAAGTTCATTTTCTCATTTTACACTTCCGGAAGCATTTGCAGCACGATTTAATTTAAACATCAAAAACCACTCAAACGATGTTGAAATAGCATACGAACGACTTTGTTGAACTTTTATTGTCATTATGAGTCTAACGAAACTAACTGAGATCAATTTCGAGGTTATTTGCTCGATTTCACCTTTTTGGATAATTATGATTAGAGCTGTCACTTAAAACCGAAAACCGCAAACCGAACCGGAACCAAACCGGAACCGCAAAGAACCGGACCGAACCGTTCGCAAATTATTCGGGTTCTGGTTTGAATTTTGGAACCGTGAACAACATTGGTCCAGGTGTGGTTCTTACATTTTATTATCCGGACCGGAACCGGAACCGGAACCGGAACCACAACATACAAGTCTCAACCGGTTTCAAGATTTTTAGACCCGATCCGAACCGGACCGAAGTAGAACCGAACCGAACCCCGTTTATTATTATTATTATTATTATATTGTTATTATTTTATAATTTATCTATAATATTTATACTTACTATCACGATTGAAGCTGGTGCAGTTTGAACCCAAACCGCAATCACAATAAATGGGGTCAATTTTGGACCGAACAAAACTTCACCGCATAAAAACCGTATGGTATGGTTTGACATTGGTGCGGTTTGGAGTCAATTTTTGCAGTGCATTTTTATTTTTTTACAGTTATATAATATATTTTCAATTTTACTTACATATTTTTTTTGAAATATTTTATTTAAAAAATATAGAAGATATACAACTACTATTTATTAGTAATCATGAAAGGCAACTAATTGTAGACGGTTGTTACGGTTGAGCATGCCAATGAGACGTTCGCAAGCCAACTAGAATTCGTGGCAAGTCTACACGCGTAGGAATATAATTGATATTATCCCACCGATCGCGGAAAAGACCGTCGAGAAGTGCGCAACATAATTATTTTTATTTTGATATTGTTTTGAGTTTTACTTTTTGTAGCCCGCTTTTATTTCATTCCGTCAAACTTGATTTTGGTTTTAGTTGGAACCGATTGGAACCGGACCGAACCGCATGGAACCGGACCAAACCGATAGTGGCCGGTTTGGTTTTGGTTCTTGTTGAACCGTAACCGGAACCGTTGACACGGCGGTTCCAAAAATTAAGCTGGAACCGGAACCAGAACCGGAACTGGTCAAACCAAATAAGGTTTTGGTTCTAATTTGAAGAACCGTTACCTTAGTGGTTCGGTTCATGGTTTTAGTAGAACCGGAACCGAACCAGAACCGTGACAGCTCTAATTATGATGCTTAAAAACTGCATCGACAAATTCTCTAATACACATCGGAATTGAGCGCAGTCGATTCTGTTGCACTAGTATTGATTTTATGAGTCTAACGAAACCAACTGAAGTCAATTTTCAGGTCATTTGCTCAAAAGTCATATTCAAGGCACCGCGTAGTTCGATATGACCCGTTTTGGTCAACTTCTACGATTCTCATCAAAATGGAACGAAACGAACACCGTTGAGTTCATGTGCATCATACGAGTTTAATACGACTAACCAGTGTCGATTTCGAGTCAGTTTACCCAAAAAATCATTATGCGGATCGTCGCATATCTCAAAACGACCAATTTCAACCAACTTCATAAATATGCATCAGAATGCAACGAAACGAGTATCGTTGGGTTCGTATTGATCATACGAGTGCAACGTCTCTGACCAGAATCCATTTTTAATTCATTTACTAAAAATGCTTGTTCCCAGTCTTCAACCTTTGAGGACAAGGTATATCTAAAAATCGGAGGTCTTGATATGAGCACGGGAAATCCTGTCCCTGGCCAACGATACGCATGGGTTTGTACACGATGTGCATGCGCCTCAAGCACGGCGGCGGAATTGATATCCCGTACTTAGGATTTTAAGTATTTGACTTTTATTTGGGACCCTCATATATATAAAGGAGGAGTCTACTCTTTATTTCATATGCAAGTTTTGTACCTTGTTTTGGAATCAATAGAAAGGAGGGAGAACGATCCAGTGTTCTGCCCTAATTGTTGTGAACCCTACCAACTATCCTAGTTGATAAAATTAAGTCCGAAGGACAATAATAATATTTGTTTGAAAAAACATACAGATAAGAGTATGGCAAAGAAATAGAGTTGGAGTAGCCATCGAAACAAATTTGTCGAAATTTAACAATCAATCAAACATTCTTCCTGACTAAGCATTTTTTGTAATTTTTATGATTTATCCCTCCTCTCCTCCCCTCCCTCCAAATAGTTTTGTCCAGATGTCATGTGTTTACTGGCAGAACATATGTCAGCCAGAAGACATGTTGATGTAAAAAAGTGTAAGCCTACAGTCATTAGATTGATTTAATGAAAGTATTAAGGATCACATATAAAAACAAATAAGAACTTTAATATTGACAATATAATACACTATCTTAATAGGAAAAAAAGTTAACTACCTTCTGCTAAGTATCAAGCTTCACGAGGCAGATATATTAACTACCTGAATCAAAAAACCTCTCCATCTCCATATCCGTTTATAGAACGTCCCTTCATCGTGAAAGAGACTTTTCAATGCCAAAAGCCAGTACCACTGTCATACAATAAGCAGCGAAGTTACAAACTTGCGCAAATAAAGATGACAAGCAAAACCAGCTGCTTCTTCAACAATGTACTGAAATAATCAAGTGCACAACAAAACGCCATAAGTTCGCAACATAGACTTTTGGGGCAGCAGATCGCGCATGGCATGAATCTTTCATAACATCGTCATGATCCGTGCCCGTTTGGAGGGGCCTCAGTCGGCTGTTTCACAAACAGTGCGAGCAAAAATCCGCAAAAAAACATGGGTTTAGCACCGCTTTTTGGTCGCGGACGGACACCCATGGATCCGCGCCGCAGGCTATCAGCCACCCCAAACATTGCATTAACTACATATTTGAGAGGACATACTTCAATGGAACAAACAGTCTCAACCGCTGCTGCGACACTAGGTGATGAGTATCCAAAAGGAGACAAGAACCCTGCATTACGTTCCTTCTCATATTTAATTGCTTCAGCGTAAATCCTCCTCCTGGATATGGTTCCAAAGTAAAGGGAAGCTCCAAAAAGTGAACCAAATGAGGCTCCATTCCTGCTTTCAGCCATACGCATTTCTTCATGTACCCTGTTGACAGTGAAGCATGTAGTTCATACTCTACTTATTTTTATAATAAATAGAGTATTCAATCATGTCAATGGGATAATAGAAAAGGAATCATTATGAAAAACTCTCCACTAATTTGCATAATAACAGTGACCTCCCATCCATCTTTCAAAATTACAAAATTCATCACTCTAAGTTTACATTGTTATCATACATGTACCATAAAAAACCCGGAAGACGCTCTGTTATGGGCTTCTTTTAGGCCGGCAATGGATGGAGGCGGGGATACAAAGGCAGGTCCTAGAATGGTGGAGGAGATGAGAGAAGACGAAACTTGGGGAAGGGGAAAGAGGAAACCCTAGAGGAGGAGAGGGCTTGAGGGAGAGGAAGAGGAATTAGAGAGAGAAAGAACTTTCATTAATTCATTGATTATCTTTTTTCATTCAAAACAAGGGGTCTATACATAGGAACCCCGGATAATATAACTGTAAATACAACAACAAATGCTAAATTATAAAATACGACAACGCTAATAACGACGATTACGACTTAATACAACTTGACATGAACTGACTCGATAATATAAAATAATAATATAATAAGATAACTGACGGAGGACCCATAACACTCCATCCGTCCTTGAAATCGAGCTTGCCCTCAAGCTCAAACTCCCGAAGGTTGAACGGCTCAATGAGTTCCTTGATTTCGCGCCAGAACAGCACACAATACGCATTGCGGCAGCATTGGAGGTGAGGAGTAGCGGCAGCTCCGTCGGATAGACAAGCGGCGGAAGGAATGGGGTCGGCTAGTCTGGCGGAGTGGCAGGACGCATGAGCAGCAGAGTGGCTGAGGGAACAACGGTCGACAGATGGAAGAGGTCCAGCGGAACTGGCATAGTGGCAGCGAAAAGAGGTGGTAAGGCAGTCGGGGAAACCATGGCCGGCAGGAGGAACGGGTCCGGCGGGTTCGGCAGGGCGGCGCGAGGCTGCAACAGCAAGGCGGCCAAAGGAACCGGCAAAGCAAGGGCCGGTGGAGTCAGGGTCGGCAGATGATCAGGTGAGGTGGTCGGAGGAGGCAAAGCGCAGATCGATAGAGCGGGGGTCGGCATAGCAGGCGAAGGAATGGTCAGAGGGGTCGGCGAAGCAGGGTCCGGCAAATGAGGCGCCAGAAGAATCGGCAGGGAGACCGGCGGAGCTACGACGATATGAGGATGTGGTGGGGGGGGAGGGAGTAGCCGCCCGAGGGGCATGGAGAACCACAGTCGAACTCTCCTTTCAGTTGGTCCAACAGAGCGAATATTTGTGCGAGGATTTCATTGTTCATCATAATTCAATTGTCGTAATAATTAATATGTTAATCAATAAATAGATTAATTAATCAAAAAAATCAATCAACTTAATTGATAGCACAGGACCCATTGCGTCCAAAATAGGATCATGTGGTTTGATGGGGGCTTAAAGGTGTGGACTGCTCGAGGAGTTGGTGTCGAGACAGGTGGCTCGAGTAAATATCGGGCAACGCTCTTGAAATGGCGGGAAAGGAGAGAGGGGTTGCTCGAGGATGAAGCAATGGGCTCGACGCAATGGAGTGTTGTTGTGCGGGAGAACAGACGCAGAGGAACGAATGGAGCAGAAAACGAAGATGTTGTGCTGGAAAAAGAAACGCAGAGGGTGGAGAGGCTCATTGCAGGAAGCCTGCGCTTTGGAGGATGAGGAAAGAGTCGCTAGCTAGCTTCGTCTGTGAGGATCAAAGAGGATCATGTGATGTCGGAGCAGAGAAACAAGTGAAGGTGCGGCTTGTGTCGAACGTTGGAAGGAGAGGAGCCAAGTCCTTGTGGTTTTTGTTGGAGAGAACAGGGAGGGCTTCCGCCAAGAACAGTTGGCAGAGGTAGTGTGCGGAAGTGGCACGGAGGAAAACAATGGTTGAAACTTAACGAGGAAGATGACTTGCATGCAAGAGACTTCGAAATATGAATGGCGTCGGGGTAAGAGGACCGAGAGGCTCTGATGCCAAGATGATATAGGCTTCTTTTTGGTCCGGCAATGGATGGAGGCGGGGATACAAGGACAAGCCCTAGAATGGTGGAAGAGATGAGAGAAGATGAAGCTTGGCGAAGGGAAAAGAGGAAACCCTAGAGGATAGGACTTGAGGGAGAGGGAGAGGAATTAGAGAGAGAAAGAACTTTCATTAATTCATTGATTGTCTTTCATACAAGACAAGGGATTTATATATAGGAACCCCGAATGACACAACTGTAAATACAATAGTAGACGCTAAATTAAAAAATACGGCGACGCTAATAACGATGATTTTGACTTAATACAACTTGATACGAATTGACTCGATAATATAACATAATAATAAGATAATAAGATAACTGACGGAGGACCCATAACACGCTCCAGGAGACATTTTGGAACATGTACGTTATCAATGCTAACTTAAAGGAAGGTTTTCGATAATTTTAAAAGATAGAGGGGAGGTCCCACTAAATATGCAAATTTAGAGAAGGTCCCAATAAATGACCCTAACAGAAAATGTGTAAAAGATTCAAACTACAATATAATATTGATTTGAGCAAAAGAATGTAATAACAGGGAAGAAATGTGGGAGAATCGTGCACAACTTGATGTTTAAACTTATAAGTTTACCAAATTACTAGCGTGCACTTGATGTTTAAACTTATAAGTTTACCAAATTACTTGCATGCAGGTGATAAAATCTTGGACTTTTATTAAATGGGCTAAAGATTCCTGATTAAGTACCAAAAAGCTAAAAAATTTAATATATTACACAGATATGAAGCATTTAGTGATATGAACAACCAATCGGCACTAAAAAAGAATACAAACTACAACTAAAAAATCTAAAGCAATCAAACAGTAAAATGCATACTCCTGCCAATTGTCCCTTCCTGTTCCCTCCAGATATCTCAAATAAGCCGACAAAGCATTCAAGACAACATCAGTTCCACCTTTTACTTGAGAACCATTATGAGATGCAAATAATGATTTGGTCTTTTTTGTTTTATGCACTTTGTAAGTGTTTGGACTGCTTTCCAAAACACTAAAAGGGCCTCCGATGAAATCATCGTTCTTTATAGTTTCACGGTGTTTCTTCTGTAAAATTGCTTCGGCTGATATTTTCTTGATGTAACTCCAACTTTGATCATTTAGGTAACTTTTTACGTCATCAATGGTGGGTAGATCACCTATAAAAATGAGAGAAAACTTCAATGCCCACCATATATGAACTTTGGTAGGCACCATAGAATAGAATTATGGATAATAAACAACTAAGTTAATCAGTACTAAATTTTTCTAATGGAATGTAGAAAATAATGACAAATCACTGATAGTAGCAAGAATAACTATAGCAATCACTATTTCTTCTTTTGTTATAGAGAATCTCAATATAAAACTCGGAAATCTACCTTTTTCCAATCTGATGTTTAACATGGGTAAGGAAGGGCTAGCGGTAGGATTTGACATACGAAATTTCATCTTTTGGAAAGCTTTGTATGAGGCAGGAAGATCCTTCATGTTCTAAAATATGGAAAAGACATGCATAGCACGTATTTCTTGAACAATTCGCAAAGAAATAAGTGGATATAAATGGGTATACTACCTTTACATCATAAAGAGGAGCTTTCCAACAATGGAACTTCGGACTTCCCCATGGAAACGATGCAGCTGACAAGCTAGATTGAACAATATTGATCACCCTACGAGTATTGTAGTCTACATCCTCCTCTGTGAAAACTTTGGTAGCTTTGACCTATTACAAATCAGTAAAACTTGAGTAGAAGTTCGAATAATTGAATTCGAAAGCACAAATACAATATAAAAAGGATAGAATGTAAGCGCAAAAAGAATCCACTTGCCTCATTGACAATTTTGATTATAACATCTTCTGAACTTCCAAACCGAATAAAGAGGTCAGAACCCTGATTCTTTAGCAGCCTCTTTAGATCTTCCAGAGCAAAGAGAAGAATATCTAGCATCTTATCAGACAATCCTATAGAAAGACAATAAGAATCAAGATGCAACATGTCAATACAACAATTTTCACTATAACAATAAAAAACAGTCCTGGTAACAGCAAATGAAATAGAAAAATGTCTGGCAATAGATCACACATCATGTAGAAAAAATTATATAAGATGCAGAATTTTGCTGAAGGGAAAAGCTGAACTTCTGAGAGTTCCAAGGTGAAGATAAGCATAATTATTATTAGATGGTGTATAAGCACTAATCATGCCAAGAAAATGTGAAATCAAATTCATGTATGCCACGAGTATGCAAGAGGTAACTAAGTTTAATGAGATAAAACAATGAAATAGAGTGAGATAAAACGTTCCAGGAAAGAGGATGAAACAGAAAAAGACCTGGCCTAGGACCATTCGCATCAAGTGCATACAAATTCTGTTAGATAAAGAATTTTGCTAAAGAGAAAACCTAGAAGTTCAGAGAATCCAGAGTAAGAAATGCGTCAAATTATTATTTTGCAGATGTGAATACAACAGGAAGTGTTGTGGCAACAGAGGGAGTGGTTCGCAAAATAGAATAGTCATGCCAACTCTATCAGAACCTCAAACAGTCTACTGGACACTAGATAGAAATAGAGACGAATGAAAACCCCGTGCCAGGATGGGGACACGATACAACCCTATCGGGACCCCAATCCATACAGTCCTCTAGCTTGAATATTTTAGCACTATCAAAATTCCAATCTAGCTAACAGGACCCCAATTTATCTACACCAGCACTGCCTTCACTATGCAATGCATTCTTCTTCCTGTTGAAGGTGAAACCGATAAAAGCATCCATAACATATTTTCCCAACTCCAAATCGAGCTTGTCACCAAATGCATACATCGAATACTGAACATAAATTTGTTGCATGATTCCCCAGTGGCTTATGCCACAGTTGGGGGTTTCTCCATTCAACCAGGAGCTTCTCTTGGCCCCTACTGATGCGGGCACAAATGATTTGATAGTGTTAGAGAATACTAAGGAAAATGATGTATTGGCTCATTAATATGGCCCATGTAGGATTTAGTGTTTAGTCCCACATTGTTTGTATAGCTGAGTCTTTCTCTCCTCTCTCCTATATATTTGTACTCGTACTTGTATTTTTGTATTCAAGAAGTATATACAAGGTTTGGATCTTTCTCTACATGGTATCAGAGGGAAACAGTCCGGCCTGTTTTTCTCTAACCGCCCAGTTCCCCTGTTAATTGGGCGGCTTGTTTTCCTGCTCAACCGCACTAGTTTTTGCGGCTTCCTTCTTTTCTAACCGCCTCCTCCTTCTCTCCCGTGGATCCACCTCCTCTTTCTCTTCTACGCTCCTTTATAGCTTTCATCTCTCTGGCACGTGGACCCCACTCCCATGCGGATAACTTTTCTTAGCCGCCACGGGCTGCTCTCTAACCACTGCGGCTTTCCCTCTTCCCGCGGATAGTTCTAACCGTTGCTGCTCTCTATCCGCTAGGGCCTCAAGTTCTTCCCGCTGCGACCTGTTGTTATGAGTCAAGCTAACTTGGGTTCACCCGGTGGTGACCATATCCTAAGGAGTGGTTAACCATATAAGGGGATTTATCTACTACGGCAAGGTTATGAAGGAAGAAACCCTAAGGTACGCTCTCCCTCTCCCTCTCGTTCTCAACATGGTATCAGATGCGGTTTGTTCCGCATCGGTCTAAAAGCTCGCCGTTGTGTCGCTGTCGCGCTTGGGGTCATTCGTCTCCGACATCCGTCTCGATCGTCAGTCACGATCGTTCGTCTCCGCAGTGTCCCGACGGCCTCTCCATCGTTCATCTCTGTCGGCCTCTCGATCGATCGTCGCCGCTTCCTGGTGCAGTCGTCTTCGAATCTTCTTCTTCCTCCTGGGGGTGCGACTGGAGCCATTTGTTGGTGCAGAGGCTGCCATCTGGTGGTGCGGCAGAAGCCGTTTTCTGTGCAGTTGGCGTCTGGTCTCCTCCTTTCTTTCGTAGGTGCGGCTGAAGCCGTTTTCTTGGCAGTCTGTTGGTGCAGGGGTGCGGATGAAGCTGTTTTTTTTTGTGCAAGTTGTCGTTTGTTGGTTTCTGTTTGGCTATCTCCGTCAGTTAGGAGTTTTTGTTGCTGTTTGGAGGACCAGCTGCCTGTGATATCGGTTGGTTTCTGCCTCCTTTCTCTTCTTAGTGTTTGTTCCTATGGAGGACAAATTGAAGGGTATTGATGCCTCTGAAGGGGTGGTTGATCAATCTAAACACTATAGTGGAGGAAGTTCTAACATGGACTTCAATCATGGTGTTACTCAAATCAAGCTCAATGGGAGAAATTATCTTTTATGGGCTCAATTTATGCGGATATTCATTGGGAGTCGTCGGAGACTTGGGTTTCTCACCGGATCCAAGCCAGCTCCTGACGTGTGTAAACCCCTATATGAGGAATGGGAAGGTGAGAACCTCACTGTGATAAATTGGCTTGTCAATTCTATCGAACCCAAGATTGCAAGTCATTTTTTATTCTGTCAAACTGTGAAAAAGATGTGGGAGTTGATCGAACGAAATTACTCAAAAAATGACTTGGCTAGAATATATCAGCTCCAAACTGAGCAAGTCCACATGAAAGGGATGGTTGATTTCGAAGAATATTATAGCAAGTTGACTCATAAGTGAGCTAAAATAAATCAGTATTCCGCTATTCAGACTATAGAAGACTACAAGACTGACCTCATGCAACGGAGGGTCTTTGAGATGCTTTTTGATCTTCCTCCTGAACTTGAATTCCAGAGAGTTCAGATGTTGGGTAGAGATTACGTACCGGATCTAAAGACAGTGGCTCATTATATTCGAGGGGAGGCAAGCCGTATAAATTCCCTTCGTTCTGATATTCTTGTTGGTCATGAGAAATCTGCCCTTGCTGCAGAGCAGAAGAGATGGCACCCGAGGAACATGAGACTAGAGGACAAGAGCAAGAAGAAGTGCCCTCACTGTGGGAAGAAAGGTCATGGGAAGGAGAAATGTTGGGATCTTCATCCTCACTTGATCCCTCCAGGTTGGATTCGTGGTGCCGATGGGAAATATGTGAGATCCCAAACTGCTATGTAATCTGGAGAATACTGGGTACCTTCAGGCAGAGAACGAGAGTTTGACTAGAGAACTGAAGGTCTTATCAGCTCGTATGATTTTGTTGGAGATGAAGAACATTCTAATGTCGTTTGCAGCTACTGGCAGAACGGGCGATCTCTTTCTGGTGATTTTGTGGGGACGGCAGCTCATGCACATTCTACTCCTGTGTCCTCGAAAGGACCATCTACTCCTTGGATCATTGACTCGGGGGCTTCCGACCACATGACTGGGTCTTCCATGGGAATCTCTTTTATTTCTCCTGCCTCTAGCAGTGTGAGACTTGTTGATGGGTCTTCGACTCCTGTGGCTGGTAAAGGGGTTATTCATCTTTCTCCCTCCGTGTCTCTCAAATCTGTTGTTATCGTTCTCACATTTCCTACAAATCTCTTATCTGTGAGCAGTTTAACTAAACAGCTTAACTGTTCTATCACTTTTTTCTCCTCCTATTGTGTTTTTCAGGATCTGGCAAGTGGAAAGACGATTGGTGGTGGACATGAGTCTGATGGTGTGTATGTCTTGTACAGTTGTCAAGCGTTTGGTGTTCATACGTCTACTAACCTTGATCAGTTGATGTTGTGGCACAAAAGATTTGGACATGCTTGTTTGAAGACTTTACAAGCTACTTTTCCGCACTTTCTTAATATTGAAAAACCTACTTTTGATTGTCAGTCTTGTAAATTGGCCAAGCACTGTAGAACCAATTATGCCCCTAGTCGTAGTCGAAGTTTAAATTGCTTTGATTTGATACATTCTGATGTCTGGACTGCTCTTATTTGCTCTGTGAATGATTTTCAGTATTTTGTCTCTTTTATTGATGATCACTCGCGCTTTACTTGGGTGTATCTAATGAAAAGGAAGAATGAGGTTTCAGAAATATTTCAGTTATTTTATCATCATGTGCAAACTCAATTTGGAACTAAAATTAAAATCCTTAGGAGTGATAACAGAGGCGAATACACATGCAGTGACCTTCAGAGGTTCCTGGGAGACCGTGGTATTACTTTCCAAACTTCATGTCCGAGAACTCCTCAACAGAACGGAGTAGCCGAAAGGAAGAATCGTCATATCTTGGAGACCAATCGTTGCTTGTTACAAGAGATGCATGTTCCTAAGGAACTATGGGATGAAGGTGTTCTTACCACTGTATATCTTATTAATCGGATGGCTACAGGTACTTTGGGGGGAAAGTACCCCCTAAAGCTTCTTTGCCCAAATGTGCCTCTATTCTATCTTCCCCCCAAAATTTTTGGATGTACTACTTTTGTTCATATTGTGGGGTCTCATAAGGATAAATTAGGCCCACAAGCAATAAAATGTGTCTTTGTGGGATATGCTGCCAACCAAAAGGGGTACAAGTGTTATTCTCCTATTCTTCGGAGAAGGTTTATTTCAAAGGATGTCACGTTTTTTGAAAATACTCCCTATTACTCTGATGAGGGAAAGGTTATCATATTTCAGGAGAAGAGCAAAGATGATAATGATACGTTGCCACCTCTTCCTGTTCCGGTTAATGTGCTTGCTTCGGGATGTGTAGATATTCCTGTTAGAAAGGAAGTTCTGACCAAGGATCTTCGTGTGTACGGAAGGAGAAAGGATCTTCAAGTGTACAAGAGAAGGAAATATAGAAATCTTGGTCAAGAATGCCTCACTCATGCTCCACCACCCACCACCACTCTGCCAGATCCGAGCAACAACATCACTCAGGAGACCACTTCTGCGTTGCAAGTTCATAGTAGTCGTACTGGATATCTCATAGATGAGTATATTGGGTATAATTCTATCTCTCACTCTTTGCAAGCATATATTGCATCTGTTTCCTCTATTTCTATCCATAATAGTTTTTCAGAGGCTATCTTGTGTCCCCATTGGACAAAGGCCATGGAGGAGGAGATGAATGCTTTCTAACGTCAAAAAACTTGGGAAATTGTTCCCATCTCACATGGGCGTCGCCTCGTCAAATGCAAATGGATATATACGACTAAATTTCTTCAAGATGGAACTCTTGACAGATATAAGGCGAGATTGGCTGCTAAAGGCTTTACTCAAGTTGATGGAGTTGATTTTCAAGAGACATTTGCCCCTGTCGCTAAGCTGAACTCTGTCAGAATCTTATTGTCCATTGTTGCTCATAAATCTTGGACGTTACATCAGCTTGATGTTAAAATGTCTTCCTCCATGGTGATTTACAGGAAGAAATTTATATGACGTCGCCCCCTAGTATGGATGTTCCTGAAGGACATGGGTGTCGCCTTAAGAAAGTCGTGTATGGCCTCAAACAGTCGCCTCGGACCTGGTTTGCCAAGTTAAGTGACAAACTTGTCCATCTAAGCTTCACTCGTTGCACTTCAAATCACTCTTTCTTTGTCTACAGAAATGAGGAATGTACTACTATCCTTGTTATCTATGTGGATGACATCATTATTACCGGAACTGATGAACACCACATTACTTTGGTAAAAAAGAAATTGGCTTCTGCCTTTGGAATTAAGGATTTGGGACTCCTTCGGTACTTTCTCGGAATTGAGATCGCTCGATCTGCGGGGAAGATTATGATTTCTCAGTGTAAATATGTCTTGGATCTTCTTAGAGATGTTGGATATCTGGGTGTCAAACCCGTGGATAGTCTTGTGGACCCCAGTTATGACATTCATAAGGAGAACTCTTCCGATCTTGAGAGGAAGTCAGAGTTTCAACGTATTGTTGGAAAGTTTATTTATTTGACTATTACCAGACCTGATATCTCCTTTGTTGTGGGCTTAGTAAGTCAATTCATGCACAACCCTAAAATTCATCACTATCAAGCCGCCATGCGGATTCTCAAATACTTAAAAAGGACCCCGGAAAAGACATTATCTATCAAGATCATGGTCATCTTAAGGTCCACTGGTACTGTGATGCTGATTATGCAGGCTCTTCCTCGGATAGAAGATCTACAAGTGAATATTCTATCTATGTTTGTGGCAATCTTATTTCCTGGAGAAGTAAAAAACAAAATGTTGTTGAACGTTCCTCCACAGAAGCCGAGTATCGGGTCATTGCTGTCACTACCTGCGAGCTCATCTGGGTTAAGTCTATAGTGGGGGAGATGGACTTTTCTATTTCTGAAGCAATGCATCTTTACTATGATAATCAAGCGGCAATCCATATAGCTAACAACCCCGTCTTTCATGAGAGAACCAAACACATTGAATTCCACTGCCACTTCGTTCGGGACAAAATCCAAGACAAGACTATCACTATGGGTATGGGGTTTGTGTCATCTGAGGATCAATTTGCAGACATTCTCACCAAAGCGGTTTCTGGGAATTCTCTTCATTCTTTCTCGCTCAAGCTCGGATTGAATGCTTATGATGTTAGCTTGAGGGGGGGTGTTATGAGTCAAGCTAACTTGGGTTCACCCGGTGGTGACCATATCCTAAGGAGTGGCTAATCATATAAGGGGATTTATCTCCTACGACAAGGTTATGAAGGAAGAAACCCTAAGGTACGCTCTCCCTCTCCCTCTCGTTCTCAACACATGTCTCTGTCTGCTGCGACCTGTCTCTGGCCGCTGCGACCTTATCCTTGTCGCACAATCTCTTCTCGGTCCTATCGATGCGGCCTCTTTCCTTGTCGCGCGGTCTTCTTGTCGCCAGGAGTTCCTTCCAGCTGCGACCTTTTTCTGACCTCAAGTTCTCTCCTTGTCACGCGGTCTTCTTCTTGTTGCAAAGAGTTCTTTCTTCTCCTGTCGTATGCCCGGTCGTTTCGCGCTTCTCGGCTCGACTTGGCTGTTCGCACAAACTGCTTCTACCGATCTTGTTGTGATTTGCTTCTAACCGCACGGTCTGGTGCCTGTTCGCCGCGTTTGATCTTAGTGCGGTCTGCCTCTAACCACTCGGTCTAGTACATGTTCGTTGTTGGTTTGCTCTTATTGCGGTCTGCCTCTAACCGCGCGGTCGAGTGCCGGTTGGCCGTCTTTTGTTTCTTCTGGTCGCTGCCCGCCCAGGATTCTTGTCGCCTTCTTCTAACCGCTGCGGTCAACTTCTACCCGTTGCAGCTTCATGGCGTCCGAAAATTCTAATGCCTCCTCTGTTCTCCCTGATCGTATTGCGGCTCCAGTTCCCGAGCCTCGCGATGAGCTCCGAATTACCACTCTCTCTCTGACTTCTGCTCTTCATATTCTCGGTTCCCCATTTAACTTACTCTCCGTTAGCCGCCTCACACAAGATCTTAATTGCTCTATTACTTTCTCACCTTCTACCTTTGTTGTGCAGGATCGGCGAACGCAGAATATCATTGGTAAGGGACGGCTGTCAAATGGGCTCTACCCCCTCGATGTCCCTCCTTCTGCTCTTTCCGTTGTCTCCACTACCGATTGGCATCGCTGTCTTGGGCATGCTCCCCTCCAGATTCTCAAGAAGGCTCTTCTGGATGTCTCCTTGCATGAGTTTTCTTGTGAATCGTGTATTTTTGCCAAACAACGTGTTTCTTTTCATCCTACTTGTACTCGGAGTGATGCTCCATTATCATTAGTGCATTCTGATATTTGGGGTCCTTATAATACCCCTAGTATATTTGGCTATCGTTATTTTGTCACATTTATTGATGATTATTCACGCTTAATCTGTTTATACTTACTTCGAGATCGCGCTGAACTAACCACTACATTTCGCACCTTCCTTAGCGAAATACGTACAAAGTTCCCCTCTCCTCTAAAGGTTATTCGCACGGATAATGCCAGGGAATACACTAGCTGGACATTTGCGAACTTATGCACTGAATTCGGTATTATACATCAAACCTCGTGTGCTTATACGCCTCAACAAAATGGTGTGGCAGAGCGAAAGAATCGTCATCTTCTTGATGTCACGTGATCTCTCATGCTTCAAATGCAGATTCCTACTCGTTTTTTGAACTTTGATATCTCGGCGGCATGTCACCTCATCAATCGCATGCCTTCTTCTGTGCTCAACTATGCCACTCCATTTAGTCTTCCTTTTCCATCCCAAAACCCATTTCCCCTCGCGCCTCGTGTATTTGGTTGTACTTGCTATGTTCACAATCTTGGTCCAATCAAGGATAAGTTTGCTCCTCGGGCCAGCAAGTGTATGTTTCTCGGGTACTCTCGGACACAGAAGGGTTATGTGTGTTATTCCCCGACTACTGACAAGGTTGTTGTCTCTGCCGATGTCACCTTTCGGGAGACTCAACCATTCTACGACTCATCCACTGCCACCGCTCCTCCCTCCCCTTCCATTCCTCGCCTGGCTGTTCCCGTCACATCCTCGTTACCACCTCTTCTCCCCACTCCTCTTCTGGCACCTGTTCCAACTCTACCACCCAAACCACCTCTTCTTCGTGTCTACACTCGTCGTACCCCGGTCTCTGGAGCTCTACAACAGCCTTCCTTCACCAGTGCTATCCCGCGAACTGACGATCCTGCAACAACATCTACTGCTCACTCCATGGCCAATTATGTTTCTCTGTATCGCCTTTCGCCACCTCTACGCAAGTTTGCTCTCTCTCTCTATCCTTCATTTCTATTCCTAACTCAGTGCAGGAGGCTCTTCTATATCCAGGGTGGCGTGCGGCCATGGACGAAGAAATGACTGCTCTTTGGTCTAACCAGACTTGGGATCTGGTGACTCTTCCTCCCGGACATTTGTGTGTCAGTTGCAAGTGGGTGTTTGCAATAAAACATGCTCCAGATGGGACATTCGAACGACTAAAGGCACGTCTTGTGGCTCGGGGATTTACTCAACAACAGGGCCTTGATTATGATGAAACTTTTTCTCTCGTAGCCAAGTTGAACTCTGTTCGGGTACTGATCTCCTTGGTCGTGCATCGACAATGGCGTCTTCATCAGCTGGATATTAAAAATGCTTTTTTGAATGGCGATCTTCAAGAAACGGTATACATGCATCAACCTCTCGGGTTTGACACCACGGGGGAGTCTCGAGTAAGTCATCTTCGGAAATCTATTTATGGTCTAAACAATCTCCTTGGGCTTGATTTGAAAATTTTAGTAAGGTTGTTCGTGACGTTGGATTCAAGCGGAGCTCGGCTGACTTCTCTCTCTTTACTTGTCATCAATCAACTGGAACTGTTATTCTCCTAGTTTATGTGGATGATATCTTGATTACTGGTGATGACAACACAGGGATACAAAAAAACAAGCAACACTTGAACTCCGTTTTTCAAACAAAAGATCTGAGTGCTCTCAAGTACTTTTTTGGACTTGAGGTTGCAAGACGGTCTGATGGTCTTGTTCTGTCACAACGGAAATATTGTCTTGATCTCCTCCACGATGCTGGCTACTCTGGGTGTAAACCTGTGGAAACCCCGATGAATGTCAACCACAAGTTATGTGCTCATAGGACTGACTCTAATTCCCTGCTTACGAAGTCTGAGTATTATGGGCGCCTTGTGAGAAAACTGATATATCTAACAGTTACAAGACCTGATATTTTGTTTGTTGTTGGAGCCGATTTATGCATGCTCCACGGACTTCTCATCTCCAGACAGTAGAACTCATCCTCAGATATTTGAAGACAGCTCCTGGACAAGGATTGGTATACAAGCCATCCATCTCTCTATCTTTTGTTGCTTACTCAGATGCGGGCTATGCGGGCTCCCTGGATGATAGACATTCCACTACAGGTTTCTGCACCTACTTTGGGGGAAATCTTATCACTTGGCGTAGCAAGAAGCTGTCTGTGGTTGCTCGCTCGTCTGCTGAAGCTGAGTATCGTGCAATGACAGTCGTTGTATCTGAACTCACCAGGCTTGAGGGTCTACTTGGTGATTTGGGGGGTCACTTTATCCTCACCAGCAACCTTGCTTTGCGATAGTCAGGTTGCAATTCACATTGCGAGGAATCCTGTGTTTCGTGAGCGGACCAAGCACATTGAAGTTGATTGTCATTTCGTTTGTGAAAAGGTTCAATTAAAGAAGATAGAGCTAGAGCATGTTCCTGCGTCTGGTCAAGTTGCTAACATTCTCACCAAGGCACTTCCACGACAAATGTACCATCAGTTCTTATCCAAGCTCGGTGTCTACGACTTGTACGCTCCAGCTTGCGGGGGAGTGTTAGAGAATACTAAGGAAAATGATGTATTGGCCCATGTAGGATTTAGTGTTTAGTCCCACATTGTTTGTATAGCTGAGTCTTTCTCTCCTCTCTCCTATATATTTGTACTCATACTTGTATTTTTGTATTCAAGAAGTATATACAAAATTTGGATCTTTCTCTACAGATAGGTATAGAAATGACGCACCCTTCATTGATTAGTGGAAGCAGCAAGATGATCTCTAATGGTGTGCCCAAAAAAGACTACAGTACTAATACGTGGAAGATTGTGGATCTTTATTGGGAGAGGAAAATCTAAATGATAAGCAACCATGTCAATTCATTCAATCACCTTGCAGAACCTGAAGAATTTTGGTGACAGCTTAAGTACGTGCTTGTGACTAACAACCATTTGAAGGTACTGTAGGAGTTTTAGCCAAAACTAACTGTCTACCTCCAACTTAACATCTTTATGCTATTATCACAGCAACCTCCTTTCCCAACCGTCTCCTCCTTTCCCAGTCACTGTCGCTTCCTCCATTCCCGACTGTTGCCACTCCCTCATCCCAATCGTTGCTCCCTACAGTCACCATTGTCGATTGTACGCTTTTCCTGATGTCACCAGTCACTGGAAATCTTCACAGCAACCGCTTCTCAACCACACTTCTCACCACCAAAATCCCCAAATCCAAAATTCTCTATTGATCCCTCTACTAACAACACATCCAAGCCCACACAAAGCTCCCATCCCCACTCTACATCGACTTTGATTGTGTGGTGAGTTTTTTATTTCAATTTTAATTTTCCGCATTATACGGGAAGTTGCCTATTATTGATATTTGGACTCTGCTACTTGCCTCATTCTCATTCAATAGACATAATTTTATTCAAGCTGTATTTTAAGTTTACCACTCTTACTAATATGGCACTGTTACTTGTAACCTAATTAATTATAGCTGCCCAAAATTTAATTTTCAATTATTTAATTAATGGCGCATCAGAACAATGGTGTGGGAATTCATTGGCATCGCATTAGTGTGAGGGTTGGTCGTGGGGGCATTAGCATTTCTTGCATGCTTGCCTACACTCATGTAGAATTAGAGTCGTGTGCGTAGCCGCATAGGAATCCTTATAGAATCATCCTGCACCACCGAAGAACTCGACCGTCTTCAGTATCTTGATGGCTACATGTTATCGTAGCCATTCTGATGACTTGTGATTAAAACATCAAAATAATCTGAAGCTAAATCAGATACAACTGCCCCTTACCCTTAGGTGGGCCAGTGGCATGAGTAGGACTGTTGATGGGACCTTCAAAACAAGGGGGTACTATAGTCATAGAAGGGGGCCATGAGTGGTGTAAGATGATGGTATATCAATAGAACTCACCACAAAAGTCCTTTTTGTAAAGACTTTACTAATCTACTTTGCTATGTCTACTAGCTATTTTCCCACATCTCGATAATCGTGAAGCTACAACTGGTACGTGATGGAATATATTGCAGCCCGCTTAGGTAACAGAATATGATCATATTATCACCCTCTTAAATGATAAGTGACTTAAGCCGATAGTGGAGGACGAAGAATTCGTTCACATACTCTTTGATTATTGAACCTGCTATATAGAGAAGACAAATAATCTGGGGGTACATCTCTTTTGTAACTATGCTTTAAATTCTACCCATGTGGAGATAAGAGGCATTCCAATGTTGAACCTAGATCTTTCCAATTGTGCCCACCAAAATAAGGCAGATTCCTTCAACCTAAGGGTGGCATATTCCACTTGTCCATTTATATGCACTTGTTTCTAAGACAAAACTTCATCGTATGGCATTATCCTACACAATCTTCTAGTTTTAGTTTTCCCTCAAAATCTCAAAAAACATCTAATTGATGTAAGTACCCCAACGGGGCTGATTTCTAGGTTCAAAAATCAGATGCTCTTGGTCCCTGGGATTGGGCTATTTTTAGTAGTGGATTAAGACCACAGCCAAGGTATGTGTTCTCCTTGATGTTGTTTACCAATGTGCGTAGCTCATTCACAGCATGTCTCATATCCACCATATTCTATATTAAAATTTCTACTAACTGCACGAATTTTCTCATGCACCCCAAATACGGAGTGAACGGGGAGACTATTTGATGTGGAGCAGAGACGTGAACCTGCAGCGGAGGACGAGTTTTGGGCCCGTTCGGGACTGATTAGTGACTTACCATATATGACGTGTCTGGATCAATGATCCGACTCTGCAGATGTGTCTGAATTCGCATTGCGAATCAATTTCATATATTACTTCATTATTTTGCATTTTATTTTGATGTATTTGGGTAACCCCACCTCCGGCCAATTATAGTGGTCGATGGTGGGATGCCCTAATTCTCTTATTGTTATAAATAGGATATTAGTGGCTGATTTGAGGGATTGCAGAATTTGGAGAGTTGAATCTCGTATTCCCGCGATCATCCCACGATATCGACTCCGTGAAACCCTAGGTGATGACTCCTATGTGTGTATCTTCCTTCCCAAGGTATTCCCTAACCCCAAGCACCATTCCACCTTTTCCAAACCCTATTCCACCGCCCCTAACCCCTCTAACAGCCGGCCACCTCGCTGGTTTCATCCCCCCCCCCCCCACACATCAATTGAACCCCCTCCAGCAAACATACTGCTGATCCCCTCTCTAATCCTCCTCCCAACAGCCGCCGCCCCTCCTAGCACCTCTATAGCCCACCGCCGGCCGCTCCTATAACACCCCAAAAAAAGTTGGGCAAGTAGTACTCGACGTTGCATCGAGTTCCTATCTACGCAGGTGCGTCGAGTAGTACTCGACGTTGCGTCGAGTTCCTTTCGACGCAAGTGCGTCTAATAGTAGTCGACGCTGCGTCGAGCTCCCATCAACGCAAGTGCGTCGAGTAGTAATCGACGCTGCGTCGAGATCTCATCGACGCAGGTGCGTCGAGCAGTAGTCGATGTTGCGTCGAGCAGTAGTCGATGTTGCGTCGAGCTCTTATCGACGCAAATCGCAGCAGAGTGTCGGGATCCGCTTTCGTAAACTAGTGATTTTTGGGCGTCCGATCTTCTTGGGGCTTGATCCAATGGCTCAGGTCTTGTGTTTGTGAACCCTAAAAAGGGCAGAGGGGTTCTCCCCGCTCATTCTTCTAGTCATTCGTGAATGGTGGGCTCACAGTCATGGGCAGCAGGAAGCGATTCCTCAGCCCGATGTGGTGACGGGTATGAAAAGTTTAAGTTTGTTCGCTAGCTTAAAATTGTTTGCAACCTTTTGCGTTTGTTGTATGCATGTTAGACTTCGTACTGATTTCTGGTTGCCCCGCCGGAGTGCTTTTTGATACGGGAGCGTCACACTTATTTCTCGCGGAAAGCTTTATCCGGAGAATTGGTGTTGAGCCCTTCGAGGCGAATGTGGAGCTCAGTGTGTGCATGTCAAATGGGTCTTTCATGACTACCGGGAAGAAAGGGCGCATTGATTGGAGTATAGGCGAAGTTTACTTCGTGTTGGTAGCGGCAATCCTACCACTTGCTGAGTTTGACATGATATTGGGAACGGACTGGCTTGCAGAGTAGCGAGCCAGTATTGACTGTCTGTTGAAGGTGGTGACCCTGAGGAGCGAGGGAAAAGAGAAGGTCAAGTTTGAGGGCCTTAGTGGGGCGGCTTGCTCCCTAATTTCAGCCACGCAGTTGGTGTGTGCAATGAACCGGAGAGGTGTAGCGTTCGTAGCTCTGTTGGAGGTTTACCCCACAAAGTTGACAATTAGAGAGGTGCCCGTAATGACAGAGTTTGAGGACGTGTTTCCGGAGGAGCTTCCAAGAGCACCTCCTCAGCGTGATATCGACTTCACGATTGAGCAGAGTAGCAAGTCCGGTGTCACGTCCTCTGTTTAGGACGGCACCAAAGGAGTTGGTCGAGCTTAAAGTCCAGTTGCAAGAGTTGTTGGAGCAAGGGCACATTAGGCCCAGCTCTTCGTCGTAGAGTGCACCGGTGCTTTTCGTGAAGAAGAAAGATAGTAGTATGCGGCTGTGTATAGACTATCATGAGCTGAATAAGCTGACCGTCAAGAATAAGTACCTGATTCCGCGGATTGATGATTTGTTCGACCAGTTGGAAGGGTCGGTGGTGTACTCTAAGTTGGACTTGAAGTTGGGGTATTACCAGTTGTGTATTCGAGAGGAGGACAACATTTGGGACGAGGTATGGTCATTTTGAGTTCTCGGTGATGTCGTTCGGTTTGACGAACGCGTCATCAATGTTAAAGAATTTGATGAACCGGGTGTTTCAGCAGTACTTGGATTCGTTTGTGGTTGTGTTCATCGACGATATCCTAGTGTACTCCAAGTCAAAGGCGGAGCATGAGACTCACTTGAGCGTGGTCTTGCAGATTGTAAGAGAAAACCAGCTCTATGCTAAGTTCTCAAAGTGCGAGTTCTGGTTAGAGAAAATGGCATTTTTGAGTCATTAGATTAGTGGTGATAGGGTGGCAGTGGATCCAGCGAAAGTTGAAGTCATTAGAGATTTGTCTATTCTGAGAACCGTGACGGAGATCAAGAATTTTTTCGGATAAGATTTATAGAGAACTTCTCACGGATAACATTACCCCCCCCTCCCCCCCCCCCCTTCTCTTACTCGCAAGGATCAGAATTTCGTATGGACGCCGGAGTGCGCCCGAGCATTTGAGACCTTGAAGGAAAGGTTAATGTCTGCTTCAGTCCTAAGTCTTCCTAGGGGGACTGAGGGATTTCAGATTTTCAGTGATGCATCAGGTTGCGGGTTGGGGTGCGTGCTACTACAGCATGGCAACGTGATAACTTATGGCTCTAGACAGCTAAAGCCTCGTGAGAGAAATTACCCTGTCCATGACTTGGAGTTGGCGGCGGAGATTTTTGCTTTGAAGCTGTGCCGGCATTACGTGTATGGTGCAAGGGTGGAGATCTTCACGGACCATAAGAGCCTGAAGTATCCCTTGGATCAGAAAGATTTGAATATACGGCAGCGCAGGCGGATCGAATTCCTTGGGGACTATGACGTGGCAATCCAGTATACGCCAGGCAAGGCAAACGTTGTGGTTGATGCTCTGACTAGGAAATATTCTGGGTAAGGGAATTGGATTGAAGCGCATGATGAGCGGTTAGTGCGAGACTTTGAGTCTCTGAGCATTGTTTGTGTAGCTAGAGGTGAGTCTAGTGTGGCTCAGTTGAATTGGATAGAGCTGTAGTGTGACTTGTCTGATCGTATTCGGGAGGCAACCAGTGTGGATACAGAGTTCCAACCAATAGTGGCGGAAGCTTAGCAAGGCGAAGGCAGTGCCTTCGAGATGGTCGGTGGGATCCTAAAGAGGAATGGAAGGGTGTGTCTACCGCAGTTCGGCAAACTCTGTGAGGAATTGATGTTTGAGGCGCACTTTACGAAGTATTTCATTCATCCGGGTAGTACGAAGATGTACTTGGATATGAAAAAATCCTTTTGATAGCCTAGGATGAAACGGGACGTAACTACGTATGTGAGTCGGTGCCAGACTTGTGCCTTGGTGTAGGCTGAGTGACAAAGGTTGGGTGAGTTTTTGGGGCCTCTTCCTATTCTCAAGTGAAAATTTGATGACATCTCCATGAATTTTGTGCATGGTTTGTCACGGTCGCAGCAGGGTAACGATGCGATTTGGATAATTGTGGATCGCCTGACTAAGGTGGCTCACTTCATTCCAAATCGGAAGGATGATAGCGTAAAGAAGCTAGTAGAGCTCTATGTTCAGAACATAGTGCGGTTGCATGAGATCCCGAAAAGTATTGTTAGTGATCGGGATGGGCGGTTCACGTCTAGGGAGTGGAGGTTAGTCCAAAGGAGCTTGGACACCAAACTTAAGTTTACTATTGCGTTCCATCCGCAGACTAATGGTCAAACGGAGAGGACAAATCGTACATTGGAAGATATGTTGAGAATGTGTGCTCTTGATTTCGGCAAAAGGTGGGAAGACCACCTGTTTATGGTGAAGTTTGCCTGCAATAATAGTTTTCAAGCGAGCATCCAGATGGCGTCGTATGAAGCGTTGTACGGCAGGCGGTGTCGGACGCCGATGTCTTGGGTTAAAGCAGGAGACACCCATCTTTTGGGCTAGGAAAAAGTGGCAGATGCCTGTGAGTTAGTACGGACGATCCAAGAGCACATGAGAGTTGCTTAGGATCGGCAGGCAAAGTATTTCAATGCGCGCCACAGGAATGTGGAGTTTGCAGTGGGAGATATGGTTTACTTGAAAATCAAGTCGTTCAAAGGTGTTTCAAGAATTCGGCGACTCAAGAAGTTGAGTCTGAGATACTTGGGCCCGTTCAAGGTTACGAAACGCATAGACGAAGCAGCCTATCGGTTGGCGTTATCCGAAGAGTTGAGTGGATTGCATGATATTTTTTACAACCCACCAGGATAGCCTCCTGATAGACCACCACATTTTGTAGATTTTCAGTTCATTGTCAGATTGCCTCATGGAGAGCGTGTTGTGTCTGTCATGTTTCATTTGCATCATTTGCATGAGTCTGTTAAGTCGTTTCTTTATCATTTGCATGTGCATTTTGAGTTATTTGTTCATCATTTGCATGTATGTCATGAGTCGGTCCTACAGAAAATCAATATTGGTAATAAATTCTATAAATCGCATGTGGATGTTCATCGGCAAGGGCAGGTAATTCAGGAAGTTGAGCAGGTAATGGTGAGAATCCACGTTGTGAGACTCCATGTGAGACTTGCTAAAAGTTTGAGCGTTAGGCGAATGGATCCCTATATAATCATGAGACGGATCGAAGCAAATAACTATGATCTTAATATCCCTGCAAGTATGGGTATCCACCCGGTATTTAATGTTGAAGATTTGACGTCATACCACGAGCCTCACGGATATGTGGACCCAAGCAATGGGGACTCCCAGCCACCCACACCTCCACTTTTGTTGTCTTACCACCCTCATAGTCCACCCATGTCGGGTAGCCACCAAAGTTCACTCATTTCTGACACCCACGCAGTTGGGGAATCGTCTTCTTTGGTTCCACCTACGGCCTCGTCGATCGCACCGGGAACCACCACTTGTGAGTTGAGTGCTGAGAGCATTACGGAGACAAGATTCCACCAGTGCGTTCCTACTACAGACGCTGATGACACCTGGATACTTGCAGCAGAGCTTGATCGATTCACTCATGCACTTCGACTTCAGTACAGCCGTCTCCATTCACCGGAGATGATAGCTTTTCAGTCGGGGGGGATTTGAATGGCGAGGATACTTTCCCAGCGACGACACTTGGACGACCTCTGGTGGACCTCATCGAGTCTTACTTGGCATACATTGAGAGAATTTCAATCCCTATTCATCGGAAGATGAATTCTTTCAAGTCAGGGAGAATGATGCGGAACGGAGGCGTGGACCTGCAGTGGAGGACAAGTTTTTGGCCTGTTCGGGGCTGATTGGCGACTTAACATATATGGCGTGCCCAGATCGATGATCTGACTCCGCAGATGCGCCCGGATTCACGTTGCAAATCGATTTCATATATTACTCATTATTTTGCATTTTATTTTGATGTATTTGGGTAACCCCACCTCCGGTCAATCATAATCGTCGATGGTGGGATGCCCTAATACTCTTATTGTTATAAATATGATATTAGTGGGCTGATTTGAGGGATTGAAGAATTTGAAAAGTTGAATACCGGATTCCCGCAATCATCCCAATGGGCCGACTCCGTGGAACCTTAGGTGACGACTCCTACGTGTGTATCTTTCTTCCCAAGGTATTCCCTAACCCCAAGCACCTTTTCTCACCTCTTCCAAACCCTATTCCACCGCCCCTAACTAGGGGTGGATTGGGGCACAGGCCCCCCCCCCAGAATTTTACAAAATAATTAGTGGATTTAAATTCCTCTCATCGAGACGATGAATTAGCTACTTATACGTCAAAAACAGTGGCCAGATGAGGGAGAAACGGCTCAGTAAGATGAAGACGTTCATTTTTTATTTGTTTGAGGAAGTTGATGTCCGGTCCACCTCTTATTAAAATTCCTAGATCTGTCACTGCCCCTAACCCCTCTAACAGACGACCACCTCGTTGGTTTCATTCCCCCACATCAACTAACCCCCCTCCAGCAAACCCACCATCGATCACATCTATAATCCTCCTCCCAACAACCGTCGCCCCTCCTAGTACCTCTACAGCCCACCGTCGGCCACTCCTCTACCCTCCAAAGCCAACGTCGCCCCTCCCTCTTACCCGTAAAACAGCCGCCCATTAAAACCCTAGTTCCCTCTTGCCGCCAGCCCTCCCCCACACCATGGAGCCACCCTCACAGCCCTCCCTTCCAGATCAGTCCAGATCTGGACTGTTTCAGCCCCGATCCGCCAATTCCCCTACCCGTCCCTCATTTCCTAGCCCATATGCGCTCTCAAATCATCGAATCTATCCTCCCTAATGCGGATCCACCCCTACGTGGATGGATCTACCCATTTCCGGAGGGATTCCGCCTTCCACCGCCGAAGACAGCCACCAACGTTATTTCTCCGCCTCCGGTTCCACATTGGATTGCCGACAAAACGCATCCGGATCCGAAATTTTCATTGTTTTGGTCAGCCCACTACTTTGTGAGTCTTTGTTGTATTGGACTATTATTTTTCAACATTTATTTATTGGATTGAAAATCTAATTTGCTTGGATATACTGTATCGTGGTGGTTTGCTTTTAGATTATTATTGTGATTTGCAGGGTCTATTCGTCACGCGCTCTCGCTTTGGCCCTCCACGCGGAGGAAAACCTAACCCGCTTGCTATAACGAAATATTTTTTTCTTTTGTCACAATCATGCACGTGTAATTAAATTATTTAATGTTTAATTTGAATTATCTGTCAGACTTTGCATTGCATGTAGGGTTAGGGCAAGGTTACATACGCCACCTATAGATTCATTCTACGTCACTATTCCTCGAAATGGGAAAAGAACGGGTTGTCACTCCGGCTCTTCAGGAAAACCTCGGTTGTCGTCTGGGGTAGGGGATGGAGTTGTCACCTCCTAATAGCCCGTCTTCTCCTCAAGTTGTTCAAACCTCTACGTTAATGGCACTGGATCTTCTAGTGGCTTCTCCTTGCTCAGGAATCGATCCTTCAAGCTCTGGTTGCTAGTGGAAGGATGTTTCTCCCTTGAAAATTTGGTGGAGAACTGCAATGGGCGGGAAAATGGCTGAAGAATGAAGTTGCTCCTCCTTCAGATCTAATTTTCAGTATTTGTAGAGTCAGAAAAATGAGTGTGCACGCCCATGCGCATAAAGGCGCATGGGGCATTGGGGGGGTGAAGAAATTCTGCACAGACGAAGATGACCTGTGAAATGGGCATGCGTGAACAAAATGCATGCCATACAACAGAACACAGCATTTTTATGAAATGAGAGTGCACGGGCGGGCGGGAAGAAAACGCACACCCTACAACAAAATGGTGTTTTTTTAGCACAAAGTGCGCACGGTAAAGAACAGTCTGCGATATAAATTAGAGGTATCAACGCCAGTCGCTACCCTGGGCTCCAGCGGCACGTCCTTCATCAGTCCCTCATGCCATCAATCAATGTGATCACATCCATGCTTCATCCGGTGGTTCCTGAGATCGAGATCCACCTCCCATTGGATGTTTTTCCTCCAAGTTCCTTGTTGCCTTCATCCGGCCTTCTACCACCCATAGTCGCAATCCGGCCTCCTCCTACCTCCAGTTGACCACCCACTCCCGTTCTAACCACCTCTCAACAACTCCCTACCTCTACACCTTCACTGTGCAGAGCCTATTTCAACTATGTTTTTGTTACCCAAACCAATATTAAATAGACCTCAGAACATTATTTTAAGTCTCAGTTACCAGCCCTTACCTTGTTTGCCTACGTTATTGGTTCCTGTTTGTCATCTTTTTAAATTGCCCCATGACAAGGAGGTCATGGTTTGATTCTCCCCATGCCGAGCCACCAACTCATGACTGTCGATTGCTTGCCTTCTTTGTGCGTCCAGGCCGGCCGACAGTACTGCTTGTCTTCTTCATGCGTCCAGTTCCTTCAGTCTATCGGTTTCCTCCAAGTCTCCAAGGTAATAGTCACACCTTGCTTCTTGTTGCCATTATTGGCTTTTTGTTGTTGTTGACTCCGTCCAGACTCCAAACTGCACCTTGTTGCTTGTTGCTTTGTGAAAGTATAACTTTCCTACATCCGTGGAAATGTCAAAATGATCCAGAATTAATTTGGTTTGGGAATTGGGAATCAAAACCTGCAACAAATTTGCCCGCATCTTTTATTTTTGAATTATAATTTAAGGTAAATTATTGAACGTTATGGTTATTGTTTCTACCGACTGATTTAGAGTTAATTATCAAAACCCAACAGAAAATAACCTACAATAGATTTAGCTAGGATTAAAATAATCTAATTACAAAAGAACCTTGCCCAAATTAAAGAAGGGACAAAAAACTGCTAAAAATCAAAACTGCACCGCAAAAACTAACCGCAAACTGCACCGAATCAAAACCGTACAACATAACTTTGGTTCAGGGCTGTTTTGGTCGGTTAAAAGCCGCACCCCTGCGGTGCGGTTTCAATTTGGGCTCAAACCGCACCGAATCGCACCACTCGCAGGCCTAGTCGGAGACGGACTCGCCACCGGAAACAGAGGCCGGGGAACGGAGGAGACTCGCCGGAGGCAAGAGCAGAGGTAGATAGGGTGTCAGCACCCCTCAAAGTAGTAGGTTGCGGCATCAAAACCATATGAGGACCTCGGCATTGCACCGGGGGGAAGGGACCGAGCGGCTATCAATTTCTGAAATCGTAATACTCGATGCTCTAACTGGTGACTTAAAGAGGATATAAATAATGGATTTAGTTTAAGTGTATCGGATGGCCCTAATTGCCTAATCAAATAGTTTTAACCAAACTCGCTCATATCAATATTGAGTTTAATTTAAGTGTATCTGATGGCCCTAATCACCTTATCGAATAATTTTAACCTAACTCCCAAATAAAGCTCAGAAAAATAAAAGAACATGCATAGAAATAGGAAAAATCAAGTTAGTTGCAATCGCGTGCTCCGATCGTCCGTCCAACAATTCAAAATGTAGACAATGAAAAATTGCATAAAAGAAGAGTAATCGATCACCATCAGAATATATCTCCACCTGTATCAATTCATTAGTTATTAGCTAAATTGGATGTAATTAATACATTTCTCCATGGACACCTTGAGGAAGAGGTCTATATGGAGCAACTTGGGTTTTTTTGCTCATTGGAAGACCCGTGGTTGGTGTGAAAATTTAATAAACCATTATATGGCTTCAACATTCATCCTGAGCATGGTTTACAACAATTTTTAGCACATTACAATAGTTTGGCATTCATTGATGCAAAGTAGATCCTTTTGTTTTTATTATCACACAGGGAGAGCATTATTCATGAGATGTACTTCAATTTCTTTGGCTCCAACTTAAGGAGGTGTTAAAATATTGCATGTGCCTTTAATGTCAGATACAAAAGAAAATATAATATATCTTTAAGACCCAGGAGCCATAAAAATTTCCCTCTCTTAGCAAGAACAGGAAGTCGTGATTTCTTTCACATATTACTACTAACTACTAAGAGATGAAGGATGATGTAAGGTATGGGTTCCTGATGCAAATCAACACTGAAATGCACAAAAACATGTGAATATCTTTAATGGGTCACAAAATTGCTTCATAAGTCATTTTTACAATTTTTAATACTACTCTATAGAATATTAAAGCTTCAATCAAAGAAGCCTTATTATTTCTTTTTGTCTTTTTGGCGGAATATACCCCCCAATAATCAAGTGATTGGCAGAATGCATCCCAAATATTGAAATTTGGCGGAATGCACCCCCGAATATCTGTTTAATGGCGGAATGCACCCCCAGCTAGGGTGTTTTGGTCATTTCCTCTGATTTTGGGGGTTTAGGTCTCCTCATTTCTACAACCCTCTCCCGATTTTCATCGCTCAACTTACGGCGCTGCTTCTCCCCAAGCGAGCTATTTCTTCTCCCTGATCGAGCTTTTCGCCTCCCCCGAATGCCAGATCGCCGACGTATTCCCCTCTCGTGAACGCCCAGTTCTTCCCCTCCCCCGAACACTGAGAGACGCACCTCCAGGACCGCAATTCAAACCTTCTCCCAAATCCTCTATTGCTTCCGACCTCACGGTGTCTTTCATCTGCAGAGGTATACCTTCTTCTGGTCCTCAATTGTGGCTACACATAGCGATTAACTAGTTCAAATGTTTTTAACTTGGAACAAATCATGTAATTTTATGTGATCTTATGCTGAAGCGTTTGGATGTTTGTCATACTTTTTGTGAAATGCTAGATTCTTGTAGGTTGGTTTTGGATTTCTGTTTTTTAATCTTTTGCTTGTGGATGCTTGTGCAATGTAATTGTGGAAATGTAAAGACGTTTCATGCAGTAATTCTCACGATCCAACATCAATTTTTTGACCAAAAATTGTTTCATGAAGTATTTCTCGCGGGTCCAACATCAGATTTTCGATCATAAAGGGTTTTATGATGTAATTCTCGCGGGTCCAACATCAGATTTTCGGCCAAAAGTTTCTAAAAAATAGTTGGGGTGCATTACGCCAATGAAATCGCAATCGGGGGCACATTCTGCCATAGTAATTTCGGTCAAATGAAGTCAAAACATAAAAACAATGCCAAAATACTCCTTAAAACAGAAGGGGTGCATTCCGCCAATAAATAGATATTCGGAGGTGCATTCCGCCAAATTTAAATATTTGGGGTGCATTCTGTCAATCACATGATTTTCGGGGGTACATTCCGCCAAAAAGCCTTTCTTTTTTTAGTAATAAATGTACAATCACCATTATATTGAGAACATTATGCATCAATGGCTACATCATTAAACAACAATCAATCAAACAATAAATTACTAAATAAGTAGACAAAGCTCACATACAGTGAGAATCGAACCCATGACCTCCTTGTCATGGAACCTCAGCTTACCCAACCGGGCAAGGCCTCATTGGCAGAAGCCTTATTTCTAACATGCAATGTAATTGAAAACAGAAGATTCACAACAAATAATCTTATGTGCCTAACAATGAGCACTTCAGAATCTTAATAAGGCTCCTTGAGCGAGGTGGAAGTAGAAACCGGAGAGAAAAATGCAAACAAACCGGAAATGATCCGACGATCGAAGATATAGACGGGAACGACTGTCCGTTGCTGCAAAGTAGCAGAAACTAGGCCAGGATGGTCGTCCAAACGCAGATCATGCTTATACCATACCACGGCAGCGCCGGAGCTAGGACCGGAAAGGTCGCCGGAGCAACGCACCGTCAGTAGGCGGCGCCGCGTCGAGGAAGGGCGAGATTTGCAGCAAGAGATAACGCCGAACGGGATGGAGTGGAAGGCGAGTGCCATAGCAAGGATTGGCCGGTGAATCGGCCTCTCAGTGAACGCTTGATACGGGCGGCTCTGGAGCCCCGGGGCGATTGCGAATTGCGATAGGGGTGCCCAAATTCAACGGCTAATGTTACTGGTTGGCTGCGAGGTATTATTCGGGTTGTCCTAATAATATAAAAATACCAACACATTAATTATCCTTATTCATAGCCAAATTTTATTGACACATCAAATTTTTTTTTTCACATCAACACGTTATTGTCACGCCAAATTTTAAAATCGTTATTAACACATCAAAATAGTTATGTCACAGCAAGTTTTAAAATCGGTATTAACACACCAAACAGGTTATGATTCTACTCTTCTTTCCTTATGTTATTTTCGCGTCAAAGTTACTTTTGATTAATAACATAAATCGTTAATATTGTGCATAGTTCAAAACATAAAAAATATATAAATATATTGCACAGTCCAAAAAATCACTATAAATTTTTCATTGAAAACTTTATAGTCTTTGTTCCATGCGTTGACAACACAAAATTCAGGCAAAATATTGATCATTGAAAATACCACCAATGTATCATAGTCTTGCATGTATTTGAAACAACTGCAAGTTAGCGACATATAAAATATAGAATCAAATTTAAAATAACATTTTATACATTTGTTTTAAAATCATATGTAATGATGAATATCCAATGCAAACGTAACTTCAACCCCTACATGATATTTTATGTTGGAAAAATAAATAAATGTTAACAAGAGACATTATACTCGAAAATTATATATTTATTGACTATGAATAACAAAAGAAAATATACATACCTCAAGGATCGGCCAAATTAACGACTTCTTGGGTTTTATAATTCAAATTCCACTCATTTGCAATTGTAGTGTGATATCTCATCAACATACTGATCACTGGCGGAAGTGGACAATCTTTGGAGACTGATAATTGAATGAAATGGTTGTTGTTGACAAAATCAATATAAATAGTCTTCTTAACCGTTGGAGGGAACGAATGTAGTGGTAGGAATGTGAATGATTGAAATTTTGAGAAATATACAACTGCCACATTGTAACAAGATGAAATAACTAATCCTATGTCCGACATCGTCATCCATTTGTCGAGTGGTGTCAGACAAGAAGTGCATTCCAAAGATGACAACAACTCTGTCAATCTTGCATTCCCATATACGTTGATGTACACGTCGTGATTATTCTTAATTTCTTCTGACAGATTCGACGTATTTTCATCCAATTATCCCTCATCTCTAAGGCTTGACTTACTACTCGGTAACCACAATGTCCATCTCCGAGCACATTTATGTCATCAATCAAATGACTAGTAATGTAAGAAGACATTTCCTATTTGATGCATTCAAGAAACCTTCTTTTAAATTTGAACAACCATATGCTTAGGTTTGCATTGTATAATAGTAAGAAAAGTTATACCATGATGATTGAGAAAATGTCAAATAATAGGAAATATACTCCGAAATCTTCACAATATCACACCTAAATCCGAAATCTTCTAGTCTTTGGGGCTGAAAAAAAACAAAAAACGATACAAAAAAAGTTAGGGTTTGTGTGAAAAAATGAATGAGGAACACAAATACCATGCCAGAAACTTCAAAAGAAGACCTACCGAGAAGCACAAAGTTCGGGCTCGGGAGGCGTTGGCAAGGGACTGGGGCGACGTTCTGGTCGGCGGATGGAGATCGGCCTCTGATTGGCGGATCAGCCTCTATTCGGGGAAGGGAGATGAGGCTCGGGTCGGCAGGGAAAGCAAGGGGGCTGGGTCGGCGTTCTGGTCGGCAGATGGAGATCGGCCGATGGGCGGCGGATCAGCGTCTATTCAGGGAAGGGAGATGAGGCTCGGGTCGGCAGGGAAAGCAAGGGGCATGGGCGGCTTTCCTCCGGTGGACTTCTTCAACACCGGCGAGCTCGGGGGCGACCGACGGATCTGGAGGAGAGGAGCGGAAACGGGTAGCGTTCGGCGGAAGGGATGAACAAGAAAAAGGCAAGTGTTCGGTTAATGGAGGAAAGTACGAGTTTTTGGTGTTTTTTAGGGTTTAATTTGGTATGGCAATAGCGATAAGCGGTGTGCTTATAACATTGCTCAAAAATATTTAGTGTGTTGCTCTCATTTAGAAATAGGTGCAGTTGATTTACTGCAAAAAAAAATATTATGATTGCATGATTGATTCAAATAATGATTAACGATCAATATTTAATATTATATGGGTCGTATGATAACAGATCAGCGGTCAGTATTTACTGTACTTAGAATTAGATGAGAGTAACTCACCTGAATTTTTTTCTCTAATTATAGGGTCATGTTGTTATATGCAGGTCATTTCAGTTATATGCAGGCCAAACAAAAAAATAATAGGAAGTGGTGAACTCATATAGACCTGGTCAGCATATAACTATTCTAAAATTGTGTGGCCTACACATAGTTGAAGTGGGCTTGCATATAATTATTGTCATGTTCAGACGTAGAAAACAATTTTAAAAAAATTTATTTAATGACATCATAATCATCAACAAAATATGAAAATAGTGCAGCCTAACCCCTTAGAGTCAACTTAGTGAGAGTATTCACTAAATACTGTTTTTTAAGTTAAATATTCATTTTTTAAATTTATACTAAATATTTTAGACTTTTCTGCTAAGCTGATCAAATAAATATCAAGACAAAATGAGGATATTTTGTGAAACGAGACGAAAGTAAAAAAAAAATTTGCCCTGTTTAGGGCGGTATCGACTATATACAAAGTATGGAGCAGTTCGAGATGAAGAAGATAAAAAGAAGTTCATAAAATAGATTATTCAAAACATACCAAAAATATAGTTCACATTTTTCCAAAACTGTGATGAAATAAACACCCGAAAAAATAAAGGTAGAGTCTAATCAACTTTCAGCTTCATGGAATAAGTTGCATTACAAACAGGTTGTTGTTTAGTATCCGTATTTGGTACGTATACGTGCATATTAATAGGTGCGTGTATAAATGCCAATTTTCGTCTAGGACCTGCCTCTTTCCTAATTTTGAAACGGCGCACAGCTCCCAAAACGCTTCCCCCTTCCTGCGAAAAACGACGTAGGCAACCTAAAAACTTCCCGACAGTCACGAAATTAATGCTTTGAACTCGGAGAATCGACCGGTGGCGGAAAGCGTCCACATCGACGGCGAAAACGAAGGTATCATTCATGTTCATTGTGTTATTTTCTGCTTGCTTTCGGTGGAAATATATTTGCAAAAAAAAATTCCCAGCAAAAACCCTTCTCCTTATTTTTGAAATAAAAGTGTCTTAGTTGAGGATAAAATGTATATGTTTGCTTCAGTATTCTTCCAAATTATATTGTATTACGTATTCTTCCAAATTATATTGTATTACGATCTGCAATGATAAAGATGCTGTGTAAATACAATGATATATTGTTGTAGTGATGTTAAAATACGTTTGTATTTGTTTAAATGTTGTGATAATACGATCGTAATGCCCAATGATGTTTGTGCATTATAGAATGATGTGGTATGACCGTAATACGGATCATATATTGTTGTATGTAAACTATAGGTTACTTTCAGTATGGACACAGTTAAAATATGTCAGTATATTATTATAGTATTGTTCTAATACGTCTGTATTTGTTAAAATTATGTGATAATACGATCGTAATATCAAAGGATGTTTGTGCATTACAGAAAGATGTTTTATGTTTAGGAAGTTGTGTAAATACGGACCATATATTTTTGTACTGATGTTATAGTACATTCGTATTGTTATAAAATTTAGGGCTAAGCGTCGCTACGATGAAATAATATTATCAAAAATTTCTAATGAATGCAACGATACTTGAACTTATAGGATCATTTTAACCAAACACTAATAGTCTCAAAAATGAAGTTTATATTAAATATTGTTCTAAATTAAGAACACAAAGTAAAGCGAGGTAGAACGAACGGTAAATGAAGTACGGAAATTAATTTATACCGTTTTTGGATTCTTTCTCGTTCTTCATGATCGCAGAAATTCGCAACAGTTGTGACGTGTTGTTCCTTATGAATTTTGCGGTGTTAGTAAATCCTGTTGGCGTATAAATTTATCTGCAATTCTGTATCTCCGCAACGAGAAGAATAATTAGCATGATTTAATGAAAATTGTTGCGGACTAACTCGATGCCCCGGTCGGACCGGATAATCTTGGACCGTCTCAGCTCACGGAGCGGTCGAGCGCGCACACAGTCGATGAAAATGAAACAGTGAACACAAGTCTTGATGACGTGGAAAAACCCTTAAATGGGTAAAAAACCACGTGACCGGGTCTGTGCCGGTCAAATTCCACTAGCTTCCGTGGGTTACAATTGCTTGGTGAATCAGGGTGACAGGCCGCTCCCGTTACAACTTGAGGGGAGAGATAAAGACTGAAGCTTCCAGCGGGAACCAGGCTGCTCCGCGGAAGTGACTTAGGCGGGGAAACGTGCGTGATGCTTCTGGCGTGCGCGCTCGGGGCGGCGCGCGCTTGCTGGCTTCGGATCGCTTCTTCCTTTGGCTTCCTCGCGGTCCTGGACGTCCTTTGGCTGACGGTGCGTTGGTGGGGTGCTTATAGCCGCTGGCAGCAGCTAGTTGTCACAGGTGGCCGATGGTTGTTGTTGGAGGTTCACGACGAGCGGTGACCGACTCGGTGGAGGAGGCAAGAGAGCTCTCACCTGAAGAAGAAGAGGAAGAAGCGGAGAAGAGAAAAGGTGAGGTATAAGAGTCCCCTGGGGGTCTTTTTATAACCTCCAGGGGCGGATCATGGCGGGCCCGGTTGTAACACCCCAAAATGACCCCAAAAAGACTCAACATGAAGTTTGAGGTGCAGGCTGTTTGACACGGCCTGGGACACGGGCGTGTCCCAGGGCGTGTCGGGGGTACACGGCCTGGGACACGGGCGTGTCCCAGGGCGTGTCCGAATTAAATTTCGAGTTTAGCCTATTCGAGTCAGAAAAGTACACGGCCTTGAACACGGCCGTGAACACGGGCGTGTCAGGTTGGACACGGGCGTGTCAGATGCCGTGTTCCGACCCGTGTACTGGGTGCAGCTCGATGAAGCAGGTTTGACACGGGCGTGTCTCAGGATGACACGGGCGTGTCAGGTTCGACACGGGCGTGTCGATGCCCATGTTGTTCAGTCGGTTCAAACTGCGTGTGCCGCTTAAGGGTACACGGCCTGTGACACGGGCGTGTCACAGGCCGTGTCAGCCAAAAATTGGGTTTTTTGGGCAGATCGTGGCCGTTCAGATTTCTCTCTTTTGATCCAAGGGCTCAGGTGGTTTCCTGGCTGGATTAATTCGTGAGGGAAGAATGAAGAAGTCATTCTTCATTTGGCTTAAGGAAGAGAGAAAGAGAGAGGAGGAAGGAGGAGGAGGAGAGCAAGCCACCGGCGGAGCTCCCGTGGTCCGATTCGTGATCCGAAGCCGGCGTTGTGAAGGCAAGGCTGCTGCGGTTCTTTCTCACCGGCTAGTTTTCGATGGCTCCGAAGAGATCGACAAGGGTAACGATCTCCCTCCTTGGACATGTGAAGTCCTTCTTTTCTGCATTGCATAGGGAAAACCCTTCCCCGCGAGTGTGCGGTGGGTTGTGGTGTCCCTTGGGGTAGATATGTGAAGTCCCCCTTGTTAGAGGCCGGAAGTGGAGTACGGCTCTAGGCATGCTGTGTGAAGCCCATCTGGACATGGTCTGGATTGGTGATGCTTGTTTGCATATCGGAGAAGGCTCCGTGATATTGGCTTGTGATGCCTTGTGCCTACCTGTTGCTTGGTGCGGCAGGAAGTACTGGACGATGTCCAGGAAATGAAGAGGGTTGGATGCAACTCTTGTGGCCGTGTGTTGCCACTTTGTGAGTGGTTGAGCCGTTGGGCTGCAACTCGATGAAAAGGCAGATTGCCGAACAGGAAAGGTGAAACCGACCCGCGCCTATAAATAGCCATGGATACTTCCGTATTCGAGGTGGCACGGCGACTTGAGCAACGGGGGGTGGCTGATCCGTACCTGCGTTAGGTCCGTCCGACTTGGAAGCCTGGTTATAGGTTTTGTTGGAGCGCCTAATGAGAGTCTTAGGCCCGCGCGCCGGAAAGACTAGAATGCTCAAATACCGTGTAGACGGTGGTGTTGACCCTGGTATTCCGGTACACCAAGAATGTGCCCTGAGTGCACGGACTGTCCGGCCGTGTGGCCGATAGTTGTGATGGCTTGAATGTGCCTGCGCGCACATAGTTGCTATTTGATGATGTCATGCTTTGCAGGGAAAGAATGCTCATGCCCCGAGAAAGGGGTAGGATTGTTATAATTAGGTCAGCTGAATGCTGACCGTTGCATTGTTTGCCACCGGTTGGGTGGATTGTTCCCGTGCAGGTGCTGGAGAGTCAAGTGGTAAGTGATGGGCTGAAGCCCTACTGCTGTTGTTGTTGCTGCTGCGGCTAGCCCTTGAAGGCTAAGCGAATGGTTTTGTTTGTTCTCTTTTACTCATGTATGGCCGGCCTGCGCGCCGAGGTTTGTAAAACATGTTGTATGTAAAGAGGAACTATAAGGCCTTAAGGCCAAACCTTTGTGTACATTCCATGGATTTATATATAAAGGTGGTTTTATATATTGGACATTCCTGTTGAGAGTTCAAAGTTGTAACTTAAAGCTTCCGCTAGAATGCTCTGAGTTAGGATTCGTATGGTTTGGTATTATCCTGTGACCTCACCGTCTGTTTGTGGCATATAGTGTGGGGCCCCGGCCGGACCTTCTACTATACGTCATTTAACGGATGGGGTCGTTACATTTTGGTATCAGCTTTTGTCGGTCTTCCTCTTTCGAATTCGTGGTCGAATTCTTTTGTGGGGTGGCGAGCACGTGTTTGTGCGACCTGCTGTAACGCTAATGAACTCTGGAATGTCCATGAAGGAATGTACAAAATCTTGTTTGAGGAATCTGCGCGTTCCTTTTTGTGTTGTTTTGCTTGCATACGTTCGCTAATGTGTGTCTTGTCCACCTATAGGTGACGCGTAGTGGTGCTGGGCAGTCCGAGCCCCAGCGCTCTGATGAGAGTGCGGCACCAGCTGAGGTGCCAACACCTCCTCCATCTGTGAAAACTGTTCGCTTAGTTGCTGAGGCGCTATTTGCCATGATTCAGCCGACCGGGCAAGCGCGGCCGGCAGTAGTGTCAGTTCGTGTTGATGTAAGACCCGAGCCGGTTGAGGCTGTAGATCCACGAGCAGCTGACCGACAGTTGAAGCAATTCATGAGCTTCAGTCCTCCTACGTTTGCGGGAATGGGATTCCCAACGCAGGCAGAGGATTGGTTATCGCGTGTCAAGCGGATAATGACAGCGATCAGGGCGGAGGAAACTCTAAAGGTCACCTTGGCCACCTTCATGCTTGAAGGAGAGGCGCGGTTGTGGTGGGACGAGGTTGAGTTACACCATTTGGCGGGCAGGTAATTAACGCAAGTATCGATTGAGGAGTTCTCTCGGATATTTCTGGCGAAACATGTCCCAGCGGTGCAACGTATTGCTATGGAAAATGAGTTCCAACGGTTAAAGCAAGGGGAAGATAGTGTGGATATCTACTTGCATGAGTTTACCAAGTTGGGACGGTATACGGGTACAATCTTTGCGGATGACCAAAGGAAAACGAATCGGTTCTATGAAGGATTGCGGGATGAGTTGCGATTCCTGCTTTCGAGTTCAGTGAGCCAAGGGTTTCAGGCGTTGGTTGATACTGCGTGCGCGTTGGAGAAGGACATGAGGCGAGTGCAAGGGAATAAGGGCTTGGTTGCGTCGAAGCCAGAGTTTCAAGCACCTCGCCCGAACAAATCGTTTTACCAGAAGAAAGGGGGCAAGAGGTCCAAGCCATCTGGGCAAGTGACTATGACCGTTGTGTCGGGAGCGACATCAAGGCCGGATTCTCGTACATGCTATAACTGTGGCCGGGTGGGGCATATTGCTCGTGACTGTCGGGTTGTTCAGCCCAAAGGGGAAAAGAAGACGGGTGCGTCTTATACTGAGAAGGGCAAAGCGGTGGTTGATTCCTCTGCGTCTCAGGCACAGCCCCGAATCTATCAACTTGGCCAACAGGAAGCGATTAAGCAAAGTGACGTCGTCACAGGTACGAGTTGATTTAGTTTACTTGCTGGTGCTATTGTTTTTGGTTATGTATAGCTTGTGCATGATGTGTGTGCTGCAGGCTTTGTCCTGATTCGGAATAATTTGGCGAGAGCCCTGTTTGATACGGGTGCTTCGCATTCTTTTCTGTCTGAGGATTTCGTATCTCGCATTGGGGTACCAAGTCATGTGACGGTGGATAGTACAAGGGTGCTGTTGCCGAATGGCTGTGTGATGCTTACGGATAGGGCTTGCGATGTGGATGTGCAAATAGGAAGTCGGGATTTCGGTTTGAGTGCAGCTGTGCTACCGTTATCGGAGTTTGATGTGATCTTTGGTATGGACTGACTCTCGGAGCAGCGTGCCTTTATTGATTGCAACTCCAAGGAGATTACACTGGGCCAGAATACCGGGCTTGTGACGAAGTTCGCTGGTATGCGAGGAGTTAGCGGGACCCTGTTGTCTGCACTCCAAGTCGTCAATGCTGTTCGGAAGGGCGAGGAGTTATTCTTCACGCTAATTCAGGCTGTTGAGCCAAAGGCCAGTGTCGGTGAAGTGCCAGTTGTGTCAGAGTTTGCCGACGTGTTTCCTAAAGATCTTCCTGGGTTACCACCCCAGCGGGAGATTGACTTCTCTATTGAGTTGGTGCCAGGTGCGAAACCTGTGGCCCGCTCTCCATATCGCGTCGCGCCAAAAGAGATGGCTGAGTTGAAAGTCCAATTGCAAGAGTTGTTGGAGCAGGGATATATACGCCCAAGTATGTCACCTTGGAGCGCGCCTGTTCTCTTTGTGAAAAAGAAAGACGGTAGCTTACGGTTGTGTATTGACTACCGCGAATTGAATAAGCTGACGGAGAAAAACAAATATCCGATCCCACGGATTGATGACCTCTTTGATCAGCTGGCGGGATCAACGGTCTATTCCAAGTTGGATTTGAAATCGGGATATTATCAGCTCAGGATTCGGGAAGGTGACATTCCCAAGACGGCGTTTGGAACACGCTACGGTCATTATGAGTTCACGGTAATGCCGTTTGGCCTATGTAATGCGCCTTCGGTATTTATGGACCTAATGCATCGAACGTTCCGAGAGTACTTGGATTTGTTTGTTATTGTGTTTATCGATGACATCTTAGTATACTCTCAGTCGGAAGAGGATCACGCAAACCATTTGCGGTTGGTCTTGCATACCCTGCGGAGGAATAAGCTTTTTGCCAAGTTCTCAAAGTGTGAGTTCTGGCTCTCTTCAGTAGCCTTTTTAGGCCATGTGGTAAGCGGAGAAGGTATCGCGGTGGATCCGTTGAAGATAAGTGCCATCCGAGATTGGCCAGTGATGTCTTCAGTGGCCGAGGTCAGGAGCTTCCTTGGACTTGCGGGCTACTATAGACGGTTTGTGGAAAACTTCTCACGGATTGCTTTACCTCTGACCACGCTGACGAGAAAAGATCAAAAGTTCATTTGGACGCCGGAGTGCGCGCGAGCTTTTGAAGACTTGAAGAGTCGTTTGACCACGGCGCCTGTGTTGACATCGCCATGTGGTACCGATGGGTATGAGATCTATAGTGATGCATCAGGGAGCGGCTTAGGCTGCGTTCTTCTGCAGTTTGGTAAAGTGATTGTTTATGGCTCGCGTCAATTGAAAGTGCATGAGCGGAATTACCCCGTCCATGATTTGGAGTTGGCGGCGGTAATCTTTGCGCTCAAGTTGTGGCGGCACTATCTATATGGCATTAAAGTGGATATCTATACAGATCACAAGAGACTAAAGTATTTGTTGGATCAGAAGGATCTGAATATGCGACAACGAAGATGGATGGAGTTCCTCGGGGACTACATCTTCGAGATTCACTATACTCCCGGGAAGGGAAATGTGGTCGCTGATGCTTTGAGTCGAAAGACTCCGGTACGGGCAAGCTGGTTGCAGAGGCATGATCAGCGTTTGATCCAGGAATTGGAAGCATTGGAGATATCTTGTGTTGACAAGGGTTCGTCAACCGATGCATGCTTGAACTGGACGGAGGTGCAATATGACCTTACGGACAGAGTTCGACGAGCAACGGAGCTTGATGAAAGTCTCCAACGCTATGCAAAAGATGGGCCGGATGACCAATTCTCTTGGGATAACGGTTTATTACGAAGAAATGGTCGAGTGTGCGTCCCAAGTGTGGGTAAATTGAGGGAAGAGTTGATGTACGAAGCTCACTTTGCAAAGTACTCAGTTCACCCAGGGAGCACAAAGATGTACAGAGATCTGAAAAAGCTGTTCTGGTGGCCCGGACTAAAGAAAGATGTCGCACGTTATGTGGCTGAATGCAATACCTGTGCGTTAGTGAAAGCAGAATGTCAGAAGCCTGGCGGTTTCCTGAAGTCGTTACCTATTCCGGAGTGGAAGTTCGATGATATTTTGATGGATTTCGTGCACGGGTTGCCGAGATCTCAACGCGTTCATGATTCAATCTGGGTGATTGTGGACCGGTTGACAAAAGTGGCGCACTTCCTTCCAAACAGAAGAGACGATTCAGTGGAAACCTTGGCCAAGCTTTATGTGGAGCAGGTTGTTCGACTGCACGGTGTTCCTCGGAGCATCGTTAGTGACCGTGATGAGCGGTTCACATCGAATGATTGGCGGCTCGTTCATCAAATGTTGGGTACAAAGTTAGCGTTTAGTACGGCCTTTCATCCCCAAACAGATGGCCAGACTGAACGAACCAACAGGACGATGGAGGATATGCTCTGCATGTGCGCCCTAGACTTTGGTAAGAGATGAGAAGATTATATATTCCTTGTCGAATTTTCCTATAATAATAGCTACCAAGCGAGTATTGGTATGGCGCCATTTGAAGCTTTATATGGTCGTAAATGCCGTATGCCGTTAGCTTGGGCAGAAGCAGGCGAATCTAAGCTGAGTGGGAAAAAGGAAGTCGAAGAAGCTACCTCGCTCATACGCTCTATTTAGGAGAGGCTATTGATAGCCAAAGATCGTCAAGCAAAGTACTACAATGCCAAACATCGGAACGTGGAGTTCGCGGTGGGTGATTGGGTATATTTGAAGATCAAACCCTTCAAAGGCGTGTCCAGGATTCGGCGTTTGAAAAAGCTAAGTCTGAGGTATCTTGGTCCGTTTGAGGTGGTGGAGCGAGTTGGGGAAGCTGCTTATCGACTAGCACTTTCAGCAGACTTGGGTGGATTACATGATGTATTTCACATCTCAGTCCTTCGTAAGGCGGTAAAGGATCCAGCTCAAGTAGTGGAGAATGATCGGGTACCGGTCGAGTATGGGCTAACGACGAGGGTTAGACCCATTCGGATCGAGGATCGAGCCGAGAAACAGTTGCGGAACAAAGTGATCGGGATGGTCAAGGTCCGATGGGACAATTGTGGCCGTGAAGAGCTAACACGGGAGCGAGAGCAGACCATGCGAGCTGAGTTTCCCGAGTTATTTGTATAAACTGTAGACCGTGTACTTTTTGTTATAACATAGTTATAGCATTGCTGGTTCTTGTTTCCTTATCGTGCAAATTTCGGGACGAAATTTTGTTAAGGGGGGGAGGGTTGTAACACCCCAAAATGACCCCAAAAAGACTCAACATGAAGTTTGAGGTGCAGGCTGTTTGACACGGCCTGGGACACGGGCGTGTCCCAGGGCGTGTCGGGGGTGCACGGCCTGGGACACGGGCGTGTCCCAGGGCGTGTCCGAATTAAATTTCGAGTTTAGCCTATTCGAGTCAGAAAAGTACACGGCCTTGAACACGGCAGTGAACACGGGCTTGTCAGGTTGGACACGGGCATGTCAGATGCCGTGTTCCGACCTGTGTACTGGGTGCAGCTCGATGAAGCAGGTTTGACACGGGCGTGTCTCAGGATGACACGGGCGTGTCAGGTTCGACACGGGCGTGTCGATGCCCGTGTTGTTCAGTCGGTTCAAACTGCGTGTGCCGCTTAAGGGTACACGGCCTGTGACACGGGCGTGTCACAGGCCGTGTCAGCCAAAAATTGGGTTTTTTGAGCAGATCGTGGCCGTTCAGATTTCTCTCTTTTGATCCAAGGGCTCAGGTGGTTTCCTGGCTGGATTAATTCGTGAGGGAAGAATGAAGAAGTCATTCTTCATTTGGCTTAAGGAAGAGAGAAAGAGAGAGGAGGAAGGAGGAGGAGGAGAGCAAGCCACCGGCGGAGCTCCCGTGGTCCGATTCGTGATCCGAAGCCGGCGTTGTGAAGGCAAGGCTGCTGCGGTTCTTTCTCACCGGCTAGTTTTCGATGGCTCCGAAGAGATCAACAAGGGTAACGATCTCCCTCCTTTGACATGTGAAGTCCTTCTTTTCTGCATTGCATAGGGAAAACCCTTCCCCGCGAGTGTGCGGTGGGTTGTGGTGTCCCTTGGGGTAGATATGTGAAGTCCCCCTTGTTAGAGGCCAGAAGTGGAGTACGGCTCTAGGCATGCTGTGTGAAGCCCATCTGGACATGGTCTGGATTGGTGATGCTTGTTTGCATATCGGAGAAGGCTCCGTGATATTGGCTTGTGATGCCTTGTGCCTACCTGTTGCTTGGTGCGGCAGGAAGTACTGGACGATGTCCAGGAAATGAAGAGGGTTGGATGCAACTCTTGTGGCCGTGTGTTGCCACTTTGTGAGTGGTTGAGCCGTTGGGCTGCAACTCGATGAAAAGGCAGATTGCCGAACAGGAAAGGTGAAACCGACCCGCGCCTATAAATAGCCATGGATACTTCCGTATTCGAGGTGGCATGGCGACTTGAGCAACGGGGGGTGGCTGATCCGTACCTGCGTTAGGTCCGTCCGACTTGGAAGCCTGGTTATAGGTTTTGTTGGAGCGCCTAATGAGAGTCTTAGGCCCGCGCGCCGGAAAGACTAGAATGCTCAAATACCGTGTAGACGGTGGTGTTGACCCTGGTATTCCGGTACACCAAGAATGTGCCCTGAGTGCACGGACTGTCGGGCCGTGTGGCCGATAGTTGTGATGGCTTGAATGTGCCTGCGCGCACATAGTTGCTATTTGATGATGCCATACTTTGCAGGGAAAGAATGCTCATGCCCCGAGAAAGGGGTAGGATTGTTATAATTAGGTCAGCTGAATGCTGACCATTGCATTGTTTGCCACCGGTTGGGTGGATTGTTCCCGTGCAGGTGCTGGAGAGCCAAGTGGTAAGTGATGGGCTGAAGCCCTACTGCTGTTGCTGCTGCTGCTGCGGCTAGCCCTTGAAGGCTAAGCGAATGGTTTTGTTTGTTCTCTTTTACTCATGTATGGCCGGCCTGCGCGCCGAGGTTTGTAAAACATGTTGTATGTAAAGAGGAACTGTAAGGCCTTAAGGCCAAACCTTTGTGTACATTCCATGGATTTATATATAAAGGTGGTTTTATATATTGGACATTCCTGTTGAGAGTTCAAAGTTGTAACTTAAAGCTTCCGCTAGAATGCTCTGAGTTAGGATTCGTATGGTTTGGTATTATCCTGTGACCTCACCGTCTGTTTGTGGCATATAGTGTGGGGCCCCGGCCGGACCTTCTACTATACGTCATTTAACGGATGGGGTCGTTACACCCAACACTAAAGTGGTGGGTAGTGGGTGGTTACCCCTTCGATCGGACGGCCGGGAGGGCCTCCCCCTTGATCGGAGAGCCGCCATAACGGCGGCGGCGGCGGGGCGACCTGCGACGGGGGCCGACCGCGCGCCTCCTGGCGGCGACCTACCGCCGGCCGGGCGCGGCGAGGGAGGCCGGCCACGGCCGGAGCGGCCAAGCCCATGGTCGGTCATGGCCGGGCCTGCCAGGGCCGCGGCGGCCACGGCCGCGCCGGCCATGGTTGCGGCCGTGGCCGGGGCGGCCGAGGGAGTGTCGGCCGCCGGCGGTGGCTTGGCCTCTTGCCGGCGGCGGTTCTCCCGGCGGCGGTTCTTCCTACGAGGGGAGGGAGTGGGACCCGCTCCCATCATCTCCATGAGAGATCATGGGGGTGGGGCCCACCCATGACTTTCCTTGAGTGGAGATCATAGGGGGCTCCTTGCTTCCTATAAATAAAGGGGGAACCCATCAAATGCCCCCCAAATCTCTACTTGGTCGGGAACGAAGCGAGCGTGAGGAGAGATTTCTGTAATTCCTTGTTGTCATGGTGGGTGTTGGCGGGAAATCCGAGGCGGCAGCGATGGATCGTGGTTCTAAGGTATTATGTCGTGCAGAGGCTTGGCGAATGGGCGTCGGATACATGCGGACGGAGGCCGGCGCGGTACACAAGCGTCAAAACGGCGTGCGCGAGGAAGGGCCGCGGGGGCGGGCGCTGGCCGCGCGTGCTGGCGGCGTGCTGGCTATCCGCGCGCGTGGGCCTCGCGCGGAGGCCTTGCGTGCGGGCAGGCCGCGCTCGCAGGCAGGCCGCACGCGCGCAGGCCGCGCTCGCAGGCAGGCCGCACGCGCGCAGGCCGCGCTCGCTGGCAGGCCGCGCGCGCGCAGGCCGGGCGTGCGGGCCGCGCGCGCAGGCAGGTCGCGTGCCCGCAGGCCGCGCGCGCGCAGGCCGTGCGCGTTCAGGCCGTGCGTGCACAGGCCGGGCGCGCGGGCTGCGCGGGCGCATGCCGCGCGCACACGTGTTGGCCGCCTGTGCAAGTTTTGCGTGCAGCTTGCGCGCGCGGTTCTTGCGCGCAAGCCGTGTGGGCGGGCTTTGCGTGTATTCCGCGTGCGTCGGCCGTATGCGGGTAGCCCATGCGCGCGCACTCAAGCGAGGGTTGTGCGGTTTGTACTGTGCGGCCTTGCAACTGCGAGCTGATTTTTTATTCTTCATCATGTGCAGGTAACGAAGCGCTCCTCTGGTCCGATGCGTTTGCGCTCTTCCTTGACTAAAGATGGCGTGGAAATTTGGAGAGCGAAGTACGGGCTTTCTGCTGACTTAGAAGTGAGGATCCCGTGGCCCGAGGAGCGGGTTCAGAATCCTCCCCGTGGGTGGCTGACGATTTGTGAAGTATCCCTTAGATCCTGCTTCCGGTTTCCGCCCTGCGATGAGGTGATAGAGATTTTAAAGTTCTGTGGAGTGCCTGTCTCCCAATTTGCTCCGACTGGGGTTGCCCGAATCATGGGCTTTGTTGCTTTCTTCCGTGAGCATGGGAGCTCGCTCTCTTTGGACCAATTTCAGGATTGGTGCGACGTGCGCTTTGATGGTGGTGAGCGGATTGAGGTGCGCAGCAACAAGGCTTGGCTGGAGTTTGAGGCCTGTAAAGATCGTCGCCACGGTAACACTTTGTTTGGATATGTGAAGAACTCCTGGGGTCTTCCTGAGGTGTGGAATGCGCTTCCCGACCGTTGTCGTCGTGTGAAAGGGAGGGAGCAGGACTTTTCCCCAGTGCTGAGATTTTCTGAGCCTCGTGAGCTGGCCAATCGTCTCTTCAACATATATGTTTACGTGGAGGAAAAGCGACTGCTGGGATGTGGTATCTCGGTGGGCACGATTCAGGTGGCGACAGCTTCTCAGGGAGGGGCTGAAAGAGGAAAGCGGTGATGGCCCCTGCTGATTACCTTGATGTTGTGGTGGTAGCTTCTGACGATTCAGTTCCAGAGGTGCAATTACCTGCTTCCCCGGTTCCTCAGGCGCCTGCTAGTACAGTGGCTCCACGGATGTCTTCTTCCTTGAGGGCGATGAGTGATGCGGTAAGGGGGTGACTATCTCTTTTCCTTACTTTTTTGTTTGAAAGTGGCTGATTGTGTGTCTTTCTTTTGCAAATTGAGACTTAGGCGCAGATTGCAGTGACCTGGAACGATCATTACGTGAGCCTGAAGGACGGATATCTCGCTTTGCAGGAGAAGCTTCGGTTGTCGATGAGCTCGCTTGCCTCCTTGAAGGAGGAACATGACCGGGATATTGTGTGGCTTCGTCAAGTTGGCTCAGAGCTGAAGTCCGAGCTAGAAGATACGCGTGCGGCCTTGGACGTGGAGAAGGCTTCGGTGAAGAGGACCACTTAGATGCTGAAGCATGCAAAGGAGGAGACATCTGGCTTGGGGACCAAGCTGCAGGCGGCGCGAGAGGAGTTTTCAGGCCTTGAGACTCAGCTTCGGGCGGCGAAGGCGCAGGTGGAGATGCTGTCCTCTGACGACCATGCATCATAGCTGAAGGAAGCAGGGCTTGCGGAGTACTTGGAGTCGCTGGACTATCTTCGAGATCGCAACTTGATTGCGGAAGAGGTTCGTGATGATATTTTGTCCAAGGAGGTGGAGCCCCCGATGGATGATATACGCGAGCTAGCGCTCCGTCGCGGCGTCTCGAAGGCCTTTCGCTTTGTAGGCAAGCGCCTTGGGTGTGACACCTCCAGTTTCAGCTTTACGGACGTTTTCCGAGATGAGCCCTCTGACTCAGATGTCGATGGAGAGTTGTTGTAGTGCTTATCTGTTGTTGTATGTTTTGTCGTACATTTGTTGTTTTTTGCTTTCGTTATAGCTTTTGATATTGTCGCCCTTAGGGCTGAGATTTGTTGTCTTCTATGATAGCTTCATTTTTATGTCATCGCTATATGCTTTGCACAGATATGTTTTGCCACAAAGTGGTGGTGCAGGAGGGCGTTGGTGGCGTCCTCCCCAAATCTTTGAGAGCTTGTTTGAACCATCTTCGATTTTACGGCCTAGCTGCAAAAATAGAGAGGGAGTAGACCTTTGCGAGGGTGTACGAATCAGGCTCGTGACTTAGTTGAGTGGGGCTGGTTCACAGCTTCGTGCGCGAGGCTGGCTCGCAGCTTGGTTGCGTGGAGCTGGTCCACGGCTTTGTGCGCGAGACTGGCTCGCGGCTTGGTTGCGTGGAGCTGGTCCACGGCTTTGTACGCTAGCCTGGCACGCGGCTTGGTTGTGTGGAGCTAGTCCACGGCTTTGTGCGCGAGGCTGGCTCGCGGCTTGGTTGTGTGGAGCTGGTCCACGGCTTTGTGCGCGAGGCTGGCTCGCGGTTTGGTTGTGTGGAACTGGTCCACGGCTTTGTGTGTGAGGCTGGCTCGCGGCTTGGTTGTGTGGAGCTGGTCCACGGCTTTGTGCACGAGGCTGGCTCGCGGCTTGGTTGCGTGGAGCTGGTCCACGGCTTTGCTGGAAAAAATAGGGCGGGCCCTCCCCAGGTTGCGTAAGTTAGGGAGACCCTGGATCTTGATTGAATACACGATGTTTGCAGAAAGCAAAATGCGAAACTTTGAATAAATAATAGTTTGCACGAGATCAGGCTCGCGACTTATATGAATCACATAGTTTTGAATCGAAAAATTACTGCATAAAGAAAATCATAACGTATCACTGATAAAAGCGGCGCAGATTCTGCACGTTCCATGTGCGGGGAAGAGTTTTTCCTTCGGCGTTCCGTAACTTGTACGTGCCTGGTTTTACCATAGCGGTGACAACAAACGGGCCTTCCCATGTTGGAGATAGCTTGTCGCCTTGTGCTCCCTTTCCGGCGGCTTCCAAGGTGCGAAGGACCAGGTCTCCCACGTTAATTGGGCGAGGCTTCACCCGACGATTGTAGTAGCGGGTCGTGCATTGTTGGTAGGCGGCGGCGCGGAGAGCTGCTTCTTCGCGTACTTTGAAGACCAAGTCGAGGTTGTCACGGAGTGCTTCGTCGTTTGACTGGAGATCAAAGTTGGATGCCCGGGAACTAGGGACGCCGATGTCGACCGGGATAATGGCCTCTGTTCCATAGCAGAAATTGTACGGTGTTTCGCCTGTAGGCGTCCTTTCTGTTGTACGATATGCCCATAGCACGTTAGGGAGAGCGTCGACCCATTGCCCCCCAGCATCTTCTAGTCGTGTTTTCAGCCCCTTCAGGATAGTACGGTTAGTCACTTCAATTTGCCCATTAGCTTGCGGGTGTGATACTGCTGTGTACCGCAATTCCTTGCACAACTTGGTAAAGGACCTTCCGGTGAATTGGGTGCCGTTGTCGGTGATGATGATTGTTGGTATGCCAAAGCGACACACGATGTTCTTCCAGACGAACTGTTTGGCATTTTCTTCGGTTATCTTGGCTAGTGGTTCTGCTTCGACCCACTTGGTGAAGTAATCGATTGCCATAATAATGAATTTTATCTGACCAGAGGCTAGTGGCAGAGGCCCGACGAGATCTATTCCCCATTGTGCAAATGGCCAAGCTCCTTGTAATGATGTGAGGGTTACCGGCGGCTGTCGGGGAACGTTGGCGTGCACTTGACAGCTTCTACATTTTTGGACGAACACCGTTGCCTCCTTCTTCATAGTTGGCCAATAAAACCCTTGTCGTAGGATTTTTCTGGCTAAGGCTTTCCCTCCAAGGTGTTCACAGCATATTCCTTCGTGAACCTTGCGGAGCGTATATTCGGCGTCTTCGTCTGATAGGCACTTCAGGTATGGTCCTACGTAGGACCGTTTGTACAATTCTCTGTCTATCAAGGTGAATGTTGCCGCTCTCATTCTCAGGCGGCGAGCTTCCTTGTGATCCTCAGGTAGCTGCTGGTCCTTCAAGTAGGCGATTAGCGGGGCTGTCCATGACTCTTCTACTTTATTGATTTCTGTCACTTCCCATGGGCCATGAATGCTGGGGAAGGCTATTTCTTCTATTTGGCGTCTTCTTGTCTGGTACCGTGTTGAAGATATGGCTAGCTTTGACAGGCCATCTGCCTTGTTGTTCTGTTCTCTGGGAATATGTAGAATTTGAAATTGTGGGATTTGGATGAAAAGGGACTTGACGAGCTGCAGGTACTGGGCTAGCTGCTCGTTCTTTGCTTCGAATTCTCCTTCTACCTGCGAGACAACAAGTCGTGAGTCAGAGTAAACGGTCAGCTGCTTGACCTGGCAGCTGACGTCGAGCTTGAGTCCTGCGATGAGGGCTTCGTATTCCGCAGCATTGTTCGTAGCAGGAAATTTCAGCCGGAGTCCATATTCCAGGGTAACGAGCTCTGGACTAATAAGGAGCAGGCCTGCTCCAGCGCCTTCAGCTCCTGAGGCCCCATCCACATATAGTGTCCATGCTTGCCCGACCTCCGCTGGTGCGACCTCTGCTTCCGCTGGTAGAGTGTTTTCCACGATGAAGTCAGCCAAGACTTGATACTTGATGACGGGGCGTGGGAGGAAGTGGATGTCGAACTCGCCTAGCTCGACAACCCACTTGACCAGTCGACAAGATGCTTCAGGTTTCTAGAGAATGGCTCGGAGTGGCAACTTGGTCAATACTTTAATGGTGTGTGCTTGGAAGTAGGGGCGGAGTTTCCTGGCGGAGAAGACAAGTGCTAAGGCTGTTTTGTCTGCAGCCGGGTACCGGGTCTCTGTATCAGAAAGGATTTTGCTGAGGTAGTAAATGGGGCGCTGAACTCCTCCTTCATCTTTAACTAGGACTGAACTCAATGCAGTTGGCGTGATAGCGAGGTATAGAAAGAGAATCTCTCCAGGAGCTGGCTTGGAAAGAAGCGGGGGGGGGGAGGCAAGATATTGCTTTAAGGATTCGAAGGCCGACTGGCACTCGTCTGTCCATTAAAATCCTGTGTTTCGAGCTCCTCGAAGGATCTTGAAGAAGGGGAGGTACTTGTCTCCTGTCCGAGTTAGAACTGGGATAGTGCTGTGATTCTTCCGTTCAGTCGTTGTACATCTTTGAGTGATCTGGGCGGAGACATTTCTTCGAGAGCCTTAATCTTCTCTGGATTGGCCTCTATTCCTCGCTGGGTAACCATGAACCCTAGGAACTTTCCCGAAGTGACCCCGAAGGCGCACTTGATAGGGTTAAGTCTCATTCCATACTGTCTAAGGATTCTGAAGCATTTCTCCAAATCTTTCACATGGTCATCACGACGAATGCTCTTGACTAGCATATTGTCTACGTACACTTCCATGGATCTGCCGATGAGCTCTTTAAAGATTTTGTTCATGAGTCATTGATAGGTATCTCCTGCATTCTTAAGTCCGAATGGCATTACTTTATAGCAATAGATTCCCTTGTCGGTACGAAAAGCTGTGTGTTCCTCGTTGGCTGGGTTAATTCGAATCTGATTGTACCCTGAGTAGGCATCCATGAAGCTGGGTAGTTGATGTCCGGCAGTTGAATCAACTAGCTGATCTATCCTGGGAAGTGGAAACTGTCTTTAGGGCAAGCTTGATTAAGGTTGGTGTAGTCCACACACATCCTCCACTTCCCCGAGGACTTTTTTACTAGGACAACGTTAGCCACCCAAGTGGGGTAGCCAACCTCTTGAATGAATTGGGCGCAGAGGATCTTCTCAACTTCTTCTTCTATTGCTTGGAGTCTCTCGGGGGCGAAATTTTTCTTCTTTTGGATGACGGGCTTGCATGCGGGGTTAATGTTAAGGGAGTGTCGGATGACCTGAGGGTTGATTCCAGGCATATCTTCCGGGGACCAGGCGAAGATATCCTTATTTTCTCGAAGGTAGGCTGCTAACTCCTCCCTCTCATGCTGCGGTAAGAGGGACCCGAGCTAAACGGTGCGATCTGATTTTGTCTGAGAGAGGGCGACCTCAATCAGGCCTTCGATGGGTGCCCCCCGATGAAGAACTGCTTCGTCTCTGAGGTCAAAATCATCAATATTCAGCGTGTTAGGCTTGGTGGGCTGTGCTTGTTTAGAATAGCAGTTCTTAGCGGCTTCCTGATTTCTGCGTACTACTCCAATTCCTTCGGGAGTAGGGAACTTAATTATCAGGTGGGGGATAGATGGGATAGCTTTGAAGGTGGTCTGAACAGGCCTTCCAAAGATAGCATTGTATGTTGAGCTTGATTCTACTACCATGAACTGGACTCCATGCGCGATCTGCCTTGGAAATTCTCCTAACGTGACTGGTAGGGTGACTGTTCCGATGACTTGGACTGGATGGTTATCAAAACCGTATACTGGGCCAGCTGCTAGAGTTAGTTGCTGCCGGGATATATTCATACTTTGGAGAGTGGTGGAGAAAAGGACGTCGACCGAACTGCCATTATCGACACAGATTCGTTTGACGTTGTAATAGGGGTCTCCGATGCCAGCAATGATTACAAGTAGGTCTTGATGTGGCGTTCGGATGCCGACGAGGTCTTCATCTCCAAATGATATGGTGGTATCTCGCTTGCTCCTCTTATCTTCATGGGTTTCCTTTCCGGTGTGCACTAACAGTATTTGTGTTGTCAGAACAGGTGATCCAGCAATGGTCTCGATGTTTCCTACCACCTGCCTTCCTCCTCCTGGTGCCGGTGGGGCATTCTGCTGGTCCCTGGGATGCCTAGGCGGATCCTGCTGTTCCTGCACCCTTCCCTGCAAAAATCTACCGAGCAGTCCTAGACGGACTAGGCGCTCAATCTCCTCTTTCAGGCGAACACAATCTTCAGTGGTGTGCCTGGTCGTCCGGTGGTATTCACAATACTTAGACTGATCGTTCTTAGGATTAGGAGGTGGTTGCCTTGGTCGTTGCAGTGCTGGTTCATTCTGGATGGCATATAACACATTGGTGCGAGAAGTGTTGAGAGGGGTATAATCTCTAGGTGGATCTCTCTGGAAATCTCGTTTGCGCTGTCCGTTCCGACGCTCCTCAGGGAATCTTCCCTCCTGGCGCTGAGGGGTCGGCTCTTTGTCCCTTTTCTTTTTTGTACCCCATCGAACTGTCGTCGATGAGCTTCAATAGCTTCATCCGCGGCTATCTGTGCTTTGACTCTGTGCACCATATCTGGATAGTTGGGGACGGTTTCCCTCATAAGCGTTGAGTAGAAACCGCTAGGGCGGAGACCTCCCAGGAACACTCCCCGCAGGAGTTCGGGGTCGACCCCTGGGATTTGGCGGGCCTCTGCAGTGAAACGTCGGAAGAATTCTTTGAGGGTCTCCCATTCGTTTTGGCGGATTCCTGAGAGATGTGATGGATCGCGAACGATCCTCCGATTGGCGATGAATTGGTCGGAGAACTGTCTGGTCAGTTCGGCGAAGCTGGTAACGGTGCATGCTCTTAGAGAGTGAAACCACATTCGAGCTTGCCCTTTGAGGGTGGTTGGGAATACCTGACATAGCAACGAATCAGAGGCATGGAAGATCCTCATGATAGTGGTAAAATGATTAACATGTTCGAGCGGATTGTCTGTTCCAACGAATGTTTTGATGTTTGGGAGTTTAAATCCCTACGGGATCGGATGGTCGAGGATTTGCGGGGCCAAGGGGGAGCCTTGGTAAAGCGGCCAATGCGGGTGAAAATCTCTCCTCGCGGCTTGGCGGTACTCTTCAGCAACGACCTCCCTGATTTCTTCGCGAGTGAGGAGAGGGTGGATGTGATCATGGTTAACTAGATTGTGGCGGGGGTGATCCGCCCTTGCCCCCCCCCCCCCCCTTGGATGGGGATGAGTTGAACTGGCAGCGTCAGAGTAGTCTTCAAGCTCTCCTTGCCCCTCAGGGGCTTCCTGGTTCCTTGGTGGATTGAGTGGTGGGGGATTGTTAGCTGGCGGAGGTGATCTTGGTGGAGCTGTAGGTGCTCCTAGGTTCCGAAGTAGTGTGAGCATCTCAGTCTGTTGCTCTTCCATTTGGCGAACACGCCCCTCCAAAGCGGTGACGGGGGGGAAAACTGCTTCAGCGGTCAGTGGCACGTCTACCAGGGAGTGGGAACGTGTTGGCTCAGTGTGTCCGCCAAGTGCGGACCCTTCGGCAGTGCGGGCACTTCTCTTTGCCATCGCGGTTGCAGGGATGGTGAACTTGTTCTGCGAAGGATGCTGGGAATGATTCCCATAGACGACGGCAAACTATTGCGGACTAACTCGATGCTCCAGTCGGACCGGATAATCTTGGACCGTCTCAGCTCACGGAGCGGCCGAGCGCGCACACAGTCGATGAAAATGAAACAGTGAACACAAGTCTTGATGACGTGGAAAAACCCCTTAAATGGGTAAAAAACCACGTGACCGGGTCTATGCCGGTCAAATTCCACTAGCTTCCGGGGGTTACAACTTGCTTGGTGAATCGGGGCGACAGGCCGCTCCCGTTACAACTTGAGGGGAGAGATAAAGACTGAAGCTTCCAGCGGGCAACAAGCTGCTCCGCGGAAGTGACTTAGGCGGGGAAACGTGCGTGATGCTTCTGGCGTGCGCGCTCGGAGCGGCACGCGCTTGCTGGCTTCGGATCGCTTCTTCCTTTGGCTTCCTCGCGGTCCTGGACGTCCTTTGGCTGACGGTGCGCTGGTGGGGTGCTTATAGCCGCTGGCAGCAGCTAGTTGTCACAGGTGGCCGTTGGTGGCCGATGGTGGCTGTTAGAGGTTCACGACGAGCGGTGGCCGACTCGGTGGAGGAGGCAGGAGAGCTCTCACCTGAAGAAGAAGAGGAAGAAGCGGAGAAGAGAAAAGGTGAGGTATAAGAGTCCCCTGGGGGTCTTATAATAGCCTCCAGGGGCGGATCATGGCAGACCCCAACACTAAAGTGGTGGGTAGTGGGTGGTTACCCCTTCGATCAGACGGCCGGGAAAGCCTCCCCTTTGATCGGAGAGCCGCCATGATGACGACGGCAGCCGGGCGGCCTGCGACGGGGGCCGACCGCGCGCCTCCTGGCGGCGACCTACCGCCGGCCGGGCGCGGCGAGGGAGGTCGGCCACGACCGGAGCGGCCAAGGCCATGGTCGGCCATGGACGGGCCAGCCATGGCCGCGGCTGCCACGGCCGGGGCAGCCACGGCCGGGCCGGCCACGGCCGCGCCGGCCAGGGCCGCGCCGGCCACGACCTGCCAGGACGGGGCCAGTCGGGGAGGCCATGGCCGCGACGGTCATGGTCGGGGCATCCATGGTTGCGGCCGGCCACGGCCGTGGCGGCTGTGGCCGGGGCGGCCGAGGGAGTGCCGGCCACCGGCGGTGGCTCGGCCTCTTGCCGGCGGCAGATCTCCCAGCGGAGGTTCTTCCTACGAGGGGAGGAAGTGGGGCCCGCCCCCATCATCTCCATGAGAGATCATGGGGGTGGGGGTGGGGCCCACCCATGACTTTCCTTGAATGGAGATCATGGGGGCTCCTTGCTTCCTATAAATAAAGGGGGAACCCATCAAAAATTAAGGATTACGTAGGTGCACGTGTGATCGGAATTTTATCTCCTTGAAAACCAGTGAAGACTCGTGTGGATGTGCAAGCTTCAAGTGAGTCTAACCATTCATTTTCAGGAAAAATAAATTGTTCCATTCATGTACAGTTACTTTGCAAAATTAATGTTGCGGACTAACTCGAGGCCCAGGTCGGACCGGATAATCTTGGACCGTCTCAGCTCACGGAGAGTCGAGCGCGCACACAGTCGATGAAAATGAAATAGTGAAGCCAAGTCTTGATGACGGGGAAAAACCTCTTAAATGGGTAAAAAACAACGTGATCGGATCTATGCCGGTCAAATTCCACTAGCTTTCGGGGGTTACAGTATGTTCGGTGAATCGGGGCGACAGGCCGCTCCCGTTACAACTTGAGGGGAAGAGATAGAGAGAGCGTAGCTTCCTGCGGGCAACAGGCTGCACTGCTGGAGCGACTGAGATGAGAGAATGCGTGGAATGCTTCTGGTGCGCGTGCCTGGGGCGGCGCGCGCTTGCCGGCTTCGGATATCTTCTTCCCTCAACTTCCTTCGGATCTTGAGTGTCCCCTCGCTGTCAGCGCGTTAGTGGGTGGCCAATAGCCGTTGGTCGCCGTTGGTGGTCGTTGGAGGCTGCTGGTGGCTGGCGGTGGTTTACGGTGAGCGGAGGCCGACTTGGTGGAGGAGGTTGGAGAGCTCTCACCTGAGGAAGAAGGAGAAGAGCTGGAGAAGAGAAAAGGTGAGAAATGAGGAGTCCCCGGGGGTCCTTTTATAGCCTCCAGGGGAGGATCATGACGGGCCCCACAACTAAAGTGGTGGGATAGTAGGTGGTTACCCCCCTAGCCGGACGGTGGCCGGGCGATTAGGCCGGCTAGGCGGTGGCGGCTAGGCGGCGGTTAGGCGGCGGCTAGGCGGCGGCGGCGGCTAGGCCGGCTAGGCGGCGACCTGACGAGGTGGCCAGGAGGCGATCTGGCTGGGCGGCCAGGCGGCCGAGCGGTTAGGACGACTAGGCGGCGGCTAGGCGGAGGCGGCTAAGCCGGCTAGGCGACGGCCTAGCGAGGTGGCCAGGCGGTGGTCTGGCCGGGCGGCCAGGTGGCCAGGCGGTTAGGCCGGCTAGGCGGTGGCAGCTAGGCGGCGGCGGCTAGGCCGGCTAGGCGGCGGCCTGGCCAGGAGGCCAAGCGGTTAGGCCGGCTAGGCGACGGCCTGGCCAGGAGGCCAGGCGGTTAGGCCGGCTAGGTGGTGGTGGCTAGGCGGTTTCCTTTCATGGGGAGAGGGAGTGGGTCCCGCTCCCCCATGATTCCCTCATCATGAGAGTTCATGGGGATGGCCCACTCATGATCCACTTTTGGAGGGGATCATGGGGGGTCTTTTTCTCCTATAAATGAAAGGGGGAACCCATCAATTAATAAACAGTATACATATATATTTATATATACATGTGAAGCACGTAGCAACCCAATAATCTCGGCACTATACAGATCTGGGATTTCTTTGTTTCCAAAACCAGCGGCAGTGCCATGTTCTTCCAAAATCTGCAACTAGGATCATCTTCTAGAGAAGAAGGGCCGACAATGGAAATCTGAATGGTTTGATTTGAACGCCGCCGAACTAGAAGGAGGAAGATGAAGACCTGATTTGCACTTTTCCTCGTCGGTGATGGTGGTCGGGTTGAAGACCGACCGTAGATTTCCGTAACCTCTGGCGGCCTGCTAACACCACCTCTCAAATTGATCAGGAAAAAGGAAGAAGAAGAGAGGGGACGACAGTTTCACGATAAAGAAGAAAAGGGGGTCGGATTTTTCAGCTCTAGATCTTCCCAGCGTAATTAAGGTACGCATGGTCTATGGGGATTAACAAGAGAGCATTCCCGGCGCGAAGCGAGAAAACTACAACTCCTTATTTTCCTGGATTATGTACCGCAGCTTGCTCCTACTTGTAATGACATTGGTTGTTTTTTCTAGCACTTCTTAGTATAGGATCGTCGTTGGTCCTTCTTTCGTCTCTGTCTTCTGTCTTTTGTCATTTCTATTTTCTCTGTCTTTGTGAACTAAAAGTGATTTGAACTGAAGTAACAAATTAGTAGTAGACTTAGACAGCTATTATTGCTTTTTTTCATCAAATTTGGGTGGGTTGATTATGAAATGTATGGTAAAGATCATATGCCAAATGTTGGGCTATATTCCCAAATTTGTCAGGTTTAAGGAGGTATTCCCTGTTCAATTATTTTATGAGTTATTCCTTAATGAAAATGGTGAAACATTTCTAAGGGCAAATAAAATATAAATTAGGGGACGGTAATGGTGGACATAATGGATTAAACTCAACACAGAATTGATAAGGGTCACCCTACCCACCATGGATGGACAAATGCTTGAAGAAAATCAAGATAAGTCACTTTCTATCTTTAGGAGGATCTGGGTCCGTCCGGATGGAGGTGGCAAAGAACCTTTGTTCGATCCCACTTTAGGAGCACCAGGGTCCGTCCGTATGGTGGTGGCGAAGAACTTTTGCTTGATGACGCTTTTAGGAGGACCTGGGTTCGTCCGGATGGAGGTGACGAAGAATCTTTGTTCGATCGGTTAAGGAAGGATCATCGGTTGTGCGTCCCAAGCGGGGGTAACCTACGGGCGGAGTTGATGTACGAGGCTCATCATACCAAGTACTCAATCCACCCAGGGAGCACAAAGATGTACCGTGACCTCAAGAAGCTGTTTTGGTGGCTGAGGCTCAAGAAAGATTTAGCGTTGTTTGTGGCTAAGTACCAAACGTGCGCCTTAGTGAAGGCGGAGTGCCAAAAGCCGGGAGGATTCTTGAAGTCCTTGCCTATACCGGAGTGGAAGTTCGACGACATATCGATGGACTTTGTGCATGGTTGCCAAGGCCGCAGAAGGGGAACGTCGTCATCTGGGTGATCGTAGACCGGCTAACTAAAGTGTCGCACTTTATTCCGCATAGGAAGGATGACTCGGTGGAGAAGGTTGCGAAGCTCTATGTGGATAATATAGTTAGACTGCACGGTGTGCCCCGTAGCATTGTGAGTGATCGCGATGGATGTTTCACGTCAAATGATTGGAGGTTAGTGCAGCGGATGCTGGGGACAAAGTTGAAGTTCAGCACAGCCTTCCATCCGCAGACGGATGGACAGACCGAGAGAGTCAATAGAACGATGGAGGACATGCTACACATGTGTGTTCTAGACTTCGGGAAGCATTGGGAGGACCACCTGTATTTGGTGGAGTTCGCGTACAACAACAGCTACCAGGCGAGTATCCAAATGGCGCCCTTTGAGGCCCTATATGGTAGGAAGTGTTGCACGTCGTTATCGTGGTTAGAAACAGGTGAGGCAAGATTGTACAAGAAGCAGGAGGTGGAGAGTGTTACCTCGTTGGTGCGGATCATTCGGGAGCGCTTGTTGATCGCTCAGGACAGGCAGACGAAGTATTAGAATGCCAAGCTGTAAGACCCCCCCTTTTTTTGAAAACTCGATTTATAACTCGGGGTCTTATGCCCAGAACCGCCGCTTTGCGGTGACACCTTCGCACCCGGGAAGGTCGTCACTACAACGCGCCGATTCTGCCGGCCTTTTCGATCACAATCAAGTAGCAAGTAGAACAGTAAAGAGAAATACAGTCCACAATATAATATCACATATAAATAAAAACTCCACGAGGGGAGCGCCCACAGTATAACATCAGAGTAAAATCAGAGTACTGAAAGGAAAAGGACTTAAGCCTAGTACAACAACACCTCACTACATGGTCACTCAAACGGAAGCTGAAAAACAAACTGCTACTAAGGAACGGAACTCACGGTCCCGGCTGTCTGAGCTCCTGAGCTAGAGTGCCCTGTCTCCAAGCGCACCGGCCTCCTGGGCTGCTCCTCCGGGCTGGGCTCCATGATTCCCTAAAATGATGTGGTCCGAAAACCGTCAGTCTATAAGACTAAGCCCTATCATCCTCCACCCCTTCCCTCATGCCCTAAGGCACCGAGCGGAGAGGAAGAAAGGGAAGGACATGAAGGTGGAGAGTAGTCAAAAGCAGATGACGGTGGACCTAACTAGCAAGTTATAACAGGTGAACAATATAAGTGTTGTAATAGGTATAACAGAAAGGTAAGTAAGTAAGAAATTAAACCTTCGCTTATGTGAGTACACATAAGCCAAGGGATCTTTTGCAAGGCTCCCATCGTATAAATGTCTCATTCCACTTATACGTTGGGGTGTCGGTTATCACAAGCATTATTTAAATATTTAAAATGACTTTAATCTATAAAACTTGCCCACACAAGCTTCTAGACCAAGGGATCATTTTGCAGGTACTAATGTATAAGCGTCTCATTCCACTTATACATTAGGTGTCAAGGTTCTCATGAATGATTATGTATGCAACTATATGGTGGGTTAATGATGTTCATGCAGTGCAACTCACCCACACGACTTTGTGTACACAAACCTTTAGTTCCCCCTTTCAGAGCCGTTACCTCCCAGGATACCTCCGTAGTGGCAGATGGAAGCGGTGGGTTGGGCCTCGCCCACCTCAAAACCAGTAAAAGCACCACAGGTCTGACCTATCGTACGCCCTCAACGCCTGGTGCATGAGGCGGACTCCTGCGTACTCTTACCGACTGGTCTGCCGGACTTAACCTTGGCTAAGTGTTAGTCACCTTGCCGAGCCAACGATATCGGTGTCGGTGCAATTGAACTCCCCGATATCGAGAACCCACCACCTTAATCTTTCCTATTTTTATGCGCATGCAGCAGTTTAATATATAATAATTTAAAGTGTCAAACTCCCAGACTAAACCGTTCGTATTAACCATAACCGAGACTAAGCTCCCCGGACTAAACCGTCCGGCTCATCTCCAGACCTCATCCCTTGAACACCGCGGGATAGCGCCCCCTTGAACACCTCGGGACGCCTTAACCATTTCCAAACCTAACTAATGAGTGTGTGCAATGTGAATCCCTATCCAGCTAATTACTCTTTTATTTGTTTTAAGATTTACGTTAGCCCAGGACTGCCTCTGGATTATACCCTGTGAGGGGCTCTCAAAAGGCACTAGGAACTACGATGGTATGACAGACCAAAGTTCCCTTTCGCAAAGCACTTCATAATATTGGTTAATTTTCTCTTACCCGCTCCCTTCTCATATTACATTGAACTAAAACTAGGGTAGCTTGACATTTCATTCTCTCAGGAACGACGATCTTTCGTCGAATCCGAGCTCCTTCTACCACAACCACTCACTTCTCGTCACTCCTTAGAACCTTCCATGACAACCTATCTAAATCCATCCCAATCAGCACATTGAGAAACTCCAACATTGCCCTAAGTCGTCTCCAAATGCGATCTTTTACGAAAACGCTACATGCAGACCAGCCTACACTATATGATGACCTTGATAGGATGTCGTTTGTGTCTTCATCTGAATGACCTAAGTTATTTACTGGGGTCCTATCATGTCATAAATGAATCAATTCCAGGTTATAACCATTTTCTCAATTAATCTAATAATTAATTAATTTTCCCACAAATCCAAGGTCTACCAATTTGAACATGAAGTAGACTTTTTAGCTATGTAAAAATCATAATAAATTCAGAATAAATTCTGTTATATCTAAAAAGGATATATCCAAGGTTTGACATTTTTCTCTAAGGTCTAAGGGGTCTAATCATGTTTATCAATAATTCATTTCTTTCATGACTAATGAATAAACTACATCAACTCTTCATTCAAATAATTTGAATTAGGGCCTGTTTGGGAGGGCTTTTTAGCTCCTTTTCATTTTCTGGAAAACGCTACCACACTTAAGAGACCGTTTGGATTGTCTATCGGTGGGAAAAGCTACCGCGAAAAACTCCATTTGCTCATCTTTTGAAAAAGTCACTTGCCACCTACTTTTCAACCTTTTCGAAAATCACATTCTCATCTAAAAACACTTATCTTTTAAAAAAATATACAATTTGATTTTTTTGTCTTGACGCAATTTTTTTCCCGAGCGTAATTTTTTTGCCCGGGTGTTTTTTTTTGCCCGGCGCGAATTTTTCTCCCGGGCGCGAATTTTTCGCCTAAGCTAGCATTTTTCGCTCTTGTTGGCAGTTTTCGCCCGGGCTGGCATTTTTTGCCCGGGAACAGAGTTTTTCGCCCGGGTGAGTTTTTTTTCGCCCGAGTGCGGTTTTTTTGCCCGTGCATGATTTTTTTTCGCCCGAGCGTGTTTTTTTCGCCCGGGCCGATTTTTCGTCCGACGTGATTTTTTTCCCTCGGGTGCGTTTTTTTCATCCGGGTGCGATTTTTTGTCGTTGCACGATTTTTTTCGCCCGAGCCGATTTTTTTGCCTGGATGCGTATTTTTTGCCCGGACGCGCTTTTTTCGCCCGGACGTGATTTTTTTGCACCGACGCGATTTTTTTTGCCCGGACGCGATTTTTTTGCACCTGCGCGATTTTTTCGCCATAGCGTGATTTTTTCTCCCGCGGTCGATTTTTGCATCCGCACGCGTTTTTTCACCCGGGGGCGTTTTTTTCGCCCGGTCACGATTTTTTCGCCTGGGCGCGATTTTTTCGCCCGGGGACGATATTTTCGCCCGGGCGCGATATTTTCGCCCGGACGCGATATTTTCGCTTGGGCGCCAATTTTTCGGCCAAGCCCTATATTTTTGGTCGGGCCCCAATTATTCCGTCGGGTGCCAATTTTTCGGACGGACGCGAATTTTTTGAACGGGCGCGAATTTTTCGGACGAGCACGAATTTTTCGGATGACGGCAAATTTTTCGGACGGGCACTAATTTTTCGACTAGGCGCGAAAATTTCGCCCGGACGCGAATTTGTTGCACGGACGAGAATTTTTTGCACGGACGCGATATTTCCGCTCGAAAGCGAAAAAAATTGCATTCGAGCGGAAAAAATTGCTTGCAAGCGAAAAAAATACACGACCGGGCAAAAAAAACCACGAACGGGCAAAAAATCACGTCGAGGCGAAAATTTGCTCCCGGGCGAAAAAAATAGTGCCCGGGCGAAAAACCGCTCACGATCAAAAAAATCGCGCCCGGACGCGATATTTTCGCCCGGGCGCGATTTTTTTCTCCCGGACGCGATTTTTTTCTCCCGGACGCGATATTTTCGCCCGGGCGCGATTTTTTTCTCCCGGGTTCGATTTTTTTGATCGTGAGCTGTTTTTCGCCCGGGCACTATTTTTTTCGCCCGGGAGCAAATTTTCGCCTCGACGTGATTTTTTGCCCGTTCGTGGTTTTTTTTTGCCCGGTCGTGTATTTTTTTCGCTTGCAAGCTATTTTTTCCGCTCGAATGCAATTTTTTTCGCTTTCGAGCGGAAATATCGCGCCCGTGCGAAAAATTCTCGTCCGTGCAACAAATTCGCGTCCGGGCGAAATTTTCGCGCCTAGTCGAAAAATTAGTGCTCGTCCGAAAAATTTGCCGTCATCCGAAAAATTCGTGCTCGTCCGAAAAATTCACGCCCGTTCAAAAAATTTGCGTCCGTCCGAAAAATTGGCACCCGACGGAATAATTGGGGCCCGACCAAAAATATAGGGCTTGACCGAAAAATTGGCGCCCAAGCGAAAATATCGCGCCCGGGCAAAAATATCGCGCCCGGGCGAGAAATTCACGCCCGGGCGAAAAATTCACGCTCGGGCGACAAATTCACGCCCGGGCGAGAAAAACCTCCACTTGGCGAAAAATTCGCTCCCGGGCGAAAAAAACCTTCCCCAGCGAAATAATTGCGCCTTTTTCCCAGGGCGCTCATTTTTAATAAAAAAAGTTACCGCAACGGATATTTGTCAAACGGTTTATAAAGTGTTTCTTCTTTTTGAAAAGCTCTGCAAAAGAAGTTCACCCAAACAGTTCTCCTTTTCTAATAGACATTTTCCAAAAGCTCCTTTTCCTACCATCCTTTTGCCACCACTCCTTCTCCTTTCTGAAAAGCCTTCTCAAACAGGCCCTTAATTACAGGGTACTAATAACACCATGAAAACAGTACTAGATAAGTTTCATAATTTTCCTACTGGAAATTAATTTACAATAAATCATTTACTAAATTCTTAATCTAGCATGCTTGTGAATTAAGTACTATATTCATAACTCCAAAAATTCTGAATAAATTCTCACTGGTACATATTGGTTTAAGAACCCTATTTACCAAATTTCATAATTTTTCAGAAAATATTTAAGCCATAATATATTTTAAAACCATGAAGCCCTTTTATAACACTTGTGAAAGAACTACCAGATTTCTTCAACATAAAATTAAAATAAAAATTCAGGAGCATTAGTACTGGCCAACAACATCTAATTCCAGAGTTTTATGGGGTCTTATTTGACTTAAAAATTTTAAATAAATAAAATATCAAATAGGGCTATACCCACATTCATAAGTGAAGTACTAGAAATAATTATCCAAAAATTCTAGTAAAATCATCCAAGGGTCCTAACTACCCTAGAAACCCTCTACCCAAGTATAAAGACTAGGGTTTAGGTTTTGAGGTACCTACCTACCTCTAAATTCTCCAATATTTCAACCAGAGGGTTAAATACCCATTAAAAACCTCTCCACCAAAACTAAAGGCCATACAAGGGCATTTGCCCCTATGTCCTTCACAAGCCCCCAAAGTCCTTATTTAGGATTTGAACCTGGGCCCTAGGGTAAACTCACCCTAATCCATCCCTTTTTCCCCAAGGGGGTTCTTAGGATCATTTTAAACCAGTGGTCAAAATCTCAACCTCTATTGAGCTGAGTTGACCACTCAATTGCCAAAAGTTCCCTTTTTCCCCAAATTACCCTTCACTAGGTCAAAACTAGGGTTTAGTGAATTCCTATTCAAAACTCAACCAAATGAGTTGAAATTTGAACCAGACCTAGATACCTATACCAGGGACACCTCACCAAAATTTGGGAGGATATGGAGGTCATTTGACTCTTTAATTATCTTACCCTAGTCTTTATAGGGTTAGGGCAAAACCCTAAGCTACACTATCCCAAATGGTCTCTAATTTTTACAGGAGCTAGATCTAGGTATTAATAAGCCCCTGTCCAAAATTCAGGGAATTTGGACCAAGGGTTAGGTGTGGGGAATTATTTTAAAATCTGCCCTACATATAGGACCTACCCTAGAAAAATGGCCCTATAAGTCAGTATACTTGTCCTAAAATTTCTCATTACATATCAAACTGTAGATAATAAAAATACCTATAACATTTATGTTGATCATTTTTGATGAACATGCATCTAAAGGGGCTAAATAAATTTTAGAAGAAATCTGCCCTAGTTGTAGGACATACCCTCACTAAAAAGTCTCTACAGGGCAGTCCCCTCATCCAATTTTTCACCACTACATATCAAATTGTAGGTCTTCAAAAGACCTACAACTTTCATGTTGTAACCTTTTTCATGTGGTGCTCATAAGAGGCCTAAATTTAATTTACAGTGAAAACTATTTATTAAAATACAGAAAATCAGAAAATATGGATTTATAAGTGTTTATTTTGATCCTGCACGAATCTTAAAGCGCGTCAGACGGCAACTGTTCATCTTCTCCGATTTGGACAGAAAATGAGCCCGCACAGGTGGTTTTTACGGGCCTTATTCTGGCGGCCTGAGGCGGCGCCACCACCGGGAAACATCACCCATTTGTTCCCGGTGGTGGGGGCTATCCACGGCCGGAGGTGGCGGCGCCGCCCTACCCGAGAGCTTCAAAAAGCTCCAAAAAAATGGAAATTTCAGGATTTTTAAACCTTTGCTCCAGTTCGTTTGAGCATGAACTCAACTCCTAACCAATCCTAGGATCTAAACATGAGAGAAGAGGTGAGGGAGGACCTGAGTTCGGGATTGGATGCGAATAGACCTGCGGGAATGCATGGTGGCGGCGGTGGCGGCGTTTCCTCTCCTTGGTGGCTCGGGCAAGGGTTCTATCCTCCTTCTCTGATTTTGAAATGGGCCGCCCCTCTCTCCTAAGTGAGTATATAAAGAGGAGAGGGGGAGAGGGGCGGTTTTCTCCAAGAGGCAAAACACCTCTTCATGTGGGGGGGGGGGGGTGGTTAGAGGAGAGAGGGAGTGGAAACACCTCTTGATGGCCGGGAAAAGGGTGGGGGGAAGAGGTGTCAACCTCTAGGTGGCTGTTGGCCCCTCTTTGGCCGAGCTCCATGCCTGCTCACTCTCTAAATCCACCCCTTCACTTCCACCACCTTTTCTCTCTCCTAAATTTAGCCTCTTCCTTACTTCTTTCTCTCTCCTAGTCACCCTCACGAATTTTCTTCCCCTAGAAGCCTAAAGGCAGCCCATAAAATGAATATTAAATCCTCAAATGCCATATGAGAGGGGGCTCACCATTCTACCATGCAAATACCCCCTTATTCTCACTTTCTCTCTTCTAAATTTAGCTTATTCCTCACTTATTTCTCTCTCCTAGTCACCCTCACGAATTCTCTTCCCCTAGAAGCCTAAAGGCAGCCCATAAAATGAATATTAAATCCTTAAATGCCATATGAGAGGGGGGCTCACCATTCTACCATGCAAATACCCCCTTATTCTCACTTTCTCTCTCCTATTCAACATGTTGGCTAGCCTAGGGTTTAGGGTTGACTTGGTCAATTTCACCTTCAGAGTCAACGTCAATAGACCCCTAGGGACCCATTGACCTCCCCTAAGGCCTAGGTATGGTTGGGTAGGGTAGACTTGGCATAATGAGGGTGAGTTGACCCAAGGCAGGGTTACTTTGGCCTAACTAGGGCTTAAGTTGACTTGGGTCAACTTAGCTACTAGGTTTGCACCCAATGGGTCATTGGTGACCCATTGATCTCATATTAGGTCTAGGAATGCCTTGGAGTCAGATTGAACCCACTAGGCCACCAAAAATCAGGGTTTTAAGATTTTACTATTTGTAGCCCAAGTGAGTCTCAACTAGCTAGTTGGGTCACTTGACCTCATAGATTCAACCTAGGCCTTGTTATGACCTAGGTATGTTCAAGTCACTCCTAAGGGGGGGTCTATTTGAAAATGGGATGTTACACAAGCACCGGAACGTGGAGTTCACGGTTGGCGATTGGGTATACTTGAAAGTGAAGTCGTTCAAGGGTGTTTCGCGGGTGAGACGCTTGAAGAAGCTGAGCCCAAGATACCTTGGCCCCTTTGAGATTCTGGAGTGGGTCGGCGAAGCGGCTTACCGTTTGAAGTTATCGGTGGAGTTGAGTGGACTACACGATGTGTTACACATCTCTGTATTGCGGAAGGCAGTGCAAGAGCCTTCGCAGGTGATCGCGGTTGATCAAGTGCCGGTGGACGAAGGGTTGACGACTAGGGTCAAGCCCGTTTTTATTGAAGACACTGAGGTCAAGAGGCTCCGTAACAAGGAGATCCGGATGGTTAAGGTCCGGTGGGATAATTGCAGTCGGGAGGAGCTCTCTTGGGAACGGGAGCAAGCTATGCTGGAGGAGTACTCGGAGTTATTCCGCTCAGGTATCGTTAAAAGCTTTCAGTTCCTATTGTTTTCCTTTAGTAAATTTCGTGGGCGAAATTCTTTTAAGGGGGAGAGAGTTATAACACCCCGAAACTCAAAAGAGGGACGGGTGACGTTTTAAGCCAAGTCTGGGACTTGGAGCAGGTGTCACGGGCGTGTCACGGGTGTGACATGGGCGTGACACGGGTGTGGCACTTGGGAGTTTTCTGAGTCATATACACGGGTCATGACACATGCACAGACACGGGCGTGTCACATGTGACACAGGCGTGTAGGGTGCCGTGTTGCAGGTCGTGTCCTCCTTGGGAAACAAGTGTTGGTAGTGGTACACGGGCCATGACACGGGCACAGACACGGGCGTGTCACTTGTGACACGGGCGTGTAGGGTGCCGTGTCGCAGGCCGTGTCCTTCTCGGGAAAGGAGTGTTGGTCGTTGCACACGGGGCGTGACACGGGTCGTGACACGGTCGTGTCGCATGCGACACGGGCGTATCGGAGGCCGTGTCGAATGTCATGTGTTGGTTATCGCGTCGGTCGAGACGGCGAATGGGTTACACGGCCATGCACACGGCCGTGTTGCAACCCGTGTTCGGCCCAGATTTTGTAATTTCAGGCCTAATCGTGGCTGTTCGTTTCCTTGGCTTTGGATCCAACGGTTGGGGGCTGTTCCTGGGGTCTTTTAGCCGGGAATTAGGGTGGAATACCCCATTTTCTCTTGGGCATTCTCTCTCTAAGGGTTTAGAGAGAAGGGAGAGAAGGGTGGAGGAGGAGACCAAGATCCGGCCACCGGTGGAGCGTCGGAGCTCCGAATCGCAATCCGAGTCCAGATCCGCGAAGGCGACGTCGTTGCGGTGCTTTCCAACCGCGTAGATTTTCATGGCGCCGCCGAAGAACGCAAGGGTAACGATTTCTCATCCTAGGGCATGTGAATCCCTCTTTTCCTTTGCATAGGAAGCCCTCTCTCGCGAGTGAGCGAAGAGTTGGAGCGTTCCTTGGGGTAGATATGTAAAGTCCCCCTTGTATAGAGTCCGTATGCGAAAATGGGCATAGGCATTGTGTGTGAAGCCTATCCGGACAAGTTGATCCGGATCGGTGATGTTGCATTGCATATAAACCGTGCAAGACTCCGGGTGTTTGGGCGTTTTTCGGGTTTTCTACGTGGTAAATTGCAGCAGGGAGCCTTGGAGATTAACTCCTAGGTGCACCCGGAAAACTTGGCAAAAGTGGGTTTTGCCAACACGATGGTCGGGGAGCCAACGTGAACATAACCGGGTTATGTGATTGTTGTGGTGGAAACGGGACTCGGCGAGTCTTGACCTGCGTATATGGCTTAAATTGTCGTTGCGGTATGAGCACGAGTCAGACGGAACCGTACCCGATCTATGTCGTCTGGTGGGACAGTTGGCATGGATGAGGGTCTTCGGCGGTCTATGGCTTAAATTGTCGTGACCAAGGCCAGGAAGACAAATTGCTCATATGATTGGCCGTCCAAGAGGCGGTGGTGGAACGGGGACGTCTATGGCTTGAATTGACGTGACGTTGGCCGGTTTGCCGTGAATGTGCCATGTGTGCACGAGGTGTGTGGTCGTGCGAGACTACGCCTGTGATGAAGTGTGTTTACACTATTTTATTGTCTATACTAATAAAGTGCATGGAAAGAGCATCGCCGCCCCTATTTTGGGGGTGGGATCGTTATAATTGGTCAGCATAGCTGACCGTTGCTTTTGTTTACCACCGGGCGGTGGATTGTGGCTTGCAGGTGCTGCGGAGCCGAGCGGGAAATAGCGGGCTAAAGCCCAAGTTGCTGAGCCGGCCCTCGAAGGCCTAATCTTGAGGGTTTCATTGTAATCATGTGTGGTCGGCCTACGAGCCGAAGTATGAAAACACTTTTATGTCAAGCAAACTGTGTAAGGCCTTAATGCCATTTTTATTTCTGTGTATTGAAACATTCCTACGGGTTTTTTTGTAGTGGACATTCATGCTTTTTGGCTGGGTTCTTTTGTCTTGCAACTTAACTTTAATGCTTCCGCTATGTGCTTGTGTAGGACGTGTAATTGGTTGAATGGTTTCAACGCGTAATCAACCGGTCTGTCCGTAGTATATGGCGTCGGGCCCCGACCGGACCTTCTGCTATATGCTATGCAACGGATAGGGGTGTTACAAATTGGTATCAGAGCGACTGGTTTCGGTCAAACTTAAATGAATTCGTGGGTGAATTCACTTTAAGCGATGGTGAGCACATGTGTGTGCGTCATCGTTATAACATGAAAAGAACCCATGAATGTCCACTTAGGAATGAAAATACACGTGTTTGAGGAACCTGCGTGTTCCTATAATTGCTGTTTGCAATGTTGTTTGGTCGCTTATCGGTATTTTGCACTATTATAGGTGACCAGAAGTGGTGTTGGGCCGTCAGAACGACCAGGTTCTGAGGCAAGCAGTGTGCCAAGCGATGCGCCTGCAATATCTCTGTCAGTCGAAACCATTAGGTTGATGGCAGAAGCTGTCATGGCAATGATTAATGCGTAACCTGCATGACAGGTGCAGCAGCCTGCTCCTACGGGAAAGCAAGTGCCGCTCCAAGCGACGGAGCTTAGAAGGGTTGAGCAGGTGGCGGTGGAGCTGGAGTTGCCGCGGAGAGCAACTGAAAGACAGTTAAAGCATGTGATGGGCTTCCATCCACCGATGTTCTCAGGAACGGGAACCCCGACCCAGGCTGAAGATTGGCTCTCAAGAGTCAATAGGGTGATGACAGCAATAGAAACGGAAGAGTGGCAGAAGACCACAATAGCGACGTTCCTATTGGATGGGGATGCAAGGTTATGGTGGGAAGGCCTAGAGCTACACCAGTTGAGGGGAAGGCCATTGGCCGAAGTACCTATGGAGGAGTTTTCGAGACTGTTCATGGCTCGATACCTCCCCTCAGTGCAGAGGATCGCATTGGAGAACGAGTTCCAAAAGCCGGTGCAAGGAGATAGCACTGTAGACGAGTACCTCCACGAGTTTACTCGATTGGGGAGATATGTTAGCGCTACCTTTGCCGACGAGGAGCGAAAGAATAACTGCTTCTTCGAAGTGTTAAGAGATGAGCTGAGGTTGCTACTGTCGGGGCCCATGGTACAGGGTTTCATGACCCTGGTCACCTCGGCCCGGTCCTTGGAGAAGGACATGAGAAATGTGCAAGCTAAGAAGGAATCTAGTGGGAAGAAATCGGAGTTCAAAGCGCCGACTACGTCTAAGTCGGTCTATCGAAGATTCTACAAGAAGGCTAGGACGTCGGGTCCAGCTCCTTCTACAGGTGCCTCGGGGAAAACTACCAATCGAACCCCGGGCGCTTGTTTCACGTGTGGAAAGACGGGGCACTTTGCCCGCGATTGCTGGAGCGGACGCCCAAAGTCCGAGAGAAAACAAGGAGCTACCTACGAAGAGAAGGGCAAAGCGGTAGAGTCAACCGCGTCCCACTATGCTCCGACTCAGCCTAGTGTCTACAACTTGGTCCAGCAAGAGGCCATTAAACAAGCTGATGTGGTGACAAGTACGAGTTAATTTATAGCAAGTTAACTTTAAATACTATTATATATTGCTTATTAGCCTAATATTGTTTGCATATGCTTTGTTTTGATTAGCGATAGTCCGGCACGGGCACTGTTCGACACGGGAGCTTCACACTCTTTCTTGTCCAAAAATTTTATATCGCGCATCGGAGTCCCTTCTTTGATGGTGAAGGACAAGTTGGATGTGCTTCTACCGAATGGGTGCTCGATGCGTGCGGACAGGGTGTGCGTCGTAAAGGTTCACATAGGGAGCCAAGAGTTCGACTTGTTAGCGTCATTGCTGCCGCTAGTAGAGTTCGACGTTATCTTTGGGATGGATTGGCTTTCGGAGCAGAAGGCTTGGATTGATTGCGACAGGAAGGAGGTCAAGCTGGGTGTTGGGCTGGAGACAGCATTCGAGGGACTCAAGGGTTCGAGCAAGACGCTGATGTCTGCTCTTCAGGTGGTAAAGGCAGTTCTTGTTGGTGCAGAGCTGTTCTTCGCATTAGTGGAGGCTGCAGAGCCAAAGTCCATGTTGGGTAGTATCCCCGTGGTATGCGAGTACCCAGAGGTGTTCCCGGATTGTCTTCCCGGAGCCCCACCGCAGCGAGAGATTGATTTCACCATCGAGCTTGTGCCGGGGGCCAAACCGGTGTCGCGTGCTCTGTATAGGTTGGCGCCTAAGGAGATGGCAAAATTGAAAGTTCAGCTAGAAGAGCTGATGGAGCAAGGTTATGTGCGTCCAAGCTCGTTGCCTTGGAGCGCACCAGTCCTCTTCGTTAAGAAGAAGGACGGGAGTATGCGGCTGTGTATCGACTACAGAGAGTTGAACAAGCTGACGAAGAAGAACAAGTACCCGATCCCGAGGATTGATGATCTCTTCGATCTGTTAGTCGGATCGTCGGTATATTCTAAGTTGGACTTGAAGTCATGGTACTATCAGTTGAGGATCAGGGAGTGTGATATCCCGAAGACGGCATTCAGCACAAGGTATGGGCATTTCGAGTTCACAGTCATACCGTTTGGACTGACGAATGCGCCATCAGTGTTTATGGACTTGATGAACAGGACGTTCCGAGATTTCCTGGACCGCTTTGTGATCGTCTTTATTGACGATATATTGGTGTACTCACAGTGCGAAGAAGATCACTTCAAGCACTTGAATCTGGTGTTGGAGACTTTGAGGAGGAATGAGCTGTATGTGAAATTCTCCAAGTGAGAGTTCTGGCTACCCTCAGTAGTGTTCCTTGGTCACATTATTAGTGGGGAAGGTATAGCGGTGGATCCGGCGAAAATCGTTGTGATATGGGAGTGGCCTGCGTTGTCTTCTGTCGCGGAAGTCCGTAGTTTTCTCGGGCTTGCCGGATATTACAGGCGCTTCGTAGAGAACTTATCGCGGATAGCGCTACCTCTCACAAAGTTGACAAGGAAAGATCAGAGATTCTTGTGGACGCAGGAGTGTGTGCAAGCTTTTGAGGAGCTGAAGAGACAGTTGACCACAACGCCAGTGCTTAGTTCGCCGAGTGGGAGCTAAAAGTGCATGAAAGGAACTATCCGGTCCACGACTTGGAGTTGGCGGCCGTGATATTTGCACTTAAACTGTGGAGGCACTACCTATACGATGTAAGGGTCGATATTTATACCGATCACAAGAGCCTGAAGTACCTGTTGGATCAGAAGGATCTTAACATGAGGTAGAGGAGGTGGATGGAGTTCCTGGGGGACTACACCTTCAAGATTCATTATGTACCCGGGAAGGGCAATGCAGTTGCGGATGCGTTGAGTCGCAGGGCTCCCGCCCAAGCTAACTGGTTGTCGGTTCATGATGAGAGGCTAGTACGGGAGTTGGAGGCGTTGGAGATCTATTGCGTGGACAAGCAGACAAGCGCCAAGGCTTTGTTGAACTGGACGGAGGTTCAGTATGACCTGGCTGACCGTGTTCGGCAGGCATTGGAGTTAGATGACTCCATGAAGGAGCTTATGGAGGCAACGTTGGATGGGTCAAATTCCCAATTTTCTGTTGAGGATGGGTTGTTAAGGAAGGATCATTGGTTGTGCGTCCCAAGCGGGGGTAACCTACAGGCGGAGTTGATGTACGAGGCTGATCATACCAAGTACTCAATCCACCCAGGGAGCACAAAGATGTACCGTGACCTCAAGAAGCTGTTTTGGTGTCCGGGGCTCAAGAAAGACGTAGCGTTGTTTGTGGCTAAGTGCCAAACGTGCGCCTTAGTGAAGGCGGAGTGCCAAAAGCCCGGAGGATTCTTGAAGTCCTTGCCTATACCAGAGTGGAAGTTCGACGACATATCGATGGACTTTGTGCATGGTTTGCCAAGGTCGCAGAAGAGGAACGACGCCATCTGGGTGATCGTAGACCGGCTAACTAAAGTGTCGCACTTTATTCCGCATAGGAAGGATGACTCGGTGGAGAAGGTTGTGAAGCATTATGTGGATAATATAGTTAGACTGCACGGTGTGCCCCGTAGCATTGTGAGTGATCGCGATGGGCGTTTCACGTCAAATGATTGGAGGTTAGTGCAGCGGATGCTGGGGACAAAGTTGAAGTTCAGCACAGCCTTCCATCCGCAGACGGATGGACAGACCGAGAGAGTCAATAGAACGATGGAGGACATGCTACACATGTGTGTTCTAGACTTCGGGAAGCATTTGGAGGACCACCTGTATTTGGTGGAGTTTGCGTACAACAACAGCTACCAGGCGAGTATCCAAATGGCGCCCTTTGAGGCCCTATATAGTAGGAAGTGTTGTACGCCGTTATCGTGGTTAGAAACAGGTGAGGCAAGATTGTACAAGAAGCAGGAGGTGGTGAGTGCTACCTCGTTGGTGCGGATCATTCGGGAGCGCTTGTTGATCGCTCAGGACAGGCAGGTGAAGTATTACAATGCCAAGCACCGGAACGTGGAGTTCACGATTGGCGATTGGGTATACTTGAAAGTGAAGCCGTTCAAGGGTGTTTCGCGGGTGAGACGCTTGAAGAAGCTGAGCCCAAGATACCTTGGCCACTTTGAGATTCTGGAGCGGGTCGGCGAAGCGGCTTACCGTTTGAAGCTATCGGTGGAGTTGAGTGGACTACACGATGTGTTCCAAATCTCTGTATTGCGGAAGGCGGTGCAAGAGCCTTCGCAGGTGATCGCGGTTGGTCAAGTGCCGGTGGACGAAGGGTTGATGAGTAGGGTCAAGCCCGTTTGTATTGAAGACACTGAGGTCAAGAGGCTCCGTAACAAGGAGATCCGGATGGTTAAGGTCCGGTGGGATAATTGCGGTCGGGAGGAGCTCTCTTGGGAACGGGAGCAAGCTATGCTGGAGGAGTACCCGGAGTTATTCCGCTCAGGTACCGTTAAAAGCTTTCAGTTCCTATTATTTTCTTTTAGTAAATTTCGTGAGCGAAATTCTTTTAAGGGGGAGAGAGTTGTAACACCCTGAAACTCAAAAGAGGGACGGGTGACGTTATAAGCCAAGTCTGGGACTTGGAGCAGGTGTCACGGGCGTGTCACGGGTGTGACACGGGCGTGACACGGGCGTGACACGGGCATGGCACTTGGGAGTTTTCCGAGTCATATACACGGGTCATGACACGGGCACAGACACGGGCGTGTCACATGTGACACACGCGTGTAGGGTGCCGTGTCGCAGGTCGTGTCCTCCTCGGGAAACAAGTGTTGGTATTGGTACACGGGCCATGACACGGGCACAGACACGGGCGTGTCACTTGTGACACGGGCGTGTCGGGTGCCGTGTCGCAGGCCGTGTCCTTCTCGGGAAAGGAGTGTTGGTCGTTGCACACGGGGCGTGACACGGGTCGTGACACGGCCGTGTCACATGCGACACGGGCGTGTCGGAGGCCGTGTCGAATGTCATGTGCTGGTTATCGCGTCGGTTGAGACGGCGAATGGGTGACACGGTCATGCACACGGCCGTGTTGGAACCCGTGTTCGGCCCAGATTTTGTAATTTCAGGCCTAATCGTGGCCGTTCGTTTCCTTGGCTTTGGATCCAACGGTTGGGGGTTGTTCCTGGGGTCTTTTAGCCGGTAATTAGGGTGGAATACCGCATTTTCTCTTGGGCATTCTCTCTCTAAGGGTTTAGAGAGAAGGGAGAGCAAGGTGGAGGAGGAGACCAAGATTCGGCCACCGGTGGAGCGTCGGAGCTCCGAATCGCGATCCGAGTCTAGATCCGTGAAGGCAACGCCGTTGCGGTGCTTTCCAACCGCGTAGATTTTCATGGCGCCGCGGAAGAACGCAAGGGTAACGATTTCTCATCCTAGGGTAACGATTTTCTCTTGGGCATGCTCTCGATCTCATCCTTCAACCAATTACAGCCCTCCGTCCTATGGTTGTATCCACGATGTAAGTCGCAGTATTGCGACTGGTTTCCTTTGTTTAACGCGAGCGGCTCGGGTCTGCGAAGCTCATCATTGTCTTGGATAGCAAGCAGCACATTGGTTCGGGTAGTGTTCAAGGGATTGTAGTCTGAATGCGGACGAGTTCCTGGGTCCAAATGTGGATTATCTTGATGCACGTCGTTTCCCTCGGGATCTCGGGGTGGATATGGATCCCTCTTCCTCTTCGTGCCACCTTCGAATTGTGGCTGATGCGCCTTAATTGCCTCGTCTGCCGTGATGTAAGCCTTGACTCGATGGATGAGTCGAGGTTATTGGGTACTGTTTCGATCATTATCTTAAAGTAGAAATTTCCTAGTTGGGGTCCTATAAGAAAAGTACCGCATAGGAGCTCGGGATTGACCTCCGGAATATATCGTGCCTCCGTAGTGAAGCGACGGATGAAATACTTAAGCGGTTCTCCTTTGGTGTGTCGGATCCCCAAGAGGTGTGAGGGGTATCAAACAATCCGTTGGCTGACGATAAAATGATATGTGAAAAGTTAAGTTAGCTCGGCAAAGTTCTTGACTTCTTCCTCTTTCAGAGAGTGGAGCCAGGTGCGAGCTTCCCCTTTTAGTGTTGTCCGGAACACTAGATACAAGAGCGGGTCCGGGGCATTGTTGATGCGCAAGGACGAAATTTGTGCTAGCGAATGACGTCGCTCAGTTTCGGTCACCTGGATCACCATATTTAGTGAAATGACGAAAGTGCCCTCCGGTCAGTCCGGGCGGCCCGGGAAAATTGCCCGACGGCGACGACGGTCGATGATAGCATGAGGTGACGACAGTTATCAGGGCGCGCGCCCGCGCGGGCCGGCCGCACGCGCACAGGGGTGTTGCTTGCGTGCGTGCGCGGGTTGGCTGCTCGCGCGGGTGCGCCGCCCGCGTGCGTGTGCTGTTTGTACGGGTGCATGTTTGACTTTGCCATCTTCTCGGGTGTTTTCGAGCCTTGGGAGAAGCGCGGTTTTTTGCGCGCGGCTTGTCCGGTCGGGTTGGTGTTGTCCACGCGTCCTCGATCCAAGTCTTTCCGATTTGGCTCAGAAATTTTAGGGAGAACCCCATCACTATTAGTAAAAAAATAATATTTTTAAATTTTAATGTGAGTGGCCGCCCACACCTGTTCCTATGTAAATCCGCTTGTGTATTACAAAGATTTTGACTGGCCTGATAGCAATTTTAAATAGTTGATCTGTTAATAATATTTCTTCCTTAATTTCTCCCAATTTATAAGAGTGCTTAATTCTTTTAATTTATCACTCGCTTTGTAAATTGCCCAACTTTTAGATTGTGACAAATTGGAAAAAGATCATGAATCATACATAGCCAAGAGATTGAGAGAGGCAACCAGATTGATCAAGTCATAATACTTGGAATCGATTTTGGTTTCAGTCTTCATACCAAATTTACTTTCTCTTTCTACCACCATCTTCTTGCTCCTCACTTTCATGGGAACCCTCTCTCTCGCGGCTAACTGTTGGCGTGATAGGAATGATTCTTACTGGTCCAAAATCTTGCAACAGTTTCAAATTTTCATTATCACACCAACCTCCATGCCCTACGCGACAATACCAAGGTCGGTAGGGAGCTTCTCCCGCCCCGACGGGCTAGGCTTGCCAAGACCGAGCCGTCGGCGAGCTGCCCGGCAGCCATCAGTGTCACAACCCGTATTTTTCACCGCAAAAAAAAGGAGTATCAGAGTAAGGGAAAATGCGCGTCATGATGCTACGCTAGTAGGGATAACTTCGGGCGCTCGGGCAAAACTCATACTTAATACATAAATAAAGATCTTTAGGTTATTTAGAGGGAAATCCAGTTTAAATTAAGAAGTTAGTCATATCCCTCGGCTTAGTGGATCAACTAATCCACGGGAAAAAATAGTTTATATGCTGCGGGAAAAAAATACTTCATTCATGAGATTGAACATCCTACATGAGTGTAAACGTCCTCAAGGACAACTCATGCTATGCAAGACCCTAAATTTATAATAGTAGTAAAGACAGCTTTTACGATCGCTAAATATAACAAGTTAGAGTTTTAAAATATGCAAATGCATGAAGTAATAATAGTATATTTTATACTTGAAAATACCTAACATGCATTCCTAGCATAAATCATCTCAGAGAGCAAGTAATCCACATGCACAGAAAAAAAACTAAGCAGCTAGCAAGTATCCCAAAATAACAATCTTGTGGACGTCAACAAACTGACACGAACCCACATACAGTAAAGTATGTCTGAACCAGTAAAACAAAATAAATAACAAACTACCTCGCTACGGCGAGGCAAACCCACAACCAAGACAGCTACCCAGGAACTCCAAAACCAGCACGGCTATCTGTTACTGCTCTGAACCTGAGGCATTCCAAAGACAGAATACCTCAGCAAGAAGGTACAAATAGTGGCAGAAAGATAAGCCAAAATAAACAAAGGTCAAAAGGGGTAACAACTATAACGACTCCACCCGTTAAATAACATATAATAGAAGGTCCGGCCGGGGCCCCACACTATATGCTACAAACAGACGGTGAGGTCACAGGATAATACCATCAACGCATCCTAACACAGAGCATGCTAGCAGAATAGTTACATAATTAGCTGAACTCATACCAGGAATATCCACTAGATATATATAAACCAAAGTTATATACAACCACTCAAACGAGGGGATAGCAAATACTACAGTTTAGCCTTAAGGCCTTACAGTTCCTCTTTAAATAGTATGGATTACAGACATCGGCGCGCAGGCCGACCATACATGAATAAAAGAAAATACAATAGCTAGCCTTCAAGGGCTAGCAACAACAACAAGAGCGGCAATAGCAGCAGCAGGGGCATCAGCCCTTCATTTTCGCTCGGCTCTCCAGCACCTGCACAGGTACAATCCACCCTGAAGGTGGCAAACAAGGCAACGGTCAGCATTCAGCTGACCAATTTATAATAATCCTACACCTTTCCCAGGGCAGTGACATTCCTTCCCTGCAGAGCAATACAACAATTGACAAATATCGTAAATATATTGTGCTCTCACGCACAAGCAATCCATCACAACCGTCAGCCACCCGACCCAACGATTCGTGCACTCAGGCACACTTGGGTACACCGGCAAATCGGGATCAACCCTTGAGCAGTTAGTCTTAATGGCGCGCAGACCTAAGACTCTCATTATGCTGTTGACGAAAGCTCAATGCCTTGGCACTTCCTTGTACATCCAACATAATGCAGGTATAGATCCACCCCCCCCCCCCGTTGCTCAAATCGTCTTGCCATCACCAAGCACATCGTACTTGCGGCTATAATAAAAGACGCGGGTCGGCTTCACCTTTCCTGTTCGGCACGAGGCCTTTTAGAGCTCGCAGCTCCCAATCGCCATAACGTCTGCCAAGTACTGGCGTCACATTAGCCGCACTGTCCAAATAGGACTGGCTTCATTGTCCATCAAGGACTGGCTACATCGTAGCCACAACACAAACAACACAAGGGCATTTTCCCGGAGTTCCACATTCCAGTACTTCCTGCTACTCTCCTTCACAGGCATAACCCAATGACCCCACTAACTACACGAGTATACGCGGAGTCTTCTACGGTGCGTAAATGCAACATCACCAATCCAGACCAACATGTCCAGATGAGCTTCACACAGCATGCTTATCCCGTACTACATACTTCCGGGTCTATATGCAGACTCAACAGGGGATAGCAACTATCAACCCACCAGAATCATTCACTCATTCCACCTTTTGGTGGAGAGGATTCCTTACTCATGCATAAAGAAGGACTTCACATGTCCAAGAAGGAAGATCGTTACCCTTGCCGATCTCTTGAGAGCCATCGAAAATCTGACCGGTTGGAAAGCACCGCAGCAGCTTTGCCTCCACTAAACTAGCCTCGGAACTCGAATCAGACCGCAGGAGCACCACCAAAGCCTTGCTCTTCTCCTTCCTCCAAGCTCTCTCTTTTTCTCTCTTGATAAGAATGAGAGAAGAGGCCAACACTCAGCCTTATCACTGCAGGAAAGGACCTGGGTCATTGGATCCAAATAGAAATAATTGGATGGCCGAGATCTGCCCAAAAGTCCAAATTTGACTTGACACGGCCTGTGACACGCCCGTGTCCCAGGCCGTATTCCCCAAGCGGTGTGCGAACCGACTCAAATTGAACCAGAACACGGGCTCCAACACGCCCGTGTCACAGGGCAGACACGCCCGTGTCAACTTTAACACGGCCGTGTGACTGGCCGTGTCACCTTTTTAACACAAGCCCAAATCACCCGAGAAGCACACGGCTAAGGCACACGCCCGTGTCCATGGCCGTGTGCCCAACACGCCCCTGTGACACGCCTATGTCACAGGCCGTGTTCCACACTCAACGCCACTCAACGTCATTCCACTCAGCGCCACTCAACGCCACTCAACGCCATCTGGTAATCACCCGAGCAGGACACGCCCTGGGACACGCCCGTGTCCTAGGCCGTGTCGCCTCTCGACGATCAGATCTCGAGAACTCGAGTCGACGCCTACAGAAAAGGACACGCCCTGGGACATGCCCGTGTCCCAGGCCGTGTGCACTGGCCACGCCCTGGGACACGCCCGTGTCCAAGGCCGTGTCACCCAGCCTGACTCCATCTTAATATTTTTGGGGTGTTACACCAACCCAAGATCAACAGTACTGAAGTAAAGTACAAAAATAAAACATCAAACAGAAAAAGAACACTTACGTGAATCGTCACGCACATCATAAATACACCATATGCACAAGGCTATAAGATGACAAACATGAGTAAATCATAAGAAATAAATACATAACCTTTATTAGACATCTGCGATCGACTCTACCCAAAAACACGGGCGAGGTGGTCACTCAACCGGACACACCCTCACGAATATAAATCCGTCTAACTGCAGGGAAGTCTCATACTCTCCACCATACACCGCAGACGCCCAAAAACCGGGTAGACTTCCACAAGGTACTAATAAAGGAAACAAACATTGCGGAGGTGGTTTCGTCCACTGACTCCCTCAATCAAGAAAACCCACAAAAAAAACCATCACATATATCTCGAGACTTGGCACGTCAGATTCTACTTGATATTTCTAGATTCAAGACGCGGTTGATCAACCCTTAGGAACGATTTACAATCCTAGATAAACTCTAATACGTTCAATAACGATAGATAAGGCGATTAAAGCCAACAGTGAAACATTCCAAAAAAGATTAAACATGGCATGACAAGATTGAATTACCATGAGAACACTTATAAATACAAGCGATCTTCAAGGAAAGATTAAACATTTCAATAACTTGGAAAACAAAGTGCAGAAGGATTAAAAACAAAATAAAAACTTAGCAGTTACCATCAAATCGGACAAGATGAAACGAGGATAAACCACCACTTTTCTTGGTTTTACCGGAAAAATCATCTGAATCAGTCCTCGTCGCAGATCGGGGCAAAAGAAGACGGAAGGAGTCGAAATCTGAACAAAATGACTGAAATAGAGGTTAGAGCCGAAAAATCCTAACGAGAAATCAAAAGAAATGGGGAAAATTTTATCACGATGGCGTAGCTCTCGACGAGAGCTTTCCAGATCTATACTCGGTTGAAGATTTCGAGCACCGGAGCGCCGTCGGCGGCCACCGGAAGATTCACGAACAGGAGGGAGTCGCCGCTCTGATTTCGGTTCGGTCTAAAGCGTGAGGAAGAAGATGAAGCAATTTTATTTCTTAATTATCTAAGTATCAGAATATATATATATACTTATAAAAAGTTTTGTTTAAATAGGGAAAAACGGACTATTTACAAGCGGGTGCGCGAAAAACGAAAATAGAGATTTAGGATGTCTTCAAATCGAAAAGTGCCCAACATAAAAGTTGTAGATCTTGTTGAGACGAATAAAATTCATGTTAACCATTTTTCTATACGACATCATTTTGACCCTTAAAACGGCGCCCGAACGAAAACAGGAACGGACTACTCGAGAAGGGCTGCAGACCACTCAAGAACAAGTTTAGGAGTACTCGAGAAGAGGAAAAACAGGCACTCGAGAACAAAAAATACTTTACTCAATAAGATGAAGCAGTACTCGAGTAGAGAAATCGGACAACTCGAGAAGAAGGGTTGAGTACTCGAGAGGAGAAATCGGACAACTCAAGAAGAAGGGCTGAGTACTCGAGAGGATGAAGCCAGCACTCGAGAGGATGAAGCCAGCACTTGAGAGTTAGACAAAATTAATTTTGTATGAATAGCTCTTTTTTTGTCCTCATGAATAGTGCTTTATGCAAAATAATCAAAATAAAACTATAGAGATGAACAGTAAAAACATTTTTGAATAGTGTTTAATTATTAAAATATTCATATTTAACTTTTTGAACAATGAGACACAAGTTCAAAACGGAGGCCCAAACACGCTCCGAATTAAACGAAACTCACATAATAGGCAAATACTGACGCTACGAACCCAACGGCGAAGCCAAAACCCAAATCCGACGAGCCATTCTCGAGATATTAATTTTTAAAGTCTACGGCGAACATAAATTCTACAAAACTTTGGAAAAACGTCGAGGCCCGAATATCGCTCGGATCGCGACGAAACTTGACGAACAAGTCCAAAATTACTTAACTTAATTTCCAAATTCAAAATTTTTTAATTACAACAAGAATTTGGCAGACTCGACCGCCCGGACGCGAAAATGCCTTAACGACGATGCGTCGTCAACTCGACGTTAAAAGTAACGTCATGACGTCATAAATATGACGATACCAAATCAAATAAAATCATCGAAAAATCGGGGGCGTTCATTATCACACCAACTCCCTCTCCATGCCCTACGCGACAATACCAAGGCCGGTGGCGAGCTTCTCCCGCCCCCGACGGGCTAGGTTTGCCAAGACCGAGCCGTCGACGAGCTGCCCGACAACCATCGACAGATTAGCCGGACCCCGATATACCCGCCGAGAGTTGTTCGACGGCGAGCGGTCAAGGCCACTGCCAGCGGTGGCCCTGTCAGTGAGACCCGGTTCGTGTCTCACAGGCAGGGTCACCGCCGGCAATTGCCCTGCCCGCTCTCCGCTGGACAACCCCCGACGGGTTTTTGCCAGGGTCCGGCGAATCTGCTTGTGGGTGCCGGGCAAACCGTCGACGACATGACAAAGGAGAAAAGTGGCAGTTGTGGGATCGGGAGGGGCATGTAGGTATCGAGGTTTAGTCCTGCATTGTGGGTTTCATTTTGATTTTTGTGTATAGATAATATTCAGCGGTAATGTGACTTAAAAATTAAGTTAAATCTGTAACACGACATGGTAATGGAGGTTCTTTGAGCTGCAATATCCAAGAAGCGATTTATGGAAAAAAAATTCAACGTAAGAAGGGAAGAATTGTAATTTCACATTGTAGGACAAGGACCCTGTTAAATTTATAGGTTTAAAATACCGTACTATTCTAAGTTTAAGAGTGATGGGGCCGCTCCTGAATTTTCCAAGTCAAATCAGTGGGGTTTCGACCAAAATACTCAAGCAGAGCGACCCGACCGAGTGAGTCGCGTAAAAGACCGCTCTCGCTCAAAGGGACCCAAAAGCACCTCAAAAGAGAAGAAGAGTCGAGCACACACATACAACACACGTGCACAACAACACATGCACACTTGACATGCGGAGCGCGCGTAGCGCACACGCAACATATGCGGTGCCGGGCGTGTGCGACATCGTGCACGCCTACACCCCCGCGCGCGACACCCCCTTGCTCACGTGTCCCTTGCCCTTGCACGCTTGTACCCCTTGCCCTTGCGCGGGCATACGCCCCGCGCGCACCGCCAACGTGCGTGTGGCGGTAGCCGCCTCCGCTGACCGCCTCCGCCCACCTCCACAGCCTCTGGTCGCCGCTGGGCAACCTGCCCGGGCCGCCCAGGGGGGCAATCCCATCATTTCATATAAATTTGCACCACTAGCTGTGGAGCACAAATGACCGCTCGAGCGGCTTAGCTCCTCTCACTATCGCTCGAGAGGTAATTACCTGCATGAACATTCAGAAAATTATAAAAGGTCCCCCAGACCCTAATTTGAAGAAAGACAACTCCGAAGGCTAGAGAGCTATACAGTTTTTTAGCGAGGACGTGAGACTTAGATCGTTCTATGGCTCGGAATCCGCTATGTTCTCTCTCTAGGCCACTTAACGTTCAACACTACAAGGACTTAGTCAATTTCCGCTCCAAAGGAAGTTGCATCAGAATGCTCCATTAGATGCTCTCGTCAGAGCATTATGGTCTTAGTTTAATTTCTTTTGTTCCTGTATTCGAAGCCTCGTAACGGAGAGGCGGATTGTCACCCTCTGACAAAATCTCAACTCTTGTAAACTCAACGAAATAGTTGATTTTGGTGCGGTACAGATCCGATCACGTGGTTTTTCATTATTTCAGAATTTTTCACGTTAATAAAAGTCTCCTGTCATTTGCAGCAGTTTTTTCATTGACTGCTTGCGCGCCCGGTCCAACTCCGAGCTAAGGCGATCCGATTTTCCGAACTAGAGAAAAAGCGAGTGACCCGCAACAAGGAGCCCTACAAAAATTTAGACGGACGATGCAAATTCATTTGTGTGATCGAACGACTAAGATGTTATGATCTAGAATGATTGAATAATCCTAGTAGATTAAATAGTACGTCATGATTACGAGGCATGACAAAAAAGTATTTTTAATATATATACGAGCTTCTTCGCACGGGCTATGCCCGTGCTTGAAGCTCTCGGGCGGGCTCCGGCCGCATCGAGGCGGGCTTCGCCCGCCTCTGCACTGGCTTCGCCCGCCTCCGCACGGGCTTCGCCCGTGCTTGATTCTTCAAGCGGCCTTCGTCCGCATAGAAGCGGGCTCCGCTTCCACGCAATTCACCAGTCGGTGCCGCAACCGCCACTCGCGTCCCCACATTTAATCGGCTCGGAGCCGCAACCGCCACTCACCGCCTCGCGACGCGTATGCAAACAATCATAGGTCGACGCGGGGCGGCGAGTGGCGGTTACGGCGCCGAGCCGGTGAAATGCGGGGACACGAGTGGCGGTTGTGGCGTCAAGCGGTGAATTGCGTGGAAGCGGGGCCCGCTTCTATGCGGCCGAAGGCCGCTCGGAGCATCAAGCACGGGCAAAGCCCGTGCGGATGCGGGCGAAGCCCGCTTGGATGCGGCCAAAGGCCGCCCGAGAGCTTCGAGCACGGGTGTAGCCCGTGTGAAGAAGCTCGTATATATATACTGGTTGATTGTGTCGAAGCGGGCGAAGCCCGCGCATCTATGAGGCCGAAGGCCGCGCAGAGCATCAAGCACATGCGAAACCCGTGAGCAAGTGGGCAAAGCCCGCCCAGATGCGATTGAAGGCCACCCGAGAGCATCGAGCACGGGTGTAGCCCGCCCGCCATAATTATATATATATATAATTACGGCGGGCGGGCGAGCGAAGCGCCCCGACAGGCGGGCGAAGCGTCGGAAGCGTAGGCGGTTGCCGCCCCTCCGCCGAATTCAAAATCTTCGGCAGCAGCGCTGGCAGTGGCCGATCTACCGAACATGATTCGATCAGAGGCGGTGCCGGCACCGACGAACGCAACACTGGCGACGACGACACCTCCGCAGCTTTTGGTAGCGTCGCCGCCCCCTCCATCTCCTCCATGAATTCCGCGTAGCTGAAATTGAGCAATGTTTCTGATGTTTCCCTCATGGAAGCTGCTGCTCGGTTATCCCTCCATGAATTCTGCTCCAGCCACGGACTTCCATCTTGCTATAGTAGGAATATCACGATGCTACGGACATTTCAACTGTAGCATGACCGAATATCTTTATATAATAGACGAGCATCTTCGCACGGGATACGCCCGTATCTCGGGCGGCCTTCGGCCGCATCAGGCGGGCTTCGCCCGTCTGCACACGGGCTTCGCCCGTCTGCACACGGGCTTCACTGGTGCTTGATTCTTCGGGTGGTATTCGGCCGCATAGAAGCGAGCTTCGCCCGCTTCCACACAATCCACCATCTCGGCGCCGCACCCGCCACTCGCGGCTCCCTGGAGCAAAATCAAATAACCATAGGGCTCCGGGGGGCGCGAGTGGCGGGTGCGGCGCCGAGATGGTGGATTGCGTGGAAGCGGGCGAAGCCCGCTTCTATGCGGCCGAATACCACCCGAAGCATCAAGCACCGGTGAAGCCCGTGTGCAGGCGGGCGAAGCCCGCCTGATGCGGCCGAAGCCCGTCTGATGCGGCCGAAGCCCGCCTGATGCGGCCGAAGGCCGCCCGATAGCATCGAGCACGGGCGTAGCCCGTGCGAAGATACTCGTATAAAGTAAATAAAAACTTACAACACCAATATGTAATTTTTTTATTCTACAGTAGATGATAATTATTTCCAACTTTTGCATAAGAATGAAAAATGCATAGATTAGGTAAAATAATATATATATATATATATATATATATATATATAAACTTCAAAAAGTTATTAAGAAAATACTTGCTATAAATAGAGAACTTCTAACATTGTCAAAAAATATTTTAAGCGATAATGTAATAACACACTTGAGCTATCAAAGAGGTAGAAGCCCAGCCACCAGGAAGCTCCTTAGCGATATCCAAAGGTGATGTTAGCAACTCCTTGCCCTCCTTTATCTTTCCATCCGGTTAAGTAATCCTTCATAGGACAAAAGATCAAAGTGAAAATGCAAGCGATTTTCACTACAAAGAAAAAAATATACATCAAATTAAATTAAGTAAAGCAATCCCTATTTTTCAAAGACACAGAAAAAACACAAAACCACAGATACAATCATATTCGTATCGCAATCAAGAAAATATATATTACATTTACAAATAAGTATTTAACAGAACCTGAAAAGAAGAACATTCTAGAGAGCAAAAAATATCAAATGTCGCTATAACAACAAAAAACCAATAGAACAAACCAAAGCGGCGGAGGAAGTTCAGCGGCTATTCTGCAGAGAAAATGGAGAAAATATCAAGGCCACTATCTGCCTCTCTAACACACTCTAACACTGGTGTATTGTTGGTTCACTTTGCTGCAAGCTGCAAAAATGCATAAAAGAATATATTTTAATATATATAATAAATATAATGTTGCTGCAAAGTGAAGAGGCAAGTGAAGGAAGAGAGCTTTGGAGTCAGAGCGTGGCCAATCTTTGCAGGAAGAAGAAGAAGAGGGCTAAAATCATCATACATGTGCTGTTATCACTTACAAAGCAACCGAGAAAACATATAAGAAAGAAATCGTCATACATGTGCTTTAATAGTATGAGGGGAATAAATTAGAGAAAACCTGGACAAATCAGACAAACCTAGAAGAAAAAACAGAGCATAATATGGGGGAAAAAATCAGAGAAAACCTGGATAAATAAGAGGGGAATAATATGGCAAAAACCTGGAAACCCGAGAGGCAAAGGAAGGAAGTGAGCTTACCCTGAACGGCGAGCGAACCAACAAAGTCGATGAAGAATAAAAAAAACTGGAGCGGCCGATGAGGAAAAGCAGCATAGGTAAAGGTACCAACGATCAACTGGACAAATCAGAGGGAAATAATATGGTAATATGATAATAACCTGGACAACCGAGAGGCAAAAGAAGGAAGGAAGAGAGCTTCCCCAGAACGGCGAGCGGGCCGACAACGTCAATGAAGGAAGAGGCGTGAGCAGGTAGAGCTACCAACGATCGATGGATTTATTACTGTTAGCGGCTGTCGGAGCGCGAGCAACAACTATCGATGGATTAGCTCCGGGCTTCGCCGATGACGTAGAAGGATGGGAAGATCGGGAGAAGGAAGAGGCGTGAGCGGGGCTGTTAGAGAGTAGAGAAACCTAAAATTGCGATTCGGAGGGGTAAAAGTGAAATTCTAAAAGTGACCGACGGTGGATTACTATAGCGAATAAAAGTTTCCTTATAATATTACTATATTAGTATGAGTAAATTGCCAATAACCCCCTTATAATTTTTCTCCATTGTAAATAACCCCCCTAAGATTTAGAATTAGGTATAAAACCCCCCTTATCTTTACTTATAAAACTTATGGGGGGTTATGCATAACTTTTTGAAAATTAAAAGGGGTTATCAAAAATGGAATTTAACATTACCTTTAACACCGTTATTACACACAATATTTTTTGAAATGGAATAAAATCTGAACAGCTTTTGAATGTTTTTTTTTTGGGGATGAAATAAAATATGAACAACTTTTTAAAGGGAGAGAATTAGAGTTGAGCACTAGGGAATGCTATTAAAGACCTGATACAATTAAAATCTGAACAGCTTTTGAAATGGAGGGAGGGAGAGATGATCGCTTTGCAAAGCAACCATCACCAAATTTCTCGAGTATAAACACACCATATGGTCCATATGAAAAAAAAATAAAGATTCTAAAAAAACAAAAAACACTATAATTACAACAAAAAATTAGATAACTTTGACATTAATTTAATGAAGGATCTGAACACAAACAGTGCACACTGAGGATTGAGACGAGTTGCTGAATTGTTGAAAATATAATATTATCAATCCATAAAAAAAGTGCACATCAACTAGTACTTACAGTATCATGACATAGTATCAGTTAGCAAAAGAAATTTGTCAAAGTTCCAACCAGATACCTCTACAAAAGTCAAAAATAGATCATATTTGAGTTCATTTTTCTATAAAAATTTCAAACCATTTATAATGGATCATCTGAAAAGTCATTGCGGGTTCTCATTTGAAGCATTGTATGGCATGCCGCTGATGATTGACTATACATCCTTGTCATTTGCGCATCATTGTTGGATTCTTGAGTTGAAGATGGCTTATTATATATATTTTCTCTTGTAAGTGCACTAGATGAAGTTTCATTTGTGTCCTCCATCAAAAAATTAAATTTTATAATTGGATCACTGCATAACAATGTAATTAAATATTATCTCATATGAATAATATATAAGTCATTTTATCACATATTCAAATGAAACTATTATATAAGTTATACCATGGCATAATTTCAAATGAAACTATAGTTTGTGTGGGTTGATTACTCAATTCTTGCATTTGAGGACTCCTAAAATAATAAATATTGGTTATATAAATCAGATAGTCCACATTCAAATGAACATTAAGTATTCTTACCGTGGGGCTTCATTATATGTTTGTGGCTCTTGATTTTGTACTCTCACTCTCTCTTAATACTTTTAGCTTCTTTTTGCTTTTCCATCTCCTTTGGACTCCTCTTAGATTAGTATCAAATGGATTCTGTGTGGAATATCTTGTAATATCAGCACTGTTGGAGAAAATAAATAAGACATGAAGTTTGAAATAATAAAACCAATTAATGTAGCTTTAAGTATATATATTACTAACCTCTTATATGTAGTCTTCCTTGTATACTTCCTTTTTTGTTTTGGTTCTCCTTGTATAGTTTCTTCTGCTCTAGGAAACTCTTCCCATTATATCACATTTTGGTCTTCCTCCTTTGGATATGCTCTTCGGTGGAGGCACCACATGATCATTTTGGCATGTTCTGATATTGTGTCCAGCTTGTCCACATTTTTTGCATTTGATAGTTTCTTGATTTCTTGGCATTTTATTTGGATTAGTTTGTTCATTGAGTCTCATTCTTCTTTTTCTTTTTGGCCTACCAGGTGGATTCCTCCATGGTGGAGGTAACATCTTCCCTCTCATGAGATCATCCCACAAACTCTCATCAGGTATTGGATGTATGATACCTGAATATATATGCCATGAGATGTTTCTCCTTGTAGTATGTTGAATGCACATATTCTTCAACTCTCAGATTATATGATGTTATACACTTCAAAACGTGCAAACAAGGTATTCCACTTAGACCCCATATCCCACAATCACATTGATATTTCTTTAAATCAACAACATATGTGTACATATCTAATTCATTTATTTCATCAACTTCAAATTCATCATTATCACTAAATCTTACATTACTTCTCTTAAGTCCGCGTTTTAATTTTTCAATTTCAGCAATAATATGTGGACATATTACTCCGTTGTACTTCTCCATCTTTTTCCTTTTAGATTGAATTCTTGTCACGAGCTTCCTCCTAATCCATTCAAGCATAGACAATATAGGTCTTTGTCTAGCAGGTAATAATACTCTATTCCATGTTTCAGATATGTTATTCGTAATTGAATCATTAAGCACGAGAGGATTAAATGCATGTTTAGCCCATGCCTTAAATCCAACTTTCTCTAACATTTCTCCTGCTTCAGGACTAAGTTTTTTTATTTCTAGCCAATGTTCGATGAATCTCAATTGATTTCCAATATTAGCCGCAACGAAAATTTCCTTGTGTAGTAAGTCATTCTTCAACTTGAGATTATCATATAAATGTCGTAAACAATATCTATGCTCATTTCCTTGATAACACTCATCAAAGACTTTTAATAGTCTCTGTTGAATGAAATAAATGTAATAACATCAACTAGTAAAAAATCAATATAAAGAAGTACTCCTTTTAATAGTCCATTGCAATACTGTTTGGTACTTCTTTCAAAATAACCTGCATGATAAATTTGAAGCTCTATATGTCTCTCTTCCAGTTTGCTTGACACCTACGACAAATTAAAATTAGAGTTTTAGGATAATATAATAATTTGAAAACTTAAATGATAAGAGATTAAAGGAGTCAATACATATCAGAGTGTGATATACAAGAACAACACTCTCACTATCACACACTACACAAGGTGAAAATCCATACATGGACAATAGTACGGGAATACTCTTAAATAAACAATATATATGAGTGCCAAAAAAATGAATCAGAGCATCCCTAAAACCATATGGAAGTTGGACCTAAGTGTTAATAAAATAAAAAAAATTGTAAGAAAACCAAGTGATATTCTCATCATATTTGAGACAATATAGGATCATAAATTGCCTAATAATTGCAAAATAGACAAGTTACAATAGCACCAATCCTCAGAGCAGCTAATGGCACAAGGTTTATATCAGTAACCAAAAGCCAAACTTTATCGTCCTATTTCAAGCTTGATTTGTTATAAAATAGACAAGTTACAAGTACAGTCGGGATTGCTGCATTCAACACCTACTGATATTGAAGAAAAATATTTTATGACCCGGAACAAGAGAACAATGGGTTAAGGTATTGATGTAATTGGCTCTCCTCTAATTGCTAGTGATCATCACATACAAATTTACTGCATGAGGTCGCTCAATTTGGTTAATCCTAGTTCTGTACCAACCTCACTATCTCATGTTAATGTTTGATTTGTAAAAAAGTAAATGCAGTCTGTACAACCCCATATTCGCTGGGTAGGACCCAGAAGACTAAGAATTCAGAGGTCGGGGTTGGGCTAGTCCCGGGTTAGCCCTAGGGCAGACTGGCAGGGTTCTCGCCCTAAAGGAGCTCCCGCCAACCAGTAGGCGAGATCGTTCGCGCCAGGACTCGGGTCTTCAAGTCGGCTTTAGACTTCGGGACAGGAGAGCTCCCGCCCGGAAGGAACTCTCCCTGGGGGCGGGCGAGAGGGCGTTGAGTGAGCTCCACTCACTCAAAGCCGCGTTCGGCAGCAAAGGGCGTTGAGTGAGCTCCACTCACTCAACGCCGCATTCGGCAGCAAAGGGCGTTGAGTGAGCTCCACACACTCAACGCCGCGTTCGGCAGTAGAGGGCGTTGAGTGAGCTCCACTCACTCAACGCCGTGGTTAGCAGTGAAGGCGTTGAGTGAGCTTCACTCACTCAGCGCCACGTCCAGCGGTAGTGGCATCAAGGGCACCGAGAGCGAGAACCCTCTGGGCGGGAGATCTCGCCAAGATGAGCCAAGCTGGGGCTCAGCGAGAGCCTTCTCGCCCGGGTTCTCGCCAAGCAGGTCCATGTGGTGGGGACCGGCGCCCAGGAAAAGATTATTTTATTATCCCCGGGTAAAATTACCTGTATGCCCCTGGGATGATAGCGGGATTTGGCTATTGGCAGACCCATCAGGGGTATTTCAATATTTTCAGGTCAGGGGGAGACTATAAAAAGACCCATAGGGGCTCTTTGGAAGGCAGGGCTTTCATGATTCTCTAACTCCAGTGCTTTCTAAAGAGCTCCCAGTCCAGCTATTGGTTTCGGAGGGGAAGCTCTCAGAGATCTTCCGGGTGTGAGGTGGGACCTCCCAGCTGAGGCTTTGGGTCAGTCTTAGGACCTTAGCAGCTAGTCAGGGGTCGAGATTTGAGAGAAGTAGGCATCGGCTGCGCTTTGGTTTGTGAACATTCGTTGAGGTCAATTTTGGCTTCAACAGTTCTGGTGCGGTGAGCGTGGAAGCAGTCGGTGCAAGAAAATCTTGAGTTGAGTCCCATGACGGGAGGTGAAGGTGAAGGATCTGGCGCAGGAGGATCCCCTACCCGGGGAGAAGAGGCGACAAGGAAGATGTTAGACGATTTCAGGCGAGAGGTCATGCAGACGACCAGCTTGGCCTTCTCGGCAAGGAATGAGTGGGAGACGTCGCAGGTTCCTGTGGAGGTGGTTCCGCTGTTAGGCGAGAACGCTCCAGGGCAGCGCCCCGGGAAGGAAGTCCCGGTGGAGGCAGGCGAGAGGGATGTGGCTGCGCGGGAGCTTTTCCCAGGCCAGCGTCCCAGAAAGGAGGTTCTGGTAGATCTGGGCGAGAGGGAGGCGACAGTACGAGAGCTCTTCCCCGGGCACGGTCTCGCGGATCGGTCCAGCCAGCCAAGGTCGCGGGATGTGCCCTCTCGCCAGGCGGGGGGCGAGACCCCTTTTAGTGAGCTCATCGTCTCGGCTCCAGTGCCGGAGGGGTTCCGGGAGCCGGATATGACCTACTACACCGGGAAGGATGACCCGGTTCAGCACGTGCAATGGTTTGAGGATGTGGTGTCGATAAGGCAGATGTCGGATGCCTTCAAGTGTAGGCTTTTTGCCATCACTCTGAAAGAGAAGGCCAGGGACTGGTTCCACCAGTTGCCGGCGAGCTCGATCTACAGTTTTGAGGATCTGCGCAGGGGTTTTCTGTTGAGGTTCTCGACTTCGAAGAAGCGGAAGAAGGAGGCTGAGTGTCTGTTTGCAGTGAGGCAGAAGCCGGAGGAGACGTTGGGTCATTATGTTGACCGGTTCCAAGAGGAGATTCTCTTGGTCCAGGAGGTCCCGAGGTATGCACTGATGCTTGCCTTCACCCTGGGGCTGAGGCCGGGGTTTTTTTAGCATGGAGTTGAAGAGAGTGCCTCTCTCTCTTTTGAGGAGCTCATGGAGAGGACGACAAAGGAGATAGACTTCGAGAGAGCAAACCCTGCGTTTGCGAGGAAGCTGGCCAGGTTGGCGGAGGATGATGTGAAGGAGCCAGCAGCAGGAAGGCAGAGGGAAGTGAGAGAGCAGAGGGAGCAGAGGGAACCAAGGGAAGATAGGAGGAGAGAAGAACCCCGAGGGCAGGGGCAGCAACATGGGGGGCCAGGGAGCTGAACAACCGATTGGGTTGGAGGCCTCAGGAAGGTCGCCCCCAGGGCCAAGGGGGTCTTCAAGGAAGAGACAACTTCCGGGAGCCGAGAAGACTCGAGCAGGGAGGATGGAGGCAGGGACCAAGGGGTCACTTCCCACCACCGCAGGAGGCCATGGAGGTGGGAAGAGGAAGAGGAAGAAGAATTCGAGGAGCAGGGAGAAGGGGAGGAGGAGAAGGAAGAGGGGGCAGGGTGGCGTTGCCCTATTGTGACTTCCATCAGGAGGAAGGTCACGCAACGACCACCTGCCCAGAGTTTCTGGAAATGAGGGAGGCCAGAGGAGCTGGAAGGCAAGATCCGCCTACAAGGATCGTCGAGGTGCAGCATGGAGAGGCTGAGGATAGATATGAAGATAGGGTCGATGTGGGGACCCGAGGGGGGATCGGAGTGATCCATGGGGGAGTAGGGATCGAGGCAACCCGCAAGGGGAGCCTTCAAACCATGTTCCGCAGAGGGGTCGCCTTGACCTCCCTAGCTCCCCCCCCCGGAAGAAAAAATCAACTTCTCATCCGCGGATATGCCAGACTACGAAGACCCGTTCTGCGACGCACTGGTGATCCAGACAGCGGTGGAGAACTTCACAGTCTCCTGGATACTGGTGGATAACAGGAGCTCCGTGAACGTGATCTTCAAGAAGGCCTTCGATGAGATGAGGGTGGAAGGAAAAAGGGTCCTGGCTTCTGATGGACCGCTTTTTGATTTTTCTGGAGAGAGGAAGGAGGTAGAAGGGGGAGTGGGCCTGCATGTGAAGCTTGGGGGCGTCTCACGGAACTGTAGGTTCGTGATCGTAGACGCCCCGAGTAGCTACAACGCCATCTTTGGGCGTCCTCTCATCAGCGCCTTTCGCTGTGTCCCCTCCTCCTTTCATCAATGCCTCAAGTTCAACAACGGAGGGATGCAGGTTAGGATCAAGGGGGATCCGAAGGTGGCGAGGCAGTGCTATGTGACGGCGGTAAACACCGTGTCGTGGATAGCTGAGGCAGAGGAGCTGGAGAAAGAGATGGTTGGGCAGGAAGGAAGTATCGAGGAGGAGGAGGCGAGCAGGGAGGAAGCAGTGGAGATAGAAGAGATGAGCCTGGGAGAGGCAAGGGAAAGAGAGCAGAGGTAAGGAGAAGGCCTGGTGGAAGCGATGGGGGTTGATGAGGTCGGAGGAGAAGAGGTCGAGCAGGAGGAGGCAAGGGCAGGATGGGAGCGGTCGAGGCTGGAGCCGGCCGAGGAAGTGGTGGAGATGGAGGTACTCACCAGAGCGGGGCAAGTACAGAAGGTGCGAGTCAGCGGAGGCTTAAGCCTCGAGGACCAGTGGCGGATGCTAGCCTGCATCCAGAGCAACATCGACATCTTCGCTTAGAGCGCGGCAGACATGCCAAGCATCGATGCGGACGTTGCTTGTCATCGCCTGAACCTTGACCCGAGGACTCGCCCCATACGCCAGAAGATGAGGGCCATCGCCACCAAGCTGGAGGAGCCCATCCGAGAGGAGGTCAGGAAGCTTCTGGAGGCAGGCTTCGTCTCGGAGATCCAGTATCCAGGTTGGATCTCCAATGTGGTAATGGTAAAGAAAGGGGGAGGAAAGTGGCGTATGTTTATCGATTTTTCCCTGTTAAATAAATCATGTCCTAAGGATTGCTATCCCCTGCCTCGAATCGATGCGCTGGTTGATTCAGCCGTTGGTTTTTCTATTATGAGTTTTTTGGATGCTTTTTCAGGTTACCACCAGATCCGGATGCACCCTCCTGATGTCAAGGATGTCTCCTTCATCACGAGAGAGGGATGCTTCAGCTACAAGATGATGCCCTTTGGGTTGAAAAACGCAGGGGCAACATACCAACGCATGATGGATCGAGTCTTTCGAGACCAACGGGGGAAGAATCTAGAGGTCTACGTCGATGACCTGATGGTCAAAAGCAAATGCGTGGATTCCCATTTGCGGGACTTGGAAGAGACGTTTGCCACCCTGCAGAGATTCAAGATGAGGTTGAACCCCTTGAAGTGTGTCTTCGGGGCCAGTCGCGGGAAGTTTCTCGGACACCTCTTGACTCTGGCAGGGGTAGAACCTAACCCGGACAAGGTGAAGGTCATATTGGACTTGGAGTCACCTCGCAACGCCAAGGAGGTCCAGCGCTTGACGGGAAAGTTGGTCGGGCTAAGCAGGTTCCTCTCTCGGTCCGGGGATAGGTGCTCTTCTTTCTTCAAAGTGCTCCGTAGTAATCAGGTGTTCGAATGGACGGTCGAATGCGAAGAGGCCTTCCAGGGGCTGAAGAGGCAACTCTCCCAGGCTCCGCTGCTCCAAAGCCCCAAAGAAGGGGAAGACCTGGCCTTGTATCTCGGGGTAGGGGTGGAAGCTGTGAGCTCCGTCTTGGTTAGGGAAGAGGGGAAGAAGCAGCTACCCGTCTATTATGTAAGCCGAATCCTGAAAAAGGCGGAGCTCCGCTACCCCATCCTGGAGAAGCTGGCTTATGCCTTGGTCATTTCGGCAAGGAAGCTTCGTCCATACTTTCAAGCGCACTCGATTAGGGTGGTCACCGACCATCCTCTTCGCAAGATCTTCGAGGGGGTAGAGCACTCGGGAAGGCTAGCAAAGTGATCTATCGAGCTAAGCGAGTTCGACATCTCGTTCGTCCCGAGACTCTCCATCAAGGCTCAGGCCGTGGCGGACTTTCTGGCAGACTATGTCACTGAAGCTAAGAATGAGGAGCTGAAGCCCCACGAAGCATGGAAGATGATGGTCGATGGGCCCTCGGGGAGGCACTCCCTAGGAGGGGGTGTAGTGTTGGTGAGTCCTCAAGAGGTTATCATAGAACATGCGGTGGCTTTCCACTTCCCTGTTACCAATAATCAGGCGGAATATGAGGCCGTGATAGCCAGCCTTCGATTGGCAAGGGAGTTGGAGATCCAGGATGTGGAGACCTTCACCGACTCGATGGTAGTAGCGTCGCAGATCAGAGGGGAGTTTGAGGCTCGAGAGCCTACCCTCGTGAAGTATCTATCCAAGGTAAGGGTAATCATCGGAGGGTTCCGTTCCTTCTCTGTTCAACATGTTCCCAGGGAGGAAAGCACAACAGCTGATCGGTTGGCAAAGTTTGGGCCTCGGGGAGGAGGAACCTTAACTGAACTTTTTCGACCAGCGATTGAAGAGGGGGAGTTGATGGAGGTGGGTCGGCAATCCTCATGGGTGGACCCATTGGAGACCTTCCTTACCACAGGAGAGCTGTCAGAGGGGGTTAAGGATGCGAAAAGCTTTAGGCGAAAGGCAGCCCACTACCTGATGTGGAAAGGGGGCCTGCATCGGAAGATGTTATCGGGGCTCCTTGCGAGATGTGTGACCGAGGAGGAGGTCCCGAGAATCCTGGAAGAGGTGCATTCGGGAGAGTGCGGCAGTCACTCGGGAGGAAGAACATTGGAGGCAAGGGTGATAAGACAAGGATACTTCTGGCAGACCTTAAGGAAGGATACAGTCGAGTTTGCAAAGAGATGTCGGAAATGTCAAGTACACGCCCCCCTCCAGCTCTTACCCGCACAAAGGCTTCGAAGTATCACGGCCCCATAGCCCTTCGCCATTTGGGGAATGGATCTAGTTGGACCTTTTCCTCCAGCCAGCGGGCAGAGGAGGTTCCTCCTAGTCATGATCGACTACTTCTCAAAGTGGCTGGAGATCAAAGCTCTAGCCAAGGTTACCTCCCAGGTCATCAGGAACTTCGTTTGGGGGGAAATTATATGCAGGCACGGGCTACCCCAAGCAATAGTGACGGATAACGGTCCTCAGTTTGCCAGTGAAGAATTCATCAGCTTCTGCGCCCAACTGGGGATTGAGCTCAGGTTTGCCTCTGTCCATCACCCCCGGAGCAACGACCAGGTGGAAGCGGCGAACAAGATCATTTTGAACTTGCTCAAGAAGAAGGTGGAGAACCTGAAGGGCAATTGGGTGGAGCAACTCCCTTCCGTCCTATGGGCCTTGCGAACAACTCCGAACACGGCCACGGGGGAGACCCCCTTCAAGCTCTCTCATGGGTGTGAGGTTGTCCTCCCGATGGAGTTCGAGGTTCGGTCTCCACGGGTCGCAACCGCGGGTGAAGGAAGCGAAGCTTGGAGGTCGGAGAACGAGGAAGGATTGCGCCTCTCGTTGGATATGGTGGAAGAGCTACGGGATGTTGCTGCCATCAGACAAGAAGAGATAAAGAGGCGAATGGCCAGGTACTTCGATAAACACATTAGAGTCAAGCAATTCGCCGAGGGGGACCTAGTGCTAAAAAAGGTCGACGCAGCGGGAAGGTCGGCCCCGGTGGGCAAACTCAACCCTAGCTGGGAAGCGCCTTACATAGTAGAGAAGGCTCTGGCTAATGGGGGGTACTACCTCCAGGATGTGGAGGGAAGGACCTTGAGCCACACCTGGAACGGTGATGACTTAAAACGTTTCTACCCTTAAAGGGAGAGAAAGATTGTAATATAGTGAATAAATATTATCATTTCAAAGTGGTCTTTTCAGAATGTTGACTCTCTAAATAATGCTATCATAAGAATAGGTCTTTTCTACCCTAAAATGCTTTTGCTTTAACCGGCTATGCCTCCTCATCTTGATGATAGAATAGGTCTGGTTTGGCTTGATCTTCATCAACACCCCGAGCTCAGCTCGGCCCCAGGTAGACCCGCTGCGCAGGCTCTCATCTAGCTGGCAGGTCCGAAGGCTCGCCTGTGGGGGAGAGGTTTGGCTTGATCTTCATCAACACCCCGAGCTCGGCTCGGCCCCAGGTAAACCCGCTGCGCAGGCTCTCATCTAGCTGGCAGGTCCGAAGGCTCGCCTGTGGGGGAGAGGTTTGGCTTGATCTTCATTAACACCCCGAGCTCGGCTCGGCCCCACGTAGACCCACTGCGCAGGCTCTCATCTAGCTGGCAGGTCTGAAGGCTCGCCTGTGGAGGAGAGGTTTGGCTTGATCTTCATCAACACCCCGAGCTCGGCTCGGCCCCAGGTAGACCCGCTGCGCAGGCTCTCATCTAGCTGGCAGGTCCGAAGGCTCGCCTGTGGAGGACATGTTTGGCTTGATCTTCATCAACACCCCGAGCTCGGCTCGGCCCCAGGTAGACCCGCTGCGCAGGCTCTCATCTAGATGGCAGGTCTGAAGGCTTGTCTGTGGGGGAGAGGTTTGGCTTGATCTTCATCAACACCCCGAGCTCGGCTCGGCCCCAGGTAGACCCGCTGCGCAGGCTCTTATCTAGCTGGCAGGTCCAAAGGCTCGCCTGTGGGGGAGAGGTTTGGCTTGATCTTCATCAACACCCCGAGCTCGGCTCGGCCCCAGGTAGACCCGCTGCGCAGGCTCTCATCTAGCTGGCAGGTCCGAAGGCTCGCCTGTGGGGGAGAGGTTTGGCTTGATCTTCATCAACACCCCGAGCTCGGCTCGGCCCCAGGTAGATCCGCTGCGCAGGCTCTCATCTAGCTGACAGGTCCGAAGGCTCGCCTGTGGGGGAGAGGTTTGGCTTGATCTTCATCAACACCCCGAGCTCGGCTCGGCCCCAGGTAGACCCGCTGCGCAGGCTCTCATCTAGCTGGCAGGTCCGAAGGCTCGCCTGTGGGGGAGAGGTTTGGCTTGATCTTCATCAACACCCCGAGATCGGCTCGGCCCCAGGTAGACCCGCAGCGTAGGCTCTCATCTAGCTGGCAGGTCCGAAGGCTCGCTTGTGGGGGAGAGGTTTGGCTTGATCTTCATCAACACCCCGAGCTCGGCTCGGCCCCAGGTAGACCCGCTGCGCAGGCTCTCATCTAGCTGGCAGGTCCGAAGGCTCGCCTGTGGGGGAGAGGTTTGGCTTGATCTTCATCAACACCCTGAGCTCGGCTCGGCCCCAGGTAGACCCGCTGCGCAGGCTCTCATCTAGCTGGTAGGTCCGAAGGCTCGCCTGTGGGGGAGAGGTTTGGCTTAATCTTCATCAACACCCCGAGCTCGGCTCGGCCCCAGGTAGACCCGCTGCGCAAGCTCTCATTTAGCTGGCAGGTCCGAAGGCTCGCCTGTGGGGGAGAGGTTTGGCTTGATCTTCGTCGACACCCCGACCTCGGCTCGGCCCCAGGCAGACCCGCTGCGCAGGCTCTCATCCAGCTGGCAGGTCCGAAGGCTCGCCTGTGGGGGGATAGGTTGAATCCTTGACTTGTGGTCCTTGGTTCTTGATTTATGGTTACTCAGTGTTACAACAAGCCCGGCTCAGCCCCCAGTAGACCCGCTGCGCAGGCTCCCATCTAGCTGGCAGGTCCGAAGGCTCGCCGGTGGAGCATAGATCCAGTTTGTGGGAAGGTATCTTGTCATGACCCTGGCCTAGATCAAGGACAAAGCCCTAAAAGTCTCGTCCAGTAGAGGTCTCGGCCAGTTAGGGTCTCGGCCAATAGGGGTCTCGGCCATAAGGTCTCGGCTGGGGGGATCTCGTTGAAAAAGGCCCCCGACAGACCTGGGCAGGACGACCTAATCGATGGCGCAGGGCTCTCGCCTAATCAATCTCTAAGGAAGGTGACCCTAAGGAGACTAAGGGTCTCGGCGGAAGCTCGCGCGGAAGCCACTTGGCTGACTAACCTATTCATTCAAGCAAACACCGGCAGTGAAAAATGAAACATTGCATTATATTTAATAATTACAGGGTTTGGAGCTTCTCGCTCATTACAAAAGTGTATCAAAAAAGAAAAGGCACTTCAAGGGGGCGCGCTGTAATCCCCACTGGTGCTCTCGCTCGAATCCTCGCCAGAGTCCTCGCCAGAGCTCGCCTCAGACGTCTCGCCGGCAGCGGTAGAAGACTTCGAGATATCTGAGGGAGGAGAGTCGGGCGCGCCGGGAGGCTTCGGGACTGGATCGAATAGACAGGGGAGGAGTTGGCGATTGTTGATGGTTGCGCCGTCCTCCCGAAGCAGCTTCGCGTCTCGCAGCGTCTCGACCGTCAGCTTGACGGTGGCCTGAGCATTCGCCTGCAGCAGCTTGTCTATGTCATACACCGAGAAGTGATGACTCTTTAGTCTTTCATCAAGCGTCAGAGGCGGGCCTTTCGCCGCTTCCGTATGCCGGAGTTGGTCCCTCAGCAGGACGTTCTCGTAGCGAACGTCAGCCAACTCCGCGCGGAGCGCCATGGCTTGGGCGGAATCCTGTGGAGAAGAGATCAGCTCAGCAAATACTGCACAAACGTGACTTCGAGAAGCGAGAGCAAGGGTCCAGGAAGATCCCGCTTACCTCGGCTGTGGGGCGTAGAGACAACTCCTGTTGAGCATTCGCCAACTCCTGATGAGCACTCGCGAGCTCGGTCTCCGAAGCGCGTGCTGTAACGTCCCGATTCGCGCTAGGCCCCTTGATTGCGTATTTGAGTCAAGGGGGCTGTGGTGAGCCCAATGGGGGTGTAGGTGAACAGGTGCGGACGTACGAGAAATGAGGAAAACAAGGCAAAATGGCCTTTCTGGCTGACACGGGTATGGACACGGCCGTGTCCATACCCGTGTGCCTCATAAAAATAGGCTTACCAGTCAGAGAGGTACACGGGTATTGGGACACGGGCGTGTCCCTAGCCGTGTGCCAAGGACACGGGTCGGGACATGGCCGTGTCTCTACCCGTGTGCCGCAACCCTGACCCGGCAGAAAGTGGTTCTGGGAGGAACACGGCCCTAGACACGGCATGCCACACGGCCGTGTCACCTGAACACGGGTAGGAACACGGTCGTGTGCCTACCCGTGTCTGCGATGTATAAAAAGGAAAAAAGTTGGAAACCCTAGCATTCATTCCCCTTTCTTCTGCCCCGAAATTTCTGAGAGGGTTCTTGGCTGGAGGAGGAGGAAGAGCTTGCCGGAGCCATCTTTGGAGGAATCAAAACGCCGCCACCGTCAAGGGAAAAACAATGCCGCCGCGAAGGAGTGCGAGGCTCATGGCCGGCCATGGTGGTACCGCTGGACTTGAGGTGAGCTTCCTCCCCTCTCCCTTGGTGCTAGATCTATAGTTATTTTAGGAGAGACATCGACTCTATAGAGTCTTGATGGTGAGGAGGAGAGTTCTTAGGATAAGCCATGCCTAGGTTTTAGGCTTAGTCTCCCTCAACCTTCTCATCATTCAAAGTGGAGATGAGAGGGGTTTTCGTTGGGGGTTTGGCTTTGAAAAGAGAAATAAGGTTGGGTGTGATTTCTGGAGAAGTTTATGCGAGGTCGTTGCAAGGAAGAAGATGAACGGATGCCGTTCATCTCGCCTTAAGATGCGTGCAGAAATCTGATTTCTGCACGCGACGACCTTCGTGGCCAATTTCGGAGGTGTTCTGGCCAAATCTGGGTGATCGACTCAACACGAAAGTCGTAGCCCTTGAAATTACCTTTCCAACGAGGGGTTGCTCGTTTCCATGCGATACCTGTAGCCACGGGAAAGCAGGTTCGAGCCCGCTGCGTTCGGGAAAATTCCTGTACAGGAAACTGTTTCCTGTACGTATTCGAGTTGAATTTCTGGTATGTTGCGACCAGATCTGGGCGATCGACTCAACACGAAAGTCGTAGCCCTCGCGAATACCTTTCCAACGAGGGGTTGTGCATTGTGATCGGATTCCTGTAGCTCCGGGAATCCCAGTTTTAGTATTGGGCTATCCTATGTTAATGCACTTGTTAATTTATAATGTTAGCACTCTTGCAATGATTGTGATTTGCTCATTTGATATCTTGCTCCCATATATCTATAATGTTGTTGTTGCTATAATTTAGCATGGTTACTCATTTGGTTGTGTATTGGGGAATAACCATGTAATGGTAGAGAAATGGATTGGATGGGAAGATTAGATATTAGGAGTTGAGATTGGTATATGATATATTTATACAATTTGGTGTTGAACATATCTATTATGCGTAGTGTTGAGGTGAACCCATTGAATAGGTGGGCGTGAACATGATGAACACTATGTGAAGAGTATTTTGTAACTGTAATCCGAGCCCAAGGGGGGTTTATTAACAACCGATGCTTAGAGTTGAAGTCTCCCTACAGGTAGCATCGAGTGAGTTGTTTTGGGGCATGTGATGTGCGACGATTCATCGTGTCGCGATGTTGAGATAATGATTGTGGCAGGTCTACGGGTTCGCCAGTCGTCACACCGATGGGAGCCAATGGGTAGACCTTGGGCGGTAGGGTTAGATACTTGGTGTCCATAACCCGAGATCTCCTCCGTGCCATGAGAACGGTTGGGCTTGCACCTCGTGTGTTTCCGAGGTTCCATCCGGTTCGAAATCAAAGGCCAGGTTGGGCTGTGTTCTTGGTGCACATTTACCCAAGACCCCTTCTGAGCCGTAGTACGCATGTGAGCTCCGCTGTTGTGTTCTTAGCGTTGAGGCGTACGGGGGCCTAGGATAGGTAGTGTGATACCACCTAGTAGTGGAGACGCCCGCTCCACTGTCGCCGTCTGGCCACGACGGACGACGCCTGAGAGGTTAGCTACCTGCTCGAAAAGTGGGAACTTCTAGTCTGTGTCGACATAGCAACTTGCATGTGCGTGCGCATGATTCGGTCATACCATAACATTCATAACATGTCATTCATTGCATACACAAGATCCTCATCGTATAAGTTTGTATGGGCACTCTTATACGATGAGTTACTATACTGTTAAGCCGATCCTTAACTTATAAGTTTGTATGGGCACTCTTATAGGTTAAGTTACTATTCTGATTTATTATACCTGCTGTCATTTATATATTATTGATATTCGTAGAACTGCTAGTTGTGTAGCGTAGTTTATACTTCACCATACTTACTGTCACCTGCTTGTTTACTTGCTTATGTATATATATCGTACCTGTGTTCCTTTCTCCGCCCGGTGCCGAGGAGTTGCCGGGGGAGCGGATGTGAAGCCACTTAGTCTTATGACTAACGGTTGCTACGTCTTCCTTTTTAGGAGGAAACCCCGCAGGTAGAGCGGCAACGGACTATGCAGCAGGACAGCCAGGCCCGGATGATAGGACCTGAGGTGGTGGTGCCATCGGTACCGTCAGTGACAGTAGTGAGTGTTTTCATGTAGCCGTTTGGCAAAACATTCCTAGACTCTTGTTTCTTTTGTATAAGCCTGTTGTGCTTGTTATCTTCCGCTATTTTTGGACTTTAACTTAGCTGTGAACTGAACTGCTTTTAGCTTTACTTTTCTGTTATGGTTGGGTTGGCATAATTGTTGTGATATGGATTGTAGCCGGCGGAATAGGCGTCTTATGGTAAAGGCTAACCCGTGAGTTAGTGCTACCGCAAGGCGGCTATTTCGGGCATAAGACTCCCCTCGTGCCGTGTGTTGTGTTCCGGGAGGGGGGTCTTACAAATGGTATCAGACTAAGCCGATCTTCACCTACAGCAGTCAGGTAACAATGGGCCACTCCCGTTCGATTAGTCGGTTTGGGGACAAACCGACCTAGCGGAAGCAGTGGTGTGCCCATATGTAATTCACACTAAGTTGTCCAACTTTGACATTAGTTTTAGCCAACCTGACCCTAGTTTGTACCTTGCGTATAGGTCCCAGCGCAGGTGGAGCCGGTTGGGGGCACTCCTACCCCTTCCGTCCCTTCACAATTCCAGCAGTCGGAACTGGGACAAACGCTGTCAGCCATATTGGATGCATTTAAAGCCCAGCAAGCTCCGGTGCAACAACAGGCGCCAGGCTCCAACTGGGTGAGCACCTTCCGTGCCCTGTCCCCTCCTGCTCTGGCCACCGCCTCTTCCCTCTCCTTGTACATGTCGGCGAAGTTCTTGTCGATGCTGATTCTTCGACGCGCGCACATGTGCGCAAGCTCGAACCCGCGTAGCAGGGCCCGGGTAGAGTTGAAAGCCAGGAGCCGGGTGGGCATCTGGTCGAAGACACTGGCGTCCTCTCGGATATAGAGGCCATAGCCTAGCGAGAAGGCTTCGCCAGTAACCTCATCTCGCTCCGTCCAGCTAGGGAGGAGCGTTGAAACCGTAATCTGGTTTGATTCGGGATCCCATTGGAGCAGAGGCTTCCCCTCTGCGTCGACGTACTTCACGTCGAAGCCATAATTTCTGTGCCCTTTCGGCACTTCCTTGGGCGGAGTCCGGGCAGAGGTCTCGACAACGACTCCCTCTCCTCCAGCCACGTCTGCGGCCGGTGGGTTCTCGGCAGTAGCCTCGGTATGTCTCCTGGCGGCAGCACCCATCTCGCTGGCCATCCGGAGCAGCCCTTCGAAGGACTCGCCCGAAGCGGGAGGTCGGGCGGGCGAGATGGCCAAGCCCTTGCCCTTATCCGCAGCGGATGGCTTTGGCCTCTTTAGCGGTCGCAGGGCGGGAGCGGTGCCTTTCCACTTCTTAGCTCCGGGCGGCAAAGGCTAAGCGGGCTCATCCCGGCAGGCACGAGCGCTGGCTTCCGCGAGAGCGAGAGAGCCTCTCGCAGCCCGATCCTCGACACCCGGGGCCGCAACGAAAGGTTGGCATAGAGGGCCCTCCCGCTCTCCTGCAAAGTTAGTGCTATTCAGCACAGGAAGATCCTAACAAGAGATCAAATCTAGGGCGAGACCGTACCTTCACCCGGGTGGACGGGAGGAAGGGAGTCGACGTCTCGCCGAAGGAAGAGAACGTCAAACTCCTTTGTTCCGAAGAACTCCAGGAGTGCGCTCTCGCGCGACCCCAGAGTGGGCGGTTTGTAGGCAGCATCCTCGTATTGAACAGGTCGGAGGGGGATGTTGCCAAAGTCCCCGGTGACGTAGACGAACTTCTCGCCCCAATGGTGATGTTTGTTGGCGAGACCGGTGGTCTTGAGCAGCTGCCCGGAGAAGAAGACCACCCTTCCTTTGGCGCGGAAGTTGAACAGCTTGCGGAAGATCGACAAACTGAACTCGATCCTCTCGGATCGCATGCAGCATATGAATGCCACAAGGATCGCGACGGAGTTCGGGTTCAGCTGGGCGGGAACCACCCCGTAGTAGCGGAGAGCCTGCCGAATCTCCGGCCAGAGGGGAAGGCGGAAGCCCACCTCGAAATGTTCGAGGGGGATGGCGAGCTCTCCCGCCTCCGGGGTATTCACCTTGTCGTGATTACCCGAGTTCCGCGCCGAGAAGCCAGCGGGAATGAAGCGGTCGACGATCAGGTTGTACTCATCCAAGGTAAGCGTGCAGGAGGGGAAGAGATGCTTGCGGAACGCTTCCGCGCAATGAGCGCGACCCTCGTTCTCGCCCGACATTCTGGGTTTACGGGTAATAGCAAGAACTATAGAGAGGTAGGAGCGGAAGCAAGAGGGCGAGAGCAATGAAAGGGGGTTGAGGTTCCAGATCAGAGAAGTAAATGCGGTTGGTAGACTTCTCTATTTATAGGGAACCGTGATCGTTACGGCTCCGTCCGATAGAGAGAGAAAAATGACGGCGGAGTACAGCTGTCACGATCTGGGCCGGCGACGCCTCGGTTTTCCCCCCTCGGGATGACAGCAGTCGACGATCGTCTCCAATAGGCGCAAGCCTCTTAGTTTTGGCGCAAGCGACCTAATTCCAGCACATTCTTAAAATTCGCAGCACAATGAAAGAAGAGACGGATAATAGCATGCTCTCGCTGCCGAGAGCTGAATAAAATTAACAATAGCAGTTATTACAGAGGCATAAGGGTACATGGCAGAAGGGAAGGCTAAAAAGGGAGAGGGGGCGAGACCTAGATGAGCTAATACGGTTCCCAGCACCATCGCCCTCGTTCCCGCCGCCTAGTTCTCGGAGGCACCAGCGGGTTGAAGTAAGATGACAGGGTGGTACACCCTAGGTTGATCCGCCTAGCATGATCCCGGATCTGCGCGATGCATCTCCCTAGCGAAGACTCGGCAGTAGGCCCTCCCGGTCGATCAGTCTCGCCCAGGAAGAAATCCCGCTCCAGGGCCTCCAGCCTTTGTTCCACGGACTCGCGGAACGCTCTCACCGCGACAGCATGGGCGCGGTCTCGCCGGATGAGCTTGGCCATAATGGCCGAGATCTTCCTCCTCCGCCCCTTCGCGTTCCCGACGCCGTTCAAGGTTTCCTCTATCTCGCCAGGCGAAGGAGGAAGGGAATAGTCGTCTTCTTCTTCCCCCTCCTCGTTGGCTCCCGACCGAGAGCTGGGATCCCCTGCGAAAAGTGCGCCCAAGGTTTTGATTAAGGCTTAACGATCAGCCGACAAAAATGTCTCGCATACCTGTAGTCTGGCGAGAGCCATTGACTGGCGTCGGATGAGAAGGCCCGACCCCTCCGTCAGTTCCATAAAGGAGGTGGAGAGGCTTGCCTCGCCCTGGGCGGAAGGGTTTGCGCAAAATGGTCCCGGCCTGTCCGGAAGCATGGAGAGAGTTGTCCTCTCTCAAGGGATGATCGGCATCCTTAGGAGTAGTGGAAGGTTCAAAGGCCACCCCTCCCGCCTGCAGGGCGGGATTTGCCGCAGAAGGGAGCAACTCGCCGGTTCTCGCTTCATCTTCCCGGGTGACGAGACCCGGGACAGCGGAAGCTGGCTCTGCGAGAAGACAGTTCAGAAAAGGAAAGGCGCGATTGAAATATTGAGAAATGGCGGAAAGCGTACCTATCACCCGGATCTCGGCTGGAGGAATTTCCTCCGAGACCCTCGTTCGATCCTCAGGAGGGGGAGCTGACAAATCTGGGGGAATCGGGGAAGACCCGGCGTCGTCATTTGGAACGGATTCCTGCGAGAGGTCGCGTTAGCTGTCGGGCCTGTAACGTAATCATCCCGGTAAGCATGGCCGGAAAGTATACCTTTTGCGGGGAGGGGTCCCCCGCGGAATTGGGAGTAGGAGAGGGTGGATCCCTGTTCTCGCAAGCAAGGTCTCGCCGGAACACCTTCACTTTTCGCTTTTCCTTTTTCTTTTTCGGCTCAGAAGGACCGGCGTTTGGAGATTTCCTCGATATCCAGGGCGCTACCGCAGCGCTATTTGCTAAGGCTCGCGCTTGAGCCGCGACTAACCGATCCTGAAGGTCCTGCGGAAGTGGCTTGCCAGCACGCTTAGCATACATCTTGGTATCGTGTAAAAAAAAACCGGGCGAGAGCTCAGTGAAGAAACAGTAGTTCGGAGGCAAGACTTATGGTCACCCGTCGGCGTGTATTTATAGCCGCAGTAGGGCCCGCCAAAAGATTCTCTTGGCTGACAGACACGTGTCCAGCGAATATTTTGGGGTTGGACTTGTCTTGTCGAGCGCAGGGCTAGCTCGAAAAGAGCGGAGATTGTGTTCAACCCCATATTCGCTGGGTAGGGCCCAGAAGACTAAGAATTCAGAGGTCGGGGTTGGGCTAGTCCCGGGTTAGCCCTAGGGCAGACTGGCAGGGTTCTCGCCCTAAAGGAGCTCCTGCCAACTAGTAGGCGAGATCGTTCGCGCTAGGACTCGGGTCTTCAGGTCGGCTTTAGACTTCGGGACAGGAGAGCTCCCGCCCGGAAGGAACTCTCCCTGGGGGCAGGCGAGAGGGCGTTGAGTGAGCTCCACTCACTCAACGCCGCGTTCGGCAGCAAAGGGCGTTGAGTGAGCTCCACTCAATCAACGCCGCGTTCGGCAGCAAAGGGCGTTGAGTGAGCTCCACTCACTCAACGCCGCGTTCGGCAGCAGAGGGCGTTGAGTGAGCTCCATTCACTCAACGTCGTGGTTAGCAGTGAAGGCGTTGAGTGAGCTTCACTCACTCAGCGCCACGTCCAGCGGCAGTGGCATCAAGGGCACCGAGAGAGAGAACCCTCTAGGCGCCCAGGAAAAGATTATTTTATTATCCCCAGGTAAAATTACCTGTATGCCCCTGGGATGACAGCGGGATTTGGCTATTGGCAGACCCATCAGGGGTATTTCAGTATTTTCAGGTCAGGGGGGACTATAAAAAGACCCATAGGGGCTCTTTGGAAGGCAGGGCTTTCATGATTCTCTAACTCCAGTGCTTTCTGAAGAGCTCCCAGTCCAGCTATTGGTTTCGGAGGGGAAGCTCTCAGAGATCTTCCGGGTGTGAGGTGGGACCTCCCAGCTGAGGCTTTGGGGTCAGTCTTAGGACCTTAGCAGCTAGTCAGGGGTCGAGATTTGAGAGAAGTAGGCGTCGGCTGCGCTTTGGTTTGTGAACATTCGTTGAGGTCAATTTTGGCTTCAGCACAGTCGCTACTTGGAATGAGATAGAGAAAAATAGAGAGGGATTTGGACTGATAAAAAATGGATAATTCAGAGTGGGGAGAATGAGATAGAGAGAAAGAGAGAGGGATTTTGACTGATCAAAGCAACACCCAAAAAATTTCTAGAAAAGAAGAAGAAAAAAAACCTGCAGTCGCTACTTGAAAATGGCGAGAGGGATCTGGAGTCCCTCGTCGATGCCGTGGAGTCCCCTATTGACTTGGCGAAAACCAGCGAGAGATGAAATGGAAGGAGAAGAATCACCTGCAATCTCTCCTTGGAAATGGCGGGAGGGATTTGGAGTTCCACCGTGGAGTCCCCCGTCGACCCGACGAAAAAGATGAAATGACGGGAGAGATTTGGCGGTCACAGCGAAAGAGATGAGTTAACAGAGTTCCTGATAAACTTGGGGGGGGGGGTTATTAATCTATTTTAGAAAATGAGGGGGGTTATTGATAATAGAGAAAAAGTATAGGAAGGTTATTAGCAATTTACTCTATTAGTATAGATAGATATAATAGATATATAGAAGAGATGTAATAAATTGATTTGCATTCATAATTTACTAGTATGCATGCAAAATTGAATTCAAAAATAATTTACACGTGACAATCGCCTAATTTAATAAGAAAAGATTTAACTTAAATGTGTAAAATAAAATATTATTATTTCATTTCAATTAAGAAATAAAAATCATAAATTTAAAAGTAATAGGATATTATAATGCTAGGAAGCAAAAATCGAGTTGGATTGTTGGTGAATTTCCGGATTTTTGGCACTTTGCACCCCCCAAATAGTGGGTTTTGGCACTTTGCACCCTTAAGTTTTAGTTTTGGCACTTTGCACCATTCAAACCATTGACTTTGACACTTTGCACCATCTCCTATTTATCATTGTTTTATATTTCATTTTAATGAAATGATGAAGGGTATTTTTTTCATTTCATTAAACCAGATAAGTAAAGGCGCGTGAAGTAGCAGTGGGGCTCGACGAGATTTTGAGCAAAGCCTACCTCTTGTTCGAGATTAATTTTGAGCAGCGCGTGAAGTAGCAGCGGCGGATCCTTCGTCGACGACGCTATCTGCCTCCGTGCAATGCCATTTCCGGTAACCCGGCGCCATTTCCGGTAGCCGCTGCCCCATTTCACGGCCTTTCTCAAACGTCAAGTAGTAGCGGCGACAGTTTTGTCCGTCTGCGCTTTCAATCATTCATGAAATCTGCCGCCGTCCCTTCGCATCGACTTCAAGGCCAAAACCCGACGCCATTTCCGGTTGCCGCTCCAAGCTATCTAATACCGGGTAGATTCCAGGTCTCCATCTTCCCAGGGAGCGTTTTTTTGATCAAGATCTGAACCTTATTCATGTATAAATCCTTATTTTTTGTTCGTTAATGTGATAGATTTCTGGAATGTGGAGATATTTATACTCTATTTAAAGTAGATATTTGGAATGTGGTAGTTTTTTTGGAATGTGGTAGATTTTTGGAATGTGGTAGAATTTTTGACTCATGTGATAGTTGTATATTATTTATCCAATTATCAGTTATTTTCCCCGAATTTCATATATGCTATAGGTTTTTTCCCTCATTTTTTTTAAAATTTTTTGTTCTTACTCATTAGGTTAAAGGATAATGTGGATTAATAGAACTAAAGATGCAAGTGATTGTGCATTCTACATGCCATTTGAAACCTCATTATTCAGTATCCGAATGCACCATTCAGGTTCATTCATAGGTTCTGGAAACGTAGCTTACATACCTGATGTAATCAATTATATTGACTACTGTAATGCTGATGAGATGGTGCTACATGATTTGCATGAAATGACAATAAACCTTGGTCATAATGGATGGGTCAGATTTTTCTGTTGTTTATCTGGTCATAATGATTGTAATAATTTGTTATTGTTGGACAATGATGAGGTTGTTAAAAGTTTGATACAATATATCAACTTGAAAAGAGAAGTTGATGTTTATGTTGAAATTGTGGAACCTCTAGCTGAACAAGATATGCTTGGAGGCAATGATGACACTGCACCAATAATATAACTTCAATATTATAGCGACTCGGTGAGCAATGAAGATGACACTGATGACATAGATTCCACATTCACTGATGGTTTTCAAGATGGTGATTATGATAGTGATAACTTGCAATTTGATGAAAATATTGATGAAGCTGTCGAATGGGTCGGTTGTAAAGAGCCAACTCAAATTATTGAACCCAATAGTTCTCTTATCACTACAAATTCAAAGAAAAACAAATCAACATATTGTCAGATTTTTCAAGGGGATGCAAGTGAATCATATTTTGAATTTCAAGTTGGATTATGCTTTAATACAACTCAAGATTTCAGAGATGCTGTGCGGACCTATTCCAATATGCAAGGGAGACCTATTAAATTTACCAAAAATTGTTGTGGGACATAACAAAAAGAGTTGTGGACAGTCGTCCAAGGAAACTGAACCACCATTACCAACAAAATCCAGACTCAAGCTAACGGTTAGTGCAAGTAATATTTTTTTTCCTTTCCTTCATTGTTAATATTAATTTTGATGCATTTAAATACTATTTCAATTTAGGTGAAAAAGAGGGCTGAACGTTCAGATGGTGCGGAGCAAGACGGATTAAGTGGGTCATCACAATTTTTCTTTGACGGTACACAACCGAATGTTACATCTTTTGAACAAAATATATTGTGAATACAAGGAAAACGAGAATTATGGGCTTTATTCTAAAATTAATCTTATGTTCTACGCAGGTCAGCCGAATGTTAACGAAGACTACACTGCATATATGTGATCAGCCAGATGTTTACAAACACTACTGCTATATAAGTTGATATTTTGTTATATTTTGGATAATTTGGTATTTTAAGTGTTCTTTTGCACATGTGATCAACCAAATAATTTGGTGTTTTTAATGTTCTGTAATGTTGTTTGTTTATGAGTAATGGAATGTTGTTTGTTTATGAGTAATGGAATGTTGTTTGTTTATGAGTAATGTAAAAGTTCTGCTTGAGTGGTTGTATGAGTTATGTTCAAGTGATGAGTTAATTTCAACCGGCTCAAAGCAAGTTTCTGCTGTAATGTTGACTCCGCAACCTTGCTGAATTCAACCTAAATGCAAATGAAACAAGTGTGGCGGACATTATAGTCATATCTGCTGTTGAATGATTGAAAGCAACAACTATGCCTCCTTCAATTTTTTCTTCCACCATGTAAATGCATGCTTTGTTATCATCAAACAATGAGATTTTGTAATTCAAAATATTTAAGTTGCTCTTCCTTTGCTCAACTGTTTATGAGCTTAGAAAATATACTTGTAACTAGAGTGTTGTAGATCTTCCTAATTGAGGCCTCTACTTTCAGGTTGATTTTGAAGGTAAAGATTATTAAGGTCTGCTAAATGGGAGAAAAAAAACAGAATGAATTCACTAAAAATGAAATAAGTTCCTGCCTTTTCTACAATTTTATCTTAGTATAACAAGATGTCATCATGCACAACAAATGAGTGGTCAGCTCACTTTCGAGAATCGATTGAAACCAAGTCCTCCATTTGGGGACTCTCGGCGTTGCGTAGAGCTGCGTGAAGCTATTCTGACTCCATGGTTTCCATATAAGACCTGGCTGAATTTAGGTTCAGAATGTTATTTACATAGTTCTTCTGAATGGTTGAGTGAATAATTTAAGAGTGAATAGCTGAGTAAATAAGATAGAGCAGCATGCTGAAATCCACCGCACCCGTTCAATAAATTTAGCAGAAGATCATCAATTTCTGACTGAAAATGAGACATAGTTAGAAAAATTATAAACCAGGAACCCAATGACAAAATATTAAGCTTCAAAATGTCTGCATATTCAAGGATGCCAATTTTTATTGATCAAAATACCCTTCAGATTATATTTTAAAATGAAATATAAAACAATGATAAATAGGAGAGGGTGCAAAGTGCCAAAGTCAATGATTTGAAAGGTGCAAAGTGGCAAAACTAAAACTTAAGGGTGCAAAGTGCCAAAACCCACTATTTGGAGTACAAAGTGCCAAAAATCCGTGAATTTCCAAACATATTTTTCCCCATAAAACAAGAGCACACAAACCCTTTGTCGTCGTCCCCATCTCTCCTCGCCATTATATATTTTTCCTTTCGAAACTCTCATGGCTGCGCGCCTATTGGTTTCCAGCCCTCCTCTCCCTCTACCTCAGCCCCGACTATCTCTTCACAGTCGCGCTGAATGCTGGGGCTACCTTTCTACACGCCGCCTCCCACCGGCCCCGCTTCCAGTGCTCCGCCTCTCCAATGCCTGCAGACCAAGCGCGGCCTGTTCCTCCCAGCATGCCACTGCCTTCCGACCTGACGTTGAACCGCTTGAAGCTCCCGCCTCCATAGATGCCGTTGAAGACGAGGTAGACTCGATTCAATTAAGCATCTGGCAGCAGATGAAGGAGATCGCTAGGTTTGCCGGCCCTGCGACGGGGATTTGGATTTGCGGGCCACTTATGAGTCTTATCGATACCATGGTCATCGGCCAAGGCAGCTCTCTTGAGCTTGCCGCTTTGGGTTGGTGTCTCTTCCAATGTTTTTTCTGTTAGCTTCTTCCGCAATTTTAAGGGTATTCACGTGCTTCCAGGTCCTGGGACTGTTTTCTGCGACAATCTAAGCTACATTTTCATGTTTCTCTCAATAGCAACTTCCAACATGGTGGCTACTTCCATTGCTAAGAAGGTTTGATTGTCGTTTATACTCTTTAAGTTGCAGCAAAACACAGCAATCTTTTATGTTTGGATGAGATAGAGGCTATATCTTTATTTTATGATTGGATTATTGCTTATTGTTTTAGTAAAATTGTTTTTAGAAGAGATCATGTAGCTGAGCATGCTCTAATCAGTAATCTTGTTTCTTTCCCTGTAATATTGTTGTGAGTTTTTTTTGCTGAAGAATAAGATCTATCTCTATTTTGTTGGAATTTGTCTAAGTTATTGGAATGATACTCCTGTATTTTTCTAGGATTTTTCAATGATTTTGGCTTCGTTTGGCGGGGCTTATTTGCTCCGGTGAGTTTGGTCAAAACGCCATTGTCATAGAATGTATGTTTGGCAAGACAAAGGTTATGACCGCTACCAAGAAAATAAACTAATTTTGAGTATAAAATGCATGAATTTTTTTAGGTGAGGTCGGGCGTTCACGAATTACAATTCATGACCAGTTCACGACCGCCACCACCGCGCCTAGCGAAGCCTCTATCCACTCCCAGTACATGCTCTGCAACATTGTAACTACTCATAAAGTTTCATACTGTTTGGACCTATGATATTTGATGATTAAATTCTCTTGAACAACATGCATGTGCCTATCTTTCTAATCGAGATTGCCAGATCAATACATTTTAGAAGAGTAGAACACAGTGGGCTATGTATAAGAAGATTACAATGCTGATATGAAATTAATTAGTAAAATATTTTATTTTGTAGCATGAATCACAAAGCTACACCATTCCCAATTTTTTAAGGATGAATTACACCCATAAGATACCATATCCCTTTATCTCTACGAGAGCACATTCATAATTATTCTTAATTTTATCTGTGTTTGCTATTTTTGTTTTTATGTTTAGAAATCCATAAGGGTATGATCCTATATATGTCATGTCATTGGCCATACAGTGATACAACACTCCATCTTCATCTAAATAACCATACAACAACAACACTCAAGCCTTTATCCCACTATAGTGGGGTCGGTTATATGGATCCTTTGTCGTCATTGTGACCTATCTTTTGTCATAATCTCCTACTACCAAAGGTTATCCGTGTTATCACCCTTCTGCACTCGCCGCTTCTACTGCACTGTTGATGTTACTTTTCGTGAGGGGGAGTCGTATTTTGGTTCTTGTCAGGGGGAGACAAGTAGTGATATTGACGGGACCCTCGACTCTCCTCTTTCGATAGTGGCTTTTCCTTATATTCCTCCCACACCTGCCCCTATTTCCTCCAATACAACTCTTGTTCCTCCGACTTCTATTCCTCCTATATTTTATACATACTCTCGCATACCTCATACCTCTTAACAAGCGTCGTCTGTGGATGGCCTGCCAGTGTCGGTGCCCTCTTCTGCTCCAGATTCAGATGACGACCTCCATGTTCCCCTCGCTCTGCTTAAAGGTAATACTTGTAGCACCAAATACCCTATTGCCAATTACATTTTTTATCATCACCTCTCTCATGGTCACATAATTTTTATCTCATCTCTTTCCTCTACTGTAACAACCCCTAGTTTTTTTAAATAATAATAATAATAATTAAAATAAAAATATAAACAAAGACCTAACTAAACCCCCGGTCTAAACCTACCCCCCCTTCTTTAAGAAGAAGCCGAACCCGATCTCCTCTCTCACGGTCAAAGAAATCCCACAGGTATTCCCAATCCCGACTCCACAATCCCGTCTCCGCTCCCTGCGCCCCCGACGACCCCAAATCCGCCGCCAACACCTCCGGCCGCCCCCGAGACACCTCCCCGTGGCCGGAAAACCCTTCCTCCTTGCCCGGCGCCTCTTCCTCTTGTTTCCCCGTCGTCTCCGATGCTTCCCTTGCCCGACAAGTCCCGCACGACTCTTCTCTTGGCCGGCTGCACCCTAGGGTCCAGAGACCTCCTCCAAGGGCCTCCAGATGCCTCCTCTTCTCCTTCTCTGACCAGTGAGGGCAGGGGCAGCGATCCTTCTCCGGCAATGCTAACTCCTCGTTCTGACCGGTGGTATTCGTGAGGGACTCCTAGGGTTTCGCTCGAAACCCCTCCTTGTGGATTTCTGAGCCCAGATTGGGTCTCCTTGGGTAAGGAATTTCATCAATCCCTCATTTTCAGTTTGCCCTAATTTTTTTGGGATGATTTTCGCCCTCCGATTGACGTAAATTCGTTGGTCCCCCTTAGGTTTGTCGTAAAGTCAACTAATTTCAGTTCTGTTTGCATTTCTGGTGCCGCTCGTCGGACTTAGGTGGTGGAATCGCGCCAAGCTTGAGATTTTCTCTTCCAAACGCCGCCAAAACTCCCGATCCCTCGCGGTAGTCTCTTCTCCCCTCACTCTCAAGGGAGGTAAATTCCTAAACCCCTCTCCTTTTGTGTGGAACGATTATCAAACGCATGCGCTAACATAAGAAACTTGTTAATTCAATTTGGAATGTATTTTTGATTTCGAACAGGTGTAGCTAGAGCTTTTAACATCGCTTGCGCCACTTAGTTGTCGCGAGCACTTTCGACGTCACTTTAAGGTAAGTAGAGAACCCCCCTCTCACTTGCAAAACTTTGGATTTAATCTGATTATTTATTCTTTTACAAAAATGCTATTTCTGCAAAATCCTGAACCCTTATAATGTTACCATAACATAATATGATAGGCAATCACCTAAGTACTAAACTAAAAGACAAATCCGAAGTTGTAAATAAATCCTTGAATTGTAGCGTCTAACTGGGCATCTGTCTGCTGATATGGTCACGACAAGCAGGATTATTTTTCCGATAAGACTTGCACTTAGATCTGATCGTGAGCCATGTACGCCCGCTATAGTACCTACACTCTTCATCGATTACGACTTACAACAGATTACATAATAAATTTTAGGCTGTACTCCGGAGTAGGCTAATCTTTCAGAAATGTCTGTTTGACCTGGTTTTTGGTATGTTTGATAGCTTTGTACAAGATATATCAGTACTCGATTATGTCTGTTATTTTTGCTCACATTTTAATTAATTAACTTGCTTATGTTATAATCTTAAGTTCTGAGGCATTTTCCTCCTGTTTTGGATTTGCCTTAGAGTTCGTGACTGCGCTGCTTGCTCCTTGAGCTACTTCTCGTTCAGCTACAGCCTTGCTTGGAGGTTTTCTTTTATAGTTGTTGCATCAGGTTCTATGTATTTGATTCCTTTACTGTCTGTTTGTTTATCATGTACTAGTTATGGTAAGACATTTTCTTTTGTATCACGAATAACTTCTAGGATGTTTCTGATGTATTAGATCATTTTATTTATGACATTTTCATTACTGTTGTTATTGCACTTATTTTTGTATTGTGTGTAGCATTAAATTTTACAAGGAAATACATGTGCATTAATTCTCTTTGTTTTAAAACTTAAAGTGCTTCCGCACATTTATGCTCAATAAATTGTTCAAATAAAATAACTATTTCTAAAACTATTTTCCATATCACTGCATCCGCCTTAGCAGGCATGGTTCCTATCCGCCCATGCCTGTGGCATCACGGCCCGCCCGAAGCGCACTCTCACCTTTGTTGAGATGGGTTGTGACAATTGGTATCAGAGCCAGATTAGCTCTTAAAAATGCAGTATTTTGAAATTTTCAAGTATTTTAACTTCTATTATGTAAATACATGTACATGCATCATATCTCACTCAGCCTGTCATTATTTATTGTTCGCGGCTGAGACATCGCACACACTCACTCATAATCATGAGTAGTATGCACACGAATGTTAAGGGGTTATGGGCAAACTTAGCATTTTTGTGCATATGAATTCCCACTAGGCTATACACCTCTTGCGAATATTAAATTATATGGACGGTTTAATATTTTCAAGTGTTTTGACATTAGAATCATGATATGCATGACATGTTAAGTGATATGAGCGCTTAACATGACATGCGTATTCATTCATGAACATTCGTAGGAGTGCATTTTAGACATAATTGTATTACATACATAACATAACTCATTACATAAATGTTAAGCCAAGAACAACATATGATGATTGTACACACATGGATATATAAATTGTTTGACATTCCATGTGATTTCTTGTCATTTTAACTTAAGCATCACCTAGAGTTGTTCAATGAAAATGCTGTAACTAATATATGATTTATGTATTCGACAGTATCAAAATGCTAGAACCTGTTGTTCCTTAATATCCTATGATTGACGCGATTGTCTCTCTTACTCGTTTTCTTTGTGTCCCTGGCTCCCTGCCTAGATGTCCCCTAAGCGATCTCAGCGTAAGAAGGCTACCCCTCCTGCCGGGGCAGCTCCTGTAGACGCCACTGCCCAGCTGTTGAGGCAGATTCTCGAGCGTCTCACTCGCTCAGAGGAAGATCGTCAAACTCCTGACACAGCTCCTGATTCAGGCAACGCAGGGACAGCTGGAGTCACTGTTACCGCCGCTCTTGGAACCACCCCTCTTGCACCTGGTCCAGGAACTGGCTTGCTTACTGACACCCTGGTGCTCCCGCCCGTGCCAGGTCTGGTTGCTCCTCCTGTAGCGATGACGGATACGCTGACGTTCAAGAGGCTGAATTCGCCGTCCTTCAATGACAGTCATGATTTCTTTATCATTTCAGAGTGGCTCTCCTAGATGGAAAAACACTTCGACTATGCCGGTGTTTCCGAGGCACAAAGGGTTCATCTTGCAGCCTACCAGCTGACTGAGGATGCATACACCTGGTGGCTTCAGCGCCGCAGTCTCCCCAATTCTTCCGCTATAACCTGAGAGCAGTTCAAGAATGCGCTCATGGAAAAGTTTCATTCGTCCGTGGAGCGAGACAAGTTAGCTGAGAGATTCCTGTCCCTTCAGCAGCCTGGCAAAACCGTGACTGAATATGAGATAGAGTTCTCTCGTCTATCTCTCCTTGCCGCAGAGTTCGTGCCCGATGAGTCCAAGAAGATCAACCGTTTCGTGAAGGGCCTCCGACACGATTTCCGCCAGCACGTGGTAGCCCATGGCGCCACCACCTACGCCGAGACTGTTGGAGCTGCCTTGAAGGTTGAAGCTATTAAGATGGATCACACTGCCAAGAAAGTTCAGCATGGTACGAGCAATGCCGCTGTACGTGACCACAAGCACAAGAGCGCTCCACCTCAGGAGCAAGGTCCCAAGTCTCAGGAGGTGTGTGCCTACTGCCACAAAGTTGGCCATACTGTCCCAGTCTGTCGATACCTCCTGAAGAAGCAAAAGATGGTTGTGCCCGCCCAACAGCCCCAGGTTACACTTGCCTCTGCCTCCTCCGTCTGTACTTACTGCAAGAAATCGGGCCACTTGGTGAGTGATTGCCGCCGCAAGCTGAATACCTGTTTCAGATATGGGCAGTTTGGACATCAGATTAAAGATTGCCCCGTGAAGGAAAACCCGATCCCCGTTCAGCCCCTGCAGGCTATTCCTGGTGCCCAAGATAAGGGCAAGACTGTGCTGAACGTCACCACTCAGGGCGAGGCGCTCACATCTACCTCCGTCATCTCTGGTATGTTTTATGTGAATTTTTAAATTTCCTGCATCTTTTCATTACCTGCCTTAATGTCAAATAATCTTGAATGCGCCTATAATGTTCATTTCTAGGGAGTTTTATGGTCAAAAACAAGTGGATGCAAATCCTATTCAATTCTGGGGCATCTCACTCTTTTATAGCGCGTCATATCGTGGATCTCCACAGTTGGCCTACTTCGCCACTCGATGTCCCTTTCGAGATTTCTGTGCCCGGTCATTTGCACTTGTCTACTAGAGGCATTCTCAATTGTCCGATACTGCTCGGTGAACTGCAAGTCGTCGCCGATCTCATAGTCCTGGACATAACAGAATTCGACGTAATCTTGGGTATGAACTGGCTGGTCGCGTATCGAGCAAAACTGGACTGTGTGGAAAAGAGGGTCAATCTCAGTATCGATGACAAAGACTACAACGTTCATGTTTAGACCACCCGTAGCCACCTGCAGGTAATTTCTGCTGTGCGCGCTTCTCGACTTCTTAGGCAGGGATGTTTTGCTTGCTTTGTTTATGCTTCACATTCCGATGCTGCCATACCTCCACTTGAGTCTATCCCGCTTATTTCCAAGTTTTTTGACGTGTTCCCCGCCGAGTTGCCTGGAATGCCGCCTGATCGTGAAGTAGAGTTCTCCATCGATATAGAGTCTGAAACGCACCCCATATCAAAAGCTCCATACTGTATGGTACCCCGAGAACTAGAGGAGCTTAGATCGCAATTGGATGAGTTGCTTGAGCATGGGTACATTCGTCCCAGCTCTTCTCCTTGGGGAGCCCCCGTTCTCTTCGTTAAAAAGAAAGACGGATCCATGAGATTGTGCATCGACTACCGGGACCTGAACAAGGTAACCATCAAGAATAAGTATATTTTCGTTCAGAAAGATCTCAATCTTCGTCAGAGGCGATGACTAGAATTCATAGCAGATTATGACCTGCAGCTCACTTATGTGCCCGGGAAAGCCAATTCAGTAGCGGATGCTTTGAGTCGTCAGGCTTCAGTTGCCGCCTGTGCACCCATGTCAGCTTCTCTCGCGACCCTGATTGATGACCTCGAGCGGATGGACATATCCTTTTCATCTGGAGGTCAAGGAGGAGTCTCTGATCCGTTATGATTAGAACAGGTGAAGGATCTGCAGCCATCTGACCCCGCACCCCAGCGCATTCGCCGACAGGTCGAACTTGGTACTCTTCTAGATTTCTCTATCTCTGACGATGTTCTACGTTTCCGAAGTCGCCTATGTGTTTCCGATGTCCCTGAGTTGCTGGATAGTATTTGCTGAGAAGCTCACGAGTCCCGCACATCTGGTCATTCTGGCAACAACAAGATGTATCATGACCTGAAGTAGATCGTGTGGTGGCCTGACATGAAGAACTATATTGCACGCTTCATCTCTCGATGTCTGACGTGCCAGAAGGTGAAAGCTCAGCGTCAGCGTCCTGGTGGACTTTTGCAGCCCCTGCCTATCCCTGAATGGAAGTGGGAAGATATCTCTATGGACTTCATCACGGGTTTGCCCTGCACTCCGAGAGGGCATGATGCGATTTGGGTCATAGTAGATCGCATGACTAAAGTGACTCATTTTATTCCGTATAAGGAGGGTCATTCCACCGAGAAGATGACCCAGATTTATGTTCTGAGATTGTGAGACTCCATGAGATTTATGTTCTGAGATTGTGAGACTCCATGAGATTCCTCTGTGGATTGTTTCTGATCGTGACTCGAGATTTGTATCGCACTTCTGGAAGAGATTTCAGCAAGCTTTGGACACTGATCTTAACCCGAGCACCGCTTCTCACCCGACGACTGATGGCCAGACTGAGAGGGTCAATCAGATTCTTGAAGACATGCTTCGGTGCTATATTTTGGACTACAAGGGAGCTTGGGATGAGCATCTACCCTCGGTTGAATTTGCCTATAACAACAACTATCAAGAGAGCCTCAAGATGGTCCCCTTCGAAGCACTGTACGGGCGTCGCTGTAGGACCCCGCTTTACTGGTCAGAAGTCGGTGAAAAGGTGATTTTGAGTCTTGAGTTATTTCAGGAAATGTAAGAAGCTACCAAGAAGACTCGTGTTCAGCTCAGTCGTGCCATTGAGAGACAGAGAAAGTGTGCCAATCAGCGCCGCCATCCGTTGGAGTTTGCCGTAGGTGATCAAGTGTTTCTGAAGGTTTCTCCTACTCCTGGGGTGAAACGGTTTGGTCGCCATCATAAGCTCAACCCGAGGTTCGTGAGACCGTACGTCATCTCAGAACGTGTTGGAGGATCTGCCTATCGTCTGGAGCTACCTGCTTCTTTGGCCGGTGTCAATGACGTCTTTCATGTCAGTTAGCTTCGGAAATACATCCACGATCCTAATCGTGTTCTTGAAGAAGTTCCAGTGATTCCTGAGGCCAATCTGTCTTATCCGATCGATCCTTCAAAGATCGTCGAATATCAAGAACGCAAGCTTCGCAAGAGAACCATTCCGATCTTGAAGGTACTTTGGGTGCATGGCAAGTCTGAGGAGTACACTTGGGAACTCGAGTCTGACATGCGCGACAAGTACCCGCAATTCTTCTCATGATCTTGGTACGTCTCTAAGTCTGGATTCCTTGTTATTTCAGTATCTTTCACGGTTAGCTTTCATGCGTTAATCTGCAAATCTCTGTTTGAAGTATATGTCATCTGAAACTTTGTTGTTTTAGTCCAATTCAGAGAATTCTCAGGGAAAGTTTCGGGACGAAACTTCCTAAGTAGGGGAGAATGTAACCCCTAGTTTTTTTAAATAATAATAATAATAAAAATAATAATAATAAAAATATAAACAAAGACCTAATTAAACCCCCGGTCTAAACTTACCCCCCCTTCTTTAAGAAGAAGCCGAACCCGATCTCCTCTCTCACGGTCAAAGAAATCCCGTAGGTATTCCCAATCCCGACTCCACAATCCCGTCTCCGCTCCCTGTGCCCCCGACGACCCCAAATCCGCTGCCAGCACCTCCGGCCGCCCCCGAGACACCTCCCCGTGGCCGGAAAACCCTTCCTCCTGGCCCGGCGCCTCTTCCTCTTGTTTCCCCGTCGTCTCCGGTGCTTCCCTTGCCTGACAAGTCCCGCACGACTCTTCTCTTGGCCTGCTGCACCCTAGGGTCCAGAGACCTCCTCCAAGGGCCTCCAGCTGCCTCCTCTTCTCCTTCTCTGACCAGTGAGGGCAAGGGCAGCGATCCTTCTCCGGCAACGCTAACTCCTCCTCGTTCCGACCGGTGGTATTCGTGAGGGACTCCTAGAGTTTCGCTCGAAACCCCTCCTCGTGGATTTCTGAGCCCAGATCGGGTCTCCTTGGGTAAGAAATTTCATCAATCCCTCATTTTCAGTTTGCCCTAATTTTTTTGGGAGGATTTCCGCCCTTCGATTGACGTAATTTCGTCGGTCCCCCTTGGGTTTGTCGTAAAGTCAACTAATTTCAGTTCTGTTTGCATTTCCGGTGCCGCTCGTCAGACTTAGGTGGTGGAATCGCGCCAAGCTTGGGATTTTCGTTTCCAAACGCCGCCAAAACTCCCGAGCCCTCGCGGTAGTCTCTTCTCCCCTCACTCTCAAGGGAGGTAAATTCCTAAACCCTTCTCCTTTCGTGTGGAACGATTATCAAACGCATGCGCTAGCATAAGAAACTTTTTAATTCAATTTGGAATGTATTTTTGATCTCGAACAGGTGTAGCCATTGTTTTAAATGTCCTCCGACATGTCCGACATGTCTCCCGACATATCATTTTTTAAGACAAAACGATATGTTTTTCTAAAATAAATAAATTATGTCCTTTTGTAAAATATAGGCCGACATGTCCGATTTTTTCCGATATATCGGCCGACATGACTTTTAAATATATCATTTGCTATTTTATTTTATGTTCTATGAGCATACTATATATTTTATATTGTGTATGTTTAAATCGATTAGAATTATTATTTCGATTTTTAACACTTTATTCTTACAAATAATTTTGTATAATTATTTCACAAATATTTAATTTCATATTATAAAAAATATGAAAACATTTAATATATTTATTAGTTGATTGTTTGCATGTTTTAAATATAAATTTATATGTTTGAAAAAACTTATAATCAATCAAGGATTTTAACTTTTAAATCTTCTTTATTTGTAATAAACTTATTATTATCAAATAAAATTATTGTATACTATTAAATATATTTTACAATGTATCATTTTGTATTTGTTAATAATATTTTATCTAAAATATTATTTGATTTTATTTTGTAATATAAATGGCTCATTTTAATCTATTTATTGTATTATTTTTCTATTTTTATAACATATAATTATAGTTAGCATACATAAAAATAAAATTTTACTTATAAGACATGATAATCCGATATTTTAAAATATCCCCGACATGTCTCCGACTTCCGACATCCGACATTTAAAAACTCAGTCCGATATGTCGCCGACATCCGATATTTAAAACATTGGGTGTAGCTAGAGTTTTTAACATCGCTTGCACCACTTAGTTGTCGCGAGCACTTTCGACGTCACTTTAAGGCAAGTAGAGAACTCCTCTCTCACTTGCAAAACTTTGGATTTAATCTGATTACTTGTTCTTTTACAAAAATGCTATTTCTGCAAAACCCTGAACCCTTATAATGTTACCATAACATAATATGATTGACGATCACCTAAGTACGAAACTAAAGACAAATCCGAAGTTGTAAACAAATCCTTGAATTGTAGCGTCTAACTGGGCATCTGTCTGCTGACATGATCACGACAAGCAAGATTATTTTTTCGATAAGACTTGCACTTAGATCTGATCGTGATCCATGTGCGCCTGCTATAGTACCTACACCCTTCATCGATTATGACTTACAACAGATTACATAATAAATTTTAGGCTGTACTCCGGAGTAGGCTAATCTTTCAGAAATGTCTGTTTGACCTGGTTTTTGGTATGTTTGGTAGCTTTGTACAAGATATATCAGTACTTGATTATGTCTGTTGTTTTTGCTCACATTTTAATTAATTAATTTGCTCATGTTATAATCTTAAGTTCCGAGGCATTTTCCTCTTGTTTTGGATTTGCCTTAGGGTTCATGACTGCGCCGCTTGCTCCTTGAGCTACTTCTCGTTCAGCTACAACCTTGCTTGGAGGTTTTCTTTTGTAATTGTTGCATCAGGTTCTATGTATTTGATTCTTTTACTGTCTGTTTGTTTATCATGTACTAGTTATGGTAAGACATTTTCTTTTGTATCACGGACAACTCCTAGGATGTTTTTGATGTATTAGATCATTTTATTTATGATATTTTCATTACTGTTGTTATTGCACTTACTTTTGCACTGTGTGTAGCATTAAATTTAACAAGGGAATACATGCGCATTAATTCTCTTTGTTTTAAAATTTTAAGTGCTTCCGCACATTTATGCTCAATTAATTGTTCAAATAAAATAACTATTTCTAAAACTATTTTCAGTATCATTGCATCCGCCTTAGCAGACATGGTTCCTATTCGCCCATGCCCGTGGCATCACAGCCTGCCCGAAGCGCACTCTCACCTTTGTCGAGACGGGTCGTGACATCTACTATGATTCCTAAGTCCTTGGAGGAGGCTGATCAGATACCTGAGTGGAAACGGACTATGAAAGAAGAGATGCGTGGTTTGGAAAAAATGGAACATGAAAACTTGCGAGTCTTTCTCCTAGGAAGCGAAAAGTTGGATCACGATGGATTTTCTCCGTTAAGAAGAATCAAGATGGGGTGGTGGAGCAGTATAAAACGCGCTTGGTCGTTCAAGGGTATAACCAAACCCAAGGAATTAACTATCAAGACAACTTTACCTTTATTGCAAAGATGAACTCTATTCGTGTGATCCTCTCTTTTATTGTATGTCTTAAATGAGAGTTACAATAACTTGATGTCAAAAATGTCTTCTTGCATGGTGATCTGGAAGAAGAAGTTTACATGATTATCCAACCTGGATTTACTAAAAGAGGGTCCAATGAAAAGGTCTTTCATCCGCAGAAATCCCTATATGGTCTGAAACAATCCCCTAGAGCCTAGTTTAGATGGTTTAACAAAACCATGCTATAACTGGGTTATACTGAAGAACAGGTTGATTATACTGTCTACATCAAGAGGAGAGGAAATCAAATATCGATACTCATTGTATACGTGGATGACATCATCATTACAAGAGATGATCTGGGGGAAATCATGCAGTTGAAAGAACAGTTGGAGAAATAATTTGAAGTCAAAGATCTGGGAAAGTTGAAATACTTCTTGGGGATTGAAGTTGTAATGTCTCGTCGGGGATATTCATCTCTCAGAGAAAGTATATCCTTGATCTTCCGGAGGAAACTAGTATGCTTGGGTGTGCTCCTGTGGATACACCTATTGAGGCTAATTACAAGGACATCATCATTATAGGAGATGACCTGCAGGAAGTCATGCACTTGAAAGAACAGTTTGACAAATACTTTGAAGTCAAAGATTTGGGAAAGTTGAAATACTTTTTGGAAATTGAAGTGGTAATGTCTCGTCGGGAGATCTCCATCTCTCAAAGAAAGTATACCCTTGATCTTCTGGAGGAAACTGGTATGCTTGAGTGTGCTCTTGTGGATACACCTATTGAGCCTAATCACAAGATTGATGTTGATACTAGTGGGGAGAAAGTGGACATATGAAGGTACCAACAATTGATTGTGAGACTTATATACTTATCTCATATTTGCCGTGATATTACGTATGCCGTGGGTATCCTAAGTAGATTCATGCACTCCCCCACAACTCGCCATCAACATGCTGCATATAGGGTATTGAGATACCTCAAGAAGTCTCCAGGATGTGAGATTCTATTCTCTGCTAACCAACGATTAAAAATTGAAGTGTTTACAGATGGTGATTGTGCTTGTAGCCAAGACGATAAAAAATCTACTACCGAGCATTGCTCATTTGTGGGTGAAAATCTAGTATCGTGGAAGAGCAAGAAACAAAATGTTGTTGCTTGCTCAAGTGCCGAAGTGGAGTATAGGGCTATGTCACAAGGAGTATGCGAGGGGTTGTGGTTGAAGTTAATTATCTAGGACGTGAGACTTCAGGTGAACAAACCTATTACTATCTATCGCAATAACAAAGTTGCCATCAATATTGCTCACAATTCGGTTCAACATGATAAGATGAAGCATGTTGACGTTGTTTGACATTTCATCAAAGATCACATAGACAAGGGAAATATCTATACACATTTCGTGAATTCTTGTGGTCAATTGTCCGACGTCTTTATTAAAGGATTAAACAATGACAATTTTATGGATGATACAATCAAGTTGGGAATGATTGATATATACTCTTAATTTGAGGGGGAGAGTTGAAAATGCATATTTTATTTTTCGTTTGTCATATGTCACATGTTTGGAGCCTTATATATGTATGCTTGCTTGAGTTAGGGTTAATTGGAAATCATTTTCTTCCGCCTTCTACTACCCCCACCCAGTCGGCCCCTCTTCAACTCCCAAATACCAGACAACTACCTCTCCCACCCTCATATATCCTCAGCTAATCTCACCTCCCTCTCCCAAACCGGAATCCCCACCCTCACTTACTCCAAACCAATTTAGTTACTCCAGCTGACAACCCACGACCAAGCCCAATCACCTCCCTCTCTCGCTCCAAGCCGTCTTCCACTCGCGGAACTACCCTCTGCCATCACACATCAACCAAAGTCTCGTCGGAATTGCTGTCTGAGTGCTTTCCTGCCCTGCCACCATACAGTCATCCCCAACTTCCGAATTGCTGAAACACCAATTGTTTATTCTGAAAACCAGCCCTGGGAGCCCCCTATATGAGCATCAAGCTCTCCCCTATACATTGTTTGTAAAGTTTAAGATGTGTTGCTATTTCTTCTGCGTTGGGTCTTGTGTTTATTCTCTACTTGTAGCGATAGTCTTTTGTTAGTCTTGTTTCAATCGGTTTTGTTTTTGTAATTTCCTCTTTAAATAGTTTTTCTTTCCCGTGCTCTTGCGCTCATACTCCTCTCTTGTTTCCTTGATTTTAAATGTCTTAATTCAATGGTGAAAAGTCAAGTTATATGGTTTACTAATATTATTTTTGCAAGCTTGAATTTGCCAGCCTTTTATATTTACGTTTAGCCTTTTATATTTACGTTTAGCCTTAGTTTTCGTTTAGAGCCTTACTGATGCGGAGCAGAGACGAGTACCTGCAGTGGAGGACGAGTTTTGGGCCCGTTCGTGGCCGATTAGCGACTTTCCATATATGGCGTGCCCGGATCGACGATCGGACTCCGCAGATGTGTTCGTTTCGAATTGATTTGATATATTACTTCATTATTTTTGGTTTATTTTAGTGTATTTTGAGTGACCCCACCTCCGGCCAATCATAGCCGTCGAAGGTGGGATGCCCTAGCTTTTGTTTTATTATAAATAGACTTGTAGTGGATTGGTTTAGGGCATTGCAGAATTTGGAGAGCTGATTCCCGGATTCCCGCATTCGTCCCACAGTGCCGACTTCGTGGAACACTAGGTGATGACTCCTAGGTTTATATCGCTCTCCCCAAGGTATCCCCTAACCCTAGACTCCTTCCCCCTCCGAAACCCTCCCGCACCCCATATAGCCTCCAAAACCAGCCACATACTGTTGCCGAGAAAAAAATTCTTGTCTATTCACTTTTACCGTTGGATAATGAAATTAACTGTTCATTTCTAAGGTTTTTCTAGCCCCCTCAACCACCCGGTCCTCCTCCATCAAACCTGAAGCCAGCCGCCCTTGATACTCCCCCAGCCGCACCACCCTTGCAAGCCACTCCACCGCCGGTCCCCCTAATACCCACCCAGCAACCGCCATGCCCTCTCCTCCTATACGCCACCTTCAAATCCCCCTCCTCCTCCCAGCAGTACCGCATCCCACTCTTCCCCCTTCCACAACCACCGTCTCCCCCAATCCAAATCTGAACCCTAGCCGCCAGCCCTTCCTCCTTCCGTTGTATTGGTTTATCATTTTTCAGCATATTTATATTGGACTGAATGTTATATTTATTTTGGATATCTTACATGGTAGTTGTTTGCCCTAGATTATTATTGTGATTTGCAGAGTTTATTCGCCGCGCATTCTTACTTTGATCCTCCACGCGGAGGAAAGTCTAAGCCTGCCTCGCTTGAATAAATTTTTTTGCCTTACTTTGAATATTTTGCGTGGGATGATATTGTTTATTATTCAATTGTGATTTTATCCGTCGGGTTTTGCATAGCATGTAGGGTTAAGTTCCCATTTATCCGCCGCCTATAGATCCGCCCCGCGTCACTTACCCTATGTTAGAAGAGGTATAGATTATCTAGATTGGATATTAGAAACTTTTTAGGATGTCTGTTATAAGTGTTTGTGGATTTGGATGGATCAGGTCTAAGTTGAAATGGAAGTCTGATAGGCTTCCATCTCATTTTATATCAAAATGTTGGTTATAGTGAAGTAAGAGATGGTGTTCCAATCATCCTCTCGCATGAGAATTGAACTCTTCATAGCACTTAGGGCACTAGGCGTCAGTCTTCTGTAAGTTTCATCTGTTTTTCCACAAGTTGTTCCGGAAGTAAGAATGCAGATGTTTCTGTTCAAGGTCTCAGTTTTCCCCCAAGTTTTTCCAATCATCCTCTCGTAATTTCAGCCTATTTTTGGGAGGTTCTCTAAAAATTCAAAAAGGGACATCTTGTCAGACTCAGGAATGCTTGGAGGACATGGTTAATTTCATTAATGCAAATCTAACACATCGATGGTCATGCCAATCAAAATAATGTTCAAATTCAAGAAGCCTCATGCAAGACATTGGTTTCATAAATACCCAGAAAATTAAGGGGCATTAATCTTGATTCACCATGAAGGATCATTATTATTAACAGCTTGATAAGCACAATCATTGATAATTGATTTGCGCATCAGGACAGGATGGACGATCAACTAAAGGATCATCCTTAAATTCCTCAGGTGATAATGTTCACGTTGAGACCTTTGTAATAGGCATCATATCTGAGGCATTGTAAATCATTAATTTTGTTTCACAAATAAGGAATGAAAGTATCACTTCTATTGCAATAATTAACTACATTCCCTAAGATATTATGCTGAAGTGCAATACAAATTTGGTCCACACTTTTCATGTATGAGTTCTTCAAGAGTCTTAATTAAATGCTTCTTTTAATTGAGAGATATATAGATGTACAGTCACATTTTTTTGTTTCCTTTGTTTCTTGTTGTAATCTTCTATCTCAGAGTTAAAAGCACATTAATAATTGAAGCAGGACAGAGTTTTGGCACAACATCAAATATCTATGCTCCTATTTGTAGCATTCTTCTCTGGCTTGGGAATGTTTCTCTTCACAAAACTATTTGGTTTCTCGATATTAACAGGTTAGTAATTTTAACCAAAGATGTATATTTCTGTATATTTTTGACATTTTGTCCCTTTCATTTGGTGATTTGAATTTGTTTTCATTATATTTTATATACTGTCACAAGTTTTAGTGTGAAGCTTGTTATTCAAGGCATATAATTGCTTGTGATAAGGGTGATCAGGGTGGAAAAGTGTAAGTGAAAGAAAATACTAAAACCACAAGCGTGTTATCAGTAGAAAGTCTTTGGAAGGGTGAAGATGGGGGCTTAGATGTATTCTAGCCTTCTTAAATCTTATTTATGGATGACATTTAGTCGGTACACTACACAAATTTCTTTTTTTATCTTAGGTTGTTGGCTGTTGGCATATGAAGGATGAAAAAGAAGCCGTATGGGCCGCTCATTCACGGGTCTAATCCTGCCGGTTGAGTCACACAACATGGCCCGCGTTCTGCACACCCCAACCTCTTTCCGCACATGTTCTCGGTGCGACGGGTTGTTGAGGCTGGGTCTCGAACCCTTTACCTCCTTGATGAGAGACACTTAATGCTTCCCTTCATCACCAACTGAGCCGCGACTCAGTTGGTTATGAGGGCAAGCGTTAAGTGCCTCTCATCAAGGAGGTAAAGGGTTCGAGATCCAACCTCAACAACCCGCCGCACCGAGAACACATGCGAAAAGGGGTTGGGGTGTGCTGGCCACGATCAATGTTGTGTGGCTCGACCGGCGGGATTAGGAGTGTGAATTAGCGGCCCATTACATCAAAAGTGCACTTTTATGTTGTGGACCCTTTGTTATTCCCAACAACAGTATCGCAGCCCGGACACCCCAACCCATCACCACACATGTTCTCGGTGTGGTAGGTTGTTGAAGCCGGGTCTCGAACCCTTCACCTCCTTGATGTAAGCTCTTAACGTTAGCTCACACCACCAATTGAGCCACAACTTAGTTGGTGATGAGGGAAAACATTAAGTGCCTCTCATCAAGGAGATAAAGGGTTCGAGACCCAACCTCAACAACCCACTGTACTGAGAACACATGTGAAAAGGGTTGAGGTGTGCGGGCCATGACCCATGTTGTGTGGCTTGATCGACGGGATTAGGCCCGTGATTGAGCGGCCTATAACATTAAAAGTGCACTTTTATGATAGGATCCTTTTGGGCTACCGAGCCACTCCGCCATGGATCCATGACTGGCCCCAGAAGATCGCACCAAGGCCACGACCCATACACCCCAACCCTTCTCCCAAAGGGACCTGAGCTGCTCCAATCGTGACAACGTCCACCGAGAGACCACTAGGACCCAACTAGCGTTGTTACCGGGCTGCAGCCCAAGCACCCAAACTCTCTCTATTCCCATACAGGGCACATCGAGTTGTTGGAGGACCACAACCTCCTTTTGATGAGGAAACTCCAGTTAAGGGCGTAGCACAGAGACTTCCCAGGTGATCACCCATCCTGAAACCACCCTAACCCACGCACGCTTAATTATGGAGTTTTCCCACTCCTCATCACCAATTGAGCTGAGCCTCAAGCACGCTTAACCAGTGTTCAAGAGAGCCTAACTTATCTAGGGGGTCTGGGGATTGAGCCTTAACCTCAACAACCCGCCTTACAAGACCAACCATTGATCCATTGCAGAGAGGCTCGGGTCCCCTTGGGAGAGGGGTTGGGGTGCATGGGCCGTGACCCTGGTGCGATCTTCTGGGGCTGATTATGGATCCATGGTCCAAGCGTCTCGGTAGCCCATAAGGATTGTATCGCCAACCTAATAAAATGAATATTATTATCTCTATCTGGTAGCTCGTACTTGAATTGCAACTTTTTCCATGGGGCTATGCATAACTTTCCCATGAAAGAGGTTTTTGAATATGTTGAGTTGTGGTTGCATAGCATCCCTATTTACTTTAGCTGCTCATGTCATATCAGTTTTCATGATCATAAACAATAGAAATCATGTTTGTTATAGAGATTTGGAGACTATAACTTCTTCATGAACTACAAGGTACACTCATTGACTATTTTCATTTTTGTTGTGCAAGAACTACCATTTTTGAGTCCTTAGTCATTGCGTGCGACATAGATATAATTATTTGTCTCAAGATTGATGAGATTTTGTAGAGCTTGTGATGTTGGGGTTTTACTTGTATTGCAGGCTGCCAGGTTGCGGCATTTATAGCATCTTTATGGAGTGCTAGAGCCTTAGCAATGACCCACTTGTACCACTAGTATTTTCACGATGAATTCCTTTTAAAAAGGTTAAAACCAAAAGCTAAACATCTGCAATTTCTCTTGGAGGAAGTTTAGTTGAATCAAGGAAAACAAAAAATAACTATGCACATAATAGTTTAATTTCCAACTAGGACACCTAAAAAATTGATACACTCACTATTGTCAAATCAAACAAGAAGAAGATTAATCAAAATTGAGATACAATATATTAAAGTATACTCAATATCCAATTTTTGAGGGTAGGGTCCCTCTAAGCGCTCTTCTTTCTTATGCGAGCCTAAACAACTAAAATGATTCAATATAATTCTAAAAGTCTCACTTGCATCCCTATATAGGTGAAAGTGAGACATATATAATTACAGAAATGACCCAAGGCTACATAGGTAGATAGTGGGTCGCGCGGTTGGCCTGTGGTGTCGTCTTCGTTTCTAAGTCAATGAAGTCAGGATCGTCGTCTTCAGCGCCGAGTAGCAAGCACAAATCCTTGAGAAGGTATTTATGGGTGGGCTAGTACGACTGGTGACATAAAAACAATGCCCTTTCCACAAAACTTGAGGTACTGTTGGTGAGATAAATGCTGGTGTGGTGGGGGTAACAATGGAGTCAGGAATGACAGAATTGGCAGTAGTGGCTACTGGCCGATCATTGGGGCTCCATGCAGAGGTGTTGATGCAGTCAGGTGGTCGAGATTTCGGCGGTGGCAACGGCCGGTGGGGTGGTCGAGTAGAGGAGGACGGATGGGCCGCATAAGTTCCTCATCGAGGAAACGAGCTTACTTCATAACGCAGGAGAGAGTAGCCGGGCCGTGGATACACAGTTGTGCTCAAATGCGTGGCTGCAGACCCACGAGAAAATGCCCTAGACAATGGTTAGGGGATAGTTTAGTGACGTGCATGGTCACCTCGATGAACTCAGTGATACAGGTGGCAACTGTGTCTGATTATTGAAAAGCTGATGCCCTTTTAGGCGGTGGAATTCCTCCTTCAATATGGGCCAAGAGTGACCAAAGGCATGTTGACTCGTTGAACACACCCAGTGGAGCGCATGTCCTTACATATAGATAGTCGTCATGAGAACTTTCTAGTTGGCAGCGATAGACTGGAGGTCAAAAAATTGTTATACACAGAAAATCCAATAGAGGGGGTCGATGTCGTCGAATACCAGAACTTAAATGCGGTGGAGGTGGGTTGGTTGAATGTCTGTGGAGGGGGGGAGGAACCCCATGTAGTCAGTGACCGGCTGAGTGGTAGGGGGCAATGATTGAGGTAGAAAGGGATGGTGGATTGCGGGATCCGCGAACTTGCAGAAGAGGATAATGAGATCTCCAAGCTGATTCAATCAAGTGGATTCAGTGGTGGTTGAAGTAGAGGAATCCTCGTTGTCGTGAAGTGTCACAAAACAGATCCAGCATATATAATAGATGCTACGTTATTAAAGGTGTGCCTTAGGCACATGGGGCATGCCTTTGCTAGGCTGAGGCGGGCAGGACACCCCAGGCATGGGTGAGGTGCGCCATGGCGTGCCTTGTGAGCTTCACAAGCAAGCATAGGCGGTCCGGTTTAACATTAATAAGATTAGTTTTTTTTCTCCCTCCCGTAAGCACAAAATCTCTGACCGACAAACTGCTCTCGCCCTCTCGCCCAACACCCATTCGTTACTAACCAACAAGGTCCTCTTGCCGACAAGCTCCTCTTGTCAACAAGCTAAGACCCGCCGATCAACTCTCTAGCTGACAAGCTCTCTCCCAGCGCCACATTATGAAGCTTCTTTTGCTAATCTCTGTGTGATCGATGATCAGACTTCTTCAAACATAGATTCCATCTTCCTGATCAACTGCTCCTTGAACTCCAAATTTCTTTCTTCTGCCTTCATTGTTGCTAGCTTGTTGATTTGGTTCCTTGAACCTTCTTGTTTCAGAGATAAGAACTATGATACCTCATCACTTAACTTCCTTGATTTTTATTCTATAAGATGCTAACGTTTGTTCTGGTTTGCATTGTTTTGGTCCAAAACTGCCGCAAGGGGATAAAAAAACATTCGGACAGCAGTTTTAGCCTCCAAAAATGGTACCCAGAAGTAATTACAACAGTTTTGTTCATCAAGGCAGCAGTCTTAAAATTGTTGTCCAACAATGTAAAAATTATGTCCGATGGTTCGAGCACTTCCAAACAGTAGTTATATTGTGCGAAATTGCTGTTCGAGGATTTAACCCGTTGTCCGGAGGTGAAAAATACTTGGTATCCATCAGGAAAACAATTTTAACATATTTAACTCATCCTTTACTTTGTAAATAATTGTTCAATAGGCTGGAATGGAAGCGGTTGAGTCTAGTTCATCAATTGTTCAATCAAACAAAGGTCCCGGATGGAAGTATGTGCGATGAATGACTCGTACTAATAAGAATGATTTGATTTACTACTTTTTGCCAAAAGTTACAAAGGGTAGAATTTATCATGCTAAACAACACATTGTCAAGGGATTTAGGAATACTAAAACTTTATCTTAAATGCCCCCAACATCTACACATGAAAATCTAAGAGTTTCTGAAAAGAAAAAGGTACGGTTAAAAATACAGAGAAGCGTGCATTCCTAAACTTCCTAGATGTTGATACTTTTGGAAGAGATGAGGAAATGAATGACATACGGGAGAAGATTTGTGGAAGATGTGTCAAAGAATCTTTTAGACAAAGGACCAATAAATAAATTTTTTTTGCACATAACATGGATAAGATTGTGCAAAATATAACAACAATAAAAATGAAACAAATATCTATTAATGAATTTTGTAGCAAAGAACTTTGAGGGTGAGCTTGCAAAAATATAGCCCAATGGATGTATGACACAACCATCCAATTTAATGATGTGACTTATCCTAGCTTTATGATAATGGAATCCATTGGATAGTTTAAGGTTGGATTGAAACCACCCAATTACCATTAGGTTCATGTGCTTTTGCTGAATAATGAAGTGAAGTCAAATGTATGATGAAGACTTATGAGGATGAGTGAAGGTTGTATGGTTGTTCATGGTTGACGAATGAACAAATATGAAACAAAGAACATTGAATTTTTTTTTGGTGAATTCGCCCAAAGGAGCATTTTTCCTCGATTTGTCGATGCATTCGATTACCTGAAGACTTGAAAGATGTGTTTCAAATTGCTTGTTAGGGTGGTGGAATGGGTTGAAGAGTTAAATGTTGTCTAAATTGTTTTCATTATTCATTTTAGTAAAGTAGATTGATTTTTCTCTATGTTTCTTTGTTTATATTTTACATAGTGGGAAATTTTTTGGAAGCAAAATGATCATATTTATATTGGATGCTGTGTGCTGCTCATTACATTAATTTAGTGTTTAAAGATATTGAGAAGATGCCTAATATTACTATAATATTAAAGTGCGTAATGATCATAAATGGTTTTATCTATGTTCGCCCAAAATAGTCAATATCCTGCGGAGCTGTTCGGGGCAGGTGGAGCTTGTTAGACCTATTGTCACGAGGTTTGTGACTTCTTTTTTTACGCTTCAGCACATTCACATGTAAAGAAACTGACGGGGATAAGCTGCGTGTTCGTGATCGATGAAGGAGATTAGACCACCACTAGATGGGACCTGTTTTTGCATATTTACTAGGGATGCAGTTGTTGGGGTAACTAGAAAATGTGAGAAAATCTTAGCTCTTAAATTTGTCATATGAAAGGAAACTATTAATGTGATTAGTGCTTACACGCCACAATTAGAATTAAGTGAAGCTTTAAGCCCTTATCACTTTACCCTTATCTTAGATGAGCTCACCAGACATATCCATCAAGCAATACCTTGGTATTTATTGTTTGCCGATGATATCGTTTTGGTCGATGAGATGCGCGAGGGTGTAAACACAAAACTGGAATCTTGGCGGCACACTTCAGAAACGAAGGGTTTTAGGTTGAGCAGGACAAAGAAGGAGTATATGGAGCTTAAATTTAGCAACGCAAGAAAGGCTGATGACTTCGTTATTAAGTTGAGTGATCATGATATTTCCCGTAGTGAGTGTTTTAAATATCTTGGATCGATAGTTCAAAAAGACGAAGGTATTGATAAAAATGTGACACATAGAATACAAGCGTGTTGGTTTAAGTGAAAAGATGCGTCAAGGATCTTATATGATCGTAAGGTACCATTAAAACTTAAGGGCAAGCTACCATACTGCAATTAGACCATCGATGCTCAATGGTTTTGAGTGTTGGGTAGTGATTTGTGTACATGAGCAAAAATAGGAGTTGCGGAGATGAGAATGCTTAGCTTGATGTGTGGACACACGAGACTGGATGAGATTAGGAATGAATGTATTAGGGATAATATAGGAGTAGCACCAATTGCAGAGAAGATGCGAGAAACTCGACTAAGATGGTTTGGACATGTACAAAGGAGACCATTAGAGGCACCTGTTAGGCATTGTGAGAGTCTAGTCATCATGCATGTTAAACGAGGGAGGGGTAGATCAATAAAGACTTGGAATGAAACTATAAGGAAAGACAATGTACTTAGGCATTAGTGAGATAATGACAAAAGATAGGGCACAATGGCGACAAAGGATCCAAGCCGACCCCACTATAGTGTGATAGTTGCTTGAGTGTTGTTATTGTTGTATTTTTGTTGAAGAACACCGGACGTAACAGACAATCATAACCGTTCACGCTGGGTGCCCAACCGCCCCTCTCGTTATAAATAGAGGCGGATGTTCTCATTTTCATTTCATTGTTGAGTTTTGTGAGAGAATCTAGATCCGACAATCTTCGTGGTGCGACGCCGCGAGCTCGGGGTGCGACGCCTCGATTTCCTTTGGTTTTCCCGTACCTTTTCAGTTATTTATTTAATTTGATCCTGAGCTTATAATTGTCATCACTCCCATTCACAAAAGTTACACACGATCTCCTGGTTGCTGAAGGAGAAACCCGCTAAATCCCGTCTTGTACATCTCCCCCTTCCTCGACGAAGGAACGAAAGCCTCCAGCTGCTACTCTTTGGTGATCTCCATTGCTGAACTCACTATTGAGTATAAACTTTTCCCATACTTCACTCGATGGCACATCGAGCCACATCACGATCGGGAGCCGAGAGCCTAGTGGTGATCTCGTGGTAGGCCCTCACCCCTTTTGGGGAACACGGCCCCTTATGATGGTTTGCTTCTAAAGAACTATCCCCCTATTGACGGGTTCTTTGCTAACCCCCTTGTTGAGCCTCCAGATGAGCCACCTTGTCTTTGTGAGGATAAGATTCAGGCGAGTTAAACGCTTATGAGTATTGAGACGTTGACATCACTCCCATTATCGCCCCTGATTTCAATAGTGCTCCAGAGAGTGGATCTTGAGTGTAACATCCAGTATATAATGTTCTCCCTAAGAACTCCTAAGTATAATTCAAATGTTTTGGGAGTTTGCTATCTGGTTCCTTGTATTGTTGATGAATTTTGGCCAGTACCATCTGCTGATCCACCTGATGAGTTCTTTGTTATGAGGGACATTCGCCACACTTTAGAGTCACGTCCTATTGCCGATGCCTACGAATTTCACTTAGGTGATCGTGTTCGCGATGATTTTTCATATGTACTTTCTGGTGAGGCTCCTGATGCGTCACATTCTCTTAATGAACTTGTCATGTTTGTTGCGCTTCACATGCATTATTGTTTATATGAGAGCACTCCATATGTTTTTGGAGATTATGTAGGTATTCGTCGCATTTGTGACAAATATTTTTATACCCCTCCCGACGAACCCCCTGATGAGCCACATATTAGATCACTGCTCATCTGGGATGTATCTATCATTAGTAGGCAATGCTTTAGATATCAGATGTTCGCGACATATCAGATTGAGTTTTTAAATGTCGGATGTCAGAAGTCGGAGACATGTCAGAGATATTTTAAAGTATCTGATTTCCATGTCTTATAAATACAAATTTTATTTTTATGTATACTAACTATAATTATATGTTATAAAAATAAGAAAATAATATAACAAATAGATAAAAAACGAGCCATTTATATTATAAAATTAAATTAAATAGTATCTAAGTTAAAATATTATTAACAAATATAAAATGATCCATTGTAAAATATATTTAATAGTTTTTAATAATTTTATTTTATTAACAATAAGTTTATTGCAAATAAAGAAGATTTTAAAGTTAAAAATCTTTGATTGATTATAAGTACTTTCAAATTTATAAATTTATATTAAAAACATACAAACAATCAACTAATAAATATATTAATTATTTTCATATTTTTTGTAATATGAAATTAAAATTTGTGAAATAATTATACAAAATTAGTTGGTTGTAAGAATAAAACGTAAAAAATTCGAAATAATATGTTTAATCGATTTAAATATAAATAATATAATATATAGGCAATTTGGAATAGCAGGCGATATATTTAAAAGTCGTGTCGGCCAATATATCAGAAAAAATCAGACATGACCGTCTATATTTATAGTAAGACAATCTATTTTTTTAGAAAGACATCGTTTTGCCCTAAAAAATGACATGTTAGAGGACATTTAAAACAATGTTAGTAACACAGTCGAGTTTGAGAGTGCACTTTATGACTCATTGATCTTATGTCTTACTATTCACACTTATAGAGGCAATTCTCGCACTATATTAACACATCTTATTATTGATGTCTCCAATATTCATTGGAGTGTTCCTTGTGCCCGCAACAAATTCTTCTATTACCCACCTTTTGAATCTCCTGATCACGTACCTATCTTAAGAGTATCTTTTAGTACCTAAAACAACCGGTTTACAAAGTTATTCATGTTAGTAGTTCATCTTTTACATTTGTTGTTTGTTCATTCACATTTAGTGCATGGTTTATTCGTGTTGCATGATACACACATGTATGTTTTGTATCATTTGCATGAAATACATGAGTTACTCCGAAAAAAACTATTAGTAATTGCGAATTATAGGGTATGAGTAGATATGTATAGAGATGCGCAACATTTTAGGGTGTGCGAACATGTCAGAAGTGACTCCCAAAAGGGGCTGCTACTAAACTACAACTTAAGCGAATGAGTCTTTATATAGTTATAAATAAATTTTGTACAAATGCATACTTGATCGATTTCCCTGTAGATATAGTTATTGATCCCGTATTTTATACGAAAGATTTGACTTGTTTCTTTGAGCCTCTCGAGCATTGAGACTCATACCTTGAGTCTTTTTTGACACCCTCCTAGTTATAACTCGACACTTCCTATGTTCACTTTAGACTTGACCACAGACTTGACCACACCTCCTATGATTCCACCAGATTTTCTAGATCCACCAGCACGAGAGGTGAGAGCTGATAACATTAGTGACATTGTGATGGACTAGTGTACCACCACTACAGACGATTTTTCTTGCCGTTATTTGATGCACTTGAATGGACACTACACCTTTGATGATGCTTTGATATTGACGACAAAGCTTGTTGGGCTTACCCTCGGTTTTGACTACAACTTATTCATCTTCATTCCTCGTAGATGAATGTTTTTCAGTCGGGGAGAATTGATAAGGATCTGTTGTGTGCTTGTGATCGATGGAGGAGATCAGGCCACCGCTTGGTGGGAACCGTTTTTGCATATTTACCAGGGATGCATTGATCAGATCGGTGATTCGAGACCACAAGCGCGTCCAAAGCTTTATTTTCCATTTTATATGTATTTTATTAATTTTTTGGAGTTGTATTTTTTGTTTTAAGACACCGGACGTAACAGATAATCATAGTTGTTCACATCCGGTGCCCAACCGCCCATCTCGTTATAAATAGGGGCGGATGTTCTCATTTTCATTTCATTGCAGAGATTTGTGAGAGAATCTAGATCCGACAATCTTCGTGGTGTAACGCCGCGAGCCCGGGGTGCGATGCCTCAAATTTCTTTTGTTTTCCCGTACCTCTTCAGTTATTTATTTAATTTGCTACTGAGCTTATTATTATCATCACTCCCATTCACAAAAGTTACCCACGATCTCCTGTTTGTTGAAGGAGAAATCCGCCAAATCCCGTCCCGTACATCTCCCCCTTCGTCGACAAAGGAAGGAAAGCCTCCAACCGCTACCCTCTAGCGATCTCCACTGCTGAACTGAACCCTCCGCCGCACTCCCTCCAACTGCATATGCTTCTCCCGTGGTTCTCATCATGTGTCTATGTTTTCCTCATCTCAAGCCGCCAGTTCTGTTCATCTTCTCCATCAGCCGGTGCTCTCTTATGTGACCATTTCAACCCATCTACCCCTCCTCACTGTCAGCCGAAAACAACCTTCAACCACCAGCCCTAACTCCCTAACTCCTAACCGCTCGGCATTTTTCTTAGCCGCATAGTCTCGAATTTTCCCTCCCGACCTAAGCGCCGCAACCACCACCCAGATTCAACCCGAGAAACTTCCTTCCTCCTCACCAGAAGGATCAAAGCCTCCAATTGCAATCCTCGAGCAACTATTTTTCGTTCATCCCCTCCCCTCCCTTCCACTGTTGCAAGAAACCGCAAACCAAATCCATACCTCCCCGACCTCCTTGAACCAAACAATCACCAACCCTTACCCAGTCATTCTACACCACTACAGTGCCTCCTCATTCCTACATACCCTTCACCCACAATCCACCAACAATCCGTGGTTGCCGCATCCCGCCGTTGTCGGCGCCGCCAAACCCCGATGTTCGTAAGTGTTTTTATTGTAGTGTGTTTTATTTTCTTAAAATTAAATTCTTGGATGTTGTTGCATATTTTCAGTGATATAAAGTCTTGATTGTGCTTTGTTTCATTTTCTTAAAATCTTATAAAATTTATTTGCAAAAATTGTAGTTGAAAGCATCACTTGTGAGAATGAATGTGATTATTTGCTTGTGTTGTGAAAATTCAATGTTCACATTGTGTAAATTTGCTAATGCATATATAACTTGACTTGCTAAGATTGTACTCCAAAATAATTATGGCATGCACACATTATTTAGGTTTAATTTATTCTCTTTCATTCCGCACTTTCACTTAGGGTTGCATTAGCGTGTGACACAACCATTTTCACATCGGCCCATCCTGCATCAGGAACAATCTGAGGAAAATGATCATTTCACCTGATTGGACATCAAGCTAGTGGATGAAGAAAACTGGTGGTAAGCAAGTACATTGTATTATCTTAATGTCTTCTTTCTGGAGCAGTATTATGTATATTTTAAAGATCTTCGGATCTTTAGTACACTTACTGAGATTGGTTGATGGTAATAAAAGATAGTTGAATTAGAGAAGTTAAGCAAACTAATGCTTATTGTAAAAGCTCACTATAAAGGCCCATATTCCTATTCATTCTTTTAGTCCCAGACCTATATATATAATGGTGTCATACTGTCATGTAATAGTTAATTTTTAGATTGGTAATAATATTTCTCTCCATGTGTCAACATGGTATTAGAGCGGGGAAAAAAGGAAAATGGGGAGCGGTATTATTTCTGCTCAACAAGCTTAAGGACACCGTTTTATAGGTTATATAGATTTTTTGTGAGACATTTTTTGCGCGCTTTCCGTGTCAGACTGCCATCTTCTCATGAGCCCTGTTATTCACGAGCTCTTCCCTTCGCATTTCACTTTTGCTTACGAGCTCTTCTCCTCCTATGACTCGCAAGACTTGCTCTTTCAAGCACTGCGAGCTCTACCTGCGATCATGATTTCTTCCTCTGTGAGCTCTACCTGCGATGATGATTTCTTCCTCTATGACTGCAGTCAACACCATATCCTGGATGACAGAGGCGAAGGAGCTGGAGAAGGAGATGACGACCCAGGAGGAGGTTGCAGAGGAGGGGGAAGTGAGCTTAGGTGAGGCTGGAGAGAAGGCTGCGGGGAAGGAGCATGGAGGAGGAGAAGCTGCAGGGTGATCATCATCACACCTGTTCCCCCTGAATTGCTGCTACCTGGTCTTGATCAATTTGATCATATCCTTCTCATAGTTCTGATAACACTTGTATCCTTCTCCTCCTGTCCTCTGATACCAGATCATATCTTTTTCCTCCCCCTTTTTGACTTCTGTAAATAGTCAGGGAGGTTCTAATCTTCTGCTCCCCCTTTTTGAATATAGATAAGCAGCAGTTGAACCACTTGAGAGTGCTGGAGGAGTGCTGGACTTGCTCCACCCTCAACTGAATTATCCTCTATCGTATTTCCTGTTAGACAATCTAGTCTATATCAGTCTGGATAGTATTTGATCATGATACCACTGAAGGTATACCTTTTGAAAAGTCTTCATTCAACTGAGGAACAATTCCACCCGCAAGAAATAAGATAATATACAATTGTGGCCATGAAGAATTGACGTGGGAGCGTGAGCAAACCATGCGAGAAGAATTTCATGTACAGCTCTCATATAACCTATTCACCTATTTACAGTTTCTAATTTCTTATATATATGATTCATATATGATATTTTGATGTTCTAATATTCATGGCACACCGCTCCTATTTACATGCACCTATTTTGATATTCTAATATCCCTGCCATTAAAGAAGTTAACATCTTCAAAGATGACATTGTTACCAGTTTCAGAATTCGAAGGGTATTTGAATTTTTGTGCAGTGATCAAACGACATACTTCTCTAAAATCTTATAAGTGACAAATATGAGTTGTGCAATGATCTTTCTAGTGTCTCCACCCTTCAATAAAATAGTGTTCCTAAGTATGTCCTGCACCATGTACGCATCATGAGTGGGAGTGGCTGTGGAATGGATCCGTGTCTTCGTTGTAGTTCCATGGAGAAATATATTCGTCTCGACGACAGAATAAAAAAAACAACACGACGCCAAGCCTACACAATGATATTATCGAGTACAACACGATGATATGGACCCGCACCTGACGATATCATCGACACAAACGCGAGTCCTATGGGTTTGAATGATTGCGATTTCTTCTTTCTGCCACACTCGATGATTTCTACAATTCTGACGAGCTCCTTCCTACGAGTTATGAGTGACTATTTTAGCAATTTCTGCGTACAATATCGCCCACAGGCTCCATCATTGTACGTGCATACTGTGACACCGCCATCTATTAAGGTATTATTTAAACGCGGCGACATAATAAGTTGTGTCGAATAATTTTAGTAAATATGAAATTAATAATAACATAATGGTAATATAGATAATTTCCCATGATTCCAGTTGGTGAAGAGGAGATTGAACGAGTGGTTCAATAGTGACTCACACAAATAACGATTGCACATGTCACTAAATGCCGGAAGTGGCGCTTCCGTTAAGAAGAGAAGAACAACACCGTAACCATTCCTCTCCCACGTGAAACCAACGGAAGCCGATCGATGCACTGCCTCCAAAGAGTCCAAATCTCCTCCGTTTTTTGTGATTTCTTCTTCTTTTGAAAGGTAATCCCTTCCTCTCCACTCTTGTTTATTTTGTGAAGTTTTTGCATGGATTAAGTAGAGCCGAAAGTCTAGGGTTTGATTTCTTGGAGTTCTTTTGATTATTTTCTTCTTAAAAGTTTCTAAAATGACTTCGCATGTCCTAGTTCATGATTTCATGCAATTTCAATGAAACCCTAGTTGAAGAAATGTTGATTTCAAACTTTCTAAGTGTGACTAGTGTTGGAAAACGACTTCTAGAATATGTACCTCTCATTTGGAGCAAAAATCCATCCCCATGGCATTAGGGTAGCAATCAGTTCTTGGGGATTTTGATCTTGTGTTGTGTAAATAAATAAAATGTTTTATTTTTTTGCACATTTCTTTTTATACTATGTCCTGAATTTATGATCGCTGAATGTTTATACTTGGCGACTTTGATGATAAAAATGTATAATGTATAATTGATATGTTAAATTGTGGCGGTAGCCTAAATAAGGGGGCCGTTACACATACTGTGAGCTCCGTTTTTCTTGCGAGCCCTAACAATGTCCGAGATTTGTGTCTCTGCTATGGTCCTAACTCGGTGGTGGCCGGAGGTGGAGATGATGATGGTGGAGGGTACCGTGGAGCCGGAACCGCGGCTGCCTAGGCGGGGTTGCTTGTTGGAGGAGAGAGCCACCAATATCTCTGTTATGGTCCTAACTCGGTGATGGCCTGAGGTGGAGATGATGATGGTGGAGGATATCGTGGAGCCGAAATCGGGGCTGCCTAGGCGGGGTTGCCCGTTGGAGGAGAGAGTCACCAATATCTTACAACAAGGGACAAGGAAACTAGAACTTCATTTTATAACCCCAAACATACAATGCTCATGCCTTTATATAAGCTACAAGATGACTCTTACAATTCCTAATCTCTCACCTAAAGATAATAATAATAATAAAGATAAAAGGGCTCGGTGCTCGAAATCCGTAACTACTCACAACAACCCATAACACTTAACAACCCATACATAATACATGATTTGTAACTTCTCACCCGTCCTCCAGAAAGAGTTTGCCTACAAACTCTATCCGACGTCCTCGTCGTTAGAGTCCTCGACGCGTAGGTAGAAAAGCTGGGTGCACCTGTGGCCACGAGTGTACTGCTCGTCGCATTTAAAACATAGTCGCTGGACGCGTCGTTGCAACATCTTAGCCCGAGATAATCGGCGGACCGGTGGAGTTGGAGGACCCTCAATACGGCCCTGTTGAATGATGTTGGTGGCAGGCGGGTAGGCCTCCTGCGCTAGTTGGAGGCGACGATCGCAGAGCTGGGCCAGACTCATAGCAGTCAAATAAGTCTGGAGGGGCCTCAAACTCGACGTCCAGGCGTAGGCGCTCACGAAGTCCGGCAATGAAAATGTCGACCTGCATATCCAGGGCGAGGGGAACATGTGCCAAGAGAAGTTAAAATTGTTTCAGGTACTCGTCCGCGTCCCCCGTTTGTCGTAGAGATGTGAGTTCGTCGAAGGGGTTGCTGTGGATACTGGATAGGAGGACCGAAATGCAAGTTGCATAGGCGTTTGAAGTCGTTCCAGAGCAGATTCGGTCGGTCGTTGAGCAGTCGAGAGGCCCACAAAACAACGGAGTCGAGCAGATGAAAAGATGCTAGATGGATCCGATCTTCTGCCGGAGTTTGTTGGTGGCCGAAGAATTGCTCACACTTGGTGAGCCAGTTCAAGGGATCACTTTTCCCATCATAGGTTGGAAATTCCAACCTGGTGTAGCGTGGTACATTCGTTACGTCGGGGTGCGGGAGGACTGACGGCGGCGACTCGTGGACGGTCAGGGGAGTCGAGGCAGTGTGGAAAAGTGGTTATGCCTGACTGCTGCTGGCATGATCATGTGTCGGGGCGGTAGACAGATCATTGATGCGCTTGGAAAGCGCAATAATGACCTCCTGTTGACGGTTCCCGAGAGCAGTGTGCGCACCTTGTTGCGCTCTGACGGCCTGGAGCATGGTCAGAATCTGATTGAGTTGTTCAGATGAGTCACCCATAGTGTGCGTGAAGGAGCAAAAAGAAGAACGGGTGACCAGACGATGGGATCGTGCCGAGTCGGAAGACTGGGAGTGACCACGGGAGCTGCGGTGACGGCCAATATTGGCACTAAAGGAGATGGGCCTGCTGAAAAAAATAATAATTTGTGGCTTGGAGAAAGCCGAACACGGCGGTTTTAAACTTAGAGTGGGGCTGCTGGTGTGGAGAGGGGTGGGGCCCATTGCCAATTAAAAATTGATGTGGGAGGGCTCAAAGCAGTGACAGCGACAACCAACAAGAATTAATAAAAAGAAAAAGAAAATGGGGCTCGATGTAGCGCCGCAGGGCGGGGGGGGGGGGGGCTCGAGGACGGAAGACGCTGGGCTCAAGTGCACAGAATACTCAAAGCGATGGCCTGGTGCAGAGGCGACGACGAAGACTTGCAGCCGACGCGGGACGGGAGCAACAATCCTGGGATGGAGATCTACATAGGCCGGTGTCGGGATGGTGTTGTGGGGAGTAACGCCGGTGTGCGCTGGGGCTAGACCGGCTGCGAAGTCGATGATGAAGGCGACAACACGGTGCGGGACGGAAGCCGCGATCCTGGGATGGAGATCGACGAAGGCCTGGCACGGTGCGGAACGCTGGTGTGCGCTGGGGCTGGACCGGCGACAGCGGGTTGCAGTTTCCGATTGGTGGTGTCGAGCAGGGGAGGCAGTGGAGGGAAAGACCAGCGGACTTGGAAGGTGCGGGGAGATGATGTACAATGGTTGAATCAGCGGAGAAGATGATCCCGCGAGGAGGGAATGTAGTGGAAAAAAAGGCAAGCAGCGGAAGGACCGAGTCGAGGAAGGAAAGGCTCTGATACCAAGTTGTTATGGTCCTAACTCGGTGGTGGTCGGAGGTGGAGGATACCGTGGAGACGGAATCGCGGCTGACTAGGAGGGGTTGCTCGTTGGAGGAGAGAGCCATCAATATCTCACAACAAGGGACAAGGAAACTAGAACTTCATTTCATAACCCCAAACAAACAATGCTCATACCTTTATATAGACTACAAGATGACTCTTGCAATTTCTAATCTCTCACCTAAAGATAATAATAATAATAAAGATAAAAAGGGATCGGTGCTCGAGACCCGTAACTACTTATAGCAACCCTTAACACATAACAACCCATACATAATACATGATCCGTAACAGTCTCCAAGAGCTCCGACTTCTGCAAGCTCCTATTTTCTTGCGATCTCTTTCCTATTGTTCCCATTCTCCTCTAAATGGCAGGCTCCTCAGAGTTCGGTTTTCAGACTCCCTCTATTATTTCAAATCCTCCCGAAAAGTATTTTTGTGAACTCATGATCCCTTTAGGCCCCTTTGGATTACAACTGTATCTTTGCACAACTCCCATTATCTTTAGTAGTTCCGTGCGACACAACATGGGATTCACAGTCATCATCTATATCGGTACATTGATGGGGCCACGGTTCAACCTCCAAGTACTCACCTTGGCGGAAGTATGACATTGACCTATGGTCTTATGGCCACTCCACTATCCCCCCTTTGTTGATCATAATTTTTTGCTTACGGACTTGTCTTTTGTGATATGGACTCGGGCACGCGAGACTTATTCTCAAATTTGTAGCTCTATCCAAGTGTACGAGCTCACTCAGTGGCTCCTCGAGCTCAAACAAGGCTCCTGTACCGTTGCCGCGTATTTCTTTATGTTTGAACGCCTCTACCAAGAACTAGACTACTTGAGGACTTCTCTCCCGCATACACTGTTGATGCTCGTGCATTAAAAAAAATCAAGGAGGGCCGTTATCATCTCCTATTTCTTATGGGCTTTACTATGGAATTTGACATGGTTCACATGCATGTTTTGAACCGCCAACCTATTCTCTCTCCTCCGCAATCCTTCAGCATGGTCTTGGGTGATGAGGATCATTGATACTCTCTCAATTTTGATAGGGGACCTGATCGTTCCGTCTTTGCTGGCATTGGTCGAGTCCCTCCTTCCTCTACACCTTTTCGGATGTGCGATCATTGTGGCAAATGGGGCCATGTACGGAACTCCTATTTTCGCTTCTGTCCCCACCTCGCCCCTTAGCACAAAGGTAATGGAGGTCGTGGCGGTTCTCGCCATCCCAATCCTCCTTCAACTCATGCTACTGAACCCAATTCCGGTCAGCTTCTATCCGACGGTCTCTCCACAGATGAGTGGGACGCTTTGCATTGTTTAGTACGCTCCGAGAGAACCTCTTCCACTGATGTGTTCGTAACCGCCGGTATGCTAAGCGCCCAATATGCCTCCGCCACCCCCTTGAGTGGATCGTTGACTTTGGTGCGATTGATCACATGACTGAGGCATCTTCCGGTTTCATCTCTTACATCCCTCTCAGGGTGTGATAAAGTTATCACCGCCAAAAACTCTCTTCTATTGCTGGCAATGGAACCATCTTATGTTCCTCTACCATGCTCCTCATATCGGTTTTACTTGCTCCTACATTTCTTCACAATTAATTTACAATTAGTCATCTAACCACATCCTTAAATTGCTCATCAATTTTCCTCCCTGATGGTTGTGTTTTTCAGGATCTGGTAATGAAGCAGTGTATTGGCAGTGGTAGGAACTACGGGGCCTGCACATCTTGGACCATCCACCTCCTTAAGCTCTCTTAATTATTCTTTGCCCCTTTACTGCGTATGTGCGACGGTGGCACCGTCTTGGACACCCCTCCATCAACTATCTTTGTAACGGCTCGGCTACACCGCCACAATTAAACCTTACATTGTTACATTTATGCTCTTATAAGTTTATGCTATTTTTTATAAAAAACATATTACACTACCCAATTTAGGAGTAGAGAATTGAACACTGCATCATATTAAGAGGCGCAAACCATCAGCACTATACAAACTCAAAAGCCAAAAGATACAAAGTATATCACATTAATGCATCAGTACATATACACGACGCTAGCTATCCACATAAACATTCTACATTGATTGCCATCTAGTGTGTACAATATACACCAAAAGGGGGTCATCATTATACACTAACACTACACTTCTCTAAACCTCTAGTTCTTGTCCCATCTATAAGGGTCCTTTCTTGCCCACTTCTCATCGTATTCGTCCAACTTCTACCGCAACGTAGTAATAACTAACACCCAGGGCCAATACTTGGCCTCCAACATCTTTTGCTTTCCTTCTGCTGACAACTTACTGGTGTCCTCGTCGTTGTCCTTGTTTAACTTCTAGAAATGTTAAAATATAAACGATTAGTCATCTAAACATGACTAAGTGAATTTATACCTCTCGAAATGTCCTCTTTTCAAAAAGGAAACAAGTTAGCACAGTAGATGTATATGTATCTATTGAACATGAATAGCTAAGTAGAATAATTCTATTCTATCCAACCCTCAAATAGTTATTGGGGAGATTAAATGGTTAAGTTGATTCTACCCACATGTAGGAGCTGACATAGGCTCAAGAGCTTATTTATTAGCAAGTTTTCTAAATTTGAGAATTTTAACTATATGGTTATTTTCTCTTTTGAGAGAGTAGCACTGTGAGAGTGGTTGCCCTCAATTCCTCTGCTGAAATTGATCCGGTATGGGGATATTTATCCCATGCTCGGTCTAGGGTTTGGATTATCATCGATCCTTTGCCGTCTGGAAAGAAATTCGGAGCGGAAGAGCCGCCGGAGCCAATCCGAAAGAAATCGCGAGGAGCCGCCCTTCCTGTTCGCGTGAGAGGTCGCTGCCGCCGCCCAGTGCGCCAGGAGTCGCCAGATCCTGTGAAGGCTAGGAGGTGTCACCTCCTTCTGTTGTCTACTGCTCCGTGAAGGAGGTAGGGATGATTGGTGCCTCCATTTCAAAGGGGCAGTGTCGCCGTGGGGAAGGAAGAAGAGACAATCGGCACTTGGGCTTGCTCTAGGGTTTGTGGAGGGTGGAAGGGGGCTGTCACCGGTAGTGCAGCGGTAAGGGCTTGGTGTCGGAGGCATGCACACGTGGAGTTTGTCTCGACAGAGTTTTTCTCCGGTGGTGGCTGCGGTTGGTCGTCGTCCGACGACAAAGGTTCGTGTGCGAACCTTGTGCGTCCTTTGTTCAGCGGACTGCAGTAAGTATCTATGTTGTCAAGGCGCCGCCTAGGCGCGCCTGAGGCGCTGGGCGCAGCCTGCCGCGCCTCAGCACGACTGAGGCGGGCGATGAGCGCGCGCCTTACAGGCTCCCAGGCGCACCAATGGCACGCCTGAGCCTTTCAAGGTGTGTTTTTTTCAATTTTTTTTGAAATGAGCAAAAACATGATCTCAAACACACCCGAGGCACCCCTAGGCGCACTTGGGCGCCCGATTCGCCGAAAATGAGCGAATTGGGCGCCCAATTCGCTCAATTTTCTTTTCCCCCCATTTTTGCGCCTCACGTGCCTCAGGCGCGCGCCTGCGCCTTGCGTCATGCGCCTTGGCTTCAGGGGCCCTTTGCGCCTCGGTGCGTCTTGCGCCTTTGACAACATAGGTAAGTATTGTTCTATCTCAGCACGTGGAGGTGTTCGATTTCACACGTGGTGTCCTTTATCAGATCTTGTATTTCTCCTGCTGTTGTTTGTATTGATATATATATATATATATATATATATATATATATATATATATACTAGCATCTTCGAACGGGCTTCGCCCGTTCTCGATGCGGCGCTGCGGGCTTCGCCCGCTTGACATCAAGGCGGGCTGCGCCCGTTCTCGAAGCGGCGTTGTGGGCTACGCCCGCATCAAGGCGGGTTGCGCCCGTTCTCGAAGCGGCGTTGCGGGCTACGCCCGCATCAAGGCGGGTTGCGCCCGCATCCAGGCAGGCTGCGCCTGCCTATGAGCAGGTTTAAATCACGATAGACGACGCTCGTGGAAAACTCTAAGACTCAAATCATGCTCCGCCCCTACGGCCATGCACGATAATACCCGATCGGCGATGGCGGGCTTCGCCCGCCCCTCGACGGACTTTGCCCGCAACATATACATATGAGTACTCAAAATGACCGTAAAAATATATAAATTAAGATTATAATTTTATTTTATAAAAAAATGTACAGTTTGACTTAAAGAAATTTATTTCTTTACCTCTCTCCAAATTCCTCTCTCTTCCTATTTCTCTCCTTTCGGCCCTCTTTTCTTCCACCATTAACCTCTACTTCTCTCCCCTCTCTCTTGCTCTTCTCTCCAACTTTTTTCAACGGATGATATTAAATTTTGAGAAGATCTAATGACTTAGATTGAAAGTATGATGTGCTTTTAAATATCTATATTGCTTTATATATACACACACACACACACACACACATACACACATACTGCGTGGTTGGCTGTTCATCAGCGTGCTTGCCGTTTATTATTATTTGTGTTCTTGTTATCCTGGTCTTTCGTAGCTGTTCCTGTGGGTGCCGTACCTCGGTCCCTAACATGTTTCTCTTCCTATATGTATAATCTTCCAACAGTTGTGTATTTTTTGGTTTCATGCATACATATCTAATCTTCTCATTAATAAAAAACAATATGTACTTTTGTAATACTGTTTATCCCCCCATGTGCAGCTTTTAGTGGAGCAGCAAATTTGCATTTAGTTTCTGCAGCAGATTCATACATTCAGGTCCGTACCACTTCTTTAAAATACAATCCTTTAAAATTATGTAGTTTTCAGTGTCATCCAAAAAACAGGCGATGCTCGCAATTCCAATTGTTTTTTTGAACTATTTATCTTATAATTTAATGAAAACAATGATTAACCTCAAACTGTTTGACTAAAAGTTATCATTCTTATTTCTAGGCACTTCACATTTTAGTTACCATACATTCTTGCTATAAATAGTTGAGTCTATATATGCATTTGTTATAAATTTTCTTTATTTTATATTTAAGCACCATAATAATGTTCCCTAAATACCGTACTTCACCCTTTTTTACATGCTAGATTCGAGGGCTTGCATGGCCTGCAATTCTTGTTGGAATGGTTGCTCAAAGTGCTAGGTATTCATTTGTTCACATATTCTCACCTCTTCACTGGTTAATTTATTTTGCATTTACTCTTTTTTGATGGTGTTTCTTTGAAAAATAAATATAAATGTGTTATTCTTTTTAGATAACATTATGCATCTTGACTGTTTGTTTCTCTAGCAGGCACATGATTGAAAAAATTCAGCCTAATTTTGGATTGATAAGTTATGAATCAAAGCGTTTTAATAACTGGAATGTGGAACTACAGTCTCTTAAAAATAACAGTATGTTTTGGATGTCATTGGTAGCTAAAGGCTATTAAATTATGTTTGGATTAAAATAAAAGTACGAGATATAAATTCGCGAGATACCCGCGCCTAGCTTCCGAGAATAGTTCTCTTGAGGCCCCTCACCGAATGGGAGATAATCCTAGAAGACTCAAGATGAAGGAAAGACTCTCCTCCACTCCCTTATATAGGCAAGAATGGGTATATAACACTATTACAAAAATGCACTAGGGCTATATAGGTAAATAGAAAGAGACATGGATGAGCTCGGAGAGTTGTATTTGTAAGCACCTTCGACATCAATCATGTCCTTGAGGGCTCATTTGTGAGTTGATGAGTGCAGATTCTTGCAACAAAACATATGCCATGTGGATGAAGGTATAGATACTCTTGGTGAGATAAGCACTGAAGTGGTGGTGGTCCCGTCGGTTGAGAAACTAACAAAGTTGGTGGTGGACAAATGAGCGGAGTTCCAGCTAAAGGTGGGGGATCTGGTTGAATGGAGTGGTTGCTGAGGTTTGGTATGTTGCAACAACTAGTGAAATAGCCGGGCAGAGGAGGATGGGCCTCATAATATTGCTTGTTAAGACAAAAAGTTTGCTCCATGGATTGAGAGAGGGTTGATGGGTTGTGGACATGAAGGTGCACACAAATGTAGGATTACTGACCCGCTAGGAAGTACCTCAGTTAATGATCCAGGGAGAGACCAGTGATTTGCGTGGCGACCTCGACGTGATATAATCCGCAACACCGTCAGATTGGAAAATAGAACTGATGTGCTCGTAAGCATTGCCAACTTGACGTGTGTCATAGTAGAAAATAAATTTCTCGTGAAGTGTGGGCCATGATGGATCAATTATATTGTGGCACGCCTAATGCATCCCGCGGGTCGCCATGAGGTTCTTCTAATTGGTATGGTTGAACTGGAGATCGAAGAACTGTTCGTTGTGGGAGATTCAACCATGAGAGTTTGTGACGTCGAACACCAAAATCTCAATACGGTGGAGGTGAGCCTAGTGACTGTCTCGGAAGGGATTTAAGAACCCTATGTAGTCAACAATCGGTCCTTAGGGGGGCGACGATGGACGAGGGGCGGAGGTGCTGGTTGACGGGAAATGGTTGCAAGTTTACGGAGGAGTGCTGGATCTTCTATATGGTCCAGACAAGTGGAAGGTAGAGTTTGAAGAAATTTTTGCTGGTGCGAATGGCCATTGGTCGGATCACAGACATATGATGAAGGTGCGGGAGAATGAAAATGATGGACGAAGGACTACTGAATAAAGTGCTACTGAGAGCCGATGATGGGAGCAACACATAAGTCGATCTTTGTAGCCGGAGGAGCCGAATCTGGAATCAACGTCGAGGTCGATCTAGAATCGACCTGGACTAGGCGTCATCAGAGCCGAATGATGAATCATGGACGACTTATGTCTAAGAGTGATCAAGTAATGCCAATTCAAGGAGCTGACTACATTGCTGTGTGTGAAATGGAGATGATGTCAATTTTTTAATATTCTGGTATTGAGAGCACTTAACTTTGGCGGACACTTTAACCCATCTTGCTCGTTTGGAGTTACCCTTTATTTCGGGGGTGTGGGTGGTGGTTGAGCGGTTAACTGTGAAGGTACATGACTAGATTTGTGGTCGTTCAATCGTGATTATGATTGATAGTGACGTCAATCACAATTTTTCTCCAACAATCTCTTGGCCAACCTTATAGTTGATGCCACCTACCATATTAAAAAACCTCTGTTTGGGTGATGATCTCCGTTCAACCTCCTTGGGATGCTGCTCGTAAGTGCTCTTTGTTTTAGGCTATTTCTCCTTCACATCAAATTTTTATGTGTTACGCTTAGGCATGATGTATATTATCCTTATAGTCGCGTGACTGCGGACCCTGGATAAGGTTCGTATAGATGGGTGTGCCTTGATGATAATATTCACAGTCAACACCGATCATCTCGTTAAGGGCGATGTTTCCTTCGCTCGTTCGCCCGCTAGTTTGCCTCCCATTCTACTCACTGGCGAGCAAGAGTTAACTTCACTCCTATGGCATATCGTCTACGCTTTCGTATTCACGAGAATCGTCACAGATTTACCAGAGTTATTGATTCTTTTACAGGAGTACCTAGAGGTTTTTGGCTATCCCTCATGCCTTTCCTTGCTGTTTCCTGACCATTGCAAAAAAACTCCAACTAAACATAACACCGATCTCTATATGGCCACACTGGCGGTGCCATGCCTGAATGGGTGAAATTAAGCATTTAACCACTAAAATACTTGTGTGTGTGTGTGTGTGTGGGGGGGGGGGGGGGTATTATATACCTGAACTCGAATGCCTTATATAATCTATTCCTTCTTGTACGCAAGATAGATGATAGTTGTCGTTTCTTTGTGGATTACTAAAAAATTCAATCAGGTTACAGTTCGAGATAGATTCCCGATCCAGTGATCTAATAGCTTCTTGATGAGTTACATGGCGCCCAATGCTTCTCCAAGCTTGACCTTCGCTCTGGCTACCACAAGATTCAAATGCACTTGGACGATGGGGCCAAAATGACCTTGTGCACACATGATGACCAACACGAGTTTTTGTTCATGACCTTCGACCTTACCAAAGCCCCAATCACCTTCTGCCTCATCTATATAAGTTTGTGCTCTTTTTTAACTACTTGATCTACAGTGCTTTGCGGCTTTATCATCTGGACACTTGCACACAATTCTAAACCTTTTACACCTTCATCAACTATGGGTGAACCATGACAAATGCTCCTTTTGCAGTCCATAGCTCGAATATTTTGGTATTGCCATCTTCAATGGAGGGAGTAGCTATGACCATGTAAAGGTCTCCGTGGTGCTGAAGTGGCCCACACCAATCTCTATCCGCACAGTTTGGTCTTTCTGTCCATCACAAGTTACTATCGACGATTCATTTGCCATTTTGGGGACCTTGCCAAGCCACTTGCGGCCTTACTTTCGAAGGACTTCGTCAACTTCTTTCAGCGAACAACACTTGCTCATTAGGCCTTCCAGTCATTCCAGCAGGCCCTGGTCACCGCACCTGTACTCACCGTGATAAAGTTTACAAAGTCCTCTATCATGAAGTGCAGTGCCTCGATAGCATATATTAGTGCAATGTTAATGTTGGAAGGGCGGTTGTTGCCTTACTTCAGCAATGCCTGATTGATGAAGGCACTGACCATGTTAGATTACGAGATTGAGCTTCACGCACTCATCTTGTCTGGTCACCATTGACAACCATATTTGCTGGGCGACCATTTGTTGTCCGCACTGACCATCAAATATTGCAATATCTTCTCGAGCTGAAGATGACGCCGCTTGACCGACAATTGCGGATAACCAATCTACTTGGCTACAATTTTTCCATTTATCACAAGACGGGCACGTTAAATGCAACAATAGTTCTCTTATTCCGTCAGTGGTAGATGTCACCATTTGCACTATTTCTCACCCGCATTGGCTTGATGTCGATTGCATTCTTACAAAGTTCCGTCAAGACAATCATTACACCAATATCATTGCGATTCTCCACCTCGATCCTTCCTACATACCACCCCACCTCTCTATGGGGCCCATTTATATTATCAGGACCTGACAATGGGGCTCTACTCTTTGATCTTTGGTGGCCATGCTGGTGCAAATGTCATTGCGATGCTCCACCTTGATCCTTCCTACATACTACCATACTTCTCTGAGGCCTATTTATATTATCTGGATCTGGTAGTGGAGCTCCACTCTGTGATCTTTGGTGGACTGTAGGTGCATTTTAGACCTACCGCCACTTAGCTACCTCTTTGTATTGGGGTCGAATACTGAATAAATTACAACACTTAGTGATCCACTGCCTGCTCTGCCAGAAGGCCAAGTACCAGACTTGAGCCATGAATAGGCTTCTTCAGACTTCATTTGTTCTAGAGTATGTGAGGATATTGCGATGGACTTCATTACACGCTTGCTTCGGTCGCACGATGTTAACTAAATCTTTGTGATTGTGGCTTGTCCAAGTATGACTACTTTGTTCCCTTCTCGGCACTGACCGTGTATATGGTTTTCTTTTGATCAATGGTCTTCCTCCATGAGTTTATCCTCTCGATCATCAACGATGTGACCCAATCTTCATGATCCTATTCTTGCTAGAGTTGTTCAAGATCCATGACACCATCTTTGTTTGAGTTCTGCGTACTATCCTCAAACGAATGGTCAAACATAGGTCCTGAACCACACGTAGGAGACATATTTACACTATTTTTCAATCGAGCAACCACGCTACTAGGTGATGTGGATTCCTTGGTCTGAATTTTCATTCAACTCGTCCTTTCATATGGATGCACAAACTTGTCCATTCCAATTTGTGTACGACCGTGCTCGCTCGCTCATTTCCCACTTCTTACCTGGAGAATGCTCATTGGCAAGGAATCTTGCTGACCTAGATAAGTCCTTACACAAGCTCAAACACAACTTGCTCCATGCGCAACAACACATGAACCGCAAGGCTAATAAGCATTGTCGTGGCGTTGCTCTTGGACTAAGTAATTTATTCTGTCAAAGTTCATCCACATCAACAAACCATAATATAGATGTGCTTCTATCTGGTTCTCTGTTTTAGTTTCTGTGGGACATTCTGGATTCTTGAGTGCATTGATGGGCAGCGTGCCATCTACAACTTCCCTTGCTCAACAACATCCACCCAGTCTTTCATATTTAACATATGCGTATTGTGGTGGGTGATCACCTAGTTGAGGATTCACTACCGTCTCTGTAACGGTCCGAAGTCCGTCACAATTGAATTTCTATTATTCGGAGCAGGTTTTCATAATTGTATAACGTATCAAATTCAGTGTAAAACATAAGAGAAGTACCAGGAGACAACATAAAATAACTTTCATTTATTAAAGCATAAGATACAACATGCAACATGCCAGAGGACAGAGAAAATGATGATTAAAACAAACTATGACATATATACAGGATGAAACAAATTCTAAAATAAACTATCACAAAAAATCTAACCCATACTCGAATCACGTCTTCCCTTTACTGCTTTTCTGCCTTTGCTGGCAACCTCCTAGCGGGGCCTGGTATGCTGACGGTCTGATCCTAAAAAGAGAAATCAACATTTAATTAGTTTAGAAAACTAAGTGATGCGGAGCAGAGAAAAGGACCTGCAGTAGAGGACGAGTTTTGGGCCCGTTCGGGGCTGATTGGTGACTTTCCATATATGACATGACCGGATTGACAATCATACTCCGAGGATGTGTTCGGATTGATGTTGCGAGTCAAAATCATATGCTACTTTATTATTTTTGGTTTAATTTAGTGTATTTTGAGTGGCCCTGCCTCCGACCAATCATAGTCGTTGAAGGTGGGATGCCCTAGTCTTTGTTTTCTTATAAATAGATGAGTAGGGGCTGGTTTTGAAGGCATTACAGAATTTGGAGAAGAGAATTCCCGGATTCCCACGATCATCCCACGTTGCCGACTCCGTGGAACCCTAGGTGACGACTCCTAGGTGTGTATCTCCTTCCCCAAGATTTGCCCTAACCCTAGGCTTCATTTTCCCCTCCCAAACTCCCTCCCGCAGCCCCCTACAGCCCCAAAACCAGCCACGTTTTCCTGTCCAGAAAAATGATGTTTCTATTCATTTCTACTGTGTAAAAATGAAATTCACTATTCATTGTATATAGTTTTTTTCCCTTACCTGAAGCCGCCGGCCAACAACAGTCCGCCGCCCCATTTCTCCCCCTTTTCTCAGCCGCCCGCCTAGGCTCATTTCCCCTGCTTTTCAGCCAATGCCTGAGGTTTTTCCCCCTCCAACCACCCTTTTTTCCCTGCTGGAAGCCTCTGTCAGGCTGTCCAGCCCCATTCCAGCCGTCGCCAGCCCCCTCCACCCTCCAGGACCACCACCGCTCCTCCCCCTTGCCTCCCTCTGGACGCAAGCCAATTGCCGCCCCTCCCTATCCCCGTGGAACCACCCAACTCCCCCAACTTCAGATCTGTCCAGATCTGGATTTATCAGTCCAGATCCATCCCGCCAGCTCACTCCTCACCACATCTACTGCCCCGACCCCTTCCAACACATCAGATTCATCCCCTCCTCGCTCGAATCCATCTCTACTTGACCCAATCTATTCATTTCTGGCCCGGTTCCGCCTTCCACCGCCAAGGACAGCCACCTCCAATATTTCCACGCCACCGGTTCCACACTCGATCGTCGTACACGCATCTCCGACTCCGGATTCTTCAGTGCCTTGGTCAACCCACTATTTGGTGAGATTTTGTTGTACTGGATTATTATTTTCAGCATATTTAAATTGGATTGTGTCTCGTACTTATTTTGAATATCTTGCATGATAGTTGTTTTTTAGATTATTATTGTGATTTGCAGGATTTATTCGCTGCGCGCTCTAGCTTTGACCCTCTACGTGGAGAAAACCCTAAGCTTGTTTTCGCCCTAATTAACTACTTTGCCTTGCTTTGAATATTCTAAGTGGGATGTGAAAATTTATTATCTAGCAGTTGCTTAATCCGTCGGGCTTTGATAACATGTAGGGTTAGGTCACCGATTTTCCGCCGCCTATAAATTCGTCCTGCGTCACTAAGACTCAGCATCAATATGAAAACACAGACTCAACATCAATATGAAAACACAGACTCAACATCAATATGCAGTTATATATATAAACAAGTGTAGTAGAAACAGTAAGACAATACAGTAAGCAGGTAAAGTATTGTACAGTGAGCCAGTACAACAGAAATAAGCCATTTCAGGATCAAGTTCATTTTTTCTTTTATTTTTTTTCTTCGTATTTATATTCAATTCAGAATTTTTTTATCATATTTTGTTCTTCCAAAATGCCGAGGGTCATTCTCAGTTTTGTCAAAGATCTAGGACCGTCAAATTAATGCCCGATCTAGGGGGATCAAACTCGCAACATGCTTCCATGCCTCCTAGATTAGACAATTATGTTCCAATTCAGGGTGATCATACATACAACCTTTCTTGGAATCATCAAAATTCTGTAGGTGTTCTACCCCCCCTACGAGCCTGACCCTTTGTATTTCTATGTGTCGACACATACTCAGTTTCTTATTCTTTTTATATTAATTTTCAAAATATAAGAAATATTTATATAAATTTATCTTTAGAGTTTCTATTGCTTGCGAATACATGTTGCATTTTTTAGCGATTTCATATTTTCAATGATTTTAAAAACTTAAAATTTCTTCAATTCAATTCAATCAATATTCAGGTTACATGCAAGTATGTAGGTTAGAGTAATGTAATTCTACTTGTTCATATTTCAAAATAATTCAAATATATGTAATCAAAGTGGTAAAGACTCACCACAACTTTTCGTTTGCCCCTGTCCTTCATTGGGTTCTCGTCGCGTCTATTGCGGGACACCATCCTCTATTGTATCAAGGAAATCATTTATTTTAGGGTTGTGCATTTAAATAGCTACGAGTTTACTCCTAAGACAACCACAACTACCTATTAGGAGCTGCCTAAGGTCGGAAAGGCTTAAGGCGAATCTTGGAAAATGCCAAAAATTCAGATTCGGCCACTATTTAAACCAAATTTCAGCCACTAGACATGCAAATCAAGAGAAGGGAAAGATCAGATTTATGTTCAGATTAGCCTCGTGGTTTCAGCCACCAATGCCACCATTAAGAGCCTCTAATGGCAGCCAACACGATGATATATATAAACAACAAATAATAATCACTGCCAGTCCATGGCAGCACCCATCAACATCTCCCATCAAGAATCAAAGCAATCAAAATCAAATCATCATATAGTTTGATCACAATATACAAAACCAGCCCCCAATTTATCATCAGAACTGACAATAAAAGGTAGGAGAAGAAGTAGAGGGAGAGGGAGAGTAAGAAAATCTCAAAATAGTAAACCCTAAGTTCAGATATTCTCCTTTCAGCAGCTAACAAGAAGGAAGGAAATAAAAAGAGAAGGAGAAGAGGGGGAGAGGAAGCAGGCTTACCAGCAAAGAACCAAGCTTGAATTGACGATAACTCAGCACAGATCCGACCAGAACTGCAGCAATGTCACAAAAGAAGAAGGCCACAACCTTAATCAAGCTTTCCCAACCTCCTCGAGAAAGAAGAAGTGTTCCCCGAGCAAAGAGAAGAGGAGTCGAAGAAACCCTAGCGTTCTCGCTGCGTCTATCGCGGGACGCCATCCTCTGTTGTATCAAGGAAATCATTTACTTTAGGGTTGCGCCTTTAAATAGCTACGAGTAGACTCCTAAGACAACTACAACTACGACCTATTAGGAGCTGTCTAAGGTCGAAAAGGCTTAAGGTGAATCTTGGAAAATGCCAAAAATTCAGATTTCGGCCACTATTTAAACCAAATTTTAGCTACTAGACATGGAAATCAAGAAAAGGGAAAGATCGGATTTATGTTCAGATTAGCCATCCTCTGTTGTATCAAGGAAATCATTTACTTTAGGATTGCGCCTTTAAATAGCTACGAGTAGACTTCTAAGACAACCACAACTACGACCTATTAGGAGCTGCCTAAGGTCGAAAAGGCTTAAGGTGAATCTTGAAAAATGTCAAAAATTCAGATTTCGGCCACTATTTAAACCAAATTTCAGCTACTAGACATGGAAATCAAGAGAAGGGAAAGATCAGATTTATGTTCAGATTAGCCACGTGATTTCAGCCACCAATGCAACCATTAAGAGCCTCTAATGGCAGCCGACACGATGATATATAGATAGAAACAACAATAATAATCACTGCCAGTCCATGTCAGCACCCATCAACATCTCCCATCAAGAATCAAGGCAACCAAAATCAAATCAGCATATAGTTTGATCACAATATACAAAACCAGCCCTCAATTTATCATTAGAACTAATAATAAAAGGTAGGAGAAGAAGTAGAGGGAGAGTAAGAAAATCTCACAATAGTACACCCTTGTTAGAGAATACTAGAAAAAATGATGTATTGGCCCATTAACTTGGCCCATGTAGGATTTAGTGTTTAGTTCTACATTGTTTGTATAGCTAGATCTTACTCTTATCTCCTATATATTTGTACTCATAATCTTGGTATTCAAGAAGTATATACAAGGTTTGGATCTTTCTCTACATGGTATCAGAGGGATACAGTCCGACCTGTTCTTTTCTAACTGCCCGCTCCTCCTGCTAACCGGGCGGCTTGTTCTCCTGCTTATCCGCAGTGTCTTGCGGCCTCCTCCCTTTCTAATCGCGGCTTCCCGCGCAGTTACGTTTTTCTAGCCGCTCCTCTCTCTCTCTTCTCTCGTGGCTTCCACCTCCTCTTCCCCCCACTCCCTTTTATAAATCTCTCGGACACGTGGGGCCCTCTCCCCCGACTCACCGCGATCTGTTTCTCTACCCGTTTTCTCACCTCTCCCCTCCTCTCGCGCGACTTCCTATCTTAGTCGCTGCGCCTTCTCTTATTCGCGGCGGCTTTCCCATCCGCTGCTTGTAACGCATCTTGGTCGCGACATCTTTTCTTGTCGCTGGTGTGCTCATCGTGACCGTGCAGTCTTCCTTGTTTAGTCGCTGCGGTTTCCTTGCCCGCCGCGGCTTCCCTTCATGCTGTAGTTCCCATGTCGCTGTGTGCTTCTCGCGCGGACTTCTCTTAACCGCTGTGGCTTCCTTAGTCGATGCGGTTTCCTCTTTGCTTGTTCGCTGCGGCTTCTCTACCCGCCGCGGGCTCCGCATCTTGGTCGCGGCCTCTTGCCGCCGGTGTGTTAACACCGAGACCGTGCGGTTTCCCATATTCTCTCTCATGGTGGCCTCTCTTCTTTAACCGCTCCGGGTTGTTGGTTGCGGTCTGTCTCTATCCGCCTGGTCAAGTTCCGGTTCTTCTGGCCCCTTCTGCCTTCTGACCGCTGCGGCTAGGACTTCTCTCCTTCCGGCTACTTACCGTACGGCCTCTGTCTTCCCGCTGCAGCTTTGCTCTTCCTGCGGCTAGACCTTGTCTTTTGCTCCTATTGCGGTCTGCCTCTAACCGCCCATGTGTCTTTTCTTCTCGACTTGGCTGTTCGCGCGGTCTGCCTGCGGATTCTCGTTTATGACGCTATTCTTGTTACGGTCTGCTCCTTACCGCGCGATTTAAGTGACCTGGTTGCGGTCTTCTCCTAACCGCGCTGCCAGCTAAGGTTTCTTACCGCCGCAGCTTGTTTCTATCCGCTGAAGACAATCTCTTACCGCGCTGGTCGTGGACTTTCTTCCGCTGGTGCGTTGTCACCGTGACCGCTGCGGACTGTTCCTTGCAAGATGATCAGCTGTCCTCCGGGCTCTGTGGTGTTTATTTCTGATGGTGGTACCTCTTGCCTTGCTCATATCTCATCCTGGATTTTGGATTCCGGGGCCTCTCACCACATTACCTCACGGAAACCACCATAATATTTGAATTCCGTACATCCCAAGTTCATTACTGTTGCTAGTGGGGACACAATTCCCATTTCTGGCGCGGCAGATATTCACCTCACTCCCTCCATTACTCTTCGCTCTGCCCTTCATGTTCCGGGCTCTCCTTTCAACCTTCTCTCTGTTGGTAGACTCACTACTGACCTTGATTTTGATGTAATTTTTTCTTCCAACTTGTGTGTTGTGCAGGATCGCAAGACGCAGACTATCATCGGAAAAGGACATCTGTCGAGTGGTCTCTATATCCTCGACCTATTTCCCCCAACGGTGTTGTTCTCTATTAGCTTTGTTGATTGACTTCGACGTCTTGGTCATGTTCCTCCAAACATACCCAGAAAATCTCTCCCCGACGTGTCCCTTCAAGAGTTCACGTATGAGTCATGTATCTATGGGAAACATCATCGGTCTACATTCTCACCACATACTACTCGGAGTCCTGCTCCCTTTGATCTAGTACACTCCGATATTTGGGGACCTTACAAAATTGCGAGTGTTTTTGGATATCGTTACTTTGTCATATTTGTAGATGACTACTCACGGGTGACCTGACTGTATCTCCTTCGTGACCGCTCTGCTTTACCCAGTGTTTTCCGTAACTTTTTCATTGAAATTCGCAACTAGTTTTCCACTACAATTAAAACCCTCCGCACCGATAATGCCCGTGAATACACTAGTTATGCCTTTGGCCCTTTGCACACCTCTGTGCTGAGTTTGTGATCATCCATTAAACCTCCTGTGTCTATACCCCCTAACAAAATGATGTTGCTGATCGCAAGAATCGACACCTGCTTGAGGTCACCCGCTCTCTTATGATTCAAATGAAAGTTCCCAAACAGTATTGGAATTTTGCGGTTTCTACCGCCTGCACTCTTATTAACCGCATGCCTTCCTCCATTCTCAATTTTGCGGTTCCCTTCAATCTTCCTTTTCCCTCCAAACCTCCTTTCTCCATCACACCTCGCGTGTTCGGCTGCGTGTGCTTTGTTCATCATCTTGGCCCATCCACTGACAAACTTGCTCCACGTGCCAATAAATATATGTTTGTGGGTTACTCTCGGACTCTGAAGAGCTATGTTTGTTTTTCTCCCAAAGATCGCAAGGTTGTTGCTTCTGTTGATGTTACGTTTCTCGAAGATCAGCCATATTACTCTCAACCAGTCGATTCTCTACTTCCGCCACCTCTTCCGCGACCTGTTATACCTGTTTATTCAAACCTTCCACCGCTCCTTCCCACACCAATCCCACCTAAACCACCTACCCTTCACACACTAATCCCACCTAAACAACCTATCCTTCCCACACCAATCCCACCTAAACCACCTATCATCCGTATGTACACTCGATGCCCTTCTTCGTCTACTACCCTACGAGAGATGCCCTTCTCTAATGATGTTTTGCAGCCTGCGGATCCGGCAACATGTTCCACTGCTCACTCGATGGAAAACTATGTCTCTTTTCACCGCCTCTCTCCAGAACTCCGGAAAAATGCTCTTTCTTTATCCTCTATGTCCACCCCTAATTCTGTGTAGAAGGCTCTCCAACATCCTGGGTGGCGGGTAGCTATGAACGAGGAAATATCTACTCTTTGGGCAAACCACACTTGGGATTTGGTCCCGCTTCCTCATGAACAATCTTGCGTGGGATGTAAGTGGGTATTTGCCGTCAAACAGGGTCCGGATGCGACGGTTCACCGTTTGAAAGCTCGTCTTGTAGCTCGCGGCTTCACTCAACAACAAGGTATGGACTATGATGAGACTTTTTATCCAGTCGCTAAACTCAATACTGTTCGTGTGTTGATCTCCCTCGCTGTTCACCGCCACTGGCCCTTGCACTAACTGGATGTCAAAAATGCTTTTCTTAATGACGATTTATAGGAGACTGTTTATATGCAGCAACCTCCCGGGTTTGAGACCACGGGGGAGTCTCTTGTTTGTTGTCTGAAGAAGTCTCTTTATGCTCTCAAACAGTCTCCTCAGACATGGTTTGACAAATTTAGTAAGACCGTTAGTGCTGTTGGGTTCACTTGAAGTTCGGTCGACTACTCTCTGTTCATTCGTCATCGTCCAACGGGCACAGTAATTCTTTTGGTTTATCTGGATGATATTCTGATTACAAGAGATGATCTTTCAGGAATACGGATGATCAAACAACATCTAGCAACTGTGTTTCAAACAAAGGACTTGGGACGCCTTCAATATTTTCTTGGTCTCGAAGTGGCTCAGAGACCTGATGAGCTTGTGTTATCTCAGAGAAAATACTGTCTTGACTTACTTCATGATGCGGGCTATTCTGGATGCAAGTCTGTTGACACTCCCATGGATATCAATCACAAGCGTTGTGCTCCTGCCTCGGACTCTGATTTGCTCCGTCCGAATCCAGAGTATTATCGTCGTCTTGTGGGAAAAATGATATACGTCACTCTTACTAGACCTGATATATCATTTGATGTTGGAGTTGTCAGTCAATTCATGCATGAGCCACGTATCTCTCATCTTCAGGCTGTCGAACGTATTCTTCGATACTTGAAGACTGCTCCTGGACAAGGGCTTGTATACAAGCCCTCTTCGTCTCCCTTATCTCTGATTGCATACTCTGATGCTGATTATGCTGGCTTTTTGGATGACCGTCGTTCCACAAGTGGATACTGCACTTACTTTGGAGGACATCTTATTACATGGCGTAGCAAGAAACAGTCTGTGGTTGCTCGCTCATCTGCTGAGGCTAAAGTATCGATCTATGCCAGCTGCTGTGTCTGAGCTCACATGGCTTGAGGGTCTCCTTGATGATTTAGGAGTCAAGCTCTCCTCACCTGTAACTTTATTGTATGACAATCAAGCTACTATACGCATTGCCAAGAATCCGGTCTTCCATGAACGGACAAAGCATATTGAAGTTGACTGTCACTTCATTCAGGAGAAGGTTCAGTTGAAGAAGATAGAGTTAACACATGTTCCTGCCGCTCAGCAAGTTGCTGATATCCTCACCAAGGCCTTACCACGGCGTCTCTACTATCAGTTCTTGTCCAAGCTTGGTGCCTATGATTTGTGCGCTCCAGCTTGCGGGAGAGTGTTAGAGAATACTAGGAAAAATGATGTATTGGCCCATTAACTTGGCCCATGTAGGATTTAGTGTTTAGTCCCACATTGTTTGTATAACTAGATCTTACTCTCTTCTCTTCTATATATTTGTACTCATACTTGTTTTCTTGGTATTTAAGAAGTATATACAAGGTTTGAACCTTTCTTTACAACCGTAAATTCAGATATTCTCCTTTCTGCAGCTAACAAGAAGGAAGGAAATATAAAGAGAAGGAGAGGGGGGGGGGGGGGGGGGGAAGCAAGCTCACCATAAAGAACTTCTCGAATTGATGGTAACTCAGCACAGATCCAACCAGAACTGCAACAATGCCACAAAAGAAGAAGGCCACAACCTTAATCAAGCTTTCCCAACCTTGTCGAGAAAGAAGTTGTTCCCAAGCAGAGAGAAGAGGAGTCGAAGAAACCCTAGAGACTCTCAGCCCGCCGAGAGCTCCAGGCCGTGGAAATGAATGGTATCGGGAAAAAGAGTCAAATCATGGATAAATATAAGTCAGTATTCACATATTCAGCCCACCGCCTCATATAATCCAGCCTTAACCAAGGCGTAATCTAATGTTATATTAATCAACATTAAGAACCAGCCAAGTTAAGAATAACAGGCCAGCTAATTAGGGACCCCAAATAGCCAACAACCATCAAAATGAACCCAATCCACTCCCATCAAATGAATACATATGTATTTTGATAACTAAATTTAAAACAAAACGAGCATCGCAAAAACATCGGAAATCTCAAACATAAAAAATATCAACTGTGCGACATCGAATCGGCGTCAGATTTTTTCTTTTTCATCGCAGGGGAATTATTTCTATAAAAGTATTTGACATAAAATTTGGGTTCAGGTCTTATAGTCTCACATAGACACAAAGAAGCGAACCAAATGACCAAACTATTTTCTAGTAGTTGATCCCGTCTAAGGGTCTTTTCTCTGCTGATGCTACTTGGATGTGATGACTCTGTTCCCTTCACTCAGCCGGGATAGTCATTCTTCCTGGGCGGGTTGTTGATACGAATATGAATCTCGACATCCAGGAGGATACAATTGCGCGCATGTGAGCGCCACCGATCGTGCACGTCTATTTGCGCACGGCCTCGAAGGGTCTAAAAGAGAAATGGTATACGGTCTTTTAATGGCACGTATACTCCTATATAAAAAGGAAACAAAAATGAGTGGGCATCTTCTATCTGAAGAGTTTTGGAAGCGATTGATGCTGAACAGTGTAAGTAGCTCTGCCATAGTTCATTTTTTTATCATTTCAGCTGGCATTGCAACTTCCTTGATCATACCAGATGCTGGCCCAAACATCTCCCTCAAGCGTGCCCTAAATTTTGGGAGCTCTTACAATTCAGTTTCCAAATCACTGTGAGTAAATACCATGAATACTTGAAACTGGAAACAGTCCTGTTTTTTTTTTTCTGTTTGTCAGTTACATTAGGCAAATCATTTGAGTACATACTTTTTTTAAGTTGGCGTGGAACCTACCTTTAGTGTTCAAGTTAGCAGATTTTTTTTATATTTATTCAAAGGTTGGTCCATATTATATTTAGGCTCTGTTTGGTTGGGCTGTTGCTGATGGTAAGCTGCTGATAGAAAAAGTCCTGATTTTGGAAAATGGAGTTTTGTTAAAAAACTGTTTGGGTGAAATGGAGTTTGGAAAACGTAGTTTTCAAAAAGTTGTTTGAAAATAAAACGAAGTTTTGAGTAATTTTTTTTTCCACAATTTTTAATTACCAACAATTAATTTTTTGGAATGAACATTTTTTTTTCATAAAATAACACCCAACACCCCAAAAAAAGTTTGGTTCAGATGTTTTGTAGAACAAATACCCGTCTTTTTCTCATATGTTCTAGCTTCGTACAACTCATATGCTATGATATTTAGGGTTTAGATCATCTCCTCTACACCACCTGTAGTGTCAGTGCATGTTTCTTGTCGCCCTTGTGATGTCATCCCATGATCACGACTCCTTTGCTCGCACTCACTAAAATCAATGTCCACACGTGAAAGGTGCCGACGAATGAAATTATGTAAAATCATTGTGGCGAGCACAATAGCTATTTGTTTGTCAAAACGATAGCTTGACATGTCCTGCAGTATGACCCACTTCTTCTTCCAAACCCCGAATGATCTTTCTATCACACTTCTAAGCGATGAATGTGCATGATTGAACATCTCTCGACGTCCTTTTGCTCGACGACCACCACGCGCAAAGTTTGGTAGATGATACCGTGTATCTTGATACGGTTTCAAGTATCCTCTTTGTAGAGGATAACCGGAATCCACTAAGTAATATTTTCCTGTAAATTATTAAACATTATTTAACAACAATTTATTTTCATATTTATAAATAAACAAACTAATTTATAAATATTTACCTGGAGGTGGATGCAGGAAGTTATAACGGGGATCACTTATTGCGAAATTGAAAATGCGGCTATCGTGCCCTGATCCCTCCCAACCTGCCATAACAAATGTGAAGCACATGTTGAAATCACAAGCAGCCATGACATTTTGAGTTGGACTGCCCACGTCTCCCAATATATGGTACTTGACTTCCAACTGGTATGCACAAGTCATGAAATCTCACCCATGGTCCGCGAAGCAGCTCTCCAACCCATTTGTCACCTGTTTGTTTTGATGTCATGCGTGGTACAGGATGGTGTAGCATACAGTGTATTCGGATACCGAAGATACCACATTCTGATGATGAGCAATCATGTAATATCTTCTAGTAATCTCCTGCTCTTCTGTGGAATTTTCAGAATCATCGCTAGACATATTTGACTGTACACATGCACACATGCATCCGTTTTATTCAAATTTCTTCACACATAACACACACACATATAACACACACATACAACACACACACAACAACAACACAACAACACAACAACACAACAACACAACAACACAACAACACAACAACACAACAACACAACAACACAACAACACAACAACACAACAACACAACAACACAACAACAAATACACACACACAACACAAACACGTACACACACACACATACAACACAAACACACATACAACACACACACACACATAACACACACACACATACAACACACACACAACAACACAACAACAAATACACACACAGCAACACAAACACACACACACATACAACACAAACACACATACAACACATACACCACACGCACACACATATATAACACACACATATAACACACACACATACACACGCACATACAACACAGACACACACACACAACAACAACTCAACCACATAGACACATATATAACACACACACACATACAACACATACACATACAACAACACAAACTCATACACACATACAACACATACAACACACACACACACACACACATATATATAACACAGACATATAACACACACACACATACACACGCACATACAACACACACACACACACAACACACACAACAACACAACCACATAGACACATATATAACACACACACACATACAACACATACACACACAACAACACAAACAAATACACACAACAACACAAACAAATACACACATATAACACACACACATACAACACATACACACACACAACAACACATACACACATATAAAACAACTGTACAAGAATTGCAGAAAACAGAAACAAAGGTTGCAGAAAACAGCAGGGCAAAGCATGTAAAATCTGGGAGAAAAGGAGTTGAAAAATCGAACCTGAATCCGGGAGAAAACGGCGAGCAAAGCCAGTAATCGAACGGGAGCCGTGAGCTGGAACAGTCACCGGAAATCGAACGGGAGCCGCGAGCAAGATTAGTCGCCGGAAAATGAGAAGGAAGAAGCCAGAGCGTGGGGAGGATTTCCAGTCGTCGGAAATGATCAGGATAGTCGCCGGAAAAGTATGTCGCTAGCAGGATTGCCGCGAGCAGTCTCCGCGCCGGAAGACAGGGAAAAATGGTCGATGTCGTGGTCGGAGATGGAAGCTGCCGCCGAAGGCGCTAGGGCTTCAAGTGGAGAGGAGCTGTCGCGGTCTTCTCGCTGCGTCGGGAGGAAGATCAGGCACAGTCGTCTTAGGGCTTCGATCGAGAGGGAAGACAACAACAACAACAGTGAGACATGGGATGGTCCCGCGGTTGGAAGATGAGAATAAAGGGTTAATAAACGCCGGTTTGGACAATAGACAACCCAAACACCACTTTCATGCAAAATTGCGGTTTGGCTCAACTGCACCGCACCCCAACAACCCAACCAAACGCCACCTTAATATGTTAACCTATGGCAAATTTTGAAAAAGACAACACACATGAGATCTGAAGGAGGGTCCTATGACAAGGGGATGTAATTATAGGTGGATGATTTGTAAGTGCATGATGGTTTTCAAAAGGAAAACCAAATGGGTGAAGATGTGGATAGTGGATGGATGAGGTGAAGAATTGAACGAAACTAAAACCGCCCAACAAATAGGATTTTGTGTTGTATCTTTCAAACATAGCTATAAGTAGATTATGACATAATATGGATGCCTACGTATTGCCGAAAGTCAGATTAATCCGCACGTAGTTCACACCACACCAAATATATTAACCATTGATCTGTAGTTAATATATTTGGTGGCATACCTGATAGCGGGAAGCACTATAAACCCTCTTGTTCGCTTTGGTTCCGAATGATCTAGGTCCGGTGATTGCTACCATCTTGTGCCAAGATTTCTTGAATATGTTCTGGAAGAGCTCTTGCTTCATTCGTTTATATTGGTCTATTCTCAACACACTACTTATATAATTCTCTATCCGCCCTGCTTATTCATCTATTTGTAATGGTAAACCGACAGGAGCATCCATTCATTACCAGTTTTGCGCGGTTGAAAAGATATAAGTATGCCCATTTACACCTTCGACCCGGGTTCAAAAACCAGTGCATGTGATGGTGCTTTGTTTCAAACCACCAGTTTGACGTGCTTGTACTCTTAGCTATGTTTATTGCTTCATAGGTTGCAGTGAGATAAGCAGAGCTAGCTCTCGTGTGATTAGCTACTGAGTGAACTAGTTAACCGCCTTTGGCCTAGATGCATTAGCCATGATGATTTCTAATGATGATTGCTGCCGATAGATGAGAGGTCACCCATATATTGATTATGAGTTCATCTTGCTGCGGGGCCTCCAAGAACCATCTAGATGTCTTGGGTTTCCTGTAATTATGTGTCGTGGTGATGGATTTTGATGGTTTGATGTCATTAGATTAGTTCGATATAATAGCTCCACCATTTTATCAATTTGCAATTTTATTTTACAGGGGGAGATAGCCATTTGTTGATGCTTCTTTTCATTTCTAGTTGACCATAGAAACAAAAAAAACTAGCATTAGAGTTAGCGCTCGGATATGACCCGGGTCAAATATGTTGGGCCGAGTTTATTCATAGTAGAAGCCTTCGTTCATTTGTGCTTTCTTGAGTTTGTCTAGGTGAAATAATGTGGAAGCGTCTGTGGTAATATTTTCAAACAACTTTTTCTACTGGGCTTGAGAGGAAGACAAGATTGATTGTTTCATTGGCGGCACAACATCGACATTTTGATGCAAGTTCGAAGCCTTTACTCTGCATTTTGTTGTCCACTGGTGTCTAATTGTTTATGAGTCTCCACATGAAGAAAGAAATTTTTATGGGGATATTTTTTCTCCAACACCATCTATTTATTAGTTGAGGGGTTCTCTTGAGACTCACCTTTTCCCATATTGCCTTGAGTGCAAATTGAGAGTTTGTAGAGTCTCTAAAAGTGATCGAATCCACCTCGCCTCCAATTATCGGAATCTCTGCGAAGTTCTCTTTTATGCCCGTATTCCTCAAAGTTAAGATTAATGCTTGGTTCCATTGATTGCTGATAATGGGTCTATTGGTTTGCACGTTGTGGAGAGGTAAATGAGGATATATATTGGAGAGCGAATCCATATCTAGCCAATTATCATACCAAAGGTTGCTGATTCCACTTTCAATTTCCCAAGCTATAAATTTTTCCGCTTCAAGTGTGACTCTCACCATTCTCGTCTAATTAGCTTAAGAGGGGCCATTACGACTGACAATTAACGAGTGAACTCCACGACAATACTTGTTATGCATATACAAAGACCAGAGACTCTCATTTTTCCGCATCTTACACCATAGTTTGTAGGAGGCTGCAATTATCACGTCGTCTGGTTCACGAAAACCCAGGCCACCCTCCTCTGTCGGATAGCATAGCTTATTCCAAGATGCCCAATGTATTTTCTTGTTCGTGTCTTTTGTACCCCATAGAAACTTGTTAAAGATTTTTTCTATTCTGTCAATAACTCCAAGCGGCAGTGAGCGTACTTTAAAATAGTGATATAACATGCTCTTTATTAGCATTATTCGACCTCCGAAAGGAAGTAATTTTGAATGCCAATTGTTTTGAGTTTTCCTTTTATTTTTTGTAGCAGCCCATCAAAATAAATTCAGTTTTCTGCCCTCGAATATTGGAACTCCTAGGTAGGTCATTGGTTGTGTTCTTTTCCTGAAACCTGTCATATTCTTGACACTCTGAATTTGATTTTCCGTCATGTTTGCAGATGGAATGAAGCTACACTGAGCTGTATTAATTTCCAGCTCCGATACCTCTTCAATTTTTGCAAGGAACTTCATTAATCATCTTATTGTTGCCCAAAATTTTTCCTGAATTTATGTATTTCTGGTGTTTCCTGAAGTTATAAGACTATTTAACAATTTTTGCCATTGTTTTATGCAAACTATTAACCGGATTCCAGAGGCGAGTTTTCTTAAAATAAATGCTTAATTACAAAAGTTAAGGATGGATTCCGTAATTCAGTTTCCAATTGTGCTGTGCCAATGCAATCTCATAGTTATCCAAGTAGATCTACTATCTCACTTTGTTATTAACCATTGATTCCCTGAGTACTTTGCTTTTGAGTTTTTTTATTTTTATAATGTTTGAACGCATATTCACTATTGGCATTGGTCTTTTTGATGAATTTCTTTAAATTTTTGGAACAATAAATCGATATCTCCATTAGATGAGATATGTGATGGGGAAGATTTAAGGAACTTGATGAATGGATGAAAAAATAGTGTTACGGGCTTAGAGCTCTAAGGCTTGTTCACATTTACTTCATAATTAATGTATTTTTTGTTTACATGTCATCAAAAGTTGACTTTTTTGGGCCCTTTTTAGTAGATTACTAAATAGGCAATTGTTTAGATTTTGTTGCAAATATTCATTCTTGTAAGTTTATTTAATGATTCCTATCAGTATCAATGGAAGCAATCAAGAAGTGAATCTCATATTCTCGCCCTTAGTTTTCTTTAGTGTAGAGTGTAGTTAGAGTTTGGCTCATCTTGAGCTCTTGTGTTGGATGCTGCATTAAGGCTTCAATTATTCCCCCTACCTCAGACAAGTTATGAACACATGTGTATAACAAATTGGTATCAAATCAATCGATTCTCAGTTGGGAATTAACCACACCTCAACCATGGTTCACGATCCTCTCTCCTCACTGACGCAAGACGAATCTACAGGTGGCGGATGAATGATGCCCTAACCCTATATGTAATGCAAATGGGCAAGCCCATGATTTTAACAATATCCGACGGCAAATTCAAGACATAAAAATAAATAATTAAATGACACGTGTATGATTTTAGCAATAGCAAAATAAATCTTTAGGCAAACGGGTTTAGGCCTTCACGCGGATGGCCAAAGAAATAGCGCGCGGCGAATAGTTCCTACACATCACAAAATAATCTAGAACAAAATCCTATGGTGCTATTTATCCAAAGAAGTATAAGATCAACAACAACACTCAAGCCTTCATCCCACTATAGTGGGGTCGTCTATATGGATCCTTTGTCTCCATTGTGCCCTATCTTTTGTCATAATCTCACTAATGCCCTCGCTAAGTATAAGATCACAACACAATATTTAAATGATGAAAGTAAGAGTACGCACAATAAGAAAACTCAAAAAAGTATGAGGGCTATCCAAGGTGAGGAGATTCGGTGAATCACGGAGCGGAGGTGGCGATCCGGAGGGGACGACTGGAATCGAATGACGATGATTGGATCTGAAAGTTGGGGAAAGAAATCGGGGCTGTGATGGGGTCCTGAGGGAAGGGATGTGGCTGGAATAGGCGGCAGTAGGCTGGGAGGTGGCTGGAAGACGCTGTAGCAGGTTGGGAGGGGGTTGGAAGGGGCGGCAGCAGTCTGGGATGTGGCTGGAAGGGGTGGAAGCAGGCTGGGAGGTGGGTGGAAGATGGCGTCAACAGGCAAGGAGGTGGCTGGAACGGACGACAACAAGCTGAGAGTTGGCTGGAATGGGCCGCAACAAGCAGGGAGGTGGTGGCTTTTGCTGGACAGCATAAAAGGGGGCGGCGACTGGCTGGACAACAAGCAAGCGGGCGGATATGGGTTTGCTGGGTTGAAAAACAACAAGGTGGGGGTGGCGGCTAGTGTTTAGAGAGGGGAAAATGAATGCTAGGGTTAGGAGATACCTTGCGGAGGGAGATAACCACATAGGAGTCGTCACCTAGGGTTTCATGGAGTCGGCACCGTGGAGGGATCACCGGATAATGCTTATAGCAACCCCCATACACTCTTATTTATAATAAAGAGATATTAGGACACCCTACTATCGACAACTATTATTGGCCAGAGATGGTGTGGCCCAATTACATAAAAAATAAAACAAAAATGACAATGTAATATATGAAATCGTGTCAGAATAACGGGCCGAACACATCCGTGGAGCCGGATCATCGATCCGGGTACGCCATATATGGTAAGTAGTCAATCGGCCCCAAACGGGCCCAAACTCATCATCCATTGCGGGTCCGTGTCTCCGCTTCGCATCACTCATCCTCGACACATGATTAAGCAGTTCACAATAGCATCCACTGCAACTCTTCTAGCGACTTCCAACAGTGACGTGCACTTCGTCATTTCATCTTCTTTGGGATGCTCAACAACAATCACAATGATAAAATGTAGGTGCAACAGGACCTTCTAACTTTGACTACTATTCTTCTGCTTGATCCTCCAAAAAGATCCCTTCCACAGAAGCATTATATGTTCCCGCGTTTGCTTGTGTAAACTCCCACAACCACCACATCTTCCACAAGCGCTATTCCATGGCTACTCCAAACCGATGCAACCCTTATCCCCCCTTTAAGAAGAAGTCACTTCGTTCTAATTTCGTCTTCCTGATCGAAAGCCTTCTCACACAAGATAGTCCCGTCAAGAAGACACCTTCATCCGTCTTGGTCTCAGTTTCTCGATCCATTACCACTATCTTTCTTGATCTTACAGCGTTTGCCTGCTCTCCTTTTTCCTCGAGCACAATGCCCTTCCGTGGACTGCACATTTACTAGTTTGCGCTAAGCTTCATTTTAACTGCATTATAATGATAACGGTTTGTGACAGGGTAGTTGAACTCATGCAAATGATGAGAAAATTCATGGAGAACCAAACAACACGAGGCACGACAACCAACATATTTCTTCTTTTTCATTGCAAAACTTGATAACCATGTAGGTATATGCCAGGGGAGCAATTTCAACTCCTTCAGCCATTGAGGTTTCAAGTCTCTTGGTCATTATCACACAACTATCAACCCCCTACAATTCATTCAAGGACTCCCTTTCAATTATCCTCTCCACGATAAGTGATTCATATACATTGGATCATAACAATTCCAATTGCTGATCACATTGACTCCCTTCTGACATAGACTAAGACCATTCCAGTTCTTTGTTATGGGCCTATCCCATAATGTGTCAATATCTTGTCGGAGGTAGTGGTGGTGGTGGAGATATAAGAGAGTTGAGCTCAACCTACGAAAAATGCGAGGAGAAAGGGGGGGAGGGGCAGAGCTCAACCCTTACCCTAGAAGGAGGAGAGTAAAAGAATTAGAAAAGAGATATTTTTCATAATGATTTGATGACCCAAGTGGGTCTACATATAATATCGCATAATGACATGAGTGTAAATAACCTAACATAAAAAGAAATGCTCAAAACAATATAATGAACTAAAGACTTATACATCGATTCTAATAGTAAAAGACACCTAACATGAACACATGATGTCGCTAATTAACGATATATATATATATAACCAGTTATGTGGGAATATAACATCTTATCCGTCCTTCAAATCGAGCTTGCCCTCAAGCTCAAACGAGTCTTAGACAGATTGATTCTCTGGATCCTTGATTTCCCGTTAGAATAGCTTCTCATAGGGCGTTGTTGTTGTAGAAATTGCATCAAGGGATAAATCATCATCATGCTCACCGATGTCTTGAAGGTATGTAGATATTTGACATGGTAGAGGTGCTTGTCGAGGTAAGATTATCAGACATAATTTTTGGAGTCAGGGCTAGTATGCCCGTTTAGTGTTTTAAATATCTTGGATCGATAGTTCAAAAAGATGGAGGTATTGATAAAGTTGACTCATAAAATCCAAGCGGGTTGGTTGAAGTGGAGAGGTGCGTCAGGGATCTTATGTGATCGTAAAGTACCATTAAAACTTACAGGCAAGTTTTACCGTACTACAATTAGACCGACAATGCTCTATGGTTCCGAGTGTTGGGCGGTGAATTGTGTACATTAGCAAAAAATGGGAGTTGCGGAGATGAGAATGCTTAGGTGGATGTGCGGACACACGAGATTGGATAAAATTAGGAATGAATGTATTAGAGATAAGACATGAGGAGCACCAATTACAGAGAAGATGCGAGAAGCTCGAATAAGATGGTTTGGACACGTACAAAGAAAACCATTAGAGGCACCTGTTAGGCATTGTGAGAGTCTAGTCACTAGGCATGTTAAACGAGGGTGGGGTAGACCAATAAAAACTTGGAATGAAACTATAAGGAAAGACATGATGTACTCAGGCATTAGTGTGATTATGACAAAAGATAAGGCACAATGACAACACATGATTCATATAGCCGACCCCACTATATTGGGATAAAGGCTTGAGTGTTGTAGGGCGAGTATGTCTATTTGGTTGCGGTCAGTCGAGAGCGACAAAGGACCTTGCTGAATATGAGTTGCGGCGATCAGAACCAGAGACGTCGGATGGGGGAGATCGCCAGATGGAATAATTCAAGAGGGGCCGATGGAGTAGGTGCCCAGAGTGGAGGGCACTAGATGGAATCGATTGGGATTGATGGTGATGATGCTTACTGCGTGAACTATGAGAGGGGAACAACCCGAGGTGATGGTGAAGTGACAAAACATGTGGGGACTGGTGGGGCTTCTTTGGTCTATGGTAGAATCAATATCTGCTCTTGTGGGATCAAGCACCCGAAGTGTCTAGTTGTTGTGAGTTTATCAATATTAGCGGCGAGTCGCAAAATCACAACTTGATGCGATGTCGGCATCTCCAATAACTTCTGAACATCGAACGTAGGACAATTTACTCATTAGAACTTATCTCCATGCAGATGTAATGGATTAATTAAGTAATTAATCCAATTACGAATTACTTAATCAAATCAATTAATTTGATTAAGAATCCATAAATAAATTTATGCTCCAAGTGTTGGTTTCATGTTGAAGGAAGACCTTAGGCTAGGCTTGCGACTTGCGTTTAAGGCGCTAGGCTTTAAGCTTTCAGTAGAGAGGAGCTCGATGCTTATAACGAGATTGATGGAAGATTGGAGAACAACTGAAGTTGACCTGGTTGGGAATGGGTGTTTTGCTTGCATATAGAGGGAAGCACCACTGCTTCTGTGTTACCTAGGTCTCGAGCTTGAGGTAGGTGTGAGTTGGTCAGCTCGGGAGTAGGAGAGGCGCAACCGTGCTTGACAGGCCCGATTGAAGCCAGACAATGCTGATTCTTCATGCAACGGTTCGAAGATCGACACAATTTAATTATATTATTCTGAGCAGTTTTCATAACAGTATAATAAAATAATTTCATAATAATTCAAATAAGTACCAGAAGATAACAAAATACAACTTTACATTCATTTAAGCATATATTGCATTATGTCAAACCAGAGTACAAATACAAAAGTATGGAAACGAAAACTACATCACACTATTTTACAATATATTGTCTAACAAAATTCTAACCCTTTATTTGCCCGCCTCCTATCTCAGTTTCTTTCATTCTTCAGCAGTTAACCTCCTATCAGGGTTTGGTATATTGATGGCCGAATCCTAAAAATAGAAATCAAGTATCCGTTAGTTTATAAAACTAAGTGAATCTTTACCTCTTCAATTGCTGCACAAGTAACCACGAAGGATCAGTAGCAATATGCATGTGTATAAGAATAGTAAAAATAGTATGCAGCATCGTAAGGAGGATAAAGTACAAGTATCAGATGGTAACGTTAAAAGCAGGTAACGAGTTCATCATTTTCTTTTATTCCTTTTATTATTTGAGTTCAGTTATTGTTTTCTTGTCTTATCTTGTTTTCCTGAAATGCTGTGGGTAAATCTGTCGGTCATTTGGGTTCGTCAAATCAATGGCCAATCTAGGACGATCAAACACGCAGCAGGTTCTTTTACCCCCTAGATTAGACAACTCTATCGATTCCAATTCAGGGTGATCGAACACATGTTCCTCCTTGGAATCTTCATCAAAATTCTGTAGGAGTTCCACCCCTTCTACTGGGTTACCCTTAACATTTCTATGCGTTGATGCATAATCAAATTCTTATTCTTCTTATATTCAAATTTTCAATTCTTGTTCATTTCTAATTTATATCAAACTGGAGCTGGTGATATTTGTATAATTTTCAGCTCAGGTTATTCATTACCTGCTATTCCATGTTTATCAATTTTAGCGAATTTATAAATGTCAGTGATTTGAGGTGTTCCTTTGTGACCTTGAGGTCACAGGTTTGAGTCCTGGAAGCAGTCTCTTGCAAAAATGCAGGGTAAGGTTTGCCTACATTTCACCCTTATGGTGGGACCCTTCCCCGGAACCCTTGCTGCGCAGGGTTGCTTTGTGCATTGGACTACCTTTTTTTTATTAATATATGTGATTTTAAAGATTCGTATCTATTAAATTTAATGAATATGCAATGTTCAAGCAAAGAAAGTAAGATCAGAGTAAAATAATTCAAATATGCGTAATCTATTATTTTTAATCGAACACTTGCTCAATACTTGGTCATGAAATTGAGTTTGTTTAAACTTTTTCAGTCTTCAAGATGGTTAAAATAGATCTCAACCAATGAGTAATACATCATGATTGCTTAAACATTGAGTTTAATAAGTTCCTACGACTTAATAAATCTTCAAACAGCAAAGGGGATTATTGGTTGGCCTTTGAAATTTGTGTATTTGACTTAAATATTGAGTTTAATAAGTTTCAGGGGCTTAGGAGATTTCCAAACAGCAATAAGGACTGCTGGTTGGTCTCTTAATCTATGTATTTGTCTTAAGAAACCCTCTAACAGCAATGGGGTTTGCTGATTGTTATTTTACTTTTTTAAACTGATGTAGTTGACACTTTCTTGAACTTATTAAACTTATTAAATTCTTAGTACTTAAGAGACCTTCTTAATAACAATAAGGTTGTTGGTTTGGTCGTTTATTTTGTATGAATCTGTTACGGTCCCGCCTTGATCGCGCATGTCGCGGACATTTTTTCTACTTCTAATTTTATCTTATTATTATGCGTATTTGATTCTCCGTGTCTAAGCCCAAGCAAGCAAGTTCAGGTAATTTCACATGTACACAATCAAAATAATTCATATTTGCGTAATCAAAGTGGTAAAGACTCACCACAACTTTCCTTTGACCTTGTCATTCCCAGGATTCTCATCGCATCTATCGCTAGACGTCATCCTCTGCAGTAAGCTCAGAGTATGAGAATTATTCTCGTATTTCTATTAAGATATTGTATTTATTTTGTTAAACTATAGTAAAAAACTCGGCACAAAAACTTCAAGTTTCACACTCCTCTTAAGGAAGAAGGCGCTCTGAGTGACTGTTAGTAGGCGTGCGGTTGGTTGGTTAATGCTAGAATGCCTTCGTCTTCTACAGAGGATCAGACTACTTTGGTTTGATAGAGGGAGGTCAGCGAAATAATTATGGATGCGAACAATAACGTCCAACTAGTGTCGATAGAAAGAGATCGTTGGGAAGATCAACCGAGCTCATTGAATATGTTTGTAAGATGAATTAAGTCTCAATCAAAGGAGAATGCGAGGAGGAGGGAGGTGGAGTGGAGCTCAACTCTTGCCCTAACCTCAGATGGAGGTGAGGAAAAGTAATAGAGAGGAGATTTTTCATAATGATCTCATGAATCAAGGGGGTCTACATATAGCATCACATAATAACATGTGTAAATAACACCAACATAATGAAAAATGTTCAAATTAATAAAATGCACTAATGACTCATACATCGACCCAATTAATAAATGATACCTAACATGAACACATGATGACATTAATTAATGACATAGATAACCGGTCGTCAAGGATCTTAACATTCTTCTCAACCACTGTATCAATGCGCAACATTCTCCACCATTGTGCAATCGTCAACAATTTTCCTTCCTCTAACATATTTTTCACCTCATAATATGATTCCGTCTAGGGCTAACCTTTAGTATCATCACCAATGTCATGCCTTTCAAAACACTTGCACCAACAAATTTTCCAAGGCTTCCTAGTAGATACATATCACCTACGAAGCACGGATACTTTAAAAGGCTCTACGTATCGGTTCGAACGCGTATCAGATACAGGAAACACCCGGAAACGTGTTTCCGAAACTATAGGAAACAAAATTTTAAATAAAAAAATAATTTTATTTCGGAATCGCGTATCCCACTAGGGAGATGCGCGATTCTGTGTGATATTACTGCCTTGCTCTCAATTGATGTCATGATGTATTGATGTGAACATGTGATATATTGTTTTTTATGGCGCTTGTTTCCTTGAATATTATTTATAATATTATATGAAATGTCAATGATATATAATATAGTTTTATTAAATTTTTTTCGTTGCAATTCAAGATATGTACAAATAGTTTGTTAGTTGTCTTATTCTTATATTAATTAATACTTATATTAAAATAATTAAAAATAATTAAAAATGTTTCTCGTATTCTTATTTTTTAAAAAATCACGTTTCCAGTATCAGTTTCGTATCGTATCCCGTATCCCGTTTCCGTCCCTGTGCTACATAGCATATCGCTTCGACAACATCTTTGTGCTATAGGACATCATCGCGAGAAGTTGTGTTGGCGTAAGATCAGAGACTCAACAAGTTTTCAATAGTTTTATTACCCTCTGAGTTTGAGGACATACTCGAATAGAAGGATGAGTTAAGTGTAATGGTCTTATAGTTCAAAGTTTAGTTCGTACTTTATAATTTATAGATTTTTGATTAAAGTGTTGTTTTGTGTCGTTTTGTCTCTTGGGTCATTTTTGAGTAGCTCAGTAAAACTTATTACCCTTATTCAAGTGTTTGGGATTTTTACAAAATGCCATTCTTTTAATTCTATTGAAAGGTATCAAGTTGTCTCATCTTTCCCTTAAGTTCTTTTTAGTGTACCTAGGGTTTTATGCTCCCCTTGAGTTCCCTCCTTGGATGCTGCAGTAAGGCTCCAGTTATCCCCTCCTTCACTCTGGAAAGTTTTGAACAAAGGTTCATAAATAGCTCCATTTTAGAATAAAATCACGGAGTGGTTCGGTTGTAGGTGGGTGGGAGAGAGTGAATGGACAGAAATTCTTATGGACAAAAGATACTAGTAATCTGATTTTATTTATCAGGGGATTTTTTTCATTCAACTCAACAGATTAAGTTTTACATAATACATGAGTCTTATTTATAGAAAAAAATCAGATTGATTGAAGTTCAGTTTCTTCAAAGATCTTTTTAGATAACCCTCATTAAAGAAAGAATTGACAAACTAAAGCTGCTAATTCCTAAATCCAAAGTGTAAACTTAGGAATTCATAAATCTTGACCGCCAGGCAATTGAATGGCATAATGCATCAATTCCTCAAGGCTGGAAACAGCCTGCACTTTAATGATGCTGGTGTATCTTTGTGGAAGGACAATAAGAGATTTCATTAATATTTTCAAAGGAAAAAGATATTCTCATCTCCTTTAAATGAATGCAGCCTTTCCATATGCTATCATTAGAAGGAACGATGACCGAAATTGGGCCACATTATGATTTGTATAACCAGAATTATAGATGCAGCATCAATAAGTACTAGATGCTCGAAGATGTCCCAACTCTGTTTTCTTGCAATATCAAAAGGCGTAGTACAAATAATATTTTGGTAGTATTACTATTGATAAAAGGAATATCTTGTACGATTCACAGTAATTCCTTGTTAATTAATAATCATAATATTAATGTTTTATAGCTCTTTAGAAAAAAGTTAAGTAGGTGAGAATGTAGCTAGTGAGCGAGAGACAAAATAAATCATAGTATTTCATGAAAACGTCCCAAACAAATGAGCTAGCATGATGACCTTATCTTCATTTCAGTGTATAGTAATATTAATTTCACAATCATGCAATTGATCAACACAATGAAAAAAAATTCACAGATTACTTGTTTGGAAAATATAGTAACAATAAAAATGTATCTAAATGCTTATTCATGAAGAGGATGCGAATCAACATGCATATGGGATTAATTTCTGAGTTATGTTTAGCATTTAGTATCAATTTTTGTTCAGATTCATATTTATTTGATGGAGTAGATGATATTCCACGCAAGATATTAATTCGTTATTTCATTTTTGTATTCAAATAGTAATTTAAATTTTTGTAAGGATATTTTCTAGAAAACGAAGGAACCGGAAGATCGGGAGATGGCCCAAGCCCTTAGTACATAACATTGTGACAAAATTTATACATTGATGAATTAAAAAAGGGTGTTGTTATTAGCAAACTCGATTTGGCTTCTTGCAAACAATTACTACTAGCAAACATTCATATTTAAAAATGACTATTTGGAAACCTTTTTGTTAATAACAAACCACCATTCTTGCTTGCAATGTCAAAAATGAACCGCAGACTATTTCTCAATGACTCTTCTAAAGAAACTTATGAAACTTATACTGACAAGGGAAAAAAATTATTGTCCCATATCAATGGTTCAGGAACTACGGAAGGAAGACAAGAAGAATCACGTGTTGTGTGAATTTTTTTTAATGCAATTCTTCTTGCAAATAATCCTCCAACGAGAAATAGTATATTGGATTTCTAACAATCATTACTTTGATTCCAATTTCATGCTCAGTATAGAAGCTCTTTCATGTATATCGTTGCTCAAATTATTTCTTTTAGCATTTCTAGCTCTGAACGACAAATCTAATTACCCCAAAAATCTCTTTCTAGAAAGCAACCGAATCTCCACAATAAATTTCTTGAAATCCAAAGCAACCAAAACAGTTTAGCAGAATCAATTTATTAGGGAAAGAAAGATGGAGAAGCTGGTGAATTTCAGGAAGGAGATTCCCGACCTTGACTAATGGCTCTATCCTGGAGCGATCTGGGAGATGAGAAGCTCGTAAGGGTTGACATTTCTTCTAAGGAGGAGAGTTCAGTCACGAGTTCTAAATCGGGAACTGGAGTACCTCCTATAGACATTGACTGGATGAAAGTTGGCCGAAGGGGGCACGCAGATGATGGAAGAACGAAAGAATACCCATGGTTGGATACTTCGATTCGCAGGAATAGAAGAACATCTGCATCGTCCGGATGAAACACGCGATCAGGAGAAAGGTTTAGTGAGTTCGTCCGCCTTCCACCTAGATGTGCGTCGCGGAAAATGGAGCTCACAGTGGCAGCTAGGGCTGAATTCGCTATTTAACAAAGGATTGTTTGTAGAGATTTCTTTGGTTAAAAAATAATGCAAGAAAAGTTTGAACTGGGTTTATTATGGTCTGCTAACATCCACTTAGGGTTTGCCAGTAATGGCAAAAAATGACACTAAGGAGGTTCAAAATTGAAGATTCGGAGGGACAAACACTTTGAAGAATCCTTATTACACTTATCACATCCATCTTAATCCATTGATCGGGGGTACGTCTTTGCTTGTGCTTTTAGAACAAAATTTTCTTCTCTCTGACTAGAGTCTGATAAAGAATTTGATGTTACTTTTGAAGCCCATATCAATGACGCCTTCAAGATATTTCCAAAGGGAAGTGCCCATCTCTTTTCTGGTGATGAGGTTAGAAATTGATTCAGTTGTGGGATTCAAGATATTTCCAATCCCTGATTGACAATAACTTCTTTGAGTCGAGGTAGTCACCTATGTAGCACGGGGACGGAAACGGTATACGAGATACGAAACAGATACGGGAAACATGATTTTTTTTAAAATAAGCATACGGGAAACTTTTTAAATTATTTTAATATAAGTATTAATTAATATTAGAATAAAAAACTAACAAACTATTTGTACTTATCTTGAAATTATGTTATGAAAGATAAAATTTAATTTAAACAACAATGAAATTCAGAATAACAATTAGCATTTAACAAAATACATACACAAATGGAGAAATATATAAGACATTGCATATAATTCAGTTCAACATCATAGAATGAAGCACATCAAAATCAGCCATCATTTTATTAAAAATAAAATGAGCAGTGGGCTGATATTAATTTTTATCTCAAACCGTTTTATTATGTGTATAGTTTTTGTATCTCCATGGTTTATTACATCTTAAAAAGATTTATTCTAACAAGTTCCTTGTATCTGTTTTGGTCATAAGTGATGTGTTTTTGTGTTAGCTGTGCAAGATGTGTAGGATTTTCTTCCCATTTGCAGGCTTTATAATTCCATTTAACACGCATTGCGAGTAAGACTCTGGGGATGTATCTCATATGCATTTTATGCACATAGTGACTCTATAATTTATAATTAATTCTCTAAACTTTTGTAAAATTTGCAATAAAAAATAGATAATGTATAATGTTATAGCAAGATATAGTGATTATTTCAACAATCTAGCATGGTAGCATAACCATGATACCTCTGTTAGGGTACAATCAGAGTTGGCAAGTACAACAAGAATTAAGCTAATGAGAACCTGGTGATGCCCTGTATGCCAAAGCAGATTGAAATCAATTAGTACTAGATAGGTGAAAGAAGAAAACAAATATGAAGAAGAAGAAGAGGAAGAAGAAGAGGAGGAAGAGGAAGAAGAAGAAGAAGGGGGGGAAGAAGAAAAAGAAGAAGAGGCGGAAGAAGAGGAGAAGGAAGAAGAAGAAGAAGTGGAAGGAAAAAAAAGAGGAGGAAGAAGAAAAAGAAGAAGAGGAAGAAGAAGAAGAGGAGGCGGAGGAAGAGAGAGGAAGAAGAAGAAGAGGAGGAAGAGGAGGCGGAGGAAGAGAGAGGAAGAAGAAGAAGAGGAATACGAGGAGGAAGAAGAAAAAGAAGAGGAAGAAGAAAAAGAAGAAGAGGAGGCGGAGGAGGAAGACGAGGGGAAGAGCTTACCCCAGGCGACATCAGCGTCTCCTCGAGCGGCAAAGCAGCGGCGTGATACGGGAGAAAGCCTGGGGCGTGATGCGGGAGAAAGCATCGGCCGTGTGGAGTAAATGAAACCTAAACCTAAACCGTGAATAAGAGAAAGAGGCGGGGACTCATTTTCACGGGAATCGTGTATCCCGATTGCGGAATACGCGTTTCCTATTTTATTTTATTTTTTAATTTTTCAAAAACATTTCCTAAAGTTCCGGAAATGCGTTTTTGAGTGTTTCCGGGCATTTCCCATATCCGATACTCGTCTGAGCCGATACGCAGAGCACTTTTAAGTATCCGTGCTTCGTAGGTAGTCACTCTGGACAACAATGGATGTGCACAGAAGGCTTACATTGTTCCAGTTGTCATACCAAAATGAACAATGGATGTGCTTCCAAGGTCCTGATGGTTTACTGAATTTCTGGATAATAGACGGGATTGTGAAATATATACCTGCTTCTGTTGAACTTGAAACTTTAAAACATTGTTGTAAGGGCTTTCCAAATAACTTTCATTTTATATCAAATATTTTAATCAATGGCCTTCTCAGGACAGTACCTGCCATCTGAATAGGAATCACAATCCTAGTGTAAGAGATACATTGATGATAGCTTTTGGCATTCATCCCTCCCCAAGCAAATGATCTCTCAGTATTTTTGAAGATGGACTCAGGAATGGAATTGGTAGACATTTGATGTGTGGAATAAATTTTGGTCACAGTTTTAACAATTATATTTCTCCCTGCTTGACTCAGTAATTTATTTGCATAGCGGTTGATTTTTCTATTGTTTTTATTGCATTAGCTTTCATTGTAAACCTAAAAAAACTTTCATAGTAGACTAATTGAGCTTCATCATTATATTTGGGCATATCCCTCCTTTGTGTAATAATCATATTTTTTTTACTCAAACACTTATCTAGGATCTTGATATAGAATAGATTCTTCTCGAATTCTTAGATCCAAATAATTTTTGAACAAATTATTTTAACATCAAAGATAAGAAGATTATATAGTTTCTTTAATTATTCACGTTAGTTTATTGAACTTAAAGGGAATTGTTAGAATAGGGCAAAAGTGAAATTGTTATTTAACAATAGGAAGAGTCCCCTTTATATAGGAGGGGAAAAATACAGGGCAACAGAAATAAGAAATAACATCCTAACACTCCCCCTCAAGTTGGGCATGTGATATTTGTCATGCCTAACTTGCCAATGAGTGTAACAAACAATCTTTCACACAGAGCTTTAGTGAGAACATCAGCAAGTTGTCCTTCTGAAGTAACAAACGGAGTACAAACAATCTTCTTCATGATGTTTTCTTTAATGAAATGACGGTCAACTTCCACGTGCTTGGTGCGATCATGTTGAACCGGATTATGAGCAATACTGATAGCGGCCTTGTTGTCACAATACAAGTTGAAGGGGCCAGGTTCAAGCAAGCCCAAATCATTCATGAGAGTGCGCAACCACATCCCCTCACATATACCATGAGCCATGGCTCTGAACTCAGCTTCAGCACTAGAGCGAGCTACAACATGTTGCTTTTTGCTTCTCCAAGTGACCAAGTTAGAGCCGACAAAGGAACAATAGCCAGTGGTGGATCTCCTATCATCAACCGATCCAGCCCAATCCGCATCCGTATAGACTTCAATTTTCAAGTTATCACAGGGTGAGAATAATATACCTCTACCCGGAGAGGTCTTCAAATATCTCAAAACACGGTGCGCAGCATTGAGATGCCGAATCCTGGGAGAGTGCATGTATTGACTCAGCACTCCTACAGCATAAGAAATGTCTGGACGAGTATGAGATAGATAAATCAACTTCCCAACAAGCTTCTGAAAACTTGAAATATCTTCCACTGGCTCCCCATCATTTTGACCAAGTTTATGGTTCACTTCAATAGGAGTATCGGCGGGTTTACAACCGCTCATCCCTGTCTGTTCTAATAAGTCGAGAACATACTTCCGTTGGGAGATATGAATCCCATACTTTGACCTTGCTACTTCAATTCCTAGGAAGTATCTCAATTTTCCTAGGTCCTTTACTTCGAACTCCCTTGCCAGTCTTTGCTTTAGAGATTGAATCTCATCACTGTCATCACCTGTGACAACCATATCATCAACGTATACAATCAGAAGGGTCACCTTCCTCTCTTTTCGTTTAACAAATAAAGTGTGATCGGCATGGCTTTGAGTATAGCCCAATTCGATCATGACTTTGTGAAGTCTCCCAAACCAAGCTCTCGGAGATTGTTTTAACCCATAGAGGGCTTTCTTTAGTTTGCAGACTTTCCCATCTGAGCCAATTGGGGTAAGGCCAGGAGGCATAGACATATATACTTCCTCTTCCAAATTTCCATGTAGGAAAGCATTCTTCACATCCAGTTGTTGAAGATCCCATCCTCTACATGCCGCACATGATAACAAAACACGGATAGTATTCATCTTTGCTACCGGAGCAAAGGTCTCTTGGTAGTCAATACCTTGAGTTTGAGTGTAGCCTCTCGCCACTAGCCGAGCCTTGAACCTTTCAACAATACCATCGGAGTTCTGTTTCACGGTAAATATCCAACGGCATCTGACAATCTTCTTCCCAGGAGGGAGATCCACAAGGTCCCACGTATGATTCTTCTCAAGAGCAAGCATTTCCTCCATCATTGCCTTTGCCCATTTTGGGTGTTCAGCGGCCTCCTGCCATGTACCGGGAATCGAGGCAGAGGATAGAGAGGTAACAAAAGCTTTATAGGAAGGAGTTAAAGCGTCATATGAAACATAATTAGATATAGGGTGTTGAGTGGATGAGCGAATACCTTTCCGTAGAGCAATAGGTAGCTCCAGGGACGCAGAGGACGAATCTGGCACTGGCTCTGGTATTATGGATTGATGCGGAGTGTTTGACCTTTTGTTCTTTCGAGTATAGACTTGCAGTTCCTTCTCTTTAGGAATATCCACATAGTTCTCTTCGGGAACAGGGGTAGTTGGTGGAGGTGGAACATTGTACGTAGGAGGAATAGGTAACGGGAGAGGCGGAGTGCTCACTTCCACGTGTGAGGGCTCCCCCTGAAGTGAGGACTCATAGTAGGATGTGGTCTCCTGAAAAGTGACATCCATAGAGACAATAACTTTTTTGCTAGGAGGATGATAACACTTATAACCTTTTTGTGTAGGGGAATAGCCAATGAATACACACCGGAGTGCACGAGGATCAAGTTTGGTGCGAGCAATGGGATGAATGTGAACAAAGCACACGCAGCCAAACACACGGGGTGGAAGGGTAGTAGGAGGTATTCCCAGTTTGTGGAGAGGAGTGCAGTTGCCCAGAGTACGAGAAGGCATACGATTTATGAGATATGCAGCAGTGAGAAGAGCGTCCCCCCAGTAGTATTTGGGAAGTGACATGGTAAAAAGCAAGCATCTCATCACTTCGAGAAGGTGGCGATTCTTACGTTCAGCGACTCCATTTTGAGCAGGGGAATGGACGCAACTAGTTTGATGAATGATCCCGAGATCGCTCAAATAACGTTCAAAATTAGAATCGATGTATTCACGACCATTATCACTGCGTAGAATTTTAATAGTGGCGCCAAACTGAGTAGATATCATGTTATGAAATTGTTTGAAGAGAGGAAACACTTCATTTTTATGCCGCATGAGATAAACCCAAGTAGTGCGAGAGTAACAATCAATAAAAGTTACAAACCAATGATAACCAGAGATAGAGGCAACTGGGCAAGGGCCCCATACATCACTATGAATCGTATGCAAAGGTACAGAGCACGGCGTAGAGACATGATTAAAGGAAACACGCTTATGTTTAGCAAGTTCACAAACATCACACGTAAAAGTCTTAAACACGGAAGGAGAAAAAACAGGAAATAAAGATTGCATAGTAGCGGTAGATGGGTGGCCTAAGCGGCGATGCAAAGTAGACAGCAGTGGGAGCCGATGGGCATGAAGGGCCTGGTGAACATCAGGGTCAAACACGTACAGCCCATCTCGCATACTACCAGAGCCAATCACCGCCTTCGTCTTCAGGTCCTGAAAAACACAAGAAGAGGGAAAAAACGTGATGGAACAATTCATAGAGTTGGTAATATGGCTAACAGATAAAAGGTTACGAGTGAAAGAAGGAACGTGTAGAGCGGAAGTCAAGGTAAGGGAAGAGCAAGGAATGGATCCCTTCCCGGCAATTGGGGCGAGGGTCCCATCCGCAATGCTCACCTTGTCCCGGCCAGACAAAGGAGAATATGAAATAAAACCTGACGAAGATCCGGTCATGTGGTTGGTAGCACCGGAGTCAATGATCCAATGAGTGGCAGACGGTACAGTAGCAGCATGGGCACTTGGACTCCCAGAATGAGCAAAGGATGATGACGGAGTAGGATGTGGCTCAGTAGACAGGCCCTCTGAACTCCAAGACTGTCGACGATCATATTCCTGCTGAACAATGCTATAAGTCTCAGCCAAGGACGGGACCGGGGAGCGGCCAAGGATCTGAACAATGATCTGATCAAACGCTCGGTGTAAACCATGGAGAAACTCAAACACACGGTTCCGATCTTCATGAGCGCGCACAAGACGGGCATCAGCAGAACAAACAAGGGTAAGGGACACAAAATGATCATACTCCTGATATAATTGGGTGAACTCCAAGAAATAGGCTGATGGAGGTCGATCTCCTTGTCGAAGGAGAAAAATCTTTCGGCGAAGCTGAAATATCTGAGCTGTGTTCCCTTTCTGTGAGTAGGTAGATTCAGCCCCCTTCCAAATATCTGCAGCAGTATTTAAGAAGAGATAATTCCGTGCAATAGACTCTTGCATGGAGTTAATCAACCATGACATAACCAGGGAATTTTCCGACTCCCACTTTGCCCATGTGGGGTCAGACTCTTCGGGCGCCTTAATGTCCCCAGTAACATAGCCATACAACCGGCGACTCTTAAGAGCCAAGGCGATAGATCGAGACCAAGGTAGATAATTTGTAGCATCAAGACGGATGGAGGTAATTTGTGAGGCCATATGATCGTGTCCAACCCGGGTAGATCCAGCAGGTTGCGAGCCATCACTGGAAGTGACCTCCTCCGACATTGAGACCAAACGGAGAACAAGGATCAGATACAAAATCTGAAGAAGAAACAGCCACCGGACAGCCGCCGGAAGGTCGCCGGAAGGGGAAAAAAAAAAAAAAACACCACCAATAGGACGGCCAACAGTCCTAGAACAATAAAGTCTTGATGGCTAAGGGCAGGAAATGCATCAAAACGGAAGAGAATGCATTTCCGAGAAAAATGGATAAAAGGAGGGAACACACAAGATCCACGATCTAGGAAGATCTAGCAAGGGTATGAAGCGATCCTCATAGGAGTAGATAGAGGAGGAAAAAGCGAAACTTTATTGAGAGGAATCAGGCCGATCGGACGGTGGACGGAGCGGCGGCCATCCGCCCTTGCCGATCGGTACGGACGGCCGATCGGCCGGCTGTTACGCCGATCGGCGGAACAGAGGACGGGAAGGGGCTAGATGTGGCGGCGAGAGAGAGAGAGAGCGAGAGAGAGAGAGAGAGAGGGAGGCGGCGGCGGGAGGTGCAGCGGACGACGAGCGGCAAGAGGCCGCTAGGGATCGGGAGTTATTCGTGGCTCTGATACCATGTTAGAATAGGGCAAAAGTGAAATTGTTATTTAACAATAGGAAGAGTCCCCTTTATATAGGAGGGGAAAAATACAGGGCAACAGAAATAAGAAATAACATCCTAACAGGAATCATTCACTTTCATGACACCCCTAGGGGAAAAAAAGATAAAACTTTCCATTTGTTATCATATATTTAGATTCATAATGAATATGACAATGTCGCCATAGTTTCACATTACATAAAAGAAATTGCTATGTTTCTTTGTATTTAATAGCATGTCATTGCATGCTCAGTGATCTACTAGTTAGATGTCCTGCCAATGAGAGAATTACCCAATGAGATCTAATAGTTCTGAAGCCTAATTTACTTTTACATTGCCATGAAACTTTCCACAGTAAATAAAAACACTTTTAGAGCCAACACATTTTGTGACACTTATTGATCAGTTTAATTCCCATATCCTTGACCGAGCCTTATTACCTTATCGAGGCCTAATTAGTTCTGAAGGCAATGCATGGTGAGAATCTAAAGTGTCCAAAAGTAAATAGTAGAAAATTCTTATCAAATATGACCATACAAGTCAGCGGGCATGGATGACAATATAAAGTGAGTAGTTGTTTTGGCCTTGCATCACATATATGAAGTTCAGAAGCATTACCTCTTACATTGGATATGGTGACTGATGATTGACTTTTCTTGAATTGAGATAGATGAGTGACACTGTTAATACATATATGAACATATCACCAAGGATATTTTTTGTTGGGCTGAAACTGATGTAAAAAAAGATCATGATTATGAGGATTTTTTTTGCTCAGTATCTATTTATATTTAGATATTTGATTATTTCATGTTTAGTATGTTGAAGTTCTGGTGATGTATATTTTTATTAATTATTTTTGGCATTAGATGTAAAATTAATAATAATATGCAATACTTTATTATTCGTGTTTGCCACTAGAAGCCGCCCCGAATGCTAAATAAGATGTAGGCAGTGGCCACCGCCCCACACTAAATAAGCTGCTTTGGGGGTTTTCATCCCTTAACATGACCACACCTCCATGTCCTAGCTCCTAAGCGCTTGAAATGTGTATATTGGGCCTAACATGCAAATGGTAATTATTAGAAAATACTATGAGAACATTAACAATTATTTCTGAATATAAAGTAATATGAAAGTAAGTTAATAATAATAATAATAATAATTATTTAACATAAATTAATGTTAATAAGTAATGATTAGTTATAATCTAATGAAAATAGAAAAAAAAACTATTAGTAAAACATATAAACTAATTATAAAATTATATTAAATAAGATGATTACATCATTCAAATTTATTTAATTGTTCTATAGAAATAATAATTATTTTAATATAGAAATAGTATGATTATTAATTTATATGCATCTAAAATTAAGTGAGATGAAGTAATTTACACAAAAAAGTATTAAACAAACAATAAATATATGATTTCTGCATATGGACAATTCATTCAATTTTGTTTTGCATTGCTCTGAAAAGGGACAGTGAATTTTGCACATGAGCAAAAAATGGGAGTTGCGGAGATGAGAATGCTTAGGTGGATGTGTGGACACACGAGATTGGATAAAATTAGGAATGAATGTATCAGGGATAAGACAAGAGTAGCACCAATTGCAGAGATGATGCGAGAAGGTCGACTAAGATGGTTTGGACACGTACAAAGGAGTCCATTAGAGGCACCTCTTAGGTGTTGTGAGAGTCTAGTCACTAGCCATGTTAAACGAGGGAGGGGTAGACCAATAAAGACTTGGAATGAAACTATAAGGAAAAACATGATGTACTTAGACATTAGTGAGATTATGACAAAAGATAGGGCACAATGGCGACAAAGGATCCATATAGCCGACCCCACTATAGACTATAGTGGGATAAAGGCTTGAGTGTTGTTGTTATTGCTCAAAAGGGAGTTTTCCAAACAATTCTCAGATTTTTTTTCACTATTGTTTCTCACAACTAGCCAACCCCACTAATATAATATAGTGAGATAAAGACTTGAGGGTTGTTGTTGATTGTTTCTCATAACTCATTTTCCCACCACAATATCACACCTCTGTTTTTTCAGCACTTAGCCATCCCCAAACCAAGCCCAGATTGAAATGTTGTATCTATGACTAGAGTATGATTAATTTTACTAATTAATTTGTATTGATTTAGATTTTATCTTGAATATCCTCTCTAGTTCTGATTCTACTACATAAATTTGAATGGCATTAACTGTGCTTTGTTTATGGTTTTTAATTTTCCCATATTTTTCGTTTGTTTTACATTTGCAATTAAATGCGTTAAATTTATTTGATTGAATCACTTATCAAAATCTTTTATCAACTTATTTTGGTAACGTTCTTTCACTTATAAATTTGTATTCCATCCAGACTCATTTCATGTCGTTTCAACATAATTGTCTTTTCAATTTCTATATGTTCTATTGCAGTTTAGGCATGAAAGATTCGTGGGGACCGTTGAAAGCCTTGGCAGTTGCTAGCACTGTGAATGGCCTTGGTGATATTTTTCTTTGTTCCATATGTGGCTATGGCATTGCAGGTGCTGCGTGGGCCACAATGTTCTCACAAGTAAGACAATCACACCTACAATCACTTCTGTATTTTTATCTGCGACGACATTCAGTCTTGTTTTTTTGCTGATATAAGAGGACATGTAACACACCGATCTGCTGTGGGTGCCCTACAGGTTTGCAGACCAGTGACCCCAACCCATCTCCACGGATCTGATTGGCCGCAGCCGCTAATTCCGTGGATATGGGTTGACATTCCGTGGAGATGTGTTGGGGTCACTGGTTTGCAGACTTGTAGCGCACCAACAGTAGATGTGTTACAAACATACCTTTTTGTTAAGTGCTAAATTACCTATATATCACTTCTGATTTTTCTATGATGTTTCAATATTATTGATGTGGTCTTGCAGGACAACTCCAACATCACATGCAGAAAGAAAAAAGATGTTATAGGATGCAAAGGTTAAATGAAACCCTTAAAATAGAAAATTAGCAATATTTCAAACTTCATATGCGGTATCCTTGGAAAACATAAATTTCAGCAGTATGATATGCAATGTGTAAGAAATTAAGCAGTGGACTAGGGGCATTCAGGGATTATTCTCCTTTCCTATACATATGCTTATGAGCTCTGACCTACATATGGAGTCAAAATGAGAAGACCTGTGACACTCAATTGGATGCGTCGGGATTTGGGGAGGGAATATATATCCTATCAGCGATTATTTTCATGGTATCAAAGCAAGATATCATATCATTTTCCAATGCCGTTCTTTGCCGCTTAATCCTTGTCGCTCTTTGCCGCTTAATCCTTGTCGTTCTTTGCCGCTTAATCCTTGTTGTTCTTTGCCGCTTATTCCCCCGACGTTCTTTACTGTCACTTCACCTTCATTCTTTGGCATGTCTTGCTCCATCATTCTTTACCATGTCTCCCACTGATGTGCATAATTGCATATTCGTTTTATCAGTGTTGTTGCCGTGTCATGGATGTGTTGCTTACCTATTATAATGTTGAGGTTGCCTTGCCTTCTGTCAATGGATTTAACCAATATTTTCTTTGCTGTAACTGTTGGGGATCGTGTTATGGAAGGGTTTACATGACGATCTAAGTCGTTTATTTTGTAAAGATCAACAATTCATGATTTTTTTTACATTATTCTTTTTTTTAATGTATTTTTGAGGTTGTCGTGATCAGAGAATCATGACTATTTGTGGTAGCACCATAGTCTATAAATAGATATTGACAACTCATCTATAAAGCATTGAAAGTTTGATGAAAATTCTGCTTTTGATCACCCAAAGTCGGAGTCCAAGTCTGAAGATTGGTATCTTTCCCCTCCCCTCATCCATTGGTCTGCCCTTCCCTCCTTCCACCACTACCTCGCCTGTAATGGCCCCCCTTATCGACCATTGCTACAATTTAACATATTTATTTCATATATCTCATTAGAGATGCAAGGTAAGACTATCCCGTGCAAAACATTATATGATAGAATAAAAAAAAGAGTGCATGACACATTAAATCACTTCATTTCATTAAAGATCTGATACATAATACAGAAGTACAACAGGTAGCCCTATATAACATCCAAAGGAGGCTTACCAAAAGCTGTAACATATATACACGACTGACTCGCAACAAAACACTACCATGTACAGACACATACATGTATAAAAACTACAAACTCTATATGAAAAAGAGGATGAACTACTCATGAGGACAATCTGGGTCTTTGCACCTCGCCCTGTGAGTATCCAGAACGTCGAACACTGCTGTTGAACCATCCATCCATAAACGGTACTTCTTCTCCCGTCGAGAAGAACGTGTTGGGAGCTGACTACCGGTGGATGAAACAACCTCTTCTTTGACCTGATTAGTTTCATTTTCTTATTAGTCAAAAGACTATGTGAATTCTTACATGCTTGCCTATGATAATTAATTAAGCTTAATTAAAATCATAGGTTCTTGCCGACTTATATATGTATTTCTTTCTTGTATCTTTTCTTGTGCCTGTATTTCTGTGATTCTTTAACATTCCTTTTCTTATTCTATCGTATCATTGATTTTCTTATATCATAATTAAATGATACTATTTGAGTTGTAATTATTGGCAATGTTAAGGATAAATTAATATTTCATGTATTTATTTATTTTTATAGCGTGCTTGCAATATTCATTACGTGCCTTTGATTCGTATGTTCATATTGCTTTTATTCATTTCGTGCCGTTGACTTGCAGGATCATATTTCTTTTCATGTTCATGTCGGGAGGTTATTCTCCCCACTTCACGGTTTGGGTTAATCCTTAACATAGTCCATTGCATTGTTGCATTCTTTCTTTTATTTATTTAAAAAAACTTGGAGAACTAATTCTTATTTTTCGTTATTCAAATTATTTGAAAATTTACTCATCTTCAAACTTATTTTATATAGTTCATTTTAATTCGAATTCCAGTCGAATATATATTAGGATTTCAACCCTAATACTGTAGTATCAATCATCTGGTAAGCAAACAAATGAAAACATAGTATCAGTCACCCAAAATTTCCTTTTGCCTTCATCCTTTCACTGCTCTTCTCCCTTTCCTCTACCTTGGGACGTCATGTCCTAAATTAATTATCATTATTAGATGATGATATCGTAATCGCTAAATGCAATAATACAAAGTAATGATATAGGAATCTTGCCGTAATATTGTTGTCCTAACCCTATTCATAGAGAAGTTTTTGCACTAAATAAGCAAATGAACATCATAATCGCCTTTGCAGCAATCATAAACTGAGAATTGAATCAAATTCCTAACTACCGTTGACTGCCCTAGTTCAAATGATGGAGGGTGTCGCTGACCTAATATGGAGAAATGGAATTATTGCCCTAATTTAGCAAGGTATCTTCATTTCTACCCTCAGATCGTAACTTAGACGGAATAAGTTACTGAAAATTCAAGCATGAGAGTCGTCCACCCATCTAGGATTTCAGATTTTTACATGAAAATAGAGGGGAAACATAAAACACATGCTAAATATCCTATGAAATTCAGGAGAAATATCAGGAAATAGAGACTTTAGTAAGTGATCTATGAGTACTTTTTTGGTGGTCACCCATACCGTAATTACTCTTATCTAGACATGCTTGATTAGTTGATTTTGAATTTTATAATTGAAATCCACAACTTGGTATGTGTTGGATAAAAGAAAAGGAAAGAAGAGAAAAATAACAGGTAACATTCGTAAATTGACGCAAAAATTAAATTAAATGTCCGACCACAAGCGAAATTGATCGCGCAAACATTATGTCGAGGTACAAAATTTTGGCATTAATTGCTACACATGGATTAGTAATTTAATTGGAACCAGTATAATTTATTTTTTCGGCGAGATTTAGAGATGCGCGGGAGTCAACCTCATAACTCGAGTGTTTTAGTAGTGTTATCGTAAGCTTATAATTAGGAAAGAGTTTCCCTATTAAAACTTAGTACGCAACAAAGTTCAATGCCAAAAATCAATTTATTTGAAATCCCACCATTTAAAAATCAATCCACGACTTCATTTTCACTCAGCGGTTTCGTAATCGCACACATTCGTGTACCAACCCATTAAGCCCGCAACTCTCTTGCATTATTAAACCCTCTCACAGAAACCGTCGCTTCCTTATCTCGCAACCGTCGCTCGCCTCCAGCAGCACTTCTGCCTCCCTCGTCTCTTATTCGGACGTCGAAGCATTTGCTCCCCCCTCCGATCCAAGCGGGTTAACTTTAGGGCAGTGCATCCTCCATCTCTGTCATTCGACGACGCAGGAGTTCCTCTCGTCTCCACTGACGATGGAAGCTGGTGCCGGTTCCTCTCTCACTCGCACTCTCTCTTAGGCCTCAGGCGATAACAGAGCAATCCGTGGTGGATTTTTCTCCCACGAAGCTACGACAACAAGCGGCGAAATTCTCCTCCCGTGCCCTGGACGTGGTTCTAAACATACTGTTCCTCTGTCCAACCCCTTTCTCAGACATTCCCTGCTAGGTAAGCTCAGGTTCTTCATCCCAGGGTGATTTTTGTTGAGTTCCCTACCATTTTTTAGATATTATCAAGTCATCCAGTTAACTCTTGTCCTTTTCATGTTTGAATCCAGAAATAGAGGATTCTGTTTCGTGATCAGAAGGGCCGCACTTTGAGAGTTTTCCCCCTTTTAGTAAGTGTACATCAATACTAAGTATTAAGTATTTTTCAGTTTTAGTTTTAGACTCGTCATGAAAATTTCGAAATTGTGGATCTTCTATGTGATCAACGTAAACAAAAATTTCAGATTTAGGTGTAGCCGTCTCCATTTCAGAATTCTTTGTCCCCCACTATTAGAGAAGTGGTAAATGTCTTCCTTTTATTATAAAACATTGTGACCTAAATTTCGGAGAGATATATATAACTATGTTAATTGCCCTTTTAGGTTTCTTGAGGAAATAAGCTCCTTGTTACTCAGAAATCAAGTTAGGGCTTCAGAGTATTTCTTTTAGAGAATGATGCCACCGCGTCTAGTGTACGAGCGCCGCAATATCGCGGTAAGAGACTCTTACGGTCCGTTCGGCGCGCAGGAATTGACTTTCTGGAATTGGCTTTGAGTTTCAGAAAGCCAATTTTGTTGTTCGGCGCGCAGGAATTGAGCAGGTTTTGGTTCTCAATCCAATAACCATGAGTTTTGAGTTTAGGGTAAGACGTGAAGGCCCAATTCTTATATCCCGAGACAGTTTTTCTCCAGTTTTCTGTGGTTTTCTACCTCCTGACTATCGCGACTCAGTAATCGCCCGCGACGCCGGCTGCTCCCTCCCGATCTTCCTTTTCCAGGTATCGTCTTCTTCCTCCGCTAATTTTCGCTTGTTTTCACTGGTTTCCGCCTCCCACATCAGATATCGCGATTGAAGCCCGCGACCGACAACGCCGAACTTCTTCCCGACCGTGCGAGGTTTCCTCTTTCTTACCAATTGCTTCACTGATGCCTCTTTCCTTCCCGACTGCATGAGACTTACGCTGCTGCGAGGGAAGCCAAAGGCGAAGGATCTTGCTCCACTGAAGACCCTACGCTGCTGATTTGTCTAACTCGGTGAACATTTTCCTAATTCTGTAATGACTTTGCTTATTTTAGTTATTTCTATCAATTTTACAAAAACTTTGAGCCTAGTTTTGCATTGTTCTCAATTAGAACAGAGGTATCAGAAGCCTGGTTTTACATTATTCTCCTTCTCCACAGTCATTCTTATCGTTGGTTGGTATTCTGGAGTCTTCATTAATTATATTCACTTGTGTCGTAATTTAGAAAATGCTGGTATATTTTCTATTGTTTGTTGGTATTCTGGAGTTTGTTTGTATTTGTTTAATTTGTTGGTTACTTTATGTTACATGTTTTAGCTATCATGCTATGTTTGTATCCACAATTAGTAGCAATTCATATGGACACATTTCTATTTTTATGTTCAATTTTAAGAATCATGAATTTTTAAAAATTCAATTCCAAAAAGCCAATTCTATCGTGCAACTAAACAACTTATAGATATCAATTCCAGTTATGTTCACTGAATTCTATCGTGCAGCCTAACAACAAAATTTGTTTTCTTCACAAAATCAATTCCTGTAGATATTGGTTTTTTGACCAAAATTAATTCAAGAAAGCCAATACCTACGCGCCGAACGGGCCCTTACTCTTTTTGACTAGACATACCATATTGCTTTGCATAGGAATGTTTTCATTATTCAATATTTTCTTATAGTAAAAAGAAACTACAACTATTAATAGAAAATAGCAATGCAACGATCAACTGATACGTGTAGATCCAAAACAATATATTTCCCCTTCAGTTAAACTTTCATAAATTGTGAAAATATATTCTCGCATAAATATTTAGAATGCGGGAAAATATCAAACATATGGATATGAATTTTATTTGAGTAACTAATATGCGACACTACTCAAGATACGCAGATAAATATGTAAACAGAGTAGCATTAGATAGATAATAATTAGAATGCACGATTGAGACATTCTTTCGTGATATATATAGACGCACTATCTTACTCATAAAACGTAGTGTACCGTATGAGCCTCATTTTTGGGGACACGATATCCCCCTTTAAATGATTAGTAGATTCGAGCTCGTGTCCGTGAGACATTAGAACACCTAAGTTCGTTAGTAGGGACTCAGATCGTTACATCAGAATTGCGCATCAGAAGCTACTCTGCCTAGAATGTAAAGAAGGACAAACATAAGTCACTTAGATCTCAATTATAGACCGAAGCTTGGAAATTTTTAGTTAACCAATTTTCGAAACTTGAGTAAATATGCTTAACATGTTTAAGCTAGAACAGATATTTATGTTGCTATTATTATTTTAGAAAAACATGCATAAATACCAACATATAGTTTTTCTATAGTATAAAAACTTTATTTTAAAAAGCATGCATTCATGTCCTTCAACATATATTTAGTGTCATTAAGAGGAATAATTTTTCTTACTCTCCAGTTGGGCTAACCCGTTTTCGAGAATTATTTTTACATGAGACTCAGGTGGGAAGTTGCGCTTAGGATGAGTCTATTTGTGGAGTTCCTCTTATAGTTTTTTTTCATTCAGTTGTTTTTCCTTTTAGTACTGCATTGTTTTTTTTCTTGGACACTATGTAACCCTATTGTTTAAGAATTTTCATGTATCAGACATCTTGTGGTATTTCAGACTTTCAGATGTATGATTCATTATTTATCCTAGTGGCTCTGTGAATTCAGAATTGTTGAGGTACACTTTTACCCTTAGTTGCATTTTTTACTTCCATTGTAAGTTTCCTTTCGGTACTTTTCATTTATACCTGTTATATATCAGTTTTATTATCGTTGTTTAGTTTATTGTGTATTGTGGGGCCCAACCGGACTTCCGATTTATTGTTAAATTAGGTTGGGGTGTTACATAACATGTGCTTTATTCATCCCACAAAGGTGGGATTTAAAGGACATACATGAACTCAAAACCTTGAAACAATAATGTGGGACTAAACCCCAATACATCTAAAGTCTCTAATTAATTGACATTGACTCAATAATTCCAACACTCCCCCTCAAGCTGAAGGGGGAATCTTCTGCTTGTACACATCAAATAACAACAATGGTGGTAGACAATGCGGTACAAACATCAGACGAGCCTCCAGGGGAAATTCCAAACCGGGGAATTAAGCCGGGGACATAGCCACACATGACGCATACCCACACATGACGCAGACCCACACATGACCTGGACTCGCTGGAAACCAGCCAACCAACATCACCTACACATGCAACCTGCGAAAACGAACAAAAGATGTGGAGCAAATCATCAAACAGGAAACCAAGGATAATCCGTCGAGAATAACCGAACAAAGGGCTGTCTCACACGACACAGTCCCACGCGACACAACCTGCCGAGACTAAAGCACCTACATCAGTCGTGTCCCAACACATGATCAATCAAAAGAAAAATGGGGAGACGCATAGTATTACAACATAAGCCTGAAGGCCGTGTGTGACTAAGGAAAACAACGAGAAAGAACATCCGAGTCGCCCTAATCCCAAACTCCCCCTTGCGTGAAAAACACGTGGATATAAGCTTAACAAGACTATACAAAGCAAATAGTAAAAACAAACAATTAAAACGTCACATAAACGACCAAAAGTAGCACAAGAACATCAACTTCGGCGAGAGATCACCGCCCCGAAGGCGGTAGCAGCAACAAAGACTGATGAAAATTCAATATGCAGCGGCTGGAGTCATCCAGAATCATCAGAGAAATTAGGGAAGCTGCATGAAGCGTCCGAAGCAGAAAAGAGAAATAATAGGTGCTTTATTCATCCCACAAGGGGGGGGGGGATTTAAAGGACATGCATGGACTCAAAATCTTGAAACGTCAATGCGGGACTAAACCTCAATACGCCTAAAATCTCTAATAGACTGACATTGATTCTATAATTTCAACAGTATGAAAAGAGAACCTTAATATTTGAAAGTCCAATGTAATCCTAGTGAGTATTCCTCCAATTGTCATGTGTGATTCAGTTCATTCATGCACCTTCTTTCACCTAGAAGTTTCCCATCTTAAGAGTCTGCTAGGAGTTGCCTTTGCTCAGTCTTCATTGTCCCAAGACACTTACCACCCTCATTCGAATGCTGTCATTGGATTCTGGATGTTATAGATCCACCAAATTCTACTTGTTTGTCCTAACCTATATACTGTACTACATGAGATCTAGTTTTGATATCATTTTATGAAGACAACCCACAATATCTGAGGTATTGTCCTCTTACGATCGCTCATTCTATACAAGCTGAACCACATAGTTTTATTATTTTTCATAGGTAACCTATTGCAGGAGGTTACCTATGAGTACTTTCCAGGAGGTTACCTATTGCATAATCTCTCACGCAGACCGTGTTTAATTTTAGAGTTCCTAATAGAACCCTCCACTTACTATGAATGACACCTTTGATATTTTAAGTCCAAATTATTGCATAAACCCCGTATCTATTCATTTAATTTTGACGTGTGATTCAGTTCCTTCCCCCACTATCTTTCACTAGAAATTCTTGAGAATATCTATGCCCAAATTTCACGACCCCCGAACACTCAACACCCTCATCGAATCACCCTCGTCTGATTCGGGTTGCTACAATTTGTGACTATAATAGCGCTTTGTGACCACAAGATGACTTGTCATAGAAATATTAACATTAATCTTTTCTCCTTCTTCAAGTATCATATTCTTTGAATAGTAACACACATTTTCTTTGCTTGCTTAGATGATTGCCCTTTTTTCCATTCTATTTATAGACCTTCAAATTATCATCGGCAACTGTTGAGCACTCTTACTATTTTTTCGGGCATTCTGATGGCGTGCTACAATTAGTTGTTGCTGCCCTCTTTTAGTGGCTTGATGGGCTTGTTTATCCAATGTGAAGTAAAAATTTGAATTGCAACCTGTGTTTCTAAAATAAAATGGTTTTATCATCATGATAAGGTATTTACATTAAGGTTGGGTCCAATATGCAGTAGTTAGACTCATCATCATGATATGGTCTCTACACGAAGGTTGGCTTGACCTTATGATTTATGGACAACCACTAGGATATTTTTGCACTAACAATTTCACCTATTTAATATTGTGCCTATACAAAAATATTCTCAAATGTCTTAGCAATCTCCTCCTCACATGAGAGCTTTCCATTCTTGATCATTACTTGCCTTCAAACAAAGATTTTTTAACCATTAAATATCATTGACCAGGAGCTCACTCGATCACGTGAGGTTTATAAGGGCATCTGTTGTGTGCTCGTCGGAGTAGTGGCCGGAGGCGGAGGGGATACTTTGGTGCCAGAATAGCGGTTGCCTGGATGCGGTGAGCTCGAGAGGAGAGAGATACAAAAATCTCTTACTCAAGATAAGAGAATAGGAAATATCGTCTTCCATACCTTCATACAAACACAACATGCCTATAAAAGGCTACAAGACTATTTTAAATCAAACCCCAATCACCTAACAACTAATAATAATAAAAGACAATACAAATACAATAACTAGACCTGTCACCTGTGGCCTGTAGCCCATAACATCTCACCCAACCTTCAAATTGAGCTTGTCCTCAAGCTCGAACAAAGATCGATCAAATATATCACCTGACTTCTTTATTTTGCGCCAAAATAGGTCCTTGTAGTGCTTCATTGTAGCGGGGGATGCAGAGGGTGACAAGGCTTCTTCGTACTCACCGACGTTAAGGATGACGATGATGGTATCAGCAAGTCGTAGCGTTGGTGGAGATAGGAATGAAGAGTAGCCTGCAACATGATTTTGAAATGATTGAAGTAGTGGTGGAGAAATAATCCGCAGATGCCCTTGAACTACTCTAAATCGTCTCAAATTTCACACGAGGGGAGTGTCCGCAATGATCTTTGCACAGTCAAAGTATGGCCTTGGGGAGTCCTTCTGAATGACCGCTACACTAGGTGTCAGTTGCTGTAGTACTATTGAACTAGCCAGGATATCAACCGGGTTCGGTGGATCGATGTGCATAAGTAGTGGTGGAGGCGCTTGACTGCTTCTGGCTTGGCCATGGATTAGAATAGTGGTGGTTGTAAGATCATTGAACTTATTGGAGAGGGTGATAGTGTCTTCCCAGCGGCGTGCGTTGGCTTCTTAAAATCATGCTTCTAGGGAACCAAGAACGTTTGCATCATGTTATTTAGTGTTCTCATGTTATCAGACGAGCCCCCATAATGCAGAGTATAGTCGGCGATAAATCGGAAGTAGCACGGGCTAGAGAACGAGTGATTGGGGTTACAGATGGAGCCCATTGATCGATTCAAGCGAAGAGGAGCTTGCAGTTTTTGTTTACTTCTTGAGTGGGATAAGTGCTGGAGTGTCGAGATGCTTATGGGCGAGCACATGGCTGATCAGGAAGACTTGTTTGAGTCACTGGCTGCTAGGGCTCGTAGAATGAGGGGTCGCCGATCCCAAAAATGGACACCAGTGGTGGTGGTGGGTGTTTGCGAGGGCAGGAGAACAACTAAGAGGTGGGATCGTCGCGCGGGTGTGGCCTCTGGAGGAAGACGACGCGGAAGCATTGTGACTTCTGCAGAAGGTGAATCCTGTCGGCTTATAGGGGATCGAGCGTTGTTGATCGCAGACATGCAAGGAATCAACGGGGTGCCGTGTGCTGAAAGCCACAGAAAGTCGATGTGGAAGAACGCTGCGGGGAAGGGTGCACAAAAGGGCGCTAGTGCGCTAGTGTTGATGCGGAAGATGACGTTGAGAGTAAAGACGCGCACAAGGCTTTCGATTGCCGCAAAACTTGATGCGTCTGCTTGACACTAGCTGGAACCAAACGAAGTAGGGAGGGAGCTAGGGCTTACAAGTGGAGCATGGTGAAGATGAAGGAGGAACAAATATCTCTGATACCAAGTTGTGTGCTTGTCGGAGTGGTGGCCGGAGGCGGAGGGTATACTTTTGAGCTGGAAGCGCAGCTGCTTAGGCAGGGCATGCTCAGGAGGAGAGAACTACCAGAATCTCTTGCTCAAGACGAGAATATAAAATAACTTATTTCATACCTTCTTATAAACCCCACTTACCTATAAATAGACTACAAGACTGTTTAAACTACAAACCCTGACCATCTAACAACTAAGCACAACAAATAATAATAAAAAACAATAAAGATATAATAAGTAGGTCCGTGGCCCATAATAGTTTCATCCACTCTTGAACCTTGGTCAACAATATTAAAAGAAACAACAATAGCCAAAAATCACATGAACTACTTGCTCCTAGTTTAATCATCAACCTTAGTACCACCTATAAGCAGTGTGCACCAAAGAGGGACAAAAGTTGGGTTTGATATATTAATGATTGAATTCATTTTCTTCCTAAAAGCTTAAGCTTATGGATGATGGCCAATCACTTTTATTTTTGCACCACCATGATTTCAGCTATTTAATGTTTGACTAAACCCAATACTCTCGTAGGTTATCTTCACCTATCTAATGCGGGATTAAACCCTATACTGTCACTGCCTTTTTTTTTACCCCAACATATTCACCTATCTTTCATTATTAATTTATTATCTGTACACTTCTTCCCCTTCAAGGAAACTGGAATCTCAATTATAGTTGGACACTGGAAAATTTTATTCCTAGTTTGATTAATCTGACGTGGTAAAAATAGAACTTGTAGGACAATTTTAGCCTGAAGCTACAAGTTAGTATGATCTTTGTAGAGAAAGGCCTCAAAGCTTGTATATACTTCTTGAAAATGAATAGTTACAAGTATGAATACACTTATATAGGAAAAGAAGGAGAAGAGAAAACCTAAATACAAGATGTGGGACTAATACAAGGAGAGAGAAAAGAGAGAAAACAAGGGCCCTTAATTGGGCTTTTCTAACACTCCCCCGCAAGCTGGAGCGTACAAGTCGTAGGCACCAAGCTTGGATAAAAACTGATAGTATAGAGGCCTGGAGAGAGCTTTAGTCAGGATATCCGCAATTTGGTCTTTAGCAGGAACATGCTCCAAATCTATCTTCTTTGACTGTACCTTTTCCCGGATAAAGTGACAATCAACTTCGATATGCTTTGTGCGTTCGTGAAACACCGGATTCTTGGCAATATGTATTGCTGCCTGACTGTCACAAAATAAGGTAGCCGGTGATGAGAGACGAACACCCAAGTCTCCCAAAAGGCTCTCAAGCCAGGTTAGCTCGGAAGCAACCGCAGCCATAGCCCGGTACTCGGCTTCAGCAGAAGAGCGTGCAACCACAGATTGTTTCTTGCTACGCCATGTTATGAGATGACCACCAAAGTAAGTGCAGAACCCCGTAATGGAGCGCCTATCATCGATAGATCCTGCATAGTCAGCGTCAGAGTAAGCGACGAGTGATAGAGATGTGGATGGCTTATACACAAGTCCTTGTCCGGGGGCGATCTTGAGATATCGAAGGATGCGCTCGACCGCTTGAAGATGAGATGTCCGAGGAGCGTGCATGAACCGACTCACAACTCCTACAGCAAATGAGATGTCCGGTCGAGTCACCGTAAGGTAGATCAGTTTCCCAACCAAGCGTCTGTAATATTCCGGATTTGTAAGCAGCTTGTCAGAGTCAGAACTATGGGCCGAGAGCTTGTGATTGGCGTCCATAGGAGTTTCCACAGGTTTGCATCCAGAATAGCCTGCATCATGAAGGAGGTCCATACAGTACTTCCTTTGAGATAACACAAGACCATCAAAGCGTCGTGCGACCTCGAGCCCAAGAAAGTACCGAAGGTTGCCCAGATCTTTGGTCTGAAAGGCGGAGTTTAACTGTTCCTTGATCTGTTGTATTCCTGCCGTGTCGTTGCCAGTAATCAGGATATCGTCAACGTAGACCAGAAAGATCACAGTTCCGGTTGACCGGTGGAGGGTGAAGAGGGAAAAATCAGCCGAGCTCCGAGTGAAGCCACTAGCACAGACCACTTTACTGAATTTTTCAAACCACGCTCGTGGGGACTGTTTGAGACCATAAATGGATTTCCGAAGGTGACATACCAAAGACTCCCCCGTGGTCTCAAACCCGAGAGGTTGCTGCATATAAACTGTCTCGTGCAGATCGCCGTTGAGGAAGGCATTCTTAATATCCAACTGATAGAGCGGCCAATGACGATGAACTGCCAAGGAAAGAAGGACGCGGACCGTGTTCAATTTGGCCACTGGAGAGAAAGTTTTCTCATAATCAAGGCCATGTTGCTGAGTAAAGCCCCGAGCCACGAGGCGGGCCTTCAGACGGTCAACAGTGCCATCCGCCGCATGCTTGACAACAAAGACCCATTTGCAGCTCACAGAGGTATGACCAGTAGGAAGAGGTACCAGATCCCAGGTCTGGTTTGCCCAAAGAGCCCGCATTTCATCTTCCATGGCTGCCCGCCACCCTGGATGTGTAAGCGCCTCCTGCACAGAGTTAGGAATAGAAATAGAGGAAAGAGAGGTGGCAAAGGCGTAGAGAGGTGGTGCCAGCCGATGGAGAGAGACGTAGTTGGCCAAGGGATGAGCTGTAGAGACGGGAGCCGGATCTGCCGGAGCCGAGGTATCGCTGGTAGCGGGGAGCTGGTGCACGGGAGTATCCTTGGATGGACGTCGAGAGTAGACCCGGATAAGAGGTGGAGGAACCCGAGGAAGAGCTGGTTGAGAGGAGGAAGAAGAGGGTAGAGACGATGGCGTGACTGGTACGATAGGCCGGGGAAGAGGTGGAGCAGAAGACGAGGTGGGGCAAGGCAAGTGGAAGGGCTGGTGTTCGCAGAAGGTGACACCTGCAGAAACAACCAGCCGACCATCAGAAGGAGAGTAGCAGACATATCCTTTTTGAGTCCGGGAGTATCCAACAAACATATACTTTGCAGCCCGAGGAGCAAGGTTGTCGGAAGGAGGGCCAAGATGGTGGACATAGCACACACACCCGAAAACCCGTGGTGTGAGAGAGGTGGGGTTGGTGGAGGGAGAGAGAAGTTGGAGTGGTGAGGCAAAATTCAGCACAGAGGAGGGGAGGCGGTTAATAAGATGACAGGCTGTGGAGACGGCAAAATTCCAATATTGACCGGAACCTGCATTTGGAACATAAGGGAGCGGGCAACATCGAGAAGATGGCGATTTTTCCGTTCGGCGACCCCGTTTTGCTGAGGGGTATATGCACATGAAGTTTGATGGATGATACCGAACTCGGTGCAAAGAGCAGAGAAGGCACGCCCGGTATATTCGCGAGCATTATCGGTGCGGATGACGCGGAGGGGGGGGGGTATCGAATTGCGTACGCATCTCAGTCAAAAAAGCACGAAATACAGAAGTAAGTTCAGTACGATCATGTAGTAAATAAAGCCATGTAGTACGCGAGTAGTCATCAATGAACGTGACAAAATAACGATAACCAAAAATACTGGGGACATGATAAGGACTCCATACATCAGAGTGTACTAAAGAGAGAGGAGTACTACTCCTGATACAAGTAGGGGGAAAGGAAGAGCGATGTTGTTTGCCGTAGATACAAGATTCACAAGAGAACTCCTGCAGAGGTACATCAGGAAGAGCCCGCTTGAGAATCGGTAGAGGGGCATGCCCAAGGCGGCGATGCCAATCGACCGTGGAGATAGCAGATAGAGTAGTAGGTGGGATGTCCAAGATATAGAGCCCGTTCAACAGCTGCCCCTTACCAATGGTACTCCGGGTGCGACGATCCTGCATAAGGAAAGAAGAAGGTGAAAAAGTTATGCAACAATCAAGGTCGTGGGTGAAACGACTAACAGAAAGTAAGTTGAAAGGGGAGCCCGGGACATGCAGAACCGAGGAAAGAGAGAGAGTCGGAGTAAGCTGAAGAGCAGCGGTGCCAGAGACAGGAAGGGTATCACCGTTGGCCACAGTGATGCAAAGGGGGTGAGGCGTCCGTTGGTACTTGGTGGGCTTCTGGGAAGTAATATGGTGAGTGGCCCCGGAATCAACGATCCAGCAGGGACTATGAGAGAGACAGGTTATACCTTCCGCAGAAAAGGATGCGACGGAGCCGGAGGAGCGGCTGAGAGCACCTTGAAGCTGTTGGAGTTGGGTGCGAAGCTCATCAATATCCTGACGGGTAGTGGAAGCCAGATCGGGGGCAGACGGCCCCGTGGGAGGAGGAGCAGCAGTGGTATCGGACGCCATGCGCGGCCAGCAGAAGAGGCTGGGCGGTTAGAAGAGGATTGCCGTGCGGGTAGGCAAGAAAGGAAGAAGTCGACCGGTCTCGGCGGACACGCCAGCGACCAGGAGATCGCGACCAAAAAGCGACAAGACAGCAGCAGAAAGGCGAGGCCGCAGCGAGAAGCGAGTAGGAAGCAGGTCGCTACAGGCCGCAGGCGAATAGCGAGTAGGAAGGACTGCAGCGGATAGAAAGAGATCGTGCGGCGAGCAGGAGAGGCAGGTCGCTGCGAGCAGCTATCAGCGAGCAGCGAGCAGCGAGCAGGGAGACGTCGCAGCGGAGAGAGAAAGACCGCACAACGAGCAGGAGAAACAGGTCGCTGCGAGCAGCGACTAGCCAGCAGGGAGAAGCCGCAGCGGATAGAGAGAGACCGCGCGGTGAGCAGGAGAGCAGGTCGCTGCGAGCAGCGATCCAAATGCAGGGAGAGACCGCAACGGATAGGAAGAGTCCGCGCGGGAAGAGAAGGGGAGAGAAAGTGGACCCACGTGAGAGAGAGGAGTATAAAAAGAGAGGAGGAGGAAGAGAGGAGGTGGAGGCCACGAAAGAAACAGAGGGGTTGGGGGGAAGCGGATAGAAAAGACCAAGCCGCAGGAGTCCGCGGGAAGGAGAGACCGTGCGGACAGCCGGTTAGGAGAAGAGACCGGTTGCGGTTAGGAGAAGAAAACGGGTAGGCCGGATACTACAGGAGGAGACCGGTTTGGCTCTGATACCATGTAGAGAAAGGCCTCAAAGCTTGTATATACTTCTTGAAAATGAATAGTTACAAGTATGAATACACTTATATAGGAAAAGAAGGAGAAGAAAAAACCTAAATACAAGATGTGGGACTAATACAAGGAGAGAGAAAAGAGAGAAAACAAGGGCCCTTAATTGGGCTTTTCTAACAATCTTGATAGCTTTTTGCTCTTATAAATAAATATATCTGGTTGGCTAGACTTCACAGGGTTCATTGTCTATAACCTGATCTCTCACCCAAGCAGAATTTAACCTATCCTATTCCTATCTCTGGCCTCCAATTTGTTTGGAACAAAACATGTATAGGTGCACAGAAACTGCTTAATCCTTTGTACTAAGCAAACAGAATACATAGGGAACATTTTGAAAGAGAGGATGCGTTTCTCGCGGCAACTTAAATTTTAGCATATGCAGCTTCTAGAACAAGCTTGGTTGTTTTCATATAAGGTTAAACCATTGATCTTCTTACCTTTATACGATCTTCCATAATTTGTCTGCAGGTAGTTGCAGCTATCATGATGATGACAGCATTGAATAAGACTGGCTTTAGAGTATTTTCAGTATCCATTCCATCACAGAAAGACCTTTTTCATGTTTATGAGATAGCTGCTCCAGTATTTTTAACAATGACATCAAAGGTTTTGAACTGTTTTACTATTATTATTATTTGTACTGTTTGAGTTTCCCAGTTTTGTTAAGACATCACGTGCAGGTGGCCTTTTACTCTCTGCTTACATATTTTGCAACATCAATGGGAACAGTAACTGTAGCCGCTCATCAGGTTTGCACATTGTTTTTTTGTTCTAGTACAAGGAACTTCCAGTTTGTTAATAATTTTCTGATGTTAGAATTAACCTATTTGCAGGTTATGATCAATGTCTATTGCATGTGTACTGTATGGGGAGAACCTCTTTCACAAAGTGCACAGTCATTTATGCCAGAGTTGATTCAAGGTGTCAACCGCAGTTTAACTAAGGTCAGAAATATGAGGTTCTTAAACTTGTGTTCTATTATTTCTTCTTTTGGGGTTCTTCATAAGAAGAAATCCTTGTTGTTTATTCATTTTGATAACAACAACAACACTCAAGCCTTTATCCCACTATAGTGGGGTCGGCTATATGGATCCTTTGTTACCATTGTGTCCTATCTTGTTTATTCATTTTGATTTTGTAGTAAAATGAAATACAGAGCAAAATATTATTTTTATTGCTAAAAAAATTCAATTATAATACAAGTATTTGTATATATATATTTATAGAATGGACGAGTGAACTCTCAACTCCAAACCAAGATGTTTGACTGATCCATACATGAGAAAAAAGGCCTTCACATGGGCTTTTACATGGGATTTTACATGGGTTTATTCAGTTCTTTTACACAGCCCCACAAGCTGGAGCATACAGATTGTAGGTGTCAAGCTTGAAAATGAACTATTGGTATAGTGGGCATTGCAAGGCCTTGATGAGAACTTCAGTTATTTTCTCAGTAGTGGGTAAATTACACAAATCAAGTTTGTGAATTTGAATATTTCCCCGGATGAAATGACAATCGACTTCAATATGTTTGGTACATTCTTGAAAAACGGGATTCTCGGTGATATGAATGACTTCTTGACTATCACAGTAGAGAATGACCCTTGAAGGGAGCTTTACACCAAGATCAGTGAGAAAACTTTCTAATCATGTATGTTTAGAAACAACGGACACCATAGAATGATACCCAGCCTTCCCTGAAGGGCGTGTCACTATCATTTACTTCTTATTTTGCCAAGTGACCAAGTGCCCTCCAAAATATGTGTAGTAGTCACTTATAGACCGACGATCATTGAGGGATTCAGCATAGCTGCATCAGAATATGCATTTAATGATAGAGGGGGCTTATATACAACCCCTTATCCCGAAGGCCGAAGCATTTTTCAAATACCGAAGGATCCGATCAACTGCCTTGAGGTGAGACGCCCGACAACATGCATGAAGCGGCGCATGCACACCACACATCCATCTTATTGATTTCCTTCTAGTAGTAGGAAAATTAGTCCGAATGATTATTCTCATCTTCTACTTTTTGTATCAAATGTTTTATATGTTGGCCGATTGAAAAATGATTGGATTAATTTAGACAAGGGATCCCCTCTATATATGGAGGTGGATATAACAACAAAAAAGAAAAGAAAAAAATAACATAATATAGCTACTACATATTCCAACACTCGCCCTCAAGTTTGGCATGAGATGTTAACCATGCCCAACTTGTTAACAATCCTTCCAAATATATTCCCACTCAACCCTTTGGTGAGAATGTCTGCTAGCTGTCTGTTAGAGGGAACAAAAAGTGTACACACAATTCCCCTCTCAATGTTCTCCTTAATGAAGTGTCAATCTACTTCAAAGTGTTTAGTGCGGTCATGTTGAACAAGATTGTTGGCGATACTAATAGATGATTTATTGTCACAATACAGCCAGATGGATTCTTCTTCAGCAAGGCTTAGGTCACTCATCAATGAGCGTAGCCATAAGCCTTCACAAACCTCATGAGCTATAGCTCCACACTCGACTTCTGCGCTGGATCTTGGCACAACTTGGTGTTCCTTGCTCCTCCAAGTAACAAGATTACCCTTAAAAAGGGAACAATATCCTGAAGTTGACCGTCGATCCTCAACAGGCCCGGACCCAATCGACCTCAGTGTAAACTTTAATATTTAGACATGTTTTGGAGCAAACAGGATACCCCGTCCTGATGAGGATTTGAGGTACACAAGAATTTTGTGAGTTGCATCCACATGACGCGTCTTTGGAGCATGCATGAACTGGTTGATAACACTTACCATATAAGAAATATCCGGGCGAGTGTGAGACGGGTAGATCAGTCTCTCCACTAATCTTTGAAATTCAGAGATATCTTCAATCACCTCTCCATCACTACGCCCCAATCGATGATTTGCTTCAATCGAGGTTTCAGCTGGTCTACATCCACTCATCCCCACCTTCTCAAAGAGATCCAGAGTATATTTTTTCTGAGAGATGAAGATTCCTTGCTTTGACCTTGCGACCTCAATACCCAAGAAATACCTTAGTTTCCCCAGGTTCTTGACCTCAAACTTCCTGGCAAATTTCTATTTTAGAATTTGGATTTCTTCCATGTCATCACCTGTTATGACTATATCTATACAATATGGACAGTGAGTTTTCCGATCCTATGTTTGATGAACAATGTGTGATTAACATTGCTGTGATGATTCCAAATGACACCATTTGTGGAATCTCCCAAATCATGCTCTTGGGGATTGTTTCAGCCCATATAGAGCCTTCATTAACCTGCAAACTTTCCCTTCTGCACCTCTAGGAGTGAGACCTGGTGGAATAGACATGTAGACTCCTCATTTAGATCCCCAAGGTGGACCATGTTCTTCACATCAAGTTGCCAAAGATTCTAACCTTTGCAGGCAACACAGGATAACAAGACCCTAATAATGTTCATCTTTGCCACCAAGGCAAATGTTTCCTGATAGTCAATACCAAGGGTTTATGTATAACCTTTTGCAACCAGTCTTGCCTTGCACCTCTCGACAATCCCTTGAGAGTTTTGTTTAACCGAGACCACCCATTTACACCCAACAATTTTTTTTATATAGGGAAGATGCACTAAATCCCATGTATGGTTCTTCGCAAAAGTAGTTATTTCTTCAACCATTGTCTCTCTCCACATAGGAATCTACAGAGCTTGCTGTTGAGATACATGTATGGAAAAAGAAGCATTTGAAGACACAAAAGCCTTATAGGAAGCAAAAAAGAGTCTGAAGATACATAATGTGAGAGAAGATGATGATTACAAGAGCGGATACCTTTCCTAAGGGAAATTGGTGGATCAGAAGGCCCTGAGTCAGGATCCAATGACTGTTCTGGTGGCATAGTCGGATCTTATGTGCTTGTCCTCTTTGTACACCGAGTATATACCTGCAAGCTCGGAGCAGTAGAGGGAAAAGGTAGGGACACAGTAGGCGGACTCACTTCCACTGGCGTAGAATCCCCCTAAAGTTAGGGATACACTGGAGGTATGTGTAGAGGTATAGAAGGAACGAGTACAAGAGGGTGTTCACCCGAGGCAGGGTCATCCGAAGCAGGGTATTATGCCTCAGATTCACGGAACATGACATCCATAGTGACAAACACTTTCCTCGTAGGTGGGTGAAACACTTATACCCCTTCTGTATGGGACAATAGCCAACAAAAACACACTTGAGTGCGCGAGGATCAAGTTTGTTGGACGAGGGTGGTGGATATGAATGAAGCAGACCCATCCAAACACCATAAGGGAAAGCTGAGTAGGAGGCACATGGAGAGTGCTAAGAGGAGTAACATTCCCAAGGACGCGCGAGGGCATACGATTAATAAGATATGCCGCAGTAAGGACCGCATCACCCCAATAGAATTTGAGAAGATGCATGGTGGACAAGAGTCAATGAGCGACTTCCAGGGGATGACGATTTTTCCGCTCAACAACACCATTCTGTGCTGAGGAATAAGCACAAATAGTCTGGTGGAGGATGCCATGATCAACAGATATCGCTCAAACTATGAATCCATGTATTCACGGCTATTGTCACTGCGAAGAGTTTTAATAGTGGTATGAAATTGAGTGAAGATGTTATGCAATTATCAAAAAAACATAAAATACATTACTTTTGTTGTGCATCAAGTATAATCAAATAATACGAAAGAAACAATCAATAAAAGTAACAAACCACACCACCAGAGATGGAAGGTATGAGGCAGAGCCCCCAAATATCAGTATGAATAACCACAAAAAGTGTAGAACTAGGTAACGAAACATGATTAAATAAAATATGATGATGTTTGTTAATAGTGCAAACATCACACGCAAAGGAATCAAAGACAATAGCAGACATTACAGGAAACAACAAATTTCATAACAGAAGTAGACGGGTGGCCCAGACGACAATGCCAGGAATACAATGGATGGATAGTGCTGGAATGAAGAGCTAGAGGAGGTGGAGCTGGGCTGGAGTCGAGCACATAAAGTCCATTGACCATGCTACCAAAATCAATCATCTTCCCCGTTGTCAAGTTCTGAAAAACACGAGGAAGGAAGAAAGGTCACAAAGCAGTGCATAAAGTTAGTGACATGACTAATAGAAAGTAAATTACGAGTGAAATTGTGAACATGAAGGACAGAGGATAAGGTGAAAGAGGAGCAAGAGATGGAATCATTTCCGACAATAGATGAAAGAGAATCATCTACAATCCTCACCTTATCGCGACCAAAGAGAGGGGTATATGATATGAAATCTGAAGAGGACCCAATCATATGATCTGTGACCCTATAGTCAATAATCCACTGGGTGGAAGGATGAGAGACAACATAGTGAGCACCTGAAATTCCCGTGTGAGCATAGGAGGAAGAGGCAGAAGGCTCCATAAAAAGGCTTTGCTTCAAGCGACGGAGTGCAAACACTTCATCCACTGTGAATGCACTGGGAGGGGCAGAGCCATCAGACCTAGAATATCTTGGAGGAATGCTCACAGTAACATTAGTGAGATGAGCAACACGAGAAAAAGCATGACGACCAGAGGATCGCCCAAAACCACGGCCGCCACGAGGTGGAACACCCCCTTTTGGCAGAGGGAACCCATGGAGCCTGAAGCAAGTGTCCCGAGTGTGATGATTCTTTCTACAATAATCACAGAGGAGATGGTACTTATCAGAGCCCTTCAACTTTGTGTCACAGGATGAACGACTACCAAGAAGAGAAGATGATGTAGCAGTCAGAGCAGAACCCTCAGGCGCAGGATTAGGAAGTAAGGTATGACAACGATCGAATTGCTGTTGCACATTATTGTAGACCTCAGGAAGAGACTGTAACTGTGGACGCCCCAAAATCTGAACACTGATCTGATCAAAGTCCCGATGCAGGCCATAAAGAAATTCAAAGATTCGATTGCTGTCTTTTCTAGCACGAACCATCGCCTCATCAACAGGGCTAACAAAAGTAAGAGGATCAAAATGAATATATTCCTGATACAGCTGTGTGAACTTGAAGTAGTACGTAGAAGGAGGACGATCATCCTGTCGGAGTAAGGATATCTTCCGCTGCAACTGGAAGATCTGAGCGGCATTGCCTCGATGAGAGTAGGTAGACTCTGTTCGTCGCCAAATGTCCGCAGCATTGTCGAGAAATAAATAATTACATGCGATGGACTCCTGCATCAAATTGGTATGCCAAGACATGACTAAGGAATTTTCCGACTCCCACTGTATCCATTCAGAAGAGTTCTTATCTGGTTCCTTCATTTGGCCAGTGGCATAGCCAAAGAGATGATGACTTTTAAGCGTCAGGGTGATAGATCCGGACCATGAACCGTAGTTAGGGTTGTCCAGACGAATGATAGTAATCTGAGGAGTATTATGATTAGGGTTCTCGCAGAGAGAACTTGCTGGAGGGACAACCTCTGACGAGGGAGCGGGAGAATCATCACTGCTAGACATAGTGACTCAAGAATAGAAATCCGGAGACCACCCAAGACTTTGGGCAACAAGAAGTTGCAAATTCCATTGGGAGAGGAGGAGAAATCCACTTCATAAGATCACCAAGAAGCATTGATGGCGCTGGAAGGAGCAGGCACCTCTCTGCATGAAGGATCCGACGCCGGATAAGGGCTGGAGAAGAAGAAGAGGGCTTGCGGAACCGAGCAGAACCCGATCGATTGCGGAGTGTGGAACTGAGCGGAAGGGGGGGGGGGTGGGCTCGCGGGTGACTGTGAGAGCGGAAGGAGCGGAGTGGCGGTCCGAGTGTGAACGGTGGAGTAGACGGGAGAATGATTAGGGCACCAGGAGCACGCGTTGCTCTGATACCATGTTGGTCGATTGAAAAATGATTGGATTAATTTGGACAAGGGATCCCCTTTATATATGGAGGTGGATATAACAACAAAAAAGGAAAAAAAATACAACATAATATAGCTACTACATATTCTAACATTATATATTCATCAAACTCAAGGTTAAGTGTTATCTACAAGAAGATAATAATATGTAGATATATTTAACCTTGAAATGTTTTGACGAATAAATTATCCCCTGATGGATTAAATGGTGGGATGCAGTGAAATTTACTATCCCAGTGAACTCAACAAAGGCAGGATATACGTGGCTCTACCTCCTGACCTTTCTCCTAGAGGATCTGAAGGTAAGGTGTGCAAGCTAAAGAAGGCTTTACATGACCTGAAGGAGTCTCCCAGAGCTTGGTTTGGAAAAGATTTCACAAGGCCATGACATGCTTCGGGTACTTTTAGATAGTTTATGTAGATGACATCGTTATAATAAGAGACGACCAGGATGAGATTCAGGCACTGGAAGAGAGACTAACAAGAGAATTCGAACTGAAAGACTTGGGGAACCTCAAGTATTTTTTAGGTATTGAAGTTGCGAGTTTTAAATATGTGATTTTTTTATCACGGAGAAAAAATATGCTTGACCTCCTTGATGCCTCGGGAATGAGTGGGTATAGATCGGCTGACACCTTAATTGAAGCTAACTACAGACTTGGAATAGATGATAGTGAGACGATTGAAGACATCCTCAGTTTTCAGAGGCTAGTAGGATCTACTTGTCGCATACTCGCCCAAATATTTCCTATGCTGTGAGAGTGCTCGACCAATAAATGCACTACCCAAAGACCCGTCACTCAGATACCTCAAGTTCTCTCCTGGGAGGGGCATCCTTTTTTCACCAAATGATGAGCTGACTATTGAGGTTTACACCGATATAAACTGGGTTGGATTGATTGAGGATCGACGGTCCACGTTAGGATATTTGCACTATGTTGTGTTAAAATTTAGTTACATGGAGCAAAAAACAGCACGTGGTCGCCAAATTCAGCGCTGAGGTGGAGTTCAGGGCTATGACCTATGGGATCTGCGAAGGGCTATGGATCCTAATCATCTCAAAAGATCTTGGCCTTAAAATAAGCGAGCCTATCTGTCTGCACTGTGATAACATGACTACCATTAACATTACTCACAAGCCAATGTCACACAATCATACAAAACATATTGAGATCAACAGACACTTCATCAAAAGAAATATAGTCAGAGGCATTGTGGTTACTCTGTTTGTGCCATCTGAACAACAATTGGCAGACATCATCACAAATGGATTATGTCTAAGTTTTTTTAGAGAGCTTGCTGGCAAGTTGAGCATAGTTGACATCACATGCCCAACTTGAGGGGGGGGGGGGGGTTGTTGTTGTTGAGATTATTAGTACTATTAGTATTATTATATTAATATTTATGTGTGAAGTGGTATTGATCCCACATTGGTTGCGCGTCTTTAAGTGTCCTGTGTATTGCTTTAAATATACCTCTATGCAGATGAATAAGATATCTCTAGTATTTAAATTTCTCCCAACAATGCCGAATAGTAGGCTTTCCGTAATCTTCTTTATTTTGAAACAATTGTAACTTGTATTCTTACATTGGTTCATGGAACAGATTCTATGTCAGGGCCTTCCAACATACTAATTTTCTAGTTATTACTATGTGTTGAGCCGAGTAAAATGTTGGCATTAGTCTATTACAGGAAACCCACCTCTATATATAGAGGTGAATACAATCATAGGCAACAAAATTAAAACATAAAGGATAATCTAACACTCCCCCTCAAGTTGTGCATGTGATGTTAACCATGCCAAACTTGTCCACAATATTGCTAAATACGTTCCCACTCAATCCTTTGGTGAGAATGTCTGCTAGCTGCCGGTCGGAGGGCACAAAAGGTGTGCACGTGATTCCTCTCTCAATGTTCTCCTTGATAAAGTGTCGATCCACCTCGATATGTTTAGTCCGGTCATGTTGCACAGGGTTGTGCGCAATACTGATGGCTGACTTATTATCACAATACAGTCGGATGGGTCCTGCTTCAATAAGACCAAGGTCACTCATCACAGATCGAAGCCATAACCCTTTACAAATCCCGTGAGCCATAGCTCTAAAATCTGCCTTAGCACTAGATCTTGCCACAACTTGTTGCTTCTTACTCCTCCAAGTAACAAGATTACCCCCAACTAGGGTACAATATCTTGAGGTTGATCGCCTATCATCAACAGATTCGGCCCAATCAGCGTCAGTATAGACTTCAATATTTAGACCGGTATTGGGAGCAAACATGATACCCCTTCCTGGCGTAGACTTGAGGTACCAGAGGATTCTGTGAGCAACATCCACATGACGAGTTTTAGGAGCATGCATGAACTGGCTAACGACGCTCACCGCATAGGAAATATCTGGATGAGTGTGGGACAGGTATATCAATCTCCCCACTAATCTTTGGTACTCAGAGATATCAGCAATTTCCTCTCCATCATTGCGCCCCAATCGGTGGTTTGCTTCAATCAGGGTGTCAGCTGGTCTACATCCACTCATCCCCACCTTCTCAAGGAGATCTAAAGTGTATTTACGCTGGGAGATGAAAATCCCCTGCTTGGATCGAGCAACTTCAATACCCAAGAAATACATAAGTTTACCCAGATCTTTGACCTCAAATTCTCTAGCCAATTTCTGTTTCAACCTCTGGATTTCTTCGATATCATCCCCTGTTATGACTATATCATCAACATACACAATAAGTGCAGTGAGTTTTCCAATCCTTCGTTTAATAAACAAAGTATGATCAACATTGCTTTGATGGAAAACAAAAGATAGCATGGCCTTGAGAAACCGCCCAAACCACGCTCTTGGAGATTGCTTCAGCCCATATACAGCCTTTCTCAATCCGCAGACTTTCCCTGCAGCACCTGTAGGAATGAGGCCCGGAGGAATAGACATGTAAACCTCCTCATCTAGATCACCGTGGAGGAAGGCATTTTCACATCAAGTTGCAAGAGCTCCCAGCCTTTACAAGCAGCATAGGATAACAAGATCCTGATAGTATTCATCTTTGCCACCGGGACAAACGTCTCCAGATAGTCAATACCAAGGGTTTGCGTATAACCCCTTGCCACCAACCCAGCCTTGCATCTTTCAACAATCCTTTGTGAGTTCTGTTTCACAGTGAACACTCATTTACACTCAACCGTCTTCTTTCCATAGGGGAAGGGGAACCAAATCCCATGTATGATTTTTCTTAAGAGCATTCATTTTCTCAACCATCGCCTCACGCCACATAGGGACCTCCAGAGCCTGCTGCCATGATTCAGGTATGGAAGAAACAACAAGGGAAGAAACAAAGGCCTTGTAGGTAGTAGAAAGAGAATCATACAATGCATAATGTGATAAAGGATGTCGGGTGCAAGACCGAATACCTTTCCTGAGGGAGATCGGTTAATCAGAAGGCCCTGAGTCAGGTTCCACTGACTGCCCTTGTAGCATAGTTGGATCTTGCGTGCTCGTCCGCTTTGTACGCCGGGTGTAAACCTGCAAGCTCGGAGGAGGAGGCCCAGGAGGAGGAGGACGTATGTCCACTGATAGAGGAGGCACGATAGGAGAGCTCACTTCCACTGGTAGAGGAGGCACGGGAGGAGGACTCACTTCCACTGGTAGAGATAGAGGCTCCCCCTGAAGTGAGGAATACGGTGGTGGTATGGGCAGAGGAATCGATGGAAGAGAAATGAGAGTATGCGAGGGAGAGGCATCTGGGACAGGATAATATGCCTCGGATTCACGGAACGTAACGTCCATAGTGACAAATACTTTCTTGGTAGGAGTGTGGAAACATTTATACCCTTTTTGCGTTTGAGAGTAGCCAATGAAGACACATTTTAGTGCCCGAGGATAGAGTTTGGAAGGGCGGGGGTGGTGGATATGAACGAAACAATCACATCCAAACACCCTAATGAGAAGCCGAGAAGGGGGCACCTGAAGAGTGTCAAGGGGTGTAGCATTCCCAAGAACACGAGTGGGCATACGATTGATGAGGTATGCCGTAGTAAGAACGACATCACCCCAGTAGAATTTCGAAAGATGCATAGTGGACAAAAGACAACGAGCGACTTCCAGGAGATGACGATTCTTCCGCTCAGTCACACCATTTTGTGTGGGAGAATACGCGCAGGTAGTTTGGTGGAGGATACCACGATCAACAAGATATTGCTCAAACTGCGAATCGATGTATTCGCGACCATTATCACTACGAAGAATTTTAATTTTTGAGTGAAATTGAGTGGAGATCATACAATGAAACCGTCGGAAAATCGAGAAAACATCATTTTTGTTACGCATCAAATACAACCATATAGTACGAGAGAAGCAATCAATAAAAGTAACAGACCACACACATCCTGAAATAGAAGATGTCAGGTAAGGACCCCAGATATCAGTATGAAAAACAGCAAAAGGAATAGAACTTGGCAATGAAACATGCGTAAACGATGTACGATGATGTTTGTTTAAGCTACATACATCACAGACAAAAGAGTCAAAGACAACAGTAGACATAGCAGGAAATAACAATTTCATTATAGAAACAGAAGGGTGTCCCAAACGACAGTGCCAGGAGTACAAGGGATGGGCAGTGCTGGAATGAAGAGCCAAAGGAGACGTAGCCTGGCCGGAGTTGAGCACATAGAGTCCATTTAGCATTCTACCAGAGCCAATCACCTTCCCCGTCGTCAGGTCCTGAAAAACACAAAAAGACGGAAGAAATGCCACAAAGCAGTGCATGGAGTTAGTTAGATGATTAATGGAAAGAAGATTACGTGTAAAATTAGGAACATGGAGGACAAAAAATAAGGTGAGGGAGGAGCAGGAGATGGAACCCTTGCCGACGATGAAGGAAAGAGAACCATCGACAATGCTCACCTTATCACGGCCAAAAAGAGGAGTATAGGATATAAAACCTGTAGAGGACCCAGTCATATGATCTGTGGCCCCATAGTCAATAATCTACTGGGTAGAAGGATGAGAAGCAACAGAGTGAGCACCTGGGAGACCCATGTGAGCGTAGGAGGAAGAGGCAGAAGGCTCTGTAGAAAGGCCCTGCATCATGCGTCAAAGAGCCAACATTTCATCCGCTGTAAACTGAAGGTCTGTAGTTCGTTCCTGCGTGGGGGAACCAGGAGGGGCCGAGCCATCAGAACTAGAATAACCAGGAGGGACCGCGGCAGAAGCATCAGTAAGATGAGCAAAACGTGGAGCAGCATGACGACCAGAGGAGCGCCTAGAACCACGACCTCCACGAGGCGGAGCACCCTCTTTGGGGTTAGGAAACCCATGAAGCCAGAAGCAGGTATCCCGAGTGTGACGGTTCTTTCCACAATAATCACATAGCAGACGATCCTTATCAGAGCCCTTCAACCTGGAGTCCCGAGATGGACAAGTACCAAGAAGAGAGGGGGCAATAGCCGCCAAAGCTGACCCCTCAGGCATCGGGTCTGGAAGAAGAGTCAGACGACGATCGAACTCCTGTTGCACAATACTGTAGACCTCAGGAAGGGATGGTATCTGCAGTCGGTCCAAAATCTGAACACTGATCTGATCGAAGTCGCGATGCAATCCATGAAGAAACTCAAATATACGGTTGCGGTCATCCCGGGCCCGAACCATTGCCTCATCAATAGGGCTCACAAAGGTAAGAGGATCAAAGTGATCATATTCCTGATACAGCTGCGTGAACTCCAAGTAGTATGTAGACGACGGACGGTCACCCTGCCGAAGTAACGAGATCTTCCGGCGCAACTGAAAAATCTGAGCAGCATTGCCGCGGCGAGAGTAGGTAGACTCTGCACGGCGCCAAATGTCGGCAGCGTTGTCGAGGAATTGGTAGTTCCGGGCGGAAGGCGAGCGGGAGCTGGCGAACGCACGACAGGCGGAGGCTTGGGCACGCGGAACACCGTGAGCTCTGATACCATGTTGAACCGGGTAAAATGTTGGGATTAGTCTATTACAAGAAATCCACCTCTATATATAGAGGTGAATACAATCATAGACAACAAAATTAAAACATAAAGGATAATCTATCACTATGATTTCTTATGTTTGTTGTCTTGAAAACCTAGATGAAGAATCTAATTATCTGACCTAATAATTCTTATAAATCAAATATACTTCCCTAAACTTAATGATACTTACTGAATAATCAAGGAATGTCTAATCTATTATTTTTTATAAAGCATATGCAAGATATGTTTTTTTTTTGAGATGGAAGATCTTTACTTCTGCTAAACATAACTTAACCTGTGAAGCATTAATAAATGATAAATCTTCCACTTGAAGTAATCCTACCATTCAAGCATTTTACGGGCAAAACCATATCTCCCCAATATCACGTTGGTAATGGTAGTGGTGGCAGAGATACAAGGGAGCCGAGCTCAACCTTAGTGGTAGAATGCAAGGAGAGGTAGTCAAGTTCAACCTAAGAGAAAGGAGGAAGATGAGAGCCTTAATTAACCCTAACTCTTATTTGGAGAGGAGGAAAAAAGAACTAAGACAGAGATTTAAGATTTTCCCATTGTTTTGCCTCATTCATGACCCTATGAGTCCTTTTATCGAATTATAAACTTATAATAAGTCAGAACACTTGGCCATGCATAAAATACTCAAAGTACTAAAAGACATAGCTTCTAACTATTAATAACCTAATGACTTGATAAAACATATGTAAAAGATTTAAGTATTATTGGTGTGAGCCCATGACATCACACCCCACCTTAACTTTAATCATGTCCTCAAGCTATATGAGGGTATAGGATGTATGCGGCGATCATCATGTTCCTTGATCTCTTGCCAAAATAGCAAAATGTTGTGTGCTGTTGGAGTTGAGATTTCATCAAGGGACATGCCTTGGTCGTGCTCACCAAGGACGTGAACGATGACGATGATCTTGAGGGATCATTTTTTGCGGAGAAGTTATATCGATGCACTGAGACAGGCGGGTCGGCTGAGTGCTTATGGAATAGTGACCTCAGAGATTTGGAGTGACAATGTCTGCTAGCGAATGTTCACCAACAATAATAACTGGGGTTGGTGCAAGTGTATCCGTTAGTGGAAGATGGTCGAGGGAGACGAAGGAGCTTGCTAAATTGTAACCATGGCGATGTGTAGTGGCGATGTTGACCGGTGAACAATCTTCGGGAGGGATCACACGAGAGTGACCCGCATGACAGGTGGCGTGAAGCTCGGAATGGACGAAATTTGTGGCTTGAGAATAGTCGGTTGGATGGGGACTGTGGGCACACACAATGGTATGGCTTGATAGATAGATTTTTGGGCTCTCTTTCGCAAATCCGATCAGACCCTGAATCCTTATTGTCCCTCCACTTGGGCGGAGTTTCAAGAATCCGGGGACCAGTGCCAACATCGCTTGTGTCATTGTCGTTGATGTTGTTGATATCTCACTCATCATTCGCAAAATCTCGCGGATTTCAGCTTGATCATCAAAACACGTCATCATACCGAAGTGAATAGGACTTAATTAATTAATGATTGAATGAGATTTTATTTTTTTTCTTGGTGTTAAGCAGAAAAGGTGCACGAAACGACCTAAGAGAGACATTGTTGCAGTGTGCGTGATGTGGGCAGATCGACAAGCACCTTGTTACAAGCTTTGTTCAGCTTGGTTTACATTGAACCCAAGGCTTATTCAATGGTAGAATGCGGGTGGCGCGATGACTGAATGCATTGGTAGGAGGCGAAATCCTTTGATTGAAGGACTGATTGGAAGCTGGACAATGACGATTGGTAGGCGATCGACATTGATTGGAAGTTGGCGAAGCCAGTGAGCAGTTCGAGGAAGAGGGCAAACTCGAAGGAGGGGACTTTGGGATTGATCGGTCGATGTTGAAGCCTTTTTCATCGAAGTCGTGTGTTGATCGTTTGGTCGCTAGGTTGGTAAGACGTAGATGTTGTCGTCAACTGTGTTGTTTGTGTTGATGCTAAAATATATTGTGGATTGACAGATGTGTTGTTGGGTACATGAAGGAGGAAGTAAGTGGTGTCTACGGTCTCTTCAAGCTAAAGTGAGCAGTGTCTTGGCGATGACAATTCTCGAAATAGGGCTATAGCGGGGGATCACAAAGCTCTGATACCAAGTTGTTATGCTTAAACTCGTAGTACTTCAATATCACATCGGTGGTGGTAGTGGTGGCGGAGACACAAGGGAGCCAATCTCAACCTAAAGGGGAAAATGCGAGAAGGAACTGAGCTCAACCTAAGAAAGAAGAGGAAAATGGAAGACTTGTTCAGCCCTAACTTTAATTTGGAGTGGATGAGAAGTGAACTAAGAGAGTGATTTAAGTTTTTTCATTGCTTTCCCTCATTCATGACCATATTAAGTCCTTATATAGAATTAAAAAGTGACATACTTGTAATGAGTCCAAACACTTGGACTTGCATTAAATACTAAAAATACTAAAAAAGCACTTGAAACTTCTAATGACTAATAACATAATGGCTTAATAAAATATGTAAAGTATTAAAGGATAACTAGTGTGAGTCAATAAAAAACTGGCGTGAGTCCTTTACAAAGCACCTCCGACTTTTTAGCATTATAACTAAAATGAAACTAATCACTCCTTTTTGTTATGAGAATTTGTGATAAAGCCTGTAACTAATGCGGAGCATAGACGAGCACTTGCAGTGAATGACGAGTTTTGGGCCCATTAGGGGCTGGTTTGGCGACTTTCCATATATGGCGTGCCCAAATCGACGATCGGACTCCGCAGATGTGTTCGAATTCGCATTGCGAATCGATTTGATATATTATTTCACTATTTTGATGTATTTAGGTGGCCCCACCTTCGGCCAATCATAGCCATCGATGGTGGGATGCTCTAGTCCTCCTTTTATTATAATTAGATGGTTTGTGGGCTGGTCGAAGGGATTGCAGGTTTTGGAGAGATTATTACCGGAGCTCCTCGATCACTCCTCGGTGCCGACGCCGTGGAACCCTAGGTGACGACTCCTAGGCGCTCAAACTTTCCCCCAAGGTTCTACCCATCCATAGCCTTCTTCTTCCCGCTCTGAAACCCTCATCCGCAGCCCCTATAACCCCCAAATTCCAACCCACCACTGCTGTCCAGGAAACGCGACACTGTTCATTGGTTACTGTTCACGGGTTACTGTTCACGTCGACATTGTTCACGCTGGTCAATGTTCACGCCGAACCTCCACTTCCCTCCCGTGGATCCACTCCCCTTTAGCCATAATTTCTTGGATCAATTCAGATCTAGGAATGTTAGCCCCGATCTGTTATTTCCACCTTCCGTTCATCACCCTCCACCCGAATTCGATCCCAAAATATCGAATCTAGTCTTCCCCACCCGGATCTCCCTCCTAGTGGCCGGATCTTTCCATTTCCGGCCCGATCTTTCCCATGCCGCTGGTTCCACATTAGATTGCCGTCAAAACGCATCCGGCTCCGGATTCTTCAGTGCCCACTATTTGGTGAGATTTTGTTGTACTGGATTATTAATTTCAGCATATTTATATTGGATTGAGTCTTGTACTTGTTTTGAATATCTTGCATGGTAGTTGTTGGTTAGATTATTATTGTGATTTGAAGGCTCTATTCGTCACGCGCTCCTGTTTTGACCCTCCACTCGGAGGAAAACTTAAGCTTGCTTCGCTTAATTAAATTATTTTGCCTTGTCTTGAATTTTTTGTGTGTGATGTTAAAGTTTATTATTCAACTGCGATCTAACCGTCGGACTTTGCATAGCATGTAGGGTTAGGTCGCCGATTTTCCGCCGCCTATAGATTCCCCCTGCGTCAGTAGCAATTCTGCATCAACCTATTTGAGAATGCATCTGCGAGCTCTATTTTCATGTTTATATTTGGACCTTGAGTATAAAAGCTAAACAAATATTTTTAAAAGCGATATAGAATTATTTTTTACTGATTGAGAAATCATCACTTTTGATAATTCTTTGCTTTCTATATAATACATTCTGAAATTTTGAGATTTTTAAATAGGCAAGGTTATTATTGAAGTCACTTGTTATAATAGGAGCGATTACTGGAGTAACATTGGGACTTATTGGAACAACTCTTCCCTGGCTGCACCCTAACCTTTTCACAGCTGATCGCATTGTTATTGGAGAGGTAGGCCTTCTTACTAAAAAAATACCTCTTTTGATTTTATTAATAGTTTTCTTTTATATTTTACTGGTTTTTAATATTCCATTGCCAGGGATTTAACATGGTACCGTTGAAGTACTTGATTAGTCGATACACCTTGATATAGAATTTACTATTTATAGATTATTGTCTTTCTTTATTTTAAGAGTAGTTTTTATAATTACTTGGTTAAACTACGAAAATAAATGAGCAAAGTCAAGTTTTGTTCCCTTCAAACATTAAGTTAACATAAGTTTTCTTTGGGCATTATGGTGTTTGAGCTTATTTATGATGCATATAAGTCTTATGTAGTTACGTGAACATGTTGGATCATTAATCTTCTATGTTTGGTCTTAATTCCTAAGGAAATTGGGCATCTATTTTTTGTTCAAGCCTAAATATTTATTTATTTTGAAAAGAATGCACACATCAATGAGACTGCATGAGTATCCTTGGAGAAGTTTGTGAACGATGACTACAATATTTATGTTTTAACATATACTTGCACAGTTGTAATGAGCAAAGACTAATTTGTCAAGTTGTATTTCTTTATCCTGTTGTAGGGTTATTTTGGTCCTAGTGTTTTTATGCCCTACTCATATATTTGTAAGAGTAATGGGCTTAGGTAATTAATGATTATGATTTTCTCATTTTCTCTCGGCATCAGAGTGGATCGAAAACCCTAACAACGCATTTCTTTCATCTCCCACACTTCACTCCAGTGTCTTCCGCAGTCGCTCTCCCGTTAATCGACCCGGTCTCGCAATCAACTGTTTTGAGCGGCCCATAAGTGCTCTCCTCCGCTCACGCGGTCTCCTGGCAGGTTCAAATCTACCATCAGTCGCCGAGGAGGATGTCGTCCCCGTCCTCAAGTGATGGTGCCGATGTTTCTGTTGTATTCGCTTCGTTCCCGATCGCTCCAGCCACTGCCGCTAGTCGTATTTGCTTCGTTTCTTATCGTTCATGATCGCTTTGTTTTGACGTTTCTGATCGCTCCTGCTGCTGATGTGTCGCTTCTTGCAGGTCCCCTGGAACTGTTGCTAGTGTGCTCTTGATCCTCCCGCTGCTACTTGTTGCCCTTGCAGTTCTCGCGTCGTTGCTTGCTAGTCCTCCATGTTGTAAGCTCCTCTTTCTCTATGTAGTGCGATTCCTGTTAAACTGTTTTTGCTCTTTCTTGGTGTGTGGTCATGGGGGATTCTTCGGTCTCTTCGCCGAGTGTGATGATTTCACAAATGAGTGGCCCGCCTCAGACTCATGTCCATTCTTGCTCCTTGAAGATCACCACCGCGCCTCTCGATGGTACAAACTATCTTGAATGATCTCGTGCTGCTCTGCATGTGATACACAACCACCAGATGTTTGGTTACGTAGACGTGAGTGTCATTGAACCTTTTAAGGACGATCCCTCATAGAAACGATGGGACTCAGAAAATTCCCTTGTTGTCTCCTGACTCCTACACTCTGTCTCCTAAGGTTTATCTCAACTATATATTGATGGATTCTGCTTTTGAGATTTGGACCTGGACAAGGGAAACATACTCACAGGTCTGAGTAGATCTATGAGCTTACTTTTCGCATTTTGGAGTTGAGATAGGGGTCTATGATTGTGGCTTCCTATTTTTCTGAGTTTGAGTGACTCTATCAAGAATTGTACTATTTCAAGCAGTTTACTCCTGCTTGTATTCTTGACGCGGTTAAGTTACAACAAAAGGAATAATTCTTTCACCTACATGTTTTCTTGATGGGTCTAAATATGGATTCAGATACTGTTCGAACTCACATCCTCTACTGATCCCTTCTCCCTTCTCTTTGGGAGGCTTTTAGCATGGTCTTCCTACATATCTTCCTTCAGGACAGTTTACAATTCAGGAATTGGATGTTCTTCGTCGCCTTCTTCATTTCCAGCCCGACTCTACTTTTGGTGCCTCTACCTCACTTGCTACTACGACCCCTCCCAATGCGCTTCCTACCACCACTCCTTCTAATTGGATCATTAATTCGGGCGCCACTAATCATATGAATGGATCCTCCTCAGGTTGTCTCCTACACCTTTTTATGGTAAGGATAAGATTTTCTTTGCTAATGACACCTTGCCCTCCATTAGGGGCATGGTCATCTCGTGTTTTTCTTCTATTTATCTTGCCTCTGTTCTTCATGTTCCCTCTTTTCCTTGAAATTTACTTTCTATCAACAACATTATTAGATCTCTTAACTGCTTTATTACCTTCTTTCCTGATTCTTGTGTTTTTCAGGAACTGGTACAAAGCGGACAATTGGCATTGGTAGGAACAATAATGGATTGTACTACCTATATACCTATCATCCCGTGCTTTCACGTTGACTACTGTCACTGCTGTGGATGTTTGACGATGATATCTTCGCCTCAAACATCCATCTTTTGTTTATCTTTACAAATTGTTTTCTTCTTTCTTGTCATTTATTAAAACTTTATTCTCTGATGTCTGTGCTATGTCTAATCATGCTCGACATACCTTTGTGTATTTATCTTCTACTAATGACACCCCTTTTTATGTTATACCTTCTGATGTTTGAGGTCCTTCCCACGAGGTTTCATTATCTGGTTTTTGTTGGTTTGTTACCTTTATTGACCGCTTTTGAGAACCACTTGGGTCTATTTGTTAAAGAAAATAAGTGAAGTATTTTCTTGTTTTCAAAGTTTACATAAGATGGTGCAAACCCAATTTGATGGCAAAAGATGTGTTCATCGTAGTGACAATGATGGAGAATACAATGATCGTAGTCTGTTTGACTTGTACCTCACCAGTCATGGTATCTTGCATCAAACTACATTTGTTCACACTTCCACACAAAACGAGGTTGCTGAACGGAAGAATCGACACCTCTTTGAGGTGACACGTTGTCTTCTTCACACCATGCATCTTCTCAAATCCTATTGGGGTGATGTTGTCCTCACTGCTTCTTAACTTATCAATCGTCTTCCCTCACGTGCTTTAGATCATGCTACTCTCATTGCTCGCCTCTCTTTTTTGTATTTTATTCATACGTATTATCTACTGCCCCATGTATGTGGGTGTGTATATTTTGTGCATGCTCATCAGTCTCATAAGGATAATCTTGACCTTCGGGCTCACCGCTGTCTTTATTGGTTTTTTATTTATCACAAAAGGATATCGGTGTTACCACCCTTCTTCCAGGCTTTTTTTTTCTATACCATTGATGTTACCTTTTGAGTGGAGGAATCTTATTATCCAGATTTTACTCACTCTCTTCGTCATGGGGAGATGGATGACACTAGTGATGATCCTCTTCCTCTTATTCCTTTCTTTCCTGCTCAGTCTCCTATCCATGTTCCTCCCATTCAGATACCTCCTCCGCCCCCTTTCCACTTTCCTCCATCACCCCCTATTCAAGTTCCTTTGCTCTCGGGTTTGCTCTTACTCACACACCTCTTTTATTTGAAAACTAGTGCCACACCATCTATATTTTTAATGGGTGTCAAGATGATTTCTTTGATCATTTGATATCCCTAAGTTTTGTTTGAAGTAGTTGTTAACTAAATTACTTCAATATTCCTTGTTGAATAACTTACAATTCTATTACAATGAGGCTTGTCCCCTCTTTATATAGAGGTGGACCCACCAATACAAAGAAATAACCCATACATAGAGATAAACCAAATGTGGAAATAAATACGATATTGTAACACTCCCCCTCAAGTTGGGCGTGAGATGTTGATCATGCCTAACTTGACAACCATACTTCCGAAGATACTTCCACTTAAACCTTTCGTGAGAATGTCAGCAAATTGTTTATCTGATGGAACGAACGGAGTACACACAAGCCCCTTCTCAATGTTTTCCTTAATGAAATGACGGTCCACTTCAATATGCTTTGTACGATCATGCTGTACAGGATTGTGTACGATGCTAATAGCAGCCTTGTTGTCACAATACAACCGAATGAGCTCATCTCCAAGAAGCCCCAGGTCATTCAGTACCGATCGCAGCCAGAGGCCTTCACACACGCCATGGGCCATAGCACGGAATTCTGCTTCAGCAGTAGATCTTGCCACAACATGTTTTTTACTCCGCCAGGTAACAAGGTTTCCACTAACCAGGGAACAATACCCCGAGGTAGATCGCCGATCATTTATAGACCCGGCCCAATCCGCATCAGTGCACACCTCAATGTTTAAGGATGAATTGGAGGAAAACAGGATTCCACTCCCTGGTGAGGACTTGAGGTACCAGAGAATTCTATTGGCAGCATCAGCATGACGAGCCTTCGGAGCGTGCATAAACTGGCTTATAAAACTGACAGCATAAACTATATCTGGACAGGTATGAGCAAAATAGATCAATCTTCCTACAAGCCTCTGAAACTCAGGTATATCGTCAACCTCTTCACCATCGTCACGACCTATTCAGTGATTTGCTTCAATAGGGGTGTCCGCAGGGCTGCAGCCACTCATTCCAGTTTTCTCAAGGAGATCCAGAGTATACTTTCTCTGAGAGATAAAGATCCCTCGTTTGGACCTTGCCACTTCAATGCCCAATAAATCTTTGAGAGCACTCAGGTCTTTTACCTCAAACTCAGTGGCCAAGTTTTTCTTTAGAAGCGTGATTTCTTCAACATCATCACCTGTGATAACAATATCGTCAACATACACAATGAGAGCAGTAAGTTTACCAGTCCTGCACTTGATAAATAAAGTGTGATCAGAGTTTCCCTGGTAATATCCAAAAGGTCAACATGGCTTTATGAAATCTCCCAAACCACGCCCGTCGAGACTGTTTCAGTCCATATAGGGCCTTATTTAACTTGCAAATGAGTCCCACTGAGCTTCTTGGAGTAAGACCTGGTGGTAGGGACATATACACTTCCTCTTCCAAATTCCCATGGAGAAAGACATTTTTGACATCAAGTTGCTAAAGATCCCACCTTTTACAAGCAGTGCAGGATAAGAGAACTCTGATAGTGTTCATCTTTGCTACAGGTACAAACATTTCCTGATAGTCGATCACAAGTGTTTGAGTGTAACCACGTGCCACCAATCGTGCTTTACACCTTTCAACTATGCCCCGTGGATTTTGTTTAACAGAGAACACCCACTTGCATTCAACTGGTTTCTTCCCAGAAGGGAGAGGCACTAAGTCCCGTGTGTTGTTCTTCTCAAAAGCAACCATTTCCCCAAACATTGCCTCTCGCCACATAGGAATCTCCAGGGCACTCTGCCAGGATATCAGAACAGGAATGGACACAAGGGAAGACACAAAGGCCTTTTGGGATGTGGAGAATGAATTAAAAGAAACGTAATTAGAAAGGGGGTGTTTAGTACAGGACTAGATACCTTTGCGGAGAGCAATTGGAAGCTCAGAAGGCCCTGAGTCCGGGTCCAATGATTGGTCTGGTAGTAGGTTATGGTTGTCGTTGAGCATCTTTCTCCTCCGAGTGTACACCTGCAAAGGGGGAATGGTAGGAGAAATAGTAGTGGGGATATCACTCACTTCCGACGGAAGAGGCTCCCCCTGAAGTGAGGGATACAAAGGAGGAACAGGGAGACGTAAAGACGGGGAGGACAAAGAGGAAGACGTCACATGGGAAGAGGTACGTGAGGCAGGATAATAGACCTCAGATTCACGAAACGTAACATCCATGGTAACAAACACCCTCTTCGTAGGAGGATGAAAACATTTGTACCCCTTCGGAGTAGGAGAGTAACCGATAAATACACATCAAAGAGCGCGAGGGTCAAGTTTGGTGGGAGAAGGATGATGGATGTGGACAAAGCAAACACACCCAAACACTTTAGGGACAAGCGGAGAGAAAGGGACACAAAGTGTCCCAAGGGGGGCGTCATTCCCAAGAATACGAGTTGGCATGCGATTGATATGGAATGCTGTCGTAAGGGCAGCATCCCCCCAGCAATACCTATGAAGATGCATGGTAAACAAAAGGCAGCGAACAACTTCCAGAAGGTGCCGATTCTTCCGCTCCGCCACCCCATTTTGAGCAGGAGAATAAGCACAAGAAGTCTGGTGTAAAATGCCATGATCAGCCAGATATGCCCCAAACCGGGAATCTAAGTATTCACGACCATTGTCATTACGAAGTATCTGAATTTTAGCGTTAAACTGGGTGAAGATCATGAAATGAAATTTTTTGAAGGTGGGAAAGATGTCGCTCTTGTTTCGCCGTAAGTATAACCAAGTAGTACGTGAAAACAGTCAATAAAAATGACAAACCAAGTACAACCAGAAATAGAAGATACGAGTCCAAGACCCCAAACATCCGAGTGAATCACAGCAAAATTCGTAGAATTGGGCAATGAAACATGATTAAATGAAGTACGACTATGTTTGTTAGCAGTACAGACATCACAAACAATGAAACAAATGAAGTAAAAGCAGTATCTGATAAAGAAGGTAGCTTAAGTTTCATAATAGAGATAGATGGATGTCTTAAGCGACAGTGTCAGGAATAAAGATCCGAGGTGCTGGAAAGGAAAGCCTGAGGAGGCGCCACTGAGCAGGAGTCAAGCATGTGCAGACCATTGACCAAACTAGCAGAGCCAATCACCATCCCCGTCTTCAGGTCCTGAAACACACAAGAGGAAGGATGAAAAGTTACCGAGCAGTTCATAGAATTGGTCAAATGGCTAATAGATAATAAATTTTGAGTGAAATTGAGAACATGTAAGACAGAAGATAAGGTGAGAGAGGAACAGGAGATGGAACCCTTCTCAGCAATAGAAGAAAGGAAACCATCAGCAATGCTCACCTTATCACAACCAGAAAGAGGAGTATAGGAAAGAAAACTTGAGGCAGAGCCAGTCATATGATCAGTGGTTCAGGAGTCAATGATCCAAGGAGAGGAAGCAACAACAACAGAGTGAGCGCTGGGTGGTCCGGTGTGGGCAGAGGAAGACAATGCAGAAGCCTCCGTAGAGAGACTGTGCATCATGCGGCGAAGCGCAAGAACTTCATCGGCAGAGAAAGTATCCGGCAGGAGAGAAGAAGGGTCGACAATAGCATCTATGAGATGGGCAGAACAAGGAGATGAACGACCCGCAGAATGGCCAGAGCCACAACCACCACGAGAAGACACCACCTCGCGATGGGGGGAAACCATGGAGCCGAAAACAAGTGTCTCTGTTGTGACAGGGCTTGCCACAATAATCACTAAAGCTGTCACGGTTTCGGTTCGGTTTCGGTTCCGGTTTTACTAAAACCGTGAACCGAACCGCTAAGGTAACAGTTCTTCAAATTAGAACCCAAACCATATTTGGTTTGAACGGTTCCGGTTCTAGCATAATTTTTGAAACCGCCGTATCAACGGTTCCGGTTCAACAAAAATCAAAACCAAACCAGCCACTAACGGTTCAGTCCGGTTCTATGCGGTTCGATCCGGTTTCAATCGGTTCCAACAAGAATCAAAACCAAACTTGGCGGAATGAATGAGTGAGGTCAAAAATAAAATACATAAGGGGAAAAGTAAACCCGTTAGAATTTTTTGCAAGAAGGAATTCGAAGTCCGGGGCTCGGGCGCAGGAATTTCACATTATACCAAGGGGAAGTACTTTTTGTGTAATATAATACGTAGAACTTAAAGTAAAAAAATCAAAATTGCAAAACCACAAAAATTGCACCTAACCATACTGATTTTAAACTGCACCGAACGAGTTGGTTGTGGAGCGGTTTTATTCGTTGCAAAACTGCATAGTTTGCGGTACGATTTTTGGCGGTGCAAAATCTACAAAATCACGCCACCGTTGTCATCGTTCGTACCGACTTCTTCGAGAGCGTCTGACATTCTAATCATCACCAATGAGTATAAGCTACCTTCATTTTTCCGTATCTTTGTCGTCTCCTCTTCGGCTAGTGGTTCCTTCCTCTTCGACTATTCCTAGACATTGGTTACAGGTATATTAATGTTAGAAACTATTTTTGTATTATTCTTCCTTTTTGGCTCTTCCTTGACATGTATTAAATAATATTCAGAATTTGATTTCCCGACTCCCGAGGTTCTAAATAAACCATGGACCTCCAATCTCCATTCAAATATTCAAAGATCACAATCGTATTATTTTGATTCCTTATTCAAACCACATCGCATAATTTTGGTGTGTTGCGGTTTTGTTCAGTTCAAAACCGACCCTCTTTGGTACAATTGTGGTTTGAGTTCAAACCGCACCGCTGTTACCCTTAATAGTAAATATAAATATTATAGATTATAAAAAATAATAATATTATAATAATATTATTACTAATAAATATATTATAAAAAATAATAATAAACGGGTCGCGGTTCGGTTCTGTTTTAGTCTGGTTTGGATCGGGTCTAAAATTCTTGAAACCGCTTGAGAATTGTATGTTGCGGTTCCGGTTCCGGTTCCGGTTCCGGTTCCGGTCTGGATAATAAATTGAAAGAACCATACCCGGACCAATGTTGTTCATGGTTCCAAAATTCAAACCGGAACCTGGATAATTAGCCAACGGTTTGGTCCGGTTCTTTGCGGTTCCAGTTCGGTTCCGGTTCGGTTCCGGTTCGGTTTACGGCTTTCGGTTTTAAGTGACAGCTCTACTAATCACAGAGGAGATGGTCTTTGTCAGAACCCTTCATCTTGGAATCACGGAGAGGACGAGCCCCTAGTAACGAAGGGGTACCAACAGCGATAACAGAACTTTCAGGAGTGGAATCTTGAAGAGACTGCCGACGATCATATTCTTGCTGGATGATGCTATAAACCTCCGGAAGAGAGGGCAATGACAGACGGCCCAAAATGTGAACACAAATCTGATCCAAGTTCCAATGGAGGCCATGAAGAAACTCAAATGTCCGGTTGCGATCCTCCCTCGCACGGACCATAACCTCATCAACAGAGCTAACAAATATGAGGGAATCAAAATGATCGTATTCTTGATATAGCTGGCTGAATTCCAAGTAGTACGCAGAAGGGGGGTGATCACCCTGGCGGAGAGAGGATATCTTCCACCGCAACTGGAAGATCTGAGCAGCATTTCCCTTACGAGAGTAAGTGGTCTCAGCACGGCGCCAAATATTCATGGCAGTATCTAGATAGAGGTAATGGCGAGCGATAGACTCCTGCATCAAATTCGTTAGCCAAGATATGATTAAGGAATTTTCGGAATTCCATTGAGGCAAGTCAGGGGAAGTCTTCTCTGGTTCCGCAGTTGTCCCAGTGACATCCAAAAAGATGACGACTCTTAAGAGCAAGAGTGATGGAGCGCGACCAGGACAGATAATTTGAGTCATCCAAGCGAATAGTGGTAATTTGCGGAGTATTGTGATCATGCTGTAGGAATCAGAGAGGGAATTGGTGTCGAGGTAGAATCACTGAGCACCGACATAGTTGCCCTAGAAGAGAAATTTGGAGACAAGACGTTGAATTAGGAGAAGGGAGGAATAGAAATCAACTCCATCTGAAAAAAATAGGGCAAAAACCCTAGGAGACGGCGCCGGAATGGAGAACGAGCCTCAAACATAGCCGGCGCCGGAGAGAGAAGGGCACCCAGCCCTAGGAAGTCTGGAGAGCCCTCGAGGAGCCGCCGGACGCGCCTGGAGAAAGCGCTGGACGCGCCTGAAGAAGCCGACGGGGACGCTGCTGCGGATCGACGCATGAGAGCCGCGGGAGAGCTATACTAGAGGCCTCCACCGGGAGACACCGTCGTAGGGACGTGCTGGAGAGCGGCGACGGAGGTGCACGGGGCTGTGCTGTCGTCGATCGAGGACGGGCGAAGACGGGCGAGCGAGATCGAGGAGGTGAAGGCGGGCTCGAAAGAATTAGGGCATCCTGTCCTCTGATACCATGTTGAATAACTTGCAATTCTATTACAATGAGGCTTGTCCCCTCTTTATATTGAGGTGGACCACCAATACAAAGAAATAACCCATACATAGAGATAGACCAAATGCGAAAATAAATACGATATTGTAACATTCCCAAATACTTCTCCGAATCTCAAGTGATAGCTCGTTGGAATTAAAAAATATATCTTTTTGCATCCTTTTCATGGCTATAAGAAGTTTAATTTTTCCATCAATTTATATTATAGTTTAAGAATATGGTGGTGTACTATCCATTATGGTCTTTCAGGTATTAATATAAAACTGTAAAGCCATTTTTTTATCCCTCCTAGGCATCTTCATCTTTATCTATCCTATTATCTTCACTTCTAATTTGATCTAAGTATATAAATCTTCAATCCCTTGCTTTCACTATTTATATATTTCCTTTTTCTATATTGCCTTTTCTACCCACGTCTCTCTGTCCGAGGCTTATATAATCATTTAATGCTTCTTAGGTATTATTTATCTTTTTCCCCTCTTTATATTATTAAATTTTTTCCTTGAATTATCTTTTAATATCCTCCCCACTCCACCATTTGGTCTCTTTTCTTATCCACAACATATTTCTAGACCTGCAAAACCTTTATGAGATTCTTCTTAATGCAACTAGTCATTTATCCAACATTAAATTTGTTTTAATCATAAAATTTTAAATTCCTTATCAAAATGACCTATTTTGGTAGATTAGCTATTCACTTTTCTTCTAGAATAATTGTTTTATAGAATAACTATCACTATCTGTTGTCTGTTAAACATTTGTTTGAAATACCCTTCTTTACTTATGTCTATTTGTCGCTTGGTTGCTACATTTTTTTAATCAAAATACCTATTCACATAGTTTCATTAGCTTTATTATTATTAATTATCTGTTGTCTCATAATATATAAATATCTTTCCCTAATCGTTAAATTATCTGACGTGTCATTGTGTTTAGATATCTTCATTTTCATCTATTGTATTCCAGATGCACAGGATTTTGCTTCCATATTTCATTGCACTGATGGTGACACCTTCAACTCACAGCCTTGAAGGAACATTGCTGGTAATCCTGATCTAATCTAATCCAATAGTTACCCTTTCCTGGTTGATGCAAATCTTAGGTGTAAAATATCATTTGATTGTTCATTGATAAATAGTCATTGTATTTGTATGTTAATTTTTGTATAGCTTAGGACAGCTTTCTTTGGTTTTAGTTTTAAATTTCTTGAGATTTCTTTATTGAAGTTCCAACTATTGACACGATCTCTCTTAAGGATTTATTCTTTCACCCGACCTCTATTTAAAGATTTGTAGGTTCAGTTTCAGTTGTGCTGGTGTGCATCAGTTAACTCACTAGAATTCTCATTAATGACTGTTGGATATTGCATTATTAATTATAATATTTGTATTGATTACGTCGTATTTATATCCTAAATAGATCGATTCCTATTTAGGAATCCTGGGAGCACACGGATCAATGACGTGCCATATCTTTGTAATTGTATAAATACCCCTATGTGAATGAATAAAATCAATTAACTTTCCCCCTCCAACATGGTATCAGAGGCTTAGGGCTACAACCCCTTTCCGCCTCTCCCATTTTCCGCTCCCGTGTTTTTTTTCTTTCTCCCGCACGAACACCCCGCCAACCCTTCTCCCGCACGAACACTCTGCCGAACGCCGCTCGCCGCTCCCGACCCTCTGGCTCCGGCGGCCCCCAGCCCCACCTAGCCGACCGATTCCAACTCCCGCTCCTCCACCGCACCCCGCTCCCTGCCTCCGTTCGCTGTACGCACACTGCGCCTCCCGCGCCAGCGACGGTCGGGCATCGGCCCTCGGCCACCGCCAGCACCTCCGGCCCCTGTCCGGCGTCGTCCCCTTGATGCCGCACATGCGGTGCTCCTCCTAATGTCCTTTCCGGTGCCTCCTCCATTTTTTGACTCCTTCCTCTTTCTATGAGGCCGACCTAGTTTCTATCTAGGCCACTCTTTGCTCTCCCGGGGATCTTGATTTGTATTCTTGATCACCATGGCCGGGACCGATGGCTCCCCTACCGAATCTTCCACCACCAGTACACCCCCAACTACAGTGCCGTCCAGCGGCTTCCCTCGCCCGGGACATGACCACAACACGCCTCAAATCACGACGATTCGTCTGGATGGCACCAACTATCTCCCGTGGTCTCGGGCTGTTACACTTGCTTTGAAGAGCAAGAGGCTGTTTGGATATGTCATGGGCACTACACCCATACCTCGTTCAGATTCCCCAGATTGGGTGCAATGGGAATCGGAGAACTCCCTCGTCATGTCCTGGCTGACTAACTCCATGGTCGAATCCATCGCTCGCAACTATCTCTTTCTGGATACGGCTGCAGACATTTGGCGAAGGGAAGAAACTACCTACTCCTGTCGCGGCAACGCGGCCCATATCTTTCAGTTACGACGAAAGATCTTCCTTCTTCGCCAAGGAGATCTCCCTTCGTCTGCCTACTACCTCGAGTTCACCCAACTATATCAGGAGTACGATCACTTCGACTCCATCACTTTGGCGTCACCTGAGGATGAGATCCTTGTTCGCGCACGGGAAGATCGCAATCGAGTTTTCGAGTTCCTTCATGGGCTTCATAGGGATTTCGACCAAATCAGTGTGCAGATACTTGGCCGCTTACCCTTACCCTCTCTTCCAGAGGTTTTCAGTCTCGTTCAGCAGGAGTTTGATCGGCGGAAAACTTGGACTCCTGAGCCTCCTCCAGATGGTTCGGCCTTGGCGGCCCAGGTTGGGCCACGAGCGGCTCGTGATTCTCGGCCGAAGTCAACTGGCAAGGATCACCTGCTCTGTGACTATTGCGGGAAGAACTGTCATACTCGGGAGACTTGCTTTTGGCTTCATGGGTTCCCTACACCCCGTGGTGGCTCTTCCTCTCGTGGCGGGCGCGGTCCTGGTCGCACTTCGGGCCGCTCTACCCAGCCTCGCTCCGCGCACCTGTCTGATGTTTTCGACGAGCCACAACTTCTGCCAATTCCGTCAGCCCCCACATTGACTCTGATGCCTGATGAGGTTCTTGCTTTCCGTCGCCTGATGCAGGGTCCATCACCAGAGCCACATGCCTCTTCGTCCTCATATGCCCATCAGGGGCCTTCCGGGGCTCATGCTGCCTCCACCCATCCCTCTACTCACTGGATCATTGATTCTGGAGCAACGGACCATATGACCGGCTCCTCCTCAGGTTTACCTTATGAAGGCAAAAAATGAAATCTTTCCCTTGTTCCAGCGGTTCTACAACATGGTCTCTACCCAATTTTCGACCCCCTTCAAAATTCTCCGCACCGATAATGGCCGGGAATTCATTGACTCCACTTTTGAGCAGTACCTCGCCGATCGTGGTATTATCCATCAGACATCCTGCGCCTACTCCCCTGCTCAAAATGGGGTGGCTGAGCGTAAAAACCGCCACCTATTGGAAGTCGCTCGGTGTCTCCTCCTCCACATGTAACTCCCTAAATACTACTGGGGGGATGCTCTTCTCACCGCAGCTTACCTTATAAACCGTATGCCATCCCGTATTCTCGGTTTCAAAACTCCTCTCACCACACTTGGGGTGCCACCTACAACTCTCCAACTACGTGTTTTTGGGTGTGTTCCCACAACGGAACTTGATGCTCGTGCGAACAAGTGCGTATTCATTGGCTACTCCCCTACTCAGAAGGGATAAAAATGTTTTGACCCAGTCAACAAGAAGGTTTACGTTAACATGGACGTTACCTTCCGGGAATCTGAAAGCTACTATGGGTCCTCACTTCAGGAGGGGTCTCTTCCCACAACGGAAGTGAGTACCTTACCTTACTCTGACACCCCTCTACCTATTCCTCCGATATATCATCCCTCTCAGTCTACACCTCCTACTCCTTGCGCCCCTCCTGTCATGGTCCCTGTTACTAAACCTCTGCAGGTTTACTCTCGTCGACCCAAGGGATCGAATACGCGGCCCGCCATCTGGATATCAGACCGCCCACCTGACCCGTCGTCAGGATCCATCATCCCTACGAAAGGTACCTCCACTCGACACTCATTATCTCAGTTTGTTTCTTACTCATCCCTAACAGATTCCCATGGAGCATTTGTTTCCTCTTTGTCCTCTGTCTCTATCCCCACTTCATGGCAGGATGCCCTTTCCGACGACAGGTGGAGGTTAACAATGCTTGAAGAAATGAGTGCCTTGGAAAAAAACGGCACATGAGACATGGTACAACTGCCACCAGGTAAAAAGGCTGTTGGATGCAAGTGGGTATTCACCGTCAAACAGAACCCCTCGGGCATTGTGGAAAGATACAAGGCACGACTCGTGGAAAGAGGCTATACTCAGACAGAGGGCATAGACTACTAGGAGACCTTTTCTCCTGTTGCAAAAATGAATTCGATCAGAATCCTCATATCTTGTGCTGCCTGCAAGGATTGACAACTCTGCCAATTGGATGTGAAGAATGCTTATCTTCATGGCGATTTGGAAGAAGAGATCTACATGGCTCTCCCTCCGGGATTCACCCCTAGTGGATCAAAAGGGAAAGTGTGCAGATTACGGAGGCCACTCTATGGCCTGAAACAATCAACCAGGGCCTGGTTTAGAAGATTCCACAAAACCATGCACAGGTTTGGGTACCGTCAGAGCAATGCCGACCACACCCTCTTTATCAGAATCAACAAGGGGAAGTTAACCGCCCTGATTGTCTACGTGGATGATATCATAATCACTGGGGATGACAAGGAGGAGATTCAGGCATTGAAGGAGAAGTTGGCAAAGGAATTCGAAGTGAAAGATTTGGAAAATCTCAAATACTTTCTCGGCATTGAAGTTGCAAGGTCAAAACATGGCATTTTCCTATCACAAAGGAAGTATGTACTCGACCTCCTCGAATCCACTGGGATGAGAGGGTGTTGACCTGCTGACACCCCAATCGAAGCCAATCACAAGCTAGGCAGAGACGATGGCGATGCGATCGAAGACATTCCCAGTTACCAAAGGTTGGTAGGGAAGTTAATCTACTTATCTCACACTCGTCCAGACATCTCTTATGCTGTGGGAGTTCTCAGCCAGTTTATGCACTCTCCAAAAATCCGTCATATTGATGCCGCACATCGTGCCCTCCGATACCTCAAGTCCTCTCCAGGGAAGGGCATCCTGTTCTCACCAAATAAAGAGTTGACTATTGAGGTTTACACTGACGCAGACTGGGCTGGATCGCCCACCGATAGGCGCTCCACAACCGGATATTGTTCCATGATTGGTGGGAATTTGGTCAACTGGCGAGGCAAGAAGCAACATGTTGTTGCTAGATCCAGTGCTGAGGCCGAGTTTAGAGCGCTCACACATGGCATTTGTGAAGGATTATGGGTCTCCACTATCCTGTAGGAACTTGGGCTTAAAGGAAGCGAGCCTATCAGATTGTACTGTGACAATAAGGCTGCAATCTCCATTGCCCACAATCCGGTGCAACATGATCGTACGAAATACATTGAGATTGACAGACATTTCATCAAGGAGAATATCGACCGAGGAACCGTTGTTATTCCATTCGTACCGTCTGACCAACAGTTGGCCGATGTTCTCACAAAGGGTCTAAGTTCCAGTATGTTCGCAGATCTTATTGGCAAGTTCGGCATGACTGACATCACACGCCCAACTTGAGGGGGAGTGTTTGATATTGCATTATTAATTATAATATTTGTATTGATTACGTCGTATTTATATCCTAAATAGATCGATTCCTATTTAGGAATCATGGGAGCACACGGATCAATGACGTGTCATATCTTTGTAATTGTATAAATACCCCTATGTGAATGAATAAAATCAATTAACTTCCCCCTCCAACAATGACAATTATGTTGTTACTTGTTGAATTTCATAATTAAAACTAAAAAAAAATCTTACACCGAAAGAAACAAAAAAAACTCAAACTTGATATCCGTCCCTTGTATCAGCTCATAAAGTGCACGGTAGGGGTAATCTAAATGAGTGCAGGTAGACGCAAAACAAATGTAAATGAGATAACGACTTTCATAACAGTAATGTGATACTTTTAAATGAGTCAACATGCAAATATCTGAATGATAATTTATTAAATAGCAGAAAGTTAAGATTAAGCAAACAATTGCAGTTTCCTACAAGTAATTTTAATCAAACTAAATAATAAAATTTACATGCAAACGTAAGTGCTAGAAGTTAAGCACGCGACAAATAAATGATGCAAGTATACCAAAAGTAAATATTCAAACAATTAGAGTTGGTTTTCACCGGAAATAATGATAAATATTCATACTTTGTACAGAAATTGAAACTAAAATAAAAAGACTCACTGAGTACTAGATGTGCAGTGGGCATCCAGCGATGGGATGATGAGAGGAGCACAGGTGCAACTGGAGAGGAGGCAGCTGTCAGAGGGCTACATGTACTCTCTGGGTAAGAGAGCTAAGTGGTGCAACTGAGTACTAGATGTGCAGTGGGCATTCAGAGATGGGATGATGAGAGGAGCACAGGTGCAACTGGAGAGGAGGCAGCTGTCAAAGGGCTACATGTACTCTCTGGGTAAGACGAAGATTATGGAAGGCATGAGAGAGCTAAGTGGTGGAGCTTGAGTGATGAGAAAACTGTGGGAGGTCTATGGGGACTCTTAGTGGAGTTGGGGGAGGAGGTGTGACTGATGAAGAGTATGGGGGTGTTCAAGAAGGGAAGGTGGGAATCAAAGGATGGAAGGGCTTTTTGGTGTGCTCTGGTTGCTCGGTTGAAGTTGAAGATATGTCGGAAGAGTCGAGCAGTTGATATGGGGAAGAGTGCAGGCGGCCACTGAAGGTGGCTAGGTTGGCAGTCAAGGACGCCATGTGGCGGGAGACCTCGATACCTCTCGAATGGGAGACGCTCCGAATCAACACCATGTGTTATCCGTCGAAAGGAATGACTAGTTTTTTGTAGCTCTAACTCTCTATCCTTACTCCTAAGAACCAATGTGTATTATGGGGGGTTATAATAAATGTATCTAAAAATGCAGAAAGATCAATCAAACCATTTGACCTCATTTTCAAGCACATCTAAAAAATACATAAAATATGAAAAGCCGCATTTGGCTCAATGAACTTCGATGATCTTATTATCGTCGAAGAGAGAAATGACCTTGAACGGGTCTTGATGCACTTGCTTAGGGTGGCACGGTTGATCTCCATCAGTATCAACATTTGCGAACCAATCCAGCAAAACCTCGTTATTGAAACTGCCATGAAAAGGAGTCTCATTCTTGAAGTAGTATTCATTATTGCGATTGGGGACATGAATAACTGTTGGAATATAGAAAAGAAATACTTGGTGTTTATTAGTCATCCATAAAGGGTCATTAAGTAAGACATATATAGACACACAAAAGTGAACAAGCAGTGTGGGATTATACAAAAATACGCCCAAAGTCTCTAATGGATCGACGTTGAATCGATATTTCCAATACTTCCTCTCAAGCTGGAGGGGAAACCTCCAGCTTAAAAACATCAAATAAAGGTAATTGAGGTGACGATGATGTGGGGCAAAATTTCAGACGAGCCGTCGGAAAAAATTTCAAACTGAGGATCAAACCAGGGACAGCCACACACAACGTAGACCCACCATGACGTGAACTCGCTAGAATTAGGTCAACCAACATAATCTACACACACATGTGGAAGGTAACGGAAGATGTGGAGCTAATCATCAAACGGGCAACCGGGGATAATCCGTCGGGGATAATCCACACAAAAATAGCGGTCTCACACAACACGGTTCCGCACGACACAGTCCCACATGACAACCCATTGAAATTAGCTCAACCAACAATGATCGTACCACAACACATGTACCAATCAACATTGAAAATGGGGAGACACAAATAATACGACATAAGATGGGAGGACAGTGCGGGACTGAGGCAAGAGTCGGTAAATACCATGCGAGTCATCTTCATATTAAACACTCCCCCTCACGTGGAACACACTTGCATGACGAAATAACAACACAGTTTGCAAAGACTAGCAACGACCAAACAAGGACACTTACCAACACAAAAAGAATCGGACCAACACGAAGCTTCATCACGGGAGAGAGATTAGCACCCCAGAAAGGGCCGCAGTAGCTAAAAATGACATCAAAGGAGTAGCGGGCTCGTAGAGAATGTATCTAGTACATGCAGAGGGTAGAACAAAAGAGCAACTCAATCGACAGCAGCGGGCGAGCGGAAAAATGTCGACAATCTCAGAAGATTGCGTTGACAACACAAGAACAAGAAAGATCAATGATAGAAGCACAAACAACGGCTTGGCTGGAAGCAGAGAAAAATATCATCCACTAGGGCATCATATATGGGAGCTAGTAGAACCGACAGACGTTGGATACATGTAGAAACAGGGCTCGACGATGTCGACAAAGAGGAAACGTGATCTGGAGGTTGTGGACAGATCATCGATGGAAGCAAGCGACAGGAAGAATGAAGCTAGCTGAAGACGACAACGGGAACGCAGGCGGTCTCGTGCGAGAACAAGAAGAAAGTGGTGGAATCGACGATGGTCAACGCAAAACGCAGCGGAATCGTCGACGAGCACGAATTGGATGGATGTAAACGTGAATGACATCGTCGACAATGAGTAGCAACAAGCGAGCAGATTGGGTTAGCAACAAGGTTCGACGTCTGGATCAGAACCAACGAAGGGGCTCGTCGAGGCCAACTATCAAAGAAAAACGTCGAGTAGTTAGAAAGACCCCTTGAGGGAAGAATGTCCTCGTAACTACTCTGGCATTGGTAGAATATTGTGAACGAGGACCAAACTATTGTCCTCGATTATGATTATTGTTCCAACCATGACTACCTTTCCCCAACCAGAGGGTGCTAGATGGGAATGCAAACGATAGCAGGTCTGCTTAGTATGGCCTTACCTCCCGTATTTTCCACACATAGGAGTATGATTGGGTGGACCGCGATCAATCCCTACAAGAGAGAAGTGATCTGTGTAGTGAGACTAAGAGAACAATGACGATTCTCATCACTTAAGAACATGTTGAATGCTTCCCAAAGAGTGGGAAGAGGCTCACGATGGAGAATGTGTAAGCGAACATTATCAAAGTCCATATTGAGACCTAGAAGAAAGGCATGCACCCGAAAATGGTCTTTTGTCCTTCTGAAGGTTGGAGGCATCGTTGGTGGATGCTGGGATAAAGGTATTGAAATAATTAAGTTCTTTATAGAATCATTCAAGTTCAGAATAGTATGCTGAGAGAGACAAAGGGGCATGTTTTAGCTCCAAAGCGCAATGAGTGAGCACGCATGTTTGCGTCGTGCTACTAGTCCGCAAGTAACTCTCCCGAGCTTGAGTCTAGATTTCATGGGTAGAATTCATGATATAACTGTGGTATACCATATGGGACATGGAGTGGAGTAACCATAAGGCGACCAATGAGTTATCTCCATCTCATTTTCTTCATGTGGTGACGGTCTTTGGTGGTTCAACATGTAACATCCTAATTTTTGACGCGAATTTATTTAAAATTGTAGGGTCTAGTCGCGACGAATATTGATCGAGGCAGTTTGTCGTCAAGGTATAATGTGACTTTTCCTAATGATAGCGACCGTTAATTCGTTAAGTGCGTTAATAATAGTGTGTAACACATGTTATTTTAGAATCGACGCGCACGACGTTTTCAGTTAGTATTCAAAAGTATTAGTGTGAGATTGGCGTGCCGATAGCCGTTTACTAAGTGGTATTTGTGTGGAAATGGGGTGCCAATAGCTTTTCCCCCCTTTTCTCCTCATACGGTTATCAATAAACCACATCTGCACTTAAAAACCCACACACTTTCCTCATTTTTCACGGGTTTTAGCCGCTTACAGCAAACCGCAAGACCGACATTCGCCCCTCTAGATTCGCGTCTTCCCGCACGCGACGACGCCGTCGGAGCCCGACGCCTCCTCTGCCTTGGCCGACGGCCCTTCTCCTCGCTCCAAAACCCATCGCCGGCGCCTCTTCTTCCCTCCTACGCAGGGCCGACGCTTTCTCTTCCCGTTTCCTGTGCAATAGGAGGATCGATCTCCTCTCCAACCGGTGTAGGTCAAGAGCAAGGTCAACTTTTGGTTCCGGTGAGTCGATTCCTCCCTTATCTCGATTTCCTCATGAAGATCCTTCTTTGTGGAGGTTAGACTAAACAAATTTTCATTCCTATTGCCCTATTTTAGGTTTTGGTGTTCGTGGTTCACCGCGGAACTTGTGTAGGACGCATTGAGAGCCTATTCACTCCACGTAAAGGTAAATTATAAAGTTTAGCATTTGTATTTTATAACCCTAGTTGTATGGAAATGTTCCACGGGAAACCCTAAGGGGAGAAATATGAAATTAGGGTTTGCTTTGGACTGCAGGATTTTGGTAGCCTCGGGGCAACACTCTGAAAGTCCTAGACAGTAGGATTTGCCTTCGGAAAAGCTAATGTCGCCGCGCCGAGTGTACGAGCGCCGCACCACCACTGTAAGGAAATTATAATTTCTTTTAGCTAGACATATCAAGTAATTATATTTTTATACGCATGAGTAGGTTTCGTACAAGCATTATAACCATGCATAGAAAAGTGTGGCAGTAGGAAAATAATCGTGGAAACGCGTAGGATAACGCCCTTTTCTATAACCACGTTAGTAGAGTCATGAACAGTTATTTAGGTACGAAACTTTACCCGTGTACGTAAGTTTGGAGATTGTTCAACCAAGGGCGAGAAGGTCCCTTCAAGTCGACCACGAGAAAGTCAAAGGTCGCTTAGTAGTACACTAGAAAAGATATCCCATGCAGAGTAGCGTCAGACCAAAAAGGTCGGACAGTACACAAAGTTCTTTTGTGCTAGGTAGAGGCGCACTACCTTTCTCATAAGGCACATGGAACCTTATGAGTAGTACAGACTAGGGAGTTGACTTCCCTTGAGCCAGTTAGTAGATTCGAGACCGTGTCCGCGCGACACTAGAACAATTGAGTTTGTCAGATGGTCTCGGGTCGTCAGTTTCAGTTGCGCGTTAGGAGCTACTCTGCCTAGAGCCTTCCTAGTAGATGAGCAGGTTAAAAGTCATAGAACTCAAGTAAAGACCTGTCGTGAGTCAGTACACTAGTTAGTGAACGTCAGGACTTGGGTAAATAAACGGAAAGTCACGAACATAGAACGAATAGTTGTGTTGACCAGGAAGTATAGGAAATGCATGCATAACATATAGCATAAAATGTTTTCAGTGCACGAGACTATTTTAAAGGCATGCATGCATTCATATGAAAAACTGTTTTTAGTGTCACTAGGAGTTATTTTTCCTTACTCTGACCCCTCGTGGGCAATGTTTTTCAGGTGACCAAGGTGGGAAACTACGTCTAGGATGGGCAATATGGTGGCGTCAATTTGTAGTATTTTTTCCCATTCATTTTACTCTATTTCAGCATGTACTTGTAGATGTGGACAATGTACCTGGTTAATATTTTATATAACTTGTATCAAACTATTATTGTTATACAAATTTTCAGTTATTTCCATTCCAATCTTGTTTAGTGGCTCTGTGAATCCAGATATCAGGTATGTGATTACCCTTAATCTCTACTTTTTAACTTCCGTTGTTAGTCTTAAATTGCTTGGTATAGACTTTTATTACCTGCTGCTACTAGTTTTAATACTGTTTCCTAGTTTTCTCTATATCGCTGACCCGGTCGGACGACTGATTTCTGAAATACTGGGAAGGAGTGTTACACAACAACGGTTCCTTTAATATTCTCATACAACTAGTGGCTATGGATAGCATTTTTAATTGCCCTAGACCATTCAATGTAATTTATGTCATCAAATGTCACTGTAGTAGTCTTCAGCGATCCTGATTGCCCATGTCTCCGAGAAGAATCACATGTTGGGACAATCCAAGGAGTGGAAGAGATATTTGGAGAGTCTCCCATGGGCGAGGACAGGACACTCTACCAGAGATAATCAATTAGAAAAAAATAGTATGAAGAAGTATCACATCCTACGAATCCCCTTTAGATCGATCCACTAGAGAGGGCACATAAGATGTGCCCATGACGTCTCTGGCGGCTATCATGTAGGACAAAATGGTTGGAGACCAACAATCGTTGCTGGATGGGCAGAGAGAAGCTAGAGGAGCCTTGGGATAGATGAACACAGTGGAGGAGTTGTGGTCCCCTTGGGAGTGCTAATGCGAAAGATGTGCCCTGACGAGGGTATGTGGACTTTGCGACGAAGACTAACTAGGGTATGTGGAGCTGACGAAGGTCTGCGGGTAAGATTAGGGGTTGCGAGCTCTAGGTAGCGATGGCAAGGGTCTGCGAAGATCTTGGAGGCACTGACAAGGGGTTGCAGAGTTGTTGGACTCGCCGGCTAGCGGTTTCAAGGGGTCGTGAGGTTGCTGGTGCGAGTGGAGAGGTAGGATCTGGGGCTGCGAGACAGGATCTAGATCACTGGAGCTAGTGGAGAAATGGTATTTGGGGAGAGCAGTGAGACAGGATCGGGTGCCCGCTCTGGTACCTAGTCAAGAGAAGCAGAAATATATTAGATTAGGGCAACATACAATGACCCAAGTCCTAATATATTCGGACGAACAACATGACATGTGACAACCACATGAAGTTGTACACAAAGGAATATAGATAAGTGCGCATATTCAACTCATTTGACTCTAATAATTACATGAGAGTAATAACTCAAGTTAGTAAATATTTACTGAGAATCTTTTTTCAATGTCTCAAATATTAGTTATTTATATCGAGCATTGAATTTTTTTATCTTATGGTTCTTTTCAGTTCATATGTTGTCACTTCACCAATGTGATCTGAATAAAGCAACCCAAAGTAGCTTCAAAAACTTTCATGATATTTGTTTCTGGTCTATGAAGATCTCTAGATTTCTTGGTCTGTAGTATGTTTGTTGTCTTCATAATTAACTAAATTGAGGATTTCTTAATGTCAGGCTGGCAGGGACCTTAAGTTTCTGAGTTTTTCTATGGCGGGTTGCTTCTGTGTCGGTAGTCTTTTGGTACTGGTATGAAGCTTTTACATAATAGATTTTATTTACAAGTATATCAACGAAATAGTCCATATATTTATTTGTTTTTCTTCTATCTTTGTCCGTTTTGTTCTATTTGTGGTTATGTATATTTTCCTGTGGTAATAGTTTATTAGCGTCTCTGATATTACTTCAATTATTTCTCATATGCATGAGTTCAAATGTGAGTACAATCGGGCTTGCATGATTGCCGAGGCAGTATGAATGCATTGAACTCTAATTTCTAGTAGAAGCTTTGACAATTTGCTCCCAACCTTCAATTGGTTAAAAGTGTCTGCTCAAGGTCTTAGTAGAATATGTAACGTTATAAAATTTAAACTATTATGTTATTTTAATTAATTCATTTTCATATTTCTAAAGCAGATATAATGGGGTACTTCTCATAAATATGGGAGTACATTATGCCAAATAAATGCATCATGCAGACTCTGAAAGCTAAATTTTATGTGCTTTTAGTACTTTCTGAAAGAATATAAAAATGTAATGTAATTTTTCTTTCATACATATTATTATATGAGAATTGTTGAGGACCCCCCTAAATTTATAGGAAATACGGGTTGTGGATAGCCCACAGACCTACCTCTCTTAGTGGGGAAAATGTGGGTGAGCGGGGTTGACCAAAAGTCCACCCATTTACTCCATGACCATGCACGTCGACGGACCACCCTAGCCAGGTGGCTACCGCCGCCGCACGGCCGCGCACAACCCTGCGCGCGATCGTACGTAACCGCCACACGGCCGCGCGACCATGCGCGCTGCCGCGCGCCACCATCACGCAGCCGCACGACCGCGCGCCACCATCGCGCAGCCGCACGACCGCGCGCCACCATCGCGCAGCCGCACGACCGTGCGCCACCATCGCGCAACCGCACGACCACGCGCCACCATCGTGCAGTCGCACGACCACGTGCCACCCTGCGTGATCTCCTGACAGCGCAATCGCTTGACCACACGACCATAGGGCCGTGCGTGATCCTGCGCCCGCCCTCATGGTCGTGCGCGGTTGCGCGGCACCGTGAGGCCCCTAGACCGCACAGTTGGAGGGATGCACGCGTCCCTACGCATGGCCGCATGCCCGCACGCCCATGCGTGCAGCTGCACGACTCGCTCCTCGGCGCGGCCGCGCGGCTGTACGCGACCATGCGACACCGCCCACGGTTGGCCGCACACGCCCGACCATACGGCCGCATGCTGCCCGACCGACCTCCGTCGGTTGGCCGCCACCACCCGGGCGGTCGTCGCCTGTCGGCCGCTCACCGCCGCCAGTCCTCCACCTCAGCCGGGTAACTTTTGTGCCGCCGCCATTACACCTCACTATCTTCATAACCACCAAGGTTGTCAGGATCGGGATCCTAGGTGAGATCGTTTTGAGGTTGGATAGGATCGGATTGTAGGATTGAATCGAAGATCGCAAGATCCTACAACATTCATAAATTAAGACTTTAAATATAAAATTTAATATTGTATCATCCAATTACATGCTTAATTAACAGAAAATCAATAAATGGAGCTATATGTGAATAATTATATTAAATTTTTTTGAATAACTAAATAAAAAAGATAATATCATACTAAATTCACCTTCAGTTTCATGTAGGACACTCAATGTCTACTAGCAATAAAAACAAATCTAGACTGATAAATTGATGAAAGTATAGAAGCAAGAAGACGAACTGAGACTGCTAAATTGCTCGTACGTTGGATGCAGGAAGTTTGAATTGCTCGTATACTGGATTTCTACCCGCTAGATTGCACGTATACTGGATTTCTAATCGCTAGATTGCTCGTACGCTAGAAAGGAAAAGATATCGGTCAGAAAGTAGGAATCCTAAAGCCATTGGATTACCAACACTGGATTGCTCATACGCAAAAATATAAGATAAAACATTGACACCAATTGAAATGGAACTTGGTAAGAAAGAAAAAGGAAGACATTGTCTGGACTGAAAGCGACCGAAAATGCCCCTCTTGGCCTCCGTTTGCAGTCAGCAATCGACACTTGGGATACAGTAAAGCAATATGATATGATGTTTTGATGGGGTATGGGGGCGGGATTGGAATAAGGTTAACAACGGGTTATGGGCGTTGGACCTGTTAAATGATGTCGGGATAGTATTGGACATGTTTTTAGTTACCTTTGGCCGGACCAGTAGAATTGGATCTGGATCGCGATTCTAAAGATCCTAAGATTCGGATCGTGATCCCAATCGTAGATGTGTCGATTTTGATCCTAGGTAAGATCCGGATCGATTTACAAAATCTGGATCATAGGATCAGAAGATCCTACGATTTAGATCGATCCTCATAACTTGGGGTGTGCATATAGCAAATTCCCATAATGGTGTGTGGATAATAAAACATATAATTAAGGTATACATATAGTAAATTACACAATTGCGGTGTGAGTATAACGGTAATTCTCATGACGGGTATGCGTATAGTAAATTATATGGTTACGATGTGCACATAACTAAATGACCCATCATGGGTGACTGAGTGTGCGTATAGCCATAGAACTACCCATAATGGGTATGCACATAACAAATTATACGGTTATGGTGTGTGGATTGCCGAACTCACTAACCACTTAATTACGAAAATATCATTCTCGAAATCTATAAAAGGGTCCTAGGCCCCCATTTGATCTCACCTTGTCTCTGCGCACAAGAGAGCTTTAGAAGATTTCCTTGAAGATCCCCCTGCATGCACGAAGATGTCCTTGAAGATCTTCATAGGCTTCGAAGATTGCTCGAAGATTTCCCGCGAACACTTGATGATCCTCCTCAACTCCCGACTCTCCCTTCCGGGAACCAGAGGTCCGTTCCAGCTCCCGACGCTCCTTTCTGGGAACCAGATGTCCTCTCCAGCTCCCGACGCTCCTTTCCGGGACCAGAGGTCCGTTCCAGCTCCCAACGCTCCCTTCCCGGAACCAGAGTCCGCTTTAGCGCCTGACGCTCCCTTCCGATATCCAGAGTTCAGCTCCCGACGCTTGCTTCCGGGACACGAAGATCTCGATCAGTTTACGAAGGTCTACCAGAGGACGACTCGAAGACTACTCCCGACTCTGCTGCTCGGGTCCAAAGCACTTGTTGTTGATTCTACCATTTCAGATATAGCTCCCGAGGACATCCTCCATCATCTTATTTCCTGCCGACTCCAGCAGTCCGGAAGAACAATTGTAACGAGCGGTGACCTGTCATTCTCAATAAAATAACTAATGTAACTCCCCAAAAGAAAGTGAAATTTGGCCGGCACTCACTCGACCTCGTGGGTTTTTCCCTTTTCCAGGGTTTTTTCACGTAAAAACTCGCTTGTCAGTCGTCAGTAATTTTCTGTGATTGTTTGCGCGCTCGACTCGCTCATGAGCTAGACCGGTTCACAAGCGCCTCGAGTGACCCGCAACAAGAATAATACACAAACTTACTAAGATTAGAGGATTGAAGGACTTCTCTGCCAGTATAGGTTCTTAGAATGTAGTGAACATTAAGTGCAGAACTTAGAGTCTCAAAATAAGGAGCTAGATCTTTGAACATGTGCTTTGTGGGGGGTGAATTCATTTCTGAAAAGGCTACTGTATGTCTATCGTTGAAGCTGCTCGTGCTAGTTCAACCGTCTTCTTTGTACCATAAAGTAAGAAAGGAACCCTTTCAAGTTGCAATGAGGGGGCAATTAATTTATGGAATAGTTCTTCAGTGAGCACTTGAGAATTATAACAATTATGAATTTTACGGAAGGACAACTGACGACCTAAAAAAAGAAATTCATTTTATAACTGACAATTGATAGATTTTAGGTCTGGAAAGGCTCATATGCAATCAGCTGAACTCATGTTTATAAACACTACTGCTTCTAATCCTATTCAGGACTATCCGAGTTACTAATGTCTCACATTAACTGAGAAATACTATTTTGCTGTTGGCTCAGTCTATGAAGATGTTCATTGGGAGTAAGAGAAAATTGTTAAAATTTTGCTTATATTATAAAATTATTTCCACACCATTAGAAATAAATAATTAAAATGTTTTAAATAAAATTTTTGGAATATAAAATGAGTATTTGAAATGGCATGAAATAAAATGTTGCTAAAATTAAAGGAATAATTCGAGTCTGGATAAGGCGTGCGATCACTGTTCTTAAGAAATTGCATCATCCTCCAGTAGGGCTTTCAATTGATGCTTCTCCAAGATACAATACCTTGCTAGATCTCAAAACTCTGATGTCCGCGAACAACAAAAAAACACATAACACTCAATTTTCCACTAGATAAAGCAAACGTAAAATAGCAAGAAAACAGTTTTGGAAATATGAGAACTTAAGAAGATGAGAGAAATTGTGTGTGAATTTCATATTTTAGAGGACTATTTATAGGCTGAAAACTAATTTTAGAATTCATTGGATGAGTGCCCCCTACATTGAAGCCTACACAAATTCTCTCATACTTGTATTTGTTCTCCCCCTTTGGTATTGATTATTCCCCAATTTTAGATTTCTCAATTTATTCACCCCCTTTCAAATTTCTCACAATTTTTTCTTCCCTTTTTGTATTGTAGAAAGAGAGACACAGGAGAGAGAAAATCACCCAGAATTTTATATATCTCAAAAAATAAGAGTACATACACTTATATAGAGGGAGAAAGAGGGAGAGACTTCCACATGTGCAATGTGAGACTAAATAAACTATACATGGGCCAATACACATGGGCCTCTCCTAATGGGCTAATTTATTTATCTTTAACACTCCCCCGCAAGTTGGAGCGTACAAGTCATATGCGTTAAGCTTGGATAAGAACTGATAGTACAAAGTCCGAGAGAGAGCTTTGGTGAAAACATCAGCAACTTGACTGGATACCGAGACATGTTCCAATACTATCTTCTTTGATTGAACCTTTTCCCGAATGAAATGACAGTCAACTTCAATATGCTTTGTGCGCTCATGAAACACCGGATTCTTGGCAATATGTATAGCTGCTTGACTGTTGCAGAGCAGAGTAACAGGAGAGGAGAGTTTGAGACCCATGTCACTGAGGAGACCCTCAAGCCAGGTGACCTCAGATACGACCGCCGCCATAGCGCGGTACTCAGCCTCAGCAGATGAACGAGCAATAACAGTTTGTTTAAGATGTCCACCGAGGTAGGTGCAAAAACCAGTTGTGGAGCGTCTATCATCAAGAGACCCTGCGTAATCAGCATCAAAGTACGCAACAAGAGATAAGGAAGTCGATGATTTATAGACAAGTCCTTGTCCAGGAGGCTTCTTTAAATATCTGAGAATCCGCTCGACGGCATGGAGATGAGAAGTCTGAGGAGTATGCATAAATCGACTTACAACTCCAACAACCAATGAGGTATCAGGTCGTGTAACTGTGAAGTAGATTAGTTTCCCCACCAAACGTCGATAGTACTCTGGATTGGTAAGAACGAGGTCATTCCCAGAGTCATGTGCAGACAGCTTATGATTCATATCCATTAGAGTGTCTGTAGGTTTGCATCCAGAATAGCCCGCACTTTGTAGAACAATGCAATATTTCCATTGAGATAGAACCAGACCATCGGGTCTTCTTGCAACCTCAAGTCCAAGAAAGTATCGCAGATTACCCAGATCTTTCGTCTGAAAGACGGAGTTCAGATGCTGTTTGATATTCTGGATCCCGATGGTATCGTTGTCCGTGATCAGAATGTCATCCACATAGACAAGAAGAAGAACAGTCCTTATTGCTTGATGACGAGTAAAGAGAGAGAAATCAGCAGAGCTCCGAGTGAATCCCATCTCGCGAACCACTTTACTGAACTTATCAAACCTGGCGCGAGGGGAATGTTTGAGACCATATATAGACTTCCTGAGATGACATACACGAGACTCCCCCGTGATCTCAAACCCAGGTGGTTGGTGCATATACACAGTCTCTTGGAGATCGCCATTGAGAAAGACATTTTTGATATCCATTTGATGAAGGTGTCATTGGCGGTGCACAGCAAGAGAGATCAGAACCCGAACAATATTCAGTTTTGCTATCAGAAGGAAGGTTTCGTCATAGTCGATGCCATATTGTTGAGTAAAGCCTCTGGCCACAAGACGAGCTTTGAGACGATCAACTGTGCCATCCGGAGCATGCTTGATTGTAAAGACCCATTTGCAGCTAACACAAGACTGATCAGGAGGGTGAGGAACAAGATCCCAAGTCTGGTTAGCCCAGAGAGCTGTCATCTCTTCGTCCATGACCGCACGCCAGCCCGGATGTTGGAGAGTTTCCTGCAAAGAGTTAGGAAGTGAAATAGTGAAGAGAAGGCAAAAGTGCGAAGAGCTGGAGAGAGGCGATGGAGGGATACATAATTTCCCATGGGATGAGCCGTAGAGGGGGGTGCTGGATTGTCAGTGCGCAGAAGATCACCAGTAGAAGAGGGCTGCTGTCGAGCTGCTATCCGGGATGAGCGTCGAGTGTAGACACGAGGCGGTGGAGGAGGAAGGAGAGGTGGTGAGGTTGGCACTAGAGGAGGGAGAGGTGGTGAGGCGGGCACTAGAGGAGGGAGAGATATTGGAGGCACAGATGTGACAGGGACAGCTGGATGAGGAATAGTGGGCTGAGGTGGGAGAGCAAAGGTGTGGGAAAAGAAACTTTCATCTTCATTAAAGGTAACATCAGTGGAGATGAGTAATTTGTTGACTATGAGAGAGTAACAAACATATCCCTTTTGAGTACGAGAGTAGCCAACAAAGATACATTTGGTGGTGGGAGCGGCAAGTTTGTCACTTGGTGGTCCGAGAGAGTGAACATAACACGTACAACCAAATGTACGAGGTGTGAGAGAGAATGAGGACTTGGAAGGAAATTGGAGACCGAACGAAGAGGCAAAGTTAAGCATGGAGGAGGGCATGCGATTAATGAGGTAGCAAGCAGTAGAGACAACAAAGTTACAATATTCGGCAGGAACCTTCATTTGTAGCATTAGTGGCCGGGTGACATCGAGAAGATGACGATTTTTCCGCTTGGCCACCATTTTTTTGAGGGGTGTGCACACACGAGGTTTGATGAATTATCCCAAATTTGGTTCATAAATTGGAGAAGCTGCGACCAGTATATTCACTAGCATTGTCAGTGCGAATCGTTTGTATTGTAGTAGTAAATTGCGTACGTATTTCAACAATAAAGGCACGAAAGACAAATTAATTCAGTACGATCACGAAGTAGATAAAGCCATGTGAGGCGTGGATATTCATCAATAAAGGTTACAAAGTACCGATAACCAAAAATGCTGGGAGCTCTATAAGGACCCCAGATATCAGAATGAATAAGAGAGAACGGAGTACTACTCCGATTACAAGTAGGGGGGAAAGAAACACGATGTTGTTTGCCAAAGATACATGATTCACATGAAAACTCCCGTAGAAAAACATCAGGAAGCGCCTTCTTGAGAATCTAAAGAGGAGTATGACCAAAACGACGATGCCAATTGACGGAGGGAACAACAGAGAGGGAAGTGGGAAGAACATCCAGGAGATAAAGCTCGTTTGATAGCCTTCCTCTACCAATGATAGTCTGTATTCGACGATCCTGCATGACAAAAGAAGAGGGAGAAAAGATTAGACAACAATCAAGATCGTGAGCAAACCTACTAACAGATAGTAGGTTGAAGGGAGATCCCATAACATGAAGAACCGAGGTTAATGAGTGAGTAGGAGTAAGTTGTAGATCAGCATCTCCAGACACCGGAGTAGTGTCGTCATTTGCCACAGTGATAAACTTGGGATACTCAGTGTGCATGTACTGAGGAGGTTTTTGAGAAGTAATGGGATGAGTGGCTCCAGAGTCCAAGATCCATTGAGAGCTGTAGGAGAGACAGAAAATACCTTCAGTAGAGAAAGAAGCAACAGAGCCAGAGGAACGGTTGACCACGCCTTGGAGCTGCAGTATCTGTAGGCGGAGTTCATTGATATCCTTCCGAGCAGTCGAAGGGGGCTCGATGGAAGAAGGGCCTATAGGAGCAGCAACAACAGTAGTAGCAGTAAGATGAGGAGGCAAACCATGTTTGCGGTAGCAGGTAGTTTAAAGGTGTCCATCACGACCACAGTAGGTACACTTGAGAGTAGAACGCCCATCACGTCCCTGACCACGAGACGTGAAACGGCCTCCCCGAGTAGAAGAGCCTCGGCCAGTGGGAGCAGGAGTAGGGAGTAGGGGCTGCTGGAGCAGAGCCGGAGAGAAACTGGCAGGAGCCTCGAGAGGTGGTGTAACTTTGAGCACCATTGAGCAAACATCAGACAGAGAGGGTATAGTAGAAGAGGAGAGAATCTGGGCCCGGATGCTGTGAAGATGACTAGGAACACGGGCCATTAACATAGCGATCCCAACAGCCTCCTTCTGTGCCCGTTGAGTAGCAAGGTCTGTAGAGGGAGGTTGGTGTTGTATCCAGGCCTCGACCAAGGTCCTGACCTTTGCAACGAAGGAAGTTAAGTTGTCGGTGGTTCCAGGATCCAGTGATTGAAGAGCGGAGATAATGTCATAAAGGTGTTGTAAGCTATCCTTACTAGAGTATAGAGAGTGCAATTCATCCCACATTTCTTTAGCCGTTTCGTAATACATTGTCATGCGGTAAGGTTCTGTGTCCATAGAGTTAAGCATCCAAGATTAGACTCGACCGTCATTGCGAAGCCAGTCATCAGAAGGGTCAGCAGGTTTGACCCGAGTAAGGTGAGCGAGCAGATCTTTTGTTTGTAGAACACGACGAACGGAATGAACCCATTCGACAAAGTTGGCATTTCCACTGAGAGAGATAGTGGTGATGCGAAGTTCATCACGAACCTCGGGAGGCAGGGCAGCAACACGGGCGGGCAGGGATGGGGTAGCCGCGGTTGAGTCAGTAGATGTCATGACGGATAGAAGAAACAGACCGCGCGGCTAGCAACTGAGAGCAGCAGATTGAAGCAGGCCGAGCGGCTAGCAACTGAGAACAGCGGACTGAAGCAACACAGAGCAGACCGCGAGTAGAACAAGCGGCAGACTGGAGTAGGAACTCGCAAGGGGGAAGCAGGGTGAGCTGCTTGGAGCAGTCCGCAACGGGCTGACCAGAATGTCGCGACTGAGAAGAGCGAGGCGGGAAGAGAAGCAGCTGCACGGTCTTGGTAAACACACCAGCGGCAAGAGGCCGCGACCAAGATGCGGAGCCCGCGGCGGGAAGAGAAGCATCTGCACGGTCTCGGTGAACACACTAACGGTAAGAGGCCGCGACCAAGATGCGGAGCCCCCGGTGGGAAGAGAAGCAGCCGCGACGACCTGAAAACGAACCGCAGCGAGGAACAAGCAGCTAAGAAGAGCAGGTTGCGGCGACTAGGGGCGGGTCGCGGCGACTAGGGGCGGGTCGCGGCGACTAGGGGCGGGTCGCGGCGACTAGAGACGGGTCGTAGAGACTTGAGGTAGGTCACGACGACTAGAAGAAGGTTGCAGCGAATTGAAGCAGGTCGAGACAACGTGAAGCAGGGTGCGGCAATGAGAAGAGGTCGCGACGAGAAGCAGGGCGCGACGACTTTGAGTCAGGTCGTGGCGACATGTAGCAGTTCGCTGCGACTTGAAGCTGGTCGCGGCGAGAGGGCAATAACTTGTGGACCCCACGAGTCAGAGAGAGAAGACTATAAGAAGCTCAGGGAGGGAAGGTGGAACCACGGAGAGAAGAGGAAGCGGGTAAAAACAAGCAGTCCGCAACAGCCAGACGGCTACGACGGTTTAGATAGAAGGCGGGTAGGAATGGACAGTCCACATAAAGGTAGCAGTCCGCAGGCGAGTAGAACTGGCGAATAGAAGCCGGAGACTGTAGGAAGGGACGATTTTCTCTGAAACCATGTAGAAAGAGAGACACGGGAGAGAGAAAATCACCCAGAATTTTATATATCTAAAAAAAATAAGAATACATACACTTATATAGAGGGAGAAAGAGAGAGAGACTTCTACATGTATAATGTGGGACTAAATAAACTATACATGGGCCAATACACAGGGGGATCTCCTAATGGGCTAATTTATTTATCTTTAATAGGTATTATGAAAAAAGGCATAGGTGAAATATAGTCTTAAAGTTGTTCTTCACCTTTACTAGCGAATTCAAGAATTAGAGTTTTCTAATATACCTATGATCGAGCATACCAGTAAAAACATCAGTAATCTTCTCCAAGATACAACACCTAGCTATATCTCAAAACTCTGACGTGCGCGGACACCGAATAAGTGCATAACACTCAATTTTCCACTAGATAAAGCAAACGTAGAATAACAAGAAAATGTTGGAAATATGAGAACTTAAGGAAGAAAAAGAGAGAAATTTTGTGTCCGAATTTCATATTTTAGAGGACTATTTATAGCCTAAAATTAATTTAAAAATTCATTAGAATATTTTAAAATTTTAATTATAATAATTAAGACAATATTAATTATATAATACATTAATATTATTAATCTTATAATATAACATTATATATAACGATATTATAAAACAATGTTATGTAATAAGATTAATGTTCATAGAATACAGGATTCTTGGCAATGTGTATAACAACTTAACTGTCATAAAATAGAGTGTCGTTGAGAAAAGTTTGACTCTCAAATCACTAAGGAGAGTTTCTAGCTTGGTAAGCTCAGTCACAACAACAACCATTACACGATACTCAGCTTTAGCAGATGAGCGAGCAACAATAGATTGCTTCTTGTTATGCCAGGTAATAATGTGTCCTCCGAAGTAAGTACAGAAACCACTTGTGGAGCGTCGATCTTCCAGAAAGCTAGCATAGTCAGCATCAGAGTAGACAATCAGATATAGAGAGGAAGATCGTTTGTGTACAACTCTTGTCTATGAGCAGTCTTCAAATATCTGAGGATGCGCTCAACGGCCTGGAAATGAGAGGTCTGTGGAGCATGCATAAATGACTGACAACTCCAACAACAATAGAGATATCGGGTCTTGTAACAGTAAGATAAATCATCTTTCCTACAAGACGACGATAATAGTATGAGTTTGGAAGTAGTAGATCGAAGTCAGAGTCATGAGTGCAGAGCTTGTGCCTTGCACTCGATTAGCCAGTATTCTGATGAAGGTCAAGACAGTACTTCCGTTAAAATAAGACAAGATCATCAAGACGTCTCGCTACCGTAAATACAATGAAGTACCGAAGATTTTCCAGATCTTTAGTTTGAAAGACCAAGTTTAAGTGTTGCTTAATCATTTGTATTCCTTTGGAGTCATTACCAGTAATCAGAATATCATCAACATAAACTAAGAGAATTACTGTATCGGTTAGTCGATGATGAGTAAATAGAGAGAAGTCAGCCGAGCTTCGAGTGTATCCAACATCATAGACAACCTTACAAAACTTGTCAAACCATGAGCGAGGAGACTGTTTAAGACCATAAATGGATTTATTGAGGTGACAAACACTAGACTCTTCCTTGGTCTCAAATTCGGGAGGTTGGTGCATGTAGATAGTCTCTAGAAGGTCGCCATTGAGAAATGCATTCTTGACATCCAATTGATATATGAGGCCACTGTCGATGAACAATTGAGGAGATCATGACACGAACAGTATTTAACTTGCCGACTGGTGAAAATGTCTCATCATTATCAAGATCTTATTGCTGAGTGAACACTCGAGCCACAAGCCGTGCCTTTAGGTATTCAATTGTCCTGTCCAGGGCATGTTTGATCGCAAAAACCCATTTAAATCCCACACAAGTCTGTCCTGGAGGAAAAGGAACAAGATTGCAAGTCTGATTAGCCCATTGGGCAGTCATTTCCTCATCTATGGTCGCACACCACCCCAGATGTTGGAGAGCCTCCTGCAAAGAGTTAGATATAGAAATGGAGGATAAAGAAAGCGCAAATTTGAGAAGAGGCGGGGAAAGACGATGTAAGGATACATAATTCGCCAAGTGATGAGCCATAAGGGTTGATGTTGAATCTGCAGGCTGCGAAATATCACTGGTAGAGGGTAACTACTGTAGGGCACCAGATTTGGGAGGACGGCGAGTGTACACATGAAGAGGTGGTTTGCGGTGTACTGGAGTCGGGGTTGGAAGTAGTGGTGGAAATTGAAATGTAACAGGGACGGTAGGACGTGGTGGAAGAGGAGGTGTAGGAGGAGATGGATGTGGGGAGTGAAAAGGTTGGTTCTCGAAAAAGGTGACATCTGCAAAAACAACAACTTTGCGATTGTTGGGAGAGTAGCACACATACCATTTATGAGTGCGGGATATTCAATGAACATATATTTTGTAGCACGGGGAGCAAGCTTGTCAGTGGAAGGACCAAAATTATGGACATAACAAGTCCATCCAAAAATGTGAGGTGTGTCAGAAAACGGAGGCGTAGAAGTAAAAAGAAACTAAAAGGAGTCGCAAGGTTGAGAATGGAGGAAGACATGTGATTGATAAGATGTGATACAGTAGAAATCACACAAAGTTGAGAGTGGAGGTAGGCATACGATTGATAAGATGACAGACAGTAGAAACCGCGAAGTTTCAGTAAAGTGTGGGCACCTGCATTTGAAACATTATTGATCGCGCTACGTCAAAAAGGTGACGATTTTTCCGCTCTGTCACACCTTTTTGTTGGGGTGTATAAGCATATGAAGTCTGATGGATGATCCCAAACTCAGTTTTAAGATTTGAAAAATCATGGCTTGTATATTCACGCGCATTGTCGGTGCGAATACTTTGAGTTTGGATAAACTTATACGAGTCTCAGTAATAAAGACACACAAGATAGAGGTGATTTTAGCATGATCACGAAATAAATACAACCAGGTCATGCACGAGTAATCATCAATAAATATTACAAAGTAACGATAACAAAAAATACTAGATGTTTTATATTGTCTCCAAATATCAGAGTGTATTAAAACAACCTTCCTTTCTCGTCGATCTTTCCTTTTATGCCAATATTGCCTTTTAGTTGATGCTAGCGTCAGCGTTAGCATTACCGCTCCCTAATATCACCCAATTCAGAGCATCATCCTTCTCAATTTTCATTGTACACAAAAGAGTATTGATTTGTAGTTCCTGCACACTATAAACACAAAATAAGCATGATCAAATACACAATGAGATTTGTTATTCTCAAATCAAGAACTGCGGAATGCATGTTCCAACAAACTCTAAATTTTGATAATGACAAATCCTATAGAAAGAAATAAAACATATATAGTAAGTGTGATGTTTATAGTAAATGATAAGCTTGAAATATGTGCATATTCCCCATATATGGATACTCCCCCTTCATAGAGAGTATCACTTCGTGCACAATTAGGGAGAAAAGACGAACGATGTTATTTGCCAAAGATACATTATTCATAAGTAAAGTCCTTGAGGGAGATATCAGGAAGAGCTTTCTTGAAAATTTGGAGGGGAGCATGCCCAAGACATCGATGTCAATCAACTGTAGTGACATAGGAGAGAATCTTAGGTGGAACATCCAAGATATAGAGCTCATTAGACAGCCGCTCATTACCAATGATATTATGCGTTCATCGATCATGCATAACAAATGAGGAGGGAGAGAAGGTTACACAACAATTAAGGTCATGCGTAAGACGGTTAACAGACATAAGGTTAAAAGACGATCCCGGGACATGAAAGACCGAGTATAGAGAGAGGGTTGGAGTAAGGGGCAAATCAACAGTGGCAGAAACGCGGGTGGTATCATCATTGGCGACAGTACTAAGGTTGTTTCTGTGTAGTAATATGATGTGTGGCACCCGAGTCCACAATCCAGTTGGAGTTATGGGTGGGATAGGAGTTACCTTCATTAGAGATCGACGCAACAGAGCCAGATGAGCAACTGATCATCCCTTAGAGATGCTGGAGCTGGTTGCGCAAATCATCAATGTCGTTATGGGTGTGGAGGTAGGATTAACCACAATGATATCATTTTGCTGTGTTGGCAGACCATGCTTGCGGTAGTAGGTGACCTCAAGGTGACCATCCCGGACGCAATGAGAACACTTAAGACGGGGTCTTCCATTACGTTCCTGGCCCCGAGAAGTTGTGAGACCGCCACAAGCCAAAGGAGCAGGAAGAGAGGTGAAAGGCTGATGGAGGAGAGTCGGAGAGATTGTGTCAAGAGCATCAGGTAGCGGTGTAACCTTCAAGAGCATGAATCACACATTCGACAGAGAGGGAATTGTAGAAGAAAATGAATTTGGGCCCGGATGCTATGAAGATGAGGAGGAACACAAACTATCTTCATGATGATCTCGACTGCTTCTTTCTGTGCACGTTGCGCTGCAAGGTTCTTCGTGGGAGGTTGATGTTGTATCCATGCCTCAACAAGAGTCTTGGATCTCGCAACAAAGGAGGTTAAGTCACCTGCCGCTTTGGGGTCAAGTGTCTGAAGATCTGTAATGATGTCGAACAGGTGCTGGAGGCTATCCTTGCCAGAATAGAGGGAGTGGAGTTCATCTCACATGGTCTTGGCCGTCTCATGGCACATGGTCATCCGATATGGTTCACTGTCCATAGAGTTGTGGATCTATGATTGGACCCGGCCGTTATCATGTAGCCATTCCTCGGTAAGGGCGGTAGGTTGCCTTTGCCAGATGATGAAGGAGGCCTTTGGTGTCCAGGACTCGACGAACGGAGTGCACCCACTCAACAAAGTTCTTCTTCCCACTAAGAGAGATAGTGATGATCTGAAGCTCATCACCGATTTTAGGAAGGGGTGTAGCAGCATGGGCGGGAAGGGAGGGCACATCAGTCAAATCCATGTAAAGAAGATATGCCTAGATGAGATTACGGCTAGGAGAGCAACAACAACGAGCCGGGGCACGGGCAGACATAGCGGTCTGGAGATCAACAACTACGGATAGACCTGGAGATCGCAGTTAGAACCGGCGACCAAGCGATCAACACCGGCGGCAAGGACAACAAGACATGTGGTTAGGAGAGCAAAGGCGGCCTGGAGATAAACAACTGCGGCTAGGCGAGCAACGCGTGCGGTTAGAAGAGCAACATCGGGATCGACAAGCAGGTACACGAGTTGCATGAGCTTGGCAAAGAAGAAGAAAGCTGAGAAATAGCGACTAGGTGTGTGCACCAGAGAGCACGACTACTTCAGAGAGCTGGCGAGCCGGAGAGGAGATCCGGCGGGAGACAGAAAAAGTCGCGCTAGAAGGGAAAGGAAGCGCGGCGAGAAGAGTGTCGGGGGAAGCGCAGAGACCGCACGAACTACGAGAAGGCTGAGAAGGTAACTGAGATTTGGAGGCAAACGGGCCCAGCGACGGGAAAAATCTATAAAAGCAGATGGGCGGGGGGAAGAAACTGGAAGCTGCAGCAGGGGAGAAAGGTTGCTGTCAAGGAAAATACTAACCACAGATAAATAGGGGAAACGGGAGGGGCAGGGCAGCAAGAGAGAAGTTGCGGTTATAAATTTTCTAACCGCCCAGAGAGACTGCTCTAGAGCGAGAGCACGACTAAAAAAATATTTTTATGATCGTTAGATCTGATACCATGCAAAAATGCACATAAGGGAGAAAAATAAAAAGTAATTTTATTAATTTCTCAATTTCCTTGATGTATTCATACATGTATTTGTACACTTATATAAAAAGAGAAAGAGGAGGGGATTTCCAACCTAAGATATGAGACTAAACTAAAGAACAAGATAAGTCTTGTTTTGAGCATTCACATATTTTCTTCAACAATTTTTAAATAATAATAATCAAAAGAAAAGAATTTAAATTATTGCATATGAACAATCTCGCTCGCAGTTTTATCTATGTGCTTTTCATCATTAAGTGATTTAAGAATTCCAACAAAAAATGGGGTTTATAACTGAAAGTCGAACTCCATTAACAGATGTCATCCATCAGTGGCAAGGAGACAACCTAACGGTGATGACATTAATCGTTCGCCTCATTCACTCTGGAACCTAAAATTGTCAACCACTTTATGTTTCAAGCTGTCAAAAATCTGTGTGATATGGTTGAAAGGAACTACTCGAAGAAGCAGAATCTTGCTGGAATCTATCAATTGAACACTGAATTCATATGTATGTGTTAGAAAATGACGATGTAAAGGCCCATATTGTGGCCCATTATAAACCTTCTTCCTCTTCATGTAATAGTCCCACGTCTTGAAATTGAGACTTCTCTCTCTTCTCTCCCTATATATATGTATTCATACTTGAATTTGTACATTGAAGAAGTATATACAAGGTTTCAGTTTTTCTCCACATGGTATTAGAGCAAACGATCCCGCTTGTTTTTTTTCTGACCGCCCACACCCTTGCGGTCTCCTGTGTTCAGTGGTTAGCAAACACACCCTTGCGGCCTATTTTTTTTCTAATCGCCCACACCCTTGTTAACTGCATCTCTCTTGCGGTCTTCCTCTACTCGGTTTCACGCGGACTGCTTGCTTGAGTCCGCAGGCTTCTCAACAAGATGCCCCTTCATTCTCTTGGCTCTCTCTTGAATTTATAGTTTTTGGTTCCTGGGTCCCACAATCCTGTCGTGTTGCGGTCTGTGACTTACAGCGGTCTTCCTGGTTCGGCGTCCCTCCTACTCGCACGATCAAGTCACGCGGTCTACTCTTTGCCCGCAGTGGTCTGCTTCCCCTGCTTGGTGTGGTTTGCTCTTGCCGCCGCGGTTGCTCTTGCCGCCGCGGTTGCTCTCTCTAGCCGCTGCTCTCTCTCCGCGCAGTCTGCTCTTTGCTCTAGCCGCTGCTCTTTGCTCGCAGCGGTCTGCTCTTCCTGCTTGGTGCGGTTTGCTCTTGCTGTCGCGGTTATTCTCTCTAGTTACTACTCTCTCCCTCCGCACGGTATGCTCTTGGTCGTTGCGGTCTGCTCTCCCTGCTTGGTGCGGTTTTGCTCTTGCCGTCGTGGTTGTCCTCTCTCGCCGTTGTTCTTTCTGCGCGATCTCCTTGCTCATCAGCCCTCTTCTTGTTGCGGCCTTTTTGCTTGTCCGTGCGGTTTTTTCTTCGCTGTATCTTGCGGTTTATCCGCCCCACCTTTTCTTTTAACCGCTGCGGCCTGTCCATCGGCTGTTTGTCGCGGATAACTTACTCTTCTCCTTTAGTCCGCAACTTGTTCTTGTTGCTCCAGCTGCCGGTCTCTGCTCTTACTGTGCGGTCTCCTCCTGCCTGCTCTGTTGCTGTTCGCTTTTCTTGACCGCGCGGTTTGTTCACTGTGTTTGCCCAGATTCTTTACTTACCGGTTTTCTTCTTCCGTTGTGCGGTCTGCTTCTTTAACCGCCGTCTGTGCGGTCTGCTTCTTTAACCGCCTGTTGTGCTCACTCTTCCGGTTAGCCGCCTTCCTTAACCGCTTGGCCGCTTGCTGATGGATTCATCTATTGCCTCTTCTCTTCCAGCTGGGGTGGCTGTCCCTGTTCCTGAACTTCGTGACGAGTTGAGAATCACCACAATTTCTCTTACTGGAAAGAAGAACTTTGTTGAGTGGGTCCATTCTGTTTGCCGCATTCTTCAGTCCAAGGTACTCTTGCATCATTTAACTCAGATTATGTCCTCTGCACCTACTGATGGCTGACTTCGTAACGATGGTCGTGTTTAGACGTGGCTCCTCAGTTTCCTTAATAACGAACCTTACCGCATAGCTATGTACCATGAGATGGTCAAGGCGATGTGGGATGAGCTCCATTCTCTTTACTCCGGCAAGGACAGTCTCCAACACGTGTATGATATCATCACTGATCTTCAGTCCCTTGACTCTGGCAGCGCTGCTGACTTAACCTCCTTTGTTTCTCGGTCCAAGACATTGGTTGAAGTACGAATTCAGCATCAGCCCCCGACTACTTATCTAGCTGCCCAACGTGCTCAAAATGAAGCTGTTGGTATTGTCATGATGATGACTCGTGTTCCGCCTCATCTTCATACTATTCGTGCACAAGTCCTCTCATCTCCTACTATTCTCTCCTTCTCTGATGTGTGCTTCATGCTGTTAAAGGTTTCACCGCCTCCGGATGCTATTGGCCCTACATCACCGCCCCTTCTCCAGCAAACTCCTGCACCTTTGCTACCGACTCCTACCTGTGGAGGACGGACAGGCTCCCGAGGGAGAGGTCGCGGTGGCCGGCCCCGGCCTAAGTGTTCCTTCTGTGACGAGGATGACCACCTTGAGGCGGCCTGCTATCGTAAACATGGACTTCCTCCACGTCCAACTGCTGCAACTGCTACCCACAGCCCCTCCGCCACTCATGCTGATCTTGATGAAGTCCGTCTCCAGCTCCAACAACTTAAAGTGTTGCTCCAAAACTTGGCTGCCTCTATTGCCTCCATCTTTAATGAAGGTATCGCTTGTCTCTCCACTAGTCCGCGCTGGATAGTGGATTCTGACGCTACTCACCACATTACCTCCTTGAAGCCACCCTGATACTCGGATTCTCTGCATCCAAAGTTTATCACCGTAGTCAATGACAACACTGCTCCTGTCTCCGGCTCGACTGATATACCTATCAATCTCTCTATTTCTTTTCGCTCAGCTCTCCTTTCAATTCACTCTTTGTTAGTCGCCTCACTGTTAATTTGGATTGTTCTATCACATTCACCTCTTCTACTTTTTCAGGATCGCAGGACGCAGAATATCATTGGTAAAGGACGACTGCACAACAGGCTCTATCTTCTTGATGTCTCTCCTTACATTCTCTCCTCCGTATCCTCGGTTGATTGGCATCAACGTCTTGGGAATGCTACTCTTCCTATTCTCGAGAAGGCTCTTCCTAATGTTTCGCTTCCTACTTTTACCTGTGATTCGTGTATTTTGAGGAAACAACCTCGTTTCTTTTTTTCTCCTCATTGTACCTGGAGCTCTGCTCCGTTTATGTTAGTTCATTCTGATGTTTGGGGCCCGTATAAAATAGCAAGTGTGTCTAGTTATCATTATTTTATCACGTTTATTGATGATTATTCTCGATTGACCTGGTTGTACGTACTCTGTGATCGCTCCGAGCTTCCTCGTGTATTTTGTGCTTTCGTTCTGGAGACTCGCACATAGTTTGCCGATAAACTCAAAAAGCTCCGGACGGATAATTCTCGTGAAAACACGAGTCATGAGTTCGATAATCTCTGCTCTGAATTTGTGATTATTCATCAGACTTCTTGTGCTTATACTCAACAAAATGGTGTGTCTGAGCGCAAAAATACATATTTTTTGTTGTTGCTCGCTGACTCATAATTTAGATGCATGTTCCCAAAGCGCATTGGCATTTTGCGGTTTCAATGACATGCTTTCTCAATAACCGTCTCTCTTCCTCTGCCCTCAATAACGCCACCCCGTTCAGTGTTCTCTTTCCATTCACACCACCATTTCCCCTCACCTCTCACATCTTTGGTTGTACTTGTTATGTTCATCATCTTGGCCCCTCCATTGTCAAGCTCAATCCTCGAGCAGCCAGACATATGTTTGTTGGTTATTCCCGTACTCAAAAAGGGTATGTTTGCTACTTTCCCACTACCCGCAAGTTGACTGTTTCGGCAGATGTTACCTTTCTGGAAGATCAACCATTTTCTCCTACTTCATCACCACCTCTTTCCCAACCATCTTTACCACGACCTGTCGTCTCAGTTACGTCCTCCTTGCCACCACCGCCTCCCACCAATGCTCCTGTTCTCCAACAACCTCCACTTCTACGTGTCTACACTCGTCAACCACCTTGTTCCGGCACCCCACTGCAGTCGGCTTCCACCTCTGGCACTCTGCGACCTATCGATCCATCTCCCGCCTCCACATCCCATCCCATGGCGAATTACGTATCCTTACATCGCCTGTCCCCGACGCTTCTGAAATTGGCCACTATATTATCCTCTATTTGTATCCCTAACTCTGTGTAGGAGGCTCTTCAGCATTCCGGGTTGGCGAGCGTCCATGGACAAAGAAATGACAGCCCTCTGGGATAATCACACGTGGATCTGGTCTCTCTTTCTCCAGGACAGACTCCTGTTGACGGTAAATGGGTCTTTGCCATCAAGCATGCTCCTGATGGGACAACTGACCGTCTTATAGCCCGTCTGGTAGCTCGCGGTTTTACTCAACAACAAGTCCTTGATTATGAGGAAACGTTCTCTCTGGTGGCCAAACTCAATATGGTTCAGGTGCTTCTCTCAATAGCTATGCATCGCCAGTGGCCCCTACATCAACTGGATATAAAGATTGTTTTTTTAAATGGAGATCTACAAGAGACTGTCTATATGCAACAACCTCCCGGGTTTGAGATCATGGGGGAGTCTCGAGTTTGTCACCTTAAGAAATCAATTTATGGTCTCAAACAATCTCCTCGGGCATGGTTCGATAAGTTAGTAGGTCTGTTTAGGAAGTTGGCTTTACTCGGAACTCCGTAGATTTCTCTCTGTTCACTCAACATAAGACAACATGAACGATTCTTCTTCTAGTATATGTTGATGACATTCTAATCACAAGAGATGATGAAAAGGGAATACAAACGGTCAAACAACATCTTTGTTCTGTGTTCCAAACACAAGATCTGAGAAACCTTCGATATTTTCATGTCCTTGAGATTGCAAGGCGACCTGATCGTCTTGTCTTATCCCAACGGAAGTACTGTCTTGACCGTCTTCAGGATGCTGGCTACTCTGGATGCAAGCCGATTAATACTCCTATGGATGTCAATCACAAGCTTTGTGCTCATGCCTCTGATGATGATCTTCTCCTTCCAAATCCAAAATACTACTGATGTCTAGTTGGAAAATTGATTTATCTAACAGTCACCTGACCAGGCATATCCTTTATCGTTGGGATTGTCATCCACTTTATGCATTGTCCTCGAATGTCTCATCTACAAGCTGTCGAACAAATTCTGAGATACCTAAAAACAGCCCCTGGTCAAGGGCTGGAATACAAAATTTCTTCCTCTTCTACTCCTACATTAGTTGCATATTCAAATGCTGATTATGCTGGTTCCATGGATGATCGACGATCCACCAGCGGATTTTGTACATACTTTGGAGGCCAACTTGTTACCTGGCGCAGTAAGAAACAGTCTGTGGTTGCTCAATTTTCAGCCGAAGTTGAGTACTGTTCGATGACATCTGTTGTATCTGAACTCACATGGCTTGAAGGTCTTTTACGAGATATGGGAGTAAAGCTTTCCTCTTCAGCTACCTTACTCTGTGACAGTCAAGCTGATATACACAGCAAAGAATCCTGTCTTCCATGAAAGGTCGAAACACATTGAAGTTGACTGCCTTTTTCATTTGGGAAAAAGTTCAAATGAAGAGGCTGGAATTGAAACATGTTTCAGCTACTGATCAAGTTATTGATATCATCACTAAGGCACTACAGAGTAATCTGTTTCATCAGTTCTTGTCCAAGTTGGGTGTCTATGACTTGTATGTTGCAGCTTGCAGGGGAGTGTTAGAAGATGATGATGTAAATGCCCATATTGTGGCCCATTATAGGCCTTCTTCCTCTTCATGTAATAGTCCCACATCCTGAAATTAAGACCTCTCTCTCTTCTCTCTCTCTATATATATATGTATTCATACTTGAATTTGTACATCGAAGAAGTGTATACAAGATTTCAGTTTTTCTTCATAGTATGGAAAGCGAACCCATATATTTTGGGAAACCTAATCAAAAGGAGGAGATTTATCTATATTTTAGTGATGAGATTTACTCAAATGCACTGAATTCTTAGCTACTAATCCTCATTATAACCATAATGTTTTAGGTTGGATCTTCCCCTTTAAGAGCTTATATTGATATGCTTTTAAATTCTTGTTCTATTTCTTGTATAAAATCAGCATTTGTTATTGCAACATAGTTTACTTTCTAGCATTATACGATTTGTTGCTTGAATGTGTTGCTCAATCAAGTTCTCTCTCTCATTAGCTTGCTTCCAGTAGAGGCTTTGGTTTACCTGGCTGCTGGTGCTGCCTCGCAGTATTCCAATGGGTAAGCTATACTTATACGTATATGCATTTATCAATGTGTGCGTGTGTGTGTGTTGATTTAGTTGATTCAGATCATCATTTTATTATATAATTTTTCTGACAATTGTTGGCACTTTATTTTATTTCAGTGCCGCTTCTCGGTCGCATTGTTGCGGCTTACATCTCCACATGGTATGCTTTACAATGAACAGTTCCACCAGCGAGAGCTCGTTAGGGCGAAAGGAGCATAAAAAGAACACTTTTTGTTTGCAGCATATTAATAGCCCCGTCTCGAAGAGATAAAAATTCATTTCGCCCCGAAGATTTCTAAGCAACTCCTGCATCGGGTATATTATTCCTTATCGCCGGCACTGGCTTTGGAATGCTCTCGCCTTAATTATCTATTTCTCGACAACTCCTGCAACTGCTCTAAATCAGATTCAGATAAAAGTTTTACTTCCCCAGGAACCTGTAATTATTTTGTTGCCTTGCTGGTATTTATATCTCTTGCAGCTCAGCTTGCTGGAATATGCAAATTTGTGACGTAAGCTATTTTCTGTATGTAGCAACTGTATGACAGGAAATGTAGGATTATTTTGGAACTGTACCCATTCCCACTTTTGGGGAAAGTGGTGGGATAAGAGGAGTTTATTTATTTTAAAATTAATTATCAGTCTTGGCACGGTGTTCTTCGTGTCGTTAAAATAACTATTTATCGCTGGAGTTATTCATTTTCGCCAATGAAGCGATATCAGAGTCACTATCACCATTGCAGATGCCCCTTTCTTCGTCACAGCAACCCTCTTATTACTTCAGCTCATAATTCTAAGTTGGTATGGCTTTGCATTGTTTGAAGTTTCTTTTATATGATGCTGAAAGGTTTAGATTGATGTGGGGTGTCAATTCTAAACTGGGGGGTTCTCCCGGCGCCCTTCGCCCGCCCCTGGCCCGCTTATCATGTAATTTTTTAATTATATTAAAATTTTCTAATATACTCTATTTTGTACATTTTTGTAATTTATTAATTAGAAAAAAATAAAAAAAAACATTAAAAAATATATCTTTTGTCCCACATTGCGGGACTGGACTTTTCATGTTTAAATAATAGGGTAGTCTTCTTTCATCTAGAATTTAAGAGATTAGATTGGCTAAGCATGGCGTGCAATTAAATTCCAATTTAACCCGCCATCGGGTTTGGTTTGTTATTATGTGTTTAAATAAAAGGACATGGCTAGTCAGTTTGAAATTTAAGACTTGGTGGGCTGGGCATCTTTCAATATTACGAGCTTAGTTGTAAGTGCTGGCCAGTCGTGTGTAGTTACTAATTCTGACAAATAGTGTTGGCATGCCATATTCTTTTTGAGTTTAAAGGGTAAAAGTGTAATTTCATATTGTAGGGTAAAAGTTCTATCAATTTTTTAGATTTAGGGCACCCTAATATGCTAGGTTTAGGAGCCCTAGGAAAAATTAGACGGATGGTTCTCATTGATTGGATGGTATGTCAATGATCGAATGACTGAATGTTATGATTTGAACAAATTGGATGATCTGAATTGATTGGGCGCTATGTCAGGGTTACACGATATGACTTGAAAGTATTTCTTTATATATGTTATATATATGTAGTATATATATAGAAAAAAGAGAGAGAGAGAAAGAGACGTACTGAGGTGTGAATACGCCCGGTGCGAAGATGGTCGGCTGCCCTAAGCTCGTCGGTGTGAACCATACCTACCTACAACAACACATTGGGTAGTCCTTACTAAATTGCAAAAATGAAACATGAAAGTAAAATTCTTACCACTAATGCAATAGAACGTCCCTCTATATAGCATAAGCTATTATCATCTGGTCATGCAATTCCTACTCTACTCAATAACACAAACTATTACTCCATGAAATGGTGGATTGGCTTGTGCCAGTTATATCTTCTGAACTCATTCACGCTCTTATAATACTCAGGACATTGTTGGATTTTTAGTCCCTTTAGGGGAAACAAAACTTGCCAAACATATAGTGTGAGAGAGTCATCTTCCATGGCCAACTGACTCAACTCAGTAATTATGACATTATGGTTCAGCTCGGAGTACTTCCTATTAAACTTGAACTTTTTTCCTTTGCTGAGAAGGCCAAATATAAGAGCTGCTTCATTTATGATAAATTTCATATAAAATTTTCCCAGTAAAAATACTTTCTTCTTTGGATTATGATTTCGGCAGTGAGTACAAGAGGGAGATGTTCTGCTATAGGTTTGGGATTGAAAAAATTTTCCGACGTCCGGGTCCCCATAATTTTTTTTTTAATTATTTTTATTAGCTTCGCAAAATAATATCTGAGTAATTCTGTATATGCAGTTAACCCGGTTCAACCTTAAACCTCTTAGCATTCCGGTTCATTTCCCGGGCTGGTTGTGAAAACTGTAAGTACGGTGCTGTATTCGCTGTCCTAGTATACGCAAAACTAATAGAAAATTTTAGGTACGCCTAATGCACCATCCTCTACGTGCAAATGGAATTTTGTATATTTAAATCGTATTTTTTCGTAACAAAAAATTGATTGTAGTAAAAAGAAATTAAGGAATATTAATTATGATATTTTTACAATCAATTTAAGTATTTATTTAATTTAAGTATTTACTTGTACATATTTTATACATTTCTGAAAAATTTCAGTTGTATTTTTTAGTTTTGACTGGAAAATTTCAATTGGAATGTTGAAATGTTTTCCAGTTGGAATTTTCAGTCAAAATCAAAAAATGTAACTGAAATTTTTTTATAACTGTATAAAATTTGAGCAAATAAATATTTAAACTGATTGTAAAAATGTCACAATTAATATTTCATAATTTATTTTTGCTATAATTATTTTTTGTTATAAAAAAAATGATTTAAGTATAACAAAAATTCCATTTTCATACGTGTACTTATAAATTGCAACATTAGGTGCTTATAAATTGCCCTTGCAAAACTGAACCCTATTTCGGCTTGTCGCAGGGTTGATTCCCCCCGCTCCCGAGACCTCCCACTGCGCATGAGACTTTGGCCGCCTCTGCCATTACTTCTCCGCCGGCGAAATCGACGTCGCCTGATTACCCCTAGCTACTTTGCTTCTTACATGGCCGCAGATCTGCCTCCCTCCGGCTCATCGGAGCCTGAAGATGAGCCGGACGAGCACCTATGCGAAACCGAAGGCGGCGGCCGCTCCCTCCCCGAACTTCCGTCTCCTGCGTTAACTTCTATCGTTCCGTTGCTCGAGAGTGAGCGGCGGTTGGAGCGCGCGTGGGAGCACTGGAGGCGGATTGGCTCCCCAAGGCTGATCGTCGCCCCGATGGTGGATAATTCCGAGCTGCCGTTTCGGATGCTGTGCCGTAAGTACGGCGCTGAGGCGGCTTACACGCCAATGCTGCACTCGCGTATCTTCGCCGAAAATGAAAAGTATCGTGGCATGGAGTTCACCACTTGCAAGGTTGCGCCATTCTGCTCGTAAATTTGGATTGCTTTTTTTGGTTTTTTATTGTTTTGATAGAATTATCTTGAACTACCCCCAGGCAAACATATATTTCCAATTTAATTTATGTGGAGACCATGAGATGCTAGGAAGCACCGGTACGGGTACGGGTATCGGATACGAAATGTATCCGGTACGGCGATACGACAAAATATTTAAAACAAGGATACGGGTACGTCATGATACGTTATAACAAATATAATATATATTTATATATCACAAGTGCAATAAATAGTTCTCAAAACATTGAAACATTAAACATAAATCATAACTTGAACTACAAGTTCACAAATCAATGCAACATAACATGAAGTTTTCAAACATTAAGCATTCGTAAATATTACAAAATTTAACATCTTATATGTTTAACCAAAAGAGATAAAATTAAACTTAAGTTACTTATCAGTTTTCTTCTTCTTCATTGTTAGAGATTAACATCTTCAATCTCAGGTTAGTCTAAATACAAGTTAGCCGTTTTGTTAATAACTTGCGTTGAATCAACACGTTCAATACACGTACTTGTAACACAAAGGTACCGATACCAGAAACATACTCAGTACAGATACAAAGCTTAATTGGACGTACCAATGCTTCTTAGCATAGAGCCAACATTTGTTTACTCTAGAAAAACAGACTCCTATCATAGTATGCAGAATGATGCGCTAAGTCCAAGTGTGTCCACGTAGGTGTATCCATCGAGTATCGGGTACGTACCGGTACCAAATACGTATCCGGTACGGGTACGCTGCCTTTGGGGAAGTATCCGTGCTTTATAGATGAGATGTTTGGTGTTGTATTAGATAATTGCATTCATCATCCCGGTGATTGAAAAGATGCACCCTCGAATTATAAGGCTTTGGCAGAACGCATCCCAATTTGTTAAATATTGCAAAATGCACCCCCAATTAGAAAAACCTAGCAAAATGCATCCTTACGAGGGTGCAAAGTGCCAAATTTTCCTAATTGGGGGTGCATTTTCCAATATTTAACAATTTGGGCTGTATTTTGCCAAAACACTGCATTTGGAGGGTGCATCTTGCCAATTACCCTTCAGCAGCATCATCCCAATTCCAGCTTTTGTGGCTTGGTTTATGAATCATAATTTTCTTTTCATCCAAATTTCAAGTTTTGTGGATTGCTTTAGGAATCATAATTTTCCATGCATCCCAATTCCATGTTCTGTGGCTTGTTTTATGAATCATAATTCTCTTTTCAGCCCAATTCCATGTTTTGTCGTCTGCATTAGTGGTTGAATCTATTTTTTTTAATTCTATTTATGTCAGGCTTTATCTTCCCATTTTTTGTAATCCACTCACAAAAATTAGGGCTTCAATGGATCTTATAATTATATAACTTAATTGATATTTTGATGCTGTGTAATTTATCAAGTCTATGTTCCCTTAGTCATCCTCAAATATTTATTGTATTACTTGCAATTTAGATTCCTCTATGATGACCACTTTCATGGTCATTTCTTCTTCTCTTGTGCTTTTCTGCATCTTCTTTAGAACCAACCCTACCAAACAATAATTCTTGTAGTTGGAACAACAGTGGATAGCCGCCAAAACAGCAAGAGAATTTTGATGAACAATATAGGTGGTAGTATCACGGGGGGACAAAGCATTCAGATAAAGGCAACACGATAGGACCCACAGGAAACACATCACAACCAGAGATAGGGCTTCAATTCATGTAACTTAATTATAATGTTGTTATGGTGGCTTATATATGGTTCGTATAGAATAGTGTAACTAGCAGCAATGATATAAAAAATATACGGTAGTAAGCTGAGCAACTTAAGGGATTCAATGGTTGATTACAAGTTCAAAATATGATTTTTTTTCCTTTTCTTTTAAATCATCCTACCAAATACTTATTCAAAATGGGTATGGCTGGTCAGATATAAATATATGATAACCCAAACCAACTCAATAAACAACAATATAATTAACTAACTTTGAACTGCAGGATTGACAAAGCATATGAATACACAATCTAGGAATACACAACATAAAGAATGATCTTAAATATATCACGTCAGGGAGTACACAGCATGTCTTTAACATTAAAGAAATATCAAATATTTATAGGTCTAAGTTATCAGTTGCCAGTGACGGAATTAGGATTTTTGTCTTACCCGGACACTAATTAAAAAGTAAAACTAATTAAAAAAAATTAAAAAACCATTAAAATGACCAAAATAGATAAATATTTAGTGCATACACTAATTCTTCGCAAGCAGAATAATGCTTAGTAATAGTAGGCTATTAGCACTACATTACAAAATGATTTAAAGTTGCATTGATAAAGTGTAAAAAAACAAGATATTTTTCGCGGACATATCGCAAAAGAGTTGTCATTTGTTCTTTAGTTGAGATATCCCGGGACTCGTCAACTAAAATTGCAAAACATTCTTGACCAATATCGTCAATGATTTTGTTCGTTGTTGCACTTACAATTGCGGAAAAATTTCCTTTTGTATCTTTGGTGATGTTAACTGACAATTACTAGGAGCATTTTCCAATACAACTACATTGTAGTCATTGTTATGTGATGCTAAAAAGTGTAACAGTTCCAAAATATTTCCTTTGTTTGTCGACACAGTGGATTCATTATGACCACGAAATGACAATCCTTGTCGTAAAAGAAATTGGACACACTCAATTGATGCATTTAAACGAGCAAGATACTCAACAATTTGAGTTTCTTCTTGTCTAGCAAACACTATTTGAATGATTTGTTTGTGATTCATCAAATTTTCACACAATTTTTTAAAAGTATTATGATCACTATCATGTTTACCCATATGCTTTTCAAGAATTGTCTTATCCTTCCAGTATCTAAAACCACGGCTAACAAATGTTGGATCACAACCAATTTGTGGGAAGATATAGCAATACAGACAAAATGCAGCATCTTTATTCTGACTGTACTTTAACCAACTCTTAAATTCGATGAACCATTTTTTGTTGAATCGACGAGCTTTAGTTCTGAATTCAGTCTGTGGAAATTTTTCTAATTGTGGTTGACAAGTACCTTTTTGTAGGTAATATCTTCTAATTCTGTCTTGATCGTTGACATCATGACTCGATATTGGTTGTCTTAACTCAGGATCAGATTGCAAGTCTTCAACACAATTTAGCCGACGACTCTTTGTAAATGATGATGAAGGAGATTCGTCCATGTTTTGAGATTTTTGACTAGATTAAACAACTTTTGAAAAAAAAATTATCTGTAGCTATTAAATAAAGAGGAACATCAAGAATTATGACAAATAAATTGTGCAAAAAGCCACAAATTATGACATGAGGATACCTGGAATAGTGGAGGCAAAAGATAGAAGGCAATAGGGAATCCCATAAATTCTGGACTCAGATTCTGGAAATCAAATTGCTAGAAAATAATATACTGCGCAGAAAAAAATATATGAGATTTTACACAATTTTTAATCAATGAATGAATCTATGAATCAACATTTCAAAATCAATGAATTTACAATACACTGAATCCTGTAGTTCTAAAGCTGTGGAGAACGCTATGAGAAAGCAAAATCATGAAAGGCAAATACAAGTATAAAATGCAAGTCATTACTGTCAAGCTTATAGTGATTTTTTGCCACAAATCAAGAAGCAAATCAATAAAAAAAAAACCCATCTCATTGCAAATCATTACAGTAACTACCAAACAAAACAACGAAATATTAATTGAGCAATTACATTGATTTCTCCTACATCTGTTGAAGCCAAAAATGACCTCTCGTGGAGTTCGGGGTCCCAAAAGAGGGGTGACCTCACACCTACTACACTCGGGGGAACGTCACGGGCCGAAGACTTAGGAAACTATGAACAGACCCTCGGCTCTAGCGTGGAGGTCCCACCTCACACCCGGAAGACCTTTGAGGTCTCCCCCTCCCTAGCCAATGCTTGAGCTAGGTGCCTTGGAGGAAGAAAGTCAAGGGGATTTAAGTGGCTAAGAAGCAATGCTCTCCGAGGCACCATCAAGGGTCTATTTATAGTTTTTCCAAGTCCTGGGGTTAAAACGACCAAAATGCCCCTCGGGCAAATAAGCCTCAAGCCAATAGAAAATCTCCACACCGGGGGGTAAAGAGGTAATCCCCCCTCGAGGGCACAACGGTAAAAACAGGTCGGGCGAGCTGGCGGTTAGGCGAGAAGCGAGGGGCGGCCTGGGCGAACAGGCGGCCTGCGAGACGAGACGGTCTGCGGTCTGCCTGACGAGACGGCCTGCCTGACGAGATGGCCTGCCTGACGAGACGGCCTGCCTGACGAGACGGTCTGCCTGACGAGACGGCCTGCCTGACGAGACGGCCTGCCTGACGAGACGGCCTGCCTGAAGAGATGGCCTGCCTGACGAGACGGCCTGCCTGACGAGACGGCCAGCCTGACGAGACGGCCAGCCTGACGAGACGGCCAGCCTGACGAGACGGCCAGCCTGACGAGACGGCCAGCCTGACGAGACGGCCAGCCTGACGAGACGGCCAGCCTGACGAGACGGCCAGCCTGACGAGACGGCCAGCCTGACGAGATGGCCAGCCTGACGAGACGGCCAGCCTGACGAGACGGTCTTCCTGACGAGACGGTCTTCCTGACGAGACGGCCTGTCTGACGAGACAGCCTGCCTGACGAGACGGCCTGCCTGACGAGACAGCCTGCCTGACGAGACGGCCTGCCTGACGAGACGGCCTGCCTGACGAGACGGCCTGCCTGACTCTTCAAGGGGGCCTTGGGGAGATAAATATTTCCTCCTATTTCCAAGGTTAAGCCAAAATTGGCCACCAAGAGTGTAAGATCTCTCAAAAGCTTAAAAACCTATAGTTGGTTCTGCGCCTGTCGGGAGGGCCCTACTCTGCGAATACGGGGTTGTACACAATCCCCGCTCTTTTCGAGGTTGGCACAAGCTCGGAAAGGACATCCAACCCAACGTATTCGCTGAGTGACTTTTTTTGGGGGTGAGTCATTTGGCCTCCCCGAGGGGTCAACCTGTCATGCCAGCTAATGGGAGCCTGGATGATGAGACCACCTCGAGGTGAAGAACATTTGGCTTCCTCGAGGGGTACCACCGGACCTGCCAGCTAGTGGGAGCCTGGCAGCGGGACCATCATCGGAGCAAAGGACTGGGCTTCTGGACCTACCAGCTAGTGGGAGCCTGACAACGGGACCATCATCGGAGCAAAGGAACTGGGCTTCCACGAGAGGTACCACTGGACCTGCCAGCTAGTGGGAGCCTGGCAGCGGGGCCATCATCGGAGCAAAAGACTGGACTTCCACGAGAGGTACCACCGGACCTACCAGCTAGTGGGAGCCTGGCAGCGGGACCATCATCAGAGCAAAAGACTGTGCTTCCACGAGAGGTGCCACCGAACCTGCCAGCTAGTGGGAGCCTGGCAGCGGTTCCATCATCGGAGCAAAGGACTAGGCTTCCACGAGAGGTACCACCGGACCTACCAGCTAGTGGGAGTCTGGCAGCGGGACCATCATCGGAGCAAAGGACTAGGCTTCCACGAGAGGTACCACCGGACCTACCAGTTTGTGGGAGCCTGGCAGCGGGACCATCATCGGAGCAAAATAATTGGGCTTCCACGAGAGGTACCACCGGACCTTCCAGCTAGTGGGAGCCTGGCAGCGGACCATCATCGGAGCAAAGGACTAGACTTCCACGAGAGGTACCACCGGACCTACCAGCTAGTGGGAGCCTGGCAGCGGGACCATCATCGGAGCAAAATAATTGGGCTTCCACGAGAGGTACCACCAGACCTGCCAGCTAGTGGGAGTCTGGCAGCGGGACCATCATCGGAGCAAAGGACTAGGCTTCCACGAGAGGTACCACCGGACCTACCAGCTAGTGGGAGCCTGACAGCGGGACCATCATCGGAGCAAAATAATTGGGCTTCCACGAGAGGTACCACCGGACCTGCCAGCTAGTGGGAGCCTGGCAGCGGGACCATCATCAGAGCAAAGGACTAGGCTTCCACGAGAGGTACCACCGGACCTACCAGCTAGTGGGAGCCTGGCAGCGGGACCATCATCGGAGCAAAGGTCTTGGGCTACCACGAGAGGTACCACCGGACCTGCCAACTAGTGGGAGACTGGCAGCGGGACCATCATCGGCAAAATAATTGGGCTTCCACGAGAGGTACCACCGGACCTGCCAGCTAGTGGGAGCCTGACAGCGGGACCATCATCGGAGCAAAGGACTAGGCTTTCACGAGAGGTACCACCGGACCTACCGGCTAGTGGGAGCCTGGCAGCGGGACCATCATCGGAGCAAAGGACTTTGGCTACCACGAGAGGTACCACCGGACCTGCCAGCTAGTGGGAGCCTGGCAGCGGGACCATCATCGGAGCAAAGGAACTGGGCTTTTACGAGAGGTATCACCGGACCTGCCAGCTAGTGGGAGCCTGGAAGCGGGACCATCATCGGAGCAAAATAATTGGACTTCCACGAGAGGTACCACCGGACCTGCCAGCTAGTGGGAGCCTGGCAGGTCCCAGCTAGTGGGAGCCTGGCAGCGGGACCATCATCGGAGCAAAAGACTGTGCTTCCACGAGAGGTGCTTCCAGACCTGCCAGCTAGTGGGAGCCTGGCAGCGGGACCATCATCGGAACAAAGGACTAGGCTTCCACGAGAGGTACCACCGGACCTACCAGCTAGTGGGAGCCTGGCAGCGAGACCATCATCGGAGCAAAGGACTAGGCTTCTACGAGAGGTACCACCGGACCTACCAGCTAGTGGGAGCCTGGCAGCGGGACCATCATCGGAGCAAAGGACTGGGCTTCCTCAAGAGGTATCCTCAACCCATCCAGTCAGTGAGAGCCTGACATGGGGAGGTTCTTTTGGTGGGGGGGGGGACTAAGCATCTCAACCAAACCTTACCAAATCCAACATCCTCCAAAGGGAAAAACAAGGTTACATGACCCCCTAACCCAACTGGTCGGGGGCTGGACTCGATACAACCATAAGAAAAAACAAGACTCTACCGGGGCGAGTGATGTGATCCTGCCTACGGCTCGCTAGAACCGCTTCGGTTCTATAATTTTTACCGTTTTTTATTATCGTGTATTTTTATGTCATGAACATTTTAATGCTTTTAATATCATATAACGGCGCGTGAGATCGACCACCTCGCGTGACCCTGAATGGATTGGTCCGGTTTGGTGTGATCGGGTCGAGTCGGCATGTGACATTGGGTTCAAGATGTTGCTGAATTTAATCTAGTTATTTAAAGAAAACAAAAAAACAAAGAGGAGTGGGGGAAAGGGCTATATATAGTTGGCTTGTTGCCCTAATTGAGGGGAGGAAAAGAGATTAAAAAAAACCGGGATTCTTAGCTCCCGGTTGGTCTCTTTCCGCCGCACGACAGCAGCCGGCACGCCCGACGTTTCCGCAGCAGCGCCCGCGTCGCCCTCCGCTCCGCTCGACCGCTTGGCTCCGTTCATCTTCTCCAGCTCCGTCCCGGCAACCCCTATCACCTATTCCTCGGTCCACCGCCCCAGCCTCCTCCCGTGCCCTAACTCCTCCGCCGACCCACCCGCAAGCCCGCCTACCCTATTCCGTCTTCCCAGCTCCACCGCAAGCCAGCCCTACTCCCTCTTCCCCAGCTCCACCGCAAGCCCGCCTACCCTATTCCGTCTTCCCAGCTCCACCGCAAGCCAGCCCTACTCCCTCTTCCCCAGCTCCACCGCAAGCCAGCCCTACTCCCTCTTCCCCAGCTCCACCGCAAGCCACCAACCCTAACTCGTCCTCCACAGCTCCATTGGGAGGTTCGGCGCCCATCCGCTACGACATCGGAAGCATCGAAAACGGGCAAGTCCCTTGGTGAGATCTTTTCTTTCCCACTCCTCCTGAAAGTTATTTGCATTTTTTATTGGATTAATTTCAGCAAAGTATTTTCACCGTTCAACCCAATGGCTTATGCGCTTGTCCCAATCATGCCTCGCCGTTCGTTTTACTCCGTGTGTTAGGATTTCGTTCGTGAGTGTGCCTTAGTTAGTTTGCTACGTTGTCGACTTCGACTAAATTTAGGAGTTAATTCCATCAATTTGGTGTGGCTGCTGGGATATCTCACTTCTATTGTGGGATAGCCGAGCGTTTGCTTGGACGTAATTCCTAAATTTACTAGCGTTAAGTTGCCTATGGACTCACGAGTGGAGCACCTAGAGGGTACTGTGGGAGACATAGGAAAACGAATGGAAGAACTTATGACTGCCATCACGACACTCACCCTCTCTGTGAGGGACACCAACCAAGTTATGATCGGATTGCGTACCACGGTCAATAATTTGGAAGCCCAGTATCACTTAGGGGGACTTGCTGCTCAGCCCCCTACTCCTCCTGCACGCCCCCCCACACCACCACCACCAGAACCTCAACTAGCACATCACGATAATAGGAATCCCCCTAGATGGGATGCCGGTGTTAAATTGGACGTAGGGGATTTTGAAGGCACACTAGAGCCTGAGGTGTGTCTTGATTGGTGTGAGCGGCTCGAGCGATTCCTCAGCTGGAAGCGCACACCTGCCCACCAGCAGGTGGAGTATGCTACCCTGAAGTTGAAGGGCCCCGCACTCACATGGTGGGGGCAAGTCGAACGGATGCGTTTCACGATGGGACAACCACCTATCACCACCTGGGTTGAGTTCAAAACTCAACTCAAGAGGAGGTACGTCCCCGCTGATTTCTTACAGACATTGTACCGTAGGTATCATAACCTACGACAAGATAAACAGACCATTGACGAGTACACCAACGAGTTCCTGGTCCTCCAGTCACGATTAGATTTAAGGGAGGAAGACCACATGATTGTGGCCCGTTATCTGAACGGGCTACGGTACGCGATACGTGACCAGCTAGAGTTACATGACTTCCGGGACCTTGGAGAGATCTCTAGCCGGGCACGACGAGTGGAGGCCCTCCAGAGGAGGACAGCCGGTCAGAAAACTACCGACAGGACCCACTATTCCTCGTCATCGACATCGGCCACTAGGACGAGTGCATCCCCTATTCCGGGCCTACCTCCTACGGTTAGACCGGCGCTACCAGCTCCTGCCCCTGCAGGACCTTCTTCGGCTTCCTTGAAGGGAAAGGAGATTGCCACCTCTAGGCCTGTGTTCCGGTGTTATAAGTGCATGGAGCCGGGACACAAATCGTCCGAGTGTCCAAGACGACAGTTTACCGCGGTTGTTGAGGTTGACGATGGGAGAGATCCTGAGTATGGAATTTGGGAGAGCGAGTTAGTTAGGGATACTGAGGACCCCTTTGAGGGAGAATGTGAAGTAGAGGGTGAGCAGCCAGATCAGTTGATTTGTGTCCTACAGCATAGTCTGCTTGCCCCGAGAGCTACCACCGATGATGCTTGGGTGAGACACAGTATCTTTCGCACCACTGCGCGTATCCACGAGCACTACTGTTCTATTATCATTGACAGCGGGAGCATGGAGAATTTTGTCTCCCAACGCATGGTAGAGAAGTTAAGCCTTCAGACTCAGAAGCTGGAGCGTCCCTATGAGCTATCCTGGGTGACTAGTGGCACCACGATGGTTATATCACAGCGATGTCTTGTGGCGTTCACCATTGGACCTACCTACTCTGACTCAGTATGGTGTGACGTTGCACCCCTCGATGTGTGTCACATTCTCTTGGGGCGTCCGTGGCAATATGATCGAAACATTGTCCATGACGGTCGGAAGAACTCTTACTCTTTCGACCACAGGGGCCGCAAGATAGTTCTTCTTCCCCAGAAGAACGGTCTTATTCCGCAGCGACTCACCCCCCCGGAGACTATCCCGACCGGGGCTCCTATTTCCCCGACCACGCTCACCACCGCGGCGTATCCGTCCATCCGCATGCTGTTGACGGAGCGTCAGTTTAGCCATGAGATGCGAGAGGGGAACGTCACCTATGTATTAGTTGGTCTGGAATCCCCTATTGCCTCTGTGGAGATCCCTACGGCCGTTCGGCCCCTGATTTCCGAGTTTGGTGACCTCACCCCGGACGAGTTACCAGACGAGCTCTCACCGTTGAGGGATATCCAACATTGCATTGACTTAGTCCCAGGCGCAAGCCTACCCCATTTACCACATTATCGTATGAGCCCGAGGGAGCATGAGGAGCTCAGGAGACAGGTATCCGAGCTTCTCCAGAAGGGACACGTAAAGGAAAGCCTTAGCCCCTGCGCTGTCCCTGCCCTTCTTGTCCCCATGAAGGACGGAACTTGGCGTATGTGTGTTGATAGCCGCGCTATCAACAAGATTACCGTCAAGTACCGATTCCCGATTCCACGATTAGACGACATGCTCGACATGCTGAGTGGCGCGAAGATTTTTTCGAAAATTGATCTCCGGAGTGGCTACCATCAGATCCGGATTCGACCCGGGGATGAATGGAAGACGGCCTTCAAAACACGGGAGGGATTGTATGAGTGGTTGGTCATGCCTTTTGGTTTGTCCAACGCTCCGAGCACCTTCATGAGATTGATGACTCAAGTCCTCAGACCTCTGATGGGAACTTGCGTTGTTGTCTACTTTGACGACATCCTTATCTACAGCCTCGACCCTGATCTGCATCTTACACATCTACGGCAGGTCCTGCAGATCTTAAGGGAACACCGCTTGATCATCAATTTAAAAAAATGCACATTTCTCACTAGTAGTCTCACCTTCTTGGGTTATATCGTCTCATCCGAGGGCATCAAGGTGGACCCGGAAAAGATCCACGCGATTGAGTCCTGGCCCACCCCCAGGAATTTCACCGAGGCACGAGGGTTTCATGGCCTTGCTTCGTTCTATCGTCGCTTTATACGCAACTTCAGCACCCACATTGCGCCCATTACAGACTGCCTCCGCAAGGGGCAATTCGTATGGACGGCCGAGGCGGAGCAGGCCTTCCTCCTTATGAAGGCGAAGATGTCTAGTGCTCCTATCCTGGCCCTCCCTGATTTTGAAAAGGTGTTCGAGGTAGACTGCGACGCGTCACACGTAGGCATTGGGGCAGTACTTAGCCAGGAGGGCCGACCAGTAGCGTTTTATAGTGAGAAGTTGAACGATGCGAAAACCAGGTATTCCACCTACGATCTTGAGTTTTTCGCCATCGTACAGGCTCTCCGTCACTGGCGACATTACTTGATTCAGCGCGAGTTCGTGCTGAATACGGATCATGAGGCGTTACGTTACCTGAACTCCCAGAAGGAGGTCCGGCGACATGCCAAATGGGCCGCCTTCCTGCAGGAGTACACCTTTCACATCCGTCATAAGCCAGGGGTCACCAATAGAGTCGCTGACGCCCTTAACCGACGAGCCCACCTGTTAGGATCCCTACACCTTCGGTTGACAGACTTAGATTCCCAAAAGGAATTATACGCCACTGATCCAGATTTTAGTATCATTTGGGCAGAGTGTCAGCCACATGGGGCCGACCCGACGGGGCATTTCTGCATACACGGGGGGTTCTTGTTTAGGGGCACCAGGTTATGCATCTGCCAAGGCCCTCTGCGTGAGACCTTGCTAGCCGAGTTACATTCGGCTGGTCTAGGTGGACATGTCGGACAGGCCAAGATGATGGATCTCGCGACCTCCCGTTATTATTGGCCGCACATAAGGCAAGACATAGTCAGCCACGTCCGCATCTGCCCGACGTGCCAACTATACAAAGGGCAATCCCAGAACACTGGGTTGTACACGCCCTTGCCGATTCCCGAGCGGCCATGGGACGAAGTGTCCATGGATTTTGTTAGTGGTTTCCCTACTGCGGCGCGGGGAATCGATTCTGTATTCGTCGTCGTGGATCGATTTTCCAAGATGGCGCACTTTATACCCTGCCGGAAAACTTCTGATGCGGCACACGTGGCCCACCTCTTCTTTCGAGAGGTGGTTCGACTCCATGGTGTGCCCCGTACTTTCACTTCCGACAGGGACACGCGATTCATGGGCTATTTTTGGAAGACGTTGTGGCGCAAATTGGGCACAAAATTAAATTTTAGCAGCGCGTACCACCCCCAGTCTGATGGGCAAACCGAGGTGGTCAACCGAAGTCTGGGTAATTTGTTAAGATGCCTAGCCGGAGAGCAACCCAAACAGTGGGATTTGGCGTTAGCCCAAGCCGAATTTGCTTACAATAGTACCGTGAACCGTTCCACAAACAAGTCGCCTTTTGAGATTGTGTATGGTTTTCTCATTCCCCATTACCTTGACCGTCACTCCCTACCCTCTTTCGAGCGCACTTCTTTTGATGCTACTACTTGGGTTGAAAATTTAAAAACTTTGCATGAATTTATTCATAATAAGCTGCAGGTAACATCCGAAAAATACAAGGCCAACGCCGATGACCATCGGCGCGTCCTGTCTTTTTCGGAAGGAGATTTGGTGCTGGTACATTTTAGAAAAGAAAGGTTTCCCAGTGGGACTTATCACAAGCTCCGTCAGCGGCGTTTCGGTCCTTTTTCGGTAAGGAAGCGTTTGGGTGAGAATGCCTACCTTGTGGATCTACCTTTGGAATTCGGCACCTCACCCATCTTCAATGTGGCGGACCTATACCCATTCCATGGCACCCCTCCAGCTTCACCTGTACCACCACCCATCTTGGAGCCCGGGGCGACCGCGGGATTTCAGCCGGCCTTCACCCCTACCACGGAAGAGATCGACCAGGTGCTTGATGTACGGGAGTTCCAGACTCGTGCGGGAGCTTATCAGCGTTATTTGGTTACTTGGAAGGGCAGGGACATCTTGGACAGCAGTTGGGTCAGCGCCCGGGAGCTTCAGCGTCGGCGTCCAGACCTCTCCGTTGCGACCATCCGCCTAGTCTCGCCGGAGTCGAGTTCTCTCAACCCCGGGGGAACTGATGTGATCCTGCCTACGGCTCGCTAGAACCGCTTCGGTTCTATAATTTTTACCGTTTTTTATTATCGTGTATTTTTATGTCATGAACATTTTAATGCTTTTAATATCATATAACGGCGCGTGAGATCGACCACCTCGCGTGACCCTGAATGGATTGGTCCGGTTTGGTGTGATCGGGTCGAGTCGGCATGTGACATTGGGTTCAAGATGTTGCTGAATTTATTCTAGTTATTTAAAGAAAACAAAAAAACAAAGAGGAGTGGGGGAAAGGGCTATATATAGTTGGCTTGTTGCCCTAATTGAGGGGAGGAAAAGAGATTAAAAAAAACCGGGATTCTTAGCTCCCGGTTGGTCTCTTTCCGCCGCACGACAGCAGCCGGCACGCCCGACGTTTCCGCAGCAGCGCCCGCGTCGCCCTCCGCTCCGCTCGACCGCTTGGCTCCGTTCATCTTCTCCAGCTCCGTCCCGGCAACCCCTATCACCTATTCCTCGGTCCACCGCCCCAGCCTCCTCCCGTGCCCTAACTCCTCCGCCGACCCACCCGCAAGCCCGCCTACCCTATTCCGTCTTCCCAGCTCCACCGCAAGCCAGCCCTACTCCCTCTTCCCCAGCTCTACCGCAAGCCCGCCTACCCTATTCCGTCTTCCCAGCTCCACCGCAAGCCAGCCCTACTCCCTCTTCCCCAGCTCCACCGCAAGCCAGCCCTACTCCCTCTTCCCTAGCTCCACCGCAAGCCACCAACCCTAACTCGTCCTCCACAGCTCCATTGGGAGGTTCGGCGCCCATCCGCTACGACATCGGAAGCATCGAAAACGGGCAAGTCTTTTGGTGAGATCTTTTCTTTCCCACTCCTCCTGAAAGTTATTTGCATTTTTTATTGGATTAATTTCAGCAAAGTATTTTCACCGTTCAACCCAATGGCTTATGCGCTTGTCCCAATCATGCCTCGCCGTTCGTTTTACTCCGTGTGTTAGGATTTCGTTCGTGAGTGTGCCTTAGTTAGTTTGCTACGTTGTCGACTTCGACTAAATTTAGGAGTTAATTCCATCAGCGAGGCTTCTTCAGGGGGTCTGGGCATGGTGGTTGTCATCCTTCTCCTCAGATACCTCTATCTGGCTCAGGCTCTCCATGATCTTCTCCATCTCCTCTGCCTTGGTCAGTCAGGAGATGGTGTTGATGGTCGTGACATAGCATTGCCTTGCCATCCTGGAGTCTCCCTTGACTCTGACCTGGATCCCTTCCTAGCTAAACTTGAGGCATTGGTGGAATGAAGACGGCACGCAACGGAAGGCGCTGATGAGGGGCCTTCCGAAGATGGCGTTGTAGCTGCTTGGAGCGTCAACGATGACGAACCGACAGTTCCTTGAGGTCCCTCCCAAATTTACCTGGAGTCCTACTCCGCCTTCCACCTCCTTCCTCTCCCCCGAAAAACCGAACAAGGGTCCGTCTGAGGCCAACACCCTGCTTGGCTCCACCTTCATCTCGTCAAACGCCTTCTAGAAAATGATGTTGATGGAGCTCCCATTGTCAACCAAGATCCGGGAGACGGTGTAACCCTCAATGGCTGTCTTGATGACCAGCGCATCGTAGAATGGATCTTCATGATCAGGCAGGTCCTTCACCGAGAAGATGATCTTCTCTTCCGGAGGCGGGGCCTGGGACGTCGAAGCGACGCTCCGTCGGTACATGACATGAAGGCTCGCCTTTCGAGTGGCTTCGATCCCCACTCCTCCATGGATCACTGCTATGCCACCTCGGGGTCCTTCATCAACCCGGTCCTCACATACATCCTCTCCTCCTCCTCCTTGGGGCAGAGCTTCAACCCGCTCTGGTGGTTGTTGCTGGGCTGGAGCTATCGCTCCCCTCACTTCCAGGAACTCAGGGTAGGTAGCCGTGGCGTGACCCTCCGTTTGGTGGAAGTCACAGTACAACAATGCTCCCCCTCCCCCCCTTCGGCGGGTCCGGCGATCTCTTCTGTTGCCTCTTCCTCCTTCACCTATTGCCAAGGCTTGTTGTGGTGGGGGTAGGAGCTGTCTCGGGGCTTTCCTCTGGAAGTTGAACCTCCCTTGGCCCCCGTGGAAGTTTTCCCCACCCTGGATGAGAGCTCTTCCTGGACCCTGGGCAGGTCCTCCTTGCTGCCTCCAGCCTGGTTCTGGACCCTCCTATCCCTGGAACCCCTGAGCTTTATGCTCATCTCTCTTTCTTCCTTCCTGATGCCTCGAGCCACCTTGCTCTTTTGGTTCCGACTCTGTTAGCTTTGCCAACTTCCTGACAAATCCTGGATTGGCCGCCTCCATGGCTATCTCCTCCGCCGCCCTTTCCATCAGCTCCTCGAAGGAAAGGGGGGCCTTTCGGGTCAGGCTCATCTTGAAGAACCCCTCGCGCAACCCCACCGTGAATGCCATCTGGAGGGCATACCCCGGTCCCCGGCATCTCCTGGATATTAAGGATCTCTTCTTGGAATCTATCAACATAGTGGACCAGCGACTCCTCGGCCCTCTGCCTTATCAGGAAGATGGATTCAGAACTCTTCTTCCTCTTCTTGGAAGTGGAGAAGCGGAGCTGGAAGCTTCGGATCAAGTCCTCGAACCCATAGATCGACCTTGGAGCGAGTTGATGGAACCAGTCCCTTGCTTTCTCCTTCAACGTGATCGCAAAGAGGCGACACTTGAAGGCATCCGTCACCGGCTTGATGGAGACGGCATCCTCGAACAACTGCAGGTGCTGGACGAGATCATCCTTCCCGGTATAGTAGGTCATGTCTGGTTCTCTGAACCCCTCGGGAACGGGAGTCGAGATGATCAGCTCGCTGAAGGGTGACCCCCTTGGAGGTGCTCTCGCCACCTCTACTCGCGCGACCTGCTCGCCTGGAGGGCTAGCACTCGTCGAGCTGGGGAACAGCTCCCGGACGGGGAGGTCTCGCTCGACCCCCTCTCCCATTCTTTTTTTCCCAGGTCGCCTACCTGGTGCACTTCCTTCTCCCCCTGCTGGGGTCATCTCGCTTGTACCCCTGGGAGGCAGCTCGCCTAGACCACTCTGGGTTAGCTTATCGAGACCCCTGGGAGCCAGTCCCTGGGGGGGTGGGGGTTGAGCTGTCAGCCCGGGGGGCAAGGCTTCTCAGCATCTCCATGATGCCGGAGATGGAAGCCATGAACTCCTCCCTTCCTACGAAGGGTCCGGGGTTGGGGAGCTCTCCGAGATCGTCACCACCTCCTTGATCTCCAGCCATGACACTCTCCCGAGATCTTCTGTGCTGGTCACTCTACACGCTCACCGCACCAAAATGTTGAAGCCAAAAATGACCTCTCGTGGAGTTCGGGGTCCCAATAGAGGGGTGACCTCACACCTACTACACTCGGGCGAACGTCACGGGCCGAAGACTTAGGAAACTATGAACAGACCCTCGGCTCTAGCGTGGAAGTCCCACCTCACACCCGGAAGACCTTTGAGGTCTCCCCCTCCCTAGCCAATGCTTGAGCTAGGTGCCTTGGAGGAAGAAAGCCAAGGGGATTTAAGTGGCTAAGAAGCAATGCTCTCCAAGGCACCATCAATGGTCTATTTATAGTTTTTCCAAGTCTTGGGGTTAAAACGACCAAAATGCCCCTAGGGCAAATAAGCCTCAAGCCAATAGAAAATCTCCACACCGGGGGGTAAAGAGGTAATCCCCCCTCGAGGGCACAACGGTAAAAACAGGTCGGGCGAGCTAGCGGTTAGGCGAGAAGCGAGGGGCGGCCTGGGCGAACAGGCGGCCTGCGAGACGAGACGGTCTGCGGTCTGCCTGACGAGACGGCATGTCTGACGAGACGGCCAGCCTGACGAGACGGCCTGCTTGACGAGACGGCCTGCCTGACGAGACGACCTGCCTGACGAGACGGCCTGCCTGACGAGACGGACAGCCTGACGAGACGGCCTGCTTGACGAGACGGACAGCCTGACGAGACGGACAGCCTGACGAGACGGCCAGCCTGACGAGACGGCCAGCCTGACGAGACGGCCAGCCTGACGAGACGGCCAGCCTGACGAGACGGCCAGCCTGACGAGACGGCCAGCCTGACGAAACGGCCAGCCTGACGAGACGGCCAGCCTGACGAGACGGCCAGCCTGACGAGACGGCCAGCCTGACGAGACGACCTGCCTGACGAGACGGCCTGCCTGACTCTTCAAGGGGGCCCTGGGGAGATAAATATTTCCTCCTATTTCCAAGGTTAAGCCAAAATTGGTCACCAAGAGTGTAAGATCTCTCAAAAGCTTAAAAACCTATAGTTGGTTTTGCGCCTGCCGGGAGGGCCCTACTCTGCGAATACGGGGTTGTACAACATCAAAAACAATTTCGGAAACAATAGATCATCATTACAGTCCAGAATCCAGATCATTTGTTCGACATCAATAGAAAGAGGAGAGATTGGCACCTTGTGGAACATTCGAATTGAAGTTCAAGGAGAGATCGGTCTTTCCTCCTTAGGGTTGACGCAGGAGTCGGGCGCCAGTCGCCGGTCGCCGGTCGCCGAGAGTGTGGGAGTGAAGGAGTCCAGGAGATATCGCCAGATCGGCTTAGGGTTGACGGCGGACTGTAGAGTCCGGAGTGCGGAAGCGTAGGGTTTACAAAAAAGAAATGAGTGTGATTGGTTAATGAGTCGTGCGAAAAGGCGCCGAACCAAAATAGTTTTTTGTAAGTTTTAGGGGGGAAAATCACATATTTTACGAGCCAAAATTGCACTTAAATTATTATAAATGGTTATAACTAGGTCTATACACTATTTTTCCCCAAAACTGAACCCGATCACATGCCCGAGTGTGCCTCTACATAGTTCCGCCTCTGCCAGTGGCGGACCCAGAATTTTCATCTGACCCGGCCACCAAGTAAAAAAATTTAGATTTTTGATATTTTTTATTGAAAAATTAAAAAATATATTATTGTAAACTAAGTTCTTTGGTGTTAATTTTGAATAAAGTTTCTCCATCACAATTCACAAAGCACAACAATTAAAATCTAGTAAAAGAAACTAACATTCATGAGCAAACTAACAAATTAAACTATATTATGCACATCTTTAATTAAATTGAAACAGCTGAAAAAAGAACCATTTAGCCTTAAGAATTGCGCAATCTAAAAATGGCAACAAATGCAGGAAACAGCTGAAACGAAATAGGGCATCACCTCTCATATTTAGCAGGAAACAGCTGAAAAAAGTGACCACCTAGAAGTAGCTCTATTTTCCGTTAAAATTTCCAGGCACAATGGATTAAAGACAGTAAGTTTCAGGTATTGAACAATGACATAAAGATATAGTTGCTATATCCACTGCATTTATATTACTATATTTTTCAGCACAAGAGGATAGGAACCAAATGGTTTTAGTCTGTTTGTTGTAACATGTATCTACCTCTAAAGAATAGGTCTGAAAACAAAATCTTAAACCATCTGATTCCAGTTTCAAAGCGTAACAAGAAAGGGAAATAAGATGCAGAATACACATCTGGATACCACAAGAAAGGGTAGTAAGATGCGGACCTGCTAGCCTACTCCTGTGACCAACTCGCGCTCGTCGTTTCAACTTTCTTTCCAGTTCGCTCGATTGCTCGCCGATCGCCGCAATGTCGTCACAGTTGACGTCTCCGTCTTGCACTTGCTTGCAGTCGACATCGCACAGTCGCCCTTGCTCGCAGACTCGCGGTCGGCGTCTCGGAAAAACGGGGGGAAATGATCTAGCTGGGGGGGGGGGGACCACCTCACGGTCCGGCGGCACCTCGCCTAAATTCCGTGAAAACACACCCGGGCACGTGCCCGGGTGTGTCCAGGCGTGGGTCCGACACTAAGTATATCAAATAAACTAAAGAGCAATCTATAGAAAATAAAATTACTTCATTTGTCTACATCAATTTGCCTTTTGATAATGTTTTATCTCCCATGTCGGCCCAAAGGCAAACATGCATTGAAAATAACGGTCAGTGGAAAATAAAATTACTTCATTAGTCTACATCAATTTGCCTTTTGATATGTTGTATCTCCCATGTCCGCCCACAACCAAAAATGCATTGACAGGGAGTATCATTCTTCAAAAGTGTCACTTCTTGGTTTTCTTACATTTTAGATATGATGTCAACCATTCTGAAGTTACCAATTATGGATACTAAGAAATCCTTGCCCAAGAATATCCAGCTTCCATAGATTATAGCTTCATCCATTGAGTTGGGGGGGTTCATTTTAAATTGGACTGGAAGAGTGGAAGTTTTTGTTTTTTCCTGCAGATCTAATAGACCATTTGAGTGTTTGTCTTTTATGTTTTATTTAATTTTGTCATCCATTTTATGTCTTGCAACTCAAAAGTTTTTCCAACATTTCCTAGCTAGCATCCTTTTTTATGTTTGATTGTAGATAGATTAATATATGTCTTGCAACTCAAAAGTTTGTTTCCATAATTGGTAAGTTCAGAATGGTTGACATCATAGCTAAAATGTTTGTTTCCTAGCTAGCATCCTTTTTTGTCATCCATTTTATGTCTTGCAACTCAAAAGTTTTTCCAACATTTCCTAGCTAGCATCCTTTTTTATGTTTTATTTAATTTTGTCATCCATTTTATGTCTTGCAACTCAAAAGTTTTTCCAACATTTCCTAGCTAGCATCCTTTTTTATGTTTAGTTGTCATTTCATTGGGTAAACTTGGGTTTGACTTTATGAAAACAATCATTTTTGGAACTCCCAATATTCACTAGCCTTCATATATGAACTTTTTCTAATATTATATTTGAAGATATTATGTTTATTTTCTTTTAGTTTTATAATCCGTCTCCATTTAATTGTTTGGTTACGTATTATGATGGTGTGTGCGAGTTTATTGTATTGGAACGGTTTTAATACTCAGTCATAACCTAAACAGGAGGATCGTCCCTTATTTGTGCAATTTTGTGCAAATGATCCAGATGTTTTGTTGGAAGCAGCCAAAAAGGTTGAGCCTTATTGTGACTATGTTGATATAAACTTCGGGTAATACTTTATTTTAACTTGTTGTAAGTTTGTTAATGAAGAGTGAAAGTTATAATTTATGTTTCTCAATTAGAATTTGTCCAATTTTGTTAGAAGCCTGTTACACTTTATAAACAGAAGAGGAGTTAGGCAGAATAAAAGCACACTTTAACCATTGAACCGGTTTTTTTTGAGACTTTGAAGCATTCTGATCCCCGTTTCACTTATACAAATTGATTTCACTAGATTTTTTTGTTTTGTTTTAATTCACTTGGTAATACAATGAAAAATAGAAGGGAAAGAAGAAGAGGTGCTATGAAGAGGAAGAGAAGAGGAGCAGAGCTTGCAAGCTTTCAATATCAGTAATCCATCAAACACCCTAAGGGATTCTTTATATAAAGGAAGTTCAAGCACATAATAATTAATACGATGCTTAAAACATATAAATGGTGTCATGCCAAGAAATAACTTCAACCATGGATATATCCGGAAGACTGAAGATATTCATCTTTCCATTCAAAATGCAGAAAACGAGAAGCTTCAAAGGGAGCAATCCCTGCATGCCTTGTGGGAGCATGTCTCCCATCAATCATGTTGTCATACAACATCCTATGTTTTTCACGGAATAATGCGCTGCCCAAAATGCAAAATAAATCAAATTAAAGGCACAAAATCAATTGAAACTCGTACATTTTATGAAATGCGACCCTAAATCATGAATATTGAGTCTGGAGAATAGTGCCCAAATTAAAAAGACTAGCAAATGACATGAAACATAAAACATATCTATAACATGAAATATATTCTCAACTAATGACACATTGTAAATATTTGCATGAAGATTTAACAGCATTGATACTTTGCATCATTTTACCTTGGTTGAAAGAGACTCTTCTACCCTAAAGTTGTTGAAGGAGGTGGCCAAACAAATGGAGGTTAAATGGATCAAAGAACAAACTGATGAATTGATCTAAAAGCTTTTGCTCAGGGAGATAAGAATCACTGAATGCCTTAAAAGCCCAATAAATTGGACCAATTGTGGAAATGATTGTAATAGGGGCAATATAAACTCTGTAAACTACAACAAAGCGGGATTGTAGGATTGGTAAATCTGTTATCTTAATGTAAATACATGTACATATATAGACACACAACATGGTCATAATACATTCTAGGCAACGTGAGACTAATTACAATATATACACACGAATCATGGGCCCTCATAATGGGCCTTATTTAATAAGATTCAACACTCCCCCGCAAACTGGAGCCTAGAAATTGATCACAACTACCTTTGATGTAAAGTATGTGAAGGGCTACATTGTTAAAGGCACACATGAAGCATGCCTCAAGCGCTAGGCGAGCCAGGTACACCAGGTGCAAGGGGTGATGCTTCTGTTAGACAGATGGCCCATGCATGGGTGAGGTGCATGCCTCAGCCGAAGCGCAAGGTGGGAGAGATGGCCCACGCGCGGGTGTGGCGCGCCTCTCCCGAAGCGCAAGACGCCTCACCCGAAGCGCAAGGCGCCTCACCCGAAGCGCAAGGCGCCTCACCCAGGATTTTCATCCGACTCAGGCACCAAGTAAACAAAATTACATTTTTTATGTTTTTTTAATGCAAAAATAAAAAAATATATTATTGTAAACTAAGTTCTTTTTGTGCAAGGCCAATGCTCTGGATCCTGAATGAAGGAAGCATGGTTATGTGCACATAAATCAAAATGGATTCTTGGGTCTGCCCTTTCTGATGTCTTTGGCTTTGATTTGAGGGCATGATTCCACAGCAAACGTGACGGTATAGGGGGCCACTATTTCAGTGGTATCTGTGAGCAGCCACTTTGTGCATTTAGTGTCAAAGGCTAGGTCTTTCTCCTCTGAGAGAAGCCACTTTGTGCATAGTGCCAAAGGTTAGGTCTGTTTCCAATCTTCCCCCGCCCATACCCCCAATGATTGGGGACTGTTGGAAAAACCCATGTAAATAGGCCCATTTATTTGTATTTCTTCTTTTCTCCTCTTTAGTCCCACATCTTGTATAAGACTCTCTTCTCTCTTTCTCCCTCCTATAAATGTGTATTCATACATTGTATTTCATTATTGAGATAGTATATACAAGGTTGAGTTTTTCTCTACATGGTATCAGAGGGAGACGATCCGGCCTGTCTTTTTTGAAACCGCCTGTTCTTCCGGTTTACCGAGCTGCTTCCCCTCTCCTGCTTAGCCGCAGTGTCGTGCGGTCTGCCTCTTTCTAGCCGCAGTCTCCGTTACCGCGGCTTCCCGCGCGGACAAGGTCATTCTAACCGCTTCTTCTGCTCTGTCTCTCTCGTGGCTTCCACCTCTTCTCCTCCTCCTTCCCTTTATAACCTTTCTCACAGGTGGGGACCTCCCTTGTTTTTCCTCTGCCCGCGCGGTCTCCTTATCTATCCACGTGGTCTCCCTTTCACTTCTCACCACAGCTCTACCCGCTTTCCTTCTTCCCGCTCATCGCGACTTGTCTCAAGTCGCCACGACTTGACTTTGTCGCCGCGGACTCTCTTCTCGCCGCGAGTTGCGCATCTTACTCGTTGCGGTCTTCTAGTCTACCCGTCGAGATCTTCCTTCTCGCTGCCCTGCTCTCTGCTCGCTGCGGCTTGCCTTAGTTGCCGCGACTTTTCTTCTCGCCGCGCTTTGCCTCTCTTGTCGCTGCGGCTTCTCCTCTTCTCGGCAAGCTCCGCATCTAGGTCGCAGCATCTCTTGTAATCCCGAACAATTATAAATGTTTATATTTTGTAAAATAAAAAACTATGTGAATACTCCCCGATGATGAAAGAATAATTTCAGTGCCGATTCGATGTCGCACGTAAATTTTATGTTCGGATTTTGTTGCGATCGATTTTATGAGACAGTCGTTTCATTTCGTTTGACTATTTGAACTTGGAATGACATTTGGCTTTATTTTGGGCTTTGTGGCTTGGCCTTACTGTTGGGCTGAACCTTGTGGTTCCTCTAACCGGTGAAAACCGGCTCTACTTCTTATTAAGACCGGCTGTGCCATGCGTTGTGTATGGTGACCGACTCTACCTGTTAAGCGGTGATGTTATCCCGAGCCTTATATTCCTTATACCTATCGTTCTCTTATTCATTTCGATGGGACGAAGTTGACAGAAGAATTCCGCGGAAGCCGCTACCGCCGCTTGCTCTATCGGGCTCGATTCTTCTCCGATTTCTTTGATTCTTCTTGCGATTGAGAGGTAATCTCCTTCCCTCAACTCCTCTTGTGTTGATTATGAAGTTGGTGTATGGATTTCAGATGGGTGAAAACCCTAGGGTTTGGGGTTTTAGTTTTCTTCACTCCCTTTTGTAATCAAAAGTTTCTGTATTGCTTACCAAACCCTACCCCTTGAATTTGAACCATATTTGAGAGAGATGAAGCTAGGGTTTCATTTGGGGTTTGGTTTTGTCTTGACCTCCTTGTAAATTCTGTGTGTCGGCTATGCCTTGACAGTTGCTGTGTGTGTGTGTGTGTGCCGGCGGTGCCTTGACAGTTGTTGTGGGTGTGTGTGTGTCGGCTGTTATATTGAGACTACCTGGGTGCTACAGGTTGTGTTTGGGCTGCTTGTGTTAGCTGTCCGGCTATTTTAGAAGGGATTTATACTTTGAGGTGAGCTGTTGTTCACAACACTTGGTGTTGCCATGGTGGCAACCCATGTGGTTGTGTATCGGAGCAACTTGGATTTTCTATCATGGGTATTTCAACTCTGTGGTTGGTCGAATGATACGCATTCAATTTGAGTCACCCACGCTATTCCTTTCCTAGACAACTCCTAGATGTCGTAGGTTTGACCGTCGTAGGAGTCCGCTCGTAAATATTTAAGGCGCAATCCTAAAGTAAATGATATTTTGATACTGCAGAGAATGACGTCCAGCGATAGGCGCGACGTGACTCCTTCGAGGGACAAGGGCAAAGGAAAAGTTGGGGTGAGTCCTCACTACTTTCTGGTGAACTTGTTAAGCTAGTTACTTTCTTGTTATTTGATATCACTGAATATATGAATCGCCGAAAACGCTAACGTGGCTTAGTGAGCGATAGATTTCTGAGGGGAAAACATACAAATAGATCCTATGTTGTTAAGAAAATGAAATGAATCAAAAAGATAGAATTTGAATTGAAATTGAGATAGCGTCGACGCATCAAAAAGCTAAGGGTCGGCCTAGTAGGGGGGAATGCTTCAGACTCCTACACCTCGTGAGAGGGGTAGAATTCTCACACCTCGTAGGAGGGGTCGAACTCCTACAGAATATGAAGAGAATCCAATTTAGGAGGCGTGGAAGGCTGCTGCGCGTGTGAGCGCACTAAAGCGGATATTGATATGAAGGGTCGACGGACCCGGATGATTGAGATATTTGAATGACCCTTAGTCTTTCGAGAAACGCATTATGAATAAATGGAAATTTGATAGAAACATAATAAATGAAATATGAATTGATATCAGAATAGAATTGTTGATTTTCCCTGTTACTAGCTTAGAGACATGTTCGTATATATTTATTGATATTGACTCTCTTGTCTGCTTGCAATGTAAAGTTTAAGGTAAGGGTAAGGAATTCACTTAGTTTTCAAAACTAATTGGTTCCAAATTTTCTTTCAGGAGCCGAGTACCAGCATACTATACCCCGCTAGGCGGGCTCATGTAGATGCAGACCGAAGACCAACTGATGACGTGGCTCGTCCACGGGTTAGCTTGAGCTTTTCCTTGTACCATTGATAGCTAGTTGGAATGTACTACATGTAGACATTTTCGTACCTGACATTGAGATAATGTGTATATTCTGTACATTAATGATATGTGATGTTATATTTTCGCTGGTACACCCCTTTTCTTATACTGCTGTGTATAGTTATATGAAAAACCCTCTCAGAAAGAATGAATTAAATTGTGGCGGATTTTGGGCTGTTACATCTCTCCTTGTCGCTGGTGTACTCACCTTGACCGTGCGGACTTCTCGTCTGACCTCTTCACCGCCTAGTCGTTGCGACCTGTCTTGTCGCTAGCGGTTTCTCCTCTCTGCTGCGGGCTCCGCATACTGGTCGTGACATCCTCCTTGCCGCTGGTGTTTTATCACCGTGACCGTGCGGCTTCTACCAGCTATCCGCTTTGCATTCTGGTCGCGGCGACCTCATTGCCTTGCCGCTGGTGGATTGCCACCCAGACCGTGTGGTCTCCTGTTTGGTCGTTGTTCTTCCTGTCCGCCGGCCTAGCCTCCTGCTCGCCTAGCCATGGTGACCTCTCCAGAGTCAACCAGACAGACTGCTTCTTCCTCTGTAGATCGCCCGGCCTCTGCCTCTGAACTCTGTGATGAGTTGCAGATTACTACCATTTTGCTAGCCGGGAAGAAGAACTTCGTGGAGTGGGTACACTCTGTTCGCCGCGTACTACAGTCCAAAGGTTTTCTCCATCACTTGACCCAAGCGCCTCTTGCTGCTCCTACTGATGATTGGTTGCGCAATTATGGTCGGGTTCAGACATGGCTCCTCAACTCCCTTTATACTGAACCCTATCGCATGACCATGTATCACGAAACGGCCAAGACAATGTGGGATGAGCTCTAGTCTATATTTCGGAAAATATAGTCTCCAACATCTTTATGAAATTATTACTGATCTCCAGTCCCTTGATGTTGGCGGGGCCACCGACCTCACCTCCCTTGTTACTCGGGCCAAGACTTTAGTTGAAGCATGGATCCAACATCAACCTCCTACGTTGGATCTCGCTGCACAACGGGCTCAGAAAGAGGCCGTCGGTGTGACCATGATGATGTCCCGTGTTCCACCTCATCTTCACAGCGTTCAGGCCCAGATCCTCTCCTCTGTTGCTACTCTCTCACTATCTGATGTGTGTTCTATGCTGCTCAAGGTCTCACCGCCTCCTGATAGCTCTGCTCCTCCGTCCCCGGCTCTCCTGCAGCAGACATCTGCACCCCTGCTGCCTTCCCCCCTCCTTCTCGGGGGGGGGGGGGGGGGGGGGGGGGCGTTCTGGCTCTCGAGGCCGCGGACGGGGAGGCCGGCCTCGCCCAAAGTGTTCCTTCTGTGGTAAGGACGGTCACCTTGAGGCCACATGCTATCGCAAGCATGGGCTTCCTCCTCCACAGGCCACTGTTGCTACTACCGACTCCTCCGCTCGTACTGACCTTGAAATGGTCCGCCTTAAGCTCCAACAACTCCATGATCTGCTCAGTCGCCCACCTGCCTCCGTTGCCTCTGCTGCCTCCATCTCCCAAGAAGGTATCGCTTGTCTCTCCACTAGTCCGCGCTGGATAGTGGACTCAGGTGCCACCCATCACATCACCTCCCTACGGCCACATCAATACCTCGATTCTCCTCATCCTAAGTGTATTCTAGTGGCCAATGGGGACACTGTTCCTGTCTCTGGCTCGGCTGACATCCCTTTCACTTCTCTCTCTCTACGCTCGGCTCTTCATGTTTCGGGCTCCTTGTTTAATTTGATTTTTGTTGGTCGCCTGACTAATGATTTGAATTGCTCTGTAACCTTCACCTCTTCTTCTTTTCTGATACATGATCACAGGACGCAGACTATCATTGGTAAGGGGCGACTACAGAACGGGCTCTACCTCCTTGATGACTCTCCAACTATCCTCTCTTCAGTCTCCTCCGTCGATTGGCATCGACGTCTTGGCCATGCCCCTTTACCAGTCTTCCAGAAGGCTCTCCCAGATGTATCTTTACATTCTTTTCAATGTGAATCATGTGTGTTAGGCAAGCAGTCTTGTTCATCTTTTTCATCTCATTGTACTCAGAGCACTGCTCCTTTTATTTTAGTACACTCCGATATTTGGGGTCCGTACAAAGTTACTAGCATTTCTAGTTATCGTTATTTTCTACCGTTTATTGATGATTATTCGCGAATGACGTGGCTATACCTATTTCGTGATCGCTCCGAGCTTTCTCGTGTCTTTCGGGCATTCCTTCTTGAGACCCAAACACAATTCTCCACAAACATCAAAACTCTCCGTACGGATAATGCTCGTGAATACACTAGCCACGAATTTGCGACTCTTTGCTCTGACTTTGGGGTTATTCACTAAACCTCATGTGCCTATGATGGGAATCCATCGGATCGTGCGCATGATGGAGCGGGACCCACGTTCATTTATTCCCGCCGGAAGGCGTGATCGGATCGCCGATCCGACGCCGCGGTTGCGTCCGGCACGTCGCCGCGAATCTAAATTATATATTTATGTATTTTTTTTGGACATGTGTTTGGTTTATTTAAGGGCGCACCCACCGGCCAATCATAGCCGTTCGATGGGATGCCCTAATGCTTGTTTCTTATAAATAGGATTAGGAGGCTGATTTTAGGTTTCTTATTGCTGAAGTTGGAGAGTTCATCTTCCCTACTTCCGGTGGTCTCCCCGCGGTGCCGACGCCGTGGACCCTTGGTGCCGACGCCTTGGGGTAAGTCTTCCTCCTCCTCTCCCTCTCCTCCTCCACCCCACTACCGCCCTTCAGCCCCCCTGTTTTTCCCGCCCAGTTTCAGCCGGCCGAAACCCCCTCCTCCCCTTCACTGGCCACCCGCCAGCCCCGCCCCTTCCCCGCCTGAAACCGGCCAGCCACCGACGGTTTTCCGCCCAGATCTGGGCGGTCGACTAACCCTGCCTCCGCCTCACTCCGTTCGGCCACCAGCCCCCCCTTTTCCGCCTCCTACCAGCCCGCTAAGCCCCGTCCCCTACTCTACTCCGTGGATCCACCGCCCGTTAACCCCTCTACACCCCCAATCCCTCCGATCCGCGTCTACCGACCCCCCGATCCGCCCACCCTAGCCCGGATCCGCGCATATTCATCCGGATCTACCCGTTTTCCTTCCCGATTCCGTCATCCACCACCAAAACAGCCCCCAACCGATATTTCCACCTCCGGATCCACCACTCGGCACCCGATCTACGCCACCTGAACCTACCACTTCCATTGCCCGAAATCAGCCCCTAGTCTCGAGTTATTTTGTGATTGGTTGTACTGTTTTCTTAATATTAATATTGGATAACCTCATGTTTGTTTGGAACCTGTTTGGGGCATTTTGGTACCGATTGATTACTAATCTGCAGGTGGATCTCCTCGCCGCGCGCTTCGCTTTTGGCCCTCCAAGCGGAGGAAGGCCAACTAAGAAATTCGCCCAATATTAAATTTAATTCTTGTTGCAGTTATATGCTTGTGGCGTTATTAATCTTTCCATTGCTCTAATAATTTGTCGCGTGAACCGATTGTTGTGTTGCATATAGAGTCTAGGTGGTGCACTCCATAGCCTACCCTACATCAGTTGGTATCAGAGCCCAAGGTTGGGCCGTTGTGCATGCTCCGTAGTGGTAGGACATTTAGAAGCATGGTAGATCCACCAGCCACCAATGACCGGGCAACGGGCTCGAACTCGAGCACTGCTACCACAGACTTCCAGCGTCTTATCCTAGAGCGTTTTGATGCAATGGGCAACCAATTCGAGAATGTGCGTCGCGACATCGCCGCGGTGACTCGTCGTTTAGACCTGATAGAGCACGCTAGAGATACTCCCTCCCTTCATGACCATGAGATCGCAGGTGACCCGGGCGACTCCCCTCGTCGCGGGCAGCGGGTCAGAGATGATCCGCCACCGGCAGATCGCTACCACCGTGAGGCTCCCGTGAGAGCTCCCACCCCGCCAGCATGGCGAAACCCAGAGCCACCTCGTGGCCGACCCCCACCCCCGTGGGAGGATTACCGTATGCCGCGACAGCCTGGCCCTAGGAACCGCGTGCCCCCGCTTGATCGCCAAGACCAGCGTCGTGACGAGTATTATCCGCCAGGTCGACGTGAGCGCGGGGCCCCACCCGCTCGACACGATTATGACCGTGACGATGACCCTGATGATTATCCTGACCCGCGGAGGGGCGACCGCGCCTTTGACATCACCCGTCGGATTCGCCTCGACGCCCCGACGTTCGATGGCCGCTTGGATCCGAAGGCCTTTAGTGATTGGCTCCTTGACATGGACCACTATTTTGATTGGTACGACATGCGTGATGAACGTTGTGTCCGGTTTGCCAAGATGAAGTTAGTCGGGCAGGCCAAAGTATATTGGATTAGTGTCGAGAGATCTTTAGAGCGTGACGGCTATTACCCTATCACCAGATGGGGAGAGATGAAGCAGAGGCTGAGCGAGAAGTACCTCCCTGCGTCCTACCGGGATCAACTATTCGAGCAATTACAGAACTTGCGTCAGGGAACGCTCACGGTGGCCGAGTATATGGCTCGATTCGACGAGTTAGTGGTTAGGAGCGATATTTCGGAGGAGCCCATCGCCACTGCCTCTCGATTCAAGGCAGGCCTCCGTTCGGACCTCCGGAGAGAGCTGATTCCCCATCGTTTAGAGACGGTAGACCAGATATTCCAGCTCGCTCTGGAATATGAGCAGTACCTCCGCACCTCTAGTACGAGGCAGTTTCCTTCTCGAACGGATTCGTCGACGTTTAGAAAGCCCGCTCCGGCCCAGACTGCTACAGCCACCCCACCCCCTCGAGTCACTCCTGACATGAAGGGGAAGGCTATTGCTACTGAGGGCCAGAGGCCTGGGGGTATTCAGTGTTTTAGGTGCTCAGGCAGGGGGCACGTAGCGGCCCACTGCCCTACGCGGAACCTGTTGATTGAGGATGAGGAGCACGCTTTAGAGGAGGATGTAGAGGCCACAGAAGAGATTAGAGCCACTGTCGAAGAAGGTTGGGAGAGCGATGCCGAGAGGTCCTTAGAGGTGGGAGTGATTAGGCGCCTCCTACACACCCCACGTGCAGATGAGGATTGGCGCCGCACTACCATCTTCTACACCTATTTCCCTAGCGCAGGCGGGCCCTGCAAGCTAGCCATCGACAGTGGGAGCTGCGTGAACATCATAGCCCAGAAGGGGCTTGAGCGTATGCAGGTGAAGGCAGAGCCTCACCCACACCCCTATCGTGTCGTCTGGGTCGACAAGACCGCGATTCAGGTGACCCAGCGTTGCTTAGTGCCGATCAGCATCGCGTCCTTCCAGGATCGGGTGTGGTGTGACGTCATTCCCATGGACGTTGCACATGTGCTGCTTGGACGCCCCTGGTTGTTTGATCGTGACGTCACGTGTTTCGGCCGCTCGAACACGTGTGTCTTCTATGACAAGGGGCGGAAGATTACTTTGACACCCACCCAGCCCAGGGAGAGATCGAAAGGGGTGGTTGAGCCTTCTGTGAGCACGGGTGCTTCGAGACCTTTACACATCCTGAGGCGTGGCGAGTTTCTCCGCGACAGCGTTGAGGTTGATATTATGTATGTTGTCGCTGCCACTCGGGTATCCGAGGTTCCCTCTGTTGACCACCCGCTAGCGGTGCGTCCCCTTCTGGATGAGTTCGCAGACATTATGCCTGACGAGCTCCCTGACGAGCTGCCCCCGCAGCGAGATATCCAGCACGCCATAGATCTGATTCCTGGAGCTTCCCTACCGAACCTTCCCCACTATCGTATGCATCCAGATGAGCACGCCGAGCTCAAACGACAAGTCGAGGAGCTTCTACGGAAGCAATTTATTCGTGAGAGTATGAGTCCGTGTGCTGTTCCCGCCCTTCTTACCCCTAAGAAGGACGGCAGTTGGCGTATGTGCGTCGATAGCCGCGCCATAAACAAGATCACGGTCAAGTACCGCTTTCCCATTCCTCGATTAGATGATCTATTGGACACCATGTTTGGTGCTCAGATCTTTACCAAGATTGATCTGCGTAGTGGGTACCACCAGATCAGAGTGCGTGAAGGAGATGAATGGAAGACCGCCTTCAAGACTAAGGATGGTCTCTATGAGTGGCTAGTCATGCCATTCGGGCTTTCGAACGCCCCTAGTACTTTTATGAGAGTTATGACGCAGGTGCTGCGACCTTACATGGGCAAGTTTCTGGTTGTATATTTTGATGACATATTGGTCTACAGCCAGACACAGGCCGCCCACCTCGATCATTTGCGGCTTCTCTTCAGCACCCTCCGCAGGGAGAAGTTGTATGTGAATCTGAAGAAGTGCGCATTTCTTTCTGAGTCTGTCCACTTCCTTGGGTTCATTATCTCTTCGACTGGCGTATCTGTTGACCCCGAAAAGGTCCAATGTATTCGAGACTGGCCTGTGCCTACGACTATCCACGAGGCTCGCAGCTTTCACGGGCTTGCCACCTTCTACAGGAGGTTTGTCCCGGGGTTCAGTACGATCATGGCCCCCTTCACGAGCTGTCTCAAGAAGGGAGAATTTCAGTGGACCCCCGCGGCCACTAGGGCCTTCGAGGAGATAAAAGCGAAGCTGACGACGACCCCAGTCCTGAGGCTTCCTGACTTTAGCCGTGCCTTTGAGGTCGCTTGCGACGCATCTGGAGTTGGTATCGGTGGTGTATTGAGCCAAGAGGGACACCCGGTCTCCTACTTTAGTGAGAAGTTAAACGAGGCGAAACAGAAGTACTCGAACTACGATCGAGAGTTTTATGCGGTTGTCCAGTCCTTACGCTACTGGAGGCACTACCTCCTCCCCCGGGAGTTCGTGCTTTACTCCGACCACCAGGCATTACGCTACTTGGATTCTCAGCGCAAGCTGGGGCATCGCCATGCCAAGTGGGTTGAGTATCTGCAGGACTTCCACTACGTTCTCAAACACCGAGCTGGTGTTGAGAACAAGCCTGCGGACGCCCTGAGTCGTCGTGTCTCTTTGCTTCAGACTATGACCGCCCGTGTCGACGGACTTGAGCGCGTGATCTTAGAGTATCCGACGTGCCCTGATTTTGGTGAGATTTATACCGCCCTATCCCGAGATTCCCCAGACCCCGTTGAGGGATATCAGATCTTCGAGGGATACCTATACCATGGATCCCGCCTATGCATTCCCCGAACATCGTATCGTGACTTCCTGATTTGGGAGTTGCATGCGGGCGGAGCCGCCGGACATTTTGGGCGCGACAAATCTATAGCCATCGTGGAGGACCGTCTCTACTGGCCCACGCTTAGGAAGGATGTGACTAGAGTCGTTCGCCATTGCCGTATCTGCCAGACGGCCAAGGGCACGAAGCAGAACGCAGGCCTATATACGCCACTACCGGTCCCACGTCGACCTTGGGAGGACCTTAGCATGGATTTCGTTCTTGGACTTCCCCGCACTCTTAGGAAGCACGATTCCATCTTCGTGGTGGTTGATCGCTTTTCAAAGATGGCCCATTTTATCGCATGCCGCAAAACGGCGGATGCAACCCATGTTGCATCCATTTTTATGAGGGACGTTTTCCGCTTACACGGCCTTCCCAAGTCCATCGTATCAGACCGCGACGTGAGGTTTATGAGCTACTTTTGGAAGACCCTGTGGCTCAAGACCGGGACCACCCTTAAGTTCTCGACTGCCTATCACCCACAGACGGATGGCCAAACAGAGGTAGTAAATAGGAGTTTAGGGAACTTGTTGAGGTGTCTGGTAGGAGAGCGAGTGAGCAGTTGGGACTTAGACCTCCCGGTCGCCGAGTTTGCATATAATAGCTCTGTCAATAGGACTACTGGGTTGAGTCCATTTCATATAGTGTCAGGCTACGACCCCAGGAAACCCATTGACCTTATTCCGAGCCCATTAGAGTCCCGTCCTAGTGAGTCTGCCGAATCATTTGCACAGCACCTGCATGAGTTGCATGAGTCGGTTCGCCGACGTATTAATATGAGCAATGAGAATTATAAAACCCACGCAGATCAACGAAGACGAGAGCGTATTTTTAATATTGGCGAACGGGTGATGGTACGAGTCCGCCCGGAGAGGCTCCCTTCGGGGTCTGCCAAGAAGCTAAGCGCCAGGCGAATGGGTCCTTTCTCAGTTATTAGTCGGATCGGGACAAACGCCTACAGACTAGATATCCCGGCGAGTATGGGGATCCATCCAGTTTTTAATATCGAGGATCTAACACCCTATTATGAGCCTCATGACTACGGGGACCCGGGCAATGGAGGTGATCCACCTTCTTCCCCCTTGCCTGCCGTCTCCACCGCCCCACCCACACCAGTTTGCCACCACAGCCCGCCCACTACTGATATCCTTTCCCCTGGGAGTTCGTCGCCTATGGTACCACCGCCGGCATCACCACTCGCACCGGATCCCACCATGAGAGATGAGAGCATTACTGAGATCAGATCCCACCAGATTGTTCCCACCACGGGCGGGCCGCGCCTCCGCTACTTGGTTCATTGGCGGGGCCGTACAGACGCTGACGACGCTTGGGTACTACCGGCAGAGCTTGATCGACTTGCCCCCGGACTTCGACTCCAGTACGATCGTCTCCATTCCTCAGAGATGAATGCTTTTCAGTCGGGGGGAGTTGATGGGAATCCATCGGATCGTGCGCATGATGGAGCGGGACCCACGTTCATTTATTCCCGCCGGAAGGCGTGATCGGATCGCCGATCCGACGCCGCGGTTGCGTCCGGCACGTCGCCGCGAATCTAAATTATATATTTATGTATTTTTTTTGGACATGTGTTTGGTTTATTTAAGGGCGCACCCACCGGCCAATCATAGCCGTTCGATGGGATGCCCTAATGCTTGTTTCTTATAAATAGGATTAGGAGGCTGATTTTAGGTTTCTTATTGCTGAAGTTGGAGAGTTCATCTTCCCTACTTCCGGTGGTCTCCCCGCGGTGCCGACGCCGTGGACCCTTGGTGCCGACGCCTTGGGGTAAGTCTTCCTCCTCCTCTCCCTCTCCTCCTCCACCCCACTACCGCCCTTCAGCCCCCTGTTTTTCCCGCCCAGTTTCAGCCGGCCGAAACCCCCTCCTCCCCTTCACTGGCCACCCGCCAGCCCCGCCCCTTCCCCGCCTGAAACCGGCCAGCCACCGGCGGTTTTCCGCCCAGATCTGGGCGGTCGACTAACCCTGCCTCCGCCTCACTCCGTTCGGCCACCAGCCCCCCCTTTTCCGCCTCCTACCAGCCCGCTAAGCCCCGTCCCCTACTCTACTCCGTGGATCCACCGCCCGTTAACCCCTCTACACCCCCAATCCCTCCGATCCGCGTCTACCGACCCCCCGATCCGCCCACCCTAGCCCGGTTCCGCGCATATTCATCCGGATCTACCCGTTTTCCTTCCCGATTCCGTCATCCACCACCAAAACAGCCCCCAACCGATATTTCCACCTCCGGATCCACCACTCGGCACCCGATCTACGCCACCTGAACCTACCACTTCCATTGCCCGAAATCAGCCCCTAGTCTCGAGTTATTTTGTGATTGGTTGTACTGTTTTCTTAATATTAATATTGGATAACCTCATGTTTGTTTGGAACCTGTTTGGGGCATTTTGGTACCGATTGATTACTAATCTGCAGGTGGATCTCCTCGCCGCGCGCTTCGCTTTTGGCCCTCCGAGCGGAGGAAGGCCAACTAAGAAATTCGCCCAATATTAAATTTAATTCTTGTTGCAGTTATTTGCTTGTGGCGTTATTAATCTCTCCATTGCTCTAATAATTTGTCGCGTGAATCGATTGTTGTGTTGCATATAGAGTCTAGGTGGTGCACTCCATAGCCTACCCTACATCAGTTGGTATCAGAGCCCAAGGTTGGGCCGTTGTGCATGCTCCGTAGTGGTAGGACATTTAGAAGCATGGTAGATCCACCAGCCACCAATGACCGGGCAGCGGGCTCGAACTCGAGCACTGCTACCACAGACTTCCAGCGTCTTATCCTAGAGCGTTTTGATGCAATGGGCAACCAATTCGAGAATGTGCGTCGCGACATCGCCGCGGTGACTCGTCGTTTAGACCTGATAGAGCACGCTAGAGATACTCCCTCCCTTCATGACCATGAGATCGCAGGTGACCCGGGCGACTCCCCTCGTCGCGGGCAGCGGGTCAGAGATGATCCGCCACCGGCAGATCGCTACCACCGTGAGGCTCCCGTGAGAGCTCCCACCCCGCCAGCATGGCGAAACCCAGAGCCACCTCATGGCCGACCCCCACCCCCGTGGGAGGATTACCGTATGCCGCGACAGCCTGGCCCTAGGAACCGCGTGCCCCCGCTTGATCGCCAAGACCAGCGTCGTGACGAGTATTATCCGCCAAGTCGACGTGAGCGCGGGGCCCCACCCGCTCGACACGATTATGACCGTGACGATGACCCTGATGATTATCCTGACCCGCGGAGGGGCGACCGCGCCTTTGACATCACCCGTCGGATTCGCCTCGACGCCCCGACGTTCGATGGCCGCTTGGATCCGAAGGCCTTTAGTGATTGGCTCCTTGACATGGACCACTATTTTGATTGGTACGACATGCGTGATGAACGTTGTGTCCGGTTTGCCAAGATGAAGTTAGTCGGGCAGGCCAAAGTATATTGGATTAGTGTCGAGAGATCTTTAGAGCGTGGCGGCTATTACCCTATCACCAGATGGGGAGAGATGAAGCAGAGGCTGAGCGAGAAGTACCTCCCTGCGTCCTACCGGGATCAACTATTCGAGCAATTACAGAACTTGCGTCAGGGAACGCTCACGGTGGCCGAGTATATGGCTCGATTCGACGAGTTAGTGGTTAGGAGCGATATTTCGGAGGAGCCCATCGCCACTGCCTCTCGATTCAAGGCAGGCCTCCGTTCGGACCTCCGGAGAGAGCTGATTCCCCATCGTTTAGAGACGGTAGACCAGATATTCCAGCTCGCTCTGGAATATGAGCAGTACCTCCGCACCTCTAGTACGAGGCAGTTTCCTTCTCGAACGGATTCGTCGACGTTTAGAAAGCCCGCTCCGGCCCAGACTGCTACAGCCACCCCACCCCCTCGAGTCACTCCTGACATGAAGGGGAAGGCTATTGCTACTGAGGGCCAGAGGCCTGGGGGTATTCAGTGTTTTAGGTGCTCAGGCAGGGGGCACGTAGCGGCCCACTGCCCTACGCGGAACCTGTTGATTGAGGATGAGGAGCACGCTTTAGAGGAGGATGTAGAGGCCACAGAAGAGATTAGAGCCACTGTCGAAGAAGGTTGGGAGAGCGATGCCGAGAGGTCCTTAGAGGTGGGAGTGATTAGGCGCCTCCTACACACCCCACGTGCAGATGAGGATTGGCGCCGCACTACCATCTTCTACACCTATTTCCCTAGCGCAGGCGGGCCCTGCAAGCTAGCCATCGACAGTGGGAGCTGCGTGAACATCATAGCCCAGAAGGGGCTTGAGCGTATGCAGGTGAAGGCAGAGCCTCACCCACACCCCTATCGTGTCGTCTGGGTCGACAAGACCGCGATTCAGGTGACCCAGCGTTGCTTAGTGCCGATCAGCATCGCGTCCTTCCAGGATCGGGTGTGGTGTGACGTCATTCCCATGGACGTTGCACATGTGCTGCTTGGACGCCCCTGGTTGTTTGATCGTGACGTCACGTGTTTCGGCCGCTCGAACACGTGTGTCTTCTATGACAAGGGGCGGAAGATTACTTTGACACCCACCCAGCCCAGGGAGAGATCGAAAGGGGTGGTTGAGCCTTCTGTGAGCACGGGTGCTTCGAGACCTTTACACATCCTGAGGCGTGGCGAGTTTCTCCGCGACAGCGTTGAGGTTGATATTATGTATGTTGTCGCTGCCACTCGGGTATCCGAGGTTCCCTCTGTTGACCACCCGCTAGCGGTGCGTCCCCTTCTGGATGAGTTCGCAGACATTATGCCTGACGAGCTCCCTGACGAGCTGCCCCCGCAGCGAGATATCCAGCACGCCATAGATCTGATTCCTGGAGCTTCCCTACCGAACCTTCCCCACTATCGTATGCATCCAGATGAGCACGCCGAGCTCAAACGACAAGTCGAGGAGCTTCTACGGAAGCAATTTATTCGTGAGAGTATGAGTCCGTGTGCTGTTCCCGCCCTTCTTACCCCTAAGAAGGACGGCAGTTGGCGTATGTGCGTCGATAGCCGCGCCATAAACAAGATCACGGTCAAGTACCGCTTTCCCATTCCTCGATTAGATGATCTATTGGACACCATGTTTGGTGCTCAGATCTTTACCAAGATTGATCTGCGTAGTGGGTACCACCAGATCAGAGTGCGTGAAGGAGATGAATGGAAGACCGCCTTCAAGACTAAGGATGGTCTCTATGAGTGGCTAGTCATGCCATTCGGGCTTTCGAACTCCCCTAGTACTTTTATGAGAGTTATGACGCAGGTGCTGCGACCTTACATGGGCAAGTTTCTGGTTGTATATTTTGATGACATATTGGTCTACAGCCAGACACAGGCCGCCCACCTCGATCATTTGCGGCTTCTCTTCAGCACCCTCCGCAGGGAGAAGTTGTATGTGAATCTGAAGAAGTGCGCATTTCTTTCTGAGTCTGTCCACTTCCTTGGGTTCATTATCTCTTCGACTGGCGTATCTGTTGACCCCGAAAAGGTCCAATGTATTCGAGACTGGCCTGTGCCTACGACTATCCACGAGGCTCGCAGCTTTCACGGGCTTGCCACCTTCTACAGGAGGTTTGTCCCGGGGTTCAGTACGATCATGGCCCCCTTCACGAGCTGTCTCAAGAAGGGAGAATTTCAGTGGACCCCCGCGGCCACTAGGGCCTTCGAGGAGATAAAAGCGAAGCTGACGACGACCCCAGTCCTGAGGCTTCCTGACTTTAGCCGTGCCTTTGAGGTCGCTTGCGACGCATCTGGAGTTGGTATCGGTGGTGTATTGAGCCAAGAGGGACACCCGGTCTCCTACTTTAGTGAGAAGTTAAACGAGGCGAAACAGAAGTACTCGAACTACGATCGAGAGTTTTATGCGGTTGTCCAGTCCTTACGCTACTGGAGGCACTACCTCCTCCCCCGGGAGTTCGTGCTTTACTCCGACCACCAGGCATTACGCTACTTGGATTCTCAGCGCAAGCTGGGGCATCGCCATGCCAAGTGGGTTGAGTATCTGCAGGACTTCCACTACGTTCTCAAACACCGAGCTGGTGTTGAGAACAAGCCTGCGGACGCCCTGAGTCGTCGTGTCTCTTTGCTTCAGACTATGACCGCCCGTGTCGACGGACTTGAGCGCGTGATCTTAGAGTATCCGACGTGCCCTGATTTTGGTGAGATTTATACCGCCCTATCCCGAGATTCCCCAGACCCCGTTGAGGGATATCAGATCTTCGAGGGATACCTATACCATGGATCCCGCCTATGCATTCCCCGAACATCGTATCGTGACTTCCTGATTTGGGAGTTGCATGCGGGCGGAGCCGCCGGACATTTTGGGCGCGACAAATCTATAGCCATCGTGGAGGACCGTCTCTACTGGCCCACGCTTAGGAAGGATGTGACTAGAGTCGTTCGCCATTGCCGTATCTGCCAGACGGCCAAGGGCACGAAGCAGAACGCAGGCCTATATACGCCACTACCGGTCCCACGTCGACCTTGGGAGGACCTTAGCATGGATTTCGTTCTTGGACTTCCCCGCACTCTTAGGAAGCACGATTCCATCTTCGTGGTGGTTGATCGCTTTTCAAAGATGGCCCATTTTATCGCATGCCGCAAAACGGCGGATGCAACCCATGTTGCATCCATTTTTATGAGGGACGTTTTCCGCTTACACGGCCTTCCCAAGTCCATCGTATCAGACCGCGACGTGAGGTTTATGAGCTACTTTTGGAAGACCCTGTGGCTCAAGACCGGGACCACCCTTAAGTTCTCGACTGCCTATCACCCACAGACGGATGGCCAAACAGAGGTAGTAAATAGGAGTTTAGGGAACTTGTTGAGGTGTCTGGTAGGAGAGCGAGTGAGCAGTTGGGACTTAGACCTCCCGGTCGCCGAGTTTGCATATAATAGCTCTGTCAATAGGACTACTGGGTTGAGTCCATTTCATATAGTGTCAGGCTACGACCCCAGGAAACCCATTGACCTTATTCCGAGCCCATTAGAGTCCCGTCCTAGTGAGTCTGCCGAATCATTTGCACAGCACCTGCATGAGTTGCATGAGTCGGTTCGCCGACGTATTAATATGAGCAATGAGAATTATAAAACCCACGCAGATCAACGAAGACGAGAGCGTATTTTTAATATTGGCGAACGGGTGATGGTACGAGTCCGCCCGGAGAGGCTCCCTTCGGGGTCTGCCAAGAAGCTAAGCGCCAGGCGAATGGGTCCTTTCTCAGTTATTAGTCGGATCGGGACAAACGCCTACAGACTAGATATCCCGGCGAGTATGGGGATCCATCCAGTTTTTAATATCGAGGATCTAACACCCTATTATGAGCCTCATGACTACGGGGACCCGGGCAATGGAGGTGATCCACCTTCTTCCCCCTTGCCTGCCGTCTCCACCGCCCCACCCACACCAGTTTGCCACCACAGCCCACCCACTACTGATATCCTTTCCCCTGGGAGTTCGTCGCCTATGGTACCACCGCCGGCATCACCACTCGCACCGGATCCCACCATGAGAGATGAGAGCATTACTGAGATCAGATCCCACCAGATTGTTCCCACCACGGGCGGGCCGCGCCTCCGCTACTTGGTTCATTGGCGGGGCCGTACAGACGCTGACGACGCTTGGGTACTACCGGCAGAGCTTGATCGACTTGCCCCCGGACTTCGACTCCAGTACGATCGTCTCCATTCCTCGGAGATGAATGCTTTTCAGTCGGGGGGAGTTGATGGGAATCCATCGGATCGTGCGCATGATGGAGCGGGACCCACGTTCATTTATTCCCGCCGGAAGGCGTGATCGGATCGCCGATCCGACGCCGCGGTTGCGTCCGGCACGTCGCCGCGAATCTAAATTATATATTTATGTATTTTTTTTGGACATGTGTTTGGTTTATTTAAGGGCGCACCCACCGGCCAATCATAGCCGTTCGATGGGATGCCCTAATGCTTGTTTCTTATAAATAGGATTAGGAGGCTGATTTTAGGTTTCTTATTGCTGAAGTTGGAGAGTTCATCTTCCCTACTTCCGGTGGTCTCCCCGCGGTGCCGACGCCGTGGACCCTTGGTGCCGACGCCTTGGGGTAAGTCTTCCTCCTCCTCTCCCTCTCCTCCTCCACCCCACTACCGCCCTTCAGCCCCCCTGTTTTTCCCGCCCAGTTTCAGCCGGCCGAAACCCCCTCCTCCCCTTCACTGGCCACCCGCCAGCCCTGCCCCTTCCCCGCCTGAAACCGGCCAGCCACCGGCGGTTTTCCGCCCAGATCTGGGCGGTCGACTAACCCTGCCTCCGCCTCACTCCGTTCGGCCACCAGCCCCCCCTTTTCCGCCTCCTACCAGCCCGCTAAGCCCCGTCCCCTACTCTACTCCGTGGATCCACCGCCCGTTAACCCCTCTACACCCCCAATCCCTCCGATCCGCGTCTACCGACCCCCCGATCCGCCCACCCTAGCCCGGTTCCGCGCATATTCATCCGGATCTACCCGTTTTCCTTCCCGATTCCGTCATCCACCACCAAAACAGCCCCCAACCGATATTTCCACCTCCGGATCCACCACTCGGCACCCGATCTACGCCACCTGAACCTACCACTTCCATTGCCCGAAATCAGCCCCTAGTCTCGAGTTATTTTGTGATTGGTTGTACTGTTTTCTTAATATTAATATTGGATAACCTCATGTTTGTTTGGAACCTGTTTGGGGCATTTTGGTACCGATTGATTACTAATCTGCAGGTGGATCTCCTCGCCGCGCGCTTCGCTTTTGGCCCTCCGAGCGGAGGAAGGCCAACTAAGAAATTCGCCCAATATTAAATTTAATTCTTGTTGCAGTTATTTGCTTGTGGCGTTATTAATCTCTCCATTGCTCTAATAATTTGTCGCGTGAATCGATTGTTGTGTTGCATATAGAGTCTAGGTGGTGCACTCCATAGCCTACCCTACATCAGTTGGTATCAGAGCCCAAGGTTGGGCCGTTGTGCATGCTCCGTAGTGGTAGGACATTTAGAAGCATGGTAGATCCACCAGCCACCAATGACCGGGCAGCGGGCTCGAACTCGAGCACTGCTACCACAGACTTCCAGCGTCTTATCCTAGAGCGTTTTGATGCAATGGGCAACCAATTCGAGAATGTGCGTCGCGACATCGCCGCGGTGACTCGTCGTTTAGACCTGATAGAGCACGCTAGAGATACTCCCTCCCTTCATGACCATGAGATCGCAGGTGACCCGGGCGACTCCCCTCGTCGCGGGCAGCGGGTCAGAGATGATCCGCCACCGGCAGATCGCTACCACCGTGAGGCTCCCGTGAGAGCTCCCACCCCGCCAGCATGGCGAAACCCAGAGCCACCTCATGGCCGACCCCCACCCCCGTGGGAGGATTACCGTATGCCGCGACAGCCTGGCCCTAGGAACCGCGTGCCCCCGCTTGATCGCCAAGACCAGCGTCGTGACGAGTATTATCCGCCAAGTCGACGTGAGCGCGGGGCCCCACCCGCTCGACACGATTATGACCGTGACGATGACCCTGATGATTATCCTGACCCGCGGAGGGGCGACCGCGCCTTTGACATCACCCGTCGGATTCGCCTCGACGCCCCGACGTTCGATGGCCGCTTGGATCCGAAGGCCTTTAGTGATTGGCTCCTTGACATGGACCACTATTTTGATTGGTACGACATGCGTGATGAACGTTGTGTCCGGTTTGCCAAGATGAAGTTAGTCGGGCAGGCCAAAGTATATTGGATTAGTGTCGAGAGATCTTTAGAGCGTGACGGCTATTACCCTATCACCAGATGGGGAGAGATGAAGCAGAGGCTGAGCGAGAAGTACCTCCCTGCGTCCTACCGGGATCAACTATTCGAGCAATTACAGAACTTGCGTCAGGGAACGCTCACGGTGGCCGAGTATATGGCTCGATTCGACGAGTTAGTGGTTAGGAGCGATATTTCGGAGGAGCCCATCGCCACTGCCTCTCGATTCAAGGCAGGCCTCCGTTCGGACCTCCGGAGAGAGCTGATTCCCCATCGTTTAGAGACGGTAGACCAGATATTCCAGCTCGCTCTGGAATATGAGCAGTACCTCCGCACCTCTAGTACGAGGCAGTTTCCTTCTCGAACGGATTCGTCGACGTTTAGAAAGCCCGCTCCGGCCCAGACTGCTACAGCCACCCCACCCCCTCGAGTCACTCCTGACATGAAGGGGAAGGCTATTGCTACTGAGGGCCAGAGGCCTGGGGGTATTCAGTGTTTTAGGTGCTCAGGCAGGGGGCACGTAGCGGCCCACTGCCCTACGCGGAACCTGTTGATTGAGGATGAGGAGCACGCTTTAGAGGAGGATGTAGAGGCCACAGAAGAGATTAGAGCCACTGTCGAAGAAGGTTGGGAGAGCGATGCCGAGAGGTCCTTAGAGGTGGGAGTGATTAGGCGCCTCCTACACACCCCACGTGCAGATGAGGATTGGCGCCGCACTACCATCTTCTACACCTATTTCCCTAGCGCAGGCGGGCCCTGCAAGCTAGCCATCGACAGTGGGAGCTGCGTGAACATCATAGCCCAGAAGGGGCTTGAGCGTATGCAGGTGAAGGCAGAGCCTCACCCACACCCCTATCGTGTCGTCTGGGTCGACAAGACCGCGATTCAGGTGACCCAGCGTTGCTTAGTGCCGATCAGCATCGCGTCCTTCCAGGATCGGGTGTGGTGTGACGTCATTCCCATGGACGTTGCACATGTGCTGCTTGGACGCCCCTGGTTGTTTGATCGTGACGTCACGTGTTTCGGCCGCTCGAACACGTGTGTCTTCTATGACAAGGGGCGGAAGATTACTTTGACACCCACCCAGCCCAGGGAGAGATCGAAAGGGGTGGTTGAGCCTTCTGTGAGCACGGGTGCTTCGAGACCTTTACACATCCTGAGGCGTGGCGAGTTTCTCCGCGACAGCGTTGAGGTTGATATTATGTATGTTGTCGCTGCCACTCGGGTATCCGAGGTTCCCTCTGTTGACCACCCGCTAGCGGTGCGTCCCCTTCTGGATGAGTTCGCAGACATTATGCCTGACGAGCTCCCTGACGAGCTGCCCCCGCAGCGAGATATCCAGCACGCCATAGATCTGATTCCTGGAGCTTCCCTACCGAACCTTCCCCACTATCGTATGCATCCAGATGAGCACGCCGAGCTCAAACGACAAGTCGAGGAGCTTCTACGGAAGCAATTTATTCGTGAGAGTATGAGTCCGTGTGCTGTTCCCGCCCTTCTTACCCCTAAGAAGGACGGCAGTTGGCGTATGTGCGTCGATAGCCGCGCCATAAACAAGATCACGGTCAAGTACCGCTTTCCCATTCCTCGATTAGATGATCTATTGGACACCATGTTTGGTGCTCAGATCTTTACCAAGATTGATCTGCGTAGTGGGTACCACCAGATCAGAGTGCGTGAAGGAGATGAATGGAAGACCGCCTTCAAGACTAAGGATGGTCTCTATGAGTGGCTAGTCATGCCATTCGGGCTTTCGAACGCCCCTAGTACTTTTATGAGAGTTATGACGCAGGTGCTGCGACCTTACATGGGCAAGTTTCTGGTTGTATATTTTGATGACATATTGGTCTACAGCCAGACACAGGCCGCCCACCTCGATCATTTGCGGCTTCTCTTCAGCACCCTCCGCAGGGAGAAGTTGTATGTGAATCTGAAGAAGTGCGCATTTCTTTCTGAGTCTGTCCACTTCCTTGGGTTCATTATCTCTTCGACTGGCGTATCTGTTGACCCCGAAAAGGTCCAATGTATTCGAGACTGGCCTGTGCCTACGACTATCCACGAGGCTCGCAGCTTTCACGGGCTTGCCACCTTCTACAGGAGGTTTGTCCCGGGGTTCAGTACGATCATGGCCCCCTTCACGAGCTGTCTCAAGAAGGGAGAATTTCAGTGGACCCCCGCGGCCACTAGGGCCTTCGAGGAGATAAAAGCGAAGCTGACGACGACCCCAGTCCTGAGGCTTCCTGACTTTAGCCGTGCCTTTGAGGTCGCTTGCGACGCATCTGGAGTTGGTATCGGTGGTGTATTGAGCCAAGAGGGACACCCGGTCTCCTACTTTAGTGAGAAGTTAAACGAGGCGAAACAGAAGTACTCGAACTACGATCGAGAGTTTTATGCGGTTGTCCAGTCCTTACGCTACTGGAGGCACTACCTCCTCCCCCGGGAGTTCGTGCTTTACTCCGACCACCAGGCATTACGCTACTTGGATTCTCAGCGCAAGCTGGGGCATCGCCATGCCAAGTGGGTTGAGTATCTGCAGGACTTCCACTACGTTCTCAAACACCGAGCTGGTGTTGAGAACAAGCCTGCGGACGCCCTGAGTCGTCGTGTCTCTTTGCTTCAGACTATGACCGCCCGTGTCGACGGACTTGAGCGCGTGATCTTAGAGTATCCGACGTGCCCTGATTTTGGTGAGATTTATACCGCCCTATCCCGAGATTCCCCAGACCCCGTTGAGGGATATCAGATCTTCGAGGGATACCTATACCATGGATCCCGCCTATGCATTCCCCGAACATCGTATCGTGACTTCCTGATTTGGGAGTTGCATGCGGGCGGAGCCGCCGGACATTTTGGGCGCGACAAATCTATAGCCATCGTGGAGGACCGTCTCTACTGGCCCACGCTTAGGAAGGATGTGACTAGAGTCGTTCGCCATTGCCGTATCTGCCAGACGGCCAAGGGCACGAAGCAGAACGCAGGCCTATATACGCCACTACCGGTCCCACGTCGACCTTGGGAGGACCTTAGCATGGATTTCGTTCTTGGACTTCCCCGCACTCTTAGGAAGCACGATTCCATCTTCGTGGTGGTTGATCGCTTTTCAAAGATGGCCCATTTTATCGCATGCCGCAAAACGGCGGATGCAACCCATGTTGCATCCATTTTTATGAGGGACGTTTTCCGCTTACACGGCCTTCCCAAGTCCATCGTATCAGACCGCGACGTGAGGTTTATGAGCTACTTTTGGAAGACCCTGTGGCTCAAGACCGGGACCACCCTTAAGTTCTCGACTGCCTATCACCCACAGACGGATGGCCAAACAGAGGTAGTAAATAGGAGTTTAGGGAACTTGTTGAGGTGTCTGGTAGGAGAGCGAGTGAGCAGTTGGGACTTAGACCTCCCGGTCGCCGAGTTTGCATATAATAGCTCTGTCAATAGGACTACTGGGTTGAGTCCATTTCATATAGTGTCAGGCTACGACCCCAGGAAACCCATTGACCTTATTCCGAGCCCATTAGAGTCCCGTCCTAGTGAGTCTGCCGAATCATTTGCACAGCACCTGCATGAGTTGCATGAGTCGGTTCGCCGACGTATTAATATGAGCAATGAGAATTATAAAACCCACGCAGATCAACGAAGACGAGAGCGTATTTTTAATATTGGCGAACGGGTGATGGTACGAGTCCGCCCGGAGAGGCTCCCTTCGGGGTCTGCCAAGAAGCTAAGCGCCAGGCGAATGGGTCCTTTCTCAGTTATTAGTCGGATCGGGACAAACGCCTACAGACTAGATATCCCGGCGAGTATGGGGATCCATCCAGTTTTTAATATCGAGGATCTAACACCCTATTATGAGCCTCATGACTACGGGGACCCGGGCAATGGAGGTGATCCACCTTCTTCCCCCTTGCCTGCCGTCTCCACCGCCCCACCCACACCAGTTTGCCACCACAGCCCGCCCACTACTGATATCCTTTCCCCTGGGAGTTCGTCGCCTATGGTACCACCGCCGGCATCACCACTCGCACCGGATCCCACCATGAGAGATGAGAGCATTACTGAGATCAGATCCCACCAGATTGTTCCCACCACGGGCGGGCCGCGCCTCCGCTACTTGGTTCATTGGCGGGGCCGTACAGACGCTGACGACGCTTGGGTACTACCGGCAGAGCTTGATCGACTTGCCCCCGGACTTCGACTCCAGTACGATCGTCTCCATTCCTCGGAGATGAATGCTTTTCAGTCGGGGGGAGTTGATGGGAATCCATCGGATCGTGCGCATGATGGAGCGGGACCCACGTTCATTTATTCCCGCCGGAAGGCGTGATCGGATCGCCGATCCGACGCCGCGGTTGCGTCCGGCACGTCGCCGCGAATCTAAATTATATATTTATGTATTTTTTTTGGACATGTGTTTGGTTTATTTAAGGGCGCACCCACCGGCCAATCATAGCCGTTCGATGGGATGCCCTAATGCTTGTTTCTTATAAATAGGATTAGGAGGCTGATTTTAGGTTTCTTATTGCTGAAGTTGGAGAGTTCATCTTCCCTACTTCCGGTGGTCTCCCCGCGGTGCCGACGCCGTGGACCCTTGGTGCCGACGCCTTGGGGTAAGTCTTCCTCCTCCTCTCCCTCTCCTCCTCCACCCCACTACCGCCCTTCAGCCCCCCTGTTTTTCCCGCCCAGTTTCAGCCGGCCGAAACCCCCTCCTCCCCTTCACTGGCCACCCGCCAGCCCTGCCCCTTCCCCGCCTGAAACCGGCCAGCCACCGGCGGTTTTCCGCCCAGATCTGGGCGGTCGACTAACCCTGCCTCCGCCTCACTCCGTTCGGCCACCAGCCCCCCTTTTCCGCCTCCTACCAGCCCGCTAAGCCCCGTCCCCTACTCTACTCCGTGGATCCACCGCCCGTTAACCCCTCTACACCCCCAATCCCTCCGATCCGCGTCTACCGACCCCCCGATCCGCCCACCCTAGCCCGGATCCGCGCATATTCATCCGGATCTACCCGTTTTCCTTCCCGATTCCGTCATCCACCACCAAAACAGCCCCCAACCGATATTTCCACCTCCGGATCCACCACTCGGCACCCGATCTACGCCACCTGAACCTACCACTTCCATTGCCCGAAATCAGCCCCTAGTCTCGAGTTATTTTGTGATTGGTTGTACTGTTTTCTTAATATTAATATTGGATAACCTCATGTTTGTTTGGAACCTGTTTGGGGCATTTTGGTACCGATTGATTACTAATCTGCAGGTGGATCTCCTCGCCGCGCGCTTCGCTTTTGGCCCTCCGAGCGGAGGAAGGCCAACTAAGAAATTCGCCCAATATTAAATTTAATTCTTGTTGCAGTTATTTGCTTGTGGCGTTATTAATCTCTTCATTGCTCTAATAATTTGTCGCGTGAACCGATTGTTGTGTTGCATATAGAGTCTAGGTGGTGCACTCCATAGCCTACCCTACATCAGCCTATACCCCCCAACAAAACGAAGTCGCTGAGCGGAAGAATCAACATCTTCTCGATGTGGCCCGCTCCATCATGCTCCAAATGCACATTCCCAAAACTTATTGGAACTTTGCTCTTTCAACGGCTTGTTATCTGATTAACCGTCTTCCTTCCCCCATCCTCCACAATGTCACTCCATTCAGCCTCATGTTCCCGTCTACTCCGGCATTCTCTCTCACACCCCGTATCTTTGGGTGCACTTGCTACGTTCACACCCTTGGTCCATCCTTGGACAAATTGGATCCCCGGACAGCCAAACACATCTTTGTTGGCTACTCACAGACACAGAAAGGCTATGTATGCTACTCACCGGCTACCCAAAAGATGACAGCTTCTGCTGATATTACCTTTCGGGAGGATCTTCCTTTCTTCTCTGCTTCAGATCCTACACCTCCACCACCAACTGCCTTACGTTCTGTTATTCTCGTTACCACTCCACCACCAAGACCTCCAGCCCAGGCCCCCCTGTTGCCAAGCCTCCTGTTATTCGTGTCTACACTCGTCGTCATCCTGCCTCCAGTGCCCCATTGCAATCTGCCTCGCACTCTGATGCTCCGAGTTCCGCTGATCCGGCACCGGAATCTACAGCTCATCCCATGACGAATTATGTATCCTTACATCGCCTATCTCCACACTTCAGACATTTGCCACTTCATTATCCTCAATTCTATACCTAACTCTGTGCAGGAGGCTCTCCAACATCCTGGCTGGCGGGTGGGCATGGAAGATGAAATGACGGCTCTCTGGGCTAACCAGATCTGGACCTTGGTACCAGTACCTACCGGTCAGACACATGTTGGGTGTAAATGGGTCTTTGTGATCAAGCATGCCCCTGATGGGACGATTGACCGTCTGAAGGCCCGCCTAGTGGCTCGTGGCTTCACCCAACAGCAAGGCCTCGATTATGAGGAAACATTCTCTCATGTGGCCAAGCTGAACACCGTTTGTGTTCTTCTCTCGGTGGTTGTGCATCGCCAATGGCCATTACACCAACTAGACATCAAAAATGCTTTTCTCAATGGCGACCTCCAGGAAACGGTTTTCATGCAGCAACCGTCCCGGTTTGAGACCATGGGGGAGTCCCGAGTTTGTCATCTTAAGAAGTCCATCTATGGTCTCAAATAATCCCCTCGGGCATGGTTTGACAAGTTCAGTAAGGCCGTCCGACAAGTCGGCTTTACTCGGAGTTCAGCTGACTTCTCACTGTTCACACGTCATCAAGCAACGAGAACTGTTCTTCTGTTGGTTTGTGTTGATGATATCTCAATCACTGGAGACGATTCAAAGGGCGTCCAAGTAGTCAAACAGCTCCTCAGCTCCGGCTTTTTGACCAAGGATCTGGGACATCTTCGTTAATTCCTTGGTCTTGAGGTCGCAAGACGACCAGATGGACTTGTCATCTCCCAAAGGAAGTACTGTCTGGATCTCCTTCAAGATGTTGGTTACTCGGGATGCAAGCCTACTACTACTCCAATGGATGCAAATCATAAGTTGTGTGCACATTCTTCTGATAAAGACTTTCCTCTTCAAAATCTGGAATACTATCGACGACTGGTTGGAAAATTGATCTATCTAACGGTCACAAGATATTTCCTTCACTGTTGGGGTGGTCAGCATGTTTATGCATGCTCCAGGAACATCTCACCTTCAAGTTGTTGAACGCATCCTTAGATACCTTAAAACAGCCCCGGGTCAAGAATTGGTGTACAAAACCTCATCCTCTACTCCAACATTGGTTGCGTACTCTGATGCAGACTATGCCGGTTCCTTGAATGATCGCCGGTCAACCAGTGGTTTTTGTTCTTATTTTGGAGGTCATCTCATTACCTAGCGAAGTAAGAAACAAGCAGTGGTTTCTCGATCATCAGCTGAAGCAGAATACCGATCGATGACATTTGTTGTCTCTAAGCTTACCTGGCCGATCTAGGTGTAAAATTTCCCTCACCTGCCATCCTGTTATGCGACAGCCAAACGGCTATACATATTGTGAAGAACCCAGTCTTTCATGAAAGAACGAAACATATTGAAGTAGACTGTCACTTTATCCGGGAGAAAGTCCAAATGAAGAAGATAGAATTGAAGCATGTTTCTGGTACTGAAGTGGTTGATATCCTCACAAAGGCTCTACCTAGCACCCTATTCTACCAGTGTCTGTCCAAGCTTGGTGCATACGACTTGTACGTTCCAGCTTGCGGGAGAGTGTTGGAAAAGCCCATGTAAATAGGCTCATTTATTTGTATTTCTTCTTTTCTCCTCTTTAGTCCCACATCTTGTATATGACTCTCTTCTTTCTTTCTCCCTCCTATAAATGTGTATTCATACATTGTATTTCATTATTGAGATAGTATATACAAGGTTGAGTTTTTCTCTACAGGGACTATATGGGTTCTGTTGTTGTTGTTGTGTAAGTTCTTTGGTGCTAATTTTGGATAAAGTTTCTTCATCACAATTCACAAAGCACAACAATTAAAATCTAGTTAAAAGCAATTAACATTCATGAGCAAACTAACAAATTAAACTATATTATGCGCATCATTAATTAAATTGAAACAGCTAAAAAGGGACCATTTAGCCTTAAGAGTTGCACAATCAAAAAATGGCAACAAATGCAGGAAACAGCTGAAACCAAATAGGGCATACGCCTCTCATATTTATGCAGGAAACAACTGAAAAAAGTGAGCACCTAGAAGTAACTTTATATTCCATTAAAATTTCCAAGCACTTAAAGACATTAAGTTTCAGGTATTGAACACTGACATAAAGATATAGTTGCTATATCTGCTCCATTTATATTATTATATTTTTCAGCACAAGAGGATAGGAACCAAATAGTCTGTATGTTGTAACATGTATCTACCCCTAAAGAATAGGTCGGAAAAAAATTCTTAAACCATCTGATTCCAGTTTCAAAGAGTAACAAGGGAAATAAGATGCAGAATACACATCTGGATACCACAAGAAAGGGTAGTAAGATGCAGACCTGCTAGCCTACTCCTGCGACCAACTCGCGCTCATTGTTTCAACTTTCTTTCCAATTCGCTCGATTGCTCGCCGATCACTGCAATGTCGTTACAGTTGGCGTCTTCGTCTTGCACTTGCTTGCAGTAAGCGTCTCACAGACTCACACAGTCGTCCTTGCTCACACACTCGCGGTCGGCGTCTCGGAAAAATGAGGGGAAATGACCTAGCTAGGGGGGCGACCGCACGGTCCGACGACACCTAGCCTAAATTCCTCGAAAACACACTCGGGCATGTGCTCGGGTGTGTCCAGGCATGGGTCCGCCCCTGCCTAAAGCGCAAGGCGCGCCTCACCCGAAGCGCAAGGCGTGCCTTGAGGTATTCACGGGATAAACGGCTAATTAATGTTTTAGATTTTTTCTATACATCTCTTAAAACAACTAAAAGCCTGCTCATTTTTTTCTACACATTTTGTGAGCCCCCTGCCGTCTCTCCCGTTGTTGAAGGTCCTCGCCACCAATCATGAAACCTCTCCTAATCAAGAAGCACTCGCCCGCGTGAAGCTCCTTTTTTTGCGTGAAGATCCTCTTCCCGGCGCCGGGTGCTAAACAACACACTGCCGGGGACTTTAGGAATACTAAACCTTGTCTCAAATGCCTCCAACATATACAAATGAAAACCCAAGAGTTTATGGAAAGGAAAACTACTATTGGCAATACAGAGAAGGGCACATTCCCCGACTTTGTAGATGTGGATACATTTAGATGCAATGAGGAAATATGACATTGGGGAGAAGATTCATAGAAGAGAAGGTGTATCCAAGAAGCATCATGCCAAAGGACCGAGATATATATTTTTGCACCTATCATTGAAAAGATTGTGCAAAAAAAGCACAACAAAAAATAATGAAACAAACTTCTATTAATGAAGCTTGTAAGAAGGAACTTAGAGGGCGCGCTTGCAAAAATATAACTCAATGGATATGTGACCCAACCATTCCATTTAATATTACAACTTATCCTTGCTTTGCGGTGATGGCGTCCATTAAATAATTTCGGGTTGGATTGAAGCCACCTAGTTATCATGATGTTTGTGTGCCTGTGTTGAATAATGAAGTAGGTGAAGTCAAAGACACGATGAAGGCTTATGAGGATGAGTGGAAGGTATATGGTTGTTCTATCACGATTGACAGATGTACAAATAATAAATAAAGTTTTTTGATAATTTTTTTGGTAAATTCACCCAAAGAAATATTTTTCCTCGAATTTATCAATGCATCCGATTACTCGAAGACCGGAGAGAGGATGTTTGAGCTGCTTAATAAGGTGGTAGAGCGGGTTGGAGAGGCAAATGTTGTTCAGATTGTTACTGACAGCGCAAACAATAATGTACTAGTAGATAAACAATTCATTAATTATTATTTTTATTTTAGTCATATATGCAATGTTGTAAATATCGGATATCGGCGACATATCAGATTGAGTTTTTAAATATCGGATGTCGGAGACATGTCGGGGATATTTTAAAACATCGAATTTCCATGTCTTATAAATATTTTTTTATTTTTATGTATACTAATTATAATTATATGTTATAAAAATAGAAAAATAATATGACAAATAAATAAAAATGAGCCATTTATATTACAAAATAAAATTGAACGGTATTTAAGCTAAAATATTATTAACAAATACAAAATAATACATTGTAAAATATATTTAGTAGTATACAATAATTTTAGTTTGATAACAATTAGTTTATTGCAAATAAAGAATATTTAAAAGTTAAAAATATTTGATTGATTATAAGTCTTCTCAAACTTATAAATTTATATTAATAACTTGCAAACAATCAACTAATAAATTTATTAAATATTTTCATATTTTTTGTAATATGAAATTAAAAATTGTGAAACAATTATACAAAACTTATTGTAATTTGTAAGAATAAAACGTTAAAAGAATCGGACATGTCAGACTATATTTTACAAAAGGACATAATCTATTTTTTAGAAAAACATATTGTTTCGCCCTTAAAAATGACATGTCGGAGGTCATTTAAAAATAACATGTCGTGAGACATGTCGGACATGGCGGAGGGCATTTAAAACAATGCATATATGTTGAATTTTTTCTTTATATTTCTTTGTTTATAAGACACCTAACAAGAAAATTATTTGAAGCAAAACAACTTCATTTATATTGGGAGTCATGTGATGCTCATTGCATTGATATAATGTTGGAGGATATTGAGAAGATGTCTAATAATAGTCGAACGTTAAAGAGGGCAATAACTATAAATGATTATATCTATGTTCTCCAGGCATGTGGAGCTTGTTAGACCTGCTATGTTTAGGTTTTCAACTTCTTTCCTTACGCTTCAATGTATTCACAAGCATATGAACAATTTGAGAAAGATGTTCACTTCACTTAGAGTGGACATCAAGCAAGTGGACAAAGAAAACAGGTGGTAAGCAAGTACATGACAGTATGACACATTATATTAATGGTTTCTTTTTGGAGCATTTGTTGTCTATATTTTGAAGATTTTCAGACCTTTAGTATGTGTACTGAGATTTATTGATGGTGAGAAAAAACCAGTCTGAGTTATATCTATGAAGCTATGGATATAGCTAAAGAGGGGATCATTGTCTTTTAATGAGAAAGAGGACAAGTACAAGGAATCAAGGATGTCCTGGAAATTGTAGACCGAAGATTAGAAAGCCAACTTCATTGGCCTCTTCATGCAGCGGATCGGTATTTAAATCCTGAATTCTTCTATTCAAATCTCGTATTTCAGAACATGAAGTTATGAGGGGTTTATACAAGACAATGCAAAGACTGATTTGAAGTCATGACGAGCAAGATAAGATCATTGACCAGCCGGCTTTATATAGAAATGTTGAAGGGTGATTTGGAATGAAATTTGCAATTTGGCACAAAAAAACAATGTCCTCGGGTAAATTAGACATTATTCAAGCAAACTTTTTTTGTATTAAGAATGAATGATTAATTTATAAATATTGCTTACTTTGGCAGCTGAATGATGACAATATTATAGAGCTTCAATTTTAAATATAAGAAGATTTTCTATAAAGGTGCTTAGTCTTACTTGCAGTGCATCTTGTGAGCGCAAATAGAGTTTTTTTGAACACGCAAGTATTTTTATTTTTATTTTGGGAGACGAATAAGGTGATGAAAGTGTTGATTAATTTATATAGTTAATTGGTTATATTATAGATTCATAGCAAAAAAAGAAACAGACTAGTTCAACAACGCTTAAATGATGTAGTATTTGTGAAGTACAATTGAGTATTGCGACGCTCATATGATACACATGATCGTATTGATTCGATTTCATTGTCAAATATTGACAATATCAATTATTGGTTGATGGGCAGAATGGAAGAAGATAATGAAGCTGAGCAAGAGTAGAACTTTGTTTTTGATGACGAGTACTTGACTTGGGATGCAGTTGCTAGGGCCGCTAGAGTTGAAGATGATATTTATCACACACAATTATCAACAAGAATGTATGTGATTCCTACAAGCACAAAGATAGTTGAAAAGGGGAGTTTATATTAGACGAGGGTTTCTTCTCTAATAATTCTTAGAGATGATGATGAAGAGAATGATGAAGCTAAGTACATTGAAAAGGAAGATTATAATGACTTCGGAGAAGATGGAGTCAAAAAAAAATTTCTTAGGATAAGTAATCGATGTAGAACTGGTGAGTAATAAATTATTAGCATTTTAATTTTTTTTACCTATAATAAATTTTTTTTCTTTATTGTATCACATTATTCATTGTTGACTTTAATTTTAGTGTGCTAATATGGTGATAAACAAGGTTTTGAGAACCGGCCCGAAGAGCGAACCGGTGAGATTAAAGGTTCAAGGTCAGACCGGTTGGACCGGTCGGACCGGTCGGATCGGGGTTGAACCGCGATATTAGATAATATAACAAATACTAAAATTATCTATTATAATTTAACTTAGTCTATATTTTTTTAATAAAAATGATAGGAATAAGCACATTCAAAATTATATAAAATATTTTTAGAAATAATAATATATTTTGCTATCATCTAAAATCTCAATATTAGTATTTTATCACATATATAATAAGTTATCAAATCTATTATGAAAATTAAATTTTAAACTTTTAATTAAATGTACGCACACATATTGACTATATAAAGAAAACTTTAACTAAATATGGTGTATGTTAGTTAAAAATAAAAACTATTTATAATAATTATAAATAGTTTTCGTATTTTCGTTATATATATAAGTTAAGAGACTAAATTGATTACATTAATAATTATGAATAATAATAATATTATATGTTAATTAACATAAATGTTATTTGTATATATATATATATAATATAATTCAATTTTAACCATTAAAATGCGTTGGCGCAGTGGCTAGGCTTTTGTGTTCTGTTGGAGGTCACTGGTTCGAATCCCATCATTGCCATCTTTTATAAATCTAATTCTTATTTAGTCCCACATTGCAGGATTGAATTTAGGCGACCTCCGCATTCCTATAAAAGACAGAGTGGCATTGTACCATGCAAATAAAAAAAACTCTATTAATTTTAGAGTTTTAAAATAAAAAAATTATCTTAATCCCCTGGCCCAAGATCCGCCCGGTTGATTGAAACCCGTTCTAGTTTGCGGTTTTACGGGTGAATCGGCCGGTTTGCCCGTTCTTGACCGGTTATGGGTGGGAGCGGTTTCAGACCTCTAACCGGACCGCATAGTACACCGGTTGATGGTTTGACCGGTTGAACCAGCCGGTCCAGTTCGATTTTCAAAACGTTGGTGGTAGATTTATTTCTATTTTTTTTGCATTTTTTAATAATCTAGATTTATTTTTTTTATTTTCTTTCTAGCGCCTCACATTTGTCAGGCGTGCGTCTGCCCCTAGGCTTCGGGACCCTTTTGCACTATGTTTTGTAGAATGTACATGGTAAAAATCTTTTTTTTTTAAACTTTTTCTCCGATGAATTGACGATCTATTTACATATTTCTAGCCCTTTCATAGAACATTGGATTTTCAACTATGTGAATTGCATCCTTATTGTCACATTAAAGAGTAATTTATGTCGTATTCATAATTCCAAATTCCGTAAGAAGAGAATTGTGTCATGCCATCTCAGAGATATTGTGTCATGGTTATGTATTCCGCTTCGATGGAGGAGGGAGGAATAACCTTTTGTTTCTTACTGCACTAGGTAACCATATTTTCTCCCTAAAATATCATATAGCTATTTTTCGATCTTCAATCATCAATTGAGTCAACAAAGTCGGCATCTGCCAAGGTTGCAAGCAACATTATAGAAGATGGTTTGTAGAGAAGTCATTGTCCAAGAGTTACTTTCAGATAACATAAAATCATGTTTACAATATTTGTGTGAGAGATCAAGGATTTTGCATATACTGTCTCACAATACTCACTGCAAAAGCTATATATTATCAAGCAATTGTGAGGTGTACTAGTTCTTGACTAATTGTCTGTACTTGCTTGGATCTGGTAAAGGAGGTTTAGAGTGTGATGCCTGTCAAGATAATTTGACGTTGGGATCCATAGGCGTTTCTGCAAGTTTACATCTGAGATATTCTATTTCGAATAGAAAATTAAGGGTATACTTCCTTTGAGATAGTTGCAATTGCTTACTATTTCTTAGTACCTCAATGCCTAAGAAATAGCAAAGATGTTCAAGGTCTTTTGTACGAGATTGAAGTCAGATGTCTTTTGTGACATCAGTTGTTTCGTTCCATGTAATGATAATGTTTTGTACATAAATATGTAGAATGCAAATACACAATATTTAGATCTGCCTTCGAAGGCCCCATTGGTGATGTGGGTAGTGAGGACAGCTGTACTGGAGGACCTGCAGTCAAGGGATTAGTAAAGCTTGAGGTTGTTTAGTAGGGGTGGAGACACTTCCAACAATGAACGTAATATCAATAGGAAGGAGTAGAGATATGTGGAGAGGATCAGAAGCAAGAGGTGGAGCTGTGTCAGAATGTGTAGTGGAAAAGGTAGAGGTATTGTTGGAGTAATTGAGGGAAGTGTGGACAAAAAATAAGCCTTGTTTTCAAGGAAGATCACATCAAAGGATACAACTGCACGAGAGGTGATGGGAATGTGGGATCATAATATACTTAGCTTTTTTGAATATAAATAATCCAGAATTATCCTTTGTTGGGACTGCGAATCAAGTCTATCACGTGTGTGCTAGGTTGTTAGGGTAGCAGAGGGACACAAGCACTTTAGGAGGGAGAGGGGAAGTATCAACATTGGGGCATAAGATTGGTAACAAAGTTTGGTTGTGGAGAATACATGAAGGAATGTGATTGATGTAAAACATTCATTTAAAATAGCAAAAATTCAAAAGTATTTAGGAATATTCATATGGAAGTTTAAGGTGTGAGCAACATCCAACTTGTATCTATTTTTACACCCGACAACCCCGTTTTGTTGAGATGTATATGGATATGGTAAAGAACACCATGAGAGTGAATGAACTCTTAGGTTGAAATGTAAGGCCCTAAGATTTCTACATATTTGTTGACTAGGCAACATGTTTTGAACACAACATTTTAAGCACTAAGATAAAGTCAGTGCGAGAGCATAATAAATACAACTAAGGTATACGACGCCACGACGGTGATCATCAATAAATGTAAATTAATTATATTTGTTCACAAAATTTTAAGAGACCCCCAAATATTATTATGAACTACATCAAATGTGTTCACAAGAGAAATGGCGATCGATGATGTTTTTTCTAAGATAAATGACAATTGAAATCAGAAAGGGAAAGATTCGGTAACATCAGATGTAAATAGGATAAAAGTGGATGATCAAGACGTTGATGTCACTAGTTGGTGAAGATGCTTATAGATGTAGGTTGCACCTGGTCCATATAGTATAGTCTGTTTTGCTCATGTCCCCCACAAATCAGTTGCTTCGTTGGCAGATCCTGCATCACAAAATGAGAAGAGAAAAATGTGATGGAGCAACTGAGATCACAAATCATTTGACATATTGATATAAGATTATGATTAATATTAGAGACAACTAAATTGTTATGCAACTGTAATCAAGTGGAAAGAGAGATTTGTGGACCCTGAAATAGGGATTCTGGAGCCATCAAAAACAACAATAAACTTGTGATGTGGTGGCGAAGGTCAGTAGGACCATTTTTAACATATGATTTGATGTGCTCGAGTAAGTGATCCAAGAATCAAATTGAGATAAAAGGGATATACTTGAGGGAAGGGAAATATTTTTTGGCGCTACCTATGAGAGGAGACATAATTGAGTGTATTCAACATCAGATATGTTGTCTTATCCATCCATGCAATATCGAGAGGATCAGTCTGTTTAGTTGATAGCGTAGAGATTTGAAGAGATGTACAAACATTTTCAAAATAGTCACACTTCTCCCAATATTTATCTTCACGATGATTGGTGCCACTACACCAACCATAATATAACCACGTCCAAATCGGCCCATACCATGGCCCAAAGGTACTGTGATGTTCCTCGACTCTTAGTTGATCATCAACCACTATAAGTATTGTCGAAGGTAGAAAAATCAAACATCCCCGACCTTGTGCAGCAAGAGCATAAGACATGAGTTCAGTCGTGATAGACGGCGAGATAAAATGATTGTGGATAAAGTGGACGTCAATGGGGATGAATTATAATGTGAGAGGATGAGGGATCGAGCAACATCATATGAATTTGAAAGGTGTGTAAGAAATAAAATATCAACAAGAGCTTCTCTCTGGAGTCGAGTAACTACATGATCTATGGAGATAGGCTGGAAAATATTCCAATGCTCAAGTAAACCGCTAAAGAGAGCGCCAAAGTCATGTATGTTTTTTGTAGGAAATGTTGATGTCAATTGCGGAAATATCTCACAGAGGTAAATTATTTTCAGAAGAGTACAACGATCGTAGATGAGACCACATTTCCTTTGCAATTTGTAGGGACATGAACGATGTATAGTGTGATGCTCCACCGACGATCACAATTTAAATCAATATCCAAGTAAGATTTTCGAAGTTATAAAATCAAAATCACAGTAAATAGAGCATAATGAAATATACAAGTTAAAGATACATCCGCAGTCCATATATATACTATACAATATACAACTGACATACACTATTCCACCTACTACCACGGACTCAAAATCGCTCGGTCATCTATTTGGTTACATATAGGACACTGTAAGTTCTGACACATATCTACATGTCTCTCCACAACTTCCTCTATTCTGACAAATATCTTAACCCATACCTTAGTCGGTTCCTTTGCTTTCTTTCGTTGGTCACTCTTCTAGCTATGACCGGGCTTTCGATGGGTCCCTAAAAATGTAAGGCAATACAGGGCTAGTCATTAATGAAATAACTAAGTGAGAGTTTTATCTCTTTAACTGCTTTACAGGTAAACACAAAAGTGAGTATCTATATGCATAAATTTAATAATGGTTGAGCTAGTGTTTAAAACAGGCAGTGCTAATAAGAAAAACTAACCGTATATAGAAAAGTATGAGAGAATAAATCAATTCTATTTCCAATTTATCACTTGTTAGTTCTCTTAGGCCATTGTTTCTTGTATTCATTTCTTCATTCTTTATCAGATCACATCTTGATTATGCATATCATATCATTATTCTAGATTCATTTTGGTTTATCATATTATTCTAGTTTCAGTTCATCAGTTCTTTATTCTGTCATTCTAGGTTCATATTCGTTTCATTTCAAGTTCATTCATTAGGAATGCTAAGGGTTGCTATCAAATTCGTATTTGTCATTTGGGCCTGACCCCCCTGGGTCAAAATTCTCCAGTTATGTCGAGACAATCGAACACGCAATAAGCCTTATGGCCCCGTCTTAGCCTTCTTTTCTAACTTAGGGTGATTTAACACACACTAGGCATGTTGGCCTCATCAATCTCATAGGTATCGCCGATGATGCGCTTACTCATGAAATATCAATCATCAATCTCGTAGGTACCGCCGAAGCGCTAACACATGAAATACATCATGCAGATTTCACAATCAATCAAGTAGTGCTAAGCGGTACTCTACTTCACCAATTTGTTCAATGATAGGAAAAGGTCCTACATATTTCCAGATCTTTCGAATTCGAGTGGCGCCCTTGAATGGTTTAATCTTATACAAACCTAATCGCCAACATTAAATTCTAAATGACGGTGTCGAGCATTATAATATTTTTGAGCAGTCTTCATTTTTTCTGGATAATCGAACTTTTTTTTTGTAACCTATCCATTTTCTCCTTAAATAAATTTCTTTCTATCTTTTGCCCGACTAAATAGTAGATTGAGAGCTTCAAAATGCACCATCTGAATAGTATACTGAGAGTTGTTGCCAACTTGTTATAGGCAAATTCAACTAACGATTTTCACGAACCTTTAGATCCAACACAATCATTCGCAATAAATCTTCTAAAATCTGGATGGTACGTTTAGTCTGACCATCAATCTTTGGATGAAATGTTGTATTGTACAGTAATTTTGTTCCCATACGCTATGTGCGCCAATTTCTAGGTGTCAGGAGTAAATTTATCATTTCGATCATAAACAATAGTTTGCGGAATTTTATGACATGCACATTTTTTGTTAGTCAATCGATGATCACCCAAATACCATCATTTTTTGGTTTCGCGACAAACCCAAAAGTGCATAGCTATGTCGTTCTATTTCCATTCTGGAATGGGCAACGATTGTAAGTAACCTCAGGGCTTCAGATCTTCTGTCTGTACTACCCGACAAGTGTGCCTTGAGGCGACATGCATACTTACATCTTTCTTCATTTGTGGCCACCAAAATTCTTGCTTCAAGTTATAGTACATTTTAGTTTGACCAGATTGAATCGAATGAGGGGTATTATGCGCTTCATATAAAATATCCTTCCTCGGGCTTTCCGTTGTCGGCATGAGGAGCACAAAGTCTACCATTCATGAGAAACACTCCATCCTTTTCCGTGAAACTAGTCCGTCTTTCTTGATTTTCTCCAATAAAGCCACAAAGAACAGATCTTGCAGCATGCTTTCTGAATTCCGTCTTTGATAGAATACTGAATTTGCATGTAAATACATTTGTGTTTATGCGCTTCATATAAAATCATTTGATAGAATACTGAATTCAAATGAGGGGTATTATTCGCTTCATATAAAATATCCTTCCTCAGGCTTTCCGTTGTCGGCATCAGGAGCACAAAGTCTACCATTCATGAGAAACACTCCATCCTTTTCCGTGAAACTAGTCTGTCTTTCTTGATTTTCTCCAATAAAGCCACACAGAACAGATCTTGCAACATGCTTTCTGAATTCTGTCTTTGATAGAATACTGAATTTGCATGTAAATACATTTGTGTTTGCTAGTCTGCTTGGGTCACCACAGAGAAAACTTCCATCTTTTCCAATTTGTGAAGTACTTTCTTATTGTAATGGCGAAGTAATGCTAACGTAGCTGTGTTTTTTCTACTCAGTGCATCAGTCACAATGTTAGCTTTTCTGAGTGATATTGTATGTCCACATCATAATCCTTTATAAACTCTAAACCATCTTTGTTGTGGGAGATTAATATCCTTCTGTGTAAAAGTGTATTTTAAACTTTTAGGATCTGTAAATATTTCAGTGTACCTACCTCATACCGGTAGTGTCGCCGTATCTTTAAGGCAAACGCCACGGCGGCCAATTCCAACTGAAGGTCTGTCCAACCGAGCAACGCAATTGATTTACTTACATCAAATTCCAATACCTGAATATTCTTTCAATTCCGCGGAAGGGGGCTGTACCAATTTTGAGCTATTTGAGCTCTCTTGGCCAAAGGCCAAAGCAATCATTTGCTTGCTGATGAATACATATATTTCATATTTGGTTCCATATCCATGGCGCTGAAGCTAGCATTAAGCATGTCCATGGTGAACCTAAACTTTTGGACTTAATGATTTTGAACAAATTGATTTTGTTTTTGGATCAAACACGCCAGACATTGCAGATAATAAAAAGAACTATTTGAAGAATGAAATATTGTTGCCACGTTATATCGGTTATTACTTATACAATTTGGGATTGTTATATTTTCAAAGAATTTCTTTCCCATGGCATTGTTTTTAAGGTGCGTTCCACAATGTCAATGTTCCTGTTTTTCACTTCTGTCCTTCATTCCTGGCCGCTCCATTCAACATTTACATTTTTTAATAAACTTTTTCTTGTGGCCATCTCATTTGAATGTGTGTTAATTGGTTCCATTAGTTCAAATGTTGTTTCCAATATCTTCATGCAATGATCCATCTTCATCTTTCACAACTAATAAACACCACTCCCTCTAACATTCCGCATATTTCGCTCTATACAGGTGCCCTCAGAGGATTGCGAAGCGGGGAAACTATGGAGCCTTTCTTATGGATAACCTTCCTCTGATAAAATCACTTGTAGAAAAGCTGGCCAACAATCTCCATGTTCCTGTTTCATGCAAGATTCGCATTTTCCCGGACCTGAAAGACACGCTAGCATACGCAAAAATGCTCGAAGAAGCCGGATGCGCCCTCTTGGCTGTCCACGGCCGCACCCGAGACGAAAAAGATGGAAAGAAATTTCGCGCGGATTGGGACGCCATCAGAGAAGTGAGACACACCGTCAAAATCCCCGTCCTAGCAAACGGAAACATCCGTCACATGGACGATGTGCGGAGTTGTCTGATGCATACAGAAGCCGAAGGCGTGCTGTCCGCCGAGTCTCTTCTCGAGAACCCGGCGCTCTTCGCTGGATTCTGCACCGCCGAATGGAAGGATGAGAGCGGGAGCAGCTATGAAAGATGCAGATTCGACCAGGCGGATCTGGCGGACGAATACTTGAAGATGTGCGAGCAATACCCCGTGCCGTGGCGCATGGTTCGGTCGCACGTGCACAAGATGCTGGGGGAGTGGTTCAGTATACAGCCGCAGGTGAGGGAGGAGCTCAACTTGCAGTCGAAGCTCACCTTTGAGTGGCTCCACGAGATGGTTGATAAGCTCAGAAATTTGAATGGGAGGATTCCCCTTTATGCGAAGGCCGTAGATGATAACAAGAATGGGAAAAATGGATTATGATTCTTGGTTTTATGAAGTTTAGGGCAGTTCCAAGGAAAACATACAGGTGACTATTTTCAGATTGAATCTGAGCCTTCTAAAGAGGATTAGATGGCTGGATAGACCATTGTTTGTTTAGGGTATTATTTGATTAATTGTAGCATGACATTTATCTCAGACTTCTCACAAGAATGATGTATATCTCCAAGACTTCAATCAATGTAATTGTGATAATTTGATATTTGAAGCTAAAAAAATGAATTGAATAATTAAATTGTATGTGCTCTATAATTTTAATTTTTGTAGCCATAATTAAAAATGTGTACCTTAAAACTTAGCTCAAAGTAGTCAACCACTTTTGCAGGCGATGCAGGATCAATCCAACAATCTTCCACTTGCTCTGGAAACCTACAACCTGTTTTCTTGTTGACTAGCAGTGAATTGAGCCATGAGCTTACTGATAGAAAAACATGGGAAAAAACTTTAAAATAGAAAAGAACATGAAAAAACAGAAAATTTATCTCATGAAATAACCTTATGCATATGTTTTGAAAGTTTTGGTAGCTATTTCCGAGGCATTTACCAGGGCAGCGCTTCAAAATTTGCTAAATTACAGCTTGCGCCCCTCTAAATTGCAAAAATATCTCATGCTAGTTTACATTTGATAACTTCTATGCACAAAGTCTCCCACTGAGAATTTATTTTAAGGGAGTATATTTGTGCATGGATGATTGGATGCTATGAAATATAAACTTATTAGGAGGTTTTTGTAATATCAAAAGAGGGTGTGCAACCTGTAATTATGCTAACTTCCAGAGTTTTGCAAATGCAGATTGCACCCATCAAAATTTCAAAATCACATTTATCTCCACCTCTAAGCTTTCCCAATTTACAAAAAATATCCTTTCTGTTGTAATTATTTTATGATATTTTGATTTTATCCTTTTATAATGATTCTAGATTCATTACAAAGAATAAAATATAAAATATAACACACCTTTTTCAATATATAATTATTACAAAAGGAAAAAATTGGAATATTTTAAATATAATTTAGTATATTTGATCACTCTCCAACAACATTTTTAAAGAAAAAGTGTCATAGTTTTCAATGTAAAGTTGTTACAACAAGTAAAAGTGAACATAAAACAATTGACCAATTTTATCATTTTTCATCTATATTTTAAACAAAAAAGACATTTTTTGTAAACTAGGGAAACTTAGAGGGGAGGTAAATGTAATTTCAAATGATAGAGGGGTGCACTCTGTAATTATGAAAACTCCTAGGGAGGTCCTGATAAATAGCCATATATATTCTTTATTTTATATAAATTCTAAAAGGGGGAAAAAATCTAGTGCATAAGACTTTAAAATGCTAACTATCATATTCATGCTTGTGTAGCGCATGGGAATCAAATTAATGTCTTTCATGCATTTCTTTCCTCCTAAACTTTTGAAGTCTGACCAAAAATTGCGGTATCAATTCATGACAACATGAAGCAGCAATTGCAGCATTCAGTATATATATATATATGATACAAAAAAAAAACCATAGCTCATTTGAGCTCCAAAAAAAACTGGAAAGCCAATGAAAAATATGAGCCCCAGTCATCAAACTTGGGACAGTAAACAGATGAGGAGATAAAGGTTACATAAACTGCTGCTCCTACTGCAACTTTTAATAATACACATGACAAAATTTGCAGAATTTTACGCATCCACAGCTTCCAAAATCATCAAAATACAGAAAGATATAAAGAAAGGAGGAAAAAAAACTCGCCATCACTATACAAACACCGCCTCGCCTTTTGTCAAGAATAAATATAGTTACAGGATACTCCTTTGCAGTACCCGCACCGCCTTTTGTCATGAATGAATAAAGTTACAGGACGTTCCTTTTTTGCAGTGCCCACTCCGATGGAAGAGGCAAATTCCCGTGTGCTCTTGATGTGGTCGGGGTGGCCGCTCCGCGCCACCGGAACCCATCCAATTCCTTGACTGCCTCCCAGAGCTGTAGCCTGATCCAGCTCCACGAAAACCGCCATCCCTCGGGCCAAAATTCCCATCTCTAGACCTTTGCGCGCCCGAGCTGCTTTGAGTGTCCTTCAATGAATCCCGAGGCGCCGCGTTGTTTTCATGAGGGATTTGATTCAAATTTGCTACGATGGGTACGGGCCAAGACGGAATTTGGTTTGTATTTGCCTGCACAGGGCCACTCCAAATTTGATGTGGAGCAACATTTCCTTGGGTCGGCGGCGGCGGTCTAACGAAGTTCGGCACTGGATTTCCCTGCGGTGGCAATGTGAGGCCTTGGTTCCAAGCAATATTTACATTTGGTGGAACCACCCAAGGCATGTTCATATTCCCCTGTGCCATCGTCCCCCAACCCAGGTTTGGATTCACCACGCCACTTTGTACTCCTGTTCCACACAGCAGGTTTCCAACTGCCGCTGCTATATTGCTTAAATTCTGATATTGAGTTTGAACTTGCCAACCAGGGGCGTTGACAGCTTCTGTGTTTCCAGTACCCCAACTCATATTCGCTGGTTGATAAGTCACCGTACTCGTGCTGTTGTTCAATTGTGTAGATGAGAATGGCATCGAACCATCGGATGAAATGAGCGGTGCAATTTGGTAGTTAACGGAGGTGGAAACGCCCCCAGTTGCATCAGAGAGGGTTCTGGTCGAATTCAGACCGGGTAATGGCTGTTCTCCGACGATTGTATTCGTATGCTGGTTCCAATTACACGGACCGGTGACAAGAGGAACGAGATGGCTGGGCTGTCCACTGGCTGAGTTGACTAAAGTGGAAGGAATTTGGATTAAGGTGTTGGCATATGCTGACTGTGGAGTTTCAGGGCCAGGCTTGGTGAATGTGGAGGCATCTGATCTCTGAGGAGATAGAGATTCCAAAGCATGGGGTTCTATAATAGGCTTTGTGTGTGATTCTCCGCCTCTATTAAATCTCATACGAGTGTGATCGCATTGCGATGCTTCCAGCACGGTATTAGACTCTGTACTTGAAGTGCTATGGTCAACCACCTTGTCTTCCGGCGTCGTTACACCGAGATTGCGGCATCTGTCGGACTTAATGTTATCAGCTAGGTCTTGCTTCTGAGTATTATTTCCTTCAGGCAAAAGGAAAAAAAAACGTGGATAAGTGAAAATTAAAATGCAAAATTACAGAACTGGAAGAATATCTTCTTTTAGACCGGTTTGGAATAGTATTTATTTTTGTTTATAGAAATGAGGATAAACAGAATAAAGCAATTTAAAAAAAAACTGTGTTTTTGTAGTTTTTAAAACAGATTTTCATTTCCTATATTAGGTGGGGTATGAACTTAAGACCTAAAGATAGATTACAACGAGTAGATTACTAGTATACCCCAAATTATATGGATAACAGATGTAAATATAAAATAGATCTAGTAATAAAAATATGAATTAAGAAAGAAATCACTTAGTAGATTCATTCAAAAAGTTAAATATTTCACTTGTCCAATTATATAACTAATTAAAATATAAGGGCCATTTACTGGGACGTCCCCTCTAAGTTTGCTAAATTATAGGATGCACCCCTCTTACTCTTAAAATTACAAAAACATCTCCGGTAAGTTTACATTTCATAACATTCATGCACAAAAAGAATCCCCTTAAAAATTTACTCCAAGGGGTACTTTTGTGCATGAATGTTATGAAATGTAAACATCCAGGGAGGATTTTTGTAATCTCAAAAGGGTGCAACCTATAATTATGAAAATTTTCAGGAGAATTTTTGGTAATAATTCCTAAAATAAATATAATATGAAAACAATAGAAAATTGTTCTGAACACAAACGGCATATAAGAAATGCACATGAATTGCTAGTTGTTCACCTTAACTTTTGAACTAACATGTTGATTGCGCATAACAATATAACATTTTAATATGGCTATGACGTTTTCAATTTTGTTTAATGTTTTCGATAATAATAATAATAATAGGTGGATAATAAAATAAAAAGGGACAAAAATAAAATACAAACGATCTCAAACGCATGCTTACCATTTTCAAGAGTTGGGGCAGGTTCTTCGAGAAACTTCTTTCTAGGATCAAGTTCGGATGAAATTACGGGAGGTCGATTCAACTGATGTGGCGCTTGATGATTTGATTCAGCACTCACACCATGAACCGATACCTGTTCATGCCTCAAAATTTTATGAAAATCATTACTTTCTGTGCCGTTTTTATTATCCAAGTTGGAAACTGACTCAATACGGGCAGCATTGCTGGCAGCTTTGTCATTCTGAACTGAATAAGTTTCTTGAACTTTACTTGAACTAATAATGGGTGGGGACTGAGAGCTCGAATGAAGTGAGTTCGCTGGCACCCACTCAGGTAGATCATTCTTAAAGTTTCCGGAAAGTGCATCAGTTAGTAATATGGAGTCCTCTTGCCTCTCAGATTTCTTCCATATCATTAAATTAGATGGGAAGTGTTTGCTCCATTTCCTCAACTGAACTACGGAGAAGGGACCCTGAATTTTTCCAGATGGGTCTTTGTACTGCCATAACTTCTCATTTTCACTAGCATTCGGCTGAGAAACAACTTTAGAAGACGATTCCTCCAATTTGAGCTCAGGTAGAATTGTTGATTCACTCGCAGGTTCTTTTTTCTCGGACAAAACCACGACTTTTGCCTCCATTTTTTGGGTTTCAACATTACTAATTTGCTCGACTTCTTTTTTTGGGGAAGCAATGATATTGTTTGAGATCTTTGGTACTGTGCTCCAATTAGAACTACCTTCTTTTCGAGGAGAAATTAACTCTCTTTCTTTGAAAGTGAATTGTTTTGTCCTATCAGTATTGCCTGCATTTTTATCCAAGAAGCATAAATTAAATTGGAACATATGCGGTCAAAAAATTTAGATTTTGAATAAATGATAAGATAAAAAGTTAATGAACCTTCTTTAATGTCGTCCTCATCTCCATCATCCTCGGGAGACTCATAGCTAGGATCCATTTTTGGATCAGCATGTGCTTGAGCTACATTATCAAGCCTCTTCACATGTTCCATCGGATTGTTTAGAAGATGCAATTTTTCTACACATTCTCTATGCGTAAAAGTAGTTAAGGTACCAAATCATTAAAATGGAAAAGCGAATGAAATAAAACCCATGAAAAAAAATGCAATAAGAATTACAAAAATCTAATTCGCATAAAATTATGAAGATTTAATTCCAAAGGGATGAATTATTAAAAGTAACTCCAACTCAAGCACAGCAATTTATTTTGCATTTAAATGGAAATTGTGCTTTGATAAGAGAAGAGAACGAGAACGAGAAGAGAACGAGAACTAATAAATGGAAATTGTGCTTTGATAAACTCTTCTATAAAAAAAATCACTCAAAGGGCATGTACAAATATTTGAATCAACTGACTAAAATTTCAGTTCAAAAGACAATTTCCAGTAAAATATACTGTAACGTAAAAACGAATCAACCAGGCATAGGATACTAAAAATAGAAAACATAACTCATTCCATTGGTACTTGTAGCTTCCTGTTCTTTTTAATTTTTGCACTAAATCAGTTTTCAACTTTAAGATAGAAGGTAATTAGTATTAAGAAATAAAATATAATAAGAAGCTTATAATTTTATAAGAAAAACTTTAGAATGTTTAGTATGCATAAATTGTTGGAAATAGAAAGCAATGAATACATTTTAATAGTATTTGATGACTAACAGACACGAATGTCAGGTGTAGAGGTCCCATGTTTATCCATATCAACAGTAGAAAAGTAAATTTAAAATGAGAAAATTTAGGAGTAGAAGATGCAGATGATAAGTAAAATAAAAAGCTGGAAATATAAAAGGTAATTCAATGCATTTGGGTTCAATGAATTAGATTAATGCTCTTAAATCAATGATTAAGACTGTTTTACAGAACGTTGATGACTTTAAGTATCACATACATAAATATCGGAAAATTTCAAATGGACGAGTTTGATAGGGAACTATGAATTTAACATGAGAAGGCAATAAAATGTGTGGCAAGAATCAGGAAGGATTGGCATTAACAAACAAGTCCCAATTCCATTTAAAGATTCTCCAATCTTCATTGAAAACATAATAAGAACCATATATAACGATATGCATGCTTAAAGACATCAGTTTGCCCAAAATTATAAAAATGACCTACGAAGCACGGATACTTTAAAATGCTTCACGTATCGGCTTGAACGCGTATCCGATACGAGAAACGCCCAGAAACACGCGGAAACGCGTTTCCGAAAATAGGAAATACATTATTTAAATTAAATAATAAATTTAAATGGGATACGTGTATTCCGCTTTTCTCGTTCACGCGTCATGCACTACGCTCACGACTCAGGACTCATGCCTAATATAATTTGAGTTTTAGGGTTCATGACTCACGCGCACGACCCCCACAGCTCTCCTAGCTCCGTGTTGTTCTCCCCGACCCCCGCAGCCGAATCTCTGCATCAAAAGACCGTCGCAACTCTCCTCGCTCCGCGTCATTCTCCCACGAAGCATTTCTAGGTCGTTCTCCCCCTCAGCCTAAACTCTGCGTCGAAAGCCCTTCGACAGGTGAGTGTGGTTCTTAAACCCCTTTCTCTACCCTTTTGTTGCAAGAGCTATCATCTCTCGCACTATTATGACCTACATTTCATAGCGTTCTCACAAAGCAAGACTCCACCTTTTGCGGCAACCCCAGGCACTTGCGGCCAAGCTATCTTTACATTTTCTTGTTATATCTACGGTGAGACGCCTCTGGATGCTATCTTTTGATTTTCTTGCTATATGACTCCATTATATCAAACAACCTAACTTCTAAAAAAAAACAAATTGATTATTACATGTATTAGTCGAATAACAGTTGAGGATTTCTTCGTTTCCTGCATAGAAATATAAATCTATGTTGAAAAATACTCAAAACAAACAAACAAACTCAAGTGGTGTTTGGCGCGGCTTATGCCCTCCGGTGCGTTTTCAACGCACCGCCCTTTTGCGAATAAGCACCGTTTGGCGCGGCTTATTATAGAAACGGCGGAAACGTTTAACCGTGAATTCCTCTTATATGTGATCCGCGATTATTTATCTCGTTCAGCCGCAGAATTCCTTCTCCCTCCCGATAACCTAGCGCGCGGCAGGTTCTCCCGATCCAAACGACGACGCCGACCACCAATCTTCCCCGACGACCGGCGAATCTCCGGTGCTTCCCGTCCACGAAGAAGGCAGGCGAATCTTCACCGTTTCCCGTCCACGAAGAAGACCTGCGAATCGCTCCGCCTCTCCCTTGTTCCAATCTTCCAGATTCCTCCCTCCCGATAGCCACCGTTAACTCTTCCACTGAGGTATACTCCTTCTCCCTTCATCTCCTTTGCAAATTTCGGGTTTGTTTAGGGTTTAGGGTGCTTGTGTGTGTGTGTGTGTGTATATGTGTACGTGGTTGTGTGTGTATGAGTTGTATGTGTGTGCCGCAATGTGTGTGTGTGAGTGAGTTATATGTTTGTGTGTATGTGTGTGTGTGTGATTGTGTATGTGCTTGTTTGAATGTGTGTGTGCTTGTGTGTGTGTTTGTATATATATGTGTGTGTGTGTATATGTGTGTGTGTGTGTAAATGTGTGTGAGTGTGTGTATATGTGTGCTTGTGTGTGTGTGTGTGTATATATATGTGTGTGTGTGTATGTGATTGTGTGTGTGAGAGTTGTATGTGTGTGTGTATATATGTGTGTGTGTGTGTGTATATGTGTGTGAGTGTGTGTATATGTGTGCTTGTGTATGTGTGTGTGTGTGTATGTGTGTGTGTGTGTGTGATTGTGTGTGTGTATATGTGTGTGTGTGTGTATGTGTGTGAGTGTGTGTATATGTGTGCTTCTGTGTGTGTGTGAGTTGTATGTGTGTGTGTGTATATGTGTGTGAGTGTGTGTATATGTGTGCTTGTGTGTGAGTGAGTTGTATGAGTGTGTGTATATATGTGTGTGTGTGTGTATGTGATTGTGTGTGTGTGAGTTGTATATGTGTATGTGATTGTGTGTGTGTGAGTTGAATGTGTGTGTGCTTGTGTGTGTGTGTATATATATGTGTGTGTGTATGTGATTGTGTGTGTGTGAGTTGAATGTGTGTGTGCTTGTGTGTGTGTATGTATATATACGTGTGTGTGTGTGTGTATGTATATGTGTATGTGTGAGTTGAATGTGTGTGTGCTTGTGTGTGTATGCGTGTATGTGTATATGTGTGCTTGTGTGAGTGTGTATATATATGTGTGTATATATATGTGCTTGTGTGTGTGGACGAAAAATGTATGTGTATATGTGTGCTTGTGTGTGTGTGTGTATATATATATGTGTGTGTGTATGTGATTGTGTGTGTGTGAGTTGTATGTGTGTGTGTATATGTGTGTGAGTGTGTGTATATGTGTGCTTGTGTGTGTGTGAGTTGTATGTGTGTGTGTATATATGTGTGTGTGTGTATATGTGTGTGAGTGTGTGTATATGTGTGCTTGTGTGTGTGTGAGTTGTATGTGTGTGTGTATATATGTGTGTGTGTATATGTGATTGTGTGTGTGTGAGTTGTATATGTGTATGTGTGAGTTGTATATGTGTATGTGATTGTGTGTGTGTGAGTTGAATGTGTGTGTGCTTGTGTGTGTATGTATATATATGTGTGTGTGTATATGTGTATGTGTGTGTGTGAGTTGAATGTGTGTGTATATATATGTGTGTGTGTGTGTGTATGTGATTGTGTGTGTGTGTGTACGTGATTGTGTGTGTGAGTTGAATGTGTGTGTGCTTGTGTGTGTGTATGTATATATACGTGTGTGTGTATGTATATATACGTGTGTGTGTGTATGTATATATACGTGTGTGAGTTGAATGTGTGTGTGCTTGTGTGTGTATGTGTGTATGTGTATATGTGTGCTTGTGTGTGTGTATATGTGTATGTGTGTGTGTGAGTTGAATGTGTGTGTATATATATGTGTGTGTGTGTGTGTATGTGATTGTGTGTGTGTGTGTACGTGATTGTGTGTGTGAGTTGAATGTGTGTGTGCTTGTGTGTGTGTATGTATATATACGTGTGTGTGTATGTATATATACGTGTGTGTGTGTATGTATATATACGTGTGTGAGTTGAATGTGTGTGTGCTTGTGTGTGTATGTGTGTATGTGTATATGTGTGCTTGTGTGAGTGTATATATATGTGTGTATATATGTGTTGTGAGTGTACATATATGTGTGTGTACATGTGTATGTGTGTATGTGATTGTGTGTGTGTTTGTATGTGTGTATGTGTGTATGAGTATGTGATTGTGTGTGTGTTTGTATGTGTATGTGTGTATGTGAGTATGTGTGTGATTATGTGTATGTATATATGTGTGTGTGTGTGTGTATATATGTGTTGTGAGTGTACATATGTGTGTGTGTGTATATATGTGTGTGTTTTTGTGTATATATGTGTGTGTTTATGTTTAACATATTTTTGTAATGTTTTTGAATGTTGTTTTTAAAGATGGGCAAAACAAAAGACGGTGGGATAGCCGCAATGTGGGACAATTCTGATGTTCTCCTCTTTTGTGATATCTGCATAAAAGAGATAGAACGTGAGAATCGACCTACAACACATTTTAGTAAAGAAGGGTGGTCCAATATAATGAAGAAATTTGAAGAGTCGACTAGAAAGAAATACGATAAAGTGCAATTCAAAAATAAATGGGATCATCTGAAGAAGGACTGGAAACTTTGGACGGAGTTGAAACGAGGTGAGACCGGCTTGGGTTGGAACACATCAAGGAAAACTATAGACGCCTCAGATGAGTGGTGGGACGAGCGATTGAAGGTATTCATTGATTGAATTCAATTATTTCCCTTAATTAATTATTGTATGCCCGTTTTAAATAATTGAATAATATTTCAGGTTGTCCCTGCCGCAAAGAAGTTTCGTTATTCCGGAATACAGCCAGAATTAGAGGAGAAATTGAACATGATGTTCAGCTCTGTTGTTGCGACTGGACATCATGCTTGCACCCCTCATTCGAGGAATGTTGGTCCCGAGTCTACAGGTGATAGAGCATTGTCAGACGGTGGACAAGAAGACGTTGATGTCAGTGGAGTTCCTCCTGTAACTGAGAACACAGCTACATCCGAGATTGGCAAAAAATGGTGGAAAGGACAGAAGAAAGATATTACATCGGTGTTAGAGGATATGGCAGAATCTTCTAGGAGCATGTGTCGATTCATACAGGAGCCATCAAAGAGCAATTCTTCCTTCACCATTGCCCAAGCACTTGAGAAGTTAGCAACTTACCATGAAGTGCAATCAGATAGGGAATTCCACTTCTTTGTCATCACCTATCTGATGGACAAAAATCATAGGGAGACCTTCATGTGCCTGCCAGAAAGTCTGAATGTTCAGTGGCTTCGTAGTCGCTATACTAATGGCATGTAGTTGGGCCTATCTTCTTTATTTATGTGTTGTTTTGTCAATGGATGCTATTATGTTTTTACCGCACTAGTCTGGACATTAATATGTTATCTGTTTTATCTGCTTTATATGTTTATTGATATGTGGATGATTTACATGCTTACTAGTTTTTAAATCTAACATTTGTGTATGACTTCTTTTGTGATATCTTTATTTGTTTATTCCAGAATATGTCGAGCGAGGACTCTGATAGTTCCATCGAGCAGTACGAAATAGCTAGAAGAAAATGTGTTATTGTTCAACAACACACTATAGTAGCAGCAGCATGTTTGGCCTCTGCACACACCTCTCTATTAAACAGTCGAGTCTCACGCATGACTTCGAAGCAGACAGGTGATAAATGGGTTGGAGAGATACTTCGTGGATCTACTGTGAGATTTCATGACTCTTTCATGATGAGTCAAGAAATATTTCTCGATCTACTGCATTATCTGGAGGAAAGGTGTGGACTCCAGGGAACAAGAAGGGCAGCCTCCAGAGAAGTGCTAGCCTTGACCGTATACATATTGTCGCACAATGAATCGATGAGAAAAATAATTGAGCGCTTTCAGCATTCAACGGAGACAGCTAGCCGATTTTCCTCTCAGGGTATTCGTGCTTTGTTGCGGCTAGGGGAGGAAGTTATCCAGCCATTAGATAGGTCTTTCGGGAGCACTCCACAAGAGATTATGTACGACAGACGTTATATGTCTTTCTTTAAAGATTGCGTTGGGGCTATAGACGGGACACATGTTGACGCGTGCATAGCAGTTGGACAGCAGGTACCCTATATTGGTAGACGGGGCAATCCAACTCAAAATGCCATGGTTGCTTGCGATTTAAACATGTGCTTCACTTTCGTCATGGCGGGTTGAGAGGGATCTGCACACGATAACCGCATTTTCAATTATGCCTTAAATGATCCTCAATATAATTTTCCTCATCCGCCTCGAGGTAATGTTAACAATTATGTTTATCTATTTCTTACTTTAATTTATTTGAGTGGCTAATTAATTTTTAACACATTATCAGGAAAATATTACTTGGTCGATTCTGGATATCCTTTGCAGAGAGGGTATTTGAAACCATATCAAGATACAAGGTATCATTTGCCAGACTTCGCACGCGGTGGTCGTCGAGCGGAGGGACGTCGAGAGATGTTCAATCATGCTCACTCATCGCTAAGGAGCGTGATAGAACGATCGTTCAGCGTTTGGAAGAAGAAATGGGTCATACTGCGGGACATGCCGAGCTATAGCTTTGCGAAGAAGGCAGATATTGTGATGGCCACGATGGCTTTACATAATTTCATTCGCCGACACCCTTCCCGCAACGATATAGATTTCAATGAGTGCGGGCAGGAGGGTCAAGATGATAGGGTGGCCTCACAAGGGCGATAAGAAACCTGCCATGACACTGCAGGTGGAGTAGAGGAGATGATCGCGCTACGTGATAGTATAGCGGATCAGTTGTATGAATCGAGAGCATAGCTCGAGATTGCGGGTGTACCTGGATTTCTTGTGTTATGTGTTTATTTAGGCTGTTGATTTTTTTTTGGGAAAAAAAAAATTAATTCAAAACTCCGTTTTGAATCCAAACAACTTATTCAAAACTCTGTTTTCAAAACTCCATTTCATCCAAACAGTTTTTTAACAAAACTTTGTTTTCCAGAATCATCACTTTCTCCATCAGCAGTTTCTCATCAGCAGCTTTCCATCAGTAATAGCCCAACCAAACAGAGCCTCAGTTGATGTTGGTAATTTTGACATGTTATTAGGATTTCAGCTCTACAATTATCATCAATATAATGGTCATGTTTACATTATTTGCTAGTTTACATATTTTGCTTCAAACTTGGGTTCATAATTAGTTTACATTTTTACATTAATGAATACTTATATTATAAAAAAATAAAAAAAAAACGTTTCTCGTATCCTTATTTTTTTAAAAAAAAATCACGTTTCTCACTATCCGTTTCGTATCGTATCTTGTATCTCGTTTCCATCCCCGTGATACATAGAAATGGCATTTGTCATTTAACATTTGAAGCTCGTAGTTCTTTAAATACATGCTTCATGTATCTATAGTATTTATACGAAAATTCCTCATTTATAATGCATTACACCAAGTTAATCACAACCATCTATTATCTATTATAATAATTCTTATTTTAGTAAATACTAATTTAGTCATTCCTATTATTCATATGATATAACATATATCATGAAGATAAATAGTATATCATATAAATAAATATTCTTATAATAAATTTATATTGATATAAATGTAAATTAATAAAATGTATTGATATAATGAAAACGTTATATCAGATAAATAATGTGATTAATATAGTTAGAAAAATTGTTGGCTCGTAGGATGGTGTATGGGGTTTGGTGCCCCCTAACACCGCCTTATACAGTTGGAAAGCATGCCTAATCTCAGGGGTAGTATGTTGAGAATGGTGGTCTCGAGTCATCATGAGCCATCAAAATTTGTGTTGGGAGTTAACCAAGTTTAGTTGGCACTTTAACAATGTAAAAGACAAAAATCAACTGACCGGCCCATAATAGATGTCAGACGAGCGTATGGTGAATATCAGGGAAGGAATGGTGTGCCCATTGTGCAACATGCGGTGGTATGTCAATAGCCTGGAACATGCAGTGTAAAGGAAAGGTGTGGAAGGAAGGCAGTGGAAGCCAAAGCATGTACAAACAACACAAACTTTGTGGTGGTAGGTGAGGTTGGACGGATGTCATAGTGGAATGGTAGAGCTTGGCGGAGGTGGTGGTGTCCATGGCCGAGTAGTGTGCAGCATGGGTTGCACTGATGTAACAATGCTAGTGCTTGTTGGTGCGAAAAATGGATACGATAAGGGGTGTTGTATGCTGGTGGATGGGATAGGAGGGGTGGCTATGGTTAAAGAGGATTTGAGTGGCGTTGATATTGAAATGTAAAGAGAGGTGATCTAGGTGCAATTAGGTTAAAGTGTTGCATGTTATGGATTTCGCTAGGCAGAAGAAAGCTAGGAAGGAAAGATTGGAGATTTTGTCATGGGGTTGTCCGTGTGGGACCAATTGGAGATGAATAAATGCTTCTATGTAGAGTAGAGAAGAGGTGCGACTTGTGAGTTATATCAGTCAGAAAACTAGGATGTCAACAATATCGTAGGAAAAGCAAGCGGGGGAGTTGTAGGCAGTATTATAGGAGGCAGCGTCGTAGTGGTAGTAGGGAGAGAAACTGTTGCGGACTTGCAAGCAAAAGGATGGTGGTGCTGGGCAGGGCGGAATATAGAAGAGGCGAAGATTGTAGAAAAGCAGTGGAGTGGGTGCAGTGGAGTGGAGGGAGCGGGGTAAGGTGTGTATGGCCAACAATGGAGTTAGGGTGGTTTCAGAAGGTTGTCGGATTAGGAACCATCCGTGCAACACAAATCTATGCCAAAATTTGTTGTAATAAGGTGAGGAGGCCCTCCAACGCAGTTGGTTGCGATTCAGGCATATAACATTGTCAATGTCGATAAGGAATGTGCAAGGATGCAAAATGGACTTCGTGACATCTGATCAGTTTGAACATCATGAGTCATCCAACTGGGATGCCCTAGTTGTTTTCCCTATACATATGCATCCAGGTTGCAGTCTGAGGTATCGATGTTTTTGATTCAGTTTTCAAAAACCGTCGGCCTCTTTCCCGGTGCGACTCTGAGAGGCCCCCTTGGTGTGTGACTCCCAGGGCTCTGATACTCCAACATATCCCACCGTAACTCACAACTCCTTCCCAGCCGCAATCCATGAGTTTCTCCTCCACCTAACCCCGAACGCTTACATCTCCTCCAACTGCAGCCCGCCACTCCCTCCATTAGAATTCATGGCCATCCCTCTTTTATCCCAGCCCTACACCGACCAACCCTCCTTCGTCCTGACCCAACTCCGCTCATTCCTCCATTCCAAGCCAACACCAACTAGTCCCTCCTGTCGCTAATCACCACTTCCCATCCCTCTCCGCCGCAAGCGACTTCATCTCCAGCCTCATGATTGTTCACCGTCAGATCCCTCCCTTCCCGACAATCTCCCAACAGATCAATTCCAACCAATCTTATTTTTCCATCCACAAGCCTCTACACCCTCCTCCAGCCACACTCGACCCTTCTTATAGTCTCAGGACCCACCCGAGCCATCCTCGGATCTATTTGGGTGTGGTTGCGGTTGGATATAAGATAAAGCAATGCTTTTGAATGGAGATCTCTTCATGCGGTTAGAATCAGGCATAAAACAACAGATTGGGGGATTGGTGACTCCAAATGGAAGTCATTCAAGTGGGTAAAAATAGAATTTGGATTTTTTAAAAATGAAAGAAAAAATTGTTCAAACAAATGGAGGTCTTGTCCCCCATCAACAACATCCATCCTCAGTTGGATTCAGCGACCCTCGGCTCTCCATTGCCACATTTTGCAGTCTCTTGCACGCATAAGTCGTATTTTGATGTTTTTGTTTTTTGTTATTGATATTTGGACTATATTTAGGGCATGTTTGAATTAACATTTTACCTCATTCCGTTTCACCTAAACGCAACGCCATAGCCTTTTTTGCTTTTTTTTGCGCCTTCGGTTTCGAACGGACACGTTTCCATCCTCCTTACATTTCTTACGTTCGAAACCCGTGAACCCTACTTCCAGTCTACCGCGACTTTCTTTGTTTCCTTCTTCCACAGGCTTGATCTTGAAGGCGGCGATTCCTCCTGCTCGACGATCTTCCTCGATGTCGGCCAGCAGCGGGAGCTCGAGAAGCCAACTTTTCTTCATGTTTCCCTGCACGACAATCTTCCCCAAGCTCGCACCCTGATAAAAATCGCTGATCCATTTACTCGTCCCTGCTCTCTCATTTCTTCCCTACACCATCTTCGGGTGAAAATCACAGCTTTTGGCTTTATGCTCCATGCAGATCTAGCAATTTCTTCTCTACTCCATGCAGATCTAGCAATTTCTTCTTACTCCATGCAGATCTAGCAATTTCTTCTCTGCTCCACGCATTATAGGATTTCTTGATCTCCTTCCCACAAATTACTCGTCCCTGCTCTTTCATTTCTTCCCTACGCCATCTTCGGGTGAAAATCACAGCTTCTGGCTTTATGCTCCATGCAGATCTAGCAATTTCTTCTCTACTCCATGCAGATCTAGCAATTTCTTCTCTACTCCATGCAGATCTAGCAATTTCTTCTCTACTCCATGCAGATCTAGCAATTTCTTCTTTGCTCCACGCATTACAGGATTTCTTGATCTCCTTCCCACAAATTATAGTAGTTCCCCCCCTACCGCAAATCTACAGCTTCTGGTATGTTTTTTATGAAATGTTGGCCTTTGGTTGTGAGGCTTGTAGATTGATGAGATGCTTGTCTTTTTCTAGTTTGTCTTTGGTATTTCTGCCATCTTCTAGACTTGGTTTTGATTATGCTTTTTATTCTTTGAAATATTTGTCTTTGGTTTTGATTCTTTGCTAGTATTTACATTAAAGAGACGAACATAAATGAGCATATTGAGCATCTTTATGAAAATTAACAAATAAGTAGGAAACATGTGTTGTGTGCAGTGTGTATGTGGTTTATCTGATTGTGTTGTTTGTGTGCTGATATTTTTTCTCAATCGATGTGAATGTGTTATGTATGTTTATATTGTGTGTTTTCTTTTTTATAGCGTTTATGTTTGTTTTATTTCATACAATGAATAATCCATGGGCAACATGGGAGGTCAATGATGTTATGATATTTTGTGATCTATGCCTAAAGCAAATAGAGTTGGGCAATAGACCAACAACTCACTTTAGCAAGGATGGATGGACCAACATGATGAATAATTTTGTAACACGCACAGGGAAGGCATATGATCATACTCGAATGAAAAATAAACGGGATCAGATGAAAAAAGAATGAAAGTTATGGCGAGAGCTAAACCGGATGAGACAGGATTGGGATGGGATCCGATTTGCAAAACTATTCTCGCTTCAAATGACTAGTGGAAAGAACAACTTGAGGTGAATTTTTTTTGTTATTATTTACTTTTTAGTATAATTGTAATCATTGTTCTAATAATCAAATATATGTTCATGTTAGGTTGTGTAGATTGCAAATAAGTTCAATATGTCAGCATATCCCCATGAAACTATGGGAACGAGTAATAGAAAAAAGATTAAGACGAGAGACTAACATCTCGGAGAATCAATTTGTATTCATGCCAGGGAGGTCGACCATGGAAGCTATACATTTCTTGAGGAGACTCATTGACAATTATCGAGAAAGAAAACAAGATTTGCACATGTTGTTTATTGATCTTGAGAAGGCTTATGATTGAGTTCAAAGAGAGATCTTATGGAGAGTCTTAGAAAAGAAAGGTGTAAATATATCATATATTGACACAATCAAAGATATGTATACAAATTCAGTGACAAGGGTGAGGACATCTGGAGGATTAACACAGAAATTCCCCATCACTGTTGGCTTACATCAAGTTTCAGCTTTAAGCCCTTATCTTAGAAGAGCTCACTAGACATATCCAACAAGCAATACCTTGGTGTTTATTGTTTGCGGATGATATTGTTGTGGTTGATGAGACGCGTGACGGTGTAAACGCAAAACTTGAATCTTGGCGAGATACTTTAGAAAAGAAGAGTTTTAGGTTGAGCAGGGCAAAGACGGAGTATACGGAGCTTAAATTTAGCAGTACAAGAAGGACAGATGACTTCGTTATTAAGTTGGGTAATCAAGATATTTATCGTAGTGAGTGTTTTAAATATCTTGGATCGATAGTTCAAAAGGACGGAGGTATTGATAAAGATGTGACACATAGAATCCAAGCGAGTTGGTTGAAGTGGAGAGGCGCGTCAGGGATCTTATATGATCGTAAAGTACCATTAAAATTCAAGGGAAAGTTTTACCATTCTGCAATTAGACCAGCGATGCTCTATGGTTCTGAGTGTTGGCAGTGAATTGTGTACATGAGCAAAAATGGGAGTTGTGGAGATGATAATACTTAGGTGGATGTGTGGACACACGAGACCGGATAAAATTAAGAATGAATGTATCAGGTTTAAGAAAGGAGTAGCACCAATTGCAGAGAAGATGAGAGAAGCTTGACTAAGATGGTTTGGACACGTACAAAGGAGACCATTAGAGGCACCTGTTAGGCGTTGTGAGAGTCTAGTCACTAGGCATGTTAAACGAAGGAGGGGTAGACCAATAAAGACTTGGAATGAAACTATATGAAACGATATGATGTACTTAGTCATTAGTGAGATTATGACAAAAGATAGGGCACAATGGCGACAAAGGAACCATATAGCCGACCCCACTATAGTGGGATAAAGGCTTAGAGTGTTGTTGTTGTACTTGTTAATTTGCAATCAGACTATTTCATTGTCACAGTGCATTTCGTTTTTGGGTTGCACCTTAGAACATTCGCTCTCATAACATACCCTACATTAAATTGGTATTTTATTCATTAAATTGTGTACATGCTTTGACGTCATTATAGGGTTGGTCGTAGATCATTGCATTGGTCGCGGGCTCACTTGCAATGCAATTAGTGTTAGGGAAATTGTATGTCAGTCACCTGTGGATTCACACTGTCAAATTGGTATGAGGGCCCGGGTTCGGGTCAAATCTATGATATGTGAAACTAGAGTCTATAGATCAATTCATGACATTTCACACTAGTCGTCGTTATTTGTCTCCTCTATTTGGAGAACCAGAGTATGACGATGCTCAATCCAGTAGAGCTCCTTCAGAGAGATCTTCATATTATTCCAATGATTATTCTCGTTTGCAGCACACCACTCCCAGAGATCGTGTCAACCCTTCAACATGATTCCACTATGCTAGAGACGATCACTAAGATGATTATCTTCGTCCCCATCCTCGCGCACGAGTGAGCTGTGTTGAACCTTCGGCACGACTTGATTATTTTAGAGAAGATTACTAGGAGAACATAATCAGTTTGAGAGAGATCTCGAGTGTAGATTTTGTATCGTTGCCCATCATTTGACAATTCATCGAGTCTAAAATCTTTGAGTATTGGCTCGTGGATAGGACATATTACCTTGATTATTTTGAATTATACGGTGAGCAATGTATCAAATTTGTGAAACTTAGACCCGTGAGTGAGATCGTCTTCACTGTATCACTAGTTGAGTAGTGATGAAACAAATGTTGTGCTAAAGGTATTTGGGCAGTATTGTATCAAAATCGTCTGCACAAACAATTATTTACCCTTCGACAAGGATCCATGTCCAACACTAAGTATAGGGATCATTTTGACGAGTTAATAATGATGAGCGACATCTGAAAGCAGTCAGATGTGACCACTGAATCATTTCGGCCTGGACTTCAATCCGAGATACGTACTGAGTTGACTTATCACTACTTAAAATCCCTCGAGTAGACATACCAACTCACCCTTCATTATGAGCAGTCCGTGAGATCCGCTAGAGTTAATCAAATGGATTCGCACTTGACCTCCTTCCCATCCTTAGGCCAATATCATTCCTAATCATGTCTCTTCGGAGAACTAAAACATAACATATTAAGTAGGGCTTCCTCAACACAGTGAGGTGCTTTGACTGATGAGTGGTACATCATTTGATTTTGACTCATTTCTTGTGACCTAGAGTGAGAGTGAGTACGAGCGACCCAGTGATCTTATAGTTGTACATTCTTCCCCTATCGAGATCAGCTTTTTGACCAACTTTACACTCTTGAGCAGGGGACCCTTTTTGTTGTCGAGTATATGCCTTGTTTTGATGAATTAGTGGTAAAGATTAGATCTTAGAGGACCCCATCGTGATAGCATCCTGCTTTCAGGATGGACGCAGATGTGGAAGGCAAAACGATTATTACTGGAGCTCCCGAGCCGAGGGCAATACGGTGCAACAGATGCTCTGACAGGGGACACATGGTTGCGCAGTGCCCGACTATGAACTTAGTGATTGAAGAAGGTGAAATCAACACTGAGGCTGAGGATACATCAGTTGAGGACATATTATAGCCACCATGGAGGACAAATGGGAAAGAGACGATGATATGTCGCTGGAGTAAAGAGTGATTCTCCGCCTTTTGCACACTTCTCGTGCTGAAGAAGACTGGCCTCACATCGCTATCTTTTACACCTATTTTCCCTCCGCATGTGGTCCTTGCAATTATCCATCGATAGTGGTAGTTGTGTAAACATTGTAGTTAAGAAAGGTTTGGGGCATATGCAGCTCACAGCCGAGTCACACCCACATCCTTACCATGTCCTTTGAGTGGAGAAGTGACGCAGGTTGGTCCCCTAAGGGTGATAATAGGCAAGGTTGCAGATGTCAGATATCAGAGACACATTGGTTTAGGTTTTTCATTTCAGTTTTAATATGTCAAGGGATATATCGGAGATATTTCATATATTGGGATTTAATATTAATTATTTTTATTTGTAATTATATATAAATTTAATCAGTTTTTAATTTATATATACTAATATATTAATAATTTGATATTTAGTGAAGTCCTAAATTTATCAAACTAATATAAACATTTTGTGTTACGTAAGTAATAACTGTATAACACATGAAATAAAACAAGAGAAAGTAAAATGTCGAGAAGTTGTCGATGACAATGGAAGATAAGGAACTTTTAGTTCATAATTTAAAGACCATGCATAATTGAAGTTGATGGCAGACTTGAGATAGGAAAAAGCTAAAGGAAGGGAAAAAATAACCTAAACAATGAAACAATTTTGGTTTATTGTCCATTAGATCATAGACACTAATTAAAATAAATTTTAAAAAAAAAGTTGATGAAATGTCGAGATATATCGGTGAATATATCAGTCAATAGCAGATATATCGGAGGATATATTCCAAAAGGTTATTTTGACAAAAAATATCGAAAACGTGTCGTTTTGTCCAAGAAACCTTTATGTCGGCATGTCGGAGGATGTTCACTACACTGATAATAGGTGAACTCTACATGCAACAATATGAGATCCTATGATTTGAAACTTGCATTATTAATTTTCTTTTATAAATCAAATTATAAGATAGAACACAATAGTTAAAGCTTAATAAAAGAAAACAAAAGAAGTACATAACTACAAGACGACACGTAATTAAATTGCACAAGTGAATAAGAACACACAATACCACAAAATTTGGAGACAACGATTACAAACAAATATAACTAGAGCAATAAAATGACACCAATTCAACAAAAAAAACAACCAACTTAGGGACTTACACAACTAGGAAATAGATGGCTTGGTGCATCTCCGGTAAGTTTTCGATGGATGAGATAGATGAATGAAATTGGATTTGGGCTCCCGGGAACCCACACTATTGGATTGGACTGTTGTTGGGTTGGATGAGGCAAAAAAGTTACTGGGAACGGCTGGTGGTGACTGTTTGGGGCGGGCGGAGACGGGCTGTGTAGCGCGCGCGAGCGTGTGTGTGTGTGTGTGTGGGGGGGGGGGGGGGGGGGGGGGTTGAAGCAGACCGACAGCAGCTGGAGAAACAAGAACAGCCCTCGGATGGGGGTGTACGGGGGCTGAATGTGGGGCGGGCTTGTGCTGGAAGGTGGCCGTGGGAATGATAGAACTCCTGAAGGGATGGGGGAGGCTGTGGGGAGTAATAGTTGCAGGCAGAAGTTCCATGTGGCGTCAGGATGTCCTGAGGGAAGGGAATTGTTGCTGGATTCAATTTCAGATTGGCCTGGAAGATGAGGCGGGAGTTGACTTTTCAGCCCAGATTTGATTCCTGGGCTGAAATCACTAATCAGATCTCTGCAGATGTTCGATTGCATTGGGGAGGCTAGGGGAACCTTCCTTAGGCTCAGCTAGAAATTCTTGTGGCAGGAGAGGGCAGAAAAGGGAGCAAACCAGCAGAGAATGACTTCCAGCACCTGGGGGGGGGGGGGGGGGGGAAGGGAGCTGAGCGCCTGCTGTTTTGGAAGAAATGGGGGCTGGGTTGGCCTGAGAATGGGGTTCCACTTGAGAGGAGAGGGAGAGTGGGCTGGCCGTTGTGGAGGAGGTGGGGAAATGTAGTGGGGGAGATTTAGGAGATCCTAGATTTTAGGAGTGGGGTAGTCTGGTAGTGGAGTTGGTAATTAAGGTAGTTTTGGGGTAGCGGATGGCCGGAGATGACCATCGGCGGCGGGCCGGAAATGACCGTCGGCGGTTGTGTCCAGAGGTGTTTTTTGGCGATTGCCGAAAATATGAAAATGAGAGGAATTTAATTGGTATTGGTGGAGGGATTGTGAGCAGATGGAGGCTTACTGGAGGTGACCGGGGAAAGTTTTCCGGCGATAGCCAGAAAATGAAAATGGAGGGGATTGGAGAGGGAATGAGGGCTATTTTTTTAGAGGAATATGGGGAGGGGTTGGGAGGGACCGGCTGGAGGTTTGTGGGGGTGAATGGGGTAGCCAGCTATTGGACTTTGAGGGAGGGAATGGTGGGTAACCGGCTATGGGGATAGGAAAAGGGAGGGGATTAACTACCACGCTTCGGCACTTGGATTCCGATTTCGGCATCGGGTGATCGAAAGGAGGAATCGCTTCTTCAGTCAATCTTCCAATGCCTTTCAATTGAATCTTTCATGTGTTTTAAAAGGTCGTCATGATCGGAGAATCGATCATTGTGTAGGTCAGTGTGGGTTGTGATCCCCATCAACAATCCAACCATCCAAATTACACAGATGTCTGGTAAAGATTCGTTTAGCATCCGTTGAGAACAAGGTATGATGCTACGTTATACCCATGGATGTAGCACACATTACTTGAGCGTCCTTGGTTGTACGACCACGACGCCGCGTGTTATGTTTGATCTAACGCATGTGTATTCTTTGATAAGGGATGAAACATTACCTTATCTCTGACCCAACCCAGAGACCCACCCAAGGGTAAGATTGACTCGTCCATTGATGCGGGGTCATCGAAGCCTTTGCATATCTTGGAGAAGGGTGACTTTTTGATAGAGAGTTTAGACATTGAGTTATGTATGTAGTGGCAGGCCACCATGGCTTTTGAGGCCTCTACAGACACTCTGATTACTGATCCGAACATCCATCAATTGTTGGATGAATATTCGAAAACAATGCCTGAGGAGCTCCCTGATGAGCTTCCTCCTTTGAGGGACATCCAACATGCGAATGATTTAGTCCCAGTGGCATTTTTGGCCAACTTACCACACTATCGCATGAACCCGAATGAACATGCCAAGCTAAAGCAAGAAGTTGATGACCTCCTTCAGAAGAATTACGTGAGAGTTTGAGTTCATGTGTAGTACTTACCCTGCTTACTCCAAAGAAGGATGAGAGTTGTCGCATGTGTATCGATAACCGTGTTATTAATAAGATCATGGTGAAATACCGTTTTTTCGTACACCGCCTCGACAATATTTTGAACATGATGGTCAGTGCGTGGATCTTTTCAAAGATTGACCTACATACTAAGAACAATCAAATTAGAGTGAGAGAGGCGGGCGAGTGAAAGACGGTCATCAAGACGAAGGATGGTTTGGATGAGTGGCAAGTTATATCATGGATTATTGAATGCACCCATCACATTCATGAGGGTGATGATGCAGATCCTAAAACCGTACATGGGCCAGATTCTAATAGTATATTTCAACAACATATTGATATACATTCAGGGTCGCACTGAACACTTGCACAATATTAGCTTGGTATTTGATCTCCTCCATAGGGCGTGTAAAAATATCAATTTGAAGAAATGCTCATTCTTATCCACGTCTGTCCATTTTCAAGGGTACATCGTATTCACATCTGGTATATTGGTTGACCCTGACAAGGTCAAGCTCGTTCGTGAGTGGCCCATCCCGGTGAATATTCATGAGGCCCGTAGTTTCCACGCACTTACCAACCTTCTATAACAGGTTTGCTAAAGGTTTCAGTTCTATTATAGTCTCCCCTTAGAAGCTGTCTCCATAATGGAGATTTTGTATGGACCAAGGCGACCACTCGGGCATTCGAGGAAGTTAAAGAGAAATTATCACCTGTCCTTATTTTTTGTCAATCAGATTTTTCTAAGGCGTTCGAGGTGGCTTGTGATGCTTCAGGAGTTGGTTTTGTTGGAGTACTTAGTCAGGAGGGTCATCTGACTGCTTGCATCAGTGAGAAGCTAAATGGCACCGGATAAAATATTTGAATTACAATCATGAGTTTTATGTTGTTGTGCAAGCACTTCACTATTGGCGTTATTATCTCCCACATAAGGAATTCTTCTTATACTTTGACCACCAGGTCCTGTGATACCTTGATTCAAAGAAGAAATTAGGTCATCACCATGCAAAATGGGTAGAGTTTATGCAAGACTACCACTACGTTCTCAAGCAACAAGCAAGTGTTGAGAACAAGCCGGATGATGCCCTGAGTCAACCGAGTCAATCTCCTATATGCTATGAGCACACAACTTGAGGGTTTTGAGCGTTTAGTTCACGACTACCCTGAGACATTTATAACGCTCTGATGAGAGACCCTCTTGAGTCTCGTGAGGGCTACATGATCTATGGTGATTATCTATTCTTGGGCTCGCGTCTTTGAGTATTGCAAATGCCGCTCTGAGATTTCCTTATATGGGAGCTACACGCTGGTGGGGAAGCAGGACATTTCAGTCATGCTAAGACAATTGTGTTAGTTGAGGATCGCTTATATTGGCTTGAAGAAGGATGTTGCATGAATCGTTATGCATTGTCGAATCTGTTAGACCGCGAAGGGTTCACGCAAACCCACTGGTTTATATACTTTGCTTCCTATCCCACAAAGATCCTGGACTGACATTAACATGGATTTCGTATTCAGGCTCCCTCGTAGCCTGAGTTAGCTTGACTCTATCTTTGTAATGGTGGATAATTTTTCAAAAATAGCCCACTTCATTGTATGTCAAAAGACCACGAATGCGTGTCAAGTGGCGGCTCTATTCTTTAGAGAGGTATTCAAGCATCATGGGCTACCTACCTCTATAGTTTCTAACCGCAAAGTTCGATCCAGGAGATATTTTTGGAAAACGTTGTGGAAGGAAACGGGTACGACAGGTGTTTTTCACCGCTTATTACTCACAGATAGAGAGACATACTTCAGATTGTTGCCCACTGATGTTTTACACCGTGAGGGCCATACTTCAGATAGTTTCCCACCATTAGGGCCACCTAGCACCATCGATGGCTCCACCCGTTCAGTTTTCAGGCGAAGATACATATTACTCAAAGCTACTGGTGACTTCCATAGACATACTTCAGATTGTTGCCCATGACTTCAAACCCATAGGTGGGAAAGATACACTATGATATCTTGTCCGGTTGGAGTGGCCGCATAACCTCAGATGATACTTGGATTTCCCCATAAGAAATTGAACAACTCGCCCCTATGCTACGGCGAGAGTATTATCATCTTCACTCATCGGAGATGAGTACTTTCAAGTAGGGGGGAGTTGATGGAGATCAAAGGCAGCAAGCGTAATTCTTTATGGGAATAATTATGTAGGGCAAGTACGACTGTTTGCAGCGAAAAACAAAGGCCTCAAAGGCGGAGATCGATGTAATCCGGGTGAGAGAGGCGGTGTGATGGAGGATTTGGCTACAGTGGCAAAACTAGAGGCAGATGGTGAAGAGTGTGCGTGTGTGTGTGGGGGGGGGGGGGGGTCAACGAGGCCTGTAGTGGGGGAGCTTCATATGGTTGTAAAGAGAGGGCATGAGCCTATTTCGGCGGGGCGTGCGATCGCGACTGAGAGGAAGAAATGTTGTAGTGACTGGAGAGCTCTAGTATCTGGAAAATTCTACTTCCACAAAATGGGCATGTTGAATGACCACGGTGAGTGTGGTTGGGTTCAGAGTCCTTAGACGAGAAAGGATGTATACTCGTACTCCATGCATTTAAGTACAAGAGGTGATGTGTCATGGAAAAGCCTGCAACAAGATGTATCAACTCCAAAAAATTGTCGACATAAGCTTCTACAAAGCTGACCAGTTGAACGGCACAAAGATACTCAAAAACGTTCCTCGGGCGACGTGTGTCGTTCCGCGGAATGAACTCCTTGAGCATAGCCCACGTCATGTGGGGTGTTGACTGGCGAAGGCAACACATCCAATGGAGGGTGTACCCTTCCATGTAAATTATGGCGGGGGAACCTTGTTGGTTTTCAGAGTGAGATGTAACTCAAACAATTATTTTGCGCTAGTGATCCACCCAAGATGGTCAGAATCATCGAATAGTGGCACCTCGATCCGGCTTTCATGTGTCGGCGGGCCAACATAAGGGTTAATGGAGTTGCCGGCTCAAATCAACGGTCGTGGGATTCACTCTCAAAGACGAGGAAACTTTGTTGGAGGCTGGGTGACCATGATGGGGGATCTGGAGGATATATGTTAGGGTAGATTTTACCACATCCATGCGGGAGGACATAATACCTAGAGAACACTCCACCTCGTTTATATGCAAGGTCGTGGCTCTCGTTAAGGTCATTCACCATGCCAAGAGCAGTGGTGGAAGCACCGTAGTGAACAAAAATTCCATTGATGTAAATATCGAGCGTGAGGAGTTAAATTGAGCTCAGGGAGGCCGCATGAGGGTAGGAATGAGTGAGTTTGAGCTCAGTGAGGATGGAAGGAGAGGAGGACAAGGGTTGCTGCGATTGGGAAAAACATGTGTGATAGGCAAGCCCTCTACGATGGAATGAGCATAGAAGGATTTTGTGATCACTTGGTGGCCTTGTTTGACTGCGAAGAGTAAGAGACTAGTGGTTGATGTGATCGAGGAAGACAAGCGACGGTGTGAAGTCATTAATGCATGAGACGAAAGTTCATGCAAGCACGCAAGCACGTCGAGTTATTGAGATGGGGCAGCAACAAGAGAAATTTTTGCTGTAGGCGGAGAGACCAAAAGATGTCAAGCACTAAGCCGTTGGTAGGATTGGGTTAGAGGACGAAGGGATTGGCGAGCGATGCAGCAGGTCAGAGCAAGCTGATAAGCACCCAAAATACATTGCATTAATAAGAAAAGATAAAATCGCATCGCATACTCGCGCCCAAGGTCTTGAGGGTTGGTTCCCCCCAAGGAGTCCTCTCCTAAAAGAGATCTTAGACCAAGATTTCCAAAAAAATGAAAATATAACTAGTCATACTCCCCTTCATATAGTAAGGGTACAAGATAGCATATGCTGCAGACAACTTAACTAATAGGACACTAGCATACATGTTATCAATATAAAAATTAATACATCCTATAGAAGAGTTGATTAAACCTTGTATATACTTCTTGAATGTCAAATTATAAGTGTGAGTACAAATATATAGGGAGAGAGAGAGAAATCTCTATTACAAGATGTGGGACTAAACATCCTAGTTAAGAGGCTAAATGAGTCTTTACTAATGGGTCTTTACATATATCATTCAACACTCCCCCGCAAGCTGGAGCGTACAAATCGTAGGCACCGAGCATGGACAAGAACTGATAGTACAGAGGTCGTGGTAAGACCTTGGTGAGGATGTCAGCAACTTGCTTGGTAGCTGGAGCATGCATTAACTCTATCTTCTTTAATTAAACCATTTCGAATGAAATGACAATCAACCTCAATGTGCTTCGTCCGTTCATGGAAAATAGGATTTGTGGTAATGTGTATGGCAGCCTGACTGTCGCAAAATAAGGTGGACGGTGCGGAAAGCTTGACATCTAAATCATCAAGGAGACCCTCAATCCAAGTGAGCTCAAACACAACAGCTGTCATTCAATGATACGCGACCTCAGCGGATGAACGGGCAACAACAGGCTGTTTCTTGCTACGCCATGTATTGAGATGCCCTCCAAAATAAGTGTAGTATCCACTTATGGAACGTTGATCATCCAATGAACCAGCATAATCAGCGTCACAATAAGCACTCAGAGATAAGGGAGACGAAGAGGGCTTGTATACAAGTCCCAGTCCAAGGGCAGTCTTCAAGTGTCGAAGAATGCACTCAACTGTCTGGAGATGAGAGATACGTGGCTCATGCATGAATCGACTGACAATCCCAACAACAAATGATATATCAGGTCTTGTAACAGTGAGATATATCAGTTTTTCCACAAGGCGGCGATAATACTATGGGTTTGGAAGGAGTAGATCAAAGTCTGAGGCATGAGCGCAGAGCTTGTGATTAATATCCATGGGAGTGTCGGCAGGCTTGCATCAAGAGTAGCCCGCATCATGAAGCAAGTCAAGATAGTACTTCCTTTGAGATAACACCAGTCCATCAAGTCGTCGAGCAACCTCGAGACCAAGAAAGTAACAAAGGCTTCCCAGGTCCTTTGTTTGAAACACAGTCACCAGATGTTGTTTGATCATATGTATCCCTGTAAGATCGTCTCCCGTAATCAGAATATCACCAACATATACCAAGAGAATCACTGTGCCGGTTGGACTATGTCGAGTGAATAATGAGAAGTTGGCTGAACTCCGAGTGACCAAACAACACTAACAGTCTGACTAAATTTGTCAAACCATGCCTGAGGCGACTGTTTGAGACCATAAAGTGACTTCTTCAGACAAGAGACTCACCCGTGATCTCAAACCCGAGAGGTTGTTGCATATAGATGATTTCCTGCAAATCACCATTAAGAAAAGCATTTTTGACATCCAGTTGGTGCAACTATCAGTGTCGAACAGCGAGGGAGATCAACACACGAACAGTATTCAGTTTGGCAACTGGAGAAAAGGTCTCATCATAATCTAGACCTTGTTGTTGAGTAAAACCACGAGCCACCAGACGAGCTTTAAAACGTTGAACCGCCCCATATGGTCCTTGTTTGAGGGCAAACACCCACTTACAACCCACGCAAGTCTGTCCAGAAGGAAGAGGGACAAGATCCGAAGTGTGGTTTGCCCAAAGAGCAGACATTTCCTTGTCCATAGCCGCTCGCCATCCCGGATGTTGGAGAGCCTCCTGCACAGAAGTAGAGATGGTAATAGAGGATAAAGAAAGAGCAAACTGGCAAAGTTCCGGAGAGAGACGATGGAAGGAGACATAATTCGCCAGTGGGTGAGCAGTAGAAGTAATTGTCGGATCCGCAAGCTGCAAAATATCATCAGAGGAGGGCATGTCCCGTAGGGTAGTGGATGAAGGAGGACGACGAGTATACACATGAGTAATAGGTGGTTTGTGTGAAAGTTGCGTGGTAAGAGGAGGTGGGTTTGGTGGGAGTGGTGTAGGAAGGAGAGGCGGATGGGTGGACGTAACAGGGGCATCAGGCCGCAGAAGGAGTGATGGAAGGAGAGAATCAGTTGGTTGAGAATGACATGGCTGGTATTTGAGAAAGGTGACATCAGCGGAAGTAACAGCCTTGCAATCTTTAGGAGAGAAGCAAATATAACCCTTCTGAGTACGAGAGTAACCAGCAAACATATATTTCGTGGCACGAGGAGCGAGCTTGTCTGTGGGCAGGCCAAGATTATGAACATAGCACACACAGCCAAACACGTGAGGGGTGACTGAAAAGGGAGGTGTGGAGGGAAAGAGAAGGTTGAAGGAAACCGCAAAGTTGAGAACAGAGAAAGACATGCGGTTAATAAGAGAACATGCAGTAGAGACCACGAAATTCCAATATTGCTTGGGAACATTCATTTGACACATAAAAGAGCGGGTAACCTCAATGAGGTGACGATTCTTGCGTTCAGCAACGCCATTTTAATGGGGGGTATAGGCACAGGAGGTTTGGTGGATGATTCCAAACACAGCACATAGGTTGGTAAACGCATGACTAGTGTATTCACGGGCATTGTCAGAACAAAGAGTTTTCATTGTAGTGGAGAACTGGTTGCGAGTTTAAGTGATAAAGGCACGGAAAACACTCGACAGTTCAGAGCGGTCACGAAGGAGATACAACCATGTCACTCGAGAGTGGTCAAGGATGTAGAGACCATTCGACAGATGTCCTTTTCCAATGATAGACTGCGTCTTGCGATCCTGCACAACACAAGAGGTGGAGGAGAATGTTACGTAGCAATCAAGATCTTGAGTTAGACGACTAATAGAGAGAAGGTTTAAAGGAGAGTCTGGAACATGAAGAGCAGAGCGAAGAGTGATAGAGGGAGTAATGTGAATGTCGGCGGAGCTAGAGACAGGAATGGTGTCACCACTTGCAACAGTAATAGACTTGGGATGTACCGAGTCCAAGCAGCGAGATGGTTGTCATGAGGTAATATGGAGAGAGGCCCCTGAATCCAAGATCTAGGACGAACTATGTGCAAGACAGGAAAACAAACTACCATAAATAGACACAATAGAGCTCGAAGAATGGTCGATCATCCCTTGAAATTGCTGGATTTGGAGTCGCAAGTCAGCAATGTCATACGAAAGGCTTTGTGAAGTAGAATGAGCAGCCATGGGAAAAGGGACAACGGCAAGAAGCAATTTGTGCGGCAGGGCGAAGTCGCAGCGGTTAGTGACGGCAAAGAGACTCCGGGAAGACCCAGCGGCCAAGCGCAAACTGCGGAGGACAGCTGCAGGAGAAGCGGATAATCCGTAGAAAATCACAGGCGGCAAAGCAGAGGCGGCAAGCAGGGCCAGGCCGCAGCGGCAATTAGAGCCCGCAAGTAGGCAGGAGCAGCGAAGAAGCAGCGGACTAACGGGTAGACAAGCATACACAAGGCGGCTAGATACAAGGCGGCCTGAAGAGGAACTGCTGCTAGAGGAAGAGTCGCGGCGGCCAGAGAAGTCACAGCGACAACCCCTGGCGGACAGCAGGAGAGGTTGCCAATGGATAGAGGAGCAAGCCCACAACAAGCAGCAAGTCCTGCAGAAGCAGCGGGTAGAGAACCAGATCTGCAACGGGTAGAGGAATAAGCCCGCAACAGCGGGTAGAAAGCAAAAACAGAAGGCCAGTCTGCGCGACAAGCAGAGAAAGAAGAGAGGGCGTCGGCGGAAAAGAAATCTGAAGAAGACCGCGTGATTTCGAGGGAGGCCGCTGCGAGTAGATGAGAAATCGATAGGCCGCGGTGAACAACAATAAGAAAGCAAACGAGAAGATCGCGCTATAAGTTCGACAAGAGCAGTCCGCGAGAGAAGAGAAACATAACTGCAGTGGTGAAGAGCAAGACCGCAGCGGGTAAACGAGAAGCACCACGGGTAGAAGAGGAGCCTGCAGAAAGAGCAATAAAACTCCGCGTTGCAAGAGACCGCGAGCAGTCCGCGGTGAAGAGAATCAATCTGTGACAAGAAGAGGTCGAGCGGGTAAGAACAGTCCGTGACTAGAAGAGGTCGCGGTGGATAGAAACAGACCGCAGCGGGAAGAAGAAGACCGCGGCGGATAGAATTAGGCCGGCAGTTCAGAAGCCGTAAGAGAGAAAGAGGAAGATGTCGAGCGGTCAAGGGAAAGTGGGGCCCAGACGAATCCCTATATAAATGAGAGAGGAGAGAAGAGATGGGAGGGAAGAGAACATCGAGCCGCAAAAGGGAATGCGGTAAAGAAAAAAGGGACCGCCCAACGGTGAGTGGCTAGGAAGCCGGAAAGTAGGAGGCGGGCAGGAAAACAGGCCGGCGGTTAGAAAAGGGGTTATCCATCGGTAGGATCAGTAACCTGGCTCTGATACCATGTATAAGAGTTGAGTAAACCTTGTATAGACTTCTTGAATGTCAAATTACAAGTATGAGTACAAATATATAGGGAGAGAGAGAGAGAGAAATCTCTATTATAAGATGTGGGACTAAACATCCTAGTTAAGAGACTAAATGGGCCTTTACATTTACCATTCAACACATCCTATAAAATCAAAGAAGCTTTATGATCATTTTTAATTCATTGAAGTATTAAAGCATATAAACTGTGTATTCAATAATAGCATCAAAGAATAAATAGGAAAACAACTACAGGAGATAAGCGCCTGCATTGATTGGGAACCATAGAATACTATGTTTAGCAATTGGTATCCTAACTTCAAACATAAACATGTAAAAAAAATGGATCAGAGCAGTTCAAACATGGAGCAAAATAGACTATAAATTTTAGCTGAAAATTTTAACTATGGCTTAGAATATTCAGGCAGTTAAAAGCTGCTTTGACCAGCAGTCACATGACTAAAATAGTGGCACAGGTAGTTACTTGAACTACAATAATTTCAACATTTTTAAAAAAGGATATTCTTTTTTCCTTCCCTTTTCACTCGCGCGATCACGGAGATGGGTGAGCCGTAATTTTTCGCTTTCCAGATGCTGCAAAAGAAGCACAGCCATAAACATTAAAAAGAGATCAGATAATTGCAAATCGCAATGGTTATTCGTCTAAGCTATTCAAAAGATCAGGAACATACTTCACTGACTCTCACAGTCTGTAGAACCCTTGCTTTCTCCTCAACTTCACCCTGAAAATATTGACAAGTCTTCTTAAGAACAAGTACAAACATGATTAACCAATGTTATAAGTAGGAAATGAAAAAAATCGTATTACCACAGTCAATCTACTAATAAACCCAAATTTTATGCTTTGTCGTAAGCGCTTGCACTCCTCCTAGAATAAAATAGCAATCAGCAAATAAAAAAATTCAAATCAAAGACAGTAACAACAAAAAAATCAAATCATTTTTCTCTTTTTATTTAACTCCATACAGCTAAACAAGAAAATACATTTTAACTTGGTGTGATCCTACTGAGATTGAAGTAGTTATCAGGACAAGATGAGAACCTAATAGCTATGCAAGCAGAGTACAAAATTTGTTCAATGATCTTATTAATCAATTGGAAAACCAACGTAGGACTCATTTAGTAGCTAAGATAGAAAATATGTTTTAGAATAGTGATTCAACTTCATCGATTTTGTGTGAAAATAAAATCACCAAAATAACTCTAATATTTGCATCGAATAATATAGAACGAAACAATGGATTCAACAAATTCCATCACTTCACAAAACTGTTATCGACAACCGGCTTCATAATTAATGACAATCACCATCATGATAATTAGTAATACCTCTACATGCAATCATTGGTTACAAAATTGATGCATTTTAATCACCAAATATAGAAAGTAACAATAAAACAAACTTGATTCATTGTTTTCACTCACTTTTTACATATATAGCTAAAAAATAAAAAAATTACAATTTGGTGTTGTCCTATTGAGATCCTACTCATTGCCAGGACACAATGAGAACCCCGTAGTTGAGCACAGTACAAGATTTGCCCAATGATCTTCCTGTTCCCTGAAAATTTATCTTAAGCCATGTTTGGCTGCTTATAGATAAAAAATATGTTATACAAAATGTTGATTTCATTCACCCATGTTGTATGCAGAAATAAAATCATCGCATTCCAAGAAACAAATACTGTATTCAACATATTGAATCGCTCCCTAAAAAAATTTCTAATTTGAACAACAAAATGAGCACTTAACTGAAAAGGCCCAGAAGCTGAGCAAATGTTTCAGCAAGATCTAGGGGCATAAGTCTATTAGTTTAGTCTCAAAGTCCCATCTGCGACATGGGCTAGTAGCCTACAAAATGACGGGCTTTGGCATATTTCGTGCTAAGCAAGGTTGTAGAAATCGGATGTCGGCAACATATCGGATTGAGTTTTTAAATATCAGATGTTGGAAGTCTGAGACTTGTCGGAGATATTTTAAAATATCAGATTTTCATATCTTATAAATAAAATTATTATTGTATGCATATCAAGTATAATTACGTGTTTTAAAACTTAAAAAAACATAACAAGTACACGAAAAATAAGTCATTTATATTCCAATATAAACTCAATGAATATCCAAAATAAAATATTATTAAGAAGCTCAAATCGGTATATCGAAAAAAAAATTTTAATATTATATAAGATTTTTATATTAGGAGCACTAAGTTTATAAAAAATAATAATAATTTAAAGCTAAATATTTTTGATTGATTATAAATCCTTTCAAGCTTAATAAATTATGTTAAAATCATACAAATAACAACTAATAAATGTGTTGATTTTTTCACATTTTTATAATAAGAAAAAATAAAAATATAATTTGAAATAGTTATATAAGATTGAGTATAATAATAACACAAAAAATGAAACTATGCCTAATGCCAAAATATCGGAAAAAGTTGGATATATCGGCCTATATTTTGCAAAAGAAAATAATCGATTTTTTTTAAAAAAAAATATATATGGTTTTACCCTTAAAAACGACATATCGGCAGACATGTCGGAGGACATTTAAAACTATTAAGCTAAGGCTCATTTAAGAATGTTTAAATATAACTTAACCCTCTCATACAATAAATGTCCAAATTCCATCAGTTTTTTAGTTGAATAAACTTTTACGAATTTAGGCAAGTGTGTAGAGCGCAAGAATCACGTTAAACATTTACAAATTTTTGCCAAAATTTGATTCGAGTTAGATGACGATAGTATATATGATTGATACATAGTTTACATATATTATTTTATTAAGAGTTAAATTATTCTTAAAACCCTGCATTCGATGCTATTTTTACTTTTTATTTTGAATCACTCAGTGACAATCAACAGGGTCATGGTGAAGCCTTCAAAAGGTAAATGGGCTCATGGGCAAACCTTGAACCCATTAGAATTATCCCATTTAAACCACATCCAATAGAGCTTGAAGGGATTGACCTCATAAGTTTATTGCTGGCACAACCCACTTGAGATCCATATCTAGCTGGAAACGTGGGTTAGCTGTGCACTAGTACAAATAGCTACAAAGGAAAAAAGATCTACCTGAACTTCACTTTAAATTTTTCGGAAGTAAATAAATCAAAACTTGGTCAAAGAATTTTGCATGAAATGAAAAATTATGAGTAGCAGCTGTTGTAGCAATTGGTAGATAGGCCTGTGGGCAGACAGTCGATTAAAAGAGTAAAAAGGGCAGCCCGGTGCACAAAGCATCCCCGCACAACGAGGGTCTGGGGAAGAATCCCACCACAAGGGTGAAATGTACGCCAGCCTTACCCTGCATTTTTGCAAGAGGCTGCTTCCAGGACTCAAATCCATGACCGCAAGGTCACACGGCAACACCTCAACCAGTGCACCAAGGTTCCCCTACTACAGTCGATTAAAAGAGTAAATATTAAAGCATAATTTGGGAGTAAATAAAGCATAATTATCAATACACCACAACTTTATGTACAATCAGAAGTAGCAGTAATCTAGGCTCTGTTTGGCACGGTGGTGGCGGTGGTGGAGGTCAATAACATGAGGGTTAATCTAGGCTCTGTTTGGCACGGTGGTGGCGGTCATGAACATGAGGGTTAAATTGTCATTCGTTAATGCCCGCCTAAGGAACTTCATCCACTTTTTAGTTCAAACAGATGATGTTTGTTAGGTAATCCTTAATGAATGACGGTTTAACCCATGCGTTTACGACCGCCACCACCATGCCAAACGGAGCCCTAGTAGAGTAGTCCTAGTACGCTGTATAGAATGAGTTCACAATAAATAACTCGATTAATAGTTAATTTAGAAGTTCGCAAAATAAAGCACAAATGGTGAAATTGGCAGACATGGAGCAAGTAATGGTACTAATTCGTTGCCATGAAATTTACACACAATACGAATTACAACCATTTTTGTTCTAGTTACTTTTTTGCAAAGGGGACATAAGATAACCAAATATGAATTACCTCAGAACAATATACTTGTGAATCCAGAGGTTCCCAAAGCCCTATAGTACATAATCAGTAAATAATCCTACACTTTGTAGAACTAATTGGTGCAACTTCATTTACAAATATGAAAAATATATCATGCCGTAGAATTATAGAAGACAATACACTCCATGCATAATGTACAATCCTGTAAGCAAATAAGTGAAGAGCAAAAAAATAATGCTCCTAAATGATCCAAATATCCCATGAGAATGGTTTGAAAGGCAAGTGGCATGAATTATAAAAAAACATGGGGTAATTTATTAGAACCTCCCATCTAGATTTACATTAATTACAGAGACATCCACTCTATCATTCAAAATTACCAAAATCTACCTTAAGTTCTTCTATGGTTTTTTTTGTACGTGTATGTTAACAATGTAAGTTTAGATGGGACATTTTGATAATTTTGAAGATAGAGGGGAGCTCCTTATAATAATGCAAAATTAGAGGGGAGTTTTTTCATAATTATTCCTTGAAACATATCAGCCAAATCTCCATAATGTTGTTTTCCATAGTCAATATTTATAACTCCAGAATATAGTATTCTTTAACAAATGAGCATGACAGGAACAATGTCATCCGTTGGCATACAAATGATAGCTTAACCATCCTTTAACATACAACAAAATGATGCTTTGTAACAAACCCTACAATCAGGCTGTTTGACATAGCTAAAGACACAAGAAATCAATATCTTTTGAACATCAAGAGCATACTGAACAAACAATAACTTCAAAAAACTAATAAAGAAGCTTTCTTGGCCAACTTATTCTGAATTACTATTCCTTGAAATTTTGGTGCAACAAAAGGCTAAACTCTTTGAGTTAAATTAAAGTTTCAAAAATGCATGATATTAAGGTGATCGGAAACCTTCCAACCAAACTTAGGATTTTATCACTTTAGGAGTTATGTATTTGAAAAAGTTAACTGTTTTAACGTCTTTAGCAACAAAAAACCTCCAATCAATGGCTTAACAGTATTTGTTAGTTTATAAACAGTTGACTATGATTTTAATTATTTGAAATAATATGAAGTCATGGTTAATGGAGAATCCGCACCAGTACTTTCCTGTACAATGCTAGTTGAGCTTTGCAACTCGATTGCCAAGTTGGATTGAATTGAAGTTGAATTTGTACGATTCTATGTATCTATGCTAAAATAATATCAGGGAGAAATCCAAGATCTTAATGCTGCAAACTATGTTTTTTTTCAATTTTAATTTTCTGGCAAGCATAATAAATAGACGTTTCTGGCCACTTTAATCACCCATGAATTGGGGAGTGAATCGGGAAGATGTGGCATCAAGTGTTTCATAATTTTTAAGAGGCAATGGTGCATAGCCCAATAAAGAAGAAATTGGACCAAAAACGTCAAACTGTGTTTCAACTTGCATTATGCATCACATCAATTGCAAACAAATTACAAGAACTATTTTTTCTTAAGCGTGGACCACAGACAGCACCAAAAACTTGTTGTCATAGATTGATTTAACAATTGTGTTGGAATTCATGAATAATTTATAGGGTCTCAATCCCAGTTGTGTGAGACTGTGTCGGTTTAGTGATATTTTAACCATAAATGTGAAAAAACAATGATTTTTTATTAAGTGTAAATACACTGTTAAATTGGTTAAAATAAAATTTTCAGTAATTACCGCTAATGCGAATTGCGAGAAGAGCCAACGCTCATCTAAAGTTTAAATAAAAAAAAATGCAAGTCAATCGAACTAAGTGAATCAACATTAATTCACAATTGCTTAAGATCACTAAAAAGTTTACTCGAGTTTTTGAGTCGGGCTCACATGGAACATTTTGATCCAAGCTCTGAGCCAAAATATGGCTCGTATTTTATTTTGATCTTGATATGGGCTCAGATCGACACGAACCAACTCGAGAATGAATCAAAAACTTTTAAATAAATTAAATTAAAAATCAATTAATACTCATTGAGCCTATTAGGGTTTAGATGCTCACAATTCTCTTAATCTCTTCCCGCTAGTATTCTCTCACTTTGCACCCCTCCTGGAGACCGATCTAGGGTTCTATCGCCTTGGCTTCTCCTCGGCCTGCGCGACTGAGCCTTGTCTCCGCTTCTGCAATCTCAACTCTATGCAGTGTTCTCCTCTTTTCCATCATTTTTTCAACTCTTGAAATACCTGCCGGAACTTGGTGATTCTTGCCGCGTCACTTGTGTGATTGTATCTCATTGACGCGTTGTGACGCCTGAGGCTATGGTGTCGTTCACCATTCCAGAACTAATATTGAAATCTCTCTAAATCTCTAAATTATCACTTACTATATTCTTCAATCTTCAAGGCCCTTCCAAACATATTTCTAACTCTCTTTTTTATGCGACATTGTGGCTATGAAATTTATGTTGGTCGTGACTCCGTGATCAAAGCCAAGTGGTGCACTTTGTAATACCTAAACTTTCATGAAATGATTTTTATTTTTCTCTTATTAAAAACCCCTATGATGAAAAATAATTATCAGAGTTAAAAAGTGCCATCAAAATTTTCCACGAAGTTTGATGCATATGTTATGGAAGATTGTCATTAGGGTTTATATATTATAATGAGGCTATGTATATATATTCTTAATATATATCCATAAATAAATAGAATGACTGAAGGCAAACAATAGCCGGTTGATTAACTTCATTCTAAGGGCTTAATGATATTGGGCCTTTGTGCAAGATGGGCTGGGCAAATATATTATTATATATTTTATCATAAGAGGTATATTATTATTTCTTTTCTTTACCCTAGCCCTGCTGTCGTGATGCCATTCACACACACACACTTCTCTTCTTCTCGACGGCGGCAGACGGCAAGGCGGCAGCGGCAGTAAAGCCACGATAAGAGAAGGCTTGGTGAGTTCTTTTCCTCTATTGACATGTCATCCTCCTTCCTCTTTCTCGATGACACCTATGTGAGAATCGTGTCTTCACCAAGCCCGATCTGACGGGATTTTTCCTGCTTGCCGATGAAGTTGCTGACCTAGAATGTCTATATAAGAACCTGATGGGTTCTCTTCTCCTTCACCCGACCTCCTCTTGCTCACTTGTGATAAGTTTTGTTTGCTGGAATATATATTTACTTGTTGGACAATGGGGTGTATAAGGAGGATTTCCTGAGTTCGGCCGTTAACAAAATGATATATTTTGGTTTATCTTGAGGTTTTAATTGGGATTTTTTATGTTTCATGTCTAGCCGGTCATATGTTTAGAAAGCTTTTCTCCTCAATTTTTCCACCCATTTCTAGCTTTGCAAGATTGGAATTGAGGGCTGCCCTTTTTCCCAAATATTCATAGGTATTTTTGTTTGTAGTGTTAGAAAAGCTCATGTAATGGGCCCATTATTGGGCCTCTTTTATTATTTTTCCTTCTTCTTTTCTTAGTCCCACATCTTTTATAGGATTTCTTCTCACCTTCTCTCTCCTATATATTTGTATTCTCTCATTGTATTTTGATACACAAGATATACATACAAGTTTTGAGTTCTCTCTACATGGTATCAGAGCCAGGTTCTGGTACCGGCGGTTCCCTGTTTTTACCCGCCCACAGACCGCCTCCCTCTCCTGTCCGCTTCTGCGGACTCTCCCTACGGTCACCTTGTCGGTCTCCCTGCAGTCTTCTCTCTTCTAACCGCACTTGTCTCCTGTCCTCCCTCCCTCCTTCCATCTGGCTCTCCCCTTTTATAGCTCTCCACACTCTGCCAGGTGGGCCCCGCCTTCTCTCGCTAGTCGCCCGGTCTACCCGCGCTAGCCGCTGCCTGGTCTTGCCGCTCGAGTTCTCCTACTCGCGGCCTTTCCTTCTCGCGGCTTCTCCTAGCCGCTGCCATCTCTTTGCCGCTCGGTCTACCCGCGGCCTCTCCTTCCCGCGCGGCCTATTCTTCTTGCGGCTTCTCCTAGCCGTTGTTGTCTCTTTGCCGCTCGGTCTACCCGCGGCCTCTCCTTCCCGCGCGGTCTCTCCTTCACCGCTGCAACCTCTCTCTTTCTCTGTTCGAGCCGACTTCTCTTATCGCTATTTCTCTGGCCTCTAGTGTACTCATTGTGACCGCAGTGTACTCATTGTGACCGTGCGGTTTGCTTCTCCGCACTCAGGTCGCGGCCTCCCTTTCTCTCTCTTGCTCTCTGCTGCTCTTGTCGCTTTGACAACCCGCTGCGGCTTCTCATATAACCGCGCGGGCATGTCGTGCAAGAGTGCTCTCCCGCGGCGACCTCCTCAAACCGCAGCGCCCTTTCCTCCTCTTGTCGCTTTGAATACCCGTTGCGGCCTCTCGTATAACCGCGCGGGCTTGTCGTGCAAGAGTGCTCTCCCTCAGCGACCTCGACAACCCACGGCGACCTCGTGAACCCGCGGAGACCTCGACAACCCGCAGAGACCTCGTCAAACAGCGGCGACCTCGTCAACCCGTGGTGACCTCTTCAAACCGCAGCGCCCTTTCCTGCTCGCTGAGGCCTCTCTGGTCTCTATGAGCTCCTCCGTTGACTCCACCGGCCAGGCGGCTAACCCCTCTGCAGACCGCCCAACTCCTCCTCCTGACCTCCGCGATGAGCTGCGGACTACGAAGCATAGATACGTCAAAAATAGGGTCGTACCCGTACCGGGTACGTTTCTGGTACGGATACGCATACTGCACGCCCCGGTTCGTTATAATCGTGATATTAGGTTATTTCCTCCCGATCTCGTGTCGCTCCTGATCCCGTCCCGATCCCTGCTGCCGACGATGACGATCCCTACTGTCGTCCCGCTCCCGATCCTTGTTGTTGTCCCACTCCCGATCCCTGCTTCCGCTCCCGCTCCCAATCCCTGCTCTCCAAATCTCTATGGATTTCTTCTTCTTCTTCTGCACATGGTTGTAAATGTCCCCCCTTTTGTAACTGCCTTTATCTTTTAGTTCAAATCTTTGTGGATAAAATATCTGTAAATACATAAATAAATTGTCAAAATAAATAAAAAACACATTTGATTCATTACTGTAGGAAAATACCCATGTTAAGCGTATCGGTGCTTTTACTAGCCTGCTAATATTTGTATCCAAAATGACTACATTATCTTACAATTTCAATTTGATTTGGAGAAAGCTAACTTTGATTTCTCATATGGTCATTTTATTATTAGCCTTTTACAACTATTCGGGATCGACCTAGCAAATCCTCCTTTGTTCACTCTGTTTGATTGTTATATGGCCTGCAGATTATTCTGCACAAGCATTTTCTACAACTTTATTCAAGTTATCTTTGGCATACTTCTTCTTCTTCAAGGAATTAATCATCCTTGCTGCTTTAGTATTATTAAATGAATGTATAGTTGAATATGTTGGATATGCTAATGATTCCTTTTTTAGTATTATTCATGTCTGTTAGAGTGTTAGTTCATTCATGTATTATAGTTCATTCATATTCAGTAATTTGTGAATACTAAATAATGTTCATTTCAATTTTTTTCAACTTTTTCTTATTACAACAATTATGTCTCAATCACAATCTCCTATTAGTGTCACTAGTTCAACTTCTACCTCAACAACAAGTAGATTTTTTTTAATGATGCAAGTAGGGATGATAATGCGCCACTTTGGGATTATGTATCTCTTATCCATAGTAGAGAAGTTGGTGGCGGAAACAGAAAATGGAAATGCAATTTTGGTGAGATAGATTTCAGTGGCTCGTATTCTAAAGTAAAGAGTCACTTGCTGAAAATATCCGGGAATGGTATTAGGGTATGTCCAAAAGTAACTCAAGAGTATTTAAAAGAGCTTCAAAAAGTGATTGCTACATCAAAAGAAAAATGCAAACCGGCTCCCAAGGTATTATCGTTTCATAATGCAAGTCAAGCTTCTCAATTAGTTGCGGAAACGAAAAAAAGAAGACGGAGACTTATTGATAGGGCTTTTCAAAATAAAGCTAGAGATGAGTTAAGGAGTCACATAGCCAGGATGTTCTATTCTGGTGGTTTGCCATTTCATCTAACTAGAAATCCATATTATGTTAGTTCATATAAATTTGCTGCTAACCACAATCTTGATGGATTTATTCCTCCTGGATATAATGCTTTCAGAACAACACTTTTGCAGAAAGAAAAATCAAATATCACTATAATGCTTCAGCCAATTAAAGATACTTGGCGCCTAAAGGAAATCAGCTTAGTTAGTGATGGTTGGACAGATGCTCAAAGAAGACCTTTGATTAATTATATGGCGGCCTCCGAGGATGGTCCTATTTTTTTAAAGGCAGTTGATGCATCAGGTTAGTATAAGGATAAACATTATATTGCAAATTTGATGATTGAAGTTATTAATGAAGTTAGTTCCAAAAATGTTATACAAGTTATCACTGATAATGCACCGGTGTGTAAGGCAGCAGGAGCAATTGTGGAGGCACGATTCCCACATATTTTTTGGACACCTTGTGTTGTACACACTTTAAATCTAGCATTAAAAAATATTTGCGCAGCCAATAATACTGATCGTTGTGCAACAGCTAGAGAACAATGTGGATGGATAACTCAAGTGGCTAATGATGCTCAATCAATCGGGACTTTCATAATGAATCATCAATACAGGTTGAACATGTATAACTCTTTTGTTTCACTGAAGTTACTTGCAGTTGCTGAGACACGATTTGCTTCCACTATAATGATGTTGAAGAGGTTTAAACTTGTGAAGATGGGCTTGCTTAATATGGTTGGATGTCCTGAATGGACTATGTATAGAGCAGATGATGTTGAGAAGGCTCTAGAGGTTAAAAGCATCATCTATAGTGACAAATGGTGGGATAATGTGGACAAGAACCTTGATATAACAAGACCCATATATGATATGCTTAGGATTTGTGATACAGACAAACCTAATCATCATCTGGTATATGACATGCGGGATTCAATGATAGAAAATGTGAAGCTTGAAATATATAAACACGAGAAGTTGACGTACTTGGAAGCACATTGCTCTCTTTAAGAGGCAATTTATGATGTCCTCGTTGATCGATGGACCAAGAGTTGCGCATCACTACATTGCATGTCTCATTCTCTTAATCCAAGGTATTTTTTTTCTTATTTGATATTAAACATTTACTATGATTTATTTATTTACTATATATTTTTATTTGTAGGTATTATAGTCGAGAATGGCTTGAAGGATGGTCAAATAGAGTTGCTCCAAATACGGATGAGGAGATTTCTTTAGAGAGGAATAAATGCTTAAGAAGATATTTTCCTGATGTGGTGGAGAGGAATATAGTAATCAATGAGTTCTCTAGGTTCACGGGATTTGGTCAAGCTTTTAGTGAGCCAGATAGTTTGGAGAGTAGAGCTTCATTATTGTCCAAGGATTGGTGGAGTTACTATGGAACTTCGGCACCTAAATTACAAAAAATTGCTTTGAAGTTGTTAGGTAACCTTCTTCATCGTCCCGCTGCAAGAGAAATTGGAGCACATACTCATTCATTCACTCATTGAGAAGAAACAAAATTCTACCACGAGCTGATGATTTAGTGTACGTGCATAGTAATCTACGCTTATTATCGAGGAGAAATGAAATCTACAGTCAAGGAAGGGGTAGAATGTGGGATATAGGAGGAGATGCATGGGCAAATCCTTTTGATGGAGTTGGCATGCTTACGATTGTAAACTTGTCTTTAGATGAGCCAGAAATTGAAGATGTCTTGGTCTCCAACAATATGAAGGAAGATGAAGAAAATGAGCGATGAACATCGTTTTATTTGAAATAATTATGAATAGCTTATGTCTAAGTACTTCATGTTATATTGCATTAGTTATGAACTTGTACTTCAATTGATTATTTATGCTTCATGTTTTATTGTTTTGAGAATTTATAATTGTATTTGTGATATATGCATATATATTTATTAAATTTAATACAACGTATCCCGCCGTACTCGTATCCTTGATTTTAAAATTTTGTCGTACCGTCGTACCGGATACGTATTGTACCCGGTACCCATACCGGTGCTTCTTAGGCTGCGGATCACCACAATTTCCTTGTCTGGAAAGAAGAATTTCATCTCATGGGTGCACTCGGTTCGTCGAGTTCTTCAGGCCAGGGACCTCGTGCTTCATCTCACTCAGGGACCTCCTCCTTCTACCGATGACTGGTTGCGAAATGACGGTCGCGTTCAGACGTGGCTCCTCAACTCCATGGAGGGTGAGCCCTACCAGATGGTCATGTATCATGAGACGGCCAAAGTTATGTGGGATGGGCTTCACTCATTATACTCGGGCAAGGACAACCTCCAACACCTCAATGACATTATTACCGATCTTCAGGCTCTCGATGCTGGCAGGACTGCGGACATGACCTTGTTTGTTGCTCGTGCTAAGACTCTTGCAGAGGCCTGGATCCAGCATTAGCCATCTACCACTGATCTTGCCGCTCAGCGAACTCAAAAGGAGGTCGTCTGCATCGCCATGATGATGGCTCGTATCCCGCCACACCTTCAGAGTATCCGGGCTCAGGTTTTGGCTTCGGCTACTACTCCTTCCTTATCTGATGTTTGCTCTATGCTCCTTCGAGTTTCACAGCCCCCGGATACTCGTGCACACTCCTCTCCAGCCTCACGATAACCACAATTGATCACATTATTAACTGTAATCTTTCAACCATTAATTATGTCTCTCACTAGTAGTTAATCATTGTAATTGAAGGTAGCAAAATATTTTAAGGTTTTGCAATCAATTGTGGTTATCATGTGCCGGTTTAATAATCTCTTTATTAATTGTAATCTTTCAGCCATTAGTTGTGTTTCTCACTTGTCACTTCATCGTTAGGCTTCTGGTAGATCACCGCCAACTCCTACCTTATCCTGTAGCAGATTTGGTATTAGAGCCCTAAATTAGGGTCATGTTAAAGCTACTCATGGTGGATCAAAATAAAGCCGAAATTCAAGCGAGCAATTCGAGAACTGACAGGTCTACTACAGACTTACACAAATTTTGATTAACTACCTCAATTAGATGGACGCACAATTTGATGGTCTAGGAGGCCAGATGGGAGCTCTGGACAATAAGTTGACACTTAGACTCTTCTAGAAGTTCTAATCATACCACAAATCGCAGTTGAGTACCAGGTAGACCTCATTTAAATCGTCAGAAAGAGACTCGTGATTTTGCGGGCCTCCTAAACATCAGTTTAGGAATGCTCCTGCTCGGGTCCCCTTACCTCCCTTGAAGAGGGATCGCGAGCCTGATTATGATCGCATCGGGGATTCGCTCCCGGTAGACCCCTCTTCCCTCAGAAGGAATCATCAGCTATAGTTTGTACTATTGATCCTTAGCATCTATGCCCTTTTTAAATAGGAGGAAAGTTGCAGCTCTTCACAATCGCTCCCACAATGTTAGCAAAGAAAACAAATAGTCAAAAGAACTAGGTAAACATAGAATGCTCAGATAACATTAAATAACTCAAATAGAGACTTCATACAACTTAATAGGAATGAGTATGACAACAAGACATTAGGAATCTAGAGCTATCCAAATGGCGCCCTTCACCGGCATTAAATAGATTGGTCAGAAGAGAGAGAAAAATAACATTACCAAGGTCTAACCCAATTAAAAGAACCAGCTCAAATAGAAGGCCAAGAAATAAAAATATGGGACTAGAAATTTCTCATAAGACCCTACCCAACAAGAATAATCAAGCTTCCACCTCATCCAAAAAAAGACGATCCTATAAAACTCACAATATCAGGTATGTCCATCATAATATAACCATAAAGAATCAAATATTCAACCTAAAAAAATATATAGAATAAAATGCTACAAAATAGTGATGTACGTCTGCATCACTCCTTTGTTACCAAACATATTATACAAGTTGGTGATTGGACTTATGAATACTTACTCCAATTTAAACCTAATACAGATATCTCAAATTTTCAATAAAAAACTAGGCAAGAAGTTTGTCATAAAACCAAAGAAACTCTTGTTGAACAATCCAATTTAGAGACAACATACAACTAGGCCTGCAAACGAGTCGAGCTCGTCAAAAAGAGCCGGTTCGAGCTTGAGCTCGACGAGCTCGTTTTAAAAGGTTCAAGCTCGAGCTCTTCTAGCTCGGGTCTAGCTCGGCCCGAGCTCGTCGAGCTCGACGAGCTCAGCTTGAATTATACAAAAAATCCTTAAATTTTTTTCTTGATATGATCTAGAAAAAAATATGAGAACATTCAACAAGTAACTAATAGAATATTGCAGAAACAACTGAAACAAAGAATTTGGGGATTCAATCAGATGAAAAAACAAGGGATTCAAGATAACATCCAGTTTTTGACATACTAAAGGTCTTATAAACTCAAATAAACATCCAATTCCCTTACAATCATCAAAATCAAACAGAACAAACACACCACACTTCGATCGGAGAAATAGAAAGGGTAAGAAGAATCGAAGAAATAAAGGCTTCTAAAAGATATCGGAGAGAACTCATATAGAACAAGACGATCTCAATCTCCTAGGGATTGAAGGCGTTCAGCTTGTACTCCGTGAGCCCAACCACGGCATCAAACGCCTCGTTACAGTCCACCTCCCCATGATCACCCTTCACGACCTCCTCCTTGGTGCAGTCCTCAGAGTGCTCAAAGCCGTTGTCTTCCTGGCCACCAGATTTTTGCCCTAGAAACTAATATTCCCAAGATTAGAGACTCAAGATCTTCTCACCTGACCGCTGACCTTGGGAACAAAGTAGCTGACCGCTGACGAGCGGCAGAAGAGAATTGTGAAGAGGAGCAGCAGATGAGCGACAGAACCCTAACCCTGGCAACGGACGAGCAGTGGAACCCTATCCTTGGGAGTTGATGACCGGCAGAGGAGAACCGGAACCGGATGATGAAATGAATCGGGATTCGTTTGGAACCCTAATACCTAATTCAAAAAATGAACCGGAAATGAACTGGGAATCGGGCCCCTAATACCTATATTTTAATATATTTACTAATAGTAATATAACATATTATTAAAATATATATATATATATATAAGCTAAGAAGCCGGCTCACGGGCTCGTGAACAAGTCTTACTAGGCTCGAAAGCGAGCTCGTGAACAAGTCTTACTAGGCTCGAAAGCGAGCTCGTGAACAAGTCTTACTAGGCTCGAAAGCGAGCTCGTGAACAAGTCTTACTAGGCTTGAGCTCGGCACGAAAGCGGGCTCGTGAACAAGTCTTACTAGGCTCGAAAGCGAGCTCGAGCGCGGATCGAAAGCAAACTCGAGTCGAGTTTTTTTCGAGCCAGCTCATCGAGCTCTCAAGCCGGATCAACTCAACTTGCACCCCTATATACAACAATTATTTGGAAATCTGCTTATTTAATAAAGTTTCTAGGAGTTTGCTTACAAATGAAAAAATTTAGATTGAACGTATGTGCTTTTAGAAGAATAGTTCGAATAATTTTAACCTTCCCATCATCAACCTCCAATTATATTTATACACCCACAACATTAAAAAGAAAAAATTGTGATGGTCGTGGTCTAGGACCATCACATGAATCCGAGTCATTAGATTTCAATCTTCCTGATCGAACGGAAGGCCAACGTTAGCATAAAATCAAAATATGCTTATAGATACTAGCGGCCCATGCACAAGGACCTCCCTAGAAATTTATTTACAGTAAACTCGTGTAAGAACCCAGTAGTATCAAACAAAATGAAGTTACAATACAGCCTATTTAGCATTGCTTAAATGGAAATGGAGAGAAGCACAAAACACAATACGACTACTTCTATCAGATTTACCTCTGTGAATTCCTGGTTTGAGATGATATCAACAGTTATTACATCCTTCTTGTCTAAATTTATTATCTCAAGCATCACATCTGTTGTCCTTTTACCTGTTTTGTATTCTTCAGGTGCCTTACCACATCCTGCTCATATAGAAAGAAGTTAGTAACTCATATGAAACAAAGGACAAAAACTTCTGTTTGGACATGTGGGTAGACAATTAGGTGTGTCTGTGTGAAAATGTTAATGGCGAAGGGAGTGGGGGTTGCACTTACCAACTACTTGCACTAGCCGATAAACTTCTTGTCTTTGACTAGAAGCCGAAACCCTTATTCTTACAAATGATCCAATAACTTTCTCACTAAAGGTGCTCATGTCATCAATCAACTCTTCCATCAAATAGCGTCGCAAATACATCAAACTAATGTTGTGAACATCAATTGCGGCATAGCTATAAAGGTTGGTTTCCTTACCCTCCACTCTTTTCCGTGGTATTCGTCTTTTCTCTGAAATCATCATTTCTGCGGAATCACTACTTACTTCAGTTCCCATTTGAATGGAATCTGTGTCACTTTCTTGTTTTTCATCGGATGTAGGTGATGACGCCTTGATAAAAATGTGAGACTCAAGGAGCTTCAGCATTTCAAAGTGTGCAACACGTGATTTATCAAATAGTGTTAGAAGCATTGCATCGCATATGATCTGGCTCTTTTTATGTCGATCGCGAAGCTTCTTTACTTTTATATAATCAAGTAAAAGTTCTTGAACCTCATATGGAGAAAGTATACTCTTATCACCATTTTTCACATGTGAAACGAAGTCCAATAGCTCCTTTGAAGCCCAATCAGTATATTCAGAGACAGTTGTTTGTTCATCTGCGGCACCTAGCAAGTAGTCATCAGTTCTTGTTGACCTTTTTGATTTCTTTCTTGAATTATTCTTACTAACTGGTAACTCACTTCCTGTATCAAAAACTGTGCCATCCACTTTGCCAGTTTTTCTGGATTTCTTTCTCTCCTTAATCATCAAAGAGTTTTCCTGGTGAACAGTTAAGCCTTCATTTTTTTCCTCTTTTTTTTGACTGTCTGGAGTAGCATTCCTTGACTGGTTTTTTACTCTCTTTCTAGAAGAAGTATCTTCAGTTGGAGACATCCCTTCAGTTTGAAGGTTCATTGATATCTTATAGGCAGTGGTTCTTGCAATTTTCAACTTCTTTTTTGAAGAAATACTTTCATCATGGCAGGATGAAGATCGGTCTGAACTGGCACCTTGTCCATCATCTGAGGATTCCTGATTCCCTGAATCTAAACCACAGATTTTAGAAGCAGTTCTAGCCTTTGTTAATTCATCTAAATTCATTGATAACTTTGCTTTCAACTCAAACCAATAGTCCTTAAAAAGGTACTCCCAACAACTGCGGTCATTAAAATCTACTCCATCCTGCACAAATAATGATCAAACAACCGAAAGACGTTGGGAAAAATCATCACAATATATTTCAATACTTATAGCCAACAAAAGTGCAGATGAAAAAAGCCTAATTTTATACCATAAAATTGCATTAAAAAGTAATTCCAAAAATATGCTGCCAATAACATAAGATATGTCAGCCCTACTCAATCCCACTAGTCTTCCTTCTCAGCCAAATGAAATCACAAGATAAGAAAGTTCGTAAAACAAAGTAAATCATAATGTTCGCAATACAATATGGTATGACTTTTTAAGTCTCTTGAAATTGTCAAGTTTCAAAAATCTTTCTCTAACTGACCAACTAATGTGCTATATCATTGTAGAACATGTCTTAACTAGGTGAAATCAGTTTAGTTTTTTATGAAAATAGTTGGTCGTTATGTATACGTTCTAGTACTGGGTGTAGATTTATGCCTTAATTTATTCACACAATTCAAACTATGAGATGGAGTATTTTTCTTCTTTGATTCGGCTATTCTGTCCTTTCTTCGCTCCTTAGGTTGAAACAAAGATAATGATGAAGACAAATAAGATTTTGATGATGAGATAGCCAGACTGCCAAAACATCCCTTATGCTAACATCACTTTATGCTTTTCCATTGAGTTAAGGATGGAAGTCAATCATGTTTAACTTACATTTTCAATGAATAGCACTTCATTGAACCACTTCGTAAACAAATCTACAAGTTGATGTTTGGACTTAAAATGAAGGAGTTACAAATCATCATGGACTCTTCATCTTCTATGAAGTTTCTATCAACTTCAACATGCTTTGAACAATAATGTGGACGGAAATATGTGTGATGTTAATAGAAGTTTTATAAACTAAGTCTCAATGCCAGGATGAGCAATGATGTTCTACTACTTCACCCACTACGAGATTGCCTTCTACATAAGAGAAGTTAGAGATACTAGGAAAAATAATGTATTGGCCCACTAACTTGACCCATGTAGGATTTTGTGTTTAGTCCCACATTATTTGTACAGCTTGATTTTACTCTCCTCTCTCCTATATATTTGTACTCATACTTGTTTTTTGGTATTCAAGAAGTATATACAAGGTTTGGAACTTTCTCTACATGGCATCAGAGCATGACGGCCCAGCCTGTTTTTTTCAAACCACTCAGTCCTCCTGTTAACTGAGCGGCTTGTTTTCCTGCTTAACCGTTAATCGGGCGGCTTGTTTTCCTGCTTAGCCGCACTGTTTTGCGGTTTCCTTCTTTTCTAACCGCCTCCTTCTTCTCTCCCGTGGATCCACCTCCTCTTTCTCTTCTACGCTCTTTTATAGCCTTCATCTCTCTGGCATGTGGACCCCACTCAAGTGCAGTTAGATCTTCTTAACCTCCATGGGCTGCTCTCTACCCGCTGCGGCTTCCCATCTACCCGCTGCGGCTTCCCATCTACCCGCTGCAGCTTCCCCTCTTCCCGCAGTTAGATCTAACCGTCCAGCATCAAGTTCTACCCGCTGCAACCTCTTCTCGGTCTTATCATTGCGGTCTCTCTCCTTGCAGCGCGGCCTCCTTGTCGCAAGGAATCTTTTCGCTCTTGTCGCAAGGAGCTCTTCTCGGTCTTACGCTCTTGTCGCGCGACCACCTTTCACTTCAAGTTCTCTCCTTGTCGTGCGGTCTCCTTCTTGTCGCAAGGAGTTCTTTCTTGCCTTGTCGCTTTGCGCTTCTCGGCTCGACTTGGCTGTTCGCGCGGATTTCTTCTACCAATCTTGTTGTGGTTTGCTTCTAACCGCACGATCTGATGCCTATTCGCCGTTTCTGATCTTGGTGCGGTCTGCCTCTAACCGCCCAGTCTAGTACCTGTTCGCCGGCTTTTGCTCCTGTTGTGGTCTGCCTCTAACCGTTCGGTCGAGTGCCTGTTCGCCGGCCTCTATTTCTGTTGGTCGCTGCCCGCCCAGGTGTCTTACCATCTGCCCGGTGCGGCTTCCTCTGCTCGACTTGGCTATTCACGTGGTCTGCCCGCGGCTTCTCGTTTACGCTGCTATTCTTGTTGCGGTCTACTCCTACCGCACGGTCCAAGTGACAGTGTGCTAGCCTCTTCTTCCCATTGCGGTCTGCTCCTAATCGCGCGGTTTAAGTGACCTGGTTGTGGTCTTCTTCTTCGGGTCGCTGCCAGCTCAGGATTCTTACCGCCGCGGCTTGTTTAAATCCGTTGCGGGCTCTCTTCTTACCGTGTTGGTCGTGACCTTTCTTACCGCTGGTGCGTTGTCACCGTGATTGTTGTGGGTTGTCTCATAGTCATTGTTTGTTCCCACTGCGGACTATTCCTTGCAAGATGATCAGCTGTCCTCCGGTCTCTGTGGTGTCTATTTCCGATGGTGGTACCTCCTGCCTTGCTCATAGCTCATCCTGGATTTTGGATTCTGAGGCCTCTCACCATATTACCTCACGGAAACCATCACAATATTTGAACTCTGTGCATCCCAAGTTCATCACTGTTGCTAGTGGGGACACCATTCCCGTTTCTGACGCGACAGATATTCACCTTACTCCCTCCATCACTCTTCGCCCTACCCTTCATGTTCCGGGCTCTCCTTTCAACCTTCTCTTTATTGGTAGTCTCACTACTGATCTTGATTATGATGTAAATTTTTCTTCCAACTTGTGCGTTGTGCAAGATCGCAAGACGCGGTCTATCATCGGAAAAGGGCATCTGTCGAATGGTATCTATATTCTTGACCCCTCTCCTCCAACGGTGTTGTCCTCTATTAGCTCTGTTGATTGGCATCAGCGTCTTGGTCACGCTCCTCTTAACATACTCAGAAAATCTCTCCCTGAAGTGTCCCTCCGAGAGTTCACGTGTGAGTCGTGTATCTATGGGAAACATCATCCATCTACGTTCTCACCACATACAACTCGGAGTCCTGCACCCTTTGATCTAGTACAGTCCGATATTTGGGGACCCTACAAAATTGCTAGTGTTTTTGGATATCGTTACTTTGTCACATTTGTAGATGACTACTCTCGCATGACCTGGTTGTATCTCCTTCGTGACCGCTCTGAATTACCTGGTGTATTCCGTACTTTTTTCATTGAAACTCGAAACCAATTTTCCACTACAATTAAAACCTTCGCATCAATAATGTCCGTGAATACACTAGTCATGTCTTGCACACTTATGTGCTGAGTTTGGGATCATCCATCAAACCTCGTGTGCCTATACCCCCCAACAAAATGGCGTTGTTGAACGCAAGAATCATCATCTGCTTGAGGTCACCCGCTCTCTTACGATTCAAATGAATGTTTCCAAACAGTATTGGAATTTTGCGATTTCTACCGCTTACACTCTTATTAACCGCATGTCTTCCTCTATTCTCAATTTTGTGATTCCCTTCAATCTTCTTTTTCCCTCTAAACCTCCTTTTTCCATCACCCCTTGCGTGTTTGGCTGGGTGTGCTTTGTTCATCATCTTGGCCCGTCCACTGACAAACTTTCTCCATGTGCCATTAAATATATGCTTGTGGATTACTCTCGGACTCAGAAGGGCTACGTTTGTTTTTCTCCCAAAGATCGCAAGATTGTTACTTCTGCTGATGTCACCTTTCTCGAAGATCAGTCATATTACTCTCAACCAGTTGATTCTCCACTTCCGTCACCTCTTCCGCGGTCTGCTATCCATGTTCACTCAAACCTTCCACCTCTCCTTCCCACACCAATCCCACCTAACCACCTATCATCTGTGTGTACACTCGATGTCCTTCTCCGTCTACTACCCTACGGGATATGCCCTCCTCTAATGATGTTTTGCAGCCTGCGGATCTGGCAACAGGTTCCACTGCCCACCCGATGGCAAACTGTCTCTTTTCACAATCTTTCTCCGGAACTCCGACAAAGTGCTCTTTATTTATCCTCTATTTCAACACCTAATTCTGTGCAGGAGGCTCTCCAACATCTCGGGTGGCGGGTGGCTATGAACGAGGAAATGTTTGCTCTTTGGGCAAACCACACGTGAGATCTGGTCCCGCTTCCTCCTGGACAATCTTGTGTGGGATGAAAGTGAGTGTTTACCGTCAAACAGGGTCCGGATGGGACGGTTCACCGTTTGAAAGCTCGTCTTGTAGCTCGCGGTTTCACTCAACAACAAGGCCTGGATTATGATGAGACTTTTCTCCAGTCGCTAAACTCAATACTGTCTGTGTGTTGATCTCCCTCGTTGTTCACCGCCACTGGCCATTGCCCAACTGGATGTCAAAAATGTTTTTCTTAGTGGCGATTTACAGGGGACCGTTTATATGCAGCAACCTCCAGGGTTTAAGACCACGGGGGAGTTTGTCTGTTGTCTGAAGAAGTCTCTTTATGGTCTCAAACAGTCTCCTCGGGCATGGTTTGATAAATTTAGTAAGACCGTTAGTGTTGTTGGGTTCACTCGGAGTTTGACCGACTTCCCTCTATTCACTCGTCATCGTTCAACAGGCACAGTGATTCTATTGGTATATGTGGATGATATTTTGATTACAAGAGACGATCTTCCAGGAATACGGATGATCAAACAGCATCTGGCGACTGTGTTTCAAACAAAGGACCTGGGAAGTCTTCGATATTTTCTTGGTCTCGAAGTGGCTTGGAGACCTGATGGGCTTGTGTTATCTCAGAGAAAGTATTGTCTTGACTTACTTCATGATGCGGGCTATTCTGGATGCAAGCCAGCCAATACTCCCATGGATATCAATCACAAGCTCTGTGCTCATGCCTCGGACTCTGATGTGTTCCTTCCGAATCAAGAGTATTATTGTTGTCTTGCGGGAAAGTTGATATATCTCACTGTCACGAGACCTGATATATCATTTGCGGATGGAGTTGTTAGTCGATGCATGCATGAGCCACGTATTTATCATCTTCAGGCAGTCGAGCGTATTCTTCGATACTTGAAGACTGCTCCTGGACAAGAAACAGTATGTGGTTGCTCGCTCATCCGCTGAGGCCGAGTATCGATCGATGTCAGCAGTTGTGTCTGAGCTCACATGGCTTGAGGGTCTCCTTGATGATCTAGGAGTCAAGCTCTCCTCACCTGCAACTTTATTTTGTGACAATCAAGCTGTATACACATTACCAAGAATTCGGTCTTCCATGAACAGACAAAACATATTGAAGTTGACTGTCATTTCATTCGGGAGAAGGTTCAATTGAAGAAGATAGAGTTAACACATGTTCCTGCTGCTCAGCAAATTGCTGACATCCTCACCAAGGCCTTACCACGACGTCTCTACTATCAGTTCTTGTCCAAGCTTGGTGCCTACGACTTGTACGCTCCAGCTTGCGGGGGAGTGTTAGAGAATACTAGGAAAAATAATGTATTGGCCCACTAACTTGGCTCATGTAGGATTTTGTGTTTAGTCCCACATTATTTGTATAGTTTGATCTTACTCTCCTCTCTCCTATATATTTGTACTCATACTTGTTTTTTGGTATTCAAGAAGTATATACAAGATTTGGAACTTTCTCTACAAGAGCAATAGTGGACAATCATCTATCTGAGGTGGAACAAGCTCAATCAGCATTTGTATAAACCTCCAATAGTACTTGTGTTTGCGTGAATCTCAATTCCAAATTGGTTATGAAAGGAGAATAAGATTTCTTTCTCCAGGGAAGACTTCTTCAAGTGTTTACAGACCCTATGAGTACCTTCTTCGCATGAGTTTTCAAAGTATGCATAAATTGGCTGAGAACTCTAACAACCAAAGTTACATCGGCTCTAGTGTAAATGAAATATAATAGGTTCACAGCAAGACATTGATAACTTGAAACATTCTCGATATACTTACCATATTCTCTATCAATATGATGGTTGATCTCTATTAGTGAATGCATGAGCTTGCATCCTAGCATCATAGTTTCTTCCAAGAGATCAAGAATATAATTTTATGCCGAGTAGAAACGAGGACGCGCTTTGGGCTCATTCGAGGCTGATTTGGCAACTTTCCATATATGGCGTGCCCGGATCGACGATCGGACTCCGCGATTGCGTTCGGAGCGTCGCCGCGAGTCAAGATCTTATATTACTTTATTTATTTTTTACTTTTATTTCATGTATTTTGAGGCATCTCTTGCCGGCCAATCATAGTCGTCGAATGGGATGCCCTAGTGCTTCTTTTATTATAAATAAGAGTGGTATGGGGTTGAATTCAGATCATTGCAGAATTTGGAGACTTCTATTCCCGGATTCCAGCGATCACTCCCCGGTACCGATGTCGCGGAACCCTAGGTGACAACTCCTAGGCGCTCAAACTCCCCCCCCCCCAAGGTACTACTCATCCATAGTCTTCTTCTTCCCCCTCTGAAACCCTCATCCGCAGCCCCTACAGCCCCCAAATCCCAACCTTGTACTGCTGTCTAGGAAGCTCGTACAATGTTCACGGAACATTGTTCACGCCGCCACTGTTCACGCCGATCACTGTTCACGCCGACCCTCCACTTTCCTCCCGTGGATCCACCCCTCCTTTAGCCCTAATTTCTTGGATCAATTCAGATCTAGGAATTTCAACCCTGATCCATTATTTCCACATTTCTTTCATCACCCCTCCACCCGGATCCGACCCTAAATAGCGGTTACACCCTTCCCGGCCCGGATCTACTTGTACGTGGCCGGATCTACCCATTTCACGTCTGATCTCACCATTTACCGCCGAGGACAGCCACCGTCATCATTTTCACGCCGTCGGTTCCACCTCCGATCGCTGATCTACACATCCGCACCCTAATTCTTCAGTGCCTCGGTTCAGCCCGCTACTTTGTGAGTTTATTTCGTGGTATTGGATTATTTGATTTGACATTTTTATTGGTGAATAAATGTATGTGTTGTGATTCTTGCTCGTAGAAATTGTTTCGGTACGCTAATAATTTGCAGGAGGAGACATTCGCCGCGCTCTTTGCTTTGGCCCTCCGAGCGGAGAAAGCCATTATAAATTGTCAAAATTAATTAACTGTTTTCAATTTCAAATATTTGCGTGGAGTTAGAATTATCATTGCTCATATTTATTTGTTGAGATATCGACGATTATATTGCATTTAGGTTCAGATTAGCGTGTCACCCTTGCACTATCACCTAGCGCCGTAGGTTTTGTGCACCCGAAGCCTACCCCTACATCATACTTCCTCTATAAAAATCCAAAGGATGTTCTCACTACCTATATGCCCCAAAAAATCTTAAGAGACGAATGCCCTTTACTCGAGTTGTATCACCATATGGACCTTAAAGAGTAACATCTCTTTGTCTTCCTCAATGATGACGCTATCAACAATATAAACAATCAAGAAAATCAATTCTTTTGTGTGTTCTTAATGAAGAGATTGTGATCTGATTGGCTTTGAAAGTATCCAAAAAAATCAATGCTTTGCAAGATCCAAACAAGGTCATAAAGGATTGCCTTCAACCCAAAGAGAGACTTCATCAAACTCAATTTTTTGCCTCCAAGACTTAAGAAGTAAATCCAATAGTGACACACATATAGACCACATCATCAAGGTGTCACATTTTAAGCACTCATTTTCCCCTACTAAAATGTTTACATGAGGGATTCATGTCCTTTTCTGCTAGTTCTTTTATAAAGCGTTTGGTAATTTAATTCAACTATTTTCTTCACTAATACAAATTGTTCCATTCTAAGGGTCTGTTTGTTTTAGCGTTTTATGGCTTTTCGTTTTCAAAAAACGTAGCATTTTTTTTTCGTTTGTTTTTCCGCTTTAGGTTTGAGCCGCGCCCCGTTTTATCCCTTCTGAAAAAACAGCGGGCCGAAACCCTGTGACATTCCTCCGGTCTGTCGCGTTTTCCCCGCTGCTGCTTCATCGCCTCTTCCCCGCTGCTGCTTCATCGCCGCCGCCTCGTCGCCGCCCATAAAATTGCGTTCGTCGCCGCATCGTCGCCGCATCGTCGCCGCGCGAGGATCTTCGGCATCGTCGCCCGAACATCGCTTCCTGTCGCATCTTCTGCCACGGGATCAGACGACATCCCGCATCTTCTCCGAAGGAATAGCCGGGTATGTTTCTTCCTCCTCTCTTGCCGATCACTTCTTACTCCTCTCTTCTCCATCGATATGGCTTCTCTGATATGCATCTTCTCCATGTCTTGCAGCAGTGAGAGTGCCGATCATCTGCAACCTTTGCTGTGAGAGTCTTGATCCACTGCTCCTACAAACTTGTCGCAGGTATATAGTTTTTTTTTTGTTGATCCATTGCTCCATTTGTTGTGTGTATGCTGGATTTTCGATCCAGTACACCATGTTTTTTGTGTTTGTGTTTTTCCACTGTGTTTGTGAATGTGTGTGTGTGCGTGTGATGTAAAGAGTGTTTTGTTGTGATGTAAAGAGTGTGTGCATGTGAATGTGTGTGTGTGTGTGCTGTAAAATGTGTGTGGTAGGTAAAGTGAGTGTGTATGTGTTGTGTGTGTGAGTTTGTATGTGCTGTGTATGTGTTTGTGATGTGTGTATGAGTGTGAATGTGTTGTGTGTGTGTTGTGTGTGTGAGTGTGTTGCAAACTGTGCTGTGTGCTGTGTGTGTGAGTGTGTGTGTGAGTTTGTATGTGATGTGTGTGTGAGTGTGCTGTGTTTGTGATGTGTGTGTGAGTGTGTATGTGCTATGTGTGTGAGTTTGTATGTGTTGTGTATGTGTTTGTGATGTTGTATGTGTTGTGTATGTGTTTGTGATGTGTGTGTGAGTGTGAATGTGTTGTGTGTGTGTTGTGTGTGTGAGTGTGTTGCAAACTGTGATGTGTGCTGTGTGTGTGAATGTGCTGTATGTGTGTCCAATGAATGTGTGTGCGGGTCCAATGAAATTTTTCTTTGTCTGTAACTGATTTGTGTAGATTTCAATATAGGCTTATGGGTAAACACAAAGAAGGCGGTGTAAGTGCGAGTTGGGAGGCCGGTGATGTATTAATATTTTGTGACCTGTGTTTGAAAGAAATCGAGTTGGGTAATCGCCCAACCACCCACTTTAGTAGGGATGGTTGGATTAACCTGACAACAAATTTCCATGCTCGCACGGGGAAGGCGTATGATCGAACCCAAATGAAGAACAAGTGGGATCAGCTAAAAAAGGATTGGAAGACATGGAGGGAGCTTAAGGGTCGTGAGACGGGGCTGGGGTGGGATCCTATTCGCAAAACGATCCTTGCATCAGAAGATTGGTGGAAAGAACGCCTCAAGGTATGATATTTTATTTATTTAAGCCTTTATTGGTTGGTAATATATAATAGTGTATGATATGTCTAATACCTCCATGACTCTCAGGTACTTCCGAGTGCAAGGAAGTTTCAGTTTGCTGGCATATCACCAGAGTTAGAAGAGAAGCTGCATATGATGTTTAGCCAGGTTGTTGCAAATGGAGATCTTGCATGGACGCCAAATTCAAGAAACTTTGAGCAAGAGTCAGTCGACGAACATGACGGCTCTCCTGAGCATGAAACACAGGAAATCAACGACACTGAAGATACAACAGTTAAACATAAAAGGGTAGCCAAGGGAAAAAGGATTTCTGTAAAAAAGGCAAGGACTTCTGCAATGGATGAGTTAGTCGAGACATCGCGCATTATTGGTCGTTGTATGCAGGAGCCGCCTACCATGCACATATCTTCATCCTTGTTCACCATTCCCGAGACTATTACCGAGCTGGAAACAATGACAAATGTTATGACTGACTCTAACATGGACTTCTACCACTACTGCCTCAGCTTTCTGCGACAAAAACAGAATCGGGAGACATTTATGAGCATGCGGCAGGATCGGCGTCTATCGTGGCTGCAGTCTTGTTATGCCAAAAATAGGCAATAGTTTTTTTTCCTTTGATCAGATCACTAGACTCTATGCTTTATCTATTTCATGTGCTGTGCAACGTTGTTTGTTGGACATTTACTATTATTTTTATGCTTATTAGATGTTTTTGTTTATATGATGTGCAATGTTGTTTGCTGTACACTTGAATCGAGTACTATTATGTTTATGCTTATTAGATGTTGCAATGTTTTTGCCTATATGATGTGCAACGTTGTTTGCTGTACAGCAATGACTTTCATGTGACCGGCTATTAATATTTATTTCAATGTATTTTACACAGATTTACAATGCTAAGCCTGGAGCACAGTTACAGTTCGGAAGAGGACACTCAACGGGAGGTAGCTGCTAGGTATAATCGTAATAGAGCAATCGGGGGACGGCAATTTGTACTTGCATCGAAGCATCAGTTATCCTTGGAAGGTGGATCCAGTACACCATGTATGACATCAGACCAAACTGGTGCTAAATGGATTGGTGAACTTATGGATGGACACCCTCATAGATTTTTCAGTGCCTTTCGAATGTCGAAGGTAATATTTATTGATTTGCTGACACTTCTCACACAAGAATATGGATTGTAAGGATCTAGGAGGACTCTACCACGCTAAGTGCTTGCAATTACTTTGCAAATTTTGGGCCATAATTTATCAATGCTAATTGCGAGCGAACGATTTCAACACTCCACAGAAACAATTAGTAAATTCTTTGCAAGGGGAATAACTGCAATTAAGAGACTATCTGCTGATGTCATTAGGCCGGTAGATCCACATTTCAATGATATTCCCCCGCAAATTTTAAATGGCGTACGATACATGCCATTTTTAAGGACTGCATAGGAGCTATTGATGGAACACATGTGGACGCTCGAGTTCCTGCTGATCAGCAAGTTGCTTACGTTGGTCGGCATGGCAAAACGACGCAGAATGTCATGGTTGTTTGTGATTTTAACAAGTGTTACACCTTTGCACTAGCAGGTTGGGAAGGTTCTACTCATGATAGCCGTATTTTTCAACGTGCTCTCATGGACCCCAGTTATAATTTTCCGTACCCGCCACCTGGTGAGTCTTTTGCATCTTGAATAATTTTTTTATAAGCAATATTGAATTGTGTATTTTATTCACACGCAATATACATTTTGCAGGCAAATATTACGTAGTAGATGCCGGATATCCATTACAACGCGGTTTTCTAAAACCATATTCAGCTACACGGTATCACTTACCAGATTTTAGAAGAGGCAGTAGACCCGTACAAGGGCGTCAGGAAATATTCAACCAGGCTCATTCGTCGTTGCGCAGTATTATCGAACGTTCATTCGGCGTGCTGAAAAAAAAAATGGAAGATACTTAGGGATATGCCGCCATACAGTTTAGCAAAGCAGCGGGACGTTGTGATTGCAACAATGACATTGCATAACTACATTCGCAGACATCCATCCCGCACAGACATTCACTTTCGAGCTTGTGATATAGACGAAAATTTCATTTATCCAGCGGGCCTTCAGAACAGAACTAGTCAAAGAAATGTTGGCTCAAGTGGAGACGATGTTAGAGGAATTCGGGTAGGAGTGGATGAGATGGTGACATTGCGTGATTCAATTGCCGACCAATTGCACCGAGCTTGAAATAATTTCTCATGATTTCGAAGAGTTTGCATGTAACGTCGAGTATCTGTATATGTTTGAACTACTGTAACGGCTGACGCCGAGGATTGGTTTAAATAATTTTTGTTTGTTTCAATTTGAGTATGTGTTAATAGTTTATTAAAATATATATAATAATTAGAAGAAAAAAAAATTTAACCACGGATCTTCATTTCCAAACACAGTTTTACCAAACAGTTCTCTGTTTGGAACAGCTCTGCAAACGCAGACTAGCCAAACAGAACTCCATTTCCAGCATCCAGTTTCTAACAGCTCCTTTTACATACCTACCTTTACAACAGCTCATTTTACAACCGCAATCGCTAAAACAAACAGACCCTAAAACTAGCTACTTTGGTTCATATCATTCCCGAATAAGCCCAGTGATTCCATTATGTGAGCATGATAACAACTGGGTGATAACTAAATAACATGAAAAATTGGCTTTGTTCCCAACATTATATTCTCTCTCTCATTCTATTTCTCTCAATTAACTTCCCAGACTTCCATCTGAAAGGGATAGACAGGTTTGATTACTATTAAAGTAAAAGGAAAATTACCATTTTGGTGTTAAAGTTTAGACTTTCTCATTTTTATCCTCAATCCTGAAGGACTCGTGCCTTTTCCTCAGATTCCTTTATAAAGCATTTTGCGATTTAATCTAAATATTTTCCTCATTATTATAAATTATCCCATTCTTAAACTAGTTACTTCGGCTCATATGATTCCTAAATCAGTTCAATAGATCCATTTCATGACATATATAATTTATGAGTGACGATTAAGAAAATGTGAAAAAATGGATATGATCCATACTTTATCTCACTCTCAATTACCCATCCCCAGCTTTCATCGTGAAGGGATCAGCAGGTTTTTATTACTATTATGTTTAATAATACAAGATGTTTTACCAAAAAATTGAAATTAGCACCTGTGGTTCCTATGCTTTTTAAAGAAAAAGGTTGGTATAGTTGGTAAGATGAACATAAACTAGTGTGTGATGAATAAATACCCTTTAAATTTTTTTGTCCTCCGGTCCCTCTCCCTCTTTATCAACAATTCTCTTAAAAAACACAACAAAAATAATCTTTTAAGGCCCGTACTGTGAAGGCCTACTTATCCAATTCTCTACATAAATTTAACCTGAGAAAGGTAGTTCATATATTATGGATTTACTTGTAGACAAGAAAAACATAAGACAACGGTGGAGGGCAGAAAATCAAGAACCAAGTGCATATAAGGTGAATCAGCGGAAACAAACTACAAAACACCATCTATAATATCAATATTCTCATCACATATGAATTTTACAATACGGACCAGTAATTTTAGGAAACTCGTGTAGGGGCTGTTTGGGTGGGTGGTGGAGGCTGAAGATGGAATGATTGGAGATGACGACAAAACGGTGTTCTTGAATGGAGCTCCCTCTCAGCGGTTACAATCAAGTAAAAAATGGCATTTTGGGGGATCGGTGGTTCCAAATAGAGGCTATTCAAATTGGCAAAAAATTTGTGTTTGCATTTTTTAAAAAAACTCAAAGGATCCCGAAATCTCAATAGATAAAAAAAGGACGGAGAAAAAATACATAAGCAAACGGATCCCGTGATCAAGATGAGCTCACAAAAGATTTAAGAAGCCTTACCAAAACTAATAATTGTTATCATTTACTTGCAACTGTCATCCCTCTATTGATGAAGTTCTCTACAATAATTATAACATAGTGTGAGGTGATTGTATTATGAAAGAGTGAAGGCCAAAGTGCCTAACAAGATAAATGCTTATCTATTCCCTGCATAAATTTAACTATATAGTTGAGTAAAACCATGTGCATCAAATATAGCAAATGAAAAGGCCTATTTGTTTTATTCTAAAACTGCACAGTACTGTAGATCTTCCACAGAAGCTACGTGAGGATAATCAGAATCCAGGAAACAAGATCAGCATTTAACACATATCATCAGCTTTTATACAAACTACTGTGGTAGTAATTTAAATAAAATGTACAATTCATTGAAAATTAGAGCTACATCTAGCGGTAAAATAGACATTTCTCAAGACACACAAAGGGCAGCTCGGAGCACAAAGGCATCCCGCGCAGCAAGGGCCCAGGAAAGGGTCCCACCACAAGGGTCTCAAGACAGACACAATGAGAAAAAATTGAGGGTTAAAACTATCGGACAGATTAAAATTTAATTCAATACATTATCAGCTTCACCTAACTTACCATCGTAGAACCTAGCCAAATTATGACCTTAGAACTTCTTTATAGTTAGGACTACAATAACAAAGTAAAACATTACTCCAATGGAAATAAATTTAAGAATTAAATAGATTAAATAATCCTTTCTGTAACAGCAGGAACCTTTGGAAAAGAACCAACAAGATTAGAACCCAAGTAAATACTGATGTTATAAAATGAATGTACCTTCTTCTCTTTAGAATTCTCACTTGTTTCCATTAGCAAAATTGTCGTCAAACAAGCCGTGCAAAAGCCTTTATTCCCTCTAATACAAGTAAACTCTTCTTCATTGACACATAATTTACATAAAGAATATGTACAGGTATAGCATTTGTAGCTTGCAGATTTTTGACATTTACTACATAAATGCCACCCTGGAAGGCAAATTTTGTGAATAAGGTACAATTCAGCATATTAAATTTGTGAATGATCTAGGATACAAACTAATCAAACGAAAAAACGACTCTAAGAATAAGGAGAAACACGGGAATACAGTAAATATACTAATAGCAAGAAATATAAATTCAAGCTTGAGAAAAAACTGTGCTCCAAGATTAAAGAATACAGTTAGTATGTCTACTTCCAAAGTCGAATACAAGAAACTCAAAACTTTCAAGTAAAGAGTCAATCAACAAAATATCAAAGCATTGTCTTTTAGAGTCAAATAAACTGAACAAAAGCATTGGCTCCAAACTGACAAAATGCATGGCTACGGTATGAAGCAATTTGTTAAACTTAACTGAAGGGGACAGCGACATTTTAAATCCAACTCTAACCTTCTGACATCCAACCAAGTCTTTTCATGACAAAACACGAAGGAGATGGATTCAAAAGAGAGAGAAAGGATAAGAGGCGTGGTGGCAAGATAGAGATGAAGAGAACATCCCACTGCTACATCCATGTCTCCTTCCCAGGCAAGTAGGTGCACCGGCATCCACAAAGAAGAGTTCCTTGTCTCTACACTTCAAGAGAACCCTCGTCCTCCCATTAATCCTCCCATCGCATCACTTGCTCCAAACAGCTTATTCCAACATGTGTCCCCTGAATAACTTAATCGTGCATCAGATCTCAAAAGAAATTGTTGGCCACCAAAGGTGTCACCACCCTCATTGTGGGCTCCCCGCTAACTCTCTCACCAAGAAGATCAAGAGTGTTGTCTTTCCTTCCAAAGGTAGAATACGAAGATGAAGATGATGACTTTGATGTCCACAACAAAGAGGATCACTGTATTACAGTTTTTAGTGAACTCATCTTCATTCATTTTTATTTAAGGGAATTGTTAAAAGCACCGCAAAAAATGACTAATCACACTGCATTTAGGTCTTTTGACACTTAAAATCTACCGATTTAAAAATCTACTCGCACTGCTCCTAATTTGCACGCCCTAAATCGCTCCTTTCTGCGACTCCCTCAACCCGACGTGACCCCGCTCCACCTTCCGCCTCCGACGCCTGCAGAGATCACTGCCAACGCCCCTCCTCCCGATGTCGCTTATCCTCCCGCCTCCTGACGCCGCTGGTTGTTCCTCCCGCCTCCTCCAGCCCCCTCCAGCCATTCGCGGGTATGTCTTTTTAGGGTTTTTTGCACCTCCAGCCCCTTCATCATGTTGAATTCTTTCTCAACACAAATGCAGTTTGCTCCAGCCATGTCTTATTAGGGCTTTTCCTGTATTTTACTTACAGGTTTCAACTTCCCCTCTGTCTCCAACATCTGGTTTGCAACCGACTGCCTCAAGACAATGGTGGAATATAGATCATTTTCCAGCCGGCTGATTCTTCCTACTTGTTGAAGTTCATTGTGTTGAGTTCCTTATAATTTTGAAATCAATATGATTGTTCCTTTTTACTGTTGAATGGTTGAATGGTTATTATTTGGAGAAAAAATCCAAGATCATTGTGATGTTTATTTGAGTGGATGAATGTATTTGCCTGCAGTATGGAAGGTAGTAGTAGAAAATTTCTCTTGAAATTGCCCCTTATGAAGAGATTCCAAAAGTTATTGAAGTGAACATGGGTTCTCAGTTTGCAACGGATCAAGTATTCTCAACAAGAGAAACATTAATTGAGTGGGGTCAGAAAATCGCGAAATATTTTGGTTTTGTTATCACCATTACAAGTTCAGATAAGCTAGTTGGCTGGCTCACACCAGTATTCTCTTAGGATGTGATAGAGGAAGTAGTACTTGAAGGTTCTCAAATTAAGCATGCTCAAGAGTGTACACATTAGAAGAGGTTTACAATGGGTTTGACGTGCTCACATGAGCTTTTACCTTACATAATACAATCAAAACCCCTTCCTCTATGGTTAATAAAAGTACACCGGAAGCAATTGACATTACAAGAAAGAGAGCAAAAAGACAAAGACGACATTGATATTAACAACGAAGTTGAAGTCATTCTAAAAAAGTTTGTGGAGTCAAGTTATCAACAAGAAAAGCAATGAAAAGAAAACTCCGAGAATTTGTTGATCCCTCATGTAGCCAAACAGTGGAGCCTTTGGTGCCTTTGCATCTAAAAGGAAGACCAAAAGGATATAAAAAAAATCGGGATGACGAGAAGTCCACAAAACGCGATCCTTCCTATTTTGAGCACGTTCTTGCTATGGAAGGTTCAAAACCTGAAGCAAAAAAAGTAAAGAAAGTTGCAAAATTGAATGTTAGAATGAGAGCAACCTATCAACTAAGAACTCCTTCACGAGAACAGAAGGTATTTATGGGTACTTAACAATTGTCATCTCTTTTCTCCGAACATATTATAGATGTTGTTGATGTGCAAGGGGATGACTACTGTGGATTTCGGGTTATAAGTGAAGGTATGAATTTGGGTGAAGATTGGATACAAGGAATAATCTCCAATATGAAATTTTAAATCATGCAACTTTATGATGAGGTGTACGACACCAAGAGACGACAACAACTCATAGATTGTCTTGACTACCGCCATTATTCTCACCATAGAGAAGGTAGTGGAAAGGAAAAAAGATATCGTAATGATCAAAACACCGGTCCCTTACTCATACATATACTTGAGTAGGGAAAAAGTAAAATAAAGGGAAAAGACAACTACCCCAACTCGGGGTGAAAATAGAAAAAGACTAAACGACTTGATAATAACATTTCACAACTCTCCCCCTCAAGTCAGATGGAAGATATCAGTCATCCCAAACTTTTGGATATCATCGGTAAACACATCACACCCCAAGCTTTTGGTGAACACATTGGTCAGCTGATCCCTAGAATGAACAAACGGAGTAACAACCGTTTTCTTATCCAAGTGATCTTTAATAAAGTGTCGATCCACTTTAACATGCTTTGTCATGTTATGTTGGACCAGGTTATGTGGAATATTAATTGTGGCCTTATTGTCACAGAATAAGGAGAAGGGGGTTGTCATAGAGAAACCGAGATTTTTGTAATACAGTACGCAGTCATAATCCCTCACATAAGCCTTGAGACATGGCACGATATTTTGCCTCTGCACTTGACCTGGCCACCACATTCTGCTTCTTGCTCCGCCACGTTATGAGGTTACCACCAACAAAGAAGCAGTATCCTATTGTGGACTTTTTGTCATCCTGGAAACCAGCCCAATCAGCGTCATTAAAAACCTCAATCTCCAAGTTGTGGTTCCTAGAGAATAAGAGACCGCGACCAGGAGCTTTCTTTAAATACCGCAGTAGACGATATGTCGTTTCTTGATGTCTGATTCTAGGAGAATGCATATATCTGCTAAGGATACCAATTGCATATGTAATGTAAGGGCGTGTGTGGGATAGATATATAAGTTTTCCGACCAATCTTTGGTAACGTGATATATCCGCGTGATCACCATCACCATCTTCATCAATCTTGTGATTTTCCTCCATAGGGGTGTTCGCAGGAACACAACCAAACATACCAGTTTCCTTTAGGAGGTCCAATATGTACTTCCGTTGGGATATAAAGATACCCTGCTCAGATCTAACCACTTCGATACCCAGGAAATACCATAATCTTCCCAAGTCCTTTTACTTCAAATTCAGCAGATAGGAGGGTCTTGAGGTTGGCAATCTCCTCTGTATCATTTCCAGTAATCACGATGTCATCCACGTAGACAATGAGAACCACAACACGTTCTTCATGTCTCCGAATAAACATGGTATGATCAGATTGGGCTTGCTTGTATCCAAACTTGAGCATTGCTGTGAGAAATCTTTCAAACCAGGCCCTAGGAGATTGCTTTAAGCCATATAAGGATTTCCTTAAGCGGCAGACAAGCCCTTCAGCTCCATTCTTCACAAAATCAAGAGGGAATTTCATGTACACCTCCTCCTCAAGCTCGTCATGGAGAAACACATTTTTCACGTCCAGTTGATAAAGTTCCCAGTCCAGGCAAGCTGCACATAATAACAAAACCCGAATAGAGTCCATCTTTGCTACAGGAGCAAAAGTCTCCTGATAATGAACTTCTTGAGTCTTGGTGTATCCTTGAGCGACAAGATGCGCTTTGTACCGTTCCACCTTGACATCTTGGTTCTGCTTAACAAAGAAGACCCACCGGGAACCTATAGCTTTCTTTCCTGAAGGGAGAGCGGAGATATCCCACGCATGACTTTTGTCCAAGGCGGACATCTCATCACGCATAGCCTGTGTCCAAGCCGGTATCTCTGAAGCTTCCTGCTATGTCTTAGGAAAAACAACAAGAGAAAGGGATGAAATAAAGGTCTGATGAATCAGAGTAAGATGATGATAAGTCACATGATTAGAAATCGGATGTTGCGTGCAAGTAGCTTTACCCTTCTTTAGCAAGGTAAGGGGCATATGCATATCAGCATCATCAGAATCTGAGTCTGAAGTCGGCACTTGTAGAGGTGGAGCGGTGGTGACCTGTGTACCTAAACGACGATGGTATACATGGGGAAAATGAGAAATCATAGTAGAGGAGTCCGGTATCGGGATAGGAGGAGCTCTGGGTACTGGAGTGGAATGAGGTGAAGGAAGGGAGGAGGTGGACGGAAGAAGAGGCATAGGGACAGCAATACTACTCTCCCCCTGAGGAAAAACATGAGTCGAAGACAGAAAGTAGGACTCCCCTCACGGAAGGTAACATCCATGATACAGAACATATGCCGGGAGGGGGGTGATAATAGCGATATCCTTTGGTCGTGGAGGAATAGCCCACGAAGACAACGTTGAGCCCGAGGGTCAAGTTTGTCACATTAAGGTTGGTGCACATGCACGTAACAGACACACCCAAAGACACGGGGGGGCAAATGGTAAGTATGAACCACGCCAGAGGTGGAGAGACGGGCTAGAGGAGTAGTAAAGGAGAGGACACAAGAAGGAAGACAGTTGATAAAGTGTGCAGCAATAAGCACCGCATCACCCCAATAGGGTTTAGGGAGATGCATCGTCAATAGGAGACAGCGAGCAACCTCGAGGAAATGCCGATTTTTCCGCTCGGCCACTCAATTCTGAGTAGATGTATAAGCATAAGTTTTTTGGTGGATAATACCGTGATAGGTGAGGTAAGCGCCAAAGGAACCACGATCGTCATACTCCCCTCCATTATCAGTTTGAAGAACACGGATAGAGGCATTAAATTAATTTTGCACCATTTTATGAAAGACGTGAAAACAAGGAAAAACGTCACTTTACTTTTTCAACAGATAAACTCATGTAGTATGCGAGAAACAATCAATAAATGTGACGAACCAGCGAAAATCAGTTAACGATATAACGGGGAACGGCCCCCAAACATCAGAATGTATAACATCAAACGGAGTGCTACTAAAAAAAGAAAGATGTGAAGCGGTCTGTGGCACATGTTTAGACCGATCACAAATATTACAAGAAATGTTCTGAAGAAAAGGTTTAAAAAAACAGGAAATAATTTTTGCAGGTAGACAAAGGACGGATGTCCTAAAGGCAGATGCCAACGGTGAACATCCTTTGCAGCAATAGTAGAACTGGAAAGGTGCTGAGAAAGAGGATGAGTGTCCAGGTAGTACAAGCCACCACTGCACCTACCACTGCCAATGTTCCGCTTCGTACCCAGTTCCTGAAAACACACAAGAATCAGGAAAGAATGTTACGGAGCAGTTAAGAAATTTCGTAAGATTACTGATGGAAAGTAAATTGCGTGGAAAGGAGGGAGCATGAAGAACGGAAGAAAGAGGACGGAGAACAAGAAATATTGCCTTTGCCCGCAATGGAGGACAACGATTCGTTAGCAAAAATAATTTTCTCCTTACCAGACAAAGCAGTATAAGAGAGAAAACCTGATGAAGACCCAGTCATGTGGTGGGTGGCACCGGAGTCGAGCACCCATTCAGGAGGTGAGGTGGTGGCAGCATGAGTACTGGGCATAGCAACGGTGGCAAGAGAAGTAGAGCTTCCAGTGACTGGATCGGGCAGAGAGTGAAGCAGGTGGCGAAAGACATCCAACTCCTGTGCAGTAAGAGAGGAGGAAGTCGAAGACTGGACTCATCATAGACATCAGTAGTGTAAGCAACATCATGGGAACGGTAGCCATTGTGCCTATGGCCCCCACGGCCAGGTCCACAACCCCGGCCACGATCACGGCCAGGTCCACGACCCCGACCACGGCCACGGCCAGAAGGTGTCAAATGTGGATGAAGTTTGAAGCATGCCTCCCGAGAGTGTCCCCTTTGACCAGAGTAATCGCAGATAGGCACAAAAGATGCAGGAGTAGGTATGAGACCACGGCCAACACTCGTCAGGGCAGAACGATCTGGAGGAGACATAACACTGAGAGACTTGCGGCGGTCTTCATCACCCGGAATCATGTTGAACGCCTCCCGAAGGGAGGGAAGATGAAAACGGTAGAGAACATGTGTCCGGACCACATCAAATTCCATATTCAATCCCATCAAGAAGACGGAAGTGGTCCTTTCGTTGCTTTAACAAAACGGCATCCGCTGTACACACTGGAGTGAAATGTGCAAAGTAGTCCAGTTCTTGATACAAGCGCTCAAACTCCGAGAAGAAAGATGAGACAATCATCGACCCTTGACGATAATCCAAAATGCGGCGAGTGAGCTCATAAATCTGGGTGGAACTACAATCTGAGAGTATATTTCACGAGCACGAGTCCAGATCTCGAATGTTGAGTCCATCAGCATATAGCTCCGATAGACCTTGGGCGACATCGAATACAGGAGTCAGGACACAACTAGAGATTTGCCAGAATCCCAGTGCTTCCAGGAGGGATCAGACATTGGGGGCTCCGTAATCGTCCCATCGATATAGCCAAACATCTGTTGGCTACGGATGACATGTTGAGCAGCACGAGACCATTCCAGGTAATTCGTGTCATCCAAAGGAACCGTGGTAATCTTCAAGGAGCTAGAGTGGTCATGGGGCCGCTGAGACTCAATTATGGGAGGCTGGATCACGCCCGAAGAAGAAACCGATGAATCGGGTTCACCCATGTCGACACAAGAGCAAGCAGCGGATCAACTCATCTCAAAAAAAGACAGCGGAAAGGGAGAGGCAGCGGCACGCCAACAGCACGGGACAGCGGCACGGGATTGCACAGCAGCAGCACGGGAGAACAGATCGGCGTAGAACAGCGGCACGGTAAGGGCTTGATTTTCATGAAGAAGAGGCGGGCTCCTTCACGGAGAACCGGCGGCGGCGTTCCTCTCAGCAACCGGCAAGAGTCTCGCCCGGCATCGCGTGCAGAGGAAGCGGCGGAGAAGTCGCGATGGAAAAAGCGGCGGTTGATCTGAGCGACGGCGTGGACGATCCGAGCGACGGCGTGGACGATCCGAGCGACGGCGTGGACGATCCGAGCGAGGCGTGGACGATCCGAGCGCGAGAAGCCGGAAAGAGAGGCTAGGGCACGAGATTCCTCTAATACCAAGTGGAAAGGAAAAAGATATCGTAATGATCAAAACACCGGTCCCTTACTCATACATATACTTGAGTAGAGAAAAACTAAAATAAAGGGAAAAGACAAAACTACCCCAACCCGGGGTGAAAATACAAAAAGACTAAACGACTTGATAATAACATTTCACAACTAAGGTTTCATGAGGAGTTTGCACAAACGTGGGCATCTACATATATGTCATGGATTACTCTTCCACGGACGAATATAAAGAACACTTCTATTATTGGCTTAGAGGACTTCTGATAACGGTTAGAAAATTAATTAATGTTATTATTATTTTCGACTTTATAAATTTGCATGTTAACTTGTACTTTGATTTCTCTAGGAACATGAAGATCGCAAATATTTGGAGAACAAACTTCATAATTTTTGGTGTCAGGTATTTTGTCTTTTGGTGAGAAATTATCATTTTTGGTTACTTACATTTTCCAATATACATATTTGAATGCTGATTTTAAATTTCTTTCCTTGATTTTTATAGGCGCATGAAGACCACAACAATTTGGACAACATATTTAGTGATTTTTGTATGAAGTATTGATGCGGGACCAGGAGTCCACCTTCCCGCCACCCTGGAGTCGGATCAGTTGGTGATAAGAGCGTTGGTGAAGGCCTCTTATCTAGGAGGTCTGGGGATCGAGCCCCGACCTCAACAACCTGTCGCATGGTGGTGATTCCATGGCGGAGAGCTGGTTGGGGTGTACGGGCCGCGGCCCTGATGAAAGTCGCCTGATGCTGACTCCAGGTGGGCACTCTGGTGGTACTCCAGGGTGGAGGGCAGGTGGACTCCTAGTCCCGCATCATAAAAGCGTGGCTCAGTTGGTAATGAGAGTGTTGGTGAAAACCTCTTATCTAGGAGGTCTGGGAATCGAGCCCCGGCCTCAACAACCTGCCGCATGGTGGTGATTCCATGGCGGAGAGCTGGTTGGGGTGTACGGGTCGCGTCCCTGATGAAAGCCGTCTGGTGTTGACTCCAGGTGGGCCCCCTGGTGGGACTCTAGGGTGGCGGGTAGGTGGACTCCTGGTGTTGACTACACTTTTATGATGCGGGACCCGGAGTCCACCTGCACGCCACCCTGGAGTCCCACCACCTGAGCCGCGGATAAGTTGGTGACGAGAGCGCTGGTGAAGGCCTCTTATCTAGGAGGTCTGGGGATCGAGCCCCGGCCTCAACAACCTGTCGCATGGTGGTGATTCCATGATGGAGAGTTGGTTGGGGTGTACGGGCCGCGGCCCTGATGAAAGCCGCCTGGTGCTGAATCCAGGTGGGCCCCCTGGTGGGACTCCAGGGTGGCGAGCAGGTGGACTCCTGGTCCCGCATCAAGTATTTTGTCTATTGGGTTTATATTCATGTTGTAATTCAATGGAAACCTTTTTTAATCCACATATTAAGTGTGGTGCATTTATCTCAATTGCGATGCGATCAACAATGTTCGGTGCCTTTAACAAAATTTGAAAAAGTACGGTGCTTTTAACAATGCAGTGCGACTAGACAAAAGTGTGGTGCTTTTAACAATTCCCTTATTTAATTATTCTCCTTTATAGCAATAATTTTACCATATTTGGCATTTTTTGTAAAGCTATATTTAGTTGAATTATATCATTTTCAGTAGCATAATGTGAAAGGTTCATTCATTATTTCTTGTTTTTTGGGTCTTCACCAATTGTGTATAATAGAGGGTGTTGCCCTGAAATGAAGTATTGAGCTCATTATTTTTGTCTGACATGGAATCAAAAGCACCAGAGAGGTGTGGTCTTTCTGGCGTGACTGACCTGTGCGCCCAGTCCGTGTGTGTGATCTTCTTCCTACACGAGCTCTGCGACCTTTAAGCTATGTGTGTGGTCTTCCTCCTACGCAAGCTCGCAACCTTGTCTCCCTTTCGCTACACGAGTTCTGCGTCTCGGCTCTGTGTGGTTTTTCTGTACTCCTCGCAGACTATTCTATCAAGCGACATGTTTGTCAGCGGTCAGTGCAGTTTCCTCCTCTCAGCGGCTGCTCTTTTGTCTAGCTTGTGTGGTCTTCCCTTCTCGCGGTCTCTTCTTCAGACTGGCTCATTATCCTCCAACTTGTGCCTCCTCCAGCCTCTGCTTGTGGGGTCTTTCCTTCGTCTCGTCCCCCCCCCCCCTCTAGCGAAGTGCGGCCTCTTTCTTCAGCATGGCTAACTTCTCAGACTCGAGCGTTCAGTCTCCATCATCACTCACTCCTCCTTCGAGTGGCGAATTCTCACGACTTCATGGCTCTTCTGTTTCCCTCCGAACCACAATTATTCCTTTAGATGGAACGAATTACCTCGAGTGGTCTCGCGCAGCACAACATGCTATCCGCGGTCATCAACTTTATGGGTATATCGATCGGATGATTATTCAACCTCCCAGTATTGATCCGGGTTGGCAAAAGTGAGGCGCTAAAAATTCCTTTGTTGTCTTGTGGTTGCTTCACTCAAAGTTTTCATTGGTCTATCGTAGCTACATGTTGATGGACTCGACCTTTGACCTCAGGACTCGGGCTCGTGAGACTTATTTAAAGCTTGTTAGATCTACCCAGATATGCGAGCTCACTCGGCGTCTTCTTGAACTCAAACAAGGCACCTCTTCTGTAGCCGCTTACTTCTCTAAGTTCGAACGCCTCTACCAAGAGTTGGACTACTTGAACAACACTCCTGTTTGCACTGTTGATGCTTGGTGTGAACACATGATTTAAAATGACCGCCTCTTCCCTCTCTTCGGGAAAACATCAGTATGGTCTTAGTGGACGAGGATCGTTGTCGTGCTCTCAACTCCGATCAGGGTCTGATCGCTCCACCCTTGCTTGGCTTCTTCGCACTCCTTCCTTGTCTCTCAAGTTGTGTGATTACTGTGTTAAACCAGGCCATGTCCGGGACTCCTACTTCCGTCTACATCCTCATCTTGCTCCATCGCCTAAAGGCTTTAGTGGTCGTGGTCCTACTCGCCAACCCAATCCTTCTTTTGTTGCTAAGACAACTGAAGTTTTGCTCTTGGTCGGCTTCCCTCTGACAGTCTTTCCTCGAAGGAACTCGATGTTTTGCGATGTCTCATGCGCACCCAGGTTTATTCCCCTTTCTCCATCGTTAGTATCCCCAGCTCCAAGTCTGCCCTTGCACCTTCCTCTGAATGTATTATTGACTCCGGGGCAACAGTATTGGAGTTACCATTTTGTTATTAGTCTTAATATTGTATTTATATTTTTGAGGTTATATATATATATATATATGATGGGGGCTCCGGTTTGGAGTAATGCTTTTCCATTATTCAACATGGTATCAGAGGGACTACGGCATCGGAACTTCCGCACGACCTAGGATATGCCGCGTCTCGCCCAACTCCCGCATCGGAACCTCCGCGCGTTTCGCCTGTCGCCCGCTGCTTCGTCCTTCGTCCCGCCGCTCGGGGCTTCTCCTAGTCCGCTTTGCCGCCTGCCGCCTGCCGCCTGCCGCCTGCCGCCTGCCGCCTGCCGACTGTTGCCTCTGAGCGCCTGCCGCCTGCTGCCTCTGAGCGCCTGCCGCCTGCTGCTTTGCCCCTTCCGATGTTGTCTCCTCTCCCATTCGCCCCTTCCACTGTTGTCGAGCACTTGTCGTCGTCCTCTCCTGTTGCCTGCTACTTCCCCCCTCGATTTCGTCGCCACCTAGTCCCGCTGGAGTCGTCTCCTACAGTTTCTCTGTCCATGCTCCTTGATTTCTCCATGGAGACCTAATGGCGTCCTCGTCTTCTCCATGACGTCGTTCTTGATGCGTTGTATGTGATTTCTCGTCCTTCGGTCCCCGATCTCCTTTGCGATCGGGGATCTTGTTACTCAGTTTTTGTTTTTTGTGCATCATGTTTCCAAGGATACTAATGGCTCTACAGGAGGATTTACTAGCGTCCTCGATGAGAAACATTATCCTTCATGGGAGACTTCGATGAAAGTGGCTCTTGCCGGCCGGAATAAGCTTTCCTGGCTGACCGACGGCCCGCCAATGCCCAAACCAACTGACAAAGATGACAAGAAAGAAGAGGTAGTCAAATGGTCGACTGAAAAGTACATGGTTCTGGGATGGATTCAGTGCTCGATGGAGCCTCACATCTTCAGCCAGTTCATGCGTTTTGAGGATATCTCTGAGCTTTGGTCCGCTCTCCATCGCACTTTTGGCCACACGCTTGTTGATGCCCAGATTTTCGGGATTTTTCAGGACACCGCTTCCGCCACACAGGGGGAGCGCTCTGTTCAGGAGTACTTCACTTACCTTAAAGACAGTTTTCTTGAGCTTAACGATCTTGAGCCTCTCAGTGCCCTGGAGTCTCCTAATGATATCACCCTTATTCGAAAATAGCGCCAGAGACGGGAGACGTACCAGTTCTTGATGGGGCTTCTCCCCGAATATGAGTCTACTCGTGCTCAGATTGTGGGGATGTCACCTTTGCCAGATCTTCTTGAGGCCTACTCGATTGTTGCAGAGCATGAGAAACGTATGCAGAGGCAATCTAGTCTTCCCGGCCTTCGTGCTACCTCCTCTCTCCCTACTGAGCAGATGGCCCTTGCAGCTTCCTATCGTCCTCCCACCTCCAGCACTCTAGTCGCGGTGGTCGGGGTTCTTCTACTCAGCCTGATGGTCGTGGCTCTTCTGGTGGTCGTGGCTCTAGTCCTCCTGGCCCTTGCTCTCACTGTGGACGTCTCTACCATGATCGTAGTCGTTGTTATCAGCTCTACCCACACATACGGGGTCCTGAGCGTCCTACTCCTGGCAGTGTACCCAGACACATTGTAGCTTCTGCTGAGTCTTCCGAGCTCGTCGAGCGCACCTTGGGTGTCAACTCCTCCGACTTCTGTCAGATGATGGCCCAGTTTCAGCAGTCTCAGCCTTCCACAACTGTCTCTGTCTCCATTGTCTCTTATTCCTCAGGTACTCCATTTGCTTGCTCCGCGACCATGGTTGACCAGGATTCATCACCCTGGGTGATTGATTCTGGTGCAACCGATCACATGACTGGTACGTCTTCCCATCTGCTTTAGGTTGTTCCCTGCTCCCACCGCGACGTGCGCCTTGTTGATGGATCAGTTACTCTTGTCCTAAGTCGAGGTCACGTCCCATTCTTCTCTCTCCCTTGACTTTGTTCTTCTTGTCCCTCAGTTGGCTCTCAACCTTTTATCTGTTAATAGTATTACTCGTACTTTGAACTGCTCAGTAACTTTCTTCTCTAATCATTGTGTTTTTCAAGACCTGAGATCCGGGAGGACTATTGGTACGGGATATGAGAAGAGTGGGATGTACTACCTGAAGCTACCTCCTACCACCGTTGCTACCACCACCACTGCTACCTTCCCGCCTACCTCTTCTTCTGCTTCTCCTGCCTTGTCGTCGAGCTCGCTTTGGCACGCACATCTCGGCCATGCCAGCCTTCAGCGTATGTTGTCTATTTGTCCTGATGTGTCTTTTGTTTTTCCTTTTCGTTGTGATGTATGTGAGTTGTTAAAACACACACGCAGCACGTATGTTCCTTCTGTTAGTCGTGTTACTTCTTGTTTTGAGTTAGTTCATTCTGATGTGTGGGGCCATGCCCCTCTTATGTTATTTGATGGTTTCTCATATTTTGTAACTTTTATTGATGACTATTCTCGTTGCTTGTGGGTTTATCTCCTCACACATAAATCTGAGGTTCTATCAGTTTACTCCCATTTTTCACGTATGATACGAACCCAGCATGGTACGTCAGTTCATATCCTACGCTCTGACAATGGAGGTGAGTACACTTATCGTCCCTTTGATCTCTTCCTCCGCAAAGAGGGCACTCTACATCAATTTTCTTGTCTGGGGACCCCCGAGCAGAATGGGGTGGCAGAACGCAAAAACCGCCTCCTCCTAGACTATGTTTGTTGCCTTCTTCGGGGAATGAATGTCCCTAAGACCTATTGGAGCGCTGCTCTTCTTACAGCCGCTTTTCTTATTAATAGGACTCCCTCTCGTCCTCTCGGTGGCGTTACTCCATATAGTCTCATTCATCCATCTGTCTCCGCATTTCCCATCCCTCTCTGAGTCTTTGGTTGTGTGTGTTTTGTCCAGAATCAGCGCCCCTCTCGAACTAAACTCAATGACAGGGTCATCCACTGCCTCTTCCTTGGCTACTTGACTACCACTAAGGGTTATCGTTGCTATGATCCCCAGTTGCGTTGTGTCATTCACACTATGGATGTGACATTTCATGAGGAGGTTCCCTTCTTTCCTGCACATTCGACCCCTCATGCGCTTCCCACTATTGTGCAACCTCTCTCAGTCGTCTCTCCTCCACCAGATGCTACCTCGTCTGTCGCTCCGCCTGTCCTGCTGACTTACTCTCGCTGCCCTCCGCCATCTCCACCCGATGCACTCCCTTCTCCTCCAGTCCCGGATCCGCAACTCCTTCTGGTCGTAGGTATCTCTCTTGAGCCTCTCTCCTCTATTTCTCATGTTGATTTACCTATTGCCCTTCACAAGGGCAAGCGTACTTGTGTTCACTCCTCAGTTACTGAGCACCCGTTGGCTAGTGTTGTTTCCTACAAGCGTTTCTCGCCCTCTTACCAGGCTATTGTGGCTGCTGTTGATTCTGTCCAGCTACCTACCTCGACTGGTGAGTCTCTACTTGACCCGCGGTGGGTTCAGGCCATGGAGGAGGAGATGTCTGTTCTTCGTCGTATTGAGACATGGTCTCTAGTTCCTCTTCCTCCTGGGAAACGTACAGTTGGGTGCAAATGGATTTATACTGTGAAGTACACTGCTGACGGTATTATTGACCGCTACAAGGCTTGTTTGGTGGCCAAGGGGCTTTACTCAGGCTCCGGACGAGTTTGGTGTCACGTTTGCTCTCGTGGCTAAGTTGACCAGTGTCCGCCTTCTGCTCTCGCTTGCGGCCTCTCGGGTGTGGCCTCTATACCAGCTTGATGTCAAAAATGTCTTCCTGCACTGCGAGTTACAGGAGGAGGTATATATGGCTCCTCCTCCGGGTTTGCCCTTAAGGGGGAGTATTCGGGGAGAGTTTGCCAACTGCACAAATCTCTGTATGGCTTAAAGAAGTCACTGTGTGCCTGGTTTGAACGGTTCAGCTCAGTCATCCTTCAGTCTGGCTTCACTCAGTGTCGTGCAGATCACACTTCCTTCATTCATGTCACTCCTGAGGGACGTCGTGTCATTGTCCTGGTCTATGTTGATGATATTATTATCACTGATGATGATCCCTCTGGCATCTCTGAGGTGAAAGCTACACTTGGCTCTGCCTTCGAGGTGAAAGACCTTGGACCTCTCCGCTACTTCCTTGGGATTGAAGTAGCTCGCTCACGACAGGGCATCTCTATATCGCAACGCAAGTACACCTTAGATCTTCTTCGAGACACGGGTCTACTTGGGTGTCGTCCTGCAAGTACTCCTATAGAGATCAACCATAGCCTCCATGCTGAATCTGGTGATCCTCTTTCAAATCCCTCACAGTACCAGCAGCTTGTTGGCCGTTTGATATACTTGACTAATACCAGGCCTGACATCAGCTTCTCAGTGGGCGTTTTGAGCCAGTTTATGCATTCTCCCAGGACATCCCACCTAGAGGTTGCTCGACGTGTCCTTCGCTATCTTAAGCGCTTCTGATCTTGGGCTGTTTTATCGGGCTGACAGTGCTACCAGTCTTTCCTGCTTCACGGATGCAGATTTTGCTGGATCATTGACGGATCGACGCTCTACGTCAAGTTTTTGTGTATTCCATGGTGATCATCTTGTTTCGTGGCGGAGTAAGGAACAATCCATCGTATCTCGTTCGTCTGATGAGTCAGAGTACCGCGCCATGGCATACGGCGTTACTGAGTTGGTTTGGCTTCGATCGCTGCTGACTGAACTTGGCCTATCTCTTGTTGATGGCTCGACGCTCTACTGTGATAATAAGTCAGCTCTCCTACTTACACAGGACTCGGTGCTACATGAGCGCACCAAACACATCGAGATGGATGTTCATTTTCTGCGTGACCACGTTCGTACTGGGACTATCCTTCCAGCTTACGTCCCCTCTGCTGACCAACTTGCTGACACCTTCACTAAAGTTGTCAGTCCTACTCGTTCAGATCTGACCATTTCCAAGCTGGGCATGATTGACATCTTTGCTCCAGCTTGAGGGGGAGTATTGGAGTTACCATTTTGTCATTAGTGTTAATATTGTATTTATATTCTTGAGGTTATATATATATATGATGGGGGCTCCGGTTTGGAGTCATGCTTTTCCATTATTCAACAAACAGATCATATGACAGGAACAACAAGTATTACCTCTTACACCCCCCCCCTATCAGGGCGTGTTAAGGTTGTCATTGTCAATGGCACAGGAACAACAAGTATTACCTCTTACACCCCCCCCCTATCAGGGCGTGTTAAGGTTGTCATTGTCAATGGCTCACTCTCACCAATTGCTGGCAAGGGGACTATTTTATGTTCTTCTGCCATGCCCCTCACCAAAAAGTTGCATGTTCCTACTTTTCCTTACAATTTGTTATTTATTAGTCGTCTGATTACATCTTTAAACTGTCTTGTCACTTTCTCTCCTGATGATTATGTTTTTCAAGATCTAGCAAAGAAGCAGTGTATTGGCAGTGGTAAGAACTGTGGGGGATTGTGCATCTTGAACCATCCTCCAGCTCAAGCTCTCTTTAGTACCCCTCCATCACTCTCCGGTCTTCCTTGTCCTTCACTTGCGGATGTGCGACAATGGCATCAACGTCTTGGACATCCCTCTGCTAGTTATCTTCTCAAGTTATTTCATATTTTCAAGCTCTCTGAGTCATTTTGTTTGTGATGAATGAAAACTTTCTAAACATGTACGACATAGTTCGAATCATTTTTCTTCTCCTAGTATAATTCTTTTTTATGTTATTCATATTGATATTTGGGGACCATCCCTTGTTGCTTTTCTCTCTGGTTATGGATGATTTGTGATATTTACTAATTGTTTCTCTAGCTTTACTTGACTGCATTTACGAAAATGGAAAAGTGAGGTTTTTGATTGCTTTTATATTTTTCACACCATGGTGACTAATCAATTTGGTAGCACCATTTGCATGCTCCGTAGTGAAAATGGGGGTGAGTATGACGATCGTGGTGCTTTTGGCACTTAGAGACCATGGGATTATTCATCAAAAAAACATGTGTCAACATCTCTACTCAGAATGGGGTGGTTGAACATTAAGAACAAGTATCTCCTTGAGGTTACTAGTTGTCTTCTTCTCGCCATGAATCTTCCCAAACCCTATTGGGATGATTAGGTTCTCACTGCTGCTCACCTCATCAATCGTCTACCCTTAAGCATCTTACAGTATGCATCTCCCATATCTCATATGTCTACGACATGCTTTGTCCACACTTCTCATCTGCCTCCGTTTTGTTTGAGTGTGTCTGCTTCGTTCATGTTCATCAGCAACATCGTGATAAATTGGATGTGCATTCCCTCCCGTGCATCTTTGTTGATTACTCTTTGTTGCTACGTAAGGGTATCGTTGTTATCATCCTCCCTCTCGACGGTTCTACTGCACCATTAACATGACATTTCGTAAGGAGACATAGTACTTCAGTTCTTATTAGGAGGAGAAGAACATCGCTATCAACGATCCCCATCTTCCTCTCCTTATTGTTGTCGCGCAATCACCTCATTTGTCTGCCTCTGACATATATCCTCTCGTAAATCCACCTAGTCCACAATAACCTCCTATGATGCAATCACCTCATATAACTACCTCTGGCATACCTACTCCACCTGTGAATCCACCTCTCGGGAGTCTCATTCCTCCTCTTCCACTAGTCTATCACAGACGCAGCCTCGGTGCTACGGTGTTACAACTCCCGGTCATTCCACCACCGCAGATAAGCTCTTCTGACTCAGGTTCAAATGACGAACTTCATTGTCCTCTTATACATTTAAAGCAGAAATCGACCTCTATTTAAAGCGGAAATGATGTTGCAAAAATCATATGGCTTAAGGTGCTCCTGTGTAAAGAATTTGAAGTTAAAAATCTAGGAAAGTTAAAGTATTTTTTGAGAATAGAAGTTGCACGCTCTCACCGCGTAATCTTCATTTCTCATAAAAAATATGTCCGGGATATTTTAAAAGAAATGGAGATGCTTGGTTGTGCTTCTGCTAATTCTCCCATGAAAAACTATAAAATTGATGAAGATGGTGAGAAGGTGAACTCCTCTAACCACCAAAGACTGGTGGGAAGGATGATCTATCACTCACATACTCGACCAAATATCATAAATGTTGTTGGGATCCATAGCAGATACATGCATTCTCCCAAACTACGACATCATGAAGCTATCATACATGCACTACAACATTTGAAGAACACCCCGAGACGTGGACTTCTATTTTCTCGAAATAAACGGTTGGATGTTGAAGTTTATACGGAAATTGATTGGGTCGGAAGTCAATATAATAGAATGTCCACCATCAGATATTGCTCCTTTGTTGGAGAGAATCTAGTGACTTGGCGAAGTAAGAAGTGGAATATTGTAGCAAGATCCAGCACAGAAGTAGAGTATAGGGCAACGTTAGAAGGAATATAAGGGGATCTGCATAATAGTGTTGTAGATGTCGGCCGACATGTCTGATGTGTCAGCCAACATAAAGGTTTTGGGGGTAAAACGTCACGACATTGATATTTTAAGCAAATATGTCATTTTTGAAAATATCCCCCGATAAATCTGTTTAACCCGACATATCAGGCGATATTTCGCGACCGACAGATCGTCGAGAGTATTACAAAAAAAAATTTCATTTTTTGAAGAGACCAAATACCAGTTAATGCAGAGTAAGGTTTGACATTTCACCCTTATGGTGGGATCCTTCCTTGGACCCTCGCTGCGCAGGGATGGTTTGTGTACTGGGTTGTCCTTTTTGAGGAGACGAAATAGAAATAATTTGCTTTGTGCATCTCACTAAGTCTAGTATCGACTACTTTCTCATCTAGCTCTCATTTGGTGATCTTTATCTCGTTTATTGCAGTCGATGACTCTTTCTTGTGTAATTTATAAACATACACTATTTGTATATATATTTCTTGTGTAATTTATAAACATAGATTATGTATATAATTAAACATAATGGTGTTGTTGAACGCAAAAATTGGCATCTTCTTGATGTTGCTCGATCCTTAATGCTTCAGATACAGGTACTCATCGAATACTGGAACTTTGCAATGTCGGCTGTCTGTAATCTCATCAACCATCTGCCTTCCTCCGTTCTCAACTTCGTCACTCCGTTTAGCCTCCTCTTTCCCTCTCAATCTTTGTTTCCTCTCGCACCTCGGGTGTTTAGGTGTACCTGCTATGTCCATAATCTTGATCCACCTACTGATAAATTTACACCTCGTGCAACCAAATGTATGTTCGTGGGGTACTCTCGCACTCAAAAAGAGTATGTATGTTACTCTCCAGTTGACCGGAAAGTGGTTGTTTCAGCTGATGTTACTTTCCTGGAAGACCAACCCTTTCACTCATCCATTTCAGTATCTCCACGTGTGCAACCCGTGCCTCGTCCTGCTATCCCAGTCACGACTTCTCTACCTCCTCTTCTTCCAACACCCCACGCGGAACCACCACCACTCAAACCACCTCTCCTCCGTGTCTACACTCGCCGTAGTCCGAACTCTGGAGCCCAACCACTGCTACCGTCTACCAGTAATATCTCGCGACCAGCTGATCCTGCCTCCGCTTCTACGGTTCATCCACTCGCAAACTACATTTCGTTACATCGGCTCTCTCCTCCTCTGCTCAAATTTGTTATTGTTCTTTCCTCTATTTCTCTTCCTAACACTATGTAGGAGGCTCTTCAACACCCTGGGTGGCGTGCGCCAATGGAGGCTGAGATGTCAGCCCTTTGGGCTAATCACACTTGGGATCTAGTACCTCTTCCTTCCGCCCAGTCATGCGTTAGCTGCAAATGAATCTTTGTCATTAAACATGCTACGGATGGGACAATCAACCGCCTCAAAGCCCGTCTTGTGGCTCGTGGGTTCACTTAACAACAGGGCTTGGATTATGAAGAGACCTTCTCCCCTGTCGCCAAACTAAACTCTGTTCGGGTCCTTATTTCACTTGTTGTTCACCGCCACTAGCCCCTACATCAGCTGGACATTAAAAATGTCTTTCTTAATGGTGATCTTCATGAGACGGTTTTCATGCACCAACCTCCCGGGTTTGAGACAACAGGGGGAGTCTCGGGTGTGTCGTCTGCGTAAAGCTATTTATGGTCTCAAACAGTTCCCTCGAGCTTGGTTTGACAAATTTAGCAAAGTTATTCGTGATATTGTCTTTCAGCAGAGCCCGGTTGACTTCTCACTTTTTACTCGTCATCAATCAACAGGTACTGTCATTCTCTTAGTCTATGTGGATGATATTTTGATAACTATCGATGACTCCACCGGGATACAACAGATCAAACAACACTTAAACTTTGTCTTCCAAACAAAAGATCTGGGAAACCTTCGATACTTCCTTGGACTTGAGGTTGCTCGTCGACTTGATGATCTGGTCCTATCTCAACGGAAATATTGTCTTGACCTTCTTTAGGATGCTGGTTATTCTAGATGTAAACCCGCAGAAACACCTATGAATGTCAACCACAAGCTAAGTGCTCATGAAATAGAATCAGATTCTCTGCTTACAAATCCTGAATACTATCGGCGTCTTGTAGGAAAATTGATATACCTAACAGTTACAAGGCCTGATATCTCTTTTGCTGTTGGAGTGGTTAGTCGCTTTATGCATTCACCAAGAATCTCTCATCTACAGGTTGTCGAACGCATCCTCAGGTACTTGAAAGTTGCCCCGGACGAGGGTTGGTATACAAGCCATCCTCCTCCTTATCTCTTGTCGCGTACACTGATGTTGATTATGCGGGCTCGCTTGATGATCAACGATCCACCTGATACGACCTCCCGACCGAGATCGAGTGATAGGACCTTCGAAAGAGGGGTTTGCCCGTAGATCCGGCGGAGCGGATGGCCGCTCGTTCGGTTCTATGATTGCGAAGCGGGAGAACCTCCCGGAGGGAGTAGCGAGAGAGAGAGAGAGAGAGATAGAGGAGGAGAGGGAGAGGGCTGCTGGACCGAGAGAGGGACGCCGGAGGGGGAAGGGGGCGACGATGGGTTGCGTCAACCCTAGCGGGCGAGTGAGAGGGGTAGAGAGAGAGCAGATTAGAGAGAGAGAGGAAAGGAGATTTTTAATTCCTGCCTACCAAAACAAGAGTCCAACCGGTTAATAAGCCCGGTGCCAAACACAAACCGGCCCCCCACTTGGGCTTAGACATGTGGGTTCAAATAAACGTTCGCATACGAATAAAAACATAAGTTCCAGAAATGAAAGCGGGAATTAAAGTTGTTCTTCCGCCGTTGCGGGTAGGCGACGCCGATACGTGTGTCCCCAACGCCCCTCGGGCTCGGTAGGTGTCGTAACATCACCGTCCTCGTCCAAAGACAGCTTGTCCACAAGCTGGGGCGGAATGTCGACAAGAGGTGTGGCCGGCGGTTGTCCCACAAATAACTTCAGCTGCGAGACATGAAAGACATCGTGTATGCGGGCTTCAGGAGGAAGCGCAAGCCGGTACGCCACTTCGCCAATACGGGCAGTAATCTGGAAGGGGCCAAAAAACTTCGGCCCAATCTTGTTGGAGGGCGGGCGGACGGCGGACACTTGGCGGAAAGGGCGACGGCGCAGCCACACCCAATCACCCACGGCAAGTGTGAGCTCGCGATGACCCTTGTTGTAAGCCGTTTCCATCCGTTGCTGAGCCTGTAGTAGTCGGTGTCGGGCAAGGACTAGAAATTCATCACGGTCTTGGAGCTTGGCGTCCACGGCGGCCAAGTTGGCCGAACCCCCCGTGTAGGAGAGCAGACGGGGAGGGTCGCGACCATAAGTGAGGCGGAAGGGAGTGGTCTGCAAGGCTGAATGGTACGCCGTATTATAGCAATATTCCGTCCATGGAAGCCAACGCGGCCAATCACGGAGCCGGTCACCCGTGATGCATCGCAAGTACATGCCCAAGGTCCGGTTGACGACCTCCGTTTGCCCGTCGGACTGGGGATGGTAAGCTGAGGAGAATGCGAGCTTAGTGCCGCTAAGGGTGAACAGCTCCTTCCAGAAAGCACTGGTGAACACCCTATCTCTATCCGAGACAAGCGTCTCCGGCATCCCGTGGAGCCGAAATATTTCCTGAAAAAAAACCTGAGCGACCGTCTCCGCCACGAGCGGTCGAGTCAAAGCGATGAAGTGCGCCCCCTTGGAAAAACGGTCCACCACGACCATTAATATAGACTTCCCGCGAACGGAGGGCAGCCCCTCGACGAAATCCATGGAGAGGTCCGCCCATATCTGAGTGGGCACGGGCAGGGGCTGAAGCAAGCCGGCCGGAAGGAGGTGATCCGCCTTGTTTTGTTGGCAGACGACGCAGTTAGCAATGAATTCATGGACATGGCGCCGCATCCCCTTCCAAAAGAATTCGGAGCGGAGGCGCTTAAGGGTGCGTTGCACGCCTTCATGGCTCCGTGCATGCACATCTGCGAGGATAGCCGAGCGAAGCAGCGAGGCGGCGTCCACATACAACCGGGTGCGATAGTAGAGCAACCCGTTAGAGGCCGTCCAATGCGGGCCCGCCACGCCTTGACCGGCCCGGCGCAAAAGCTCAGATAGCTCCACTGAAGTTGCAATTTCGGCGCGGAGCGCGGGCAAGAGTTGAGCGGTTGGAAAAGAGATGGCGAGAAGGGTACCGTCCGACGGTGTATCCCGACGGGAGAGCGCATCGGCAGCCCGGTTGAGCGTACCGGCCTTATGTTCTACCTGGAAGTCGAAGCCAAGGAGCTTGCTAACCCACCGGTGTTGTGGTACGGTCGTGAGGCGTTGTTCCAACAAATACTTAAGGCTATAGTGATCCGTCCGAATGATGAATGGCCAGCCCCACAGGTACGGCCGTCAATGTTGCACGGCCTTGGCGAGGCCAATGAGCTCCTGTTCGTATGCCGGTAGCTTGCGATGGTGGGAAGCGGTTGGGCGGCTGAAATAAGCGACTGGATGCCCGCCTTGATGTAAAACAGCCCCATAGCCTATGCCTGAGGCATCACACTCTATCAAAAAGGGGGCCGTGAAGTCCGGAAGGCTGAGCACCGGGGCGGACTGCAGGGCAGCTTGGAGTGAACGGAAAGCTTAAGTTGCGGCGTCCGACCAAAATAACGCATCCTTGCGAAGAAGAGCCATCAAGAGGGCGGCGATAGTGCCGTAATCGCGGATGAAACGGCGATAATAGCCTGTAAGGCCCAAAAATCCCCGGAGCTCGGTGGTGGATGTGGGTAGCGGCCACTCGGCCACCCCTTGTAGTTTGGCCGGGTCGGCCGAAACGCCGGCGTTGTCCACGATGTGGCCCAAATATGCCACGGAGCGTTGCCCAAAAGAGCACTTGGACGACTTGAGGATCAAATGGTGAGAGTGCACCAGGCTAAGAACCGTCTGCAGGTGAACAAGATGCTCCTCCCAGGAGCGGCTATACACGAGGATATCGTCAAAGAAGACAAGTACAAATTTGCGGAGGAGTGAATGGAATACCTCATTCATGAGCGCCTGGAAGGTGGAGGGGGCGTTGGTGAGGCCGAAAGGCATGACCAAAAACTCAAAGTGCCCGTGATGAGTGCGGAACGCCGTCTTTTCCACATCACCTTCGGCCATCCGTACCTGATGGTAGCCGGACGAGAGATCCAGCTTGGTGAAGAAGCAAGCGCCATGGAGCTCGTCCAAGAGTTCCTCGACCACCGGTATCGGGAACTTATCCTTGACGGTGATGGCGTTGAGCACCCGGTAATCCACGCACATGCGCCAAGAGTTGTCTTTTTTGTGGACAAACAACACCGGTGAGGAAAACGGTGAGACGCTCCGCCGGATGAGGCCATGCTGCAGGAGGAGGTTGCATTGACGCTCAATTTCGTCCTTCTGGAGGTACGGGTACCGATAAGGACGCACCACGACCGGGGCCGCACCCGGAAGGAGACAAATGCGGTGGTCATGTTGTCGGCGCGGGGGAAAAGCCAGTTGGTCCGTAAAGATGTCCGGAAAAGCCTATAGAACCGCGGCCAATTCGGAGTGACCGACCTCGGGCTATGGCAGCAGAACTGGTGACACCAAGTAGGATGTCGGAGAAGACGTTGGGTGCGCACCTTGCCACCGAACAGAACGGGTGCCCGCCTGCCAAGAGATCGTCAGCCGATCGAAATCCCACGTAATGGGGCCCAAAGTCCGCAGCCAGTGGACCCCCAAGACCACGTCGAAGCCCCGCAAGTCGACGACAAATAGGTCCGTGTGGAACGGGTAATCCTCCACCATGAATTCCACCCGGCGGCATACGCCCGGACAAACCATATGTTGACCGTTGGCCACGGCCACCTTGACGTTGTCGCGAACGACGAAGGGAAGGCGAAGCTGGCTCGCCTTATCCCGGTCGAGGAAGCTGTGTGTGCTTCCCGTATCCAAAAGAGCAAGGAGGGGGTGGCCCCCAATAGTAATGTATAGCTGGATGGTAGAGCCCTCTCGTGGCCCGGCCAAGGCGTGCAGGGACAGCTGGGGAGTGCCAAAATCCTCACTGTCGGCTTCCTTGTCGTCCAGAGGGTCATCGACCTCTAACCAGAAGAGACGTTTGCACCGATGTGACGGCGTAAACTGCTCGTCGCAGTTGAAACAGAGGCCCTTGGCGCGGCGTGCGGCCATCTCCGGTCTTGTAAGTCTGCGGCGGTACAGGGCCCGGGTCGGTTCAGCGTGGCCTGGCGGTGGCGAGGGGAGAACGCTGGATGAACGGGGGCCCGAGAACTCCCGACGAGGTGGCGGGGGACGGTCGATGGAGGAGCGATAGTCAAAGGCACGAGCCAAGCTCATGGCCTGCAGCAGATCGGTCGGTTTTCGGAACTCCACGTCCCAGCGGAGGCGATCGGGAAGGCCGGCAGTAAAGAGGGGAACCTGCTACGACGATAGAACAGAGGTCGCGCGCGATAAGAGCAACTGGAACTGTTCCGAGTAGGTGTCCATCGAGCCTGTGTACTTGAGGGCGATCAGATCCCCGAGAGGGTTGCCCGGCATAGCCGGCCCGAAACGCAACGTGCACGACGCCCGAAACTCCTCCCAAGTGGCATCCGGGCGTTCCCGAAGAAGCTGAGTGACCCACAATTGGGCAGCCCCGAGGAGATGGAAAGATGCCAAACCCACTTTGTCCTCTTCGACAACGTGTTGATTAGTGAAATAGAACTCACAACGTTGTAGCCACAATAAGGGGTCTTCCCGGCCCTCGAAAATTGGAAAATCTATGTGCACGGAACGGTGAAAAAGCGGTGGGTCGTTGTGGAAAGCGGGTGGATCCGTCCGACTAGCGGTGGAAGAGTTGGTAGGAAGATGCAGAGGCGGGGGAGGAGGCGGTGTACCCTGGAGAGTGTCAAGACGGGTCGTGATGACATCCATCTTGTCGGCTAGCATTTGCTGAAATAGTTCCATGATCCGATTGAGGGAAGGAGAACCTTCGCCCATCGAGACGGCCGGACAAGCAGCAGGAGGCGGCGGCAGTCGGAGAGCAGGTGCGGGGGGCGGAAGGAGCCCCGCGGCAAGGCTCGGCGGCGGCGGCGGCGCTGCGGAGGGGCGGTGAGGGCGGAAAAGGGCGGCGCGGTAGGAGCCGGAGGGAAGAACGCCGGCGTGTGGCTCTGATACCAAGTTGATACGACCTCCAGACCGAGATCGAGTGATAGGACCTTTGAAAGAGGGGTTTGCCCGTAGATCCGACGGAGCGGATGGCCGCTCGTTCGGTTCTATGATTGCGAAGCGGGAGAACCTCCCGGAGGGAGCAGCGAGAGAGAGAGAGATAGAGGAGGAGAGGGAGAGGGCTGCTGGACCGAGAGAGGGACGCCGGAGGGGGAAGGGTGCGACGATGGGTTGCGTCAACCCTAGCGGGCGAGTGAGAGGGGTAGAGAGAGAGAGCATTAGAGAGAGAGGAAAGGAGATTTTTAATTCCTGCCTACCAAAACAAGAGTCCAACCGATTAATAAGCCCGGTGCCAAACACAAACCGGCCCCCCACTTGGGCTTAGACATGTGGGTTCAAATAAACGTTCGCATACGAATAAAAACATAAGTTTCAGAAATGAAAGCGGGAATTAAAGTTGTTCTTCCGCCGTTGCGGGTAGGCGACGCCGATACGTGTGTCCCCAACGCCCCTCGGGCTCGGTAGGTGTCGTAACACCACCACTGGTTTCTGTACCTACTTTGGAGGAAATCTCATCACATGGCGTAGCAAGAAGCAATCGGTTGTTGCTCGCTCTTCTGTTGAAGCCGAGTATCGTGCAATGGTTGTTGTCGTGTCTGAACTTACCTGGTTGGAGAGCCTTCTTTGTGATTTGGGTGTCAAACTCGCCTCAGCAGCAACTCTGCTCTGCGATAGTCAGGCTACTATACATATTGCAAAGAACCTTGTATTCCATAAGCGAACAAAACACATTGAGGTTGATTGTCACTTTGTCCGGGAGATGGTCCAACTGAAGGAACTTGAATTGGAACATGTTCCAGCCTCTGAGCAAGTTGCCGACATCTTTACTAAGGCTCTACCTCGGTCATTGTATCAACAGTTCCTATCCAAGCTTGGTGCCTACGATTTGTATGCTCCAACTTGCGGGGGAGTGTTAGAAGATAGTAAAACAATGTGTAAAAGCTCATTGTAATTGTGGCCCATTTATAAGCTCATTTGTGTCTTATATTTTGTCCCACATTGTATTCTTTGGGACTTCTCTCTTCCTCTCTTCCTATATATATGTACTCATACTTGAAGGTTAATACAAGAAATACAGCTCACAGGTTTCATAGCTCTACTTTTCTACAGATTTCATAAAGTTAAACTAAAACACTAAAGGGAATGGAAGGATGAAGAAATCAACGAAAACCATATCACCGTTCTCCATTCTTTCCATCTTTCTTGCACAATGCATGCAACTAGTTCGGGGAACCCAAATTTCTATATAAACCTAATATATCAGTAAAATCATATAAATCCTAGGGTCTTTCACATATCTTATTGGCATTGAAAGTTTTCATATTATATGCCTGATTTTTTTAATAATGTGCTCACTTGAATCGTGATGTCATATCGATTCTAGATCATTTTAGAAATGATCATGAGTGCTGTTTATTGATGTTGAATTCTTAAATGCGGGAAACTTTGTTACATTGAGTTTATTCTCTTGATAAAGTAATGGAAGTAACATTGACTTTGGAATTATGTCATAACATTGACCATTTTGCATCCCTTATCAAGTTTGCCTCAACGGATGTTTACAACTAAACATATTTGTTTTCTGACTTTTAACGTTACAGGGCTTTAATTTTATAACATTGAGAACCAGACCTTTAGCATTGTGTTAATTACAGAAGAATTAAATTGATGAGTCATACCATGAAATTATGGGAACGAGTAATAGAAAGAAGAGTAAGCCGGGAGACTAACATCTCGGAGAATCAATTTGGATTCATGTCAGGGCGGTCGATCATGGAAGCTATACATCTCTTGAGGAGACTCATTGACAACTACCGAGAAAGAAAACAAGATTTGCATATGTTGTTTATTGATCTTGAGAAGGCTTATGATAGAGTTTCAAGAGAGATCTTATGGAGAGTCTTGGAAAAGAAAGGTGTAAATGTATTATATATTGATATAAACAAAGATATGTATACAAATTCATTGACAAGGGTGATGACATCTGGAGGATTAACACAGCAACTCTCTATCACTGTTGGCTTACATCAAGGTTCAGCTTTAAGCCTTTATCTCTTTACCTTTATCTTAGATGAGCTTACCGGACATATCCAACAAGCAATACCTTGGTGTCTATTGTTTGCGGATGATATCATTTTGGTTGTTGAGACACGCGAGGGTGTAATGCAAAACTTGAATCTCGGCGAGACACTTTAGAAAAGAAAGGTTTTAGGTTGAGCAGGGAAAAGACAGAGTATATGGAGCTTAAATTTAGCAGCACAAGAAGGACGGATGGCGTCATTATTAAGTTGGGTGATCAAGATATTTTCCGTAGTGAATATTTTAAGTATCTTGGATCGATAATTCAAAAAGACGGAGGTATTGATAAAGACGTGACACATAGAATCCAAGCGGGTTGGTTGAAGCGGAGAGGCGCGTCAGGGATCTTATATGATCGTAAAGTACCATTAAAACTCAAGGGAAAGTTTTACCGTATTGCAATTAGCCAAGCGATGCTCTATGGTTCTGAGTGTTGCGCAGTGAATTGTGTACATGAGCAAAAAATGGGAGTTGCGGAGATGAGAATGCTTAGATGGATGTGTGGACACACGAGACTGGATAAAATTAGGAATGAATGTATCAGGTTTAAGACAGGAGTAGCACCAATTTTAGAGAAGATGTGAGAAGCTCGTCTAAGATGGTTTGGACACGTACAATGGAGACCATTATAGGCACCTGATAGGCGTTGTGAGAGTCTAATCACTATGCATGTTAGACGAGGGAGGGGTAGACCAATAAAGATTTGGAATGAAACTATAAAGAAAGACATGATGTACTTAGGCATTAGTGAGATTATGAAAAAAGATAGGGCACAATGGCGACAAAGGATCCATATAGCCGACCCCACTATAGTGGGATAAAGGCTTGAATGTTGTTGTTGAGAACCGAACTTTTAGCATTATGTCTCTTGCATCATGGCAGTTTATACTTATATGGTCATTAAGTTAATTTAATCATTAGTTGGAACTTTCGAATGTTAGTAATGATTGAATCATTTTCTAAATTGTGTATGAACTTCGTGGATTTTCACAATATATGCCCTCTGCATCTTTCTAATAGCTAATACACGTGTATGGTGGTGTCACATCGATTCTATATCAGTTTAGAAATTATTAAGCTTGTCATTTATTGATTTTTTTACAACGCCTGGATGCAAGAAAACTTTGTTGCATTGAGCTTATGCTCTCAATGTAGTGATGGAGGAAAGTGAATATATGTATTCCTGGAAATTATGCCATTCCATTGATCATTTTGCATGGCATATTCCTTATCAATTTATATGGTCCAAAGTTAATTCATTCAGTTTGAGCTAATTGAAATTGAAAATTTGCCATTACAGCAAGGTTTCAGCCAAAATTTTGCAGAGAAGTCACATTCAGTTGATATTCTAAATTACAACCAGGGATTCTTCCCAAAACAGCCAATAAATAAACTTAAGAAATCTGTACATCACTGACCATGATAATTGATACAAAAGGCTACCAGCTGATGATAGAGAGAGAGAAAAGACCTAGCAAATTAGAACATACCGCAACTCCACTGGCCTTTAGACTGGAAATAGGCTTCTTCCCGATTGACACAAGATGGGTGATAAACCTTTGGGCAACCCCTGTGAATATAGATGTCAAAAGTATACCATCAAGAAATCCACAATGGAGAAAAGAACTGATAAATTGTAATGAATAAGTAGGGTTGGTTAAATCACCTTCTATCACAAACTACTAAATCGCCCCCATCAAAGCATATAAAGCACACTTCTTCCTCGTCCTTCTTCTGAGAAGGAAACCTGGTCCCCTGCAACTTAGAGGTCGGGCGGCCACCCCTCTTTCGCTTCCTTCCACCCCTTCTTTTCACATCAACTGCCACTGAAAACTCATTTTCATAAGCAATATCTCCAGAGCCAGTGGCCTCCACATCCTCTTCAGCAGATTCAATTGCCTCTTCAGCAGCCTCTACATCCTCTTCGGAAGACTCAACTGCCTCTTCAGTAAACTCACGGACAGCAGCCTCAACCAGATCTCCGGCCATCTCAACCTCGTATCCAGGAATCCCTTCACTGTCAATCACACAAGTACTATCTGGTTCAAACATCTCCTCCTCCCTACCACCATCGACCTGCTCAGCTCCACCTTGTGCAAGCTCTGAGGAAGCTTCGTTATCTTTCGCCGGTGGTGAAAAGAAATCTGGGACTGAGGCCTCCCCTCCCTCCATGGACACATGAGTATTGTGTTCGGTGAAGATGGAAGGCACCTCAGAAGCTAGAAATCCATCTTCGTTCGCGTAAGATACTCTGTGAGGCTCTTCTCGAGTCTGTACGGCCTCAAATGTAGGAACGTGCTCGGCTTCTCGAAGCGGGGACTGAGGTTCAAAAACATCCTCAGGAAGCAACCAGCCGAGAGTTTCACTATCCTGCGGCGGGGGAGGCGGCTGATTGAATTCCTCTCCTGTGCATGCTGCCTCGGACATGGGAACACCCGCGTCATCCGAAGACGACGGTGAATGCGGTCCAGCTCTCGATGCTGCGGGCTCCAAGACATCGGCTTCCTCGGCCTCCGTAGGTTTCGGTGAATGGGAACGCACTACGTCCACCGGTGATCTCCCCGCCGCCGCCTCCGGCGGAATAATGCCAGCGGCCTCCTTAAACTCCGGCACCGCATGATCAGCCGGATGTTTCTCATCCCCTGCTTGGTCCGTCGGAAAAAGACTGTTGCCACTCGTTACGTGCTCCGCTTCTGGATCTTCCATGAATTGGACAAAAGGGAAGAAGATTCTGTTAAGTTCAGTTGGAAACCCTAGACTTCTCTTCGATTCTTTCTTCCGCAAAAAACGCAGCGCCGGAACGAAATAGGTTTTTTTTTTTTTTTGGCAGTCAAAAAAATTTTGATTATCCGCAATCAGGATTCAGGATGCTATTATAAACAAATTATATTTGATTTTTAGTAAATCATCGTTATTAACAAATAATTAATTAGGCTTCATTTGGCGCGGCGTGTGGAGGCCGCGTTTGCCGCAAACGACGCCGCAAGCTGGGTAATCAAATGCCCGGCGACGGCGTTTGCCACGTCTCCTCCCGCCGTGCCCTGAGAAATGGAGCAAACCATTGAGTTGCGGTCTCTCCCCTCCGTTTCCAAAACCTGTCCGTCTCCTCCCGCCGACTGCTCCAAACACCGAACAAAACGAAGCCTAAAAATGTGAAACTTTCTATTATTTAAAAATCAATTTGTTATTAGTAAATTATCATAAATTTTTTTTAACATGTGAGGGTGAAGTCATGGACTTGTTTCTTTACAAGCTCTTATCAGGCCTTAACTCCTCTTTGTCACTTTGATCGTGTAGTCTACCTAAGCAAGTGTCCTGCAATATCATGTTGATGATGAAGAGAAGAGTGAAGAAACAACTCAAGAGAAAGCTCACAAGTAAACTAATTCTATAAAATGTATTGTTTGTTCAAAACCTGAATAATTACACATGAGGGGGTCTTCCGCTTTTATAGGCCCCCAAAAATCCTCTCTGAAGTATGAAAGGATCTTGAATGTTTGTCTATTTTCTAATCTATTTTATACATCTCTCATATTTATAAGATACATAAATCATCTATTTTATTCCAAAATGTTCTCATTAGACCACTTTAGAATTTCTCATCATCTCCATGTCTTCTATGCACAAGACTCTGACATCCTCCCCCACTTATCCTGGACCCATGGTGACGTCCTCGTCGCCTCGTACTCCTGAAGGATGTTCTTGAACTGCCAACTTCTAATGTATCCAATGTTGCCTCGGACTCCATCAATCCTTCCCATTTGATTAAGTATTTTATGTGCATGGTTGCATGCCACTTCTTCGTATCATTCTCTTTCCAAGTACCTTTTTTATGACTTTGTCAAAGGACTTAGTCATTACTGCTAGTGTTCGTTGAAATACTCCCTTTTGAAGATCGTTGTTATACTCGTAATATGGCTTGAGCATACTCGTATGAAACACCAAATGCAACTCCAAGGAATTAGGTAGATCAAGTCGATATGACATCTTACCCACCTTTTCCACGACTTGAAAGGGACTTTCATGTATTTGCATTAAGCCTTTGTGCATGTGGGCAAAGCCTTAATTTTTTGGGCTAGCAGTTTTACCATCACCTTGTCTCCCACTGAGCATTCTACCGGTCGTCATTTTGTAACATCTGTAACTTTGGTGTGAAAATGATTTTATATTGAAGGATCCAATCGTGAGTGACTTTCGGTCTCGCTGCTTTGGTAGAGGTATCTAATTCTCTTTTGGTCAATTCCTAGTATAATTTAAGCAATGACATGGAATAGATTAAGTTTTATACATACATATCGTCACATTTTGAAATTTTGAAATGACATAATGCACTAAATTAGGAGACCTTAAAGTTTTTGGCAAAAGTTGCAATTTTGAACTGAAATTAATTCCCCTTAGCATATTTATAAGGAGAGATGTGATGACATGTTATAACCAATCTATTAGGCTTAGTAATCGCGCCCCTCCTGACCCTATTTCCTTTCTTTCTTATCTTCCAGCAGAACGCTCAATTTTAGGTTTTCTTCAGTTTGTTTCTTCCGTTCCAGCAACCGTCAGTGCACTTTCGTTCACCCTCGTCAACGAAAGCAAGCGCTAGGAGCCTCCTCCTCCTTAAGAAAAATCTTTATCAACCTCCTTTCCCCTCTCCTCTCGGCTGAAGCCTCTGACGGCTCTCTCCTACAGCCCGTAGAGACCCGTCAATCAAGCAGATCGTGCTCTAGTTTGCGTTCAACTCTCTTCAACTATTGTTTGTCAAAGGTAAGTCCTAGCTTTCAATCTAGAGATCGCTTTTCTTAGTTTACGGTCTCTCTCTCCTTCCTTGGTGATGTTCAATCATTTTAGGGTTTCAGTTTTTCTTCTCTAGGAGTTTCAATAGTCCCCTTGTGAGATCTAAGGCTCCCCTCGAGTGCTAGGTACAACCAAATTGATTTTCTTGCCTACCAAAGCTCTTTTTGAAGAAGGGATAAGCGTTTTTCCACTCTTTATTAACCTATTTTGCGTTTTCCACTCGCAGAGAATGTTGTTTTTGAGTTATGGTTGACCCTAGGGGAAAGGGATTCTCAATCCTTCTAATTTCATCAAGTTGATTCCTTATAAGTTTGGAGAAACCCTGTCAGCGAAAAAAGATTGCTTGGAAAATATTTTGGAGGAAGCTCCTTAACATTGTTTTAGCCCAATCATAGGCAATTCATGTGTTTAATACAAGTGGCAATCCATTATTTATTCCTATGTTAGATATCCTCCTCGTTGGTTTATTAATAACGAGTGCTCATTGTAATCCTAGGAGAGCAAAGAAATCCAACTGTATGAATTTCAGCACAATCCCAAAAAACCATGTCACAGCATCGTGTGCATGAGTGTTGTACCATCGAGGTAAGAAATTCGACTTTTCTTGGCTATACATATCACCAGTTATGAATTATTTGCCTTACTCGCCCAAGAATTCATATAATATGCAACGGTACATGTAAATCATTTAAATGTATGTTACGAGATAATAAACGAATACGAGTTATATATGAAATTATGGTACACATAGCCTACAAGCAAATATTAAAATTCAAAAGCTTGAGTAATTCAACATTTACTCTAAGCATGAAGAACGAACTTCTTAATTTATGAACAGAGTTAATAAAAGATGTTAGGTGTAATTAGGATAAATGCAAAACTCGGAACACGTAATAAGTTAAAGATCAGTGACTCATTCTCATTCAGCCAGCAGTTCATTGTTGGATCTTTATGCGCCCCTAGGATGAGAGATGAATAAGGGTTTTATGAAATTTAACTTTAAATCAAAATATTACAGTAAATTATATTATTTTCAAAAATATTGTATAAAAAATATTACATCAACTTTCCATAAAATACTGACACTAAAGATTCCTTGAATATGATGATTTAAGAGAGAATTTAAATCTATGTTTACTACCGCCGACGGTAGGTGCTAACTCCCAGAGAATGAACTTTCACAAAAATTGAGCTAAAAACAATTGAAGGAAATAAAATCTTAATAATAATATAAAGACGAAAAATGGTTTTATTTCACAAAGATAAATACAAAAATTTTGATTCCAATAACGCTTGAAATCGCGGTGTTAAAACCCGAAAATCGGTTCAACTGTGTTCGGACCAAAGGGGTAACCAAAGGTTATTGGCTTATTGGTCGACCCATATGAGACTCAGGGTGAAGAAGCTAGCGAGCACAAAGAACAGGTCTGGGTTGCCTACAAACAAAACTTGTGTGATGCAGCGAGGAGATCCTGCCACGCACCCGGAAGTCTATAGAAACTTCTCCTCCTAAAGTTATTAGTGAGCTTGGCATAAGTAAGGTGGATACTGAACTCGCCCCACCATGGGGGGGGGGGGGAGGGGGTGAAAGTGTCTTCTACTTTTGTTATGGGTACCTATTTATAGGCAAAAATAGGGGTGGTCTGCGAATAGTCGCTCCCGCCTTAACCAAAGTGTTATTCACAGACCCAGACGAGGTGCGAGTACTCTCCTAAAGGCCACTGAGTACTCCTGACGGAGGTTGCTAAATACTCCCGACGAGTACTCTTTTAGAGGCTATCGAGCACTCATAACGAGTGCTCCCGCCGAGTACTATCTTGAAGGCTGCCGAGTACTCCTGACGAGTCCTCCCGCCGAGCACTCTCTTGGAGACTGACGAGTACTCCCGATGAGTACTCTTTTCGAGTGCTCTCTTATAATATCTTCCTTAGTCATATTTGATATCGACGAATTATGAGTTATACGCAACTTAAAAAATCCTTTTAATTCTCTATACAAATCCATCTCCCAAGGACTGATTAGCTACATCCTATCTTATACCACATAGAACCTTTATCTCGCCGCTAGATCTAAACCTATACCTAGTCGCCAACACTCGCAACGTATTTCCCCTTAAGCCTTGTAAGACCCAGTTGGAAACAACCACAGCTAATTCTCACTGACACAAATGGATTAAAAAATAAGACAAAAAATACAATGAAAAATCATAAATAAAAACTCCATGTAAAAGATGAACTCTGAAAAAGATGATGAAGAGCTGGGAAAAAAATCATCGAAGTTGATGTGTGTGCTCTTCACGTAGTATGACCGCTTGGTATCCTCCTTCAAGCTCTTGATCTTCAAAAAATGTAGTTAAGATTGCTCTGGAACTCAGGGATGAAGTGTAAGACCCAACTGTATAATAAATAAATTATTATATTTTGACAAAGAAAAGAATTCCCTGATGATCAAAATAATTTCAGTATCGATTTGACGTCGCACGTTTATTTTTTATATTCAAACTCTCTGAGGCTCCGTTCGTTTCAACGACATTGGCATTTAAGTATTGGCTTTCATTCAATATCAATACACATGGGAAATGATATTGGATTTAAATCCAATTCTTTTGTTCGTCCGCATGAAGACTTTATATCATAGGAATTGACATTGATATTTTTTTATTGTTCGTTTGTAGAAAGACTTTCTGTCATAGGAATTGACATTGATCAATGCTATTAATGATCACAATTAAAAATCACAAATGCGATTTTTTAGCCCGACCGTGATTTTTTCTTGAGGCGTGATTTTTTCGCCCAAACTCAAGTTTTTCGACAACAACGCGAATTTTTTGACCGGACGTGAAATTTTCGTCCAAAAGTGTTATTTTCGCCCAGGCGTGTTTTTTTCGCCATGACGTGATTTTTTTCAATCTGATTTGATTTTTTCAGTCTGAATGCGAAATTTTCATATGAACGTGAATTTTTCGCCCGAACGCGATTTTTTCGTCCGCACGCGAATTTTATCGTCCGGACGCGATCTTTTCGCCCGAACGCAATTTTTTCGTCCGGACGCGAATTTTTCGCCCGGACGCGAATTTCTCGCCCGGACGCGATTTTCTCGCCCGGGCGCGAATTTCTCGCCCGGGCGCGATTTTCTCGCCCGGGCGCGATTTTCTCGCCCGGGCGCGATTTTCTCGCCCGGGCGCGAATTTCTCGCCCAAGCACATCTCTCGTACGCGATTTTTCGCCCGGACGCGATTTTTACTTCGCGTCCGGGCAAAAAATTCGCGTCCGGGCGAAATATTCGCGTCCGGGCGAAAAAATCGCGTCCGGGTGAGAAAATCGCGTCCGGGCGAGAAATTCGCGTCCGGACGAGAAAATCGCGTCCGGGCGAGAAAATCGCGGCCGAGCGAAAAAACCGCGTCCGGGCGAAAAATTCGCGTCCGGGCGAAAAATTCGCGTCCGGTCGAAAAATTCGCGTCCGGTCGAAAAATTCGCGTCCGGTCGAAAAATTGGGCAAAAAATTCGCGCCTGGGCGAAAAATGCGCGGCAGGGCGAAAAATTCTTGTCGGGGCGAAAAATTCGCGTACGGGCGAGAAATTCGCGTCCGGGCGAGAAAATCGCGTCCGGGCGAGAAAATCGCGTCCGGGCGAGAAAATCGCGTCCGGGCGAGAAAATCGCGTCCGGGCGAGAAATTCGCGTCCGGGCGAAAAATTCGCGTCCGGGCGAAAAATTCGCATCCGGGCAAAAAATGCGCGTCCGGGCGAAAAATTCGCGTCCGGGCGAAAAATGCGCGTCCGGGCGAAAAAATTGCGTCCGGGTGAAAAATATCGCGGTCGAGCGAAAATATCGCGTCAAGTCCAAAATATCGCGTCTGGGCGAAAAATTCGCGTCTGGGCAAAAATATCGCGTCCGGGCGAAAAAACCGCGTGCGGGCGAAAAAACCGCGTGCGGGCGAAAAAATCGCGCTCGGGCGAAAAAATCATGTCAGGGCGAAAAAAACTCGTCCGGGCGGAAAAAAATGCGTTTGGGCGAAAAAACCTTGTTTGGCCGAATAATTCATGTTCGGGTGAAAAAAATTGTGTCTGAGCGAAAAAATTACGTCTAGATGAATAATTCGGCTCAGGCGACCAAAAATTGAATCGTAGCGAAAAATTTCCGTACGGGCGAAAAAAACACATTCGGGCAAAAAAATTGCGTCATAAAGAAAAAAACCGCGTTCGTGCAGAGATATCGCATTCGGGAGAAAAAAACCTGCCTGGGTAAAAAAAATGCTTCAAGACAAAAAATTACGTCTGGGCGAAAAAATCGTACACAGACGAAAAAAACACGTCCGCGCAAAAAAATTGCGTCCCGATGAAAAACTGCGTTCGGCCGAAAAAAATCACGTTCAGGCTAAAAAAATGGTCTCATTTTGGAAAACCGGACTGAATATCCGCCACTAGAGATAGATATTGAATCTATGAGTTTTAGATTACGGTGAATATCGACGACTTTCCATCAGAAAGTCAATTCCAATTTAAAATTGTTGATACGAACAAGAGAAATGACATTCATATTCTCAAAGTCTAACTTCAATATCAATGTCTGTGAAACGAACGGACCCTGAATGATTTTGTGATATTCGTTTCGTGTTTAGTTTAATTTGCGTTATTGATATTAATATATGTTGAATTGTGGAGGTGGTTGATTGTTTGACCTATAGAGAATTTTGATTTCTTGAACTCAAAGAGGTGGCTGTTTGGGGTCTTAGTGGTCTGACTTGTTGTTACTTGGCTAAAAATTAAGATGCCTGAGTATTTCCTCCCGGATGTTGTTCATGGATTTTGGTTTGAACGGTCCTACTATTTTATAATAAAATATGGTGATTGTTAACCGCAACCCGTTATTGGCTAGTCGCACCCCAAAATCTGTTAATTTTTCGCGCCTTTTCGAAATACGCCTTGTACATGCAATTTCAGGAAAAGTGTTCAACACGAAAGTTGTACAACTTTCGTGTTGAACACTTTTCCTGAAATTGTATGTACAAGGCGTATTTTTGAAAGGCGTAAAATCTGAGTATATTTCCAAAGTACGCCTTGTACATGCATTTTTAGGAAAAGTGCTCAACACAAAAGTTGTAGATCTCGACGAGATCTACAACTTTCGTGTTGAGCACTTTTCCTAAAAATGAATGTACAAGACGTATTTCAAAAAGGCGCAAAAAATTATGAGATTTCGGGGTGCCACTAACAAATAGCCGGTTTGCGGTTAACAATCACCTAAAATATCTGCTCCATGTTTCCATTTCTTCTCTTCTGCCTCTTCTGCTGGAGTTTTCGTCTGCTGGTTTCTTCTTATGATTACCGTGAATCTCCGTCTACTTGCTTAACAGCCACTTCTCCTTGTGCTAGGAGAACCCGAGAAGCTTGTTGCACCTTTCTCTTGGTGTTGTTGCTGGTTGACTATGCCGTTGTTGTTGTTTGACTATACTGTTGCTGCCTTTTTGTCGTTTTCATATCACTGCGAGCTTCTCTTCCCCTCACCCTTCTTATTACTTACTGATCTTAAAGTCGACTAGGGTTTCTTGTATGTTGGTTGATTTGGCCTTGATTCTCCATGAGTTTTGGGGGATTTCTTCTTCTCCCTTGTTGGCCGGTTCGCTGGTTGTGCACATATAGGTGTGATTTGATTATGCTTGGTTCGAATACTGGATGGGGAAATTTTGATGGTTGTTGTACGGTTTTCTTGTATGAGTCGGCTTTTTCCCTCGGGTTTTTGAATTGCTAGTATTGGTTGTCAATTGGGGTTGTTGTTGATGGTTATTATTGGCTCATGAGTGTTGAGGTTGGCTATCCATATGTTGACTTTTGATGGATGTGATGATTGTTTTTACAGCTGCTGGTCGGCTGTTTGATGGGAGTTTTGCCTTGGATTTGATGCCTCCTGTGGGCAGCTCTTTGTGATGTTGTTGGCAGCCTTTGGTGTTGCTATTAGCAGCTCTTTGTGCTGTTATTGGTTGCTCAATGTGCAGTTTTTGTGCCCCTTTGTTGATTGGTTCTTGGCTATCTCTCATTGGCCTTTGAATGAGGTGTTGAATGGCTATGATAAGTCCTTAGTGATTGAATTCAGATTTGCATTTTCCTTTTGTTTGTGACGCTGAACCTAGTCCATTGAGGTCGTAGTGGTGGTCGTCTTAGGAGTCTACTCGTAACTATTTAATGGTGTAACCCTAAAGTAAATGATTTCATGATAATGCAGAGGATGGCGTACGACAATAGATGCGACGAGAATCCTACGAAGGACAAGGGCAAAGAGAATGTTGTATTAAGTTATTACCGTATTGATTATGTATATTTTTGAATTGTTTGGAATTATGAACAGGAAAAATTATTTTACTTTGAGCTACTGTCTTGCATTGACAATGAATATGAATTGAATTAAAGAAATTCGAATATTTGAAAACACTGAAAAATATGAAATCCCTAAAAAACTAAACATGGATTAAGAAACAATAGTAACTTTGAGGGGAAATTTATATATTTATTTCCTATATTTTGAAAATAAATATGAATTGAATATGAAAAGAATGTGAAATTCGAGAGTGCGTCAACGCATCGAAAAGCTAAGGGTCAGCCTTTTAAGGGGGTGAGGCAGAGACTCATATACCTAGTAGGGGTAAAACTTCTACACCCAGTAGGGGGTGAACTCCTACAGATGTTGATCATGAAATGTCAAATCTAAGAGGCATCCTAGAGTAGATATTGATGCGACGGACCGACGAGCCCAAATGTTTGATTTAGATCGACCCTCAATACTTCGAAAGACCGAATTACGATATGAATTCTAAACTGAAAACATAAATGCATAAGAATGAATTATAATATGCATTCTAAATTGAACACAACACTAAAAAAGAATGAATCCTGATATGCATTTTGAAATGCATAAGAATAAATTAGAATATGCATTATGAATTGAATACAAATTGAATAGAAATGAATACAAATAAATTATGATATATATTGAATACAAAAATGAATTCTGAATTATGTTATGAATTCTAAATTGATCGAATATAGACTATCAAGATTAAAAATTTGATATGAATACAAAAAACTAATAATACGAGTTTGATACCATAAATGATTTATTTCTATTCTGTTGACTCATTGAATAGTACTTTACCTGCTTACTTACGCGCATGTTCATATAGAATATATAACTGCCTATTGATGTTAGCTCTTCTTGTTTTCCTGTAGTGTGGTTGAAGAGATAAGAAACTCACTTAGTTTTCTAAACTAACTAGTTGTCGATTTCTATTTTTAGGATCAGATCGGCAGCATACCAGGCCTCGCTAGGATGATTCTTGCGGAGGCAGATCGAAGATAGAGGGAAGTCGTGGTTCGCCCATGGGTTAGCGATATATTTTATTTGTTTTAGATATGTTATGATCTGTACTTAATGTATATAGATGTGTAGTCGTTTTACCCTGTACCCTAGATGAACATGATGTATGTTAATTATTTAATATTTCTCCCAGTATACCTCATGTGTTTTATATGTTTGAACTGTTGCATTATTTAATTGTGAAAAATTGCTTAGAATAAAGGATTAAATTATGGTGGACTCAGGCCGTTACAATTAAGTGGTATCTGAGTTAGGTTTTTCGCAATGCATGTGACGCATGGAGTATCAGATGGAGAACATATAACAACTGAGATGTTTCTTCGAGACTAATCTGAGGGTGTCAGGAAAGTTATGTCTGAAGAAAGTGAATCAAATTTTAGATATCACTCAAGACATCGTTGAAGTTATTAGGCTAGTCTGGGACACTCTTGTAGTGCGGCCTATTTTGTCAGCTATGCCTCCCCAGCACCTGTAGTATTGCACCAGCCTCGCTTGAGTGATACTAATTTGAGACAGTTTATAAAATTGAAGGCCCCAACCTTTCATGGTGACCTCTCGCCATTTGAGATCGAGGACTGGATCCTGCGGATCGAGACGATATTTGAGGCAATACGGTGTCCAGTGTCCGACTTAGAGTAAAATGGAGCCGGTTGTCTATTTGTTGGAGCGAGAAGCTATGTGTTAGTGGAATAATTTGATACAAAGAGAATTTGCTGCTATAGGCATATCGATTGTAGCCTGAGATGATTAGTACACGAATTAATGATGAGAAAATAATAGATTATGAGAACTGAAAAGATTAGATATGAGGAATTGTAATGTCACCTTCCCTCTATATAATGTATTTTTGGATTTTGACCGAATCTATTTTATATATTGTGTTTCTGAAGAAGTTGTTACAAATATATCTTAATATCTTGATAAAGAGAAATGTTGTTGGTTACCCAAAAGCGCATCTTATGTGTGAGAATTAAAACGGAGGTTGCAGTTCTATTATTGGTTGAACATGATATTGTCATTGGTATGAACTGACTTTTGAATTGAGAAGCAGTAATCAACTACAAAACAAAAGACGTTGCATCTAAGTGCCCAGACAAAAGTTTATTTGTGTTTACAGGTATGGGAGACGTCTCAAAACTTATGATTTCTACGATGAGAGCATGAAGGAGAGTACGAAAAGACTGTGATGTCATTTTAGTAATGATCAAGGAATCAAAAAAAAAGAGAAGAAAAAAATTACGGTTGTTCCCGTGGTGCAGGAATACGTGGATGTATTTCTAGAAGATTTGTCAGTTGTACCTCAATTAGAGAGGTCGACTTGATATTAAGTTGATTGAAGGAGCTGCTCTAGTAGTCAATGTATCTTATCGAATAGCATCTCACGAATTGGCAGAATTAAAACTCCAGTTGCAAAAGTTGTGAGATAAAATTATATTAGACCGACCACTTCACCTTGGGGAGCTCCAGTTCTGTTCCTTAAGAAGAAAGATAGACCCCTCTGTTTGTGCGTCGATTGTCGTGAATTAAACATGCTGACAATTAAGAATAAATATCTTTTACCTAGCCTTGATGATTTATTCAATCAGCTAGTGGGTGCACGCGTATTCTCTAAAATTGATCTTCGATCAAGATATCATCAGCTGCAAATTAAAGAAGATGATATTTTCAAGGCAGCATTCAGTACCAAGTATGGGCATTTGAATTTGTCGTAATGCCCTTTGGTCTAATAAATGCTCATGTAACTTTTATGTACTTGATGAATCGAGTTTTTAAAGTGTTTCTCGATCAATTTGTAATCGTCATTATCGACGATATTCTAAATTATTCAAAGTCGGAAGAAGAGTATGCCCAACACTTGTGGCTAGCCTTGCAGACATTAAGAGAGCAACTGTCATATGCCAAATTTTCAAAGTGTGACTTTTGGCTAAAAAAAAGTGGCATTTTTGAGCCACATTATTAATGTAGAAGGCTTGTCGGTTAATCCAGGAAAAATTGAAGGAATTGTCAACTAGACTTAACAGAAATCTGCAACTGAAGTGCAGAGTTTATTGGGCTTGGCTGGTTATTATAGAAAATTCGTAAAAAAAAAATTCGAATATAGCACTTCCCCGAACACAGTTAACTCGAAAGAATGTGTCGTTCAAATGAGAGTATGACTGCCAACAAGCATTTGACGCACTAAAGGAACTATTAACGACTGTTCCAATGTTGGTGATGCCTGGTGGGTTAGATGATTTTCAAATTTATATAGATGCGACCTATAAAGGATTGGGTTGCATGCTGATGCAACACAAAAAAAGTAATTGCCTTTGCTTCAAGGCAGTTAAAAAATGCGGAAAAGAATTATCCGACGCATGATCTAGAATTAGCGGTCGTAGTATTTGCGCTAAAGATTTAGCGACATTACCTGTAACACCTCTATCCGTCACATAGCATATAGCAGTAGGTCCGGCCGGGGCCCGACGCCATATACTATGGACAGACCGATTGGTTACTTATTGATGTCATTCAACCAATCAAAACGTCCTACACAGAGCATCTAGCAGAAGCAATTTATTAAGGTTGCAAAGAATAAAGAACCCTGCCAAGCATGAATGTCCACTACTCAAACCAATAGGAATGTTTAATACACCACGTACTTGCCTTATAGCCTTACAAAAGTTTGCTTAATAAAAGTGTCTTCCAAACCTCGGCACGCAGGCCGGTCATACATGAGTAAACAAGAAAAACACTCAAAAATAGGTCTTCGAGGGCCGACACAGCAACTTGGGGTTCAGCCCGCTATTTACCACTCAGCTCCGCAGCACCTGCAAGCAACAATCCACCGCACGGTGGTAAACAAAAGCAACGGTCAGCTATGCTGACCAAATTATAACGATTCCGCCCCCAAACTCGGGGCGACAAAGCTCCTTCCCTGCACTTGTTAGCAAAACTAGCAACATAACAAAGAAACACAACATCACAGGTGCACGCGCATAAGGCCGTACACCTCGTGCTCTCAGGGCACTTACTCGGCGAAGCCAGTCCGAACCCTGTTCGGTCCTTGACTCCACCACCACCCCCATGGGGCGGCAAACCTCGTGAGCATTTAGTCCTTTCAGTCATAGCCTAGACTCGATCTCCAAACCTCGGCAAGTCCCACGTAAAACTTTAGGTCACTTTAACCGAGCAGATGGAGCGAGTAGGGGTCCACCAGCCCGTTGCTCACCCCGCCATTGCCATTTAACCTTTGACGTGGGCTAAGCTTCCCCAGTCCCAACTATCGTTCAAACACGGTACATAGCCCCGCTATGTACCCGGTTGGCTCCCAGGCCACCGATATGGCAGAAATTCGCTTCCGCCCAGATTTCCGGGTGCACCCTGTGGTTAATCCTCAAGACTCCCTGTTGCAATCAACCACGTAGAAGCCCGAAAATAACACAAAGGCACGGAGTCATCTCCGGCCAACCATGCATAGCAAAACATCACTGATCCAGACCAATATGTCCGGGTAGGCTTCACACATCATGCCTATGTCCGTACTACGATTCCGGACTCTAACAAGGGACTTTACATATCCACCCCAAGGAATACCGCAAACTCGTTGCACACTCGCGGGAGAAGGGTTTTCCCATGCAAAAAAAAGAAGAGCTTCACATGCTCAAGATGAGAATCGTTACCCTAGCGTTTCTCCTCGGCGCCATGACGATCCAGTCGGATGGAAAGCACCGTATCGGCCTCGCCTTTTCAGATCTGTACTCGGATCGAGAATCGGAGCTCCGAAGCTTCACCGGCGGCCGGAGTTGACCTCCTTCTTCTTCCTCCTTGCTCTCCCATGTCTCTAGCTTTTAGAAAGAGAAAACTCAAACGGAATGAGGGTTTCCAAGCCCTATTCCTGGATATAACCCACCAGGAACAACCCACATCCGTTGGATCCCAAACTAAGGAGACGGACGACCACGATTCAGCCCAAAATTAGAATTCCTGGGCCGAACACGGGTTACAACACAGCCGTGTGCATGGTCGTATTACTCATTCGCCGTCACCAGGGATTCCCGACCAGAACACGGCTTGTGACACGGCCACCGACACGCCCGTGTCACATGTGATACGCCCGTGTCACATGTGATACGCCTGTGTCACGGCCCGTACCAAAAATCCATGATTCTCCCGAGAAGGACACGGCCATGTGACACGCCCGTGTCACATGCCGTGTGCTTGACACGCCCTTGGACACGCCCGTGTCCCAGGCCGTGTAATCTCCTTAGCACAAAACCACAGACTGCCCGAGTAGGACATGACCTGGGACACGCCCGTGTCCCAGGCCGTGTGCCTACACCCGACGATCGTTGATCATCAAAACGTCGACCACGCAACCAGTGGCCGAACACGCCCATGATACGCCCTGGGACACGCCCGTGTCCCAGGCCGTGTGCTTACACCCGACGATCGTTGATCGTCAAAACGTCGACCACGCAACCCGTAGCCGAACACGCCCATGACACGCCCTGGGACACGCCCGTATCCCAGACCGTATCACCTGCTCAGAGTCCCAAACTTGGCTTAAAACTTCACTCGTCCCTCTTTTGAGTTTCAGGGTGTTACAACTCTCTCCCTCTTAAAAGAATTTCGCCCACGAAATTACTAAAGGAAAGAAAACGTAAAACCAAAGAGCGATACCTGAGTGAAATAACTCTTGGTACTCCTCCAGCATGGTTTGCTCCCGTTCCCAAGAGAGCTCCTCCCGACCGCAATTGTCCCATCGGGCCTTGACCATCCGGATCTCCTTGATACGGAGTCGCTTAATCTCAAAGTCTTCAATACGAACGGGCTTGACTCTTGTCGTCAACCCTTCGTCCACCGGTACTTGCACCCGTGATCAAGTTCGAAGGCTCTTGCACCGCCTTCCACATCACTGCTATGTGGAATACATTGAGTAGACTACTCAAATCCACTGATTGCCTTAGACGATATGCCGCTACACCGATCCGCTCCAGAATCTCAAATGGTCCAAGGTATCTCGGGCTCAGCTTCTTTAAGCATCGCTCCCGTGAGACATCCTTGAACGGCTATAGTTCCCAATACGCCAACTACGAACTCCACACTACGATGCATGGCGTTAAAGTATTTAGCTTGTCCATCTTGAGCGATCAGCAACTGCTCTCGAATGGTTCGTACCAACGAAGTGGCACTCTCCACCTCCTGCTTTTTGTACAACCTTGCCTTACCTGTTTCTAGCCACGACAACGATGTGCGACACTTTCTACCATATAGGGCCTCGAAGGGCACTATTTGTATACTCGCTTGGTATCTATTGTTGTACGCAAACTCCACCAAAAACAGATGGCCTTCCCACTGCTTCCCGAAGTCCAGAACGCGCATGCGAAGCATGTCCTCCAACGTCCTGTTGACCCTCTCGGTCTGCCCATCCATCTGCGGATGTAAGACTGTACTAAACTACACTTAGTACCCAGCATTTGCTGCACCAACTTCCAATCATTGGACATAAAATGCCCATTTCGATCGCTCACGATGTTGCGGGGCACGCTGTGAAGTCTAACTATGTTATCCATAAACAACTTTGCCAATTACTCCACCGGATCATCCTTCCTATGCGGAATGAAGTGCGATAATTTTGTTAACCAAACCACGATCACCCTCATGACGTCGTTTCCCTACTGTGACCTTGGTAAACCATGCACAAGGTCCAATCGAACTTCTACTCCGGAATAGGCAAGGATTTCAATAAACCCCAGGCTTTTGGCACTCTGCCTTCACTAAGGCGCAAGTCTGGCATTTTGCCACAACCTTCTTGACTCCTGGCTACCATAACAACTTCTTTAGATCTCGGTACATCTTCGTGCTCCCTGGGTGAATTGAGTACTTGGTATGATGAGCCTCATACGCCAACTCCTCCTGTAACCTATCCACGTTTGGGACACACAAACGATTTGTCCTTACTTAGCAGTCTACCTTCAACCATAGTTTGGGAATTTGACCCATCTAAGCCGTATCCATGATTTCCTTCATGCTTCTATCCAAAACCATAGCATGTCGAATCCGATCAGTCGGGTCATATTGAACATCTGTTCAATTCAATAACGCTTCGGCGCTAGTCTGCTTGTCAACACAAGAGATATTTAACGTCTCCAACTCCCGAATCAATCTCTTATCATGAACCGACAACCAGTTGGCTTGGGCGGGAGCCCTGCGACTCAACGCATCCGTAACTGCGTTGCCTTTCCAGGGTACATAATGAATCTTGAACGTATAATCCCTCAGGAACTCCATTCATCTTCGCTGCCTCATGTTCAGATCCTTCAGATCTAACAGGTACTTTAGGCTCCTGCGATCGGTATAAACATCGACTTTTATGCCGTACAAATAATGCCTCCACAGTTTTCGCGTAAAACACATGGCCGCTAACTCTAGATGGCGGACTGGACAATTCCTCTCATGCTCTTACAGTTAGCGCGAGCCATAAGCCATAACATTACCATGCTGCAACAGCACGCAGCCCACTCCACTGCCCAAGGCATTGTGGTAGATCTCAAAGCCTTTGGTCCCACTCGGCGAACTTAGCACTGGCGTCGTGGTTAACCAACTCTTTAACCCTTCCAAAGCTTGTGCACACTGGCGCGTCAAAACAAACTTTAAGTTTTCCCTTGACAACGTTGTGAGGGGTAACTCTATCCGCGAGAAGTCCTCTACGAAGCGCCTGTAGTAGCTGACCAACCCCAGAAAACTCTGGACTTCCGCTACTGAGACAACACAGGCCACCCTTGTATCGCAACTACCATCGATGGATCCACGCAACTACCACTCTACCAACTATAAGACTGAGGAGCGCTACCGAGGATAACCCAAGACTCGCGTTTGGAGTACTTCGTATATAAATGGTTCATCCTTAGCGTCCCCAAAAACCAAAAGTAGATGTTTAGAAGTGATCTTCTTCGCACTGTAAGTACATCAATACGTCGTCGATGAAGACGATCATAAAATGGACTTGGTACTCCATGAACGTTCTGTTCATCAGATATAAGAACACTGATGGCGCATATAACCGCCAAGATGGCATGACCGTAAACTCGGATTGCCCATTCCTCGTGCTTAACGTCATCTTTGGGATATCACTTTCCCTCTCAGTTGAGAGTAACTGGACTTACGATCCATTACTGAGTCCACCGAAAACCCGACTAACTGATCAAAAGATCATCGATCCTTGGGGTCGAGTACTTGTCCTTTTCTGTAACTTATACAGTTCAATACAATCGATACAATGTTGCAAGCAACCGTCCTTCTTTTTGGTAAAAAGGACTGGTGCGCTCCAAGGCGATGAGCTTGGACGCGCATACCCTTGCTCCATCAACTCTTCTAGTTGAACCTTTAATTCCGCCATCTCCTTAGGCGCCAACCTATAGGGCGAGCATGACACAGGTTTAGCACCTGGCACTAGCTCGATCGTGAAGTCGATCTCTCGTTGCGGTGGGGCTCCGGGAAGGTTGTCCGGGAACACATCGGGGCACTCACAAACCACTAGGATACTACCCAGAGTGGACTTAGGCTTTACAGCCTCCACTAACGTGAAGAACAGCTCTGCGCCAGCACAAACTGCCTTGACCACCAGAAGGGCAGACGTCAGTGTCTTGCTTGACCCCTTTAGTTCCGCAAATATTGTCTCCTGCCCAACACCCAGCCTGACCTCTTTACGGTTGCAAATGATAAAAACTTTCTGCTCCGAAAGCAAGTTCATACCGAAGATGACGTCAAACTCTACTAGCGTCAACAACGACGCTAGCAAGTCGAACCCTTGACTTTCAATATGAACCTTACAGCACAGACTCTATCTCCGCGCGCATTGAACGGCTACTGGGCAATAACACATCCAAATTGTCCCTTTACCATCGAAGGGAATACTCCGATGCGCGATACAGATCCTTCGGACAACAGGAGTGCGAAGTTCCCGTATCGAAACTATGCTCTCGCCGGATTACCAAAAATCCAAAATACTTCCTAGAACTTCCAGTTCTAAGTTAACACGCATAAGGTATCCGGTATAAGAAGCTTGCTTGCTATCAATAAAACCATACCTGTCAACCCGACGGTCGGCCACATAGCCTCCTGCTGGCAAAGGATGTCCACTACCAGTTGGGCCGGAGTATACAACGATGCGGTGGACGCCACCGCCTTGCCCTTCTCCTCAGATATTGCCCCCGGCTTATTTTCGGACATTGGGTGTCCACTTCGACTATCCCGGGCATAGTGTCCCGGCTTTCCACAGACAAAGCATGCATCATGGGTTTTGGTTGTAGTCGCTCCGGATGTGCCAGAGGAAGGGACTAGACCCGACCTCCTAGTCTTCTTGTACCACCTACGGTACCCAGATTTTGAGGTGCTCGACATTTTGGACATCATTTCCTTTGCACCAGAGGCTTCCACTACTCTTGCCATAGGTTTCATTATCTTCTGAGCACCCTCCCAACAATCTCTGGCAAAGTTCCCTTTCTTGCCACAAGAATAACAATTTAAGTGACTTGGCTAGTAGATGATCTAGCCTCTTTCCTCAGCATTTTTGGTAGGCAGTCCTTATAGGATCTGCAGGGTTTGGTACCCTATTCACTGGTATTTGGTGAGTTTTCCCCAACTCCACTTCCAAAGCTCTGACCGACTCCACCAAAGCTCGGAATCCTAATAGCTTTGGTCCTAGCAGTAGGATACACAACTCGCTGCGCAGACCATTATAAAATCTATCAACTATAGATTGCTCGCTTTCCCATTCAAAGCCTGGGTAGCGCCTTATCATAAGGAATGTTTGCAAGTATTCGTCAACTGAGTGTGCTCCCTGCACCATAATCATGTTCATCTGCTTCCCTAAAGGGCCTCTACATGCCATTTGCTCCATCACACCGCCCGGTGTTGGGGCCATCTCAGGGACAGAGGGTTGCACATTTCTTCCATGTTATGCGTTGGTCACAGCGAACACCGCTTCAAATACCTTTCTTATGGTTTCAAAAGAAGTAGGAGTCTCAGGCACGTCGCTTGGTGCAGTACTTTTCTCAGAAAGTGTGCGTTCAGGCTGCCACGCGCCACTCCCAGACACCTATAGTCGTACAAAACACCGATAAGTGCCCGGACAAAATTACAAAAAGCAATTATAGGAACATGCAGGTTCCCCAAACTAGTGTATTTTCATTCCTAAGTGGACATTCATTGGTTTTTTTCATGTTATAACGATGACGCACACACATGTGCTCACCACCCCTTAAAGTGAATTCGTCCACGAATTCATTTAAGCTTGACTGAAACCGATAGTCTGATACCAAATTATAACACCCCAATCCGTCACATAGCATATAGCAGTAGGTCCGGCCAGGGCCCGACGTCATATACTACGGACAGACCGGTTGGTTACTTATTGATATTATTCAACCAATCAAAACGTCCTACACAGAGCATCTAACAGAAGCAATTTATTAAGGTTGTAAAGAATAAAGAACTCTGCCAAGCATGAATGTCCACTACTCAAACCAATAGGAATGTTTAATACACCACGTACTGGCTTTATGGCCTTACAAAAGTTTGCTTAATAAAAGTGTCTTCCAAACCTCGGCACGCAGGCCGGTCATACATAAGTAAAGAAAAACACTCAAAAATAGGCCTTCGAGGGCCGGCACAGCAACTTGGGCTTTAGCCCGCTATTTACCACTCGGCTCCGCAGCACCTGCAAGCAACAATCCACCGCACGGTGGTAAACAAAAGCAACGGTCAACTATGCTGACCAAATTATAACGATTCCGCCCCCAAACTCGGGGCGGCAAAGCTCCTTCCCTGCACTTGTTAGCAAAACTAGCAACATAACAAAGAAACACCACATCACATGTGCACACGCATAAGACCGTACACCTCGTGCTCTCAGGGCACTTACTCGGCGAAGCCAGTCCGAACCTCGTCCGGTCTTTGACTCCACCACCACCACCCCATCGGGCGGCAAACCTCGTGAGCATTTAGTCCTTTCAGCCGTAGCCTAGACTCGATCTCCAAACCTCGGCAAGTCCCACGTAAAACTTTAGGTCACTTTAACCGAGCAGATGGAGCGAGTAGGGGTCCACCATCCCGTTGCTCACCCCGCCATTGCCATTTGACCTTTGACGCGGGCTAAGCTTCCCCAGTCCCAACTATCGTTCAAACACGGTACATAGCCCCGCTATGTACCCGGTTGGCTCCCAGGCCACCGATATGGCAGAAATTCGCTTCTGCCCAGATTTCCGGGTGCACCCTGTGGTTAATCCTCAAGACTCCCTGTTGCAATCTACCACGTAGAAGCCCGAAAATAACACAAAGGCACGAAGTCATCTCCGACCAACCATGCATAGCAAAACATCACCGATCCAGACCAACATGTCCGGGTAGGCTTCACACATCATGCCTATGTCCGTACTACGATTCCGGACTCTAACAAGGGACTTTACATATCTACCCCAAGGAATACCGCAAACTCGTTGCACACTCACGGGAGAAGGGTTTTCCCATGCAAAAGAAGAAGAGCTTCACATGCTCAAGATGAGAATCGTTACCCTAGCGTTTCTCCTCGGCGCCATGACGATCCAGTCGGATGGAAAGCACCGTATCGGCCTCGCCTTTTCAGATCTGGACTCGGATCGAGAATCGGAGCTCCGAAGCTTCACCGGCGACCGGAGTTGACCTCCTTCTTCTTCCTCCTTGCTCTCCCATGTCTCTAACTTTTAGAAAGAGAAAACTCAAAAGGAATGAGGGTTTCCAAGCTCTATTCCTGGATATAACCCACCAGGAACATCCCACATCCGTTGGATCCCAAACTAAGGAGACAGACGGCCACGATTCAGCCCAAAATTAAAATTCCTGGGCCGAACACGGGTTACAACACAGCCGTGTGCATGGTCGTATTACTCATTCACCGTCACCAGGGATTCCCGACCAGAACACGGCTTGTGACACGGCCACCGACATGCCCGTGCCACGGCCCGCGCGCAAAATCCATGATTCTCCCGAGAAGGACACGACCATGTTACACGCCCGTATCATATGTCGTGTGCTTGACACGCCCTGGGACATGCCCGTGTCCCCGGCTGTGTAATCTCCTTAGCACAAAACAACAGATTGCCCGAGCAGGACATGCCCTGGGACACGCCCGTGTCCCAGGCCGTGTGCCTACACCCGACGATCGCTGATCGCCAAAACGTCGACCACGCGACCCGTTGCCGAACACGCCCGTGACACGCCCTGGGACACGCCCGTGTCCCAGGCCGTGTCAACTGCTCCAAGTCCCTGACTTGGCTTAAAACATCACCCGTCCCTCTTTTGAGTTTCGGGGTGTTACATTACCTGTATGGAGTGCGGTGTGAAGGATTTACGGATCATAAAAGTTAAAATATATTTTTGGTCAGAAGAAAATTAATTTGTAACAAAGAACATGACTAAAATTCATTAAATATTATGATCTGGACATTCAATACCATCCTGATAAGGCAAATGTGCTAGGAGATGTCTTAAGCAGGAGAAGTATAGCCGCATTATCAGTGATGTCGCGTATAATAAGAAGTTTATGCGCGAATTGCAGGAGATGATAATTTGTGTAGTTTTGACGCAAGAAGAAAAACATGCACAATTATTTCAAATGCAGATTTAGTATTCGCTCAAAGATAGGATCTAGAAGGCAATACTACAAGATTCATTTTTGATGGGTGTGTTGGAGAAAATGAAAAAGGGAGAAGCAAATGCATTTGTTAAAAAGAATGTACTATTTTTCCTGAATGATAGAATATGTGTGTCTAACGCAGATAATTTGAGAAAAGATATTTTATTCGAAGCACATAACATACCTTATGTGATGCATCCGGGCCGAACAAAAATGTATCGCGATTTGAAATAAGAATTTTGGTGGCCGAAAATGAAACAATATGTGATGAACTACATTATCTAGTGTCATACATGTCATATTGTAAAAGATGAGCATCTGCAGCCTACTAAATGTTACAGTCACTCCCTATCCCAAAATGGAAATGAGGTAACAATGTTATGGATTTTGTATTTGTTCTGCCTTGTAATAAGACAAGAAATGATGGAATCTGGGTAACTATCGATTGTTTGACGAAAAGTGCCTACTTTTTACGATCAAGCAATGTGGACCGAGTGAAATATTAGTTGACTTATATGTGAATGTAATTGTGAAACTGCATGGCATCCCACAAACTATAATATCAGATCGAGATGCAAATTTACGTGAGATTTGTGGAAGCGGATGCATAAAAGTTGGAACAAGGCTTTTATATAGTACCCTTTCACTCACAGACAGATAGTCAATCTGAACATAATATTCAGATGCTTGAAGACTTATTACGAATGGTAGTTTAGAATTAGAAGGTTCATGGAAGAAATATTGGTCATTGGTAGAATTTGTGTATAATAACTACCAACTGACGATTCAAATGGCTCAATTTGAAGCTCTATATGGAAGGCGATGTAGAACTCCCCCGAGATGGATTGAAGATGGAGAGAAGAAGTTCTTTCCAAAGAAGGAAATGGATAAAAGTTTGAATCATTCAGCAAAGAATGATAATTGCAAGACCTTCAACATAAATACTATAATGTCGAACATCGCCTGGTAGAATTCAATATTAGCAATCAAGTGTGCTTGAAAAATAAACTGTTTAAAGGAGTCTCGATTGCGTCGTATCAGCAAACTGAGTCCAAGATTTGTAGGCCCCTTTCCTATCCTTGAGTGTATTGGTGATGTGGCTTATCGTCTAGCTCTGTTTGATGAATTACAAAATTTACATGATGTGTTTCATGTATCTGCTTTTCGGCGATACATTCCTGATCCAGATATGATGGTGTCCGCCAGTGACGTGCAAATAAAATTAGATTTGTCAAGCACGACTGAACCTTATCAGATTATATATCGACAAAGAAAGAATCTTTGGAATCGTGATATGAACTTTCTCAAAGTGTGGTGGAATGGTCACCCCACCAAGGACGCTACTTGGGAGCGAGAAGACATGATGATAAACTTGTTTCCTTTCTTCTTTTTTAATAACCACGATAATTGAATTTTCGAGGACAAAAATTCTAATAAGGAGGGGAGAAATTGTAAGACCCGACTATATAATAAATAAATAATTTTATTTTGATAAAGAAAATAATTTCTCGATGATTAAAATAATTTTATTGCCGATTTGACGTCGAACGTTTATTTTTGATATTCGAACTATCAGAATGATTTTGCGACATTCGTTGCGTGTTTAATTTAATTTGCATTTTTGATATTAATATTTGTTGAATTGCGGAGGTGGTTGATGTCTTGATCTGTAGAGAATTTTGATTTCTTGAACTCAAAGAGATGGCTGCTGGGGTTTAGTGGACCGGCTAGCTATTACTTGGCTGGAAATTAAGCTGCCTGAGTATTTCCTTCTAGATATTGCTCATGGGTTTTGGTTTGACCAGTCCTACTATTTTATAATAAAAGGGAAGCAGTGGATTTTGACCTCTTTATATAGCTTATCTGCTCCATGTTTCCATTTTTTCTCTTCCATCTCTTTTGCTGGAGTTTCCATTTGTTGGTTTCTTCTTAGGGATGTTGTGAATCTCCATCTACTTGCTTAGCAGCCACTTATCCTAGTGCTGGGAGAACCCAAGAAGCTTGCTACACCTTTCTCTTGGTGTTGTTGCTGGTTGGCTGTGTCGCGGTTTCTGTTTGACTGTACTGTTGCTGCCTTTTAGTGGTTTTCAGATCACTGTGAGCTTCTCTTCCCCTTACCCTTCTTATTACTTACTGATCTTAAAGCCAACTAGGGTTTCTTGTATGTTGGTTGATTTCTTCATGGGTTTTGGGGGATTTCTTCTTCTCCCTTGTTGTCTGGTTGGCTGGTTGCTTGTGCACATATAGGTGTGCTTTGATTGTGTTTGGTTTGAATACTGGATGGGAAAATTTTGATGCATGGTTGTCGTACTATTTTATTGTATGGGCTGGCGATTTCCCTTGGGTTATTGGGTTGCTAGTGTTGGTTGTCATTTGGGGTTATTACTAATGGTTATTATTGGCTCATGAGTGTTGAAGTTGGCTACCCATATGTTGACTTTTGTTAGATGTGCTGACTATTTTTACAGCTATTGGTCGATTGTTGGATGAGAGTTTTGCATTGGATTTGATTCCTCTTGTGGGCAGCTATTTGTGATATTGTTGGCAGCCTTTGATGTTGCTATTAGCAGCCCTTTGTGTTGTTATTGGTTGTCTGATGTATAATTTTTGTGCCCCTTTGTTGATTGTTTCTTGGCTACCTCTTTTTGACTTTTGAATGAGGTGTTGAGTGGTTGAAATTTGAAGAGTTAAATGTTTATGATAAGTCCTTAATGGATGAATTCGGATTTGTATTTTCCTTTTGTTAGCGTCATTGAAGCTAGTTCTTCCCTAGGCAACTCCTAGAGGTCGTAGTTGTGGCCGTCTTAGGAGTCTACTCGTAATTATTTAGCAACGCAGCCCTAAAGTAAATGATTTTCTGATACTATAGAGGATGGCGTTTGTCGATAGATGCGACGAAAATCCTACAAAGGACAAGGGCAAAGGGAATGTTATGATGAGTTCTTACCGGTTTGTTTACGTATATTTGAATTATTTTGAGTTATAAACATAGAGAATTATTTTACTTTGAGTTACTTTTTTGCATGGACAATGAATATGAATTGAATTGAAGAAATTTGAAGATTTGAAATCACTAAAAAATATGAAATCGCTAAAAAACTAAACATGGGTTAGCAAGCGATAGAAACTTTGAGGGGAAATTTATATATTTATTTCCTATATTTTGAAAATGAATATGAAAAGAATATGAAATTCGAGAGTACATTGACGTATCAAAAAGCTAAGGTCATCCTTGTAAGGGGGTGAGCCACATACTCCTACACATAGTGGGGGGGGGGGAGGGGTATAACTCCTATGGATGTTGATACTGAAATGTGAAATCTAAGAGGCATGTTAGAGTAGACATTGATGTGACAGCCGACGGGACCAGATGTTTGATTGAGATCGACACTCAACATTTCGAAAGAACACATTATGATATAAATTCTAAACTAAAAACAGAAATGCATAAGAATGAATTAGAATTATGCATTCTAAATTGAATACAACACTTAATAAGAATGAATCCTGATATGCATTTTGAAATGCATAAGAATAAATTAGAATATGCATTCTGAATTGAATACAAATTGAATATAAATGAATATGAACGAATTATGATATACATTGAATACAAAAATGAATTCTGAATTATGCTATGCATTCTAAATTGAATACAGAAATGAATAAAAATGACTTCTTATACCGTAATTAAAAATTTAATAAAAATGCAAAAAAATAATAATAAGAATTTCATACCAGAAATTGTTTATTTTTATTTTATTGATTCACTGAATAATACTTTGTCTGCTTACTTACTTACATGTTTACATAGAATATATAACTACCTATTGATGCTAATTCTTCTTGTTTGTCTATAGCGTGGTTGAAGAGGTAAGGAACTCACATAGTTTTTTATACCAACTGGTTGTTGATTTCTATTTTTAGGATCAGACCGACAGCGTACCATACCATGTTAGGATGATTCTTGTGGAGGCAAATCGAAGATAGAGTGAATTTGTGGTTCGCATGGGTTAGCGATTGATTTTATTTGTTTTAGATATGTTATAATCTATACTTGATGTATATAGATATGCTTTACATATTTGAACTGCTGCGCTATTTAATTGTGAAAACCGCTTAGAATAAAGAATTAAATTACGGCAGACTTCGAGACGTTACATGAAGGCTCTCACGAAAGATTGGTGTTGTAGCTTTAGTTATCGTGAGCATTAATCAAAGGATCCATCCTTTATATAGACTTAGAAAGCTACCGCATAGTGGTAGGCTACCGTCGCGTGGTATTGTATCGTGTAGAATCGTGGATGATATCGTGCATCATACACGTGAAGCGTGATAGAAGTGGAAGAGCGTGGACCTACCACGACGCAGTAAGTACTACCGCCCCACGTTAGTTTCCGTCACTCCTTACAGCTAGAACCGTCGTATCAGCTTTCCCTCGATCTTCAGATCTACCGTCAGCAGTAGATGTTGTCGCCCCGTGGTAGGCCTAAATTCAGAGCTTCTTCTTCATTTTGCATTGCACTCATAGGGGTTTTGTACTTTTAGCTATTTCATAAAATAAACTCACTGCAAACATGATCAAATATATAATTTGATTTTTTATTCTCAAACCAATAAATGCAAGCGCATGTTTCAACAAACTCCCCATTTAATAGTAACAAATTCTCTAAGAAATCAATTTTAATTAGAGTAGTGTTTATATAGTAAATGATAATTGTGATAAACATGTATATTCCCCTTATATGCATGTTCCCCCTACATAGATGTTTTCTATGATTTTTTATTATACTTTCCCTAAATTAATAGATTTCTTCAATTTATTCTTTCCCTTTTGATATTATCAAAAGAAGGGTGATGGTGAGTTTTAACAATACATTTTATTGCGTCTAATATAGAGGTGAAAGAAATTTTAACTTTAGAGATACCACTTGTTGAAAAGCAAATTGTCGTGATCGAGCACAAGTAGTATACATAACGAAAGATATAGTAAACACTCTTAAAATGAACATCTTGGAAACAATACAAGTAAAAAAAGATAAGAATTTTATGTTTGATAAGAATATGTTTTGAATTTAAGTACAAGAGGTGCTAACATTCAATTTTATAGCAAACATGATTTAAACTATCTAGAAAAGATGTGGAACTATGTAATACAATTTGCATTTCAAGTAAAAAAATAAACATTGTAGTGGTGAAAATTTATTATCTAGTGCATTTAACTAAGTTTGTATAAAATACTATAGATATGTTTTAGAATCCAATTCTCATGAGTGTAAGTTTTATAGTAGATAATGATGTGTACAAATGATGTTTTAATAAATTATACAAGTATATTAATCAAAACACATGAAAATATGTAATATAAGAGCAGAACATTAAAAAACACAAATAATTTATTTTCACAATTTTTCAATGTAGATGAAAAGTACAACTTCCAAGATTTACTAAAGTGAAATGATGTAATATTTGTTTTCACAAGACACTTTACAATTCTTTCTAATATGTTCAACCTCACAATTCTCAGTAAGACTTATCAGAATGATGAGTAGTGTTTTGTGGAATTTTTCTTGTCATTTTTATTTGATTTTTTACTATTGCGACCAAAAACCCCAAATTCACTTATTTTGTAATTATCAAAATAAATTTTTTTTAAATCATATTTCTCTAATAATAAGTGCATGATAAGACAAAGAATTACATAAAATAATTCTTATGTAGGTAATCTGTTTATGTATTTCAATTTGTTATAATATTAAAATACACAATAATGCAAGACTAAAATTAAAAACACAAATAAGTAGGTATGAATAAATAAATCATTATCTAACATAAAACTTCTACTCATACTTAGAGATATGCTAAATACTTCTACACATGTTTTCAACAAGCAATTTTATTACACATTTAAAGATAGTATACATGATATGACTTAATCAAAATAATATTTTAATAAATTTAAAAATTAAACCAAACAATATAATTAATCTTTACGAGATAGCTCTAATCATTCTATTTTTTTGCAACGAAGAATAAGTAGTAGTTTTTTAGTTTTTTTATTTAATAAAAATATAAGCAATAAACCCAGATAAAGAAATATCAAGGAAAAATATATTTTTTGTTCTTTGAAATTATTTTATAATTTTGTAGTTGATATTTGAATATTCAAAAATGAGTTAAACAAAAGTAAAAAAAAAAACATGAAAACTTCATGGAAGAAAAATGTATGTTTTTGAAAATTTCAAATTGTTTTGTAATTTTCTCTTTATTTTTTATTTTTAAGAAAAACATAACAACAAACAAAATTGTTAAATTTTTTGGAAGCAGAGAAAATTAGTAAGATGATTTTTGAAAAGCAAAATCAAAGAGAAAATCAGTAATTTTCAGACTTTAGAGCTACCGCCAGCGGTAAGGGATAACGCTAGGCAGTAACAAGAAGAGACTTGATTTTTTATGTAAAAAGCATATTTTCCGTGATTTTTTTGCTTCCAAATTTTCTTGATTATGATTTTTCATTAAAAACTATCAAATGCAACAAAGAAATAAAAAATACAAAAATGTTTCACATTTAATATTTTAGCTTAAAATGTCCAACACCTCCAATTCTAATCTAAGAATAGTGAATCATACGTCGAGAAGTGGTTTGGTGAATATGTCTACAAGTTGAGATTCAGTCCCTATGAAGTTAACTTTCACATGTTCCTTTTTAATGTGATCCTTAATAAAATGATGTCAAACATCTATGTATTTGGATCTACAATGATGCACGAGATTGTTTGTTAGATCAATAATGCTCTTGTTATCACACTTTAGTTCTATGTTATTTAGATGAATTCCAACAAGTCTTCTAATATTGGAGTCATCCACAAGGCTTGGACATAATAATTACCTAGTTCGATATGTTCGACCTCAGTGGTGGAGAGGCCAACAAAGTTTTGTTTCCTACTTAACCACGATACAAGTGAAGGGTCTAAGAAATAACATTCGCCACTAATGCTCTTAAGTCTAACTAACATCTCACATAGTCCGAATCAGAATAACCGTCTACGATAAAGGAATCATTATGTGGATGTCATAATCCTAATTTAGATGTTCTGATTAGATATCAAAATATTCGTTTAATCACTTTTAAATTTGATTCTTTAGGATTAGCTTGCAATCAAACACATAAACATATGACAAACATAATATCGGGCCTAAATGCACTCAAATATAATAATAATTTTATCAATCCTCTATATAAATTTTGATCAATTGAATATCTACTTTATCCTTTCCTAATTTTAATGATGCACTCATTGATGTACTCACTTGTTTTAGGTTTTCAAATCTAAACCGTTTAAACATATCATGAACATATTTAGTTTGACTAATAAAAATTCCATTGTTTCTTTGTGTGATTTAAAATTCCAGAAAATATGTGAGTTCTTCTAACAAACTTATTTCAAATTCATTTTGCATCACAAAAATTACTTCATTACACGACAGTTCATTAGCGTCTCCAAAAATTATATCACCTTCATAAATTTGCAAAATAATCAAATCATTATTGACATGCTTAATGAACAGTATGTTATCGACACTTCCGATTTTATAAGCATGCTCTAATAAAAACGATGTTAATCTTTCATACGAACACATGAAGCTTATTTTTTTAATCATATAACTTTTTTTTCTAACTTATAAATATGATTTGAAAATTTTTTATTAATAAAATCGGTGGGTTTTTCCACATATACTTCTTCTTTTATAATTTCATTTAAAAACATGTTTTTAACAATTATTTGAAAGAATTTGAATCTCTTTGTTGCGGCTAACTCAATCCTCCTATTAGACTGGACTAAACTAGGTCACCTTAGCCCGTGGAGCGATCGAGCGCGCACACAGTCACAGAATAAGTAGAAGTACACAGGATAATTTTAACATGGAAAACCCCCCAATTGGGTAAAAAATCATGTGATCGGTACAATGCCGGTCAAACTTCACTATTGGCGACAGTTTATAGAGTGTCTAAAGAATCGAGGGAGACAGACCGCTCCTCGTTACAACTTTGAGATGAGAGATTGTACTGTGCTCAGTGGGCGATAGACTACCTCACACGAAGCTTATTCCTTTTTATTTTCAGATGGGGATGAGCGTTCTCGTACGCTGCTTGGCAGGCAAACTTCGTGGCGAGATGCACGAAGATGTGTCAGCGGTGACTCAAAGGACGTTGCACATGTAGGAGGCTTCGCGGAATGGCGAGCAGAATGCCTTCTTCTCAAGAGCGTTGTGGACTTAGGAGAATTTTTGGGTGGCCCAGCGGGTACATGAGGCATATATGAGGATTCCGACAGAGTTCCGACCAGAGTAACAAAAAGACTGGGATGAGGAAAAGTTAAAAATGAGGGGGGGGGGGGGCTTTTTATAGGCTCCGGGTAGCACTGTAACGATTTGGTTTTAAAGCAAAACCGCAAACTGAACCACTCCTATGTGATTCCAAAAATTTGGAACCAAATCGAACCCCTCAAATATTGAAACTGAGTCAAACCAAACTGAATTGTTTAGTTCGGTTCAGTTTTGGTGATTTAAATAATGTGATACAAACAATTTTTTAACTACAAATCTTAGCACATATTAACTGTGCATCCTAAAGCACATAAAATTCCATGATGCATAAGCATGCTTATTACTTACACTAAATTGTCCATCAAGATCAGTATGCTTCTGAATCAGAACAAGCACTATGCATTTGTATAACTAAACTAGCAGTTAAATTACACGATCTTAAAGACTTTAAATTGAATTACAAAATTAAATGTTGTGACCAAGACTCAATCAAGTGAATACGACTAAATTAAGTTTTATAACTCATGACTCACGAGGCACACACATAAATGTAGCTAAATTTCAATACTCGATGGAAACCTAAATTAAAATGTAATTAAAAAATTAAATGTTTTTATACACTACGGTTCAGTTTGGTTCGACTAGGTTCAGTTTGTCATGCAAAACCATAAATCGAACCAGACTGTATGGTTTTTCTAAAATCAAAATCGTGACCGAATTGTGGCCTACTGAAATCGAACCAAACTGTGTGGTTTGTTTTGGTTCGGTTCGGTTTGGCAGTTTGATTAATTTGCTTACATGCATAGTGATAACTTCTCAAAAATAAATTATCTAGCCTAATTTTTGGACTTAATATTTGTTATAAATGCTTAAAACGAGTTTAAATAAAATAGAAATAGATGTTAATTCATATTTATTTGATTTGTGCCTAATCCGATCTTTTTTCAATGTGTTATTACAAGAAATGCTAAAGAAATCTGCTTGGAAAAAGAAATCTGCCCAAATATTATGACTAGGAACTATGTTGCAATGCGTACAAAAATAGGTTGCAACGCAGTCTGGATGAATTTCAGATTTTGAATTTTAAAATTGGCGCCGGTTTCGAATGTAGAAGGGTGCTTCTTTCCAAAGGGGTGTCCACGTTTTTAAGAGGTAAAATCTCTACCAAATTAATAATTCTTGAAGAGAGGAGAGAGGGGAATCAATAGACTTCTTCATCTAGGGTTTCAAAATCCTCCATTGAAGGAGAGCGACTAGAGCAACGAAGACGACGGATCTCCGGGCTGATCGAGCAAGCGACTTCGGAAGGAGAATCTTGCAGCGTTTAATTGTCAATTCTATCATGTATTATAAGATCTCTCCAAACGTTTCACATTTTCCTCCATCGCTATGAACTAATTCCTTTTAATCTTGTATTGCGATAGTACTATGGCTTGTGTGATGATGATATTATAATATTTTCTTTATGATTGTTTGGTGAATGTATTTATTGAAATTGTGATTTATATTTTGAAACTTTTGCCCAAGGTTTCATTTTTTTACTGCGCTTCATAAATCGAGAGAGGAGTTGCGCAAATGTGTCATAATTTCGATATAGCATTTGAAGGGAGAAAAGGATTTCCTCTTGATGTTTGCAACATTGGTTTCCGATCTTTATGCCGTACTTGTTTCACCTAAGAGGGAATAAAGACTAGGGATTTCTGATATCGAGAGGTACGGATCTTCTACCATAAAATCGTTGCAAGACGTTTCACCATAAATATTCATGAAGCCATCTTTTTAAATTCATCTTACTAAGCATAGGAAATCACTGTTGAAATCGAAATTCAGTTCCACCTAGAGTTCGGGCCTAGGGTGCGACTCACACCTACTTCTCCCAAGCTGTCCCTTGGCGGGAGACTTGAATTTGGAAACTGACCCTTGGCTCTAGCGTGGAGGTCTCACCTCACACCAAGAAGACCTTTGAGATCTCCCCCTCTCTAGCCAATGCTGAGCTAGGTGCTTTGGAAGATGAAGGAAGAGGATGAAGATGGATGAAAACGGATCCTCTCCAAGGCACCCCTAAGGGTCTATTTATATATTTCTGAAAACAGCCTGCAAATAACCAACTTCTACTGCTCTGAAATTACTGAAAACACCCTGGGATGGTCTGTCAACAGCCAAACTTTGTTGTTTTGAATAGCTATTCGCAGCCCACCAGGGGCAAAATAACATACCCTCGAGCCGGGCGAGTACCCGAGCCGGACGAGTACCCGAGCCGGGCGAGTACCCGAGCCGGGCGAGTACCCGAGCCGGGCGAGTACTCCAGCCGGGCAAGTACTCCAGCCACTATTAATCTAGACAAAATTTTCTCCTACTAGTATATCATGCAGATCAACAATAAATTGGCCTCCAAGAGTGCAAAAACTCCTTAAAAGCTTACAAATGTGTAGTAAGTCTTACCCCTTGCTTGGGGGACTCATTTAGCAAATACGGGTTTGTACACAATCCCCGCTCTTTTCAAGCGAGTTCCACGCTCGGAAAAAACATCCAACCCAACGTATTCCCTGAGTGTAGTACTATTAGAGCCAAAAATACTTGGCTTCTCCGAGGGATCAACCTGTCATGCCAGCTAACGGGAGCCTGGGTGGCGATCCCCTTCGGGTAGAATTCACTTAACCTCCCTAAGGGGTCAACCTGCACTGCCAGCTAATGGGAGCCTGGGTGGCGATATCCCCTCCGGATTGGAACTTACTCTCCATCGAGACACATTCGACCCATCCAGCTAGTGAGATCCTGGGTGAGGAGATCCTCTCGGGGGTGGTACTTTCTCCGCCGAGGCACATTCGACCCATCCAGCTAGTGAGAGTCTTGGTGAGGAGATCCTCTCGAGGCTGGTACATTCTCTCCAACGAGGCACATTCGACCCATCCAGCTAGTGAGAGCCTTGGTGAGGAGATCCTCTCAGGGTTGGTACTTTCTCCACCGAGGCACATTCGACTCATTCAGCTAGTGAGAGCCTGGGTGAGGAGATCCTCTCAGGGCTGATACATTCTCTCCACCGAGGCACATTCGACCCATCTAGCTAGTGAGAGCCTGAGTGAGGAGATCCTCTCGGGGTTTGTACTTTCTCTCCACTGAGGCACATTCGACCCATCCAGCTAGTGAGAGACTGGGTGAGGAGATCCTCTTAGGATTGGGACTTACTCTTCGCCGAGGCACATTCGACCCATCCAGCTAGTGAGAGCCTAAGTGAGGAGATCCTCTCGGGGGTGGTACCTTCTCTCCACCGAGGCACATTCGACCCATCCAGCTACTGAGAGCCTCGGTGAGGATATCCTCTCGGGGTTGGTACTTACTCTCCACCGAGGCACATTCGACCCATCCAACTAGTGAGAGCCTGGATGAGGATATCCTCTCGGGGTTGGTCCCTTCTCTCCACTGAGGCATATTCGACTCATCCAGCTAGTGAGAGCCTGGGTGAGGAAATCCTCTCAGGGGTGGAATCTTCTCTCCACCGAGGCACATTTTACCCATCCAGCTAGTGAGAGCCTGGATGAGGAGATCCTCTCGGGGTTGGTCCATTCTCTCCACTAAGGCACATTCGACCCATCCAACTAGTGAGAGCCTGGATGAGGAGATCCTCTCGGGGGTTGGTTCCTTCTCTCCATCGAGGCACATTCGACCCATCCAGCTAGTGAGAGACTGGGTGAGGAGATCCTCTCGGAGTTGGTACTTACTCTCCACCGAGACACATTCGACCCATCCAGCTAATGAGAGCCTGAGTGAGGAGATCCTTTCGGGGTTGGGACTTACTCTGCCCGAGGCACATTCGACCCATCCAGCTAGTGAGAGTCTGGGTGAAGAGATCCTCTCGGGGGTGGAGAATTTCTCTCCCTGAGGCATATTCGACCCATCCAGCTAGTGAGAGCCTATGTGAGGAGATTCTCTCGGGGTGGGACTTGCTCTCCCTGAGGCACATTCGACTCATCCAGCTAGTGAGAACCTGGGTGAGGAGATCCTCTTGGGGTTGGGACTTGCTCTCCCAAAGGCACATTCGACCCATCCAACTAGTGAGAGCCTGAGTGAGGAGATCCTCTCGGGGGTCGGATTAGACACGTCATTCGAACCACACTAGATTCACCATCCTCAAATGGGGAAAAAATTAAGATACATGACCTCCCGACTCAGCTGGTCAGGGGTAGAGCTCATTAAAAAAAACATGTTAGGAAAAAAGACTTTACCCAAGCATGGTTCCCTCAGGCTGCTCCGGTATGAGGGTCGCCACTCACATCCTTTTCCTCTGATACCTCTATCCTTCTCAGGCTCTCCATGATCTTCTCCATCTCCTCTACCTTGGCTAACCAAGAGATGGTGTTGACGGTCGTGACGTAGTACTGTCTTACCATCCTAGGGTCTCCCCTGACCTTGACTTGGATCCCTCTTGTACTGAACTTGAGGCACTAGTGAAATGATGAGGGCACACAATGGAAGGCGCTTATGAGGGGTCTTCTAAAGATTGCGTTGTAACTGCTTGAAGCGTCAATAATGACGAACTGGCAGTTCTTTGAGTTCCCCCCAACTCACCTAGAGTCCGACTCCACCTTCTACCTCCTTCCTTTCCCCTGAAAATCCGAACAGGGGTCCGTCCGAGGCCAACACCTTCCTTGGCTCCACCTTCATCTCGTCAAACGCCTTCTTGAAAATGACGTTGACGGAGCTCCCATTGTCAACCAAGATCCGAGAGACGATGTAGCCCTCGATGAGCATCTGGATGACCAGCGCATCGCAGAACGGATCCTCATGACTCGGCATGTCCTTCACTGAAAAGGTGACCTTCTCCTCTGGGGGTGGGGTCTAGGATGTCGAAGCGACGCTCCGACGGTATACAGTATGGAGGCTTGTCTTTCGAGTGGCCTCGATTCCCACTCCACTGTGGATCACTCATATACCTCCTCGGGCTCCTACATCTACCTGGTGCTCACATATGTCATCTCCCCTTTCTCTGGGAGAAATTCTTCAATCTGCATCGGCGGTTGCTGCTGGGATGGGGCTCTCGCCTCTCTCACTTCCAGGAACTCGGGGAAAGTAGCCGTGGAGTGACCCTCTACCTGGTGGAAATCCCAGTATGACAACACTCTTCTTTCCCTTCTTCGACGGGCTGGGTGATTCCTCCCGTTACCTCTTCTCCCTCGTACTATCGCCATGTCTTGCTGCGGTGGGGGTAAGAGCTGTCTAGGGGCTTGTCTCTGGAAGTTGAACCTCCCTTGGCCTCCATAGAAGTTCCCCCCACCCTGGATGAGACCACTTCCTGAACCCTGAACGGTCCCTCCCTGTTGCCTCCAACCTGGCTCCGAACCTTCCTGAGGTCCCTAGAACCCCTGAGCTCTCTGCTCTTCTCACCTGATGCCTCGAGCTGTCTTGCTCCCTCAACTCTACTTCTGTCAACCATGCCAATTTCTTGATAAACGTCAGGTTATCCGCCTCTATTGATATATCCTCTACCGCCCTTTCCATAACCTCCTCGAAAGAAAGGGGGCCTTTCAGGTTAGACTCATCTTGAAGAACCCCTCACGTAACCCCACTATAAACGTCATTTACCCTGACACCTCCTGGACGTCTAGGATCTCTTCTTGAAACCTGTCTGTATATTGGGCCAACGACTCCTCCGCCCTCTGTCTTATCAGGAAGATGGACTCAGGACTCTTCTTCCTCTTCTTAGAGGTAGAGAAGCGAAGCTGAAAGCTCCGGTTTAAGTCCTCGAACCCGTAGATCGATCTCGCTGGGATTTGATGGAACCAGTCCCTTGCCTTGTCTTTTAACGTGATAGCGAAGAGGCGACACTTGAATGCATCCGACATCGGCCTGATAAAGACTGTGTCCTCGAACCACTGCAGGTGCTGGACGGGATCATCCTTCCCGATATAGTAAGTCATGTCAGGCTCCCTGAACCCCTCGGGAACGGGAGCTGAGACAATCAGCTCGCTGAAGGGGGACTCCCTACTCGGCGGTCTCGCGCTCTACTCGCGCGACCTGCTCGCCTGGGAGGCTAGTACTCGCCAGGCTGGGGAATAACTCCCGGCCGGTGAGGTCTCGCTCGACCTCCTCTCCCATCCTTTCCTTCCCAGGCCGTCTTCCCGGTGCACTTTCTTCTACCCCTCTTGGGTTCACCTCGCCTGGTCCCCTTGGAGCCAACTCGCCGAGTCCCCTAGAAGTCAGCTCGTCGAGACCCCTGGGAGCCAGCTCGCTGAGACCCCTGGGAGCTAGTCCTTGAGGGGTGGGAGTTGAGCAGTCCCCCCGAAGAGCAATACTTCGCATCATCTCCATGATGCCTTGGATGGACTCTATGAACTCTTCCCTTCCTACAAAGGGTGATGAGTTGGGGAGCTCGTCGGGGTCATCACCACCTCCATGATCTCCCGCCATGGAACTTGCTCAGGAACTTTTTGTATAAGTCGCGATCCACGCTCACCGTACTATAAATTTTGAAACAGAGTTTCGGTTCCACCTAGAGTTCGGACCTAGGGTGCGGCTCACACTTACTTCTCCCAAGTTGTCCCTTGGCGAGAGACTTGAATTTGGAAACTGACCCTTGGCTCTAGCATGGAGGTCCCACCTCACACCCGAAAGACCTTTGAGATCTCCCCCTCCCTAGCCAATGCTGAGCTAGGTGCCTTGGAGGATGAAGGAAGATGATGAAGATGGATGAAAACGGATCTTCTCCAAGGCACCCCTAAGGGTCTATTTATAGATTTCTAAAAATGGCCTACCAATAGCCAACCTCCGCTGCTCTGAAATTACTGAAAACACCCTGGGCAGGTCTGCCAAACTCCGCTATTTTGAACAGCTATTCACAGCCTACCAGGGGCAAAATAGCAGACCCTTGAGCCGGGCGAGTACTCCAGTCGGGCGAGTACTCCAGCCAGGCGAGTACTCCAGCCGGGTGAGTACTCCAACAGGGCAAGTACTCCAATAGGGCGAGTACTCCAGGCACTATCGAGCCAGGCAAATTTTTCCTCCTCTACTAGTATATCATGCAGATCAACAATAAATTGGCCTCCAAGAGTGCAAAAACCCTCTAAAAGCTTACAAATGTGTAGCAAGTCTTATGCCTTGCTTGGTGTAACACCCATATCCGTCGCATAGCATATAGCAGTAGGTCCGGCCGGGGCCCGACGCCATATACTACGGACAGACTGGTTGGTTACGCGTTGAAACCATACAACCAAACACCAACGTCCTACACAGAGTCATTCTAGTGGAAGCAAATTATTAAGTTGCACAAATTTAAGAACCCTGCCAAGCAGGAATGTCCACTACAGAAGTAACAATATGAATGAAAATACAAAAGTACCGGCCTTAAGGCCTTACAAGGTTTGCTTAACAAAACATGTCTTACATACTTCGGCTCGCAGGCCGGCCATACATGAAATAAACGGAAAGCATAAAAAGGGTTAGGCCTTCGAGGGCCAGCACCGCAACATGGGCTTTAGCCCGCTATTTTCCGCTCGGTTCCGCAGCACCTGCAAGCACAAACCACCGCCCGGTGGCAAACAATAGCAACGGTCAGCAATGCTGACCAAATTATAACGATCCCGCCCCCACATTCGGGGCGGCAATGCTCTTTCCCTGCACTTTATTAGCATAGGCAATTATATAAAGTATTTGCACTTCACCATAGGCGTGGGCTCGCACGGCCACACACCCCGTGCACTCAGGGCACATTCTCGGCGAACCGGCCAACGTCACGTCAATTCAAGCCATAGACGTTCCCAATTCACCACCGCCTCTTGGACGGTCATCCATATGAGCATTTTGCCTTCCTGGCCTTGGTCACGGCAATTCAAACCATAGACCGCCGAAGACCCTCATCCATGCCAACGGTCCTACCGAACGACATAGACCGGGTACGGTTCCGCTTGACCCGTGCTCACACCGCAACGGAAATTTAAGCCATATGCGCAGGTCAAGACTCACCGAGTCCCGTTCCCACCACAATAATCACATAACCCGGTTATGTTCACGTTGGCTCCCCGGCCACCGTGTTGGCAAAACACGCTTTTGCCCAGTTTTTCGGGTGCACCTTGGAGTTAATCTCCAAGGCTCTCTGATGCAATCTATCACGTAGAAAACCCGAAAACACCCAAACATCCGGATTCTTGCCCGGTTCAAAAGCAATGCAACATCACCGATCCGGACCAACATGTCCGAATAGGCTTCACACACAATGCCTATGTCCGTTTTCGCATACGGACTCTACACAAGGGGGACTTTACATATCTACCCCAAGGAACGCTCCAACTCTTCGCTCACTCGCGAGAGAGGGCTTTCTATGCAAAGGGAAAAAGGGCTTCACATGCCCAAGGATGAGAAATCGTTACCCTTGCGTTCTTCCGCGGCGCCATCGAAAACTATACGGTTGGAAAGCACCGCAACGGCGTCGCCTCCGCGGATCTGGACTCGGATCGCGATTCGGAGCTCCGAAGCTCTTCCGGCGGCCGGATCTTGGACTCCTCCTTCCTCCTTGCTCTCCCTTCTCTCTAACTTTAGAGAGAGATTGGCCAATGGAAAATGGGTTTCTAAACCCTATTTCCCGACCATAACCACCCAGGAGCAGCCCCCCACCGTCGGATCCAAAGCCAAGGAAACGAACGGCCCGGATTAAATCCAAAATCATAAAATCTGGGCCGAACACGGGTTGGCACACGGCCGTGTGCCTGGCCGTGTAGCTCATTCGCCGTCTCGACCAAAATTGAAAACCAGCACACGGCCTTTGACACGGCCTCCGACACGCCCGTGTCACCTGCGACACGCCCGTGTCGGGACCCGTGTCACGCCCCCCGTGTGCAATTTAACAACACTTTGCAGTCAGAGGGGTACACGGCTTGGTGACACGGCATCAGACACGCCCGTGTCAAGCTAGACACGCCCGTGTTCGTGCCCGTGTCATTACCCGTGTACCCAACCGCACAGCCCAGGTGTGACACGGCCTGGGACACGCCCGTGTCCTAGGCCGTGTTCCACCACACGACCATCGTCGACCTGCGCTGGTCGACGACACGGCCAGCTCGACGGCCCGAGCTCGACACGCCCGACACGGCCTCCGACACGCCCGTGTCGGGGCCCGTGTCACCTGCACCAAAACCTTGTCTTGGCCAAAATCGATCCCCGACGCTCCTACAACACTTTGGGGTGTTACAATTCTACCCCCCTTAAAGAATTTCGTCCACGAAATTAATAAAGGACAAACAGGACTTAACGTAAAACAGTACCTGAGCGGAACAATTCCGGGTACTCCTCCAGCATAGTCTGCTCCCGTTCCCAAGAGAGCTCCTCACGCCCGCAATTATCCCACCGGACCTTAACCATCCGGATCTCCTTGTTACGAAGCCTCTTGACCTCAACATCTTCAATACGAATGGGCCTGACCCTAGTCGTCAACCCTTCGTCCACCGGCACTTGGTCAACCGCGATCACCTGCGAAGGCTCTTGCACCGCCTTCCGCAACACAGAAATGTGAAACACATCGTGTAACCCACTCAACTCCACCGATAGCTTCAAACGGTATGCCGCTTCGCCGACTCGCTCCAGAATCTCAAAAGGTCCAAGGTATCTTGGGCTCAGCTTCTTCAAGCGTCTCACCCGCGAAACCCCCTTGAACGGCTTCACTTTCAGGTATACCCAATCGCCTACCGCGAACTCCACGTTCTGGTGCTTGGCATTGTAATACTTCGCCTGCCGGTCCTGAGCGATCAACAAGCGCTCCCGAATGATCCGCACTAACGAGGTAGCACTCTCCACCTCCTGCTTCTTGTACAACCTTGCCTCACCCGTTTCAAGCCACGATAACGGCGTGCGACACTTCCTACCATACAGGGCCTCGAAGGGCGCCATTTGTATACTCGCTTGGTAGCTGTTGTTGTACGCGAACTCCACCAAATACAGGTGGTCTTCTCAATGCTTACCGAAATCCAGAACACACATGCGTAGCATGTCCTCCATCATTCTATTGACCCTCTCGGTCTGCCCATCCGTCTGCGGATGGAAAGCTGTGCTGAACTTTAACTTTGTTCCCAGCATCTGCTGCACCAACCTCCAATCATTTGACGTGAACCGCCCATCGCGATCACTAACAATGCTACGGAGCACACCATGCAGCCTAACAATATTGTCAACATACAACTTTGCCAATTTCTCCACTGGATCATCCTTCCTATGCGGAATGAAATGCGACACCTTGGTTAGTCGATCTACGATCACCCAGATGGCGTCGTTCCCCTTCTGCGACCTTGGCAACCCGTGCACAAAGTCCATAGATATATCGTCGAATTTCCACTCTGGTATAGGCAAGGACTTCAGAAATCCTCCCGGCTTTTGGCACTCCGCCTTCACCAAGGCGCACGTTTGGCACTTAGCCACGTACAACGCCACATCTTTCTTGAGCCCCGGCCACCAAAATAGCTTTTTGAGTCACGATACATCTTCGTGCTCCCTGGGTGGATTGAGTACTTGGTATGATGAGCCTCGTACATCAACTCCGCCCGGAGGTTACCCCCACTCAGGACGCACAACCGATGATCCTTCCTTAATAAACCATCTTCCACCGAGAACTGGGAATTTGACCCATCCAGAGCGGCCTCCATAAGCTCCTTCATGGAGTCATCTAACTCCAATGCCTGCCGAACCCGGTCAGCTAGGTCATACTGCACTTCTGTCCAGTTTAACATTGCTTTGGCGCTCGTCTGCCTGTCAACGCAAAACAGATCTCAAGCTCCTCCAACTCCCGTACTAGCCGCTCATCATGCACCGACAACTAGTTGGCTTGGGCGGGAGCCCTGCGGCTCAGCGCATCCGCAACTGCGTTGCCCTTCCCGGGTACATAATGTATTTTGAAGGTGTAGTCCCCTAGGAACTCCATCCACCTCCTCTGCCTCATATTAAGGTCCTTTTGATCCAACAAATATTTTAGGCTCTTGTGATCGGTGTATATATCGACCCTTACGCCGTAAAGGTAGTGCCTCCACAACTTGAGTGCAAATATCACGGCCGCCAACTCCAAGTCGTGCACCGGATAATTTCTTTCATGCACCTTCAGCTGACGCGATCCATACGCTATCACGCTCCCATGCTGCAACAACACGCAGCCCAAGCCACTACCTGAAGCGTCGCTATACACCTCAAAGCCCTCGGTCCCACTCGGCGAACTAAGCACTGGCGCCGTGGTCAACCGTCTCTTCAGTTCCTCAAAAGCTTGCATGCACTCTTGCGTCCACAAGAATTTCTGATCCTTCCTTGTCAACTTCGTGAGAGGTAATGCTAACTGCGAGAAGTTCTCTATGAAGCGCCTGTAATATCCGGCAAGCCCGAGAAAACTACGGACTTCCGCCACAGAAGACAATGCAGGCCACTCCCGTATCGCAACAATCTTCGCCGGATCCACCGCTATACCTTCCCCACTCACTATATGACCAAGGAACGCTACCGAGGGTAGCCAGAACTCACACTTTGAGAACTTTGCGTAAAGCTCATTCCTCCTCAAAGTCTCCAACACCAAATGCAAGTGCTTGAAGTGGTCTTCTTCGCACTGCGAGTACACCAAAATATCGTCAATAAAGACGATCACAAAGCGATCCAGGTAATCTCTGAACGTCCTGTTCATCAGATCCATAAATACCGATGGCGCATTCGTCAGTCCAAATGGTATGACCGTGAACTCGAAATGCCCATACCTCGTACTGAACGCCGTCTTCGGGATATCACACTCCCTGATCCTCAACTGATAGTACCCCGACTTCAAGTCCAACTTGGAGTATACCGACGATCCGACTAACTGATCAAAGAGATCATCAATCCTCGGGATTGGGTACTTATTCTTTTTCGTTAGCTTGTTCAACTCTCTGTAGTCGATACACAGCCGCATACTACCATCCTTCTTCTTAACGAAGAGGACCGGTGCGCTCCAAGGCGACGAGCTTGGACGCACATACCCTTGCTCCATCAGCTCCTCTAGCTGAACTTTCAACTCTGCCATCTCCTTAGGCGCCAACCTATACGGAGCACGTGACACCGGTTTGGCCCCCGGTACGAGCTCGATGGTGAAATCAATCTCCCGCTGCGGTGGGGCTTTGGGAAGACTATCCGGGAACACATCGGGGTATTCGCAAACCACGGGGATGCTATCCAACGGAGACTTTGGCTCCACAGCCCCCACTATTGCGAAGAACAGCTCTGCACCAGCACGAACTGCCTTCACCACCTGAAGAGCAGACATCAATGTCTTGCTCGACCCCTTTAGCCCCTCGAATGTAGTCTCCCGCCCTACACCCAGCTTGATCTCCTTCCGGTCACAGTCAATCCAAGCTTTCTGCTCTAACAGTCAATCCATCCCAAAGATCACGTCGAACTCTACTAGCGGCAGCAATGACGCTAGCAAGTCGAACTCTTGGCTCCCAATGTGAACCTTTACGGCGCACACCCTGTCCGCACGCATCGAGCACCCATTCGGTAGCAGCACATCCAACTTGTCCTTCGCCATCGAAGAAGGGACTCCGATGCGCGATATGAAGCTTTCGGACAAGAAGGAATGTGAAGCTCCCGTGTCGAACAGTGCCCGTGCCGGACTATCACTAATCACAACAAAGCCTATACAAACAATATTAGGCTAACAAGCAATAGATAACGGTATTAAAGCTAACTTGCTATAAATTAACTCATACCTGTCACCACATCCGCTTGCTCGATGGCCTCCTGCTGGCCCAAGTTATAGACTCTAGGCTGATTCGGAGCATAGTGGGACGCGGTCGACTCCACCGCTTTGCCCTTCTCCTCGTAGGTAGCTCCTTGTTTCCTTTCAGACTTTGAGCGTCCACTCCAGCAATCACGGGCAAAGTGCCCCGTCTTTCCACACGTGAAACAAGCGTCCGGGGTTCGATTGGTAGTTGCCCCCGAGGCACCTGAAGAGGCTGGACCCGACGTCTTAGCTTTCTTATAGAATCTGCGGTAGCCCGACTTCGACGTAGTCAGTGCCTTGAACTCCGCTTTCTTACTACCGGATTCCTTCTTCGCTTGGAAATTCTTCATGTCCTTCTCCAAGGACCGGGCCGAATTGACCAGGGTCATGAAACCCTGCGCCTTGGGCCCCGACAGTAGCAACCTTAAGTCATCTCTTAGCCCTTCATAGAAGCGGCTCGTCTTGCGCTCCTCGTCTGCGAAGGTAGCGCCGGCATATCTCCCCAACCGAGTAAACTCGTGGAGGTATTCATCGACGGTGCAATCCCCTTGCCCCAACTTCTGAAACTCGCTTTCTAGCGCAATTCTCTGCGCCGAGGGGAGGTATCGAGCCATGAATAGTCTCGCAAACTCCTCCATCGAAACTTCGGCCAACGGCCTTCCCCGCAACTGATGTAGCTCTAGGCCTTCCCACCATAACCTTGCGTCCCCATCCAACAGGAACGTCGCTATTGTGGTCTTCTGCCACTCTTCTGTTTCCGTCGCAGTCATCACCCTGTTGACCCTTGAGAGCCAATCCTCTGCTTGGGTCGGGGTTTCTGCCCCCGTGAATACCGGTGGATGAAAGCCCATCACGTGCTTCAGTTGTCTTTCAGTTGCTCTCCGAGGCAACTCTGGCTCCAAAACTACTTGCTCAACCCTCCTTTGCTCTGCCGTCTGAAGCGGTACTTGCTCCATAGCAGGAGCGGGCTGCTGCACCTGCCTTGCAGGCTGTGCATTGATCATTGCCATGACCGCTTCTGCCACCAACCTAATGGTCTCGGCAGACGGAGGTGTTGCAGGCGCATCACTTGGCGCACTGCTCGCCTCAAAACCTGGCCGTTCAGACGGCCCAGCGCCACTTCTGGTCACCTATAATCGTGCAAAACACCGATAAGCGACCCAAAAATTACTGCAAACAGCAATTATAGGAACACGCAGGTTCCTCAAACATGTATATTTTCATTCCTAAGTGGACATTCATGGGTTCTTTTCATGTTATATCGATGACGCACACATGTGCTCACCACCCCTTAAAGTGAATTCGTCCACGAATTCATTTAAGCTTGACCGAAACCAGAAGTCTGATACCAATTTGTAACACCCCTATCCGTCGCATAACATATAGCAGTAGGTCCGGCCAGGGCCCGACGCCATATACTACGGACAGACCGGTTGGTTACGCGTTGAAACCATACAACCAAACACCAACGTCCTACACAGAGTCATTCTAGCGGAAGCAAATTATTAAGTTGGACAAATTCAAGAACCCTGCCAAGCAGGAATGTCCACTACAGAAGTAACAATATGAATGAAAATACAAAAGTACCGTCCTTAAGGCCTTACAAGGTTTGCTTAACAAAACATGTCTTACATACTTTGGCTCGCAGGCCGGCCATACATAAAATAAACGGAAAGCATAAAAAGGGTTAGGCCTTCGAGGGCCAGCACCGCAACATGGGCTTTAGCCCGCTATTTTTCGCTCGGTTCCGCAGCACCTGCAAGCACAAACCACCGCCCGGTGGAAAACAATAGCAACGGTCAGCAATGCTGACCAAATTATAACGATCCTGCCCCCACATTCGGGGCGACAATGCTCTTTCCCTGCACTTTATTAGCATAGGCAATTATATAAAGTATTTGCACTTCACCACAGGCGTGGGCACGCACGGCCACACACCCCGTGCACTCAGGGCACATTCTCGGCGAACCGGCCAACGTCACGTCAATTCAAGCCATAGACGTTCCCAATTCACCACCGCCTCTTGGACGGTCATCCATATGAGCATTTTGCCTTCCTGGCCTTGGTCACGACAATTCAAGCCATAGACCGCCGAAGACCCTCATCCATGCCAACGGTCCTACCGAACGACATAGACCGGGTACGGTTCCGCCTGACCCGTGCTCATACCGCAACAGCAATTTAAGCCATATGCGCAGGTCAAGACTCACCGAGTCCCGTTCCCACCACAATAATCACATAACCCGGTTATGTTCACGTTGGCTCCCCGGCCACCGTGTTGGCAAAACACGCTTTTGCCCAGTTTTCCGGGTGCACCTTGGAGTTAATCTCCAAGGTTCCCTGATGCAATCTACCACGTAGAAAACCCGAAAACACCCAAACATCCGGATTCTTGCCCGGTTCAAATGCAATGCAACATCACCGATTCGGACCAACATGTCCGAATAGGCTTCACACACAATGCCTATGTCCGTTTTCGCATACGGACTCTACACAAGGGGGACTTTACATATCTACCCCAAGGAACGCTCCAACTCTTCGCTCACTCGCGAGAGAGGGCTTCCTATGCAAAGGGAAAAAGGGCTTCACATGCCCAAGGATGAGAAATCGTTACCCTTGCGTTCTTCCGCGGCGCCATCGAAAACTATACGGTTGGAAAGCACCGCAACGGCGTCGCCTCCGCGGATCTGGACTCGGATCGCGATTCGGAGCTCCGAAGCTCTTCCGGCGGTCGGATCTTGGACTCCTCCTTCCTCCTTGCTCTCCCTTCTCTCTAACTTTTAAAGAGAGATTGGCCAATGGAAAATGGGTTTCTAAACCCTATTTCCCAACCATAACCACCCAGGAGCAGCCCCCCCACCGTCGGATCCAAAGCCAAGGAAACGAACGGCCCGGATTAAATCCAAAATCATAAAATCTGGGCCGAACACGGGTTGGCACACGGCCGTGTGCCTGGCCGTGTAGCTCATTCGCCGTCTCGACCAAAATTGAAAACCAGCACACGACCTTTGACACGGCCTCCGACACGCCCGTGTCACCTGCGACACGCCCGTATCGGGACCCGTGTCACGCCCCCCGTGTGCAATTTAACAACACTTTGCAGTCAGAGGGGTACACAGCTTGGTGACACGGCATCAGACACGCCCGTGTCAAGCTAGACACGCCCGTGTTCGTGCCCGTATCATTACCCGTGTACCCAACCGCACAGCCCAGGTGTGACACGGCCTGGGACACGCCCGTGTCCTAGGCCGTGTTCCACCACACGACCATCGTCGACCTGCGCTGGTCGACGACACGGCCAGCTCGACGGCCCGAGCTCGACACGCCCGACACGGCCTCCGACACGCCCGTGTCGGGGCCCGTGTCACCTGCACCAAAACCTTGTCTTGGCCAAAATCGATCCCCGACGCTCCTACAACACTTTGGGGTGTTACACTTGGGGCCCCATTCCGCGAATACGGGGTTGTACAATCACGGTACAAGATTATCTCTTATAATTGATAACAAAATATCTTTTCTAGTATCCGTAGTTTATTTTAATTAGTAGTTTCGTTTACAATTTTTAATATTTTAAAATAATCATTTCGATTTACTTGGATTTAGAGAAAAACCGCAACTGGTATTTGCAAGCACTGGATTCTTCACCTCTCTGTGGGAACGATCTTTATTCACATTATATTACTTGATTCGACGCATGCACTTGTGTGTAATACATATACTTGTTTCAGGCGTATCAAGTTTTTGACGCCGTTGCCAGTGATGTGCGAATAATTTAGTGTTTCTTTCTTGCAATATTGGTAATTCCTTAGTATTTAGAGCTCAAGTTTTATTTTTAATTTTGTTGTGGTTTCTTTTGCTGTGTTTGTTTGTTTTCGTTATTTGTTACTGTGTAGTACATGTCCCGTTATCGATCACCTGAACTATTGCCTTTAAACCTAGAAATCAAACGGACGTGTAGACAAAACAGGAGAGCGTTTCGTTTAGACCATAATAATTCTTCAACTATGAATCCGAATAATCAAAATGTTAACAATGAACATCCTCGAGAGGGTTTATAACAAGAAGGTCCTGTAGAACAGAATGGTCAACCCACTGAAATTAGGAGAACCTGCTGAGAATATAATGTCATTTAGGGGAGGACTTCACTATAACATCATTAAACCTGTCATCGAAGCAAATTACTTCAAAATTGATTCCATGGCTATGAACCTAGTTCAACAAAAATAATTTAGTGGACTTAGTCATGAGGACCCAAATTCCCACTTAAGTATATTTATGGATGTGTGTGACACATTCAAAATCAATGGCGCATCTGATGAAGCGATTAAACTCCGCTTATTTTCATTCTCGCTGGAAGGAAGAGCAAAGGAGTGACTTGATTTCCAATATGGCCTCACCACTTGGTTGCAAGTGGTAGAGAAGTTCATAGCCAAGTATTTCTCACCTGCCAAAACCGCTAAGTTAATGCGAGATATAACAAATTTTACTCAAGGGAATGATGAAACACTTTATGATGTGTGGGAGAGATTCAAGGAATTATTGTGTAAGTGCCCTCACCACGGTTTAGCCATACACAACAGGTGTGGACATTTTATAATGGCCTCCAGACATCTACTATGATTCAAGTAGATGGAGCCGCGGGAGGTTCTCTCATGGGCAAATACCCTGAAGATGCATACGCCATTCTTAGAAGACATATCCTCTAATAACTACCAATCATTTGAGCGACAAGGTCCTTCTTCCTCTACGGGTGGTCTGTACCAAATTGACCAATTGACCTCATTCGCTGCACAGATGACTGGCCAATTCAACTCCATGAACAAGAGGTTAGATGCGTTAACACTAAATCAAAATCAAATGAACCCACAAGTGCATAAGATAATGACCCCTCCTATAACCATGAATCCATCATTCACTGTTGAACAACTTGTAAGCCACCCTACCATGAGTTATAATGAGAAAGTTTACTACATAGGAGGACAACCTAGGTACAATACTAATAATAATGTGTTCTCAAATCATTACAATTCGGAACTACGTAATCTTCCTAACTTCTCTTAGAAGAATAATACCGGAATGACACACTCTCCCGGATTTAATTCAAATTCACATCCACCCCATAAGAATAAATATAATCAACAAGGGGCCTCTAGAAAATTAACTGATGAGATACTGACTGACTCAATGCAAAAAAGTGATGCTCACATCACTAACTTAGATGGTTCATTACGGGTCATTAAAACACAACTATGACAAATTGCTAATGCCTTGAACCTTAGACACCAAGGAACACTCCCAACGGATACCACTCCAAATCCGAAGGGAGATAACCAACATTGTAAAGCAACCACATTACGTAGTTGTAAGGAGTTAGTGATTGAGCCTCCAAAGGAACAACTTAGAAAAAATAATGAGGAGGAAGAGTTGGAGAAAGTTGATCCTTGTGTCCTTAATGAGGAGTTGAAACGAGACGATAACGGTAATGAAGAAGGAGTGTAAGTATTATGAGAGAAGAAAGGATAACCAATTGTTGATAAGAAGAAAAAGAATGTGATAATCTATCCTCCACCACCGTTTGCTCAACGGTCAAAGAAGAGTAAGCTCGATCAACAATTTCAGAAATTTGTAGAAATATTTAAGAAGTTGCAAATCAACATCCCTTTCGCTGAAGCCTTAGAACAAATGCCGAGTTATGTGAAATTCATGAAAAATTTCCTATCTAAAAAGAGGAAATTTGGAATAAATGAGACGGTGGCACTCACTCAGGAGTGTAGCACTATTCTTCAGAAAAGACTCCCACCTAAATTGAAAGATCCGGGGAGCTTTATCATACCATGCTCTATAGGATATAAATTCGAGGGTAAAGCATTATGTGACCTAGGAGCAAGTATCAATCTAATGTTGCTATCGATATATAGAAAGTTGGGCTTGAGAGAGATTTTCAAGACTTCCATTACCTTGCAATTGGCCGATAGGACCTTTGCATTTCCAAAAGGGATAGTTGAAGATATTTTAGTTAAGGTGATTTTATTTTTCCGGCGGACTTTATTGTCTTAGATATGGAGGAGGATAGAGAGGTTCTCATTATTATAGGGGGACAATTCCTAGCTACTAGTAGGACGCTGATAGATGTTTAGAAGGGAGAGTTGACTATGAGAGTAAATGACGAGCAAGTTACATTTAATGTGCTCAAGGCACTGAAATTTCCCCACCGAAAGGAAGATGACATGGAGGTCGTCAATCATATATCTATATGTGATTATGAGCCTAGTGCATTCTATGAAGAACAAGATGTTTTATTGACTCATTTATTGACTGAGGATGATTTATCTGAGGAGAAAGAGGAAGTTCAAGAATGTTTACAAGTATTCGAGAAACGAACTGCATGGTTTTGTAAACCGGAACCATTAAAGATGCCCGAGAAATCTTTGTCGGTAAAACCTTCCATCGTTGATCCACCATCGCTAGAGTTAAAACCTCTACCCGACCATCTCACTTATGCGAATTTTAGAGATAATGCCACATTGCCGGTTATCATCAATTCCAACTTACTGCCACATCAACATCAAAGGTTAATAAAATTACTTAAGCAGTTTAAAACGACCATAGGATGGACCATAGTCGACATCCGAGGGATAAGCCCATCTTTGTGCATGCACAAGATTCTCTTGGAGGACTCTTTTAAGGGATCGATTGAACCTCAACGTCGTCTGAGCCCACCTATGAAAGAGGTAGTCAAGAAGGAAATTATTAAGTGGCTAGACACAGGAATCATATACCCCATCTCGGATAGTCCTTGGATTTCACTTGTGTTGTGTGTACCAAAGAAAGGGGGGATGTTGGTAGTGAGGAATGAGAAGAATGAGTTGGTTTCCACTAGAACGATCACTGACTGGCGAATTTGTATGGACTATAGGAAGTTAAATAAAGTCACACGAAAGGATCATTTACCTCTACCCTTCCATGACCAAGTCTTATATAAATTGGCGGGAAATGACTTCTTCTATTTTTTGGATGGGTACTCTGGTTACAACAAAATTACTGTCGATCACATAGATCAGGAGAAGACTGCGTTCACTTGTCCATACGAAACCTTCGTATTTAGTAGAATGCCCTTTGGGTTGTGTAACGCATCTGCTACCTTTCAGCGTTGCATGATTGTTATTTTCTCTGACATTATAGACCAAGGCATTGAGATTTTTATGGACTATTTCTCTATCTTTGGCAAATCATTTAAAGCTTGTTTAGTGTGTTTAGAAATGTCACTTCATGGTGCGTGATGGGATAGTGTTGGGCCACCATGTTTCTAGGAATGGGATAGGAGTGGACAAAGCGAAATTAGATGTAATAGAAAAACTAACACCACCCAAAAATGTGAAGAAGTTACGAAGCTTCTTAGGATATGCCGGTTTCTATCGTAGATTTATTAAAGACTTTGCAAAAATAGTCAAGCCATTGAGTGGACTACTGGAGAAAGACGTTAAGTTTTATTTTAGTGACGAGTGTCTAAAAGCTTTTGAAGAACTAAATTACCGTCTGACCATTGTACCTACTGTAGTGACTCCGGAGTGGGAAGAACCATTCGCTTGATGTGTGATGCAAGTGATTATGCTGTGAGAGTTGTCTTGGGTCAAATGCATGGGAAGGTATTCCACACGATAGCCTACGCTAGCAAAATCCTAATAAATGCCCAAGTCAACTACACTACCACCGAGAAAGAATTATTAGTGGTAGTCTTCGCATTCGAGAAGTTTAGGTCGTATCTCCTGTGTACAAAGGTTATAGTGTACACCGATTACACTTTGATTCGTTATCTGATGGAGAAGAAAGATGCAAAACCACGCTTGATTCGTTGGGTACTCCTTTTACAAGAGTTTGATGTAGAAATTAAAGAAAAAAAAGGAACGAAGAACCCGGTAGTAGATAATTTGTCTAGAATTGAGTGTGCACATCCATCACTGCATTCTAAGGTGGATGAGAGGTTTCCCGACAATTGGTTATTAACTATATCTGAAGGTGCAATACCCTGGTATGTAGATTTTGTAAACTATCTAATGTGCAATATTATGCCCGTTGAACTAACTTATCAATAAAGAAAAAATTTCTTACACCAAGTATGTTCATATCTATGGGACGACACTTATCTGTTTAAGATTGGAGCCGATGGAGTCGTAAGACGTTGCATGCCCAAGGGAGAAATGAGAGTAATTTTAGAAAAATTTCATAACTCGCCATATGGAGGTCATTTCATGGGCACTAGGACAGCCATGAAGGTGTTAGAGGCTAGATTCTTTTGGCCTAACCTATTACGGGATTCAAATGCCTTTATAAAACAGTGTGATGGATGCCAACGAATGGGGAACATACGAAATAATGATACAATGCCCATGAATATCATGTTAGAGGTTGAATTATTTGATGTGTGGGGCATAGATTTTTTGGGCCCATTCGTGAACTCAAATGAAAATTTTAATATCCTATTAGCCATCGACTGTGTATCTAAGTGGATAGAATCCATCACCATAATTAAAAATGACGCTAAAGTAGTCCTGAATTTTCTGAAAAATTACATATTTAATTGATTTGTGGTACCAAAAGCGATTATTAGCGATAGAGGGAGTCATTTCTGCAATTCCCAATTTGCTTCGCTACTAAAAAAATATGGGGTGATGCACAAGGTCGTATTAGCTTATCACCCTCAGTCAAACGGATTAGAAGAAGTATCAAATTGAGAAATTAAAAAGATCCTAGAAAAGACGGTGAGCACAAATCGTAAGGATTGGTCCCAAAGGTTGAACGATGCATTATGGGCTTACCACACTGCTTTCAAAACCCCGCTTGGATTAACCCCATATAGGCTCGTTTACGGAAAAGCTTGTCACCTACCTCTAGAGCTTGAGCATCATGCGTATTGGGCGATAAAGAAAATTAATTGCAACTTTTAAGACGCATGCAAAAGGAGTTTTTTGTAATTAAATGAATTAAAGGAAATCTGGATGCAAGCTTATGAGAACTCCAAGCTTTATAAAGAAAGGACAAAGAAGTGGCACTACCGACGTATGGAGGAAAAACAGTTAGAGTCGGGCTAACTAGTGTTGTTGTTTAATTCTCGCTTAAGATTATTTACTGGAAAGCTTAAGTCGCGTTGGTCGGGTCTGTTTAAGGTCAAAGAGGTACATTCTTATGGTGCAGTGACTATCCTAAATGCTAGCGACGGAACTGAGTTTTAAGTTAATGGAGAACGACTGAAGTTGTATTTGAGAGGTGATGATGACCGAGCGGTGTCGTGCGTAATGCTTCTGTAATTTAACATCGTCCTGCCGGGACGGTAAATTAGGCTTTTGGTGGGAGGCAACCCATTGTCTAATAGATTTGTTTATTTATTAAAATAGTAGTAAATTATAATAATAATAATAACTCGTTATTTTTGTGTCTTATATCTTCGTTTGATCTGGAGGACATTATAGGGCGATTGGATTTTTAATTTTAATTCAGATGTTGCAACTTGGCAAAAACAGGTTGTGACTTTTCTTTTTCTGTTTGGGCTTGAAGGGAATGAGTGGTGCCTTGGTTCGGTTCGGTTCGATTAAACCGGCGCTAGGTTAGCCCGGTTTTCGGTTGTTGCAACGCGCGAAATAAAGATTGCAACTTTATTTCTTCGGCCTCCCCATTGAGTTAAACCCCCCGTGCTTTGATAGGCCAATTCAATTGAACCAGTGTGTTTGATCTCGTTAAACCTGTTTAACCCGCCTAATCACCCTATTTAAACCCAGTCGTATTAATACACCACATAAAAAAACCCCAATCTGAAGACATATTCTGACCCGTCATCTAGGTTACGGGAGAGGGTGGGGGCGGCCAACAATACCAATCGCGGAGGGGGAAGCAAGGGCTCAGTGATCTGCGTCGACGGGAGAGGGCGAGCGGCTGTCGATTTCGAAAAAGGGAAGCTCGGGTTCCAGCGACAGCGCGACGTGGGAGTTGGAGGGGTGTGGATTTCCGGCAATCTTCATCAACCCGCCGATGACACAGGATTGACGTCGCAAGCTTCTGCTAGCTTGGACTCTTAGTTTTCCTGAGGTACATTCTGTAACCATAACACTAGCTTGGATTAATCGATCGTTATTTTCTCAATTCTGCTTTAGTTATTGGTCTCAGATTTGGTGGATTAGGTTATGGCTTCAAGTAAGAAGGGAAGGGGAAGGAGATTGCCCGCAAACACATAAAATTTCTTAGTGAGGAAGCATCCCAAAGATTCCATTCCCTTTAATCCGTACTACCCATCTATGAACGAGGGTTCAAAATGGAAAAAAGAGGTCGGAATGTAACATATGTTGGTCAAATTAAGGCTATGCAATGAGAGTCATTTTGTCATCCGAGAACAGAAGTGATTTTGCCTTGGGTATATGAATTTTATGCTAATGCACCAATCACAGAGGGGGGAAATTTTTTGTGCGAGAAAAGCAAGTGGATTTCTCTGCTGCAACAATTAACACATTCTTTGATCTAGACGATAGCATTGTTCCTGATCATGCCTCGATTCTATCAACCGTACTTAAGGTGGAGTTAACAACAGTTGTTTGTAGTGCGCTAGGACCGGACTGGGTGAACACAAAGGAGAATGCTTTGAAATCAACATGTCTATCAAGAGAAGCGAAAGTCTGCCTTCATTTTATTAACGCAAGTCTTTTGACCACGCGCTACCTAAACAACATCCAGCTGGATAGAATTGCACTCATCTACTGCATCGTGAAAGGCATGCAGGTAAATGTGGGAAGGATTATCTTCCGACTCATTTGGCAAAAGATAAATGATAAGAAAATGAAACATCTTTGGTTCCCCACCACAATCACCGAGTTATGTCGCATGGCAGGAGTGGAATAGGGATATGGTGACTTGGTAACTCAAGTTGACTGCCATATTACGAAAACAGCAGTGAACATAAATATCAAAGTGACTGTCGAGCATCCTCAGAAGCAGAACATGTTGAAGTATTTGGGTGCTGACCACTCCGCAAAGCCCTCGGCAACTGACCCTATATACATTGATATTCCGGTGGCTGACGGTGGAGCGGATCCCGACGTCATAAGAGAGCAGATTGAGTACAAGAAAGCATATCAACACTGCCAATTTGTCTACTTCAAATCAAGGTTGGAATACATGTGTGAAAATCAGGCCAAGCTGATGCGCAAGGCACAAATTCCAGTGACAGAGCCCATTTATGAGTTGTAGACCCAGTTTGATAAAGGACACCTCTTGAATTCTGATTGGTCGAGGGTTGATCCAATGGTGACGAAGGCTGCAAAAATCGAGGATGAGGAGTCGAGGACGAGGAGGATGACGAGGGGGATGAGTAGTGTCTTTTCCTATCTCGCACCTGTATAGATATATATATTTTTTGGGCTCTAATTTGGATAGTTTGTTTTTCTGCTCTGAACTCGTATGACATGACAGTACATTTTGATGGTGACAGGTTTATCTTTTTGGATATTATATTTTGTGATATGATATTATGTTTAGTTACATACTCTATGATATGCTGTGATGAGATTTTGGAACTTCATTTTTATCGTGATTTATTGTTATTAAATTTGTGGTGCTTTGAATTCTGTTCTATGCTGAGATACTATTTGAAGTCTGCTAGGGTGTGTAAAGATATTATGTGATGTTATGATTGTGTATAATGCATTATTAGCACTTTGAATTGAAATGCTTATGAATGTTATTAGGACTGATTTAGGGCAATGCGTCTATGATTGACCATTCTAAATTGGTATTATATTTGGTTACCTCTGATGATACACATGCTGTCCGATAAAATTACCTCTCCTACCCTAACATTTATATGTCCAAGATATTAGTTTTACAGAGCACAACACGTGGCTAGGATTGCTGATGGACATTCCACAATAGAGTAAATTGGGTACATCATCAAGACAGTAATAGACAACCATGCAGACACTTCAATCTTCAGGGGAGTATTTAAACTTCAAGTCTCGTTTTGTCCTTTTCTTTATATGATGATTAGTAAAAATATTTTAAATAAAATTTCTTGGGTATTGAAGTCTCTTTGTTAGGGACTAGCAAATGACAAAGGTGTGGAGGTGAGGGTGGTATAACCCCCATTAATTAGGTGAGAAGTGAACTTTTATAATAATAATGGTTGATCCTACTTCTTGATATAATTAACAAATAAGTTATTCAATACTATGTGATGATTAGTGTTTGTAGGATAATCATTCTTAATGGTTCACATTTTCGATTCTAAGTTAGTGAAATAGGTAAAAACTCTTTTAAGTATTTTTGTATCCACAATATTCTTTAAAAGAATTTTCTCCCTAAAATAGTTTTTATTGACTTCTAGCAATAAGGACAGAAGGGCGAGCAAGAATCAAGTTGGAGATTTAAACCAAAGTGTTGAGTGAGTATTTTAATTTGTAAGGAAGATTAGGATTTCCCTTTGATCAATTTCGTGTCTCACTATCTATATTTGATTTGATCACTCACTACCCTTTGAGCATGAACCTTTGATTACCATGCATAATTTCCCTTCATTCTTATTAGTAATTTCTTAATAACTTTTCAATTATGGGGGATTGTTAAAAGAAAAATTTGTGAGTCATAGTGATATGTGGCTTAAGTGTGTGTACATCTACTTGGAACGATCCCTACTATGACTTTATAAAAAAAGGATAAAAAAAGAGGAACATGTCACAGTGATATGCGACCTAGGTATGTATATTCATACTTAGTATGATCCCAACTATGATTATCTAAATATATATATTAAAAAAATGTTGTAGAGATATGTGGCCTAAGTATGTGCACACATACTTGGAATAATCCCAACTATGGACTAAAATTTTGATAATCGAAAAATGAACCTCATAGTTTGGAGAGTTATTAAGTATATTAACTAGGAAAATACCTTTCACTATCGCAATTTATTTTTAACCAAGCCAGAGTCATTACCACCGCAAGTCCTTATATTTTATTGTCAAATTGAACTACTAACTCTAGTGGAGGTTAAGTTAAAGACTTGACTTATTCTGTCTTAGTTATTGAAGAAGTTTGAAAGAAAAAGTTTATGAGAGTAAATGATTTTAAAGGATAACATACATCACATTGGAAAGTTTAATTGAGCTTTATCCTTCATCAAGTTAATGAATATTTGATTATTTTGAACCATTAATGTTTGACAAGTTCTTAATTGGTTAAATCGAAACTCGTGAGTAGGCGTTCTTTAATTATGTTTGAGAAGAAGGATCATGAGAGTTTTATATTTTGATGACTATCTCCTCACTCAATTTAATGATTGAAATTGTCTTTGCTCGTGATTAACAAATGTTTAAGCGTGGAGGTGTGATAACTTCTCAAAAAGAAGTTATCTAGCCTAATTTTTGGATTTAATATTCGTTATAAATACTAAAAATGAGTTTAAATAAAATAGAAATGTAAGTTAATTCATATTTATTTGATTTGTGGCTAATTCGGTCTTTTTCCAATATGTTATTGCAAGAAATGCTAAAGAAACATGTTTGGAGAAAGAAATTTGCCCAAATATTATGACTAGGAAATATGTTACAACGCACAGAAAAATAGGTTGCAATGCAGTCTGGATGAGTTTTCAGATTTTGAATTTTAAAATTAGCGCTGATTTCAAATATGGAAGGATGTTTCTTTCCAAAGGAGTGTCTATGTTTTTAAGAGGGAAAATATCTACCAAATTAATAATTCTTGGAGAGAGAAGAGAGGAGAATCAAGAGACTTCTTCATCTAGGGTTTCAAAATCCTCCATTGAAGGAAAGCGGCTAGAGCAAGGAAGACGACGGATCTCCGGGCTGATCGAGCGAGCGACTTCGGAAGGAGAATCCTGCAGCGTTTAATTGTCAATTTCATCATGTATTGTAAGATCTCTCCAAACGTTTCACGGTTTTCTCCATCGCTATGAACTAATTCTTTTTAATCTTGTATTGTGATAGTACTATGACTTGTGTGATGATGATATTGTAATATTTTCTTTATGATTGTTTGGTGAATGTCTTTATTGAAATTATGATCTATATTTTGAAATTTTTGGCCAAAGTTTCGTTTTTTTACCGCGATTCATAAATCGAGAGAGGAGTTGCGCAAGTGTGTCATAATTTCAGTATACCATTTGAAGGGAGAAAGTGATTTCCTCTTAATGTTAGCAACATTAGTTTTCGATCTTTATGCGGAACTTGTTTCACCTAAGAGAAAATAGAGACTAGGGATTTCTGATATCGAGAGGTACGGATCTTCTATCATAAAATCGTTGCAAGATGTTTCATCACACACATTCATGAAGTCATCTTTTTAAATTCATCTCACTAGGCATAGGAAATCACGGTACAATATTATCTCTCATAATTAATAACAAATTATCCTCTAGTATCCGTAGTTTATTTAAATTAGTAGTTTCGTTTACAGTTTTTAATATTTTAAAATCATCATTTCGATTCACATGGACTTAGAGAAAAAACACAACAGCTATTTGCAAGCACTGAATTCTTCACCTCTCCGTAGGAACGATCTTTATTCACATTATATTACTTGATTCAATGCGTGCACTTGCGTGTAATACGTATACTTGCTTCGGGCGTATCACCTAGCTCCAGGAGGTGGTTACGCGACATTCCACTCACCGTACCTACCAAAACCACTAATTGAAGACCGAATTCAGCACAGTTTCTAGTGTATATTATTTCCTTGATTTTGACTACCTGTAGACCATTAATTAAATAAATAATATTCCCCACTAACCATGGTGGTTAGTGGGTAGTTACGCAAGTGGTCACTTATGTAATAAACGATGGTGATTTCGATAGGATGATCAGACGGTGACGAAGACCCGCCATGAGCGGAGGCCAACTCGGCGACGATCAGCCCCGCGGGTGCGGCAAAAAAAAGTGCGCCCCGCGGCTGTGGAAGGGCGGTCAAGGGGTGCGGCCACCCTTAGCGGGTGCGGCTCCGCGATCGCGGGCGGCGACCGCGGGATGACGTCTGTCCCTTACGGGAGCAGCCCCGCTGTCGCGGGAAGGCGATGCTGGTCTTAGCGGGGCCGTCCGAGCACAGACCGCTAGATGCCGATGATGGCGGTGTTGGCATCCGACCGCGGTGGTTGCGTGAAAGGTACGCGTAGTGGGATCCGTGTGCGGGCCGTGCGACGGATCAGGCGCACCGATCGCGCAGGCAAAAGTTATCCCATGATTCCACTAAGTTAGTGGAGATCATGAGTGGACTATTAGCACCCCACTTCCTTATAAATTATAATATGGCCTCATCACTCTTGAAACTCTAACAACCCGTTCATTTGGACGAAATTGGCTTTCTAGAATTTGCTTTTCGACAAAACGCAATATCTGCAGCAATTGATTTTGTGAAGAATTCTAATTATGTTGTTCGACTATATGATTGAATTCTATTTATAGAATTCTAATTATGTTGTTAAGTCGAATGATGAAATTGGTATTAGAATTGGCATTATATAACAATTTTATAAAATTCAAAATGCATTTCAACGTCGAACGCTTTAAATTGCATAAAATGTTTTAAGACATGAGTTATTCACCTAAGCACGCTTTTTTCGCTCGTCCATGCGTTTTTTTGCCTGAGAGTATGTTTTTCTCCCGGGAGCGTGTTTTTCGGACCGGGGACATGTTTTTTGCTCGGACACCGTTTTTGTACGAGCGCATGCTTTTTCGTCCGGATGTGTGTTTTTTCGTTCGAGGAAATTTATTCGTCCGGACACGCATATTTTTCCCCCGGGCGCACATTTTTTCGCCCGGACGCCCGTTTTACGCCCAAGGTTGCTATTTTTGTACCGGGTGCATGTTTTATGTCCAGTTATACATTTTTTCACACGAGAGCACATTTTTTTCAGTGCACAGGTTTTTTTCGTCTGGGCACACGTTTTTTCGCCGGACACGCGTTTTTCGCCCGGGCGCGCATTTTTCACCAGGGCGTGCATGTTTTTCTTCCGAGTGCGCATTATTCGTCGGACAAGCAAGCGCTAGGGAGAAAATATGCGTCCGGAGAAAAAATGCGCGCCAGGGCAAAAAATGTGCGCCCGGGCGAAAAACGCATGTTGGAATGAAATAATGAAGGCCCGGGCGAAAAACGCATGTTCGAATGAAATAATGCGGGTCCGAACGAAAAACACAGGTCCGAACGAAAAACGGGCACCCGAACAAAAAACAAGTGCCTGGGCGAAAAACACGCTCCTTGGCAAAAAACATGTGCCTGAGCGAAAAATGCGCGTTAGGGCGAAAAACGCGCGCCCGAGGGAAAGACTCTCGACCGCGAGATACTAATGCGGCCGACCGAAAAGCCTGCCGCATATTGCCGCTGCGACCACACTACGACGACCTCGACCAGTTGCGGGGCTCGCGGTCTCGTGCGCGCTAATGGCTGCAGACCTCACCACTATGGGTGCGCAGCCTCGAGGCTCGGTCGCAAGCGCTCAACCACGAGGCGCGGGGGCGGCTGTCCGCGTTGTCCGACCACCCTCGTCACCAGGGCCGCATCTTGCGGCCTTGGTCGCGGCCGATGCCGCGTTGGCCGACCACCCTCGTCGCCAAGGCAGCATCGCGCGGCCTAGGCCGCGGCCAGCCCTACGGGGGCCAACCGCCCTCTCCGCCAGGCCCCCGGAGCGGCCCTGACCGTGGGCGGCCTCGCCGGGGCGCGGTAGAGGGGGAGACCTCGCCGGGCGCAGTAGAGGCGGCGACCGCCGCCGCCGTTGGACTCGGGCCGCCGTTGTGCACGAACGGGCCCCCTTCGGCCCAGGGGTAGGATCACCATTTTCCTAAAAGTGGTGATCCGTGTGCCCGAGATCTAGCATTCTCATTGGCTGGACCGGTAGTTATCAAGCGAAATTACCAGACCATCCCTGATAAATCCTATAAATAGACCCCTTTTATGCTTCATTTGGATGAGTTTCAAGTTTGCTAACTTCCGGCCGTTCCCCCCCCCCCCCCCCCCCCCCCCCCCCCCCCTCCACTTTTCCCCTCTACAGGAAGATCATCCAACGACCATTCCGGCCGGGAGCGCATAAACGAAGAAGATCTGTTCACGACAAGACCAAGATCCCACGAACAAGCAAAGACTTCGTAAGGGACGAAGCCTCCATCCACGAGCAAGACGACAGTCGAGCGGGAACACCCCGAGTGGCAACGATGCTCAGAAGGCTCAAAGGTAACAGAGGAAGTCTGGAAGCAGAGCAAGAGACCGTGACACCCTAATCTACCTCAAGTTTTCTCATCTACAAGTGTCTAACGAGGAGCGGGTTGTCGCCCTCGTCTTCATCAAAGCCTTTGTAATTAACTCTCAAATAGTGGAAGTTAGGTCGACGGCGAATCGACCGTGTGGTTTTTCATCCCGATTACGGGTTTTTCATGTTAACAAGTCGGCTTCTTACTCTTCTGTGAATCTATAGTTGTTACCACACTCGTACGCTGACGGGATAGGACAGTCCAGAAAGTCCGATCTACCAGAAACTATAATAAATTATGGCAATTGAAAATGTCCACTAATCTTCTTCTTCGTAACTGATTTAAATAAAAATTGATATTATAATTATAAGGATTACAAATTAAAATAGAGATATTTGGTTTATTAAATTTCAAAAATACTTGATATACTACCATAATAAATATGAAAATATAAACGCTTCGACACTGAATACTTCGTCTCTTCCGAAACCCTCAAATGCTTTAGCCGGGATTCTGCGCGTTTCTCAATTCGCTCTTATTATAGGCAGATTCGCTCGGGGCCCTTCATTCAGTACCGTCTCTCTCCCTCCTCATCCATTGTGAGCCGATCCCTCACTGCCGCCGGCCGCCACTGCCGCCGGGGCTTCTAGCTCGCGTCTTAGCGCTACGAATTTTTGGGGGTTTAGGACATGGAGAAGCCGAAGTTGCAGATCTTCAACTCCATGTCGAAGCAGAAAGAGGTATTCAAGCCGATTGAGGAAGGCAAAGTGAGCATGTACGTCTGCGGCGTGACGCCATACGATTTTAGCCATATCGGACACGCTCGCGCTTATGTGTCATTCGACGTCCTCCACAGGTTTTGTTTCTCTCCAACCAAGGAATCCTAAAACTTGATCTAGAACTTGCTTATGATTTTCAATTAAGGGTTTGAAATTTTGTCTTTAATGAATTTCTGACTTAGTGAATGGGAAAAATACATAAGTTCATGTTACATATGAAACTGCCTGTTGAAATAAGAAAAGTTTATTTCTAACCATAATTCCTTGTTTATAGTTTACATGGTTTTACTGAATACACTAGTTCTACCTCTTTTAACTAAGAAAGGTTTCTGTTGCAAACTTGTTCTTATGCCCATATCTAGATAGGATAGAAATTGTTCATGAGGCTTTGAATCTATGATTTTGTAGAGATGATGTCCTTTCTATTAAAAATTGCAAGGTAACGTTGGTCCTGCTCAAATTGATTTCTCCAACAAGGAGGTTGTACATATCAGTCTAATTGTTGGAAGATCTTGCTGTGTTCAACTTTTTGCTATCTCATGAAACTAGATCAGCTGCAGGCAGGCGTGCAAACAAGTTGAGCTTGAATTGAGCTCAGCAAAATTTCCAAGCTCGAGCTAGCATTTCGAGCTCGAGCTCAACGAGCACATTTTTCTCGGCTCAAGCTCGAGCTCAAGGCCTATTTATTGAGCTCGAGCTGCTCACGAGCTTTTCAACTCATGAGTCTTATTTTCTTCATTTTTTTAAAAAAAGCACAAATAAAAAGCTCGCAAGATGGCTTGTGAGCTGATGAACAACAATATGCTAGCTCGAGTTTGGCTCATAATCGAGTTCGAGCTCCACAGACTCGATCTCGAGCTCCACAGACTCGATCTCGAGCTCCACAGACTCGATCTCGAGCTCCACAGACTCGATCTCGAGCTCCACAGACTCGAGCTCGAGCTCCACAGACTCGATCTCGAGCTCCACAGACTCGATCTCGAGCTCCACAGACTCGAGCTCGAGCTCCACAGACTCGAGCTCGAGCTCCACAGACTCGAGCTCGAGCTCCACAGACTCGAGCTCGAGCTCCACAGACTCGAGCTCGAGCTCCACAGACTCGAGCTCGAGCTCCACAGACTCGAGCTCGAGCTCCACAGACTCGAGCTCGTGCTCCACAGACTCGAGCTCGTGCTCCACAGACTCGAGCTCGATCTCCACAGACTCAAGCTCGAGATCTAGAAGATCGAGCTCCAAATCCACAGACTCGAGCTCGAGCTGGAGCTGGAGCTTGAGCTTTTTTCGAGCTGAATCATCAAGCTTACAAGCCGGCTCAACTCAACTTGTACCCCTAGATGTAGGCCTAGCTACACCGTCTTTTACTACTGCAAAACTTATAGGCAAGTTTCGGTTGATATACGATCCACAGTATAAGTTTAGTCTAGGATGAAAAATAGGTTAAGAGTTTGGAATATGGGAAATATGCATGGTGAGACAAACTAAGAATTAATGTGACCGTGGAGACACAATCTAAAGCATTATAAGTTAGAAATTATTATTTAAAAAAAAAATCTTCGGCCTGTGGAATTATTGAACTGTGTTAAAATTCAAATCGCGAGCGCATGAGATCTTCACTCTCGAATTTTGGTTTTTAACTGCAAGACAATTCATCTACTCTAAGTTTGAGAGCTTAACAAATTTTGAGCTAATTTCTGTCTTCGCCATAGGGTTGTAAAGCGGTTACATCAGTTTGATATCAGACATTTTTAATTTATTCTTCACGAGAATTAGGCGATCCGTTTTTCTATATCTTAAAAAATAAAAAAATATTTTCAATTAAGATATTTATTAAAAAAACAATTTATTAAGACCTTTCAAATAAATTGTTTTTTTTTCATAAAAGGGAGTTTACTCAAGGTTTTGAGAACCAGAATGGAGATTGAACCAGAGGAAGGAGAGGTTCAAGGGCGAACCGGTCCAACCAGGGTTGAACTGTAATAACCTAATATTATGAAACATATTTTAGTATTATTACAAAATTCAGCAGTACAAGAAGGACAGATGAGTCTGGATAAAATTAGGAATGAATGTATCAGGGATAAGACAGGAGTATCACCAATTGTAGAGAAGATTCGAGAAGCTCGACTAAGATGGTTTGGACACGTACAAAGGAGACCATTAGAGGCACCTGTTAGACGTTGTGAGAGTCTAGTCATTAGCCATGTTAAACGAGGGAGGGGTAGACCAAAAAAGACTTGGAATGAAACTATAAGGAAAGACATGATGTACTTAGGCATTAGTGAGATTATGACAAAATATAGGGCACAATGGCGACAAAGGATCCATATAGCCGACCCCACTATAGTGGGATAAAGGCTTGAGTGTTGTTGTTGTTTATTACATTTTTTTTTTATCATCACACATAAAATAAACACATTTATCCCACTATAGTGGGGTCGGCTATATGGATCCTTTGTCCCCATTGTGCCCTATCTTTTGTCATAATCTCACTAATGCCTAAATACACCATGTCTTTCTTTATAGTTTCATTCCAAATCTTTATTGGTCTACCCCTCCCTCGTCTAACATGCATAGTGATCAGACTCTCACAACACCTAACAGGTGACTATAATGGTCTCCTTTGTACGTGTCCAAACCATCTTAGACGAGTTTGTCGCATCTTCTCTAAAATTGGTGTTACTGTTGTCTTATCTCTGATACTTTCATTCCCAATTTTATCCAATCTCGTGTGTCCACACCTCCACCTAAGCATTCTCATCTCCACAACTCCCATTTTTTGCTCATGTGCACAATTCACTGCCCAACACTCAGAATCATAGAGCATCGCGGGTCTAATTGCAGTATGGTAAAACTTGCCCATAAGTTTTAGTGGTACTTTACGATCACATAAGATCCCTGACGCGCCTCTCCACTTCAGCCAAACCGCTTGGATTCTATGTGTCACATCTTTATCAATATCTCCATCTTTTTGAACTATCGATCCAAGATATTTAAAACACTCACTCTGGGAAATATCTTGATCACCCAACTTAATAACGAAGTCATATGTCCTTCTTGTACTGCTAAATTTAAGCTCTATATACTCCGTCTTTGCCCGGCTCAACCTAAAACCTTTCTTTTCTAAAGTATCTCGCCAAGATTTAAGTTTTGCGTTTATACCCTCGCGCGTCTCATCAACCAAAATGATATCATCCGCAAATAATAAACACCAAGGTATTGCTTGTTGGATATGTTTGGTGAGCTCATCTAAGATAAGGGTAAAGATATAAGGGCTTAAAGCTGAACCTTAATGTTATCCAACAGTGATAGGGAATTCCTGTGTTAATCCTCCAGATGTCCTCACCCCTGTCACTGAATTTGTATACATATCTTTGATTATGTCAATGTATGATACATTTACACCTTTTTTTTCTAAGATTCTCCATAAGATCTCTCTTGAAACTCTATCATAAGCCTTCTCAAGATCAATAAGTTAGAAATTATTATTTTTAAAAAAATCTTCCAGATCTGATACTTGAAAAAATTAAAGCCTAAACCAGTTGGAAAGTAGGGTAAATGTTTTTTGGTTTTATAAGTTTAATGAGGTTTTTGTTGGAATTGAGATACTTTTAACATGAGTCACTCTTTGAAGAACTTTTATCACATTTGAAATTCTTGTATCTCTCCTTTAATTTGCCATAAAAAGAAGAAGTTCAGCATGATAAAAGTGATAATGATAATATGAATGTGTGGTGAGACTAGAAAGCATAAACTAATGACTAATTATATTGGCGTAACAATTGAATTAATATCTATTAAAGATAAAATGCTTGAGGATTGATTTAGATGGTTATACTTTATACAAAGAAGGTTAGGAAATGCTCCAATCATATGATCGTATATAGTTAGCTTCAAAGAATTAGGCCGAAGAAGGGGCGAATTGCAAAAAAACAATTTAGGGTGCTAAATTAAAGATTACTTGACATATTTTCTTTTGTGATGACTCAATAATAAATGACAACTTGATAACCAAACACGAAACCCGTAACAATAACTAGGCCCAAAGCCCACAACATCACTCCCGCTGTTCAAAAAATTGCTTGTCTTCAAGCTCAGTGGAGATCAAAATTTGCGCCCTTTCATCCTATTCCCTCATTGTTAGTCCTCCACGTCCAAATAGAAAAGCGCCTTGCAACAATGCCCGCTAATAAGGTGTATATCGTAGTTATAACTTAACCCTCTTGTGCGCCTCTCAGACATTTTTGCATGAGATGGTCAACAAATATATAAGGTTTGGTCTATTGCGGTATTTGTGGTGCCACTTATGACTTATGTGTCTATAGTTACTGCGTTCCATATGCAGGCGGCGCTCACAAATCCTTACCAAACTCATTACTGTAATTAAATCTCACGGGTCCTTAAACTCATTATCTAGGCACATGCATTCCTGAAGTTCTATTTTAAGATTGCGACCTGTATCTTTGGATGTATCGTAATATAAGTTAGAATAATCTGAAACTATTCCAACTATGCATCTATTGACCCTGTTTGTCATAATGTTGTTAGTGCGCCTAGGGGGTTGCTGCCGATGATAGGATCGAATCACATGTTGTAGAACCTTTCAAAGGCATCCCAAGTCATCCATGGCTATTCAACGTGCAAACGAGCAAACCATATCTAAGTTGAGTCGAGAAGAGGAAAGGACATCGGATGAATTCATTCCACTATTGGTGTTTGTTGATGTCTGAATATAAATTGAGAATTCCAACTTGGTGTAGCACGTCATAGTTTTAACTTTAGGCTGTATAAGGGTCGGTGGATTGTTGCGTATATGTGGCGATAGAGGCGCCTGGATGCTACTTGCTTGGTCATGTGTTGGGATAGTAATGACTGAAATGGCGGGTGTGAGATTATTCAGCCTGTTTAAGATGGTTGCGATGTTTTTCCAGTGATTTGCCTCAGTCTCTTGATGTCGCACTTCAGTTGCGGCCAGAGTAGTTATGAAAGTTTGCATCATGTCTATCAAATTACTCATTTGGTCCGACGAGTCCCTCATAGTGCTGAGCATTGCTAGAGATAAAGTGGCGAGGGTACAAGGCACGGAGCTGGTGATTGGACGACTCAATTCCCCAAAAATAATTGGGATATTCGAGTTGCCGTGAGACCTACAACACTTCCCTATGATGACACTAATTAAGAAAACCCAAATTTAATTAATTAATTATTGAATCAGTAATTATTTAATAAAAATATTAATTGATTAATTGAATTAATGTGAGTTAATCTGGAATAGATTCAATTGATGATGTTATTCACTTGGCTCAAAAAAATCACGGGGGAACTCGATGGTGGAAAACAAGTAATGGCAGGTTCTGACTACGGCGTGGGGTTTGAACGCGGAGCACGACTTGTTCTTGTTTTATGAAGAGAGACACTGTTTGGCGCGTGAGGGAGAGGACGATGATGAAGAGGCAGGGAATGACTGCCGTGACTGGACAAATTTCTATGAAAGACCTATCTATGTGGGCGTTGGCATTGTGGGAATGCTTCGAAGGATCGACAATGCTGATTGGGGAGGTGTAGTCAACGTGCTTGCCCTTATACGTAATTGATGTGGGTACTGCATTGTCGTGAGGATCTCGACGAACCTTTGCAATGTGCTATCATCCTGAAAGATTGACTATAGAGTGAGGCTACATTATGGATTTCTTTCTTGTTGCGTATAGGGGGAAAACAACAAGATCTTGGTGCCATTGGCCGCAAATGGTGGTTGAAGATACTGTGTTCGTTTGCAAAACTAAGGATTAAAATGCTCTGATACCAAGTTGTTACGTGCAAACACATAGGATGCTGGTCGAGTTGTCGTTGGAGCAGCCAGAGGAGGGATGATGAAGGCGTTGAGGAAGGGATACTATGGAGCCGGAACCACGGCTGGTTAGGGGGGATATGTTTGAAGAGAGAGAGAGAGCTACCGTTTGGCATGGCGGCGGCGGTTGTAAACGCATGGGTTAAACCGTCATTCGTTAAGGATCACCTAACAAACATCATCCGTTTGAACATAAAAGTGGATGAAGTTCCTTAGGTGGGTGTTAACGAATGACAATTTAACCCCCATGTTCATGACTGCCACCACCGTGCCAAACGGAGCCTAGGTGCGAAGCCCGTAACAATAACTAGGCCCAAAGCCCATAACAATATGCTCCTTTGCTTCAATTTGATTTCTCTGGTTAAAAATTTAACTCTGCATACAGGTTAACTGATTTTCCAAAACAACTTAGTAATAATCTAATATCTATTATTCCTTGTGGGGGCGATTTATTATAGAATAGTCTATTTGTTTCTTTGATTCAAGTCATCTCTTTTTAAAATTTATGTATATTTTGTCAACTAAATGATTGATTAATAATCTATTTTTTTGCTTCAGATATTTGAAGTATTTAGGATACGAAGTCAAGTATGTGCGCAATTTCACTGATATTGATGACAAAGTAAGTTTATCTTAATGCTTTATCCTCTAAATATGATGCACTTGAGTTCGGATTTGTAGATTTTTAAAACCTTATTGTGCTTTCTTAGCTCCTTTTAGTTTTGAGCTTCTTAACTTGTTGATATGAGTTTACCGTCTTTATCATCAATGGGTCTGATTTTGTGAAGTTAATGTATGTAGTTTTGATATAAACATTTTTTGGTTGAGCTTCCCTTTCTTGGTCCATGTGATGTAGTGCGTCAAAGCAGTAGGTGAAATGAATTTATTTTTTGTGGGACAAAATGACAAATTTAAGGGTTAGTTATTAAGCAAGTTTGTGTGTTTGTTTTATCATGTAAAATTTTCTAGTTTTAATGGAGGTTGATACGATCACGGATAAATTCTAGGAGGAATCCGGCAAGGGGAGGGCCGGCGGAGGTGAAGGAGAAGAAAAGAGGGAGAATGAGATGAGACTTAGGGAGCAACCCTAATAATCTTCATACATTCCAAGATACTCCACTCATAAACTCCTTCCCCTTATATAAATGAGGAAGGATAACCAAACAAGGAAATACAAAATAAACCAAACAAGAAAATACAAAATAAACCAATTAAGGAAATATAAAATAAACTAAACAGGGGAATGTAAAATAAATTACTTAATTGATTAATATTAATTAATTAATTCATACCCTTAATAACAAGGAAATTGACTAAGGCGACTTCCATATACGCGCTCCATAAATTATGACGAGGGGGGGGTCCGCTTGAGTGAATGTTCCCCCGACCATGACGGCTTCCATATACGCACTCCATAGATTATGACGAGGGGGGCCCACTTGAGTGAATGCGCCCACTATCACGACGACTTCCATATGCGCGCTCCATAAATTATGACGAGGGTCCACTTGAGTGAATGTGTCTGCGGCACGTGGATTCGAAACACTTCATCCGTCCTTCAAAACGAGCTTGCCCTCAAGCTCGTGTACCAATCGGGTGGCCGGATCATCTGATACCTTGACCTCCCTCTAGAACAGGGTCAGGTAGTGCGTAGCAGCGATGACGGTGTTGGCGAGTAGCGGCGGCGCCGTCGGAAAGGGGGCGACAGAAGCAGTGACTTCCGCATAGTCGGTGGAGCGGCGGTGAGCAACAACCGCAAGGATTACGGAGACGCGATGACCGACAACAGGAAAGGATCCACCGGGAACAACAGGGTACAAGACGACAGAAGAGGCATCGATGTGGCCGATGGAAGTGACAAGGCAGGGTCCGGTGGAGCAAGAGCCGTGAGAGGAGGTGGAAGCGGTGGAGGTACGACCACCGTGGAGTGTGGCGGTACAACACCGGTCAGCGCAAGTTCGATGGGAGGATCGACTGCGGGGTGGAGCAACGGGTTGGTGTCGTAGAGGAATGTTGGGGCCGACATGGCAGGGAAACTCTCACACGGTGCAGGAAGCTGTCGCGGGGAAGATGGCTTAGGGCAGGGAACCTCGTGGGGGATTGTGGAAGCCCGTCTGTCGAGCGCGGGAAGACGATCGACTTTGGTATGGAGGGTGAGGAGGGAGGCGTGCATGGAGGCGAGGAGTTGCTCTTGAGCCTCTAAGCGACGGTTAAGGGATTCAGTGGTTGCCGCAGGAGGGAGAATACCGGCAGAGTGAGTGTTCGAGGCCATTTCAGCGGCTGCGTAGGGCACTACAGTCGGCAGCAAGGCGGTGCCGGGAGGACGACCGGGACAGGGGCCGAGGGAAGGTAGAGGTGATGCGGTGGGATCAGACGCCGAGCGGAAGTAGCGGAGGTTGCAGTTTCAAGGGAATCCGGAGCGTAAGCAGGACACCGATCGATAGCACAGCCAGAGTCGATCGACGCAAGCAGAAGTAGCACAGTGGTTGCGGGAGTAGAAGAGAGCAGCCCTGCGGTAGGTGGCGAGGCGGAGCAGCCGGCTGGCGGGAGGTCGGCGGAAGCCGATGGACAGAGACCTTCTTGCAATAGACCGGGGCGCTGCTGATGCACATAAGCAGGAACGGCGACCGCGTAGGTGGCACTGTGGATCGGCCAGGGGGCGACGAACGACGATGGCGTGCAGAATTTGTGCGGAACGTCGGCTGCGAAATAGTTGCAGAACAGTGGCGGAACGACGACTTGTCACAGCTGTGGAAGATTGGCGGAAACGGGATGCTGGCGTGCGGAATTCGTGCGTACGGGATCGGCGGATCGGGAGATGGGGTTTGGAGCTGACGGAGATGCGTGAGTCTGGCGGATCGATCCGGTGCAATTTAAAATCCAAAGTAGATCTAGTTCTGGATTTGAGTGGCTACCAACGGCGACGTGCGGGCGGAGCGGCAGGTCGGACCAGTTGATACGATCACGGATAAATTCTAAGAGGAATCCGGCAAGGGGAAGGCCAGCGGAGGTGAGGGAGAAGAAAAGAGGGAGAAAGAGATGAGACTTAGGGAGCAACCCTAATAATCTTCATACATTCCAAGATAATCCACTCATAAACTCCTCCCCTTCATATAAATGATGGAGAACAACCAAACAAGGAAATACAAAATAAACCAAACAAGGAAATACAAAGTAAACCAAATAAGGAAATACGAAATAAACCAAACAAGGGAATACAAAACAAATTACTTAATTGATTAATATTCATTAATTAATATTAATTAATATTCATTAATTAATATTAATTAATATTCATTAATTAATATTAATTAATATTCATTAATTAATTCATACCCTTAATAACAAGGAAATTGACTAATGCGATTTCAATATATGCGCTCCATAAATTATGATGCGGGGGGGGGGGGGGGCTTGAGTGAATGTTCCTCCGACCATGGCAGCTTCCATGTACGCACTCCATAAATTATGACGAGGGGGGAGCCACTTGAGTGAATGCGCCCACGATCACGACGATTTTCATATGCGCGCTCCATAAATTATGACGAGGAGGGTTGACGGCGCTTCACGATCCACTCGCGTGTATACCTGCAGGAGGCGGTGACCCACTGCCCAGACGGGCGATCAGAGTCCATGGCTGCGCCCAAGGTTGTCAGGATCGAGATCCTAGATGAGATCATTTCGAGGTAGGATCAGATCTGATAGTAGAGACGGATCGAGTATCGCTTTACAAAATCAGGATCGATTTACAAAATCTGGATGGTAGGATCGTAAGATCTTATGATCTGGATCGCGATCCTGACAACCTTGGCCGCGCCAGGATGCTCGATTCCAACCGTTTTGTGTTTTTTATTTTTGATGTGTATTTAGCCACCGATCGGCCCAAACATTGTGAGTCGTCCGATCGGGGTAGTTTTATATGTGATGTATTGGGAAGGGTTGCTTGCCGGTTCAAGGAGGTGAAGCAGCGGTTCACATCTAGGGTTTTTATAAATCCGGTGGTTGTAGTTGAGGGGTATCGTGGATTTGGATTTCCTCTCCAAGTTGCCGGTCTTCGAAGAGGTGCGGCGCCTCTTCCTCCTTTGCCTCCGGTGCGACGCCGGGACCCTCCTTCGCCCCTCTTCCGCCCATCTCCAGCCCGCTGCAGGAAGCCACCACCACCTCCTCCGTCCATCAGCGCCCAAGCCGCCGCCTCTTTCTCCCGTCGTCCCCCTTCCCCGTCGCATTTCTGTAAGCCCTCCTCCGACTTCTCTGCCCTACCCCGTCCCCCTCCTTGCTGCAACCTGCAACCCGCACAAACCAGAGCCCGCCGCCCTCTTCCTCCTACCAGAGTCCGCCGTCCCTCCTAGCAGCCACCTCCATCTTCCATAAGCCTTCCACCTTTCCTGCTCCCTCCATCTGTGCTGTAGCCCATTACCGTGGACCCACTCCACCAGATCCCTCCCTCTCTAAGCCACCCTCCTTACTCCCGTGAGCCTCTTCCCCAAGTCCTATACCCCTTAACCCCTCCTATCGTGGAACCACCTCAAATCAGCCCCCTTCCCTGCTCTCTATGACCACGTTGCCCGCCTACAACCGCCACCAACGTCACCTGTATATGTGAACCGTGGTACAAAGTTATTTCCTTTGTTGTTGTTTATTTTGGCTACTTAAAGTGTGTTGGATGTCTACTTTTATTGTGCTATTAGTTCGATCGTTGTTACAACTTGCGGGACAAATTCTGTGATCGCTTAAATACTAGCGCTTCTATTGTTTTTGAAATTAAACTCTAGTTCACCTTAATTAATTATTTGTTTACGCACGTGTCTCTCTCGTTTTATTATAATAATTAATTACCTGTTTGCAATTTCTGGTGGACCACTTGTGCACTTGCATTATACTTCATCCCATTTAGGACTGCATTTAGCGAGTTAACCCCGTGCCTGCCCTGCCACTGCATCAAGGGTCCACTTGAGTTTATGTGCCCGCGACACGTGGACCCGTAATAGAGGTCCAAGGGTCTTGCATTAGGATAATTTAGGAACAAAAGAAATGAGTTGTTCAATGTAATCTCTTCTCTTTCTGGATGCTTGAGTAATCTGATCGTTTTCTTTGTGCTTTGAGGATTCAACATTGTGCCTTGACGATTCAACACAACTTTTGGAAGAATTACCATTTGGTATCCTTTTTTATTCTCGCAATTTCCTTTATTTCATTGTTACCTTCTGTACTTGTGCATCAATTTTGCTTCATAGCAAATTCCTTTAAATTTGGCTTTTAATTTTTACAATTTTTATACAATTTTCTTCTACGTATCTTGAAATCTCACAAACATAATATTTATTCATTGTATCCTAGATGGGCTCACCCCCATCTATCCATGAATCCTACCTAATACCATCTAATGAATCCTATTTAGCACTATCTAACAGATCCTAAGTATACGCATATTCCTTAACATCCACCATAGCTGTGATCCCTGTTTGGATCTCTATCCCTAATCAAACCCAAAATTCATTGAACCACTCACACCTGTTGAACCAGTCATCACTAAAAATGTGATCTTCTTAATTGCTGACTTAAGGTAATTCGTGAACCAGTCCCAGAAACCTTACATTTTATCCATTCAATCCCGTTATAAATCCCGCACCCCAGTCCTCCAACTTACAAGCCCCCCTTTGCTTGCTCAATTCTCGTTGTTATACACCTACTCATCATCCTCACCTCAACATTCCACTAACTCGATCGCCTGGCCACTCCTTGCAATGCATCATGCAAAAATGAACAACATAGCTTGCCATCTTGCATACTTCATTTGCGAACCTTTTTATCTCGCGAACTTCTCTTGCAGTTCGACCCATTTGGCATCAATACTGCTGCTTTGTGTTGAAATCAAAATTAGATCAATCGATTAGACATAAACCATGTTTGCCTCTCAACAAATAATCAATATTTTTTTTATCAAAAATAATCTTAACAATGTTATCTTTTTTATTTCATGATTTATTTTATTATAGGCTCACCTTATTATAATAGTTGTAATTACAATTATTATAATTATTTTGATATTCATATTAGAAATTTAATATTTTTATTATTTACGTAAATATCATGATTCTTATCTGTGCGGATTATTGTTCTGACGACATCAAAAAATATGTTTGTCCTGTTACTATCATGATCGTTCTGGACCTTCATATTTTCATCATGTGTCTCTCATGATACATACATCATTGCCATAATCTAAATGAAAATACGCTTACTCATTCAAATGTCTCGTCACATTTATATTTATGACACTTTTCAATCTTCTTTGTACATCCAATTGTTATGTTGTTCCACAAGCTTTACATATTCCTGTAGCCGCAATACCCACTCCATTAACTCCATCTGTCCCATTACCCCTATACTCTTATGCAAAGGAGGATGATTATCAATCTTATGATTGAAATTGTGTTTGAGCCCGAGGGTGTTGCAGTGCTTGGTCTTGAGTATGCTTCTGTACGTGAGGAAAAATATCAAGCCTGAGCTGAATAGGAACCACCGCTAGAGTTGGAGATTATTATGCTAGTGTGATTGATCATCTTATGTTTTACGATCGAGACTCAGTTGTATGAAGTTTGAAACCTTTTAGTACTCAACTCTTTCGATTTATTGCTTGGCGTCTTTTTTTGTGGACATATTAGTATATTACCGAGAATCTATGATCTGGTTTGTGCTCCCACTTGTTGCTGAACCTTCATTGTTGTAAGCATTACATTTGCCATCATTTACAATGACAAGTTTACAGTTAAGTACGTGAAGAAATGAAAATTCTTCTCAGTTTTATTGTCGACAAATTTCTTTAAAAACACTCCTTTCATGCTATGTATAAAAAGTCGAGTAGAATGAAAATGTTATTAGGTTAAAATAAATCTTCCATACAAGTGACCTATGAACTTATATAAGCGGACTCACAAGCAATACAAGACACGTGGCATATCACATAACGATGCGACAATAATAGAACAAAATGTAAAATATAACTCTTTTTCAACTTTCCCCTCAAGTTGGGAGTATATGTCAGTCTTTCTTGTCAATTAAGTTATCACAGCTTAACCCTTTGGTGAAGGTGTTGGCAAGTTGATCTTGGAGTTCACAAAAGGTGTATCGATATTTCCCTTGTCAAGGTGATCTTTAATGAATAGATCACCATCTCAACTGTCCATCCTGAAGCAAACCAATTCCTACAATTTTTGAATATTTATAATAAGACTAATAGTGCTAGAATGTTATTAATGATAATATTAATATATTAGTTAGTTGAATTTTCTCATACAATTTTAGATAAACTGAAAGTTTTGGTTGAATGAATCCTGAGAATTATCGAGTGAAGATATTTCTTTTTCGTAGCTTTCAACATTTTGGTTCTAACAAATGCATTCCTTCCTTCTTTATTACTTGGCATCATAATCATCACAAGCTCTCTCCTTTGAGCCCTAGTCGTCGAGGTGAACTCTCCCACACATTGCTCAGTTGCTTCACTAGTTACTTCTCCAACGAACTGTCTGTCATCTGTCACGACCCGTCTCAACAAAAGTCAGAGTGCGCTTCAGGCGGGCCGTGATGCCACAGGCATGAGCGAAAAGAGAGCCATGCATGCTAAGGCGAATGCAAAGAATACTGAAAATAGTTTTAAAATAGTTATTGCTTAGTAAAAACGGTTTGATTTTTGTTATGCGGAAGCTTTCAGAGTTTTAAATGCATATGTATTTTGTAAAATTCATGTTTTTACAGGGTACTACTATAGATTTCATGCAATTATAATTCAAAAGATGATGCACATGCATTAACATCAAATTCTAGTACATAGTATTTAATAGCCTAGCAGTTGTCCATGTATTACTGTTCATAATTATCACATAAAGAAAACATTTGACAGTAAAAAAAATGAATAAAAAACATCAAATCTGACACGGCTAGAAGATCAATCATCGGAAAGCAGAAGCTTGATGTAGATCGGGCTCAGGAACCTGGCGGCGCTGACACGAAAGCTAAGGCAATTCCAAAACACAAAGGAAAAGCCTCAGAACATTGAAATTAACAGAGTGAGCAAACTAAAGTACAGAATAGTAATAGAAGCAGAAATGCATGAGTGTATCAGTTTCTCATGAAGCAAAACTATCCAAAGACCAGCAAATAAAAGAGCTAAACAGAACAAGTTAGTTTATTAGACTACTCCGGAGTATAACCTAAAATTATTCATGTAATATGTTGTAAGCCATGATCGATGAAGGGTGTAGGTGTTATAGCGGGCGCACATGGATCATAATCAGATCTGCATGCAAGTCTTGTCGGAAAAGTAATCCTGCTTGCCGTGACCATGGAGGCAGACAGATGCCCAGTTAGACGCTACAGTTCAAGGATTTGCTTACAACTACGGATTTGTTTTCGAATTTCATACTTAGGTGATTATTTATCATATCGAGACCTGATACAAACTTAGCGATTCAGCTGTACAATATTAGAGTTCATGAACGCGTCAAGAGAGGAATTTAGTTATGGAGCAACATTCGCTTGATTCTTAGAACCAGACAGACTTAAGAAACCAGACAGACGTCAGAAACCAGACAGACATCAGAAACCAGACAAATATCAGAAACCAGACATACATCAGAAACTGGATTCGACGACACAGAAGGAATCAAACAGTGAGTTTTGACTCTTGCGGGTTCGAGGGGTTAATGTTTCATAATACCAAGAAGGTTTATCGAGTATATCGCGGAGGTAAGCTGACATGTATTGAATCGGGAAGTCAAGTACTCATCTAGGTTAAATCATCCTTTGACACAGGTATTTTCCACGTAAAAAGTATACACTACGAGTTTGATATATCAAAACACCAATCACATACTTGCTAACTAGAATTCGTTATAATTATCATCGTGACATCATTGCTCGTGATTAACGTTCTACGATTCTTCGAATTATTCATCAAAATAGACAGAATCCATCAATTTACATATTCAATTAACTATCGTTCACTAACTCGTCTCCCAATTATCCAAATATCATCATTTACACTCACGACTCGCGTTGTTCCTATCGCGGGAACCTCAAACGGATAACAAGTCTATTTAGGGATTCGAGGTCTAAATTATTTGACGAAACAAGAAATCAAGGACGAATCCAGACAAATATAAGATCAGACAAGGTAATTAAGTTCAATGTTTGCAAGAAATAATGAGCTCTATTTGCCTTAGAGAAGCTGAAGCTGGCGGTGACGGCTGAGCGGCACAAGCAAAATCAGAAATCCTATTTGAACCTGTACAAGGGCAAGCAAGAACGATGTTGTCATAAAAGAATCCAAACGCTAGCACAGGAAATTATCTATCGCAAGACTCGAGCAAGAACAGAGTTTAGAAATTTACCTCCCTCATGAGTGAGGGGACGAGAGATACCACCCAAAAGCGGAGACTTGACGATGCTTGGGTAGGGGAAACCCTAATTCGGAGAGGGATTTCCTTCACGAACCGTCAAAGGGTGCGACGGACGATGTCAGAGAACACAAATACACAAGAGTTAGATGATTACGAGGGGCAAAAATCAAGAATCACAAATTAACACAATTTGAAGACATACTTTCCAAGGAAATTAGGGAAAACTGAAAAGAGAGGGAAAGGAGGGAGAATCTTACCCACGGAAGTTAAATCCGACTCAAAAACCAAGAGGGACCAAAATCGGGAAGAGCGGAAGCAAACCCTAGTTTCTCTTCTTGCAAAAATCGACCTAATCAGAGAGGAAGAGGGCTGATTCTGGCCACTAGGAGGAATGGCTGCCGGAGGGAGGAGGAGCAAGGGGAGTTGCTGCTGATGTCGGCCTACAAAAACGGAGAGATGGGAAATCGGCCACGACAGAAGTAGTCGTCGGCCTTTGGAAGAAGAAGTAGAGGAAAAGGCACAGGAGGTGTCGGCGGCTGGAGCAGAATCGGCGCCTGCGACTTGAATCGAGAGCGACTGGAGGAAGAGCAGCCGACCCCACAGAAGAAGTCGGGAGAGCAGGAGGAGGCGTCGCCGACCTGGGGAGGAAGAGGCGGAGGCGACGTTGAGCAGGGAGGAGAAAATTGGGAGCGGAAACGGAGAGCAGGGCTGGACCTAGCCGACGGCTTGCGGTTTGCGGGAGAAGAACAAGAGCGGGATTTGTTTTATCGGGGGAGGCTTCTCGGGTAAGTTAAGTAGCAAGGGAAATTAGGTTTTATAAATAATAATAATAATAATAATTATCATAGTTATAAAAACCGGGTTGTTACATCATCTCCTGTATCTGTTGCTCTCCTTGAACGTTGTCCACCTCTTCCTCACTCTGCTTTTCTAGTGTGTTCACGTTCGCAGAGTGTGAATCCTAGTCCCAGTTGTTGATTGTTTGGGTGGATTAGCTGGAGTGTTCAAAATATATGGAGCTTTCTTTGTGAAGGAAGAAAGGCTGACTCTAGGTTTTGTTTACTGTTCATTGAAGTGGAGCGAAATCATTTTGGGCCACATGATGCATTTCATGTGCAAGTAAAAGTGCGTCCCAAATATTTAACGCGACTGATAACTTTTCTAGCATATTTTCCGTGGAAATTCATTTTGTTTCATTTGCTAATGTAGCTTTCAAATCATTCTGTTGAATACTCTCTCATTTATCATTTGTACTATTCAAAAATCATAGATATGTTACTTACTCTGGCATCAGAGAGATCCACAGTCAGGCCTTAATTATCGAGTCTTTGGCATCCCAAACTCCAACGAAAGAATTTTCTCATTTTGTTCATTTAGGCTAAGGGTCCTAAATGATCTACACATAGAGTAGGGTTAGGATTCTCACAAGTGAGGGGTTTGAACGGATGGCTCTTCTTCGGGGAGGCACGGCACACTAGGACGGTCTCGGGTCACCAAAATTCGCTTCCATGGGGTCTTTTCCGCTGCCGGAGTTCCAGCAGAGGAAGTGGGTATTTCGTTTGGACTTGTTCTGAGGTGTGGAGTGAGGAGGGGGAGCTTAATAGAGGTTAACACCTCTTAGTCTCCTCTCAAAGTCGGTTTGGGTTCATCCCCCTCCCCTTAATTCCCACTAAATGTCAGATCAAGCCCCTTCATTTCCTCCTAATTAACCCCAATGAAGCCTAGGGGGTTACAAAAGTGATGGCAGCCACCTCTTCATATACCTTTTTTTCCATTTAATCTATATGCTACATGAAGGGAAGCCTTGACGCGCCGGTTGAGGTGTTTTCATGTTCGAGTCCTGGAAGCAGCCTCTTACAAAAATGCAGGGTATGGTTTGCTTATATTTCACCCTTGTAGTGAGACCCTTCCCCTGACCCTCGCTGCGTGGGGATGCTTTGTGCATTGAGCTTCCCTTTAATATATTTGCTACCGGATCTATTTTAGTTCTCCAGTAGGTTGATGTGATGTCATCTTCCTAGATTGTGATGTAGTGTTCATCTATGTACCAGTCAACTTTGTAGGCCACTGAACTAGTAAAATGGAATGAAGAAGATTGTTCCTTCTCTTATTGCTTCAAGCAATTAAGGCCGGGCAGCGAGTAGTCAAACTAATCTTAGTATCACAGAAACCATGTGATTCATGAATGTAGGGATTAAGTGACTATAGAAGCAGAATTATAAACCCTGATGGCTGCTTGATGGGTGAAAGCAGCGCGGTAGCAGTTGCAGAAATGAAATCTTCACTAGCTACTCCACTTATGTAAATCTTCACTAGCTACTCCACTCACACTTAACGGTTGAAAGAAACAACTGAAACAATCGAGCTGCTGTGATTAAGGCAACGGTAGAGACATGCAAAGGGAGCTACTATGATGAGAAGACAAAAATTCCTCAAACTAGAAACCTTGATGGTTGCTGATGGGTGAAAGCAGCGCGGCATCAGTTGCACAAATGAAATCTTCACTAACTAGTCCACTTATGTAAATGTTCGCTAGCTACTCCACACATGCTTAACGGTTAACAGAAACGACTGAAACAGTCGAGCTGCTGTGATTAAGGCAACGGCAGAGACATGCAAGGGCAGTTACTCTGATAAAAAGACAAAAATCCCTCAAACTGCTGCATGCCAAACAATTTTGGTTACTGTGATAACAATGTGATGGTGGATGTGATTGAAAGATAAGTTGTGGTTTATGCATTGATGGACAGCAAGCCACAATATAGGTACACCATTTGAAAGCAGCAGAATGAATAAAGCAGAAGCTTTTATAGCTTGTAAAACAAAGGAGGAAGTTGCTGTAGATTCGGTGACCGATCAACTATGTTACCATAAAGGTGCAACGTATCTTCACTCTCTTTTCATTCTTTTTTCCTTTTATTGCAGGTGGCAATTTTTTCTTTTTATAGATAAATCAAGTGTAATATGAGATTCATATATGAGTCCTGAAGAGGCTGTTAAATTATTAAGCAACCTCTGTATACTACCAGATCCTAATTTGCCACATTGGTTATAAATAAATAGTATTTTTAATTATTTGCTGCTTGAGCTTTCCTCCTCAAAGGTTAAGATTGTTTTCTAGATTTATTTTTCTTTATTTGATTTTTTTTTAATTTTTGCACTAATTGCTCTAGTGGGATTAAGGCTTGAGTGTTGTTGCTTTGCATTAATTGCTCCCTCTTTCAAGTGAAATTCATGAGTATTTGTACTGAAGTAATCATTCTAGTACCAGCCATCTTTTGGAATTCAGTGAATACGTTCTATTTATGGCAGGCCTGCTTGTATTAAAAACTTGAAGTACTTATTATAGCATGAGATTTTTTTGAAATTTGGTGAATAACTTATTTTTTGGGTATAATGCATTCATTTTTATGAGAATGCAATGCAAGATGAAATGAGAATCACATACAACATTCAAAAGCACTTATGTTGAATAAGTAAACTACTTGCATGCGACTTATTTCACAGGCTCACAGCCAAACTGGAAATAAAATTATCAACAATTCATGTCACACGGTGTCGCTAACCGACATTATCCAGCCTTAACAAACATATAGACACAATAATAAAGATTCAGATTGATAAAATATAGTGCCTCAGTCACATATATTTTGTTGATAGGATACCATGAGTTGGTGCCTATTGGACAGCCCTTCACTAGGGTCTTCACCTTTCTCCTTGATAATTCTTCAAGGGGAACACACTCATACTCAATATTTCTCGTCATTCAGAGCAGGATGTATAAAGGGGGGGGGGAGAATGTATGAGTTTAATGATGTGTAAAAAATATAGTAATAACTAAACTTGCAAACTTTCATGCATTCAATCTATGATTATAGCATGATACATCATTTTCTATTTATAGATTTTGAGAGAAAATGAGGGGGAATGTATGAATTTAATGATGCGGGGAAGTCCAGAATCAATGAAGTACTAAAGAACACAGTGGCGAAACCGCAAAACTGATGCAATACATGTAGCTTGGTCAAAAGGGGAATAAATGTTGTACCTTGGTCAAATGGGTTGGCTTTAGGAGATGTAAAGTGGAATTTAAGATGGGAAGGAGGGAGTGTGTGGTCATGTATTGGGCATGGAAATAGTTGGCTCAAATGCAGGCTCATTTGATTGGTTTTGGCTTTTGGTCTTCTAGGAGTTGAGCTTTAGAGCTTTGGTGGATTTTGGATTTTTTGTAGCTAAAAATCCAACATATTAGGGCCCAAAAATAAACAGTGCATGAAACACAATCCCATGATACATAAGGATTAAAAATAAATATACGTGAACCTATAACATGCTCGACATTGAATAAAAGGTAAATAAAACATAAGTCATGTTTGGCAGCACCCGATGTTTTTCAGCTTCATACCATGGTGTCTTGTATCAGGGCATGCATGCTTAAGTGCTTTGTTTATGACTCATTCTTCCACTTGTACGTAGAATCGTATTTTTTGCCATCGACTCGCTCTCTTCGTCAGGGGGAGAGTTGTGATGATACTGATATTCCTCTTCCACTTCTTCCTCCACAGCCACCACAACTACCTCCTCCACAAGAACCGGGTCCTTCTATCCCAGTTCCTCTTCCTGATATTTCGATCTCTCCTTTTCCTCACGTATACCACCGTTGTTCCTCAGGTATACAAGCTACTAAAGTTCCACCTTTACTAGTGCCCACTTCTTCCTCAGATTCTGATGATGCTGATCTGCTTGTTCCTCTTACATTGCTGAAAGGTAAGGATGCATGTACTAAACACCATATTTCTAATCATGTGGCTTACCACCATCTTACCCCGACCCATCAGGCCTTTGTTTCTTCTCTTTCCTCGGTTGTTATTCCTAAGACATGACACGAAGCTTTGGGTATCCCGACATGGACTCGGGCTATGAAAGAGGAAATGTTTGCCTTGGACAAGAACCATACCTGCGATGTCTTCCCCTTCCTCCTGACAAGAAAGCTATTGGCTCGAGGTGGGTGTTTTCTGACAAACAGAACAAAGAGGGTAAGGTTGAATGATACAAGGTACCGTTGGTTGCCCAGGGATACACCCAGACTCAGGGAATTGACTATCATGAGACTTTCGCTCTTGTGGCTAAGATGGACTCTATTCGGGTGCTGTTGTCGTGCACGGATTGCATGGTCTGGGATCTTCATCAACTGGATGTTAAGAATTCGTTTCTCCATGATGAGCTTGATGAAGAGGTATATATGAAATTCCCTCCTAGTTCATAAAGAAGGGAGCTGAAGGTCTTATCCGTCATCTAAGGAGATCTTTATATGGTTTAAAACAGTCACCTAGAGCATGGTTTGACAGATTCCTCACGTCTATGCTCAAATTTGGGTACAAACAGGCGCAGTCTGATCATACTATGTTTATTCAGAGATGTGATCAGAGGATTATGGTCCTTACTGTTTATGTGGATGACATCGTAATCACTGGTAACGATATGGAAGAGATTGCGAATCTCAAGTCTCGCTTGGTTGTGTTTCTACGAACACCTCTATGGAAGAAAATCATGGAGAATTAGTGGAGATGGTGACAACGATCAGACTGATGCCTCACGCTAGCAGAGATCAGTTGGAAACTAATATATATCTCATACTCGTCCTGATATTACTTATGCAGTCAACATTCTGAGTAGATAGATGCATGCTCCCTGGATCAGACATCAAGAGACGATATATCTTGTGTTATGGTATTTGGAAAAAAACCCTGGTTGTGGTCTTCTGTTCTCCAAGAATGACCACTTGAAGATTGAAGTTTTCACTGATACTGATTGGGTAGGATGTCGCGATGATCGAAAATCCGCAATGGGATACTGTTCCTTCGTTGGAGGAAATCTTGCGACTTGGCGGAGTAAGAAACAAACTGTGGTGGCTAGATCAAGTGCTGAGGCAGAATACCTTGCTATATCATAAGGCGTGCACGGGGGTCTATGGTTGCGTACCGTTCTAGATGACTTGGGCTTTCTCGTGACTTCTCATTCTTCCTTGTTTTGCGACAACAATGCAATGATTAGTATAGCTCACAACCCAATCCAACATTATAGGACATTGCATGTTGAGGTTGACTGACACTTTATCAAAGATCACTTGGATAAAAAACTGTGGTCACGCCATTCGTCCACTCTAAAGATCAATTGGAGGGTGTGCTCGCTAAAAGCTTGGGAAGTGATGCGTTTATTGAATATTGATGACATCAAAAAACTTGGAATGACCGACATCTTCCGCCCGACTTGAGGGGGAGAGTTGAGAGTCACTTATTATTATTTACAAGTCACGTCCTTTCTTGTTATTCCCCAACTGGGAGTTGTTTGGTCTTTTGGATGTTTATTCTTGCTATAGTATTTATTAATGTAAGACATTTCACGTTGGATATATGATTTTGAGTTTGAACTAAAATTACTTTGTAGAAAGTGATTATTTCATTACCATTCCTTTTATATGTTGTTGAAATATTTAGGCATCCCATGTTGCCTTATGTACTTCATATGTTCTCAGGACTCCTTAACTAGTACCAATTGATTTTGGGTTAGCTTATTGGGTTTTATGTGAAAAATGGTGTTTCTGGAGTTCAAAATCCATGTTGATTTCTGTAAAGAAAAAGAGCATAAGGATTTGGGGAAAAAATAAACCTTTGCATATACTTCTTGTGTATATAAATACAAATATAATACATATATATAGGTAGAGAAGAGCGGGAAGAGTCCCAATTTCAAGATGTGGGACTATTACAAGTAGAGGAAGAATGCCTAAGATGAGCCCTTAAATGAGCCATTACATGTTCTTTTCTAACACTCCCTCACAAGCTGGAGCGTACAAGTCGTAGGCACCCAACTTGGACAAGAACTGATAAAAAAGAGCACTTGGCAAAGCCTTAGTGAGAAGATCGACAACTTGGTCAGTAGCCGGGACATGTTTCAGTTCCAGCTTCTTCATTTGAACCTTTTTTCCCTAATGAAGTGGCAGTCAAATTCAATGTGTTTCGTTCTTTCATGAAAGACATGATTCTTGGCTATGTGAATCGCAGCTTGACTGTCACAGAGTAAGGTGGCTGGTGAGGAAAGTTTTACTCCCATATCACTCATGAGACTCTCAAGCCATGTGAGTTCAGATACAACATACGCTATTGAACGGTACTCAACCTCGACCAAAGATCTAGCAACTGTTACTTGTTTCTTACTGCGCCAGGTAACAAGATGACCTCCGAAGTAAGTACAAAAATCGCTGGTGGAACGCCGATCATCCAGGGAACTAGCATAATCGACATCTGAATATGCAATCAAGGTTGGAGTAGAGGAGGAAGTCTTGTATACCAGCCCTTGACCAGGAGCATTCTTTAGGTATCGCAGAATGCGTTCGACAACCTGTAGATGTGACACCCGAGGAGAATGCATAAACCTACCGACAACCTCAACAATAAATGATATGTCAGGTCTTGTGACGGTTAGATATATCAGTTTTCCCACCAACCGTCGATAGTATTCTGGGTTTGGAAGAAGATCTTCATTAGAGGCATGAGCATACAGCTTGTGATTGACATCCATAGGGGTGTTAACTGATTTACCTCTAGAATATCCAGCATTCTGAAGAATGTCGAGACAATACTTCCGTTGAGATAAGACAAGGCCATCGAGACGTCTTGCGATTTCAAGGCCAAGAAAGTATCAAAGGTTCCCTAGATCTTTCGTTTGAAAAACAGAGCTGAGGTGCTGTTTGACCATTTGGATTCCTATTGAATCATCTTCTGTGATTAGCATGTCATCAACATATACCAAAAGAAGAACTGTTCCTGTTTTGCTATATCTAGTGAACAAAGAAAAATCCACCGAGTTCCGAGTAAAGCCGACCTCCTGAACAGTCCTGCTAAACTTATCGAACCAAGCCCGAAGAGATTGTTTGAGACCATAAATTGACTTTTTAAGGAGACAAACTTGGGACTCCCCCGTGGTCTCAAACCCGGGAGGTTGTCGCATGTAGACATTTTCTTGTAGATCGCCATGAAGAAATGCATTCTTGATATCAAGTTGATGTAAGGGCCAGTGACGGTGCACAACTACGGAGAGGACACAAACTGTGTTGAGCTTGGCCACTGGAGAGAATGTTTCCTCATAATCTAGACCCTATTGTTGAGTAAAGCCACATGCCACCAGACGAGCCTTAAGTCTATCAATCATCCTATCAGGTGCATGCTTGATAACAAAGACCCATTTACATCCAACAGTAGTCTGTCATGGAGGAAGAGAAACCAGATCCCAAGTTTGATTATCCTAGAGGGCCATCATTTCTTCGTCCATGGCCGCCCGCCAGTCCGGTTGTTGAAGAGCCACCTGCACAGAGTTAGGTACAAAAATAGAGGATAATGTGGTAGCAAAGGTTTGAAGCACCGAGTTCAGGCGATGCAAGGAAACATAATTTGCCAGGGGATGGGCTGTGGAGGTAGAAGCCGGGTCGACAGGTCGCAAAGTGCCAGAGGTTGAAGCCGACTGTAGCGGGATGACAGAGCGGAGAGGTCGTTGAGTATAGACACGAAGAAGATGGGGAGGGTGGGTTGGTGGAGACCCGGAGCTGGGAAGGGAACGATAGGAGATGGTGGAGGAGACAGAGCTGGTGGTGGTGGAGGAGACGTAACTGGGATGACAGGTCGTGGTAAGGGTGATGATGGTGGAGTGGACGACGGAGTAAGGAAAAATGGTTGATTTTCCGGAAAGGTAACATCAACTGAAACCATCACCTTGTGGTTAGTGGGAGAGTAACAAACATACCTTTTTTGAGTACGAGAATAACCAACAAATATATTTTTGGCCGTCCGAGGATCGAGCTTGTCGGTGGAAGGACCAAGTAAGTGAACATAACAGGTACAACCAAATACTCGAGGTGTTAGGGGAAATGAGGGTGTGGGGAGAAAGAGGAGGTTGAACGGGGTGACATTGTCGAGGAGGGAGGATGACAATCGGTTAATGAGATTGCACGTCATCGAAACTGTAAAGTGCCAATACGTCTTGGGAACATGCATTTGAATCATGAGTGAGCGAGCAACATCGAGAAGTGTTTGTTTGTACGCTCAACCACACCATTTTGTTGGGGAGTATAAACACATGATGTTTGATGAATAATTCCAAATTCAGAGCAGAGGTTATCGAGCTCATGACTCGTGTATTCGTGAACATTATCTGTCCGAAGTGTTTTGATTTGGTTGGAGAATTTAGTACGATTTTCAAGAACAAAAGCCCGAAAAACACGAGCGAGCTCAGAGCGATCACGAAGTAAATACAACCATGTCATGCGAGAATAATCTTCAATAAAGGTGAGAAATTAACGATAACCAAAAATACTTTTTACTTTATACGGGCCCCAAATATCAGAATTTACTAACATAAAATGAGCAGAGCTCCAGGTACAATACAGAGGATAAGAGGAACGATGTTGTTTCCCCAAAATACATGAATCACAAGTAAAATTGGGAAGATGAACACCTGAAAGAGCCTTCTTGAGAACAGGAAGAGGAGCATGCCCAAGACGCCGATTTTAGCCAACAGATGAGACAGAAGAACGGTGGGGAAGACATCGAGAAGGTAGACCCGTTGTGCAGTCGTCCTTTACCAATGATATTTTGCGTCCGTCGGTCCTGCATTAAAAGGAAGAAGAGGTGAATGCGACAAAGCAATCCAAATCATTAGTGAGAGGATTAACAGAAAGTAAATTAAATGAAGAGCCCGGGACATGGAGTGCCGAGCAAAGAGAAATAGACAGATTTAGAGGTATATCAGTAGAGCCGGAAACATGAGCAGTGTTGCCATTGGCTATAACGATAAACTTGGGATGCGGAGAATCCAAGTATTGAGGTGGCTTCAAGGAGGTGATATGATGAGTAACACCGGAGTCCACTATCCAACGCGGGATAATGAAGAGACAAGTGATACCTTCATGAGAGACAGATGCAGCGGAGGCAGATGAGTTGTGGAGCAACCCTGTAAGTTGTTGGATCTTGAGGTGGACTTTATCAAGATCAACCCGAGAGGCAGAAGGGCTCAGGGCGACAACAAATGTAGTTGGACGAGGCAAACCATACTTTCGATAGTAGGTTGCCTCAAGGTGTCCATCCTTTCCACAAAACGAGCACTTTGGCCGTGACCGACTATTTCGGCTCCTTCCCCGAGAGCCAGTGTCACGACCTGTCTCAAAAAAGTTAGAGTGCGATTCGGGTGGGTCGTGATGTCACAGGCATGGGTAAAAAGAAAACCATGTCTGCTATGGTGGAAGCAGAGAAAACTAAAAATAGTTTTAAAATAATTATTTTGAAGGAAAATAGTTTGATTTTTTATGCGGAAGCTTTAAAACATGCTAGTGTGAAACATGTGCACATGCATTTTAATAAAATCCATGATACAAGTTTTGATACAGATTCTCACGCAATGTCAATTTTAAATAAATGAACGCTCAAATGATGCTAAATTCTAGTACATATAATATAGGCTAGCAGTTGTCCATGATTTACTGATCATTATTATTACCTAAAAGAAATGTCTGATAGTAAAAAAATGAAATGTAAACATAGAACATGGAACTTAATACAGATCAGGCTCGAGGACCTGGCGGTGCTGTCACGAACGCTAAGGCAATTCCAAAACAAGAGAAAAAACCCTCAAAACATTGAAATAAACACAGTGAACAAAGTAAGAACAGTAAGCGAAGCAAAAAAGTATGAGTACCAGTTTTCATGAAGTAAAACTAACAAAACAAACAAGTGAGAGAGTCAAACAAAAAATAACCTGAATTAAGCTACTCCGGAGCATAACATATAATTGATCATGTAATATCATAAGCTGTAATCAATGAAGTGTGTCAGTATTTTTATTTGATGCACATGATTATAATATAAGTCTAAATGCAAGACTTATCAAAGTAATTGTGCTTGTTATGACCATTTGTTGGTTTCTGTTGCCAGTCGAGCGGAAACTCGAGTCAATGCGTCATATCAATTTAACACTACATTTCGATAATTGTTTAAGATATTTTTGAGTTAAAAGATTTATATTTTAGCGATTTTAGCAGAAATAAATTTACTGAAAGTAAAGATCAGATGAAGAACAGACTTTACTAAAGACTTACAACCAGACAGACATAAAGAATAATATTGGATGACACAAAAAAACTAGATAGTGAACTTTATGTTTTGCGGTTCCAAGCATTCACGAGTGATACGACTACAATACGTTATTTTCTTGGATACCAAATATTCATTTGAATTGATCTATTCCAAGACACGATTATCTTCTAAGTAAACATGTGTGTGATCCAAACATTTTATATAAAATCACGAACCATTTATTCGTTTGCTAACCAAAAATATTATCAATTATCATTATGATACAAATATTTTTCAAGTAAAGCATGTACGATACGAGTTTGATATAAACACCAATCATAAATTCACCAACCAGAATTCGTACATTTATTATAATGACAATGTGACTCATGCTCAACAATCTATCATTCTTCAAATTCTTAATCAAATGAGAAATCCATTATCTAAGTGACTATTTAAATAGAAAATCATTCACAATCATAATCCATGATATTACAAACATATTAAACCCTAAGATATTAGCTGATCAAATTAGACATTCAAGTTCTAAATTTATTTGTCACAAAAATCATAAGAACAAACATTCATTTAAGGGTGAAATCATGTAAACCATAAAAATAGACAAAGTAAATTAAGTTCAATGATTGCAAGAGAGAGGGAGATCTCTAATTGCCTTAAGGCTGAAGCAGAATATGACAGATGCGGCCAAGTGACAAACAAAAACCAGAAATCCTATTTCGAACCTGATCAAGTACAAACATAATTGATATTGACACGACGAAAATTTTACGATAGCACAGAGTATTATTTACAAAATCTGAAGTACGAGAGAGTAGAGAAATTATGGCCCTTAAAAGTGAGGGGAGAAGGGACACCATGCGGAGACGGAGACTTGACGGTGCTTAGGCTTGGGGAAACACTAATTCGGAGAGGGTTTTGCATGATCCCACTAACTGAAATGAGGAGCGACGTCGGAAATCATTAACAAACCACGGTTAGACGATCACAAGGAGGGCAAAAATCTAAAACACAAGTTAAACATAATTTGGAGACTAATAATTTCCAAGAAAAATAGGGAAAACTGAATAGAGGAGGAAATAGAAGATATCTTACCCAAGGAGATCAAATACGAGCCTAAGGAGGAGACGCGAGGAAAATCCTAGATGTCCCTCTCGAAATTCCCGGCCAAGACGACGAAGATGAGGCGAAACTAGGGTTGTTGGAGGAAGAGAAGCAGTTGTCGGCCTCATTAGGAGGAGAAGAAGCTACTGTCGGCCTGGAGGAGGGAGATTGGCTGTTGGGAGGAGGTTGTTGGCTCTGGAGAGCTGAGGTTGCCGCCGACCTAAGATGGAGGAGGAGACGAGCAGGGAGGTGCTAGCTTGGCGGGAAGAAACCAGAGGTGGCGCCGGAATCGGGAGGCGGCAAGGAGCGGGATTCGCGGCTGGAGCAGGAGACGGGATCGGCGCGTGCAGGAGACGGGGTTTGCGGGATCAGGAGGTTTGCGGAAAATAACTTTGGCCGGCGGGTTCTCTTACGGAAGAAATAAAGAAGAGGGGGCTCAGTTAGGTATACGAGGGAATTTCTTTGGTAATTACAACATCGCCATTCCAACGTAAATTAATTAAATTTAATTTCTTATTTTTTTGGTAAATCCCGGGTCGTTACAGCCAGTACGGCCCCCGCGAGTAGCGGGAGGGTGAGGAAGTAATGGCGTAAAAGATTGTTGGATAAGAGCCGGTGTCGGAGGGCCGATAGCATTCGGAGGCGGTGAAACCTTGAGCAACATGGAGCACACATCAAAGAATGATGGAATAGTAGTAGAGGAGAGGATCTGAGCCCGGACACTATGAAGATGAGGCGGAACTCGTGTCATCATCATGACAATACCAACAGCCTCCTTTTGAGCACGTTGGGCAACAAGATCCGTAGTCGGGGGCTGATGCTGAATCTAGGCCTCGACCAGCGACTTGGACCGAGCAACAAAAGATTTTAGGTCAGCAACACTTCCTGAGTCAAGGGATTGAAGACCGATGATGATCTCGTACAAGTGTTGTAGACTATCCTTGCCAGAGTATAGAGAATGAAGCTCATCCCACATTGCCTTGGCCGTCTCATGATACATGACCATGCGGGACGGTTCGTCATTAAGGGAGCTGAGAAGCCAAGTCTGAACACGATCATCGTCACGCAGCCAATCATTGGTAGGTGCAGAAGGAGTATTTATAGTGAGATGATGCAGAAGTCCCTTGGACTGAAGTACCCGACAGACAGAGTGCACCCATTCAAAAAAATTCTTCTTCCCAGTAAGGGAGATGGTGGCGATCCTTAACTCGTCTCGCAGTTCAGGAGCAGGAACCAAGCGGGCTGAAGGGGAGGAGTCAGTAGAGGAATCCATGACAACACTGTTTGGCGGTTAGAAGAGACAGCCAAGAGAGAGACCGCAGACTAGAGCAGCAGCAATAACAAAGAGAAGCAGCCCGCAATAGCAAGAACAGGCCGGCAACGACTAAGAGCAAAAAAGGCCGGCAACGGCTAAGAGCAAAAGAGGCCGGCAGCGGCTAAGAGCAAAAGAGGCCGGCAACGGTTAAGAGCAGAAGAGGCCAGCAGATAGCAAGTTAAGTCCGACAACGGCTTAAAGGAGAAATCGTCTAACAACAAGGCAAGGCCGGTAGCCGCTTAGAGGAGAGGCCGACGGATAGTGAATGAAGACCGGTAGCGGCTAGGGAATAACCTGTAGCGAGTAGAGAAAAAGAAGCCGACAACGAGTATGGGAGTTGAGACAAAGACCGCGACGGACACCAGGGAACATCGAGAAGAGATGGAGACCGGCGAGAAGGGAATGAAGTGCTGCGAGTTGGAAGGAAACAACGAGAAGAGACTGGTCTGAGGAGCAACGAGTTTAGGAGAGACCGTTGCAGACACGAGAGAAAGACCACGACGAACACCAGGGAACACCATGACGAGCTGAGCAACGAGCTGGGAAACAGGTCGCGACGGGTTGAGGAGCAGCGAGTTGAGACAAAGACCGCGGCGGGCTAAGGAGTAGTGAGTTGAGATAAAGACCCCAACGGGATGAGAATAGACCGCTGAAGAGAAAAGGAGAAGTGGTAAAGCAGAGACTGGCTAGCAAAAAAGGCGGCAGGTCGGTGCGGGCACGAAAGGACAGACCGCTACGAATAAAGAGACAAAGCGCAGAGACAGACCGCTGCGGCTAACAAAAGCGAGCCGATGCGCCAAGATTAAAGCGGACAAGATGAGACGAACCAAGCAGACCGCAGCGGACCCAAAACAAGCCGCACGGTGGGTCCTAGTGGCAAAGTCTATAAAAGAGAGGAGAGACGAGTTTAGAAGAGGAGGGACCAACACAAGGTGACCCGTGCGGACATAAGAAGTCTATCCGCAGAGGGATGCAGATAGGAAGCCGCACAGAGTTGCGGGTAGAAGATTCCTATCCGCCGAGGAGGTGTGGTCCGCGACTAGTCAAGAAGAGGCCGCAACGGCTAGAGGAAACCGTAGCTGGAAGAGCAAGAAGACTCCGCGCGGTAAGAGAAGTGCAACAAACAGTCCGCGACTAGAAGAAAAGAGGCCGCTACGGATATAAGCAGACCGCAATCCGTGACAGACAGAAGCAGTCCACGACTAGAGAAGCAGACCGGTCGAGCGGGTAGACAAGCACAAAAGAGGAGCGGGTAAAGACATGGGGACCGACGAGTAGGAGGCGAACAGGGACCCGCGGATAACGACAATAGTCCGCCCGGGAAGAAGCAGGGGATGCGGTTAAAAAAGAACAGGCCGCTCCAGAGGATCATCGCTCTAATACCATGTAGTGAAAAGAGCACAGGGATTTGAGAAAAAACTAAACCTTTGCATATACTTCTTGTGTATGTAAATACAAGTATGAATACATATATATAGGGAGAGAAGAGAGGGAAGAGTCCCAATTTCAAGATGTTGGACTATTACAAGTAGAGGAAGAAGACCTAAGATGGGCCCTTAAATGAGCCATTACATGTTCTTTTCTAACAATTTCTAATAACATTCTACCAATCCATCCTGATTTCCTTATTAATCTGCAATTTTTATTCTATGTAATATAAGTGTTAGGATATCCATAAACTACTTATCTGTTTTTCTGCTTATTTGACTGGGTCAAGTTATTCAAAATAAATGCTAAAATAAAGAAAACTTCTAATGCCAAATTTTGCAGATAATTAGGAGGGCAAATGAGAAAGGTGAGAATCCACTGAGTTTGAGCAGTCGATTTTCTGAAGAATTTTTGTATGATATGGCTGAACTTAATTGTCTCCCTCCAACTCATGAACCGCGTGTTTCTGATTCTATGGACCAGATAAAGGATTTGATAACTCAGGTATTTTCAACTTTTTTATAATGCAACTTAAGAAATCTAGTGAGGATTTTAAATATGCAGCAAAACAAACAACATAAGAATCTGACCTTGTTCTGTTTTTTTACTTCTATACATTGTTAACATGTTCTGCACTCAGACTTATGGATCATAAAATATGACCTTTATGTTTTATTATTGCAAAACTACGATATTGATTTCCCATCTTTTTGCAAAATGGATGCGTAGAAGTCGGAGTTCTATGTTCATTTCATAGAAAATGTAGTGTCTAGAGAATTGTTAGAGAATACTAGAAAAGATATTGAGTAGGCTCATTATTATGGCTCATGTAGGATACTGGCTTAGTCCCACATTGCTTGTATAGTTGTCTGTTTCTCTCCTCTCTTCTATATATATGTACTCATACTTGTATTTTTGTATTCCAGAAGTATATACAATGTTTGAACCATTCTTCTACATGGTATCAGAGGAAGCGATCTTCCTCTAAGCGGACTCCTTCTTCCTGACCGCTGCTATCCGCGTTTACCCGCACTCCTCTGAGCGGATAACCTGTGTGCTCGCTGCTATTCGCTCGGACCTCTACTATCCGCGCGGTTTCCTCTTGCCTATCCGCGTCTGCGGGTCTCTCTCGTGGCTTCCACTTCTTCTTTCTCTCCTCCCCCTTTTATAGCCTTCTTCCCTCTGACAAGTGGACCCCACTTCCGTGCCTCTGCCCGCCTTCCCGCCGGCTCTTCTCGCCGCAGGTTGATTGTTTCGCTGCTGCTCTGGTCTGCTCCTCTTAACCGCGACGGTTTCTCTCTTGCTGCTGCGGGTTACTTTCTTAATCGTTGCGGGTTTCTTCTTGCCGCTGCGGGTTGCTTTCTTAACCGCTGTGGGGTTTCTTCTTAGCCGCTGCGGGGTTCTTTCTTTTTGTCGTTGCGGGTTGTTTCTTTCTTAACCGATGCGGGTTTCCTGCCTAACCGCTGCGAGCAGTTTCTTTCCGCTACTGGTCCTACCACTTGTGTTCCTGTCTTGTCGTTGCAGTTTGGTTTCTAGCCGCAATGATTTGCTGTCTAGTCGCTGCAGTTTGCTCTCTATCGGCATCTTCTCGCGCTTGCGGTCTCTCTGCCTACCTGCTGAGTCTCAAACTTGGGCTAAAATCGCAGCCTTGCGTAGTCGCTGTTCTGCCTTCCTTACCCGTTGCGGGTTGCCTCCTTAGTCGCTCCAGACTGTTTCCATCCGTTGTGTACTCTCTTTCCCTTCTGCTGGTGTGGTCGCCCTTGCCGCAACCATCTTCCTTTGTAACCACCGCAATTTCTCTCTTGCCGCTGGTGTTCAGTTGCCTTAACCGCTGCGGGCCCTCTTCTACTCGCTTGTGCTCTGTTGCTCGGTCTCTTAGTCGCTGCGAGCTTGGTCTCCTAACCGCTCGAGTGGCCTCTCTAACCGTTGCGGTCTCATGACGTCTGAGAATTCTAATGCCACCTCCGATTTGCCTGCTCGTGTTGTGGCTCCGGTTCCTGAGATTCGTGATGAACTCCGGATAACTACCATCTCCCTCAGTGGGAAGCGGAATTTCGTGGAATGGGTGCACTCAGTTCGTCGGGTACTGCAGACGAAAGGACTTCTTCATCACTTAACCCGGGTGAACCCTACCAACCCCACCGATGAGTGGTTTCGGGATGATGGTCGGGTCCAGTCCTAGCTGCTCAACTCCATGGACATCGAGCCCTATAGGATGACTATGTATCATGACACGACAAAGACTATGTGGGAGGAGCTCCACTCCTTTTATTTTGGTCAGAATAGTCTTCAACACATGTTTGACATTATTTCGGGTTTTCAAATTCTTGCTCCAGGGGCTCCCAGTGATATTATCTCCTTTGTGGCTAAAGGCAAGACTCTTGTCGAGGTCTGGATCCAACATCAGCCTCCTACTACAGATCTGACTACTCAACGAGCTCAGAAAGAAGAGGCCGGGATTGCGCTGATGATGTCCCGAGTTCCCCCTCATTTGCACAGTGTTCGGGCCCAGATTCTCTCATCTACTACCACTCCATCTCTGTCAGATGTATGCTCTATGCTCCTGAAGGTCACACCGCCCCAGGATGCCCCTGTTACCCTCTCCCCAGCTCTTCTACAACATTCTACACATGCTCCGTCATCTCTGGGGTCATCAGCCCGTGGGGGACGCAACACGTCTAGGGGACGTGGCTGGTCTGACAGATATCCGTTTGAGTACACGTATTGCGGTCGGGATAGTCATCTTGAGGCCACCTGTTATCGCAAACATGACCTGCCTCCACATCTTGCTGCTCCTGCTATGGGTGAGCCTTCCACTTCTCCTGCCCCGGATTCTGCAGCCTCTACTCGGGAAGACATTAATGCTCTACGCACTCAGCTCCAACAACTACAAGGGGTGATCTCTCGCTCTGGTTCCGTTGCCTTTATTTCAAATGAAGGTATATCTTGCCTCTCACAGGGCTCCTACTGGATTGTGGATTTAGGAGCCACACACCATATTATTTCGCAGCGTCCTCCGAAATATTCGATGACTGCCCACCCCAAGTTCATTATTGTGGCTAATGGTGATACCACCCCCGTATCCGGCGCTGCTGATATACCCCCCATACCTACTCTCTCTCTGTCTTCTGCACTTCATGTTCTAGGATCACCGTTTAACTTGCTCTCTGTTAGCCGCCTTACTCAAGATTTTGATTTTTGTGTTACATTCTCACCATCTACCTTTGTTGTGCAGGATCGGCAGACACATAATATCATTGGTAAGGGACGGATGTCAAATGAGATCTACCTCCTCAATGTTCCTCCTTCCGCTCTCTCCGTTGTCTCCACGACCGAATGACATCGTTGTCTTGGGCATGCTCCCCTCCAGATTCTCAAGAAAGCTCTTTCGGATGTCTCCCTACATAAGTTTTCTTATGAATCATGTATCTTTGACAAACAACACCGTGCTTCTTTTCATCCTACTTGTACTCGGAGTGATACTCCTTTATCATTAGTAATTTAGTACATTCTGATATTTGGGGACCTTATAAAACCCACAGTATGTTTGACTATCGCTATTTTGTCACTTTTATTGATGATTACTCTCGCTTAACCTGTTTATTCTTACTTCGTAATCGTGCTGAACTAACATCTACTTTTCGTACCTTTCTTATGGAAACTCGTACTCAGTTCTCCTTTCCTTTAAAAATTATTCGCACTGATAATTCTCGGGAATACACTAGTCGGACATTCGTGAACCTATGCACAGAGTTCGACATTATACATCAAAACTCGTGTGCGTATACGCCTCAGTAGAATGGTGGCCGAGCGAAAGAATCGTCATCTTCTTGATGTTACTCGGTCACTCATACTTCAAATGCTGGTTCCTACTTGTTTTTGGAATTTTGCTGTGTCTGCAGCATGTCACCTTATCAATCGCATGACATCCTCTGTGCTCGACTTTGCAACTCCGTTTAGTCTCTTTTTTCTGTCTCAATCTTGTTCACTCTTACGCCTCGTGTGTTTGGCTATACTTGCTATGTTCACAACCTTGGCCCGACAACCGATAAGTTGGCCCCTCGTGCCAGCAAATGTATGTTTCTCGGGTACTATCAGACTTAAAAAAGCTATCTGTGCTATTCTCCAACTACTGACAAAGTTATTGTTTCTGCCGATGACACCTTTCGTGAGAATCAACCATTCTATGACTCACTGTCAAACTTTGCTCCTCCTCCCTCCATACCTCGTCCAACCATTCCAGTCACGTCTTCCTTACCACCACTTCTTCCCACTCCACTTCCGGCACCTGTGCCACATCTACCACCCAAACCGCCTCTTCTCCGTGTCTACACTCGTCGTACTTTGGCTTCTGGAGCTCTACAGCAGCCCTCCTCCACCAATGCTATCCCGCGGACTGACGATCCAACATCAACTTCTACCGCTCACCCCATGACAAATTATGTTTCACTACATCGCCTATCGCGACCTCTACGCAAGTTTGCTCTCTCTCCTCCATTTCTATCCCTAACTCGGTGCAGGAGGCTATTCTTCATCCAGAGTGGCGTGCGGCTATGGAAGAAGAAATGACCCCTCTTTGGTCTAACCAAACTTGGGATCTGGTTCCTCTTCCTTCTGGACAATCGTGTGTCAATTGCAAGTGGGTGTTCGCTATCAAACATGCTCTGGATGGGACGGTTGACAGACTCAAAGCCCGACTTGTGGCTCGGGGGTTCACTCAACAACAGAGACTTGATTATGATGAAACCTTCTCTCCCGTCGCCAAGTTGCACTCTGTTCGGGTGTTGATCTCCTTGTTCGAGTGTTGTTCTCCTTGGATGTTCATCGCCACTGGCCTCTCCATCAGCTGGATATAAAGAATGACTTTCTAAATGGTGACCTTCAAGAAACGGTCTACATGAACTAACCTCCCGGGTTTGAGACCACGGAGGAGTCTTGTATATGTCATCTTCGGAAATCTATTTATGATCTCAAACAATCTCCCAGAGCTTGGTTTGATAAATTCAGTAAGGTCGTTTGCTAAGTTAGATTCAAGAAGAGCTCGACGGACTTCTCTCTCTTCACTCGTCATCAACCAACTGAGATTGTCATTATCTTGGTTTATGTTGATGATATTTTGATTACTGGCGATGACTCCACAGGGATACACCAAATCAAGAAACACTTAAATTCCGTCTTCAAAACAAAAGATCTGGGGGCTCTCAGGTACTTTCTTGGACTTGAGATTGCAAGACGGCCCGATGGTCTTGTCCTTTCACAACGAAAGTACTGCCTTGATCTTCTCCACGATGCTGGCCACTCTGGGTGCAAACATGTGGAAATTCCGATGGATGGCAATCGTAAGTTATGTGCTCATGGGTCTGACTCTGATTCTCTGCTTACGAACCCCGAGTATTATCGACACCTTGTACGGAAACTGATATATCTGACAGTTACAAGATCTGATATTTCTTTCGCTGTTGGAGTGGTCAGCCGGTTTATGCATGCTCCTCGGATCTCTCATCTCCAGACCGTGGAACGCATCCTCAGATATTTGAAGATAGCTCCAGGACAAGGACTGGTATATAAGCCATCCTCCTCTCTATTTCTTATTGCATATTCAGATGCGGATTATGCGGGATCCCTGGATGATCGACGTTCCACTACGGGTTCTGTACTTACTTTGGAGGGAACCTTATTACCCAGCGTAGCAAGAAAAAGTCTGTGGTTGCTCGCTCTTCTCCTGAAGCTCAGTATCGTGCAATGGCGACTGTTGTTTCTAAACTCACCTGGCTTGAGGGTTTTCTTGGTGATTTGGGGATCACCTTATCCTCACCTACAACTTTGTTTTGCGATAGTCAGGCTGCTATCCATATTGCTAAGAATCCTATGTTTCATGAGAGGACTAAGCACATTGAAGTGAACTGTCACTTCGTTTGTGAAAAGGTTCAATTAAAGAAGTTAGAGCTGGAGCATGTTCCTGCGTCAGAGCAAGTTGCTGACATTCTCACCAAGGCGCTACCTCGACAAATGTACCATCAGTTCTTATCCAAGCTTGGTGCCATCAGTTCTTATCCAAGCTTGGTGCCATCAGTTCTTATCCAAGCTTGGTGCCATCAGTTCTTATCCGAGCTTGGTGTCATCAGTTCTTATCCAAGCTTGGTGTGTCAGAGCAAGTTGCTGACATTCTCACCAAGGCGCTACCTCAACAAATCTACCATCAGTTCTTATCCAAGCTTGGTGCCTACGACCTGTATGCTCTAGCTTGCGGGGGAGTGTTAGAGAATACTAGAAAAGATGTTGAGTAGACTCATTATGATGTAGGCCACTCCCTAAATGGAATCTAGGCACGAAATGACAAGGGAAATTCCTATGGGGAATTTAAGCGAACACGTTGGGTGCGGGTTAAATCTACGTATTAGTCACATATGCCTCTCAACAATTCAGTTCTGCACTCGCACATTCGTCACGCATCACACTCGTTGGACATCTTTATCAAGTTAACGCTATCGTACGGTAGCCACGTCGTTTTAAGATCGAACAAACGACTATAGGTCGTCGCTCTCTCAAGCAAAAGGGCCAATATTGGGCCCGACCGAGCGATGGTTGTACCAAAAGAGATCTACCGAAAAGTTCGGTTCGAAAGAGGTAGATCTCTCCCAACAAAATGAAAACGAGGCTCGCCAAACCTCTCGGAATATTAAGCAATTAAAAATAACAACACAAGCAGTCGGAAAGATAAACCACGAACGAACAACGATTCCAAAATAACGTAAACGTATTCCACCAAAATGAAATTCTAAAATAATAGGAATCACACAAACAAAGTAGAGGATCTCGTTACCCAGCCGGAATAGATGATTCCGGTTCACTTTCAAGGACCGTTCTTCCACGACTCCGCCGGAGTTGCGCCGACCGGAGAGAAACTTGCCCGCTTCCTTCGCTTCACGCCGGAGTGAGATGTCACAAAAATAACTCCTTGCCGTGGCCGATTGTCTTCCTCACAATAGAAAGGGGGGCTGATTTGGGGCTCTTGTTGGAGGTCGGGTTTTGGATAAGGGAGAGGGTGGTCGGTTTTGGGAGATGAGGAGGTGGTGGTCGGATTGGTGATGGAAGAGGGAAGGGCTCGGCTTATGAAGGTGGAGGGCTGCTTGGTTTTGTGAAGGGGATATAATGAGTGGTCGGGCTTGGTGGAGGAGGAGGAGGTTGGCGGCTATGGTGGAGGAGAGGAGGCCGGCGGCTTCTCTTGGTGGTGGAAAGTTGGGGTCGGGTTTGGGAGTGAAAGGGTGGTGTGGTTTTGCTAGAGGAAGAAGGGAGAGGGGGAGAGGAGGAAAACCGAGAAGAGGGAGGGGAAATGGTGGCCGGCGGCCAAGAGGAAGAGGGGAACTAAGGGGGGGGGGCGAATTTTAGAGGAGGAAGAGAGGGAGATCTCAAGAGGTTTAGGGTTTCAATATTTTCTTCATTCACTAAAGCATAATGAAATAGTTCATGCCTATATATAGGCTTTACAACAAGCATAGGCTATTTGCAGCCCACTTAAATAAAAAGAAAACAACAACATGATAAATTAAAATGCAACATGATAAAATAGAAAGCAAATAAAAGAGCTAAATATTATTAGGTAGTCTTCATTTTCATCATGTGGGAAAACGCCATCGCCGTCGCCATCATCATCTTCAACTGTAGGGGAACGCCGTTGCCGTCGTCGTCATCAAGTAGGAGAACGTCGTCGCCGTCGCCGTAAACATCTTCAACTTTAACACATTGGGAGTCGCCGCCATCAATCCTCCCCCGCTCAAAAGAACTCATCACCGATGAGTTGACATGGAGGTGCTGGCGCCAAAGAATGTCATCCAAAAGAACCATCGCCGAGTCCGGAATCCAAGAGTCACCAGAGACCGGACAATCACACCATCGTGTCATGTAACGCTGAATACTGCCGCTTGGAGAGGAGAGCAAACCACCAAATATGAACCTGTCTAGCAAAAAGATTGTCCTGCGGAACTTGGGAAATGCATTAGGCAAATAAAGAGGAAAAATTTCTGCATCAACAATCAACGTACCTCCGTTGGAGACCAATGGAGAGAACGATCCAAGAACAAGCTCACCCCCCAACCCAAATGAAAATATAGTGGCACCAAACGTAGAGTTAGATATTTCAAATGGTGGAAAAACACAATGCGTGAAATTGGAAACATTTAAACTAGGGGAATGACCCCATTCAGTGGTTAACTTCAACAGATATGTTGTTCCGCCTAATTGATTAAAAATCCGAAAAGTTCTAACTCGCCGAATCGCCAACGTTTCTTTAGTGCCCGAAGACATCCATTTAGGGACGAGACGCACCAAGAGTAAACCGAAAACCTTATAGGGAGTCACTCTCTTATGTAAGTTAGCGGTAAGTTGAAAAGAGGACATTTGTGTGAAAAGCGCTTCCTTAACGTGCCGATGTGAAATGAAAATGCGAGAGGCAACTAGTAGTGCATCTTGACTTAACATAGAAAGTGGTGATAATGGAACTATATAAGGTGGTACTAGCAGAATGAAATCATGCGCTAAGTAGGGTGATTTCTCAAAAGTGCGCCTAACTAACTTGCTACCGTGTGGTGTGAACCCATGCGCTATGTGACTTACCCCAATTATAGTGGATAAAGGAGTTAAGTCCGGGGGAACGAGATCCTTAAAATCAAAGACGATTTTCAAAGGCTTGAAGATCACAGTTCTAATTTTATGTTTAATATAATCACACGTGGCAAGAAGATACATCAAAGTAAGCAACTCATCACTAATACTAGTAAAGTTGAACGCTCCCGGGTGTGACAACAGGCGCGAGCTACACAACTCACGAGGCCTAGCCGGGGTCACTAACGAGTGGGAAAAAGGATCATCAAACGGAGGGGGATAAATGCGACATGACATGTCCCTAGGTGGATCCAGCATGAACGGAGAGACAAAATGACTCAAATCAGGCAAAATAAATTCATATCCGAAAGGATCCGCTGGTCGGGTCAACATTACGGGAGGGGTAGTCGGTAAAACTAATACGGGGAGAGAGTTAAGATTGCATTTAAATTCACGCCACGGAGTTTGCATCAGGGGACGCGCATCCGGGTCTATCTCAATATCGTCCTCCAAAAATGTAACTCTCTCACTAGGAATTTCTCCCAACACATCAGTCTCAACATCAGTAGAAGTAAAAATCGCAGAAGTGGGCACTACAATATGCATCGGACTAATGTTAACTAGCTCGAGTCCAAACACTTCATCGCCTAAATCACCAACGGGTAAACTCTCAGCATAAGGTAACTCTTCCGACTCAACCGGAATATCAACTGCCACAGGGCCATCAGAAGACTCCATGGAAATCAAGGTAGACGACTCTGAAATATCGTCGAGAGGGGAAGGGAGTGATTCCTCAGAGGAGAAATCATCATCCAGGTCACTCGGGTAACCCATCTCTTCCACATCAATACTATCGTCAGTAATTTCAGTCTCGCCCTCAATGACGGGCACAGTCATAGGCACGACCTTAGACTCAACAGGGGAATCAACCACTAAATCAGGCAACTCAGGGGAAGACTCAAAATGTCCAACGGGCGTATTCGGGGTAGGACGCTCAATAGAGCCACTACCAGATTTGCCAATAGAATCACATATAGTAATCGTCCGACATGTAACCATACTCCTAGGAATTTGGTGCTTCTCAATTTCCAAAGCCGTAATAAAGGTGGCGTCTAGATCGGTGTGGAAATAACGTAGTAACTTCCCCTGGATGTAGGGGTCTAACCCCCTACGAAACCTAGACAGGGTAACCTCGGGCTTTTCCTTCACACCGCTCCTAACCGTCCTTTCCCTAAAGAGTTGCATATATTCTGAGACTGACTTATTCCCTTGTTTAAGGGTAGCCAAATCATCAGTTATATGCCACTTGGCCTGGGCATTTGGCCTATAGTCACCCCTAATGGTTGATGTGGAACCTACAGGTTTCATTCGGGAAACGGGGACATCATGGGCCATTTTCCCGTGGGGAAAACTGGGGATAGACTACTCGGATTTAGTGCACAAACAAGAATAAAAAGAACCTGAACCACAATTTTATAATATATGGAATTGTTCCCACTAAAATAATATGATACCTAAAATATTTTTTTTGTTTTCTTGCAGGAAAATAGTTGAAGATTATTAATAAATTTTTTTTTTGATGTTTTTGCTGAAAAATAAGAAAATTTAAGCCGCTATTGGCAGACCAGAAATAAATTTTTTTTTTGTGATTTTTTGACAACTAACGTGGAAACAAAAGTGAGGGTAACGTGCCACAAGATGGGGGAGGGGTGCCAATTAGGAAATTGACGTGAACCTCCCTCTGATACCAAATTGATGTAGGCCACTCCCTAAATGGAATCTAGGCACGAAATGACAAGGGAAATTCCTATGGGGAATTTAAGCGAACACGTTGGGTGCGGGTTAAATCTACGTATTAGTCACATATGCCTCTCAACAATTCAGTCCTGCACTCGCACATTCGTCACGCATCACACTCGTTGGACATCTTTATCAAGTTAACGCTATCGTACGGTAGCCACGCCGTTTTAAGATCGAACAAACGACTATAGGTCGTCGCTCTCTCAAGCAAAAGGGCCAATATTGGGCCCGACCGAGCGATGGTTGTACCAAAAGAGATCTACCGAAAAGTTCGGTTCGAAAGAGGTAGATCTCTCCCAACAAAACGAAAACGAGGCTCGCCAAACCTCTCGGAATATTAAGCAATTAAAAATAACAACACAAGCAGTCAGAAAGATAAACCACGAACGAACAACGATTCCAAAATAACGTAAACGTATTCCACCAAAATGAAATTCTAAAATAATAGGAATCACACAAACAAAGTAGAGGATCTCGTTACCCAGCCGGAATAGATGATTCCGGTTCACTTTCAAGGACCGTTCTTCCACGACTCCGCCGGAGTTGCGCCGACCGGAGAGAAACTTGCCCGCTTCCTTCGCTTCACGCCGGAGTGAGATGTCACAAAAATAACTCCTTGCCGTGGCCGATTGTCTTCCTCACAATAGAAAGGGGGGCTGATTTGGGGCTCTTGTTGGAGGTCGGGTTTTGGATAAGGGAGAGGGTGGTCGGTTTTGGGAGATGAGGAGGTGGTGGTCGGATTGGTGATGGAAGAGGGAAGGGCTCGGCTTATGAAGGTGGAGGGCTGCTTGGTTTTGTGAAGGGGATATAATGAGTGGTCGGGCTTGGTGGAGGAGGAGGAGGTTGGCGGCTATGGTGGAGGAGAGGAGGCCGGCGGCTTCTCTTGGTGGTGGAAAGTTGGGGTCGGGTTTGGGAGTGAAAGGGTGGTGTGGTTTTGCTAGAGGAAGAAGGGAGAGGGGGAGAGGAGGAAAACCGAGAAGAGGGAGGGGAAATGGTGGCCGGCGGCCAAGAGGAAGAGGGGAACTAAGGGGGGGGGGGCGAATTTTAGAGGAGGAAGAGAGGGAGATCTCAAGAGGTTTAGGGTTTCAATATTTTCTTCATTCACTAAAGCATAATGAAATAATTCATGCCTATATATAGGCTTTACAACAAGCATAGGCTATTTGCAGCCCACTTAAATAAAAAGAAAACAACAACATGATAAATTAAAATGCAACATGATAAAATAGAAAGCAAATAAAAGAGCTAAATATTATTAGGTAGTCTTCATTTTCATCATGTGGGAAAACGCCATCGCCGTCGCCATCATCATCTTCAACTGTAGGGGAACGCCGTTGCCGTCGTCGTCATCAAGTAGGAGAACGTCGTCGCCGTCGCCGTAAACATCTTCAACTTTAACACATTGGGAGTCGCCGCCATCACATTATTATGGCCCATGTAGGATACTGGCTTAGTCTCACATTGCTTGTATAGTTGTTTGTTTCTCTCCTCTCTTATATATATATGTATTCATACCTTTATTTTTGTATTCAAGAAGTATATACAAGGTTTGAACCATTCTTCTACAAGAATTATAAGACCACTTTTATATTTTTGGAGTCTTGGATCACATAGCTATCTATGGTAGTAATGATTTATCTTATTTTCCATTAATAAATACGAGTGATGGTGCACAGGGTGCCCCTTGTGCATCTGCGACAGTACCCGAGGCACAACAATACCTCTGCCCGCGCACACCATTGCACCACCGTGCGGGCGGAGGTACTGCCGCGATCTGGGAAAAAATAAGAGCGTCGGTAATTTTTATTTTAAATCAATGGTCAAGATTATTTTTTTTTCCTTGAAGAGAACCGGTTTTAATTTAAAATGGAAGGATGATGGTGCACATCACCACACCGTAAGAGGATATCTTTATATATTAGTACAGTTACATAAGTTATGTTGTTTTTCATAGTCTGCCAGTGAAATCAATTTGATATCCATATGCAGACTCTCTTTATTATGCCAAGCATCCTCTAGCTTTAATAAATAAACTTGTGAAGCTTGTAACATTGAGTTACATTTTATGATTTTTCAGATTATGGAGAATGGGCATGCCTATACCATTGAGGGTGATGTTTACTTCTCTGTTGACACTTACCCCGATTATTATTGTTTATCCGGACGAAAACCCGATGATAATCGCGCCGGCGGAGGTGGTCGTGTTGCTGTCGATTCAAGGAAACGCAATCCAGCTGATTTTGCATTGTGGAAGGTAGATGTATTCCATGAATAAAAGGGAATTTAGATATTTTGATTAATTTTCTAATTATTACTTTCAACAAATAAAAATAAAATAAAATTCTTGGATGTATATTAAGGAAATCTTTGTGGTGATACCATAAAATCAAACTTATTGCAGTTGTTCAATTATTATACCATTATTATTATTATTATTATTTTGTCAAACATTAAAAATATTTAGATAATAAAAAAAAGTATTTTCAATTGAGAGGAGACTTAAGATGCCATTACCCTCGAGGTGTTGCATGCACCCATTGTGCTACCTTCACACATTGTAATACTGTTGATGAAAATCTCATCGCAGTCGAATACCATGCGGGGGGGGGGGGGGGGGGGTGGGTACACTGTGCCATTGACGCTATTAGTATTTCGACTTCACGGCCTTGTGGCTGACCTTATGTTTTCCGTGGCAGGCAGCAAAGCCCGGGGAGCCAAGCTGGGAGAGTCCTTGGGGTCCAGGAAGGCCTGGATGGCATATTGAATGCAGTGCTATGAGCTTGCATCATTTAAGCCATTGTTTTGATATTCACGGTGGAGGAAAGGATTTGATCTTTCCGCATCATGAGAACGAAATCGCACAGAGCCGCGCCGCTTGCCCTCTGAGCAATGTCAACTTTTGGATGCACAATGGATTCGTCAATCGGGACAATCAGAAGATGTCCAAATCAGACAACAATTTCTTTACGATACGCGATGTAAGGATTGCAAAACATTTTTCTTCTTTCAAACGTCGGTTTTGGATTTAAAAGCTGTTTCATGAGCAACATTGGGCTTTGTTTCATATGGCCTATGTTTATCTGTTTTTGCCCTTGAAATTTTATAAAAACTGCTTTATTGATCTTTTGAAGTATATATAAACAGTTTTCTTTAAACAAATTGTGAAAATATCAGCAATACATATCCAGCTTATTTTCCCTGGTAGCTTTTTCTACCACAAAAGCATGTTGAAAGCTGTAACCGAACAAAAGTTCAGTTTCGTAATCTAACATCTTTTGGTTTTTAATTATGTGACAGATTATTGGGGTTTATCATCCCCTGGCTCTAAGATTTTTCTTAATGCGAACTCACTACCGATCTGATGTCAATTACTCCGACAGAGCACTTGAGATTTCATCGGATCGAGTCTTTTACATTTATCAGGTTATATTTCTTTCTCTTTTGTGGGGGCCGGGGGTTCTAATTCAGTTACTCAAGACTAAAGTTGTTTATACATGCAGACTCTACATGATTGCGAAACGGCTTTATCTCCGTTCCGCAGCGAAAATTTCAAAGGGCAAGTACCGGCAGATGTCAAGGAACAGATTGAGAAGTTCCACGCTGAATGTCTCGCCTCTATGTCTGATGATCTGCATACAACTACTGTTCTGGACGATCTCGTCGATCTGCTCAAGTCAATAAACGGCGCGTTGAAGAAGTTCAAAGTATTAATTTCATGTGATCATGAAAATAAAACTATTGAAATGGAAATTATATTGCTTATTTATTCTTTCCTGCTGTTTTATCATCTACAGGGGAAAAAACAGCAGCAGGGATTAATTCTATCTCTTCTTGCATTGGAGAAAGAAGTCAAGGATGTTCTTGGGGCTCTTGGTCTCTTATCTCTCTTGGCATCCTCTGAGGTATCAAAGGCATCTAGTTTGAATTCTTTTGAATCTCTAGGCTATGTAGGGTTGTTATCAATCCGACTTCTAGCAGAGCTCGGATCAAAGTTGGCTTGAAAAATTTCGAGCAAACTTGAAATCGACTCGATCACAAATGGATTTGAACCGATTTCGATCTGACTCAAATTCTTCGATTCCGAGCGGACTCAAAATGATTTTGAGCCGGCGTGAAATTGTCGTGATATGAGACTGGGGAAGTCGAGAGCGAGAAAACCTTTGTACAAATGACAATAAAATGCCGGAGGAAGATAAATTGAATGACAATCAAATGTGCGTGTGTGTACATTTATTAATTTCGAGTCGGCTCAATTCGATCCGAGGTTGGCTTGATCTAAGCCAAAAATTAAGCTGATTTTCCATGGATCTTCAATCCTAGAGCTATATTAACAGTCCTAAGGTTATTATTTAGCATGGACACAAATACGGAGATACATGCGTGAACCCAGCTTGGGCATGAAAACTTAAAATCGCTAGAGATAAAACGAAGTTTAATATGCGCCCATATGAAAGGGTACGCTCGTCTTTTTGAGTGACTCGTCCTTGATTCCAAAAATATAATAGATAAAACAAAATATAATCACTAATCATATAAAAGTCAATCATTCACACATTGAACATCTCACAAGTCTTTCTATTACACATTCAAATTGAAGTTTTGACTCAAAGGGTCTATAAAATCTAGGTTAAAATGTTCTTCATGCGAATTGAAGGAAAAAAGACAAATCAAAACAATCAATCTATTTTTTTTTTGAAATGTCTAGAAATGGCAACGAACATGTCTAAGTCGGATGCATCGGAATCAATATTCGAGAATGTGTCCATGCTGAGGGACGAAAAAAAACAACAAACACAACAATCAATTTTTTTTAAAAAAATTTCGGTAATGATGTCGAGCATGTGTAGTCCGCCACATTGGAACAGGTGTTCGAGTTTATGAGTTTCCGTGCTGAGCTAAAGGGACCATCTTTTTTTCTTTTCTGCAGGTTCTGCAACAACTAAAGGACAAGGCGTTGAAGAGGGCGGGATTCGTGGAAGAGGAAATTCAGCAGAAGATCGAAGAGCGAAATCTAGCAAGAAAGAACAAAGAGTACGAGAAATCCGACAAGATTCGCGAGGAACTCTATCTTAGGGGCATATCCCTAATGGATGAACCAAAGGGTACTATTTGGAGACCATGTGAGCCTCCTGAGATGCAGTCAGAAGATAATGGGGTGATTCCCAGATAATAGAAAAGCCTATATCCTAATCTATATATATTATTTATGCTGTGGTTTAGGGTGGTTAATGTGATCAAATGAAAAGAGAAGTCTTCTATTTACCCAAAATTGAATTTGGTGGGTGATTCATGCATTTCATCATGCAGCTGTTGTGCTTCTTAGCTAACATTCCTCCAAAAAAATGCTAGCAAAATAGCTGAGGTGAGTAATTTTAATGAAATTCTCCATTAAAGTGAGTTTTTGAGTTATGGCTCATACTTTTTGTTTTTATCAAGTCTATCTCTATATAGAAATTCTCACATAAACTTTAAGGTTTGTTTGGTAGGGCTTTTTAGAAAGGAGTGGTGACTAAAGGAATGTATAAAAAGAGCATTGTTAATAGCACCCCTCTTTACGCTATTAGCACACCTGCGATAGTAGCACCCTCATATTTGTATTCTCGCTATTAACACACCATCTAAAAATTAAAAAAAAATTAATTTTTTACATACATGTGAGAACATCAAATAAAGATTCAACTAATTCCTTTTTAACAAAATTTCACAAAATGATACAAAATGATAATGATGAAAACTAGTTAGTAAGCTCCACAAAATGTTCCTAACTCCTCAAAATGATCATAACTTTCCAAAACGAAGAACAAGAGCTCTACAAAATTCAAAATGAGCCAGTAAGCTCCAAAAAATGAAAACCAATCCATGTCGTAGCAACCTGCACACGAATAAATGTATCATTAGTCTCTCCAAATATATTACTTAAAATTGAACTAGTAAATTAAAGTTTAATGAAAATTGAACAAGTAAAATTATACTATACCTTAGATCATAGATCAGATACATTGATAATTTGCTTCATAACATTCTTGGTGGTGGGAACTCTAATACGTGAGATATATGGCAAGTCCCATGTCTCCACTATAGCACTATGATATCTTGTCCATACAGAAAAAACCGGGGGTAGCGGACAATCCTCGCGCATAATCAATCGAATGAAATGATTCTCATCAACAAAGCCAATGTAAACAATCTTGTGATCATCCGTGCGTTCAGAATGCAAAGGAAGAAATGTAATGGAATGATATTTAGAATAATGAACCACGGCAATGTTATAGCACGATGAAATTACTAATCCCATATCTGACATCGACATCCATTTGTCTAATGGCGCGGGAGATACCTTGCAATCCAAGGAATCCAATAACTCCTGTAGTCTTGCTTTTCCATATATGTGTGTATATTGATTCATTACATGTTATTTCTCTTATAAGATCAAGGCGCACCTGCATGAAATTTTCACCCATATCCATAGCATCACTAATAACTCGGTAACCACAATGGCCATCCCCCGACACGTTGATAGCATCAACTATATGACTTGCAATGTAAGAGGGCATTTGTTTTCGAATTGAACTAACAAATCTATTTCTAGATGTAATCTTTTTTGCTAGTGTCTTTTGTTGCTTCTCCAAATTTTTTTGTTCACCCATCAGAACATATTCAAAAAGAGATGGGTCTCTTTTAGTTGATTTGTACTCCACCTTGCATTTAGTAGAACTACCTTTTGGCCGGCCTTTTAATCTATTGGCATTATCGGTTCTAATGTTTGGCTAGTTGTTGGATCCAATATCTCCCGTAGCTTCTTCTTCATTTCTTGTCGTTGTAAATCGGAAATATTTTCATATTTGTGAAGTATTCCATCCAATTCAAGATGTATATCCGGCATTTTGCTCTCTTTGTTGACATGCACTGCTTTTGGAGCCACACTAACTTCATTCAAAGTGAGTTGTTTCCAATGTTTATGGATCATCCATAAGGGATAGGCAGTTGAGTGCTTTATGTAATTCAACAACTCATGAGCACAAGGAAAACCCATAGTGGATCTAACCTTATGTAAACACTCATTTGCATCTACACAACCACTTCTTGCATATTCTTCTTCTTTTTTAATTACCTCAAATGCAAATATAGAAATAGAACCAAGCAACTCAACGTAAAGTGATCCTCTAAAACCCTTGGTAACTTGCATAGCACTTTGACCAAAAGACCGTTTAATTTCCGTATGTTGTAGATGAAGCATTTGGTCGAATGCTTTCCAAACAGAAGTTAAGTTGCATATCGATACTTCTAGAAATCTTTTGAGTTGGCTATGACCACTCTCCACACGATTAGTCGTGGAATTTCCCAAATGTAAATATTTATCTATCCACATAGAGATGCAATACTCTTTGTAAGGCTCTATCCATGTGGTAACCACGTACTTGATAACATTTGGAAACTTCTCCGAATTGATACTTCTTAAATTCTTCTTAACCCATCATTAGCATTTTGTATCATTTTGTGAAATTTTGTTAAAAAAGAACTAGTTGAATCTTTATTTGATGTTCTCACATGTATGTAAAAAATTAATTTTTTTTTATTTTTGGATGGTGTGCTAATAGCGAGAATACAAATATGAGTGTGCTACTATCGCAGGTGTGCTAATAGCGTAAGGAGGGGTGCTATTAACAATGCTCTAAAAAAATGAGTTTTTGGAAAATGCATATTAAAAAAGGAGATCCGTTTGAGTAAGTTTTTTTTATAGAGATTTTCATAAATGAGAAACAATTTATAAACCGTTTGACAAATCTCTGTTGTGATAATTTTTTTATTAAAAATGCGCTCCCGGACAAAAAAAATGCATGCCCAAAAAAAAAAGGGGGGCCCAGGAAAAATAAGCGTCCGGGCAAAAAATGCGCATCTAGGTGAAAAATGCGCGACCTATCGAAAATGTTCGATTGATCGAAAAATGCGCGTTAGACGGAAAAATGTGCGCCTGGGTGGGAAAAATGAAAAATGCGCGTCTGGGCGGAAAAATGCGCGCCCGGGTGGAAAATGCTCGACCGAGCGGAAAATGCCCGGACAAAAATTGCGTGCCCTCGCGAAAAAGCCGGCTTGGGCGGAAAATGCGGGCCCGGGTGGAAAATGTGGGCCCAAGCTGAAAATACGCGGCGGAAATTGCACGCTCGGGCGGAAAATGCACGCCCGGGGGGAAAATGCGCACCCAGGGGGGAAAATGCGCGTCGAGGTTGGGGGGAATGCGCTCCTCAGGAAAAATGTGTGCCCGGACAGAAAAATGCTCGCCCAGGCAGAAAATGCGCCCCCGGGTAGAAAAATGTGCCCCAAGCAGAAAAATGCGCCGCCGGGCGGAAAATGCGTGCCCGAGCGGAAAATGCTTGACCGGGCAAAAACAGCATGCCCGAGCGAACAATGCCGCGACAGGGAGGAAAAATGCGCTCCCGGGCGAGAAAATGCGCGCCCGGGCGAAAAAATGCGCGCCCGGGCGAAAAAATGCGCGCCCGGGCGGAAAATGCGCGTCCGGGGGAAATGCGCGCCTGGGAGAAAAAATGCGCGCTTGGGCAAACATGTGAGCCCTTACGAAAATGCGAGCTCGGGCGAAAAAATGCGGGCCCTTGCGAAAAATGCGGGCATGAGTGAAAAAATGGGCGTCCTGGAGGTAAATGCGCTCACAGGCAGAAAGTGATCGACCGGGCGAAAAATGCCCGCCTGGGCAAAAAATGCGTGCCCGAGTGTAAAAATGCGCGCCGAGCGGAAAATGCGCCCCGGGCGAAAAATGTGAGTCCGGGCAAAAAATGCGCGTCCGGGCGAAAAATACGTGCACAGAAGAAAAATACACTTCCGGGCTAAACTCATGCCCGAGCGAAAAAATGCGCGCAACAATGTATCAGGATGAAGAAATGTTTTTCGAAAAGGTTGAAAAGTAGGTGACAAGTGACTTTTCAAAAAGAAGAAAAATAGAGTTTTCGGCATAATTTTTCCCACTGATAGACAATCCAAACGATTTTTTAGGTGCGGTGACGTTTTCCAAAAAAAGAAAAAGAATTAAAAAGCTGTCCGAAATAGGCCCTAAATCTGGGAAATTTTTTTGATACGTCAAATGTACCGGATTGCTGTGCGTCATTTAAATAGGTCCAATGAAACCGGGCCCACCTGCATTTCGCTTCCAAAGCAAAATTTCGCATTTCCCTCCCTTCCGACTATTCCCGCTAACCTCCCAGCTCCTCGACGCAAGCCTCTTGGCCTGAAAACCCACCCGGAAGCATCGTCGACTTCTCAACCTGAACCCTCCTTCACCTTCTAGGACCTTAACGCAGTTCCTACCCGGCCACGAATCCGGCGAGCTCAAACCTGTAAACCCGAGCTCTTCAGAGAATCATGTTTTCAAGTCCTGATATTTCTGAACCCGAGCTCACGCAAGTGGGGGAGCATTTAATTTCTGAAGAGCTCCAGCAACCTGAGGAGCAGGTAATTTCTGAAGATCTCCCGCAACAGGTAATTTCTTGAATTTTGTGTGTGTAATCTGAGTGCCTTCCGATCGGATTTACTAGATAATATGCAACGTTGTAGCTACGTCCGACCAGATATAGTTAGTTTTTTTGGTGTAACCTGAGTGTCTTCCGGTCGGATTTAATAGAGAATATGCAACGTTATAGCTACGTCCGACCAGATATAGTCAATTCTTCCCTGGATTTCATGCAGATAGAAAACCGTATATTCATGTATTGTTTTCTGATTTTTTTCTTTAGGCAAGCTCCGATCGTGTTTTCCCAACAGTACATTCAGAGGTAGATGCATACAAGTTGTATTGCGAGTATGCTCACCATGCTGGTTTTAGCGTTCGTAAACAACATATTTGGTATTGGACACATACTCGAATTATAAAGATTAGAGAGTACTCATGTTCCAAAGCTGGTTTGAAGTGATCCATTCAAACCGTGCTAGGTGCTGAAGGTTCAAAAAAATATCACAAACTAGATACTCATACTGGATGTAAAGCATGCATACAGTTCACCGCAGATGTAGAGGGAAAGAATTGGAAAGTAACCAAATTTGTAGAAGAGCACAATCATCCTTTGGTTTTGGAAAAGGATATTCATTTGTTGCGGTCTAACAGGAAAGTATCCGATGATCAGGGCAGTCTTTTGAAGAATTTGACTGAAGTAGGCATAAGGACGCCTGATGCGTACAAGTTTATTGCTGGGGAGGTGGGTGGTTTTGAAAACGTTGGTTTTTCAAAAAGCATGCATACAACTATGTTCAGCGAGAAAGATCTGCTCTTATAGAAGCCGGCGACTCGAATAGCTTGTTGAAATTATTCAAGGAAAGAAAAATGGAAGATAGTTTGTTTTCTTTTGATGTCCAAACCGATGAGTTCAACAGACTTACAAGTTTTTTTGGATGGACGGTCATAGTAAAATTGACTGTAAAATTGACTACGACAGTTTTGGCGATGTGATTATTTTTGATACCACCTATCGCCTCAACAAATATAACTTAGTTTGTGCTCCTTTCATCGCAGTGAATCATCATTGGCAAAATGTGTTAATTGGTGGGGCCTTTATAGCCGCAGAAATAATTGAATCTTTTTGCTGGGTATTTGAGACGTTCCTGAGATTTGTTGGCGGGAAGCAACCAACCACCATATTCACAGATCAAGATCAAGCCATGACGGTTGCGATTGCTAGAGTTTTCAGTAGTAGTCGTCACCGGCTTTGTCAGTGGCATATTTCCAAAAAAGCCCCGTCTAAGGTGCCAACCTTCAACCATGACAAGAGTGTACGATCCTTATTTTACCATTGCATGAGCAAATGTGATACAGAGGGTGAGTTCGATGCTCATTGGAACACAATGATTTTAAAGGGACATTTGGAGAACAATAAGTGGCTGGAGGATCTACACAAAATTAGAAGTAAGTGGTCCACAGCCTTTAATAAGGATATCTTAGACCTGGGCATATTATCCACCCAAAGAAGTGAGTCTGCCAACAACGGTTTACATGGATGTTCAAAAGCCACCAGTTCGTTAGTTGATTGCTTTAATGGGATGGAAAAACTAATTTCATCTTGGCGACGATCGGAACAAGAAGAGGACTTTAGATGCAAGGAAGGTCGCATTACTCTAAAATTTAAAAACTGTTTGCATGTCAAACAAGCTTCTAAAATATACACAAGAAAGATGTTCTCCATCTTTGAAAAAATATATATTGAAGGTGCAATCAGTGTGAGCATCATAACAGAGATCCAAAACACTGATAATGAGGTTATATTTATCACTAGGCATTGTGATGGGACAGAACATGATAAAAAGTGGATTGTCAAACTTGATCCAACAACATTCGATGCAGAGTGTTCTTGCAAGGGATTTGAAACAAAGGGGATGCTATGTCAACATATCCTGAAGGTGTACATTTCGAAAATTTTGAAGCATATTAACCCTAAGTACATGATCAAAAGGTTCACTCGCACGGCCAAACAGGATTTGTACTTTTCAAAAACACCATGCACAAATATGTTGGATTCAAATGTAGTGTTTAGAAGTCATCTAATGCGTTTCACATACGAGTTGACAAGAAATATTGAGAATTGTAACGTTGCGAAGGAGCATGTAATAAAGGTTATGACTGAGTTGGGACGGACGACGAGAGAAATGGTTGAGAGGGATGGAACGATGAGAAAAGGTTCAGTTGCTGATGATAAGGAAGGAGAAGGGCATGTAAGGAATCCGGCGGCTGTTCGACCAAAAGGATTATCAAATGCAAGGTTGAAGAGTCATTTTGAGAAGCCGGCCAAATGACCAAGTAAGTTATCTTCCTAATTTGTCGACATTTACTATTATAGATCACATTATAATAATATCTATTTCTAACTAATGTTTATGTTTTACAGGTAAAAAGATTGACCACCCTAAGATGAAACCAGCTGTGAACGTGGATAATGATCAGATTAGAGAAATAAATTTTATCGAAAGCTGCACATTCGAAGGCGAATTGGCCTCTACGCAATTCCCGACAAGTGATTATGGAAATGATGACTTATGTTGGTCATTGTCGTTTAACTTTAGTTGTGTGCCCGATATCTTAAAAGGGTTATGTTGTACTATGTTCAGTTAGAAGTTAGAAATATATGTATGTAGATTTGCCACATTTTTTAACATTACCAATTAGCAATATTATGATTACCAATTAGCCATATTAAGATTACCAATTACCCTATATGGAAGCTGACCTGTGTATATGGTCTTAATAACTTAGCAGTTCTAATCAGCAACAAAGGAAAACAGAGAATATCCGGTTGGATGGAAGCTATCTGGACCCTAAAAAAAACTGCTATCCGGTCGGATGATAAAATCACGAACACAAAAAAATATGTTACATAATTCAGACGCTTCTCCCAGGGTCTAATGACTATCTATACCCTAAACAGGAGTTGCATTCAACAATAACCAATCAGCATGAGTTGTATTCAATAATAACCAATCAGCAGTAGTTCTAATAAGTTTATATAACCAATAACAGATCACATATAATATTGTCATATACTATTCTAATCGGCTGTTCTAATCAGTAATAAAAATCAGCAGCAGTTCATAAATATTGTTCACTCCTTCCCTGTTATAACAAAACAACGTATTAAATCGCATGCAATCTGGGCCCTAAATTTCGGCATTTGAATGCGCCAATCTTGATGCCTGCTCCAACATATGAGCTCCCTTGATGCTATCGTCTCCATGTATTTTATCACAAAGACACCACAGTCATCAGCGTTGTTCTGTGTTGGGGCAGCATTCACCTTTGTGATTGGCCACTTGTGCATATTTTCCGGAAGTGCATCTCTACGTGACTCGTACAACCCAGTTACCTGCACAAAAATAAAGGGGAATTAGACGGAACCATTTAAATCTAAAAGGTTGCAAGTCCTAGTTGCACAATATACCACATTTCGAAGATTATGTTCGCGTGTCTTATTTGACATTGAATCGTAAAAATGCCAAGTTTCTCATCGCAAATTGCACACTAGAAGTGTCCAATGGCTTCGATTGTTGATGTAAACTGGCATCAATATTATGTCGACGGCTTGTACATTTGCTGCCGTGAGATGTGAAATAAGAATTTCGCTATTTTTTACACTAGAACTTTTTTGATACTGTAAAATAAAAAGGACTCTAATCAAATCATTAAGTACAAAAATTGTATACTACATTGATCTATAAATATTTTGCAAGTTCGAATACCCAGAAATTCGCTGAAACATAAATAAAGTTGCACCACTCTAAAGGTGATGCGCTCCTTCGATTGCTCAAAACAACTGCAAAGGCATCCAAGTGTGAATCACTCAGCCAGCCCTTATGCAGCAAGTCATCAATACATTTGCGTGACAAAACAGTATTACCACTTTCTATTACCACAGTGTCACTACATAATAAAATAAATCAGTATTATTAAATAACAAGGTAATGGTTTCTAATTTGTATTAATACAATGATGTCAATGCAATAATAATTACCTCGGGGGAAATTGTCTGATCATTGATTCAATCAACGCCACGTCGGACTCGGATAGATGTATCCGGCCGGGGAAAGACATTTCCTTCCCCCTCTCTTTTCCTCCTAGGTGTACACCTCCCCTCTTAACTTTCTTGCCCTTCTTAACCCTGATTCCAATTTTTGTGGTTGGGGCATACTCTTCGACATCTAAAATGGCAGGGGATGCTTTGGAGGGGGTGGGATCAGAAGGAGGATCACAGGCAGGTGGGGTGGATGGAATGTGATCCTTTGGATGCGAGAGTGAATTTATTAGTCTGACGATAGATTCAAATTTTTCTTCGCAAAAGGAGCGTAACTCCCTAATATCTTTCTTGACATTACTAATTTCACGGGAGATGAACCTCTTCATCTCCTTTTCTGTCTTCCACTCCCTTTCTTCTTTAACTTTCTTCTCTTTTTTTGGTTCATCCTTCTCTCTACTCCTCTTTCTTTTTTTCCTCTTAGGTGCCACAAATGAGGACTCCACCTCATCATGTCCTGCAAGGTTTAGCTCCTCCACAGAAATATTCCAAAAACTTGTAGAAATCTACAATTAAAAAGAAATATCAGAAAAAAAATTAAATAACAGTAGATGATAAGTGTGCATACAAATCTTATAGCTACTGTGTACAAATCTACAATCTACGATCTACAAGTCTATATTAAATAGAGCTAACCTCCTTCTTCGGCCACAACCTCGATGATAACTGTGCACAAAACTTATAGCTGAAGCTGGCCTTTGCAGACCAGCGACATATCCGGGGTCTCGCTAATGCATCTTGAGGGACCTGTAGGTTAGTGTGCTCAAACAGCCAAACCTACATGGAAAGATTTAAGTTAGTTTAAATTTATTTAAAAATGAACATGAAATTTAAAACAAAAAATTACTTACCACCAAAATAATAGAACAACCTTCAAGATAGCCTAAGCTTGAAGGTTCTTCCCTTTTGCAGCTCAATTTATGTAGGGGTAAGCTGTGCATTGAGAAATCCATGGATAGCCTTTGCCCAATTATATCTCCTGAAGTCCTTCAATCCACCAATTTGTTGAAGACATTCAGGAATTCCTAGAGACTTCAGCGGGAAAAAAAATTTAGCTACAACATATTTAACAAGGGCATCCACCCTTCTCTCCTCCACTTCTTCAGAATCTGCTTCATTAACTAGCTGGTTCAACTCAGCGATTATGTCGCTTTGTTTCATTTCAGAGAATGGGGTTCTATGAAAATGGAAGTCGTCTCCCCTATTGGGTAGCCCTAAAATGAGCGCTACTTCATTGACAGTAAATTTAATGTAATATTGACCAAGAATAAATGCTGCTTTATCAGGCCTATAGAGTCTCAAGAGCCTATACAAGATTGAGATGTTTTGAGGAACATCTGGCATTGAGAATAATTGTAGCAGACCAACTTCCTTTAGCAGGTCTAAAGAGTGCTCTGAAAGCACTTGTAGAATGGGCTCTGCATATTTCTTGAAGGTCGAAATAGCACACCTAGTGTTCAAATACGTACCAGCCATCTGTTCCAGTAAGAAAATAAATAAGAGCAAGGAAAAAAATAAGGAAAACCCTAAAATTTTGATTTACCCATTCAGAAGCCTAAAGTACAGAATATCCGGTCGTATAGCAGTTATCTGAACCCTAAAAAACAGCTCTCCGGTCGGATAGCAGTTATCTAAACCTAAAAAAACAGTTGAATATCTAATGTCCAATGAAAATAATCCGACAGGATGATTCCTATTTACAATCCTAAAAGTAAAGGATATCCGGTCGGATATAAAAATCACGAACACAAAAAAATTTATTGCATCTTCTCCGATAGTATAATGTCTATGTAAACAAATAGCAAATGAGAAAAATTTGAAGAAACATAAAGCCCACACTCCAGAATACTCACCGCCGTTAGGAAGAATGATGATTGCAGTCGTCGTTTAGGAAGAAGGGGAGAATGCCGAAATGTGATCGCCCTGTACGCCGAGTTCACCGAGTTCCGGGAGCGTTGCGATGTTCGCCGCTGGGATTATCTGGGGGTTTTCTGGAGCGTTACGATCGTCGTCGGGGGTTTAGGTCGGGGAGTCGTCGGGGTGAGGGAAAGCTGGAGCGAAATTTTGCTTTGGAAGCGAAATGCAGGTGGGCCCGGTTCCATTGGACCTATTTAAATGACACACAGCAATCCGGTACGTTTGACGTATCAAAAAATTTTCCCTAAATTTGAGCTTTGTTTGGGCTGTAATTTGGGCTTTATGCCTGTCCATCCATTCATGAAATGTTGCTACTTTGTTTTTCCTTCCTGTTATATTCAGATTTGATATTTTATTTCATTAATTTCTTAAATTTTTTTAATAAAGTTAAACTGCAACAGCTCTCTCTTTCATTCAAACACTTAGGCTCTGTTTGGAGGGACTTATTTTCACCGGTCAAGCAGTTACAACCGCATGAATCTGACCGTAATTAAGGTCCGATTCATGCGGTCATAACCGTTTGACCGGTGAAAATAAGTCCCCCCAAAGGAAGCCTTGGGCTCCGTTTGGCGCGGCGGTCATGGCCGCGGTGGTTATGAATCATCGTACCTGAACGCCTGACCTCGCCTAAGGACTTCATCCACTTTTATGTTCGAAATTAGTTCTCTTTTCTTGGTGGCGGTAATAACCACTGTCATGCCAAGCATACATTTTGTGATGACAGTATTTTTTGTCCAAACTCATCGGAGCAAATAAGCTGCGCTAAAAAGAGCCTTATTCTCGTTGTGTACATTACTGCACCAAGCATATTGAAGTGATCAGAAACTTCAATAAAAGAGAATATTGTGAGACAAGTGATTTGTATTCCATTAATTCCATCCGACGAACAATTAGCAGAAGTTCTCATAAAAGGGATGAGTGCGAGTGCCTTCGAAGGAGTTATTGACAAGTTGGTTATGAACAACATTTCACGCCAGTGTTAGCATTATAAGTTTTCTATGTTAAACCGATGTACATTACTTTTCCTATATATAGGAGAGGTTCTCCTATTTATACTCGTTGATTGCGAATAATTACTCCACGAATTGACTTAACCGTCTTATCGGGTTTCTATATGAGTGGACCACATGGACTTATCCGCCTTAATGTTGATATTGACTTGACTCTTGGACTATTTGACGCACAACCACCTTGTATTTTTTAAAGATTTAGGGTTTAGAATTTAGGATTGAAAATGAACAAAATGAATATTAAATGTTTTTAGTAGATCTAACTCACAATGACTTCATCTTTGCAACCCATCTCATTTAATACTCTTCGCACTCCTCTATTGCTAGGAGTCCCCGCTTAAAAAAATAATTGTCGTGCACACACTTGAATGTTTCGTGCTGCTCAAGTTAAATCGTTATTTCTTTAAGGGCGAAAGAAATTGAGGGATAATTTTGGTGAAGCTTAAAATGAGACTCTATCAAGAATAGCTAAACACTAAGGTTCTGTTTGTGAGGACTTATTTTCACCGGTCAAGCGGTTACGACCGCATGAACCGGACCTTATTCATGCGGTCGTAACCGCTTGACCGGTAAAAATAAGTCCTCCTAAACAGAGCCAAAATCTCGAGATTTTAGACAACTAGATGATTCAACTTCTCTATAATTTCTGAACCCATAACCTTATCTTAGGTCACTGATAGAAGGACTGATGGCTTGAACACCAGACCCAGATAGGCATTCACCAACAAAGACTAGCACATCAGTGACCTATGAAAAGAATGTAGGGTCCTTTTTTTTTCTAACAACCAGAAAGAAAAGAACAGATGGGGATGCCTCTTGCTGATTCATTCCATTCCTCCTAGCAGCAAGAGAGTATTTTCTTAAAGTCTCACCTTCTCCTCTCGCTTCGCTCGAGCGACTTCATACCTCTCACTTCACTCATAACCCCCGTCAACATAACATGTCGACCCATCTTTTGTTGAGATCTACGACCATTTACTTGAGTAGAGTAGCGTAGTCGACAATTGAAGCACCAAAATGGGTCAACAATGTAAATGACGATGTCTCGTGGACAAGCTCGACCTGTCTCGTGAGCCCAATGCGTGTTAAACTCGGGGAATACTGCTGCGGACAAGTGTGACATTATTTTCTTCATTTTTGGCCTCATGACGGCCGTAGGTAGATAGATCTTGCATGAGAGATAGTTGCGAGAGAAGGACTGAGATGGTAGAGGAGTTTATTTTCTCTCTACATAAAACATCAAATCTCAATCTCAGGAGTTTCTCTCTTCTTTAATGATGAATTCAAATTTCTTGAGAGTTAATTTGCATGTAAATCATTCCCTCTCATCTCACAATAATTTTATGCCTGTTTTAATTCCCACTAACCATTAGTTTAATATTAATAAACACAATTTTTACAACTTATTGTATTATCTGTTGAATTTTCTCAAGTTGCTCAGCAAGATAGTCCAAACACCAAATCAATATCTTCGGAGCTACCCAGATCACAACTTGAACTTGCAGAAAGCAGGAAGCAACTCAGATAACCAAAAACACAGACAGAAGCAAGCAGATCAAAATTTCATTAATCTTCATTTCAGGGCGAGGTATACATGACGAGACATGATTTCGCCAGTACATGAAACAAAATAGAAACACTAAACAACTCGGGCGGATAGACCACAGAGACCGCCGAAATCGCCGAGACTGCTGAGGTCGCCGAGACCGCCCGAACCGAGCTGAAACCAAACTGAACACGGAGTCCGCCAAGACCGCGAGGTCGCGCGGACACGCCGTTATTCGCCGAACTGCTGCTGAACAGAGGAACAAGCCGCCTACCCGCCATGACCGCGAGGTCGCGCAGACAGGATTATTGAACTTGAGAGAAGATGCTGAAACAGGTAACCGCTGGAAACAGTCCGCTAACTCCACTGAGGTCAGAACCAAACTCCTGGTTTCACAGTGTTAGCCGCGCCACCTGCACACAGCAACCGGTTAAGCAAGCAACCCGTGCAGATACAACAAACCGAGTCCGCAGAAGAAACTCAAGCCCAACTTACTGTTCACTCTGTTGTAAATGACTTGCCGGGGGGTCCTATTTATTGGCCAGGTGAGGGGTGTGGTCACCACCCTATGTGATAAAGTCACCGCCCCTTGGTCGTAGCTAACAAAGTTAATCTGCACAATCCGCCCGCACGAGGCAAACCAAACCGCCAAGTCCAGGCGAGATAGCGAACTGCACAAGGCAGTCCGCCCAGTCTGCAGAAACAATGCAGGACTAGCCGAGACGCATGAGCCACTAGCCGAGTACAATGCCAGTCCGCCGAAGAGGCGACACCGCATCTGTCTGCAAACACCAGTCCACGAGCACAAGCAAACCGCCCGGTCACAGCGGACTCTGCGGATACCAAACCAGCTCGCAATATCCACGACCACAGGCAAATTACCCGGTCACAGCGGACACTGCAGATACAACTCCACCTCGCACTGTCCGCGACCTCAGGCACAAATGCCCGGTCACAGCGGATACTGCGGAAACCCTGAACTTCACAGAAGTGCAAGTCCAGAAAAGAAAGCGCGAGCTCGACGGATACCAAGCCAGTCCGCCAGCTCCAAAGCCAGAGCGCTGCTCACCACAACTCCAAAGAAGATGCGCGGACACCAAGCCCAGTCCGCCCAGGCCGCGCACACCACCTTGCAGAGCTCAACTCACTGCCGGACAAAACCAGTCCGCGCAATCCGCAAAACCTGACCGCAGCAAACTACGCAGGTCGCCAATCACCAACCCGCCGGACTAGATACCAGTCCGCGCGGTCAGTCCGCCCAGGCCGTCCGGACTGCCCGACCACCCACTTTCACTTCACCAATTTCAACATTATCCTCTCTTTAAATTTTATATTATTATTATTATTGTTGTTTTATTCTCTTCATTGAGAATTATAAAATAGACTTTGGCTCTGTTTGGCACAGCTATTTTGCACTGGTGAGTTTGGACAAAACTGACACCGTCATTGAATGTATGTTTGGCACGACAACGGTTATGATTGCCACCAAAAAAATAAAATTAGTTTTGACCATAAAAGTGAATGAAGTTCATTAGGTGAGGTCGGGCGTTCACGAACGACGATTCATAACCACTGCGTTCACGTCTTCACGATCACCACCGCCCTGCCAAGTCGAGCCTTTGATTCATTATGAGTCCATGACCAAAAAGTCAAAAGCTTAATGCTTATGTTCATGGAGAATATTCTTATCAAAGTATTTAAAATATATAATATTGGAAAGAAATATAGCATGTGATTAAGGAATGGTGTGACTCCAATTCTGAGGTGAGCATACAATTCTTAGTGCATAAATTTAATTTTGTGCCTCATCTTAGAAAGTGGAAATATCACTTAACATGAGAAGAAAATGATTGTTGTGAATGAGGACTGAGCTTTTGCAAGATAAAAAAAATTCTTGAGAAATTATTAATAGATGCATATTTTAAAAAGTTCTCAACCAACATTGGTCATGGCCGTATGGAGCCATTAGTCGTGCGATTTGCTACGAAAACGGAGAGGTCCAACGCGTGAATCTTGCGCAAGAAAAAATTGATATTGTATAGTACCAAATGCTCAAGAATTAGGGGTGCAAATAAAAAGAACCAAACAGAACTAAGCACTCCCCTAATTTAGTTTGGTTTTCATATGCGACAGTTCGGTTATATTCCTACTTGTGACAAGATTGTTGATCCTTTGATGAAGGGCATACTAAGAGAAATATTCATCAAACATGCTAGTTTAATTGGACTTAAAAATATGTTATTAAGAATTGAAGTTTACTAGTACTAAATAGGCAAAATTATGAATTGGTCCATATTATTTCCTATTTTTTAAAATCAGCCCTCATATTTCGTTAAGCACCTAAAATGCATGTGCAGTCTACCTCAGATATACTTTAGAACATATATGAACCCAAAAGATTTACATGCAAATCTCTTACAATATCAAAAAGTGTCATCCAAAATAATTACAAATAAAAATAAAAACAATTAGAAAATATATTATCCAAAAAAAAGTCACATAATATTTTGAAATTATCACTCTCCCAAAAGATAATTTTTTGAACCAATAAATTTGTGAAATCCAAAATAACTTTTCGAATCCTTTTTTCCCCTTAAACCGACTTAAAGAACCGACTTTCTTAATCCCATTTAAACAAAGCCATCTTAGTAACACAAGCTATCTTAATCAAATCAAGAGTTATGACAAATTAATCCCACCGGCTATTTTAAGTTCAACAAGCAGGTTAAGGGTGTGCATAAAAAACCGAAACCGATCAAACCAAACCGAACCGAACCGATTAAGCTAAATTGATTTTTCGGACCGAACCGATCGGTTTGGTTCGGTTTCGGTTTAGGGGGGGGGGGGGTGAAAAACCGACATCATTTCAGTTCGGTTCGGTTTGTTGGTTGGGTAAACCAAAAAAATCGAATCGAACCAAACCGTTTGCAGGCCTAAAGCCGGCCACATCCACTTGGAAAAGAACTCAACCATTAATTATTCGTCACAAGAAAATTCATCGAGAAATCATCGTCAAAATAATGCGTAAAAACATCGAAAACCTTGCTATGAAAAATCTCGACAAGTTAATTTCATTTTCTCAACATTGGGTGTGTTATTTAATTAATTGTAAATAAAGGTTCTGGTGTTACAGTCGGGGCTTCGCAGGAGGTGTTAGGGTAAGTGAGCGGGAGAATGTGGTGCGTGGAATGAGAGGTAAATGAATATTGATGGGGCCCTGATCTTCCATTTATAGGAATTTTGGGCTGCAAATAGCTGGAATTCTTACATCCCCCACTAAGTTTATGGGGTCATGGGGGCAAAGTGAGGTTGAACAAAGTCTACCCCACTATTCTATGATGGAACCGCTCCGAATTGCCGCGCGCATGCCACGCGTAGAGGAGCAACCGCCGTCCACACCTCCGTCGCTCGGTGCCAAAGCCACGACTCCCCCCATCCGCGACTGGCCTTCCAGCCGTCTGTCAGTCACTGCCACAAGGAAGCCCGCGGCTGTGCACACGTGACTGCAATGGCCCACGACCGGCAACCCAGTCACCCGCCGCCCCGCCTCACGGCCGTGCGTCTGCAAGGTCTTGTGGCCGGCCTCCCAGTCGGCTACAGTCGTGCCTTTCGACCGCATGCACGTGCCCGTGATCGACAGCCTCCCGACCAGCTGCCGCCGCGCCACACGACAGCAAAGGGCCGCATCCGGCCTCCCCGCCGGCGGCCGCCGCACCGCACTGCCATGTGCACGCGACCGCAAGTGCCCGCGACCAGTCGCTGCAGTGCCTCACGGGCGCATGCACGGGTTGGCCTCCCGCCGGTCGGGTCTCGTTGTCGGTCACCCCCCCTTTCCGCCACCATGAAGGACTCCTCTAATCAGACTATTAATTGGCCGCCGCTTAATCTCCACTTTCTGATCGCCGAATAACCAACTCGTAACCGCCCGCTGACAATTATTTTCTTCACGCTAACGCGTGTTTCCGATCGATGAGGCAAGTATACCTATCGTTCGGAGTATAGAATCAAGTGTCGTATTTCGACTCAGGGCTTGTCGAGTACTTGTACTCACAAGAAAGAACTATTATCTTATCAGACGAAAAGTTAGTTTTTGTTTAAAATGAAAAGGGAAGTGTTACACTAAGAAAGATAAATTCGATGTTGGGGAAGCTAGCACTTGATCTAGATTCCCCTTGGGATAAAAAAAATCTTCTTGAAAAAAATAAAAAAAATGTGAGTTCTTAAATTTACTCACTCGACCGTGGAGGTTCCTAAAGTACAAAAGCGTCTCTCTCGAGCTCATGCTTTTGACTAACCTTAGGTTGATCGATTAAAACCTCTCGGTCAGTCGAAACCCCTAAGCTTGCTTTAGGCGGTGAACCCAACTATTGGATTTGACTTCAATCCGGAAGATTTATATCGTCCTCTCTCGAGGAGTGCATGCAACTCCTTTTATCCTTGAGTGATCTCCTCGTATCCGCAATCTCTCGGTTATTTAGGATACGGATCTTAGATCGAAAACCATATCCGGGAAATATGAATTCGACAAAATATAATTCAAAGATAAATCGTTAGTGAGCAAGATTAAGAACAAGACGCTTTTGATAAAAAATGAAAAGTTTATTTTATTCAAAGATTCATTATGATCAAGTGCTAAATGAAAATTAGCTACTTATCATGATTAGAGAATTATAAGATAAGGTTGGGAAAGACATGCTTGAAACAAAAACAACTAGAATTAAAGTTTACACAATATCAATCTAGACTAAAAAGGAAAATACAGCAATAAAAGCAGTAAAACACAAGACTCCAACTCCCAAAAATTTGACCCTGAGCATCTGAAGCTGTCTGAAATTTATAGGAAAAATTGCTGGTTGGTGTAACACCCCAAAAAGACCCCAAAAGACTCAACATGAAGTTTGAGTAGCAGGCTGGTTTACACGGCCTGGGACACGGGCGTGTCCCAGGGCGTGTCAGGTGTACACGGCCTGGGACACGGGCGTGTCCCAGGGCGTGTTCGATTTATTTTGCGAATTTGGCCTATTCAAGTCAGAGCCGGACACGGCCTTGAACACGGCCGGGAACACGGGCGTGTCAGGCTGGACACGGGCGTGTCAGCTGCCGTGTTCCGACCCGTGTACTGGTTGCAGCTCGATGGAGCAGGAGACACGGGCGTGTCTCAGGTTTGACACGGGCGTGTCAGGTTCGATACGGGCGTGTCGATGACCCGTGTTGTGTAGTCGGTTCAAACTGTGTGCCGCTTAAAGGGTACACGGCCTGTGACACGGGCGTGTCACAGGCCGTGTCGGCCAAAAAGTGAAATTTTGGGAAAATCTTGGCTGTTCAGTTTTCTCTCTTTTGATCCAAGGGTCCAGGTGGTTTCCTGGCTGGGTTATTACGTGAAGTAAGGATGAAGATTCATTCTTCATTTGTCTTAAGGAAGAGAGAAAGAGAGAGGAAGAGAGGAAGAAGGAGGAGGAGAGCAAGCCACCGGCGGAGCTCCCGTGGTCCGATTCGTGATCCGAAGCCGGCGTTGTGAAGGCAAGGCTGCTACGGTTCTTTCTCACCGGCTAGTTTTCGATGGCACCGAAGAGATCGACAAGGGTAACGATCTCCCTCCTTGGACATGTGAAGTCCTTCTTTTCTGCATTGCATAGGGAAAACCCTTCCCCGCGAGTGTGCGGTGGGTTGTGGTGTCCCTTGGGGTAGATATGTGAAGTCCCCCTTGTTAGAGGCCGGAATTGGAGTACGGCTCTAGGCATGCTGTGTGAAGCCCATCTGGATGTAATCTGGATTGGTGATGCTTGTTTGCATATCGGAGAAGGCTCCGTGATAATGGCTTGTGATGCTTATGGCTTGTGATGCCTTGTTCCTACCTGTTGCTTGGTGCGGCAGGAAGTACTGGACGATGTCCAGGAAATGAAGAGGGTTGGCGGCAACTCTTGTGGCCGTGCGTTGCCACTTTGTGAGTAGTTGAGCCGTTGGGCTACAACTCGATGAAAAGGCAGATTGCCGAACAGGAAAGGTGAAACCGACCCGCGCCTATAAAATGCCATGGATACTTCCGTATTCAAGGTGGCTCGGCGACTTGAGCAACGGGGGGTGGCTGATCCGTACCTGCGTTAGGTCCGTCCGACTTGGAAGCCTGATATAGGTTTTGTTGGAGCGCCTAATGAGAGTCTTAGGCCCGCGCGCCGGAAAGACTGAAATGCTCAAATACCGTGTAGACGGTGGTGTTGACCCTGGTATTCCGGTACACCGAAAATGTGCCCTGAGTGCACGGACTGTCGGGCCGGGTGGCCGATGGTTGTGATGGCTTGAATGTGCCTGCGCGCACATAGTTGCTATTTGATGATGCCATGCTTGCAGGGAAAGAATGCTCATGCCCCGAGAAAGGGGTAGGATTGTTATAATTGGGTCAGCTGAATGCTGACCGTTGCATTGTTTGCTACCGGTTGGGTGGTTTGTTCCCGTGCAGGTGCTGGAGAGCCAAGTGGGAAATGATGGGCTGAAGCCCTACTGCTGTTGCTGCTGCTGCTGCGGCTAGCCTGGAAGGCTAAGCGAATGGCTTTGTTTTGTTTTCTCTTTTTACTCATGTATGGCCGGCCTGCGCGCCGAGGTTTGTAAAACATGATGTATGTTCAGAGGAACTGTAAGGCCTTAAGGCCAAACTCTTGTAATTTTGTACATTCCATGGTTTATATATAAAGGTGGTTTTATATATTGGACATTTCGGTTAAGAGTTCAAAGTTGTAACTTAAAGCTTCCGCTAGAATGCTCTGAGTTAGGATTCGTATTTGGTTTGGTATTATCCTGTGACCTCACCGTCTGTTTGTGGCATATAGTGTGGGGCCCCGGCCGGACCTTCTACTATACGTCATCTAACGGATGGGGTCGTTACATTTTGGTATCAGCTTTTCGTCGGTCTTCCTCTTTCGAATTCGTGGTCGAATTCTTTTGTGGGGTGGCGAACACGTGTTTGTGCGACCTGCTGTAACGCTAATGAACTCTGGAATGTCCATTAAGGAATGTACAAAATCTTGTTTGAGGAATCTGCGCGTTCCTTTTTGTGTTGTTTTGCTTGCATACGTTCGCTAATGTGTGTCTTGTCCACCTATAGGTGACACGTAGTGGTGCTGGACAGTCTGAGCCCCAGCGTTCTGATGAGAGTGCGGCACCAGCTGAGGTGCCCACACCTCCTCCATCTGCGGAAACTGTTCGTTTAGTGACTGAGGCGCTATTTGCCATGATTCAGCCGACCGGGCAAGCGCAGCCGGCGGTAGTGCCAGTTCGTTGATGTAAGACCCGAGCCGGTTGAGGCTGTAGATCCACGAGCAGCTGACCGACAGTTGAAGCAATTCATGAGCTTCAGTCCTCCTACGTTTGCGGGAATGGGATCCCCAACGCAGGCGGAAGATTGGTTATCGCGTGTCAAGAGGATAATGACAGCGATCAGGGCGGAGGAAACTCTCAAGGTCACCTTAGCCACCTTCATGCTTGAAGGGGAGGCGCGGTTGTGGTGGGACGAGGTTGAGCTACATCATTTGGCGGGCAGGCAATTAACACAAGTGTCGATTGAGGAGTTCTCTCGATTATTTCTGGCGAAATATGTCCCAGCGGCGCAACGCATTGCTATGGAAAATGAGTTCCAACGGTTAAAGCAAGGGAAAGATAGTGTGGATATCTACTTGCACGAGTTTACCAGGTTGGGACGATATGCGGGAACAATCTTCGCGGATGACCAAAGGAAAACGAATCGGTTCTATGAAGGATTGCGGGATGAGTTGCGATTCCTGCTTTCGAGTTCTGTGAGCCAAGGGTTTCAGGCGTTGGTTGATACGGCGTGCGCGTTGGAGAAGGACATGAGGCGAGTGCAAGGGAATAAGGGCTTGGTGGCGTCAAAGCCAGAGTTTCAAGCACCTCGCCCGAGCAAATCGTTTTACCAGAAGAAAGGGGGCAAGAGGTCCAAGCCATCGGGGCAAGTGACTACGACCGTTGTGTCGGGAGCGACATCAAGGCCGGATGCTCGTACATGCTATAACTGTGGCCGGGTGGGGCATATTGCTCGTGACTGTCGGGTTGTGCAGCCCAAAGGGAAAAAGAAGACGGGTGCGTCGTATGCTGAGAAGGGCAAAGCGGTGGTGGATTCCTCTGCTTCCCAGGCGCAGCCCCGAATCTATCAACTTGGCCAGCAGGAAGCGATTAAGCAAAGTGACGTCGTCACAGGTACGAGTTGAGTTAGTTTACTTGCTGTGCTTTTGGTTTTGGTTATGTTTAGCTTGTGCATGTGTGTGTGCTGCAGGCTTTGTCCTGATTCGGAATAATTTAGCGAGAGCCCTGTTTGATACGGGTGCTTCGCATTCTTTTCTGTCTGAGGATTTCGTATCTCGCATTGGGGTACCAAGTCATGTGACGGTGGATAGTACAAGGGTGCTATTGCCGAATGGCTGTGTAATGCTGGCGGATAGGGCTTGCGATGTGGATGTGCAAATAGGAAGTCGGGATTTCGGTTTGAGTGCAGCTGTGCTACCGTTATCGGAGTTTGATGTGATCTTTGGTATGGACTGGCTCTCGGAGCAGCGTGCCTTTATTGATTACAACTCCAAAGAGATTACACTGGGCCAGAATACCGGGCTTGTGACGAAGTTCGCTGGTATGCGAGGAGTTGGCGGAACGTTGTTGTCTGCACTCCAAGTCGTCAATGCTGTTCAGAAGGGCGCGGAGTTATTCTTCACGCTAATTCAGGCTGTTGAGCCAAAGGCCAGTGTCGGTGAAGTGCCAGTTGTGTCAGAGTTTGCCGACGTGTTTCCTAAAGATCTTCCTGGGTTACCACCCCAGCGGGAGATTGACTTCTCTATTGAGTTGGTGCCAGGTGCGAAACCTGTGGCCCGCTCTCCATATCGCGTCGCGCCAAAGGAGATGGCTGAGTTGAAAGTCCAATTGCAAGAGTTGTTGGAGCAGGGATATATACGCCCAAGTATGTCACCTTGGAGCGCACCTGTTCTATTTGTGAAAAAGAAAGACGGTAGCTTACGGTTGTGTATTGACTACCGCGAGTTGAATAAGCTGACGGAGAAAAACAAGTATCCGATCCCACGGATTGATGACCTCTTTGATCAGCTGGCGGGATCAACGGTCTATTCCAAGTTGGATCTGAAATCGGGATATTATCAGCTAAGGATTCGGGAAGGTGACATTCCCAAGACAGCGTTTGGAACACGCTACGGTCATTATGAGTTCACGGTGATGCCGTTTGGCCTATGTAATGCGCCTTCGGTATTTATGGACCTAATGCATCGAACGTTCCGAGAGTATTTGGATTTGTTTGTTATTGTGTTTATCGATGACATCTTAGTATACTCTCAGTCGGAAGAGGATCACGCAAACCATTTGCGGTTGGTCTTGCATACCCTGCGGAGGAATAAGCTTTTTGCCAAGTTCTCAAAGTGTGAGTTCTGGCTCTCTTCAGTAGCCTTTTTAGGCCATGTGGTAAGCGGAGAGGGTATCGCGGTGGATCCGTTGAAGATAAGTGCCATTCGAGATTGGTCAGTGATGTCTTCAGTGGCCGAGGTCAGGAGCTTCCTTGGACTTGCGGGCTACTATAGACGGTTTGTGGAAAACTTCTCACGGATTGCTTTACCTCTCACCACGCTGACGAGAAAAGATCAAAAGTTCATATGGACGCCGGAGTGCGCGCGAGCTTTTGAAGACTTGAAGAGTCGTTTAACCACGGCGCCTGTGTTGACATCGCCATGTGGTACCGATGGGTATGAGATCTATAGTGATGCATCAGGGAGCGGCTTAGGCTGCGTTCTTCTGCAGTTTGGGAAAGTGATTGCTTATGGCTCGCGTCAGTTAAAAGTGCATGAGCGGAATTACCCCGTCCATGATTTGGAGTTGGCGGCGGTAATCTTTGCGCTCAAGTTGTGGCGGCACTATCTATATGGCGTCAAAGTGGATATCTATACGGATCACAAGAGCCTAAAGTATTTGTTGGATCAGAAGGATCTGAATATGCGACAACGAAGATGGATGGAGTTCCTTGGGGACTACACCTTCGAGATTCACTATACCCCCGGGAAGGGAAATGTGGTCGCTGATGCTTTGAGTCGAAAGACTCTGGTACGGGCAAGCTGGTTGCAGAGGCATGATCAGCGTTTGATCCAAGAATTGGAAGCAATGGAGATCTCGTGTGTTGACAAGGGTGCGTCAACCGATGCATGTTTGAACTGGACGGAGGTGCAATATGACCTTACGGACAGAGTTCGGCGAGCAACGGAGCTTGATGAAAGTCTCCAGCGCTATGCTAAAGATGGGCCGGATGATCAATTCTCTTGGGATAACGGGTTGTTATGGAGAAATGGTCGAGTGTGCGTCCCAAGTGTGGGTAAACTGAGGGAAGAGTTGATGTACGAAGCTCACTTTGCAAAGTACTCAGTTCACCCAGGGAGCACAAAGATGTACAGGGACATGAAAAAGCTGTTCTGGTGGCCCGGACTAAAGAAAGATGTGGCTCGTTATGTGGCTAAATGCAACACCTGTGCGTTGGTGAAAGCAGAATGCCAGAAGCCTGGCGGGTTTCTGAAGTCGTTACCTATTCCGGAGTGGAAGTTCGATGATATTTCGATGGATTTCGTGCACGGGTTGCCAAGATCTCAACGCGGTCATGATTCAATCTGGGTGATTGTGGACCGGTTGACGAAAGTGGCGCACTTCCTTCCAAACAGAAGAGACGATTCAGTGGAAACCTTGGCCAAGATTTATGTGGAGCAGGTTGTTCGACTGCACGGTGTTCCTCGGAGCATCGTTAGTGATCGTGATGGGCGGTTCACATCGAATGATTGGCGGCTCGTTCATCAAATGTTGGGTACAAAATTGGCGTTTAGTACGGCCTTTCATCCCCAAACGGATGGCCAGACTGAACGAACCAACAGGACGATGGAGGACATGCTCCGCATGTGCGCCCTAGACTTTGGTAAGAGATGGGAAGAGTATATATTTCTCGTCGAATTTGCCTATAATAATAGCTACCAAGCGAGTATTGGTATGACACCATTTGAGGCGTTGTATGGTCGGAAATGCCGTACACCGTTAGCTTGGGCAGAAGCAGGCGAATCGAAGCTGAGTGGGAAAAAGGAAGTCGAAGAAGCTACTTCGCTCATACGCTCTATTCGGGAGAGGCTATTGATAGCCCAAGATCGTCAAGCAAAGTACTACAATGCCAAGCACCGGAACGTGGAGTTCGCGGTGGGTGATTGGGTATATTTGAAGATCAAACCCTTCAAAGGTGTGTCCAGGATTCGGCGTTTGAAAAAGCTAAGTCCGAGGTATCTTGGTCCGTTTGAGGTGGTGGAGCGAGTTGGGGAAGCTGCTTATCGACTAGCACTTTCAGCGGACTTGGGTGGATTACATGATGTGTTTCACAAGGGTTAGACCCATTCGGATCGAGGATCGAGCCGAGAAATAGTTGCGGAACAAAGTGATCGGGATGGTCAAGGTCCGATGGGACAATTGTGGCCGTGAAGAGCTAACATGGGAGCGAGAGCAGACCATGCGAGCTGAGTTTCCCGAGTTATTTGTATAAACTGTAGACCGTGTACTTTTTGTTATAACAGAGTTATAGCATTGCTGGTTTTGTTTCCTTACCGTGCAAATTTCGGGACGAAATTTTGATAAGGGGGGGAGGGTTGTAACACCCCAAAAAAGACCCCAAAAGACTCAACATGAAGTTTGAGTAGCAGGCTGGTTTACACGGCCTGGGACACGGGCGTGTCCCAGGGCGTGTCGGGTGTACACGGCCTGGGACACGGGCGTGTCCCAGGGCGTGTTCGATTTATTTTGCGAATTTGGCCTATTCAAGTCAGAGCCGGACACGGCCTTGAACACGGCCGGGAACACGGGCGTGTCAGGCTGGACACGGGCGTGTCAGCTGCCGTGTTCCGACCCGTGTACTGGTTGCAGCTCGATGGAGCAGGAGACACGGGCGTGTCTCAGGTTTGACACGGGCGTGTCAGGTTCGACACGGGCGTGTCGATGACCCGTGTTGTGCAGTCGGTTCAAACTGTGTGCCGCTTAAAGGGTACACGGCCTGTGACACGGGCGTGTCACAGGCCGTGTTGGCCAAAAAGTGAAATTTTGGGAAAATCTTGGCCGTTCAGTTTTCTCTCTTTTGATCCAAGGGTCCAGGTGGTTTCCTGGCTGGGTTATTACGTGAAGTAAGGATGAAGATTCATTCTTCATTTGTCTTAAGGAAGAGAGAAAGAGAGAGGAAGAGAGGAAGAAGGAGGAGGAGAGCAAGCCACCGGCGGAGCTCCCGTAGTCCGATTCGTGATCCGAAGCCGGCGTTGTGAAGGCAAGGCTGCTGCGGTTCTTTCTCACCGGCTAGTTTTCGATGGCACCGAAGAGATCGACAAGGGTAACGATCTCCCTCCTTGGACATGTGAAGTCCTTCTTTTCTGCATTGCATAGGGAAAACCCTTCCCCGCGAGTGTGCGGTGGGTTGTGGTGTCCCTTGGGGTAGATATGTGAAGTCCCCCTTGTTAGAGGCCGGAATTGGAGTACGGCTCTAGGCATGCTGTGTGAAGCCCATCTGGATGTAATCTGGATTGGTGATGCTTGTTTGCATATCGGAGAAGGCTCCGTGATAATAGCTTGTGATGTCTATGGCTTGTGATGCCTTGTTCCTACCTGTTGCTTGGTGCGGCAGGAAGTACTGGACGATGTCCAGGAAATGAAGAGGGTTGGCGGCAACTCTTGTGGCCGTGCGTTACCACTTTGTGAGTAGTTGAGCCGTTGGGCTACAACTCGATGAAAAGGCAGATTGCCGAACAGGAAAGGTGAAACCGACCCGCGCCTATAAAATGCCATGGATACTTCCGTATTCGAGGTGGCTCGGCGACTTGAGCAACGGGGGGTGGCTGATCCGTACCTGCGTTAGGTCCGTCCGACTTGGAAGCCTGGTATAGGTTTTGTTGGAGCGCCTAATGAGAGTCTTAGGCCCGCGCGCCGGAAAGACTGAAATGCTCAAATACCGTGTAGACGGTGGTGTTGACCCTGGTATTCCGGTACACCGAAAATGTGCCCTGAGTGCACGGACTGTCGGGCCGGGTGGCCGATGGTTGTGATGGCTTGAATGTGCCTGCGCGCACATAGTTGCTATTTGATGATGTCATGCTTGCAGGGAAAGAATGCTCATGCCCCGAGAAAGGGGTAGGATTGTTATAATTGGGTCAGCTGAATGCTGACCGTTGCATTTTTTGCCATCGGTTGGGTGGTTTGTTCCCGTGTAGGTGCTGGAGAGCCAAGTGGGAAATGATGGGCTGAAGCCCTACTACTGTTGCTGCTGCTGCTGCGGCTAGCCTGGAAGGCTAAGCGAATGGCTTTGTTTTGTTTTCTCTTTTTACTCATGTATGGCCGGCCTGCGCGCCGAGGTTTGTAAAACATGATGTATGTTCAGAGGAACTGTAAGGCCTTAAGGCCAAACTCTTGTAATTTTGTACATTCCATGGTTTATATATAAAGGTGGTTTTATATATTGGACATTCCGGTTAAGAGTTCAAAGTTGTAACTTAAAGCTTCCGCTAGAATGCTCTGAGTTAGGATTCGTATTTGGTTTGGTATTATCCTGTGACCTCACCGTCTGTTTGTGGCATATAGTGTGGGGCCCCGGCCGGACCTTCTACTATACGTCATCTAACGGATGGGGTCGTTACAGTTGGTCACGCCCCTAGGTCACGCCCGTGACCTAGGGCGTGTCAGGCTCGGAACCGTCGTCTTGAAACCCCGGGAATGTTGGAGGAGAAACCACCAAAATCTGTTAAATGACGGGTCACGCCCCTAGGTCACGCCTGTGACCTAGGGCATGTCAGATTTGTTTCTGGAAAACGGCGGGAAGCTGAAGACGGCATGAATAAGTGTTGTTGATGGAGGCGTCACGCCCCCTGGTCACGCCCGTGACCAGGGCGTGTCAAGCTGGAAACGGAAATCTGGCGGCAACGACAGGAACAGCTGAGTTATTGGCTGGAAAATGCTCCTAACACGCCCTGGGTCACGCCCGTGACCAGGGCGTGTTATTTTAATCCGACGTGGCAGGGTTCTGACAGTTCTTCCTATGGCTGGCACCCCCCGTGCAAGGATGACACGAGCGTGTCAAAAGCGATACGAGCGTGTACGTGGTAGCTCGACGTTCTTCGATCGGCGATGCCAATTCTTGTTGTCACGCCTATGGGACACGCCCAAGGATGGCGTGGCACACGGCGTGTCACAAGCGTGTCAAGGCTCTTCATTCGCTGGTCGAAGATTTGCGGTCGACGTTCTTAGCTCCTTGGTGTCACGCCCTTCGACATGCCCAAGGAGGGCGTGTCACGGGGCGCGTCTGGGCCAAGAAGGGGAAAATTCCAGTTCTGCTCCAAATAATCTATAGATGCCCCTACAAGATTGAAAATAATTTTGTTAGAACAAATAAATATAAAATACAAAAAGTAGTTAATTATAAACTTTAGATTATAAAATTGATATATAATATCTAACTATTAATAGAAAATAGTAAATGAAAATAGAAATAATTAGGGTTATCAGCCGCCGTAGGGTGTTCAGTGTGCATATAGCGAGCCTTCTTAAAATGCACATCATAAAATATAAGATATTGGCCTACAAATAGCGCATAATGTGGTTATGGTGCGTGGATAACCGCGTAACCACCATAACCACCCTCAAAAGCTATAAATATGACCTCATGGTCTCCTTCGTTTTCATCTTCTCCTCCTTCCACTTCGCCTTCTACGCACGTGAGAGCTCCACAAGGAACCTTTGAAGATCTTCACCTTCAAAGAATCCTTCAAATACCTTCGAAGATCTTCATTCGTCTTCAAGCGCTCCTTTGGAGGTTCTACCCCGCGCACACTCCACCTTGCACACTCTCCACCTTGCCCCCATTTTTACTATGTGCGCGTTTCACCCAACACACACTTTGTTACGCACACAACATGCGCAGTGCCCACTGCACCCTCGACTCAGCAACAAGCCCTCCACTCTAGACTCCTCCGCATGCAATAGGAGACAACCCGCAGAGTCCAAGGCATGCAATACACACCCCTCCAGCCTCTTAACAACAACCAAAGTCTTCAGAACGCACGGAGCAAAACACTACTCTCTACACAAGAAGAATAAATACTTAGCTCCCCGAGCGGTGACTTGTAACCCTCAGAGCCCCCTCTACTCCTCTCTCTCTCTCTCCAAATTGTAACGAGGAACGATCTGTCTCCTTTGCCTTCTCTTCAAAGCCCTATACATCACCAAAGAATAGTGGAAGTTTGGTCAGCATAACTACGGTCATGTGATTTCTTACCTCTTTTCATGATTTTTCGCATTAAAAAATTATCTTGTCAATTGTCTCAGCTTACATTAACTGTTTGCACACTCGACCGCTCCCCGAGCTAAGACGATGCAATTTATACCGGTCTACCAGGATCCTCGAGTTTGGTCGCAACAAATATGATCTTTATGGAATTCAAATTAAAGTTGAAATGATGGCATTGATCATCAGTGCTTTGGCTACGACGACGGTGCTCTGACGCGACGACGCTCTCATCGCTCGTGAATTCTCATGGGTCATGCTCCCCATCAGTGGTGGATCAAAAAATTGATAATGGGGGTGCAAATATTTTTTAAATGAAATAACACAAACATTTATTATATCTTTTTAAATTGAAGAAACAATTTTTTTTCAGAAAATCCTTGAAGTACCACTGTAGTGTGGAATATATCGAACCACATGATCAATTACTTAGATTGCGCTCGATGCACTCAGCTCATGCGTGTCGAGTGCACGATATTTTTTTTCCTATGTCCGCCCTCACCATATGAATGTGTCATTGAGTTATAAAAATTTTAACAAGGGAGACTAGACATTAAATTCCTCCCCAAAAAAGTGAACGCTTCCATCTTATCGGAATTGTTTCTCCCTCATATGACCACCGTTTTTGACATATAAGTAGTCAAAATTCATTGTCTCGATAAGAGGAATCTAAATCCATTAACTATTTTGAAAAATAATTGGGGGGGGGGAGGGGGCAGTGTCTCTCGGGCTACCCTTTGGATCCGCCTCTACTCCCCATTCAAAATCAAAACTTTTTTGTTCATTAGGATTGATAAATATTTATATAATTTATACAATATTGTATTAAATTATATTTTTAACATTATAAAAGAAAATATAATGTAATTTTTATTATATTTACTTATAGTAGTTATAAAAGCTATAACATAAACTTATATTTATAATTGTTTTAAAAATTATAGTTGTCAACCATTTAATAATTTTGAGTTTTTAAAATAAATTTTAAGTTTTTATCATAACTTGCTAATTGGTGGAGTGGTCAAGTATTTAATTAACATATGATTGGTTGTTAGTTTCAATCTCAGGAGAGCGCAATTTTGCAATTATTAATTTTTCAATGTAGATAGGGGTAAAATTTAATTCCATGTCATAGGTGTACAATCCATATTCATCGAGGAGGGGCCCCACCTTAGCCCGCTCAGCATGTGTCAAAGTCAACCAGTCCATACGAGTCAAGATCAAGACGCGAGCCAGCAGAAGACCTGGACGAGCATGGAGAGCTCCCCACGCATACTCGCCAGGTGGCAACTAAGGCGGGATACTCACCCATCCCGTGCGAGTTCCTCGGGAAGTCGCATAGTCGCCTGGGTGGGGGGTATAAGTATGACCCCCCCTCTCTTTGGATTTCCCTATAAATAGGATCCCAGGGGTACGAAGGAGGGGACCGAAGATTCTCGGATAGTTACTCGCGAACCCTAGCTCGCGCATCTCCTTCGTACCTAGCTCGACCATTCTGGTTGTGAAGAGCCTGCTTCTTCCGAGCAGCTGGGTACGTGGTGGGACCTTCCATCCGCAGCGGCCTGAGGTCTTGTTTCTTTAGCTCATCCTTGTTATCGCTTTTGAGGGCCGTTTGACTTCACTGCGAGATCGGTAGCCTTAGGTCGCATAGTCCGATTCTGAGGTCGGGGTTTTCCTGGCTTCAACACTTGGTGCGGTGAGCGTGGATAACAGCCAAGGAGGAAAGTTTTGTGGTTCAGAAAGATGTCAATGGTGGCAATCAAGGCGAGTTGGCGGACAACTCGGCAGAAGTAGGCACCTCAGAGCGAGGTGGCGAGTTTGTGACGGTAACAGCTTTCGAGGAGTTCGCGAAGAGAATGGAGAGGGCGATACTCGTCGGTTTCGCCAACCCCCCTGAGGTCACGACGACTTCTCCCCGTCGCCTGACCCCACCGGGCGAGGAGGTGCTAACCCGGCGAGCAGGAAAGGAGCTCGCCTGGGCGAGGGGGGAGCAACCGATGCCGTCGCGTCAGCGCCCAGCGAGCAGCCAGGGCATCAAGTTCCGAGATCCTGAACTCTTGGCGAGGTATGGGAGTGGAGCGAGTACGAGTACTCGAGTGAGGAGGATAATCTTCGCCGCCAGGAAGGGAGGAGCATCTCATCGCAGCCCCCGTCCCCGACAATTTCCGAGAGCCCGCCCTCACCTACTACTCCGGCAGAGATGACCCAGTAAGACATCTTCAGTGGTTTGAGGACGTGATCTCGATTCGCAACATGTCCGACGCCTTCAAGTGTCGCTTCTTCTCCATCACCTTCAAGGGAAGTGCAAGAGACTTGTTCCACCAACTGCCGGCAGGTTCCATCTACTTCTTCTTCGACCTTCGTCGGGGTCTCATAGCGAGATTCGCGACGTCCAAGAAGAGAAAGAAGGAGGCAACGACCCTTTTTAAGATCGTGCAGGGGCAGCACGAGAGCTTGGGTCACTACATCGACCGGTTCCAGGAAGAGGTCTTGGAGGTGGAGGAGGTGGATGGGTTTACCTTGATGGTTGCCCTCAAGTTCGGCCTGAAGCAGAGACTTTTCAACATTGAGCTGGTGCATAGGTAGGGGTGCGAGCGGTTCGGTTTGGGTCGGTTTGGACCCAAACCGAAACCGAACCGACATGCCTCGGTTTTTGGTTTGTCCAAACCGACCCGAGTCGAACCCAGTCGGTTCGGTTCAAAGTCGGTTCGGTTTTTAATTGGTTTTTTGCGGTTCGGTGTCGGTTTTCTGCGAACAAACATAATCAAGTGTTATTTATTGGATCGGTCATCATCCCCTTTCATAATCTTTATCAACTGAAGGTTTAAATAAATAGCATACAATTTTTTTAGTGCAAGTCAGAGAGAAGGTTTATTAAATCTACATCACACACAAACAACTATTATATTCATGCATTTTTAGACATTCCGAGTTTGGGTATATTGGGGCAAACCTTCCTTATGACATCCCACAATTCTCTATAATAACTTGGACAAATTTAATATCAATAGATTCAGCAATAAGCAATTAGAGTAATTAGAGTATCACGATATATAATCATTGCCGTTATTAAATCAATTTAATATACAGAACATCCCAAATAATTAAACTGTTAAAAAAACTTTTTCCCAATAGAATTACTTAGGATCTAAAGAACTTTCTAAACCTAAGGAGAAGGGTCAGAAAAATCTCACCAAGCACAGAGATGGGAAAAGTGAACTTGGTTGTAGACCAACAGGTAATTTGAAAGTTGCTCGATCAAATACACTCCAAAACAGTGATGATCGAAGTGCTCGGTTCGGTTCGGTTTAGTCGGTTTTCACAACTTGAAAACCGACCCGAACCGATAAGCCTTCGGTTTTCAAAAGCTCCAAACCGAACCGACACCGGATCGGGCGGCTCGGTTTCAAAGTCGGTGCGGTTCGATCGGTTCGATCGGTTCGGTCGGTTTTCGGTTTTCGTTCCTCACCCCTATGCATAGGCCGCCGAGGTCGTTCGAGGAAATGGTGGAGAGGGAGAATGTCTTCATCCAGGGGGAGGAGAGGAACAAGGAGTTCCTGGCAAGGCTGGACGGGAATAAGCCACTAGGGGAGAACAGGGGAAGACTGCTGGAAAGGGAGAGGCATCCAGAGAAGCACGATGGCAGAAGGCGGGAGGAGCTGAAGAGGAAGGAAGAGAGGAAGGAGGAGAGGAAGAGAAGAGAGGAGCCCAGGAGGGTGGAGGAGAGGAGGCAGGAGAGGCCTCGAAGGCAAGAATAAAGGAGGTCCGTCGAGGCTCTAGAAGGAAGAAAGGATGAAAGAAGATTCCAGTATCCGAGAGACCGTCCTCAGTGGAGACGACCGATCCGCCAGGAGGAGAGGAGGGATAACAACCCGAGAGAGCAGGGAGGAGGAAGAAGGGAGACAATGGCTGTCGCGCGGCAGGCGAACAAGCGTCGACGAAAGGAGGAGCGCCGGGGAAGACAGCAGGAGGCGGTCATCCCCCTTTACTGCGATATCCATCGAGTAGAGTGGCATGGGACCTTGGCCTGCCCAGAGTTTTGGGTGTAACACCCCTATCCGTCACATGGCATATAGCAGTAGGTCCGGCCGGGGCCCGACGCCATATACCGCAGACAGACCGTGGAGTTACGCATCGCATTATCATACTCACAATTTGAAAGACAACGTCCTACGCAACACCTAGCGGAAGCATTTTAGGTTATTAAAAAGAACCCAACAATAAGCATGAATGTCCACTAATGACAAAACCCATAGGAATGAAACGACTAAAAATACACAAAACAGTCCTCGGCCTTAAGGCCTTACAAACATTGTTCTCTTAACCAAATAGTGTCTTTCATACATCGGCGCGCAGGCCGGCCAAACATGAATATGAAAAACAAAACTAAATCTTCAGCCTTCAAGGGCTAGCGCTGCAACTTGGGCTTTAGCCTGCTATTTGCCGCTCGGCTCCGCAGCAGCACCTGTAAGAAGCAATCCACCGAAGAGGTGGCAATTTACACGAGTAACCGGTCAGCAACGCTGACCAAATTATAACGACCCCGCCCCGCAATTGCGGGACGGCGGTGCTCCTTCCCTGCATAACAACTAACATAGCAATATATAAATCTATATAACTATTCGCCACAAGTGTCGGCACGCACGGCCGTACACCCCGTGCTCTCAGGGCACTAATTGGTGAATCCGGTCCGGACCCGGTCCGTTCCCGCGATTCCACCGTCGTCTCGTGGACGACAATTCTCGTGAGCAAATAGCCCTTTCAGCCGAAGCCTAGGCCCGTTTCCAGCCCCCCGGGAAGTCCCATGTACTTTAGGTCGCTTCTACCGAGACCACTTGGAATGGGTAGAGTTCCACCCGCCCGTTGCTCACTTCACCACGGCCATTTAGCCATCGGTGCGGGCCAAGTTTCTCCTCATTCCCACAATCGATCAAAACACGCACATAACCCCGTTATGTACCGATTTGCCCTCCAAGGCAACATCGTGGCGGCAATGCGATTCCGCCCAAGCTTTCCGGGTGCGCCTCGAGGTTAATCCCCAAGGATCCCTGTATGCAATCTACCGCGTAGAAATTTCGGAAAACTGAAATCATCGGTGCGGAGTCTTCTCCGACCATGCAATGCAACATCACCGATTCGGGCTAAACCCGAATGGGCTTCACACACAATGCCTACGCCCGTACTTCGATTCCGGGCTCTAACAACGGGGACTTTACATATCTACCCGAAGGGATTCCGCTCCTCAACGCTTACTCGCGAGAGGGGGATTTCCCCATGCAAAGGAAGAAGGGCGACTACACATGCCCTATGAAGAGGATCGTTACCCTCGTAGATTTTCGCGCGCCCGTCATGAAGAAGTAGACGGTTGAAAAGCTTCGCCTCGCTCTTGCCGTCGAGGATCCGGTCTCGGATCGAGATTCGGTGCTCCGGTGCTCCGCCGGCGGCCGGATCTCCTCTTCTCCTTCCTTGCTCTCCCTTCTCTCTAACCTTTTAGAAAGAGAGTCTAGGGTTTGAAATGAGGGTTTAGAACCCTTCAACCCTAAATTAAATGTTTGGGCGGACCATCCTAGGCCGTTAGATGAGATTTGATGGAAAATCGGACGGCCACGGAGTCATTTTACGGATCCTGCACCCGTCCGCACGACCAGTGGCGCACGGTCAGTGGTCGTGCGCCCTATGTCAGTGATCGTGCGTTTTCGTTAAACAGGGATTTGGCATTATATTTTCTTTATGCACGACCAGTGGCGCACGGTCAGTGGTCGTGCGCCCTGTGGTCAGTGATCGTGCGCTAAGGGAAAAACTGCACAGTTCAACGCCCTTCCGCCGACGGTTACTCTACCGCGAGGCGTTAACTCCCACCGACTCCAGGACTGAACATGGGGTGTTACAACTCTCCCCCCCTTAAAAGAATTTCGTCCCGAAATTACGAATAGCAAGTAAACAACTTAAACTTAAACGGTACCTGAGTTGAAGAGTTCGGGGTACTCCTCGAGCATGGTTTGCTCTCGTTCCCACGATAGCTCCTCACGACCGCAATTGTCCCAACGGACTTTCACCATCCTGATTTCTTTGTTCCGAAGCCGCTTGACCTCGAAATCTTCGATAGAAATGGGCTTGACCTTGGTCGTCAACCCTTCCTCAACCGGTACTTGATCAACCGCTAACACTTGCGACGGCTCTTGCACCGCCTTCCGCAATACTGAGATGTGGAATACGTCATGCAAACAACTCAGTTCCACAGATAATCTCAACCGGTAGGCCGCTTCTCCGATCCGTTCTAGAATCTCGAATGGCCCAAGGTATCTCGGACTCAACTTTTTCAAGCGTCGAACCCGTGACACCCCCTTGAACGGTTTGATCTTCAGGTATACCCATTCGCCAACATTGAACTCCACGTTCCTATGTTTGGCATTAAAATACTTAGCCTGCCTGTCCTGAGCTATAAGCAAGCGCTCTCGTATCGTTCGCACCAAAGAAGTCGCATCTTCGATCTCCTGACGATTGTAAAGTTTCGACTCACCCGTCTCCAACCATGACAACGGCGTGCGACACTTTCTCCCATAAAGAGCTTCGAACGGTGCCATCTGGATACTTGCTTGGTAACTGTTATTGTACGCAAACTCGACCAAGTATAAGTGATCCTCCCACCGTTTGCCGAAGTCCAACGCACACATGCGAAGCATGTCTTCCAATGTCCTGTTGACTCGCTCGGTCTGGCCATCCGTCTGCGGATGAAACGCCGTGCTAAACTTCAGTTTCGAGCCCAACATCTGATGTACTAGCCTCCAGTCATTGGACGTGAAGCGTCCATCGCGATCACTCACAATGCTGCGGGGCACTCCGTGCATTCGCACAATATTATCCACGTAGAGTTTTGCTAGCTTCTCCACCGGATCATCCTTCCTCATCGGGATGAAATGCGACACTTTTGTCAATCTGTCCACGATCACCCAGATGGCGTCGTTTCCCTTCTGCGATCTTGGCAATCCATGCACAAAATCCATAGATATGTCGTCGAATTTCCACTCCGGAATGGGTAAGGACTTCAAGAAACCTCCCGGCTTTTGACATTCCGCCTTCACTAGGGCGCAGGTTTGACACCTCGCCACATAAAGCGCTACATCTTTCTTCAGTCCTGGCCACCAGAATAGTTTCTTCACGTCTTTGTACATTTTTGTACTCCCCGGGTGGATTGAGTACTTGGTATGGTGAGCCTCGTACAACAATTCCTCCCGTAGATTACCTACGTTGGGGACGCACAAACGATCGTCCTTTCTGAGCAATCCGTCCTCCAACATAAATTGGGAATTTGACCCATCCAAAACACCATCCATGAGTTGCTTCATAACATCATCCACAGCTAAAGCCTGCCGAATCCTATCAGCCAGGTCATACTGCACCTCTGTCCAACTCAAACGCGCTTCGGCGCCCGTTTGTCTATCTACACAGAAGATCTCCAAATCCTCTAACTCTTGAATCAATCGTGCATCATGCACCAACAGCCAACTAGCACGTGCGGGAGTTCTGCGACTCAACGCATCTGACACCGCATTGCCCTTCCCCGGCACATAATGAATTTTGAAGGTGTAGTCCCCCAAGAACTCCATCCACCTCCTTTGCCGCATATTCAAGTCCTTCTGATCCAGCAAGTACTTCAAGCTCTTGTGGTCGGTGTAGATATCAACTTTCACACCGTAAAGGTAGTGTCTCCACAGCTTCAGTGCATGTATCACGGCCGCTAACTCCAAGTCATGGACCGGATAATTCCTCTCGTGTACCTTCAGCTGCCGCGAGCCGTAGGCAATCACACTCCCACGCTGTAGTAGTACACATCCCAAGCCACTCCCCGAAGCATCACTGTAGATTTCGAATCCCTCGGTCCCACTCGGCGAACATAAGATTGGCGCCGTGGTCAACCGACCCTTTAACTCCTCAAAAGCTTGTGCGCACTCCGGCGACCACACAAACCTTTGATCCTTTCTTGTCAACGATGTGAGAGGTAACGCTATCCGCGAGAAGTTCTCTACGAAGCGCCTGTAGTAGCCGGCAAGTCCTAGGAAACTTCGGACTTCCGCTACCGAGGAAAGAACAGGCCACTCCCGTATCGCCACTATCTTCGCCGGATCTACCGCAATCCCTGCTCCACTAATGATGTGGCCAAGGAAAGCCACCGAGGATAACCAGAACTCGCATTTGGAGAACTTAGCATAGAGCTGGTTCCTCCTCAGTGTCTCCAACACCATGTGCAGATGTTTGTAGTGATCATCTTCGCTCTGAGAGTATACCAGGATGTCGTCGATAAACACGATCACAAACCGATCCAAGTACTCTCTAAATGTTCTGTTCATCAGATCCATAAATACGGACGGCGCATTCGTCAGTCCAAACGGCATAACCGTGAACTCGTAATGCCCATAACGCGTGCTGAACGCCGTTTTAGGGATATCACTCTCCTTGATCTTCAACTGGTAGTACCCAGACTTCAGATCCAACTTCGAATAAACTGCAGACCCCACTAGCTGGTCAAACAGATCGTCGATCCTCGGAATCGGGTATTTGTTCTTCTCGGTGAGCTTGTTCAACTCTCGGTAGTCGATACACAGCCTCAGACTTCCATCCTTCTTCTTGACGAAGAGGACCGGTGCACTCCAAGGTGACGAGCTTGGACGCACGTACCCCTGATCCAACAGTTCTTGCAATTGGACCTTCAGCTCTGCCATCTCCTTCGGCGCTAGCCGATAAGGTGAGCGGGACACAGGTTTGGCACCTGGCACCAGCTCTATTGTGAAATCAATCTCTCTTTGGGGTGGAGCCCCAGGGAGATCATCGGGAAACACGTCAGGATACTCCGAAACCACTGGGATACTATCCAGACTCGTCTTAGGCTTTGCGGCCTCCACTAACGCGAAAAACAGCTCTGCTCCAGCACGAACCGCCTTGACCACCTGAAGAGCAGACATCAGTGTCTTGCTCGCCCCTTTAATGCCCTCGAACGTAGTCTCGCGACTAGTATTTGCCCCCAGATTAACTTCCTTCCGGCTGCAGTCAATATAGGCTCGCTGCTCCGAGAGCCAATCCATCCCAAGGATCATGTCAAACTCCACTAGCGGAAGTAACGACGCCTGCAGATCGAATTCCTGATCCCCAATCTGAATCTTCACGAGGCATACTCTATCTACGCGCATAGAGCATCCATTGGGGAGTAGCACATCCAGTTTGTCCTTAGCCATCGAAGAAGGGACTCCGATGCGCGATACGAATTCTTCGGACATAAAGGAGTGCGACGCTCCCGAGGCACCAGAAGAGGGGGCTTGACTTGACGTCTTGGCCCTCTTATTCCACCTCTGAAACTTTGACTTCGTAGCGTTCGGCACCTTGAACTCGGGCTTCTGCACACCCAGCTCTTTCTTTCCAGAGATTCTTGCCAACTCTCGCTCCAACGATCGAGCCGAGCCGACCAAGGTTAGAAATCCTTGCGTCAACGGCCCTGATAGGAGTACCTTGAGATCATCTCGCAGTCCTTCATAGAAACGGTTCGTCTTCCGTTCCTCATCGCCAAAAGTAGGAGCTGCATAACGACCCAGCCTTGTGAACTCATGCAGATAATCATCCACATTTTGACTCCCTTGTTGCAGTCTGAGGAATTGATTTTCCAGTTCTATCTTCTCGGTCGACGGTAGGTACCGCGCCATGAACATTCTCGAGAATTCTTCAATAGAAACCTCTTCCAACTGTCTTTCGACTAGATGGTGTTGCTCCACACCGTCCCACCACAGCCTTGCCTCGCCATCCAATAAGAAAGTGGCTATGGCGGTTTTCTGATCCGCTTCGGTTCTGGTTGTCGAAAGGATCCGCTTAACGCGTGATAGCCAATCCTCCGCTTGCGATGGGGTTCCACCCCCCGAGAATATTGGCGGATTGAAGCTCATCACGTGCTTCAGCTGACAATCCGTCGTACGCCTTGGTGGTCTAGGCTCCTCAGCCACCACAGGCACTGTCGCTCTCGCAGGTTCTTGCTCAATCTCCGGTGCTGGACGTTGTACCTGCCCTGCAGGTTGGGCATTTAGTGCGGCAAGCACCGCCTCGGTAACCAGCCGAATAGTTTCAGCAGATGGAGGTGTTGCAGGCGCCTCGCTTGGTGCCCTACTCTCCGCTGAACGTGTACGGGCTGACTGCCCTGCCCCACTCCTAGTCACCTAGATAAACAAAACCGACAAATAAGCGACAAGCACATTGCTAAAAAGCAATCATTTGAACATTTAACTTGTTCAAAACTGTGTATTTTCATTCCTAAGTGGACATTCATGGGTTCTTTTTCATGTTATAACGATGACGCACGTGATAGTGCTCACCACCCCTTAAAAGAATTCGTCCGCGAATTCTAATAAGCAAGACCGAAACCGTTAGTCTGATACCAATTTGTAACACCCCTATCCGTCACATGGCATATAGCAGTAGGTCCGGCCGGGGCCCGACGCCATATACCGCAGACAGACCGTGGAGTTACGCATCGCATTATCATACTCACAATTTGAAAGACAACGTCCTACGCAACACCTAGCGGAAGCATTTTAGGTTATTAAAAAGAACCCAACAATAAGCATGAATGTCCACTAATGACAAAACCCATAGGAATGAAACGACTAAAAATACACAAAACAGTCCTCGGCCTTAAGGCCTTACAAACATTGTTCTCTTAACCAAATAGTGTCTTTCATACATCGGCGCGCAGGCCGGCCAAACATGAATATGAAAAACAAAACTAAATCTTCAGCCTTCAAGGGCTAGCGCTGCAACTTGGGCTTTAGCCTGCTATTTGCCGCTCGGCTCCGCAGCAGCACCTGTAAGAAGCAATCCACCGAAGAGGTGGCAATTTACACGAGTAACCGGTCAGCAACGCTGACCAAATTATAACGACCTCGCCCCGCAATTGCGGGACGGCGGTGCTCCTTCCCTGCATAACAACTAACATAGCAATATATAAATCTATATAACTATTCGCCACAAGTGTCGGCACGCACGGCCGTACACCCCGTGCTCTCAGGGCACTAATTGGTGAATCCGGTCCGGACCCGGTCCGTTCCCGCGATTCCACCGTCGTCTCGTGGACGACAATTCTCGTGAGCAAATAGCCCTTTCAGCCGAAGCCTAGGCCCGTTTCCAGCCCCCCGGGAAGTCCCATGTACTTTAGGTCGCTTCTACCGAGACCACTTGGAATGGGTAGAGTTCCACCCGCCCGTTGCTCACTTCACCACGGCCATTTAGCCATCGGTGCGGGCCAAGTTTCTCCTCATTCCCACAATCGATCAAAACACGCACATAACCCCGTTATGTACCGATTTGCCCTCCAAGGCAACATCGTGGCGGCAATGCGATTCCGCCCAAGCTTTCCGGGTGCGCCTCGAGGTTAATCCCCAAGGATCCCTGTATGCAATCTACCGCGTAGAAATTTCGGAAAACTGAAATCATCGGTGCGGAGTCTTCTCCGACCATGCAATGCAACATCACCGATTCGGGCTAAACCCGAATGGGCTTCACACACAATGCCTACGCCCGTACTTCGATTCCGGGCTCTAACAACGGGGACTTTACATATCTACCCGAAGGGATTCCGCTCCTCAACGCTTACTCGCGAGAGGGGGATTTCCCCATGCAAAGGAAGAAGGGCGACTACACATGCCCTATGAAGAGGATCGTTACCCTCGTAGATTTTCGCGCGCCCGTCATGAAGAAGTAGACGGTTGAAAAGCTTCGCCTCGCTCTTGCCGTCGAGGATCCGGTCTCGGATCGAGATTCGGTGCTCCGGTGCTCCGCCGGCGGCCGGATCTCCTCTTCTCCTTCCTTGCTCTCCCTTCTCTCTAACCTTTTAGAAAGAGAGTCTAGGGTTTGAAATGAGGGTTTAGAACCCTTCAACCCTAAATTAAATGTTTGGGCGGACCATCCTAGGCCGTTAGATGAGATTTGATGGAAAATCGGACGGCCACGGAGTCATTTTACGGATCCTGCACCCGTCCGCACGACCAGTGGCGCACGGTCAGTGGTCGTGCGCCCTATGTCAGTGATCGTGCGTTTTCGTTAAACAGGGATTTGGCATTATATTTTCTTTATGCACGACCAGTGGCGCACGGTCAGTGGTCGTGCGCCCTGTGGTCAGTGATCGTGCGCTAAGGGAAAAACTGCACAGTTCAACGCCCTTCCGCCGACGGTTACTCTACCGCGAGGCGTTAACTCCCACCGACTCCAGGACTGAACATGGGGTGTTACATTGGGAGGCAAGGAGAAGGTTGGAGGCGACGGAGGAAGAGAGAGCAACCAAGGCAGGAGGCCCCCGGTCGGGCAAGTAGCCCTCCAAGCTCCGCAGAGGAGGAGGAATGAGGACAGAGTTGACCAGGGAGGTCGAGGAAATGTTATTCCCGGTCCGGGAGACGGACACGTCGGGGTGATCAATGGGGGTGTCGGGCTTGGAGCTTCCCGCAAGGGTAGTCTCCACCAGATCTACAAGAGGAGCGTCGCCTCGACGTCGCAGACTCCTCTGCTGTTGAACGAGATAACCTTCTCGAAAGAGGATATGCTGTGGAACGAGAACCCCTTCCACGGTGCGTTGGTGATACAAGCGGCCATCGAAGACTTCACCGTCGACCGAATCCTCATGGACAACAGGAGCTCGGTGAATGTCATTTTCAAAAGAACCTTTGTCGGGCTTCAGGTAGAAGCATCCAGGGTCCAGGCCGCGGATGGGCCTCTCTTTGGCTTCTCGGGAGAGAAGAAAGAGGTGGAAGGGGGAGTGGAGCTGCTGGTCACCCTTGGAGGTACTTCGATCCGATGTCGATTTGTCATCATCGATGCACCCAGCGGCTACAACGCCATTTTCGGGCGGCCTCTCATTAACTATTTCAAAGCCGTCCCGTCGTCGTATCATCAGTGCCTGAAGTACCGCCGGGATGATGTCCAAGTCCGGATTAGGGGGGATCCGAAGGCCTCCAGGGAGTGTTACCTGAACGCTGTCAGCACCATCAGCTGGATGGGTGACGCGGAAATGCTGGAGAGGATGGTGGAGCATGAGGAGGGCCTGCAAGCTGCCGAGGAGCTAGAGGAAGTGGAGGTGATCTCCCTGAGAGGAGGGCCTGAGCTGCTGAAGGTCGGAGGAGACTTGACCCTGGAAGGGAAGATGGAGATAGCTGCTTGCCTGCAGGAGAATGCTAACATCTTCGCGTGGAGTGCCGCCGAGATGCCAGGGATTGATGCCGATGTTGCTTGTCATCGCCTCAACCTAGATCCCGCGGTAGCTCCGGTTCGCCAAAGGCAGAGGAAGAGCGCCACCGCGCTAGCCAATCCGGGAGGAAGTGAGGAAGCTGTTGGAGGCGGGGTTTGTCTCGGAGATCAGGAATCCAGCCTGGGTCTCCAATGTTGTAATGGTAAAGAAGTCTGGAGGGGGCTGGAGGCTATGTATCGATTTTTCTATGTTGAATAAAGCTTGCCTGAAGGATTGTTACCCCTTGCCTCAAATCGACGCGCTGGTTGATTCCGCCGTCGGATTTCCCGTGATGAGTTTCCTTGATGCTTTTTCAAGATACCACCAGATCCGGATGCATCCCCCCGATTACCGTGACGTTTCCTTCATCACCAGCGACGGCTGCTATAGCTACAAGATGATGCCCTTCGGGCTCAAAAACGCCGACGCAACATATCAAAGAATGATGGACCAGGTGTTCAAAGAGAAAAAGGGACGGAATTTGGAGGTCTATGTGGATGACCTTCTCGTCAAAAGCAAGAGCGTCGTGGAGCACGTAGCGGATCTGGCGGGGACCTTCGCCACCCTGAGGAAGTACAAGATGCGGCTCAACCCGGCCAAGTGTGTCTTCGACGCGGGAAGGGGAAAGTTCTTGGGTCACTTCCTTACTCCCCGGGGGGTGGAGCCTAACCCCGACAAGGTAAAAGCCATCATGGAGATGGCCTCCCCAAGAGATTCCAAGGAGGTCCAGAGGCTGACTGGAAGGCTGGCAGGCCTTAACCGTTTTCTTTCCAAGGCCGGAGAGAAATGCTCCCCGTTCTTCAAGGCCCTTCGGGGTAATTAGAAATTCGAGTGGACCACGGAGTGCGAGAAGGCTTTCGAAAAGATTAAGCAGCAGCTGGCCCGAGCTCCCCTCCTCCATGGTCCGCAGGGCAGCGAGGATCTTTTACTTTATCTAGGAGTAGGGGCCGAGGCGGTTAGTTTGGTTTTGGTTCTAGAAGAAGGAAGGAGGCATCTCCCCCTCTATTACGTGAGCCGGGTGTTGCGGCAAGCAGAGACGAGGTATCCTATCCTGGAGAAACTAGTTTTCGCTTTGGTAGTTTCGGCTCGGCGGCTTCGCCCGTATTTTCAGGCTCACTCCATCAAGGTGGTCTCCGATCATCCCCTAAGGAGTATCTTGGATGGGGTGGAGCATTCTGACAGGTTGGCCAAGTGGGCGGTGGAGCTAAGCGAGTTCGACATCTCTTACTCCCTAAGGGTAGCAATCAAAGCGCAGGCGGTAGCAGACTTCCTGGCCGACTTCTCAGCCGAGGTGGAGGTAGACGTGGGCGCTTCCCGCCCGGTCTCTTGGAAGATGTTTATGGACGGGGCTTCCGACAAGTATTCCGTGGGAGCCGGAGTCAGGTTGGTTAGCCCCCAGAGAACCAGGATCGAACAGGTCGTCGAGATCCTCTTCCCAGTTACGAATAATCCGGCGGAGTATGAAGCCATGGTGGCTGGCTTACGTCTCACCAAGGAGCTGTCAATCAAGGACATCCGAGCTTTAATCGATTCGATGGTGGTTGCTTCCCAGATTCGGGGAGAGTTCGAGGTCCACGACCCCATCCTGCAGCAATACCTGGTAAAGGTTAAGGGTCTGATCGGGGGGTTCCAGTCTTTCTTCGTCGAGTATATGCCCCGAGAAGACAATGCTGAAGCTGACTACCTTGCCAAGTACGGTCCCCGGGTCGGGGGAACGGTCACCGAGCTGTTTCGACCATCCATCGAGGAAGGAGAAATGATGGGGATCGAGCAGCGACCCTCGTGGAAGGATCCGTTTGTTGCGTTCTTAACGACGGGTCAGCTTCCCTCGGACGGGAAGGACCGAAGGAAATTTCGATACAAGGCCGCATACTACCTGTTGCAAGACGCCGAGCTTTATCGCAAGACCATCTCGGGCCCCTTGGCCGGATGCTTGTCGGAAATTGAGGTCCCCCGAGTTCTCGAGGAGATTCACTCAGGGGAGTGCGACAGCCACTCCGGGACTCGTACTCTGGAACAGAGAATCTTGAGGCATGGCTACTTTTGGCCCACCATCCGAAAGGACGCGGAAGCCTTCTCCAAAAAGTGCTCCCAGTGTCAGCTCTTCGCGCCCCTCCAGCTTCAACCAGCTCAACACCTCCGCTCGATCACCGCTCCGTGGCCCTTCGCCATCTGGGGAATGGACCTGATCGGCCAGTTCCCTCAAGCTAGTGGACAGAGGAAGTTCATACTGGTGATGATCGACTACTTCTCCAAATGGATCGAGGCCAGAGCCTTGGCCAAGACCACCTCCCAGATCGTCAAAAACTTTATCTGGGGGGAAATCGCGTGCAGGTTTGGGATCCCGCTGGCCATCATCACCGACAATGGGCCGCAATTCGCCAGCTTGGAGCTTGAGGACTTATGCAAGCAGTTGGGAACAGACCTTCGGTTCGCTTCAGTGCACCATCCTCGGAGCAACGGGCAATTAGAAGCTGCCAACAAGCTCATCGTCAACCTGCTGAAGAAAAAGGTCACCAATCTCAAGGGAAACTGGGCCGAGCAGCTCCCCTCAGTCCTATGGGCTCTAAGAACAACCCCAAACTCTGCCATGGGGGAAACTCCTTTCAAGTTATCCCACGGGTCTGAGGCACTCATCCTGGTGGAGTTCGAGGTGCGGAGCCCAAGAGTAGTTGCAGCGGAAGACGGCGGCGAAGAGTGGCGTCTGGATAACGAAGATGCCCAGAGGCTCTCTCTGGACTACGTCGAGGAGCTTCGGGACTTGGCCTCCGTACGCCAAGAGGAGATCAAGAGGCGCATGGCGAAGCACTTTGACAAAAACGTCCGCCTCAAGCATTTCCTAGCGGGAGATCTGGTCATGAAGAAAGTGGACGCTGTAGGGGGGGGGGCACCGTTGGCAAGTTGTATCCCAACTGGGAAGGGCCCTTTATTGTCCAAGAGGCCTTGACCACAGGGGGCTACTACCTGCAAGATCAAGCTGGAGAGCAACTGAATGGGACCTGGAGTGGGGACGACCTGAAAAGGTTCTACCCCTAGTGGTGACACTTGTAATTACTTTGTAAGTATGCTTATTGATGATGTACATCGGCGACTGGATTGTTCTCCCCTTTTGTGCTAATATTTTGTGCTACATACATCGAGGCTTCTGGGTGCTTCCGGGATCAGCCCCGCGATCGGCTACGGGAAACAGTGGTCGGTTTGTTCCTCGTAAATAACCCAGGATGGATGATAGGACGATGCTTCGGGAATTTAAGCGTTCTTGTAAGACCGAGCCTCTGCACTGTTGGCCGAGATCAGCTCCCCCCTTGCATGTTGGCCTATGTCTCTCCGAACGCATCTCTCCTCCGACTGGAGGAATTACCAGGAACAAACTTGTACCCTAGCCTCCCGGACTCGACAAGAGGCCGACCTCGTCAAGCAACCATAAGAAGAAGATTTCAAGTTATCGGCAAAGCAGGATAACCTGCCGAAGAAGGGGCAGGGGTAAGCCCAAAGGTGCGTGTTGGTTCCGAGTGCGTCCTAAAGGACCCTCGGGGAAACAACACCCTACGCCCGTGCGCTGGCACTCCGACTATTGAGCGCGGTCGGAAGCAATCTTCACTATCAGATCGGGATACGTGCCTTCAACTCGTTCCTCCTAAGTATCCCAGTATGGATGATAGGACGATGCTTCAGGACTTTAAGCGTTCTTGTAAGACCGAGCCTCTGCATTGTCGGCCGAGATCAGCTCCCCCCTTGCATGTCGGCTTATGTCTCCCCGAGTGCATCTCTCTTCCGACTGGAGAAATTATTAGGAACAGGTCTGGACGCCAACTTCCCGATTTGGCAGATTTAAGAGCGTCTCTCCGAAAAGAGAGAGATTATCTCCTTGCCAAGAGATCTATGTGATTAATCCTCGACATCCCTCCAGTAACAGGATTTCCTCGATTGAAATCAAGACTTCGAGTGGCAGGAAAGTCATAAGTTCAGTTACCCATGAGCTCCTCTCCTCGGGGATCGGCCGATCTCCTCGATTGAAATCAAGACTTCGAGTGGCAGGAAAGTCGTAAGTCCGGTTACCCACGAGCTCCTCTCCTCGGGGATCGGCCAATCTCCTCGATTGAAATCAAGACTTCGAGTGGCAGGAAAGTCATAAGTCCGGTTACCCACGAGCTCCTCTCCTCGGGGATCGGCCGATCTCCTCGATTGAAATCAAGACTTCGAGTGACAGGAAAGTCGTAAGTCCGGTTACCCACGAGCTCCTCTCCTCGGGGATCGGCCGATCTCCTCGATTGAAATCAAGACTTCGAGTGGCAGGAAAGTCGTAAGTCCGGTTACCCACGAGCTCCTCTCCTCGGGGATCGGCCGATCTCCTCGATTGAAATCAAGACTTCGAGTGGCAGGAAAGTCGTAAGCCCAGTTACCCACAAGCTCCTCTCCTCAGGGATCAGCCGATCTCCTCGATTGAAATCAAGACTTCGAGTGGCAGGAAAGTCGTAAGTCTGGTTACCCACGAGCTCCTCTCCTCGGGGATCGGCTGATCTCCTCGATTGAAATCAAGACTTCGAGTGGCAGGAAAGTCGTAAGTCCGGTTACCCACGAGATCCTTTCCTCGGGGATCGGACGATCTCCTCGATTGAAATCAATACTTCGAGTGGCAGGAAAGTCGTAAGCCCGGTTACCCACGAGCTCCTCTCCTCGGGGATCGGCCGATCTCCTCGATTGAAATCAAGACTTTGAGTGGAAGGAAAGTCGTAAGTCCGGCTAACCACGGGCTCCTCCTCGGGGATCGGCTGATCTCCTCGATTGAAATCAAAACTTCGAGTGGTAGCAGCATCGTAAGACCGGTTTCCCACGAGCTCCTCTCCTGGGGGATCGACCGATCTCCTCGATTAAAATCAAAGCCTGGAGCGTCAGGGTAAACGTAAGTCCATGTCTCTGTACGAGCTCCTCTCCCGCAGATCGACTACTTGCCTCCGGGAGACGACTATTCGCCGCCCGCCAAGCTCGGATCATGTCTTGGCAGAGGAGAGCATGCCTCAAGCACGGGGCGAGTATACCTCGGGCGAGCAGGCGAGTACTTCAGGCGAGCCAGCGACTAGGCCTCATGCGAATAGGCGATCATGCCTTGGGCACGAAGGCGAGTATGTCTTGACGAGCAGACAAATATGTGTTTAATGTAAGTCCAGACGAGTTAAACGAGCACACGTCGCGAGTGCTCCTCACTGAGCCTATGAGCCTAGCGAGCGACATCAACCTTCATGCGAGTAAAGAGTTGCAAAGAATGAACTTGTGTAAATATCAAAAGCTTTACAAATTACAAGGGGCATAAATTACACCCGCTGACAACCGGCGAGCAGTTAGGACTCATCGTCACCAGTATCTGACCGATATTCCTCATCTCCTATATCTACATCTTCTTCTTCCTCGCTGTCGTCTCTGCTCCCGCTGCTACTGCTGCCACTGCCGCTGCTGCTGGAGTCGTTGGAGCCTGATGACGGAGAGGGAACACGATCTGGCGAGATCGTCCCCTCAGCGAGCAACTCAGGAATAAGCTCGTCAACGGTGAGCTGCTTATCCCCCTCGACGAGCTGTCCGTTAATTCTCAGCCGCGCGAGTATGATGTTCCCAGCCGCCTGTGCTATCTCGCGGCGGACGGACGACCTCTCCTCCCATAGAGCTCAGGACCGCTTGACGACCCACTGAGGATCGTCCTCCGGCCGATGCATCCCCGGCAGCGAGGCAGAGTTTGCGCGTGCTTCAGCAGCGACTAGCCGAGTCTCCATCTCGGCTGCGCGAACTTGGGCCGTCTCCAGCTTGGCTTGCAAGGCGGCAAACTTCTCCTCGCATTCGGACAATTTCTTCGCAGCCTCGACCTCGGCGGCCTGCGATATGTCAAACGTCAGTACATGTCCAGAAGGGACGGAGCAAATGTCGCCGCAAGTAGGCGACTTACCTCAAAGTCCTTCCAGCGGACCGATTGCATGTCGAGATCGATGGCCTTCTTGGAGACGACTCTCAGAGCCTCCGTGGTCTCCAACAACTTCCTCGCCGTGAAGTGCCCCAACTCGGCAGCTCGCGCGAGCGAGCAAGCGGATTGATGTGCAAGCTCTGGCGGGATGAGCTCCAACATCGACTCGGCGTCGACCCGCCCGTACAAGGAATGGAGGACGGCGAAGGCCTCCCCCTTATCCTCCCAGTCCGTCGACCAGAATGGGAGGTTGGTGCTCAACGACACAACGTGCTCCTCCGCCGACCAGGTCACCAGCGGGCGACCATGCGCATCCACCACTCCTCGCCCGAGGTTGAAGTTGGGGTGGAAGCGAGGTGCCCAAGCATCCGGTGGCGACTCTTGGTCGTCAGGCTGGGGTGACGACACCTTTACCTTCTTACTCGCAGGGCCCGGTGACTTGGCCCTCGTTTTCCCTTTGACGACTTTCTTCCTCTCCCCGACGTCAGGCGGAGGGTGGGCTTCAGAGAGGAGGGTAGCGACTTCCTTCGCCGGAGGCAGCGGCTTCTCCGGAAGCTCATTGGCCACTGCAAGAATTGCGCGAGATGATTAGTATACGCTTCAGTAAACAGGAGCGAGCTGGCAAGCATACGACATTTTACTCAAGCCTTACCCTCGTGGGGATGAATCGCCTCCAGCACGTCGACATTGAGCCGCCAGAAGATAATGTCGAACCGGCGACCTCGGAAGGATTCGAACAGCTGCTCGCGAATGCCTTCCAAGATCGGCGGGAGGAAGGCGACGTCGGCGGGTTGGTGCGGCCTTCCCAGGACACCCCCGAAGTCGCCATCCACAATCACCAGCAGCTCGCTCCAGCGGTGGACTTTGTTCGCAGTCCCCACTAGAGTGCAGACATGGCTGCTGAAGAAGACGACCCCTTCCGAAGTCGCGGCGAAGGCGAGTACTCGGCGAAATAATGAGAGGTCAAAGGCAATCCTCTCCTCCTGGAGGTAGCAGAGGAACCCCATGATGATCGCCAACCCATTGGGGTTGATCTGCGTGGGGACGATCAAGAAGTACCGCAAGATCTCGCAGAACTCGGGCCAGAAAGGGAGTCGCAGGCCAGCATCGAAGTGACGTAGCGACAACACTAGCGCGCCCTCAACATAGGTGTTGAGTCGCTCGCCGCGAGAAGGAAGCCTCGCCGAGTATCCCTCCGGCAGTAGACGCTCCCTGAAGCTGTCCAGATCCTTGTCTAACGTTATTGACTTCTTGAAGGCCGCGTCAGCAAAGTTGACGGCGTGGGCTTGTCGGCGAGCACTAGCGTCATCGCCAACCATTTCTGCGAGTTGAGTATGGGAAAAGAGACGAGTGGAAGAAGAGAGGGAGGCGAAGCGAGCCGGAGAGATACTCGCCAGATAGATCAAGAAGTTCGCAGTAGTGTACTTATGCTCTACCTACCCCCCTATATTTATAGGCCAAAGGCAAAATGGACGGGGGGGGGGGGGGGTTCATTTCCGCGAGCGTCGATCGGCGTCACGCGAGGGAAGGGGCAGCACACCAGCGCCATCGGACTTGTCTCGCGCGACGAAGCAGAGGCACTGCGGCGCTCGCCAAGACCTGCACAAGTAAACTCGGGATTCCATGGAAACATATAAAGTCGCAGCAAAATAAATAGCGAGATTCATAGTCGCTCGTTTTATTTAAATGGTAAATAGTGTTCGTTACAATATCGCCAAGTGGCGAATACAACAAAGAACAAATCTACGTCCTAGGTGGCCGCTCCGGAGGATGAGGATGTCGCCCGGCCCAGCCCATCTCGCGCGCCCTCTGGAAGTGCTCCGTCGCCAGCGCCAGCGCGTCGTCACCAAGCCGCAGCTGCTCCTCCATCCTCGTCAGCCGCCCCACGGAACCCATGCTCGCTCGAATCCCAGCCAACTCGTCCAGGACGAGCTGAAGGCGGTGGTTGTTTAACGCCAGCTGGCGATCATTCTCCTTCACCATGTGGAAGCGAGCCTCGTAGCTCTCCAAGGTGGTATGGATCTCCTCTACCCTCTCCATGTGCACCTCCAGGGCAGATATTCGGCGATGGGGTTCGCAGATGGCGAGCTGGTCGAACCTACTCTCCAGCTCCATGTAGGCGCGGGCTGCAGCATGACGATACTCGCTCCCCGACAACCCGATGGCGTCGATGAAGGCCGACCCTGGAGTCGCCGGGCGATCTGTCATTTCAGGAAGATAAGTCGCGATCAGAAATCGGCACCCAAACGAGGTCGAAAGTAGCAAGCGATAAAGGGCTCACCGCGGCGAGGAGACCGAGACCGGCGCGGTGGAGAAGCACGACTAGAGATATCTCGCCTACCCGAGGATGAGCCTCCAGGGTGGTCGGCTGGTCTGCCCTGACCACGACCTCCCTGCCCGCATCCTCCATGGTCGGGGTCCCCAACCCGCGGCGGAAAATAACTCGGCCGCAGCCTATCTGGTTTCTTCGGCGGGGGCGGAGCCTGCGACGAGCTCGTCGGCTGTTGCGAAGTCTTCAACGGAGGAGGCGGGGGATGTCGCTGCAAGGCCACCTTCTGCTGGGCGGACAAGGGCGGCGGCGGCAAGACGGTGCCCCTCGCCTGTTCAGAAGCCGCGACCAGAGGTGGCGGAGGCGATAAGGGGGTGCTCGCCGCTGGCAATGACGAGTCTAACACGGAGGCCGGGAGATCCTTGCTCGCCGGGAAATCTTTGTCCGCCGGAAGACCCTTACTTGCCGGAGGGGTTCCTTTCGCCAAAGAGGTCCCCGTCATCTTCTTCGCAGCGATATTGATCCGGACCGTATGCGCGGTCCGGGGAGGTTTACTAGCGGCGAGGGCGAGAAGCGGCGCGGAGCTCAGGGGGGCGACGTCTAGTGGCGCGTTAGCGTCGCCCGAAGGGGAGTCTGTACAAGAAAGCCGGATCAGCGAAAAGCACGACGATTAACGAATGGAAAGGGGGGTCGGAGCGGCGACCTGTTACGGTGACGATTTTGGCTTGGGATGTCGTCGACCCCTTGACGACTTCGGGATTCTTGTCTGGGCTGAGGGCGACCGAGTCTGGAACATCGCCCAGACCAAGGTCGTTGAGGAGCTTTTGGGTGCTGGCGGAGGGTGAGGGTTCGATAGTCACCGCCGCAACTGAACCAGATGGCGAAGGCGAGTCGACCGCGGAGGACGCAGGTTGCTTGGGCTTCTTGATTTCTTCTTCTTCAGCGGTGGCAAATCGGCCGCGACATCTCCCTCGCGCGGCCTCTTCGGTTTGGCAATGCTGAGGAGGCCAGAAAGGGCGGCGAGGCTGTCTTCGAGAAGCTTCGCGTTGGCGTCCGACATGGTGGGCGAGTTTCGGGAATCCGTCCCAGCAACCAGGCCCCCCTATTTATAGACTTCGTCGAGCAATAGACAAAGCGAGCAAACAGATACTCGGCATAGCAACTCGCCGAATAAGTGTTGGATGTTTCTTTCCAAGCTCCTGCGTCGCTCAAAAAGAGCGGGGATTGTGTACAACCCATATTCAACGAGGAGGGGCCCCACCTTAGCCGGCTCAGCAAATGTCAAAGTCAACCTGTCTAGACGAGTCAAGATCAAGACGCGAGCCAGCAGAAGACCTGAGCGAGCATGGAGAGCTCCCCACGCATACTCGCCAGGTGGCGACTAAGGCGGGATACTCGCCCATCCCGTGCGAGTTCCTCGGGAAGTCGCATAGTCGTCAGGGTGGGGGGGGGGTATAAGTATGACCCCCCTCTCTTTGGATTTCCCTATAAATAGGACCCCAGGGGTACGAAGGAGGGGACCGGATATTCTCGGATAGTTACTCGCGAACCCTAGCTCGCGCATCTCCTTCGTACCTAGCTCGACCATTCTGGTTGTGAAGGGGCTGCTTCTTCCGAGTAGTTGGGTACGTGGTGGGACCTTCCTGCCGCAGCGGCCTGGGGTCTTGTTTCTTTAGCTCATCCTTGTTATCGCTTCTGAGGGCCGTCTGACTTCACTGCGAGATCGGTAGCCTTAGGTCGCCTAGTTCGATTCTGAGGTCGGGGTTTTCCTGGATTCAACAATAGGATAGTTGTTTTAAAATAGGGTGTTGTTACTAGCAAACCCAGTTTGATTTCTAGCAAATCATTACTATTAGCAAACCCTCAATTTTCAAAATGGCTATTTGAAAACCATTTTGTTACTAGCAAACCAACATAATTATTTAAAAAATAAATAAATTTTGTTTAAAACATTCATTCGTTCAAAATAATCCGCTGCATATAATGACATTACAAATGATTTCAAATGTATTCATTCAACCACTTATGTTAGCATTATAGATGAGTCAAAATACAGCAAATGTTTAGTATGTCCAAAACTATTTTTTCAACAAATTATCATTATCTGCACCAAAATCTTTAAACAAAATATCGGTCAGTTTAGAAATATATTTGATTTCTAATTCCAATAAGGATGTGTTGTATATACGAGTTAAGTGTATATAAGAATATATACGTCCTTTTGAACTGAGTCTTATACGTACAATTTCATGAGAAGTGTTCAACATTAAAGTTGTAGATCTCGACGAGATCTACAATTTTCATGTTGAACACTTTTTGATTTGAAGCACTTTAGATTTCCGATTTGGCCCCTGAAAAAAGTTACGTCGTACATATGTACGGATGCCCGGGATCGGCGAGACTTTTTTCGGGGGCCAAATAGGGGACATAAACGGCTTCAAATCAAAAGGTGTTCAACATGAAAGTTGTAGATCTCGACGAGATCTACAACTTTCATGTTGAACACCTTTTGATTTGAAGCCGTTTATGCCCCCTATTTGGCCCCCGAAAAAAGTAACGCCGAAAATCTGTACGTTCCGTGCATGTCTTTTTTAGGGCCCAAATTTGAGGTCTAAACGGCTTCAAATCAAAAAATGATCAACATGAAAGTTGTAGATCTCATCGAGATCTAAAACTTTCATGTTGATCACTTTTTCAAATGAGAAATATTTGGGGCTCAAAATTCAAAAATGTAAAAATTGCCAAAAAAACAAGATTGATTTGCTAGTAGTAATTTTTGGGAAGAGAAAAAAATGCAAAAAATGACTAAATCTGTTTTTTTTCTAATTTGCTAGAAACGAAAGTGGGTTTGCTAATAACAACACCCTTAAAATATAGCCCTAAGACACTCTACCATAGTATGTTTAGGAGCTCTAGAAAAATTAATATGTGGCTACATTTGATTTCAACGAAATCAGACGATTATAATTAACTTGATGACTCACCGTTATACCATAAAACTGTTGTTGGGGAATCACGAGACGCTCTTGTCAGACCTGGACTACTCAACCGTCTTAGCCCTTGAGCGGCCGAGTGTGCCGACAGTCAAAGATTATCTAGATGCTGAGACGAATACTTGATGACTTGATCAAAACCTGCAATCGGGATGAAAAATCACGCGGTCAGTACAGTGCCGACCTAACTTCCACTATATGAGGGTTTATTACAAAGTTTCTTGGAGGAGGGCGAGGGCGAGAGGCTGCACCTCGTTACACTAAATGAGATGGGGGAGGGTGAATGTCTGGTGCCGTTGGCCGCCGTGCTAATTCCACGATCTTCCATCGTGCGCTCGCTAGAGGTGCGGGTGCTTCCTGGCCTCCGGAGTTGTCTTGACGTGCCGGTCGGTGGTGACGACTCCGAGCATCTCGTTCTTGACTTGATTCTTCACCAACTTACTCTTCACTTTGCGGCCTTGAAGGAATCTTGCGGAAGTGGTCTTGGATGAGGATTCTGCCGAGAGAAAGAAAGAGGAAAAGAGAGTGAAGTGGAGTGAACCGGGAAAAATACCATTTTGAAATAGAAACTGGGCCTATTTATAGATTTTGACGAGGGCGGTCCGGTAATTTTGCCTAGAAACTACCAGACCGACCAATAGAATCGCTCGGAAATGATCACGCGGATCGCCACTTTTAGGAAATGACCGTCTTGCCCCCGGGTTGAGGGAAGGACCGCTCGCGAGGAATGGCTGCCCGACGACGCCGGCGTGGCTGCCTCCCCTCCACGTGGAGGGCGGTCGGGAGGGGCGGCTGACCGCGGAGTGGTTGCCCGGGGGTGGGTGGCCTCAGGAGGCCCTCACAGGGGCCAACCGCGGCGAGGCCTCCCAGATCCAGGTGGCCTTGGCCGGTCCCTGCGAGGGCCGGCCGCCCGGGATCGGGCGGCCTTGGACGACCATTTGCGGGACCGGCCGCGGCAAGGCCGCCCAGGATCGGGCGGCCTTGGTCGGCCCCTTGAGGGCCCGACCGCGACGAGGCCGCCCGGGATCGGGCGGCCTTAGTCGGACCTTGTGAGGGCCGACCGTGGTGAGGTCGCACGAATCTAGGCGGCCTTGGCCGGCCCTTGCAAGGGCCAGCCGCGGCAAGGCCACCCGGGATCAGGCGGCCTTGGACGGCCTCTGCAAGGGCCGACAGCGGCGAGACCGCCCAGGATTGGGCAGCCTTGGCCGGCCCCTGCGAGGGCCGGCAGCGGCGAGGCTGCCCGGGATCAGGCGGCCTTGGACGACCCCTTGTGGGGGGTTGGCTGCGGCGAGGGCGCCGCCCGAGGATGGGCGGCCTTGGCCGGCCTTTGTGGAGGCCGGTCGTGTCGGGGCCGCCCGTCTCCGGGCGGTTAGAGGGGGGCGGCCGACCAACACCGCTAGGTGGAGGCGGTTGGGTTGCGCGCGCGATCCGACGCGTGGTAGTTACTGCGTGGATCGGGTGCGCGGATCCCGTGCGTGGCGGTTACCTGCATAACTCTCATGACTTTAGTGGGGGGGGGGGAGGGCGGTTCAGCTACGTGCAGCCCGATTTGCCTATAAATTGGGGTTGACCTCAACAACTATATTCTTATACAGTAGCATACACACAGACACACACATACATACATATATACATATATATACATATAGAGGACTGCATATAAATAGACATTCATTAGACAACTACTTGGAGATATAACTCTATGAATTAGTTGTGCATGATAAGAAGATATTTAAATTTTTCTAAATACTACTTAAATTTTAATAATTATTGGGGAAGCATTTTATTTGGTAAAAATCACCAAAACTTCCCTTATCCCAAAAAGAGCCCAAAGGATAAGAACAAAAAAATTCAAATACATATAAACTGTATTTTTTTCTTTATATTTATTATTTACAATACATGTAGCATGATCACAACACTATAATTATCATCAATACATACATAACAGTAGGCATAATATAAGAAAAATATTTAATTCTATTCTATAAGTATTTGCTTTCTCTGTAATCTGGAAACTCTTCAGCAAAATATTTCTCATCTGTTTTAATGAGAGCCTGTAGCCCCACATCCTCTCATCACTCTAAGCCTTCTGCATGATGCTATGAACATACTGCAAAATATAATACAAACCATATTAGCTTTTTAATCATATAAATAAGTAAATTTTAGTCACAAATAGTCTATAAATGTGCTCCATAATCTTTATTTGACATAGAATAATGTCATCACATCTTTTAGTTGAATTTTTTGAAATTAATTTATTTGATTTTCTTGGTATACTTGAACCCTTTTGCATGTGAATACAACCTATGTATATTGAGAAGCTTATGTAGGTTTATGCACTCAACAATTGATTCATTTGAGGTTGGATGCATAAGTTTTAGCATGATTTCAAAGCGGGTTAAGCCCAATGACCCACTCTCACATCACTCGACTATAAGAAAATTTCATCTATTATAGAACTGTTAGTGTATATTTGGACAATTAATGGGTTCGGAGGCATAACGGGTCGTGTCGGATACACGGATATCTAATACCCTTAGAAACTCCTTGCGTTTGCCTATTTATACCCACCTAGAGGCAACGGGTAGGTGATTTCACCTAAATCTCCATCCGGATGCTTCGAGCGACATATCAAGAACTACTCATCCCGTGATATTTACGTTATTATCCATTTTGATTCATCTCAGCCCATACTAAGCGAAATTTGTAGTAAAACTCATTAATATTAATTAATCGAACAAAAAGACTATTTTGAGATCTAAATTATTACTTATACTTCAATGTAAGAAATTGGATTATTTGTTCACTATTTTCTTATAAATTTTCGCTAGCCATAATTTTCTGACGACAATCTTCGCTCTCGACAGACCGCTATCATTAAATTTGAGATGTTTTAACGATTCGAAAGAAGAACTTACTTCCAAGGAACATCTCCAACCATCATCAAGTCACCATCTTTGTCCTCAAAAGCCATCACATACTCACCTACAAACATTATAACATATGCCATAAGTTTTTTTCCTTCATAAAATCATAATCATATTTATCAAAAAATTAAAATAATAATTAAAAAAAAATTTTAATTACCAAGAATAAAGCACTTGAACATTCCTTCCAAACCCAATTTCAAATCCTCATAGCCGTTGTAAACCCTGAGATCAATTTTCCTCAAATAGGGAGCCCCATCCATGCTCACCTTGACTAAAGTCCCCCCACAGTTCTCCCCCACAGGCTTCTTCCTCACATGAAGGCTGTTCTTCCAGAAGGACCTCACCGGCGGCCACCCCACCACCGCCGACGGCGGCTCTCCGGCATCATCCATTTCGGGCGGGATCGCTCGCTTGGTGCCTTTTGTCGCCGGACCGTCGGTCCCCGGGAGGCCGAGTCGCAGCTCGGTGTCTTCGCGGCATGCTTGGGCTTCCATGTCTCCGATTACCGTCGAAGAAAGCTTCAGATTCTCTCTAATGGCGATGAAGGATGGGAAGGGGTGGTGATTGCTTTATAACAGGGGAGAAGAGGTAGGGGCGAGATTTAAAAAGCGCATGGGCTGGGTTTTTTATGGGCTCGAAAACGACGGATTGAGCGGTCGGGCCGGTGGGGCGCAGCGTGCCGGTTGATTCCGGGCTTTGTTGGCCCACCGGGGTCCACTGCGCTTTGATGGGCATGTGTTGAAATTTGAGCTGAACCCCCTCGATTATTGCGGGAGATTTGACGCATGCGAGTTCTATGCGGGATTGGGGTTGGGGCGCTGGATTTGATGCGACTGGCCGATCGTGCGGAGGAAATTTTATTATGCGGATGGGAGGGGATTCGATTATGCGGACAGGAAGGGATAAGGTTTTGGAGATTTCGATCTCCTCCACAAATGAAAAAAAATGAATATATTATTTTCTTATATTTATATAAGTTGAGGTAAGTATGATAATTTTAGGCTTCCGCAGCGTTTGGAGCTCTCCGTTTGGAGAAAATTTCGTCGCACGGCGGGTAATTAAATGGAGGGATTTCAACTGCGACCTCTTCCCTCCGATTTCAAAAGCCCTTCTCCCGCCGCCCGAGCAAAACACTAAATCAAACGAAGCCAAAATTGGCCTGCAGTATAAGAATAATGCAGGTCAAATTAAAGAAATTATAGGAAGTTGTGAATCTGTATAGGTTTAACCTGCACAGAACTGTTATGAAATTGCACGGTATGCGCATAGCCAAAATCGACATGCATATGATTATTGCACAATTATATTGGACGAAGAAATATCTCCTTTTATACTATCATTTTGATCATTTTTGAAGAACATTTTTCTGGAAAAAAATTGTTGGCGATCGGCTGGAAGAATGATATTGATACAAATGAAAACTTCATGATGACGAGAAATCTCGTGGCTGAAAATGATTCATACCTACAAAAGTATAGTCGTGGTTTACGACTTTTTCGCAAGCAAGATATCGATCGTTTGATTTAATATAGCTTTTGAAAAGTTGTAAGTTGGAACTTGGAAGGGGAAGAGAGATTCGTGCACGAGCGGTGCAAACAAATGATTGGACCATATAGCATCATCCTAACTTTGTGTTGGATGATTTCGCTATGCCGGTCCTATTTTCAAAATCCATGATGGGGCTGAGATCAAGTGAGGGACGACATGCACCGCCAATCCAATTTACGCCATCACTTTTCGATAGAATTCAAGCATAAAGAAGAAGATTATCTTAGCGATGATTAATTTAGCGAAGGTGCACGGGTCCCGCCGCGTAGCACGCACCGACAATAATATTTCATTTAAATCGCTCGAGGTTCCACAATAAAATTCGCCGCACGGTCTTAGCACGAGAAAAAACTTGTAGGTGTGACGATACTCTTGAAGCCGACAATATGCAGCCGGCCCTGGAATTGACCCATGCAATTGGCTAAATGAATATGCTAACGTAAAAATTTTGGAATATGGAAGCCTAATAATGTTAATTAGGATTTAGGGTTCTCTACTTTGTGTTCTATAGGTGATACGAGGTTAGAAGAAGAACGCTCCGTTTGTTACAGCGTTTTAATTTGCTCGGGTGATTTTGGACAAAACGCCGCTGTCATAGAATATATGGTTGGCGTGACAATTGTCTTTCTGTCACTGAGAAAAGAGAACTAGTTTTAAAATAAATGTTGATGAAGTTCCTTAGGTGAGATTGGACATTCACGAACAATGGTTTATAACCACCACGATTACGACCGACACTGTCGTGTGGAGAGGAGTGATGAAGAGGAAGAAAAATCATAGAGAAAGAGACTCTCGAAGATTGAGGGTTTTTAGTTGTTGTATAGAGGGTTGAGTTGATGGAGGCTCTATTCCGCGTGGGTCACGTATTCCAGCCAGTGTCTGGGACCTATCATTATGCACTATGCATGTGCTGCGCAGGGCGGTGGGCCTTGCAGTGCGGTGCAGTGGGCCCTACTGTGCGCAGCCATGGGCGGATCTAGAGGGGGGCCACAGGGACACGTGCCCCCCCCCCCAAATTTTTTGAAAAGTTTGATTAGGCTTGGTTCGCCCAGACCGGTGCCCCCCCCCCCCAAAAAATTTTTTTTAACAGCGATTTAGGGTTAGCCGGTTCCCGATTCCGCTGTCCTAGCGTCCGATAATGTACAAGCTTTTGAAGTTTGCATTAATTCTTCTGGTGGCTACTGCAAGTGTAGAAAGAGTATTCTCGAGCATGAACTACGTCAAGAACAAGTTGCGCAACAGTATGGGCGATCAAATGTTGAATGATTGTCTAGTTACTTTTTTTGAGAGAGATGCATTTTTTAAAATCCGTGACGATGATGTTATCGATCGTTTTCAAAAAAATGAAAACTCGTCGTCGACAAATGTAATTTTCTTGTGTAATTTTGTATTTTCTGATTTGGTGAATTAAATGTAGTTTTGTATGAATTTGCAATGTTAAAAAATTTACATTATCAAAATTTTGTGCCCCCCCCCATTGCAAAATTCCTGGATCTGCCACTGTGCGCAGCGTGTCCATTGGTCTCGGACATTGATCGGAACTTGGACTAACGTCTAGGGCGAGCTGTGGAGGGTGCCCATATGCGTGGAATTGAGTTTTTAGAGGGAATTATTCATTAATGAGGTGATTTTGTATATGATTCAAATTGCTTGTTTACCTATTGGCTAAACTACCCAAAAAATATGCAAATTCTCTCATTGTACATAATAAAGTATATATATTTGACTATTCGCACATTAATTATGCTAAATGATATAATAATAAAGATTAATTTAGCAAATGCGCGCGAGAGCACACTGTCCGCAGTGTGGTGAAGCGGGAATATCATTGCAATGATGTTGTTATCTTGAGCGGGCGCGGGAAAAACCCGTGCCACCGAGAGGAGGCGGCACGCGAATATCGTAGAAAGTGGAAGGACAGTTTCAAAATTCCAAAAGCCTCATGAGTATATTATGTTTTCTTAATATTATGTTTCCAAAAGCTGGTATGTAGAAAAACTGTAGGATCAAGAAATTGTATTTTAACTGTATATTTATTTTATTAACGGGAAAATTTCCAATTATTTAAAATCATATAAATTTGGAAGTAATTAAAAATATATAATTAACAGAAAAGGTAAGTGTATATGGGCCTATGGGGAAATGCAATTGTCATTAGTTATCTTTGTCATTTTTTTGTCTAATCAAATAAAAAAATTAATAAAAATTAAATGGATAATGAAATATAAAAAATATATAAAATTGAAAAGATAATATTTTACGGAATCTTTTTCCCAATAATATATATATTTAATATTTTATATATACTATGATAAAATGAAAAAAATAATATTTGGTAATCATAAAATTTTTTGATTTTACGCATCTTTGTTATACAATTTTAATTTCTTTTATTTATGCTTTCATATAGCCAAAGTCCATTGCTTATATGTTACAATAAAAAAAAATGAGCTCTTCCCACAACTTGCAAATCTCGAGCGCCGACAAAGAAAACAAGCGACAGGCGGAGTATAATGCTCCGGGGTTTGCTAGCGACAAGAGCGGCGTCGTGCTTGGGCAATGCCGTGATCAAAATACTATTGCGCGTGACACTAAAAAGGCCCGCGCACAGCTATGATCGAGGTACTGTCACGATTGACTGCAAAGGCCGCCACGAACATGTGAACATCTAGAAATAGCAATGTTTCTAGATACCCACTTGTCTATAATAAGTAGTACACGTGTGCTTTCAAATTAGTCGCAAGAACAGTTTCATTGCAACTAAACGCAAATTCGTAATTTATTGTTTTAGTTAGATAATTAAAATAAAAAATTTCATTAACTTGTCTAGAAAATTATTTCTAAAAAATTATAGATTAATTGGATAATCTTTATTTAAGTATTTTATTTTAAAAAAAATTGCAATAATTTCTATTTTAAATTAAGAATAACTTTTTAATAATAATTGTTTTAACTTTTTTATAATAAAATTGTATTTTATGCTAACATTTATCACATATATAGGTAGATATTATTTAAAACCTAAATGAGCAGGTTATTGAAGGATGGCGAGAAGCAAAGACAGTGAATGGATAGATTCATGAAAGAGAGAAGAAACTCAAGTTGAAAGCAAAGAGCATTTTTAGAGCTATATTGGATAGGCTGCTCAAAAAATGTTCAAAACATATTTCTTGTAAAAGCTCTTTTAAAAAACTTCTCATCTAAACAACCTAAAAAATGTTGAAATTGTTGAAATGTGAAGTGGTGGTAGTCGGGCGGACTGATTGGCCAGTCCGCACAGACCGCAAAGACCGCAAAGACCGCACAGACTAGGCTGATAGCCTAGTTGGACAGCCGGTTTCAGCTACGGTTCCTCTTTGCTGGCGGTCTGGACCATCAAACATTCTGGTGGAGTAACCGTGTGGATAGGTTTGTTTATCCGTGAGTTTGGGCTGGCTCGATGGCTCTATATGAATTAGCGGTTTTTGATCCCTCTAACTCTGTTCTTGATCCAATGTGGAGACAGGACATGTTTGTTATACCCTTCATGACTCGTTTAGGAATAATCAATTCGTGGGGAGGTTGGAGTATTTCAGGAGGAACTATAACGAATCCGGGCATTTGGAGTTATGAAGGCGTGACAGGGGCACATATTTTGTTTTCTGGCTTGTGCTTCTTGACAGCTATCTGGCATTGGGTTTATTGGGACTTAGAAATATTCTCTGATGAACGTACGGGAAAACCTTCTTTGGATTTGCCCAAGATCTTTGGAATTCATTTATTTCTCTCAGGAGTGGCTTGCTTTGGCTTTGGCGCATTTCATGTACCAGGCTTATATGGTCCTGGAATATGAGAGTGGATTTCCGCCAGGTCGCTGATGCCTTCTCGAGCGAGGAAGATCAGAGTTTGTTGGTATGGACTTGGTCATTTTGACAAGTTTCGTATGCAAGTGTGGCAGACTCAATCTGTAGTTCGCCGAGTCCGGCAGGTTTGGGGTCGCCGACTCTTCTGGAGCTCACCGGTGTCCGACATGGTTCCGTGCTTGCGATCTGTATGTTAGATCGTGGAGTTGGCACAGTTGCGAGGGCAGGTTGCCTGGAGGTCGCGCAGACAAATGGAGCAGTCCGCATGATGGACTGGAGTTGTTCAATAAGGCCCGATCTTTGTATCAGGTGGCGCGGTTATGATTGGAGATCGCGGAGTTTTGTGGACTTGGTCTGGGGGACTAAGTCCAGCTAGTTTCCTAGCTTCCCGAGTTCGCCTAGTTGCAGACTGCTCTGGTATTCGCCTAGTTCGCCAAGTGCGGACTGCTCTGGTTTTTGTTGAGTTTGGTAGTAATGGCTGGACATAGATTTTGTCCAAGTCACGTGCCGCGGGATACACGGACTTGTAGCAGTGTCCGCAGGGTTGGCGGACTGGTCGTGTATCCAACATTATTGATAGGCGCAACCTGGCGTACTGATGTTGGTGTCCGCACTGTGCAGATACAAAGTGTTAGTCGACACGATTGATGGGTGGTTATCCTATTAGTATAGGTGGTGACGACACTCCTCCCACATATATAAATAGGACCCCTCGACTCGTCATTAATAAATAGTGAATAGTAAGAACAAGCTCGCGCTTGATTTTGCAGTTACGGTTTTCTAACCGCTGCGACTAAGAAAGTTGGTTTTGTGCAGACTGTGAGGCTAACACCTGGCGAGTAGTGAAAATTTGGTGTGGAATAGTTCGCGTATATAATCAGCGGTTGAGCAGTAGGTCACGGTCTTCGCGGCTTGATCTCTTCCTTGGGATTGCGGTTGAGTAATAGGACCCCTCGACTCTTCCTGTTTCAACATTTCAATAACAGCAGTCTGTGCGCTTAGCCGCGGATATGCAGCTTCGGCGGTCTCAGCGGACTCAACTGGCGGGTAGGCGGCTTGTGCGATTACTGGACTCAGTCCACGCAGATACTTCTTGTTGTTGTTTTTTGTTCCCTATTTTACATTGTAAAATCATGTTTTGAAATGTGTGACTCGCCCCATAAAAGAAGTTAATTTCAATTGAAAACTCTTGTGCTACTGTTGTTGTTGTTGTCTTTTACATGGCTTCGGTTGTGGTTGAGTGTTCCTACGACCTCAGTCAGCTCCCACTTAAGAAATTTTTGACATGGTATCAGAGGGGTGTTGAAAAATAGCAGTTCCCCGATGTAAGGTTGGTATACCTTCGTTGAAATTCAAGTGATTCAGATGATAGCAATGGAGGCTAGTTTCGCAAGAGGGATTGAGATTGAGCTCTTGACGCAAACCAATTTCAAGCGTTGGAGGTCGTGCATGGAGAGCTACCTTCTTGGTGAGGATTTATGGGAGGTTGTCGGCGTGGACAACCAACAAGAATTGGTTGCTACCGGAGGCAATGATGAGGCAGTGAAGGCGTGGAAGCGAACAGATGCTAAGGCTGCATTCGCTCTAAAGCACGTTGTTTCACCAGAGTTGCTCGACCATATTATTAATTGTCGGCTGACAGCTAAAATCTGGATGGCCTGTTGAACAAGAATAATGTAGCTCGGTTATAGTTCTTGGAGAATGAGTTAGCGAAAGCCACTCAGGGTGACCTATCAGTATCATCTTTCTTCTTAAAGATGAAGAACATCTACGTTGAGTTTTCGACGCTGGACCTGGAAGAGCCTATCTCAGAGGCAAAGATGAAAATGTACATCATCCGTGGATTGTAGAAGGAATATGTGGCCTTTATAACTTCTGTTCAGGGTTGGTCCAATTGGCCATCTTTGATGGAGCTGGAGAACCTGTTAGCTTCGCAGGAGAGCTTGGCGAAGAAGATGGCTGAAGTGTTAGTCTCAAAGGGATACGACGATGTTCTCTTCTCGGGTAAGAAGAAGGGATGAGATAGGAAGAAGAAAATGTATGTTAGTGATGGTCTGCCTTCTTCATCACAACAGGATAGGAGAAAACATCCTAAGACTGATGACGGGAAGAAGCGGGGCAGAACTCGGTGCTACAGATGCAACCAGCTTGGTCACATCTGTAAGGATTGCAGGGTTAAACTTCAGTTGGGGCATGCTGTAGAGAAGGAGATTGAGTCCAAGCCTAAGGATGGAGAATGTGGAAGTGCTTTCATGACAGGAACTTATGCCCGGGCACTTTACCCCATTCATTATCAGGAGGACTGCATCGTTGACTGCGGGTACGATCATCACCTCATCAGGGACGTGACCAAGTTCTCGTCTCTGTAGGAGTATAAAGGTAATACTGCTATTATTACTACTGATGATACTTTGCATGCGGTGGAGGAAGAGGGATTGGTTTATTTAGGCAGTGATAGGCGGACACTCACTTTGTGGAGTGTGTATTACGTGTCCGGGATGAAGAAAAATCTCTTCTCGATGACTTATGCGGTGGATGCTTGATATCACGTTATGTTCGGCCCAACAAAAGTGAGGTTTCTCAGGAACGTTTTAGTTGCGAAAGCTGATGTTACTCATATTGGGAGGAGGGTGTAAGACCCCCCTCCCGGAACATAAAACAGGGCTCGAGGGGAGTCTTATGCCCAGAAAAGCCATCATGCGATAGCACTAGTACTCGGGCTAGCCTGTACTACAAGACGCCTATTCTGCCAGCCTTCACCAATATCAAACATTGCCAACCAAACCAAACATATAAAATGAGAAGTCAAATCCACACAAGCATATAATAGTCCAAAAATATAACATATAAAAGAAGCTACAACAAGCTTTTACATTATCAGAGTACGAGTTAAAACTTGCCCAAGGGCTACAACAAGAGTCTCTCAAAGACTCACATCAGTCACTGACAGCAGCGACGGTACCGTCCCCTCAGGCCCTGTCGTCCTGGCCTGACTGTCCTGCTGCATAACCTGCTACTGTTTTGTCTGCGGGATTTCCTCCTAAAAAAGGAAGACGTAGCAACTGTTAGTCATAAAGACTAAGTGGCTATCACATCCACTCCCCCGACAACTCCTCAGCATCGGGCGGAGAAAGGAACAGGGTACAATATATGTATATAAGCAACAGTACAAACAGGTGGAATGAAGTGATATGTAAATAATGTATATATATAGCAGCATAGTAAATGAGCAAACACATTTCCCTAACAGTTCTAACATTTATAACCGAGAATGAAAGTGTAAAGCTACAATAGAAAGTAGCTTAACTTATATGAATGCTCATACAGACATATAAGTTGAGGTTCGGCTCAAAAGTAAAGTAACTCATCGTATAAGAGTGCCCATACAAACTTATACGATGAGGATCTTGTGTATGCGATGTAATGCAATGCCATGAATGCTATGCAATGACTCACCCATGATCACGCACAAGCAATTGTTGTGTCGACACAGACTCTTAATGCCCACTTTTCGAGTAGGTAGCTAACCTCTCAGGCGTCATCCGTCGTGGTCAGACGGTGATAGTAGAGCGGGCATCTCCACTACTAAGCTGGTCTCCACACTACCTGGCCTAGGCCTCTGCACGCCTCAATGCTAAGAACACAACAGCGGAGCTCACACATGTACTACGGCTCAACGGGAGTCTCGGGTAGATGTGCACCGAGAACTAAGCCCAGAACTGGCCTAAGATGTGACCTGAAAGGAGCCTCGGAAAAACACGAGGACCAAGCCTAACCGTTCACTTGGCACGGAAGGAGCCCCGAGAATGAGCACCGAGGACCAAGCCCAACCGCCCAAGATCTAACAGTCAACTCTCGTCGGTGTGATGGCTGGCGAGCCTGTAAACTTGCCACACTATCCTTAACCCAGGATTACGACACCACGTGTCGACTCACACCGCATACAATCTCATATTTCGAGCTCAACAGCTCACAAGGGCTCCTTACCGAGTCCTTTACCAACACAATCGATCAAGTGCGGCAAACACTCATGCACCATCAACCCTTCCACATATTCATGCACTAACCTTATTCAATCCTCTTCCACACAATATTCATCACCTTGCTAGTATTTAGCTAATCTTACTGATTCACATATCTAGTTTGTTTATACAATCCAACTCGCCTACCCATTAGTTCATCTAGGGGTCTATCAACCAAACCATCTCAAACTAGTACATTTCAGTTCGTCATTTGATTATAAAGGATCAATCCAACTACTCACAACAAACTCCACTCTAACTATCCACAATCTCTCTAATTGTTCTAAATTAGGTTTACATATCCAAAAGAACAAAGCATGCATGAATTGTATAGAGTGCAGAACTTCAAACGGGGATTCCTGATGCTACAGGAATTCGGTGAAAGTGTTTAATCCCTCGTTGGAAAGGTTTTTCCAAGAGCTACGAATTTCATGTTTAGTCGGAGGGCCAAATCTGGCCGTTTCATGCTTGAAATCAACTTCAAAGTCTGCTACGTACAAATTACAGATTATGCACATTTATACTACTAGCAATTAAATTCGATCATGCCTTCCCGTGGCTACAGACTTCGCACAAAGACGTGCAACCACTCGTTAAAAAGGTATTTCCATGGGCTACGACTTTCGTGTTTAGTCAAAAGCCCAGATTTGGCTGTTTCATATCTGAAAATGTCCACGAATATCGCTGCGCGTAGAAAGAAGATTTCTGCGCGCATCTTAAGGCGGAACGAACGGATCAGTCCGTCTTCCTCCTCTAGCCGATCTTCCCAAATCATAACAAGAAATTCATCCACTCTTGTTCACCCTCATAAGGCCATTTTTATTCACGAGACCATCCCCCATCATCACATTGAAGGAAGGAGAGGTTGAAAATGACTAAACCCTATAACACAAGTTCTAGCATGGCCTCTTCCTAGAAATCATAATCTCACGCATCAAGACTCTTTTGAGTCCATAACTCGCCTAGGATTAACTAGAGATCTAGCACTGAGGGAGAGGGGAGGAAGCTCACCTCGATTCCGGCGTTTCCACCATTTCCGGCCATGGATCTCGTCACCCTTCGCGGCGACATCTTCTTCTCCTCGGCGGCGTTGGTTCTCCACTGGAAGAAAGTTGCTCCAGCACCAGTCTCTCCACAGAAAAGTCTTGGGAAGAGAATTAAAAAAGGCCAAGTTTCAGAAATCCTATATATATAGGACCAACACGGGTAGGGACACACCCGTTTCCCTACCCGTGTCCTGCTCGGGTGAATCGGCGTCGATGGTTACATTGTCGTTTGGACACCAACACGGGTAGGGACACGCCCGTGTCCACTACCTGTGTCACGCAACACCGTCGTGTTCATGCCTGTGTTCTACCCGTGTCCTGCTCGGGAGACACGACCGGCTTCCTGGAGATATGCACACGGGTAGGGACACACCCGTGTCTCTACTTGTGTCCTGCTCGGGAAACTCGATCGAAGATGACAGTTACACACACGGGTAGGGGACACGCCCGTGCCTCTACCCGTGTCCTCATACACACGGGTAGGGACACGCCTGTGTCACTACCCGTGTCCTTCTCTAGAAACTCCACGAATTTCCAACCCAAGCACCAGAGCACCACACGGGTAGGGACACGCCCGTATCACTACCCGTGTCCTTTTCTGGACTGACTTCTCTTCCCTTACACAAGTATAAGCCTAGCTGCCAGCACTCCCTGAGCCCAAAATGTTTCTCCTGACTAAAAAGCGCCCATGAGGCGCTTAGCGCGAATTAGGACGTTACAAATCCTATAAACAAAATAAAAGATTTTGTCCCCGAAATTAGGCTAAGGCTATGTGGAGAGGAAAGCGTGAAAAATAAATTAAAACATGCTTTTAAATTTTACCTGAAGGAAAAAACTCCGGGTAACGCTTTTGCATCAAGTTCACCGGCTCCCAGGTATACTCCTCCTTCCCATGATTAGACCACATCACCTTTACCAAAGGAACACTCTTGTGGCGCAAAATCCTTGTCTTGTTGTCTACTATCCGCATCGGCTCTAATCGTACAGATCTATCAGTCGTTACTGCTCCATCAATGGTGGGAATATATTGATCGGGCCGCAACAGCGCCTTCCGGAGAGACGACACATGGAATATGTCATGAAGATTCTCCAGCTCTGGTGGTAACTCTACCCGGTAGGCCAAAGGGCCAATCTTTTCCAATATAGTGTAAGGCCCAACATACCTTGGGTTGAGCTTCTTCATACCACGTACCCGTGACACTCCATGCATCGACCCGATCTTCAGGAACACTTTGTCACCCACTTGAAATTCTACCACCCGGTGCTTTGCATTATAGTATTTAGCTTGCCGACTTTGAGTCTCAAGCATGCGGTCCTGTATTAGCCTAACCAACGCATCAGTGTCATCGATGTATTCAATACCCAAAACCTTTGGGTCTTCATCTTGTACCCATGACAAGGGGGTTCTACACCTTCTTCCGTAAAGGGCTTCATGGGGTGCCATTCCGATACTGGCCTGGTGACTGTTGTTATATGAAAATTCCACCAGGGGTAAGAGCCTTTCCCATGGCTCTCCTCTATCCAATACGCACAGCCTCAATAGATCCTCCAATGTTCTAATGGTCCTCTCAGATTGCCCGTCCGTCTGAGAATAAAATGTTGTGCTAAAGGTAAGACGTGAACCCAAATACGCCTGCACCGCCTTCCATTCTTTAGAGGTAAACCGACCATCCCGATCAGAAACAATTGTCTTCGGCACACCATGATACCGTACAAACTGCTCCACAAAGAGGCGTACCAAAACATCCACATGAGCTTCTTTCCTCATAAGAATAAACCGGGCTACTTTCGTTAGGCGGTCAACGATTACCCATACTGAATCATTCCTTGAGCGTGAGCAAGGCAAACCGTGGACGAAGTCCATGGAGACATCCTCGAACTTCCACTCGGGGATGGGCAATGACTGTAATAACCCACCGGGGCTCCTGCATTCTACCTTTACCCTTTGAGAGGCCTCGCAGTGCGTAACAAAATATCGGACGTCCCTCTTCATTCCCGGCCAACACATGGTCTTCCACAGGTCGGCGTACATCTTGGCAATCCCAGGATGCACAGAATACTGGGTGTAGTGTGCCTCTCTCAGGATATCTTCTCAAATTTTACCGCTCTCGGGAATATAAAGCCGGCCACGGAGATGAATGAGGCCGTCTTTTAGAGAGTACTCGTCAGTTGTCCTATCTTAAATTGACTTGATTGCCGGGGTCAGAGCCGCATCTTTTCCTTGCTCTGCCCGGATTCGGTCTCGAATATCGCAGACTATGCTTATCGCGGTTAAGTACTTCGTATACCCTTCTGATTGGTCTTTGTATACCAGGGTGATCTCCATCTCTTCGAGCATCCGGGCTAACTCCATTCTCATCAATCGGGACTCCGAGTTCGATTCCGATAACTTTCTGCTCAAAGCATCAGCTACGAAGTTTGCTTTTCCGGGGTAGTAGTTCAAAGTGAATTCATAATCACACAAAAACTCTAACCACCGCCGCTGTCTCAAATTCAATTCCTTCTGTGTATGCACACACTTTAGATTCTTGTGGTTTGAAAAATTATCGCAGTGGACGTCGTATAGATAGTGTCTCCAAATCTTCAAGGTGAACACTATCGCTCCCAATTCTAGATCATGTACTGGGTAATTGATTTCATGCTTCTTCAGTTGTCTTGAAGCATATGCAATCACATGTCTGTGCTGCATTAATACCGCTCTCATTCATTGATACGACGCGTCAGTGTAAACTTGAAATCCTTCCTTCCCGGATGGAAGGGCTGGGATGGGTGTGGATGTAAGTCGGTCCTTCAGTTTCTGAAACGCAGCTTCACACTGGGGTGTCCACTCATACGACACACCTTTCTTTGTCAGCATAGTAAGAGGAAGGGCGATCTTTGAGAAGCCTTTTACAAACTTGCGATAGTACCCGGCAAGTCCAAGGAAGCTACGCAAATAGGCCGCTGACTTCAAGGGCGACCACTCCTTCACGGTACGCACTTTGGTCGGATCCACAGCTAACCCAGCCCCACTGATCACATGGCCCAAGAAGGCAACCTCTTGGAGCCAAAATTCGCACTTGCTGAACTTGGCAAATAGGGCGTGCTCTTTTAGCTTCTTCAGTACCAAGGTCAGATGTTCGACATGCTCTTCCTCTGTCTTAGAGTAGACCAAAATGTCATCGATGAAAACGATGACGAAGACATCTAGATAAGGCTTGAACACTTTGTTCATCAGACTCATGAAAGCTGAAGGGGCATTTGTGAGCCCAAACGGCATCACAGTGAACTCGTACAAGCCGTACCTTGAGCTAAAGGCCATTTTCTGAATGTCCTCCTCCTGTATTCTCAACTGATAATACCCCGAGTGCAAATCCAATTTGGAAAACCAATGCGCTCCTACCAATAGGTCGAACAACTCATCGATCTAAGGTAGCGGATAGGTGTTTCGTACCGTCAGCTGGTTGAGCTCCCGATAGTCTATACATAATCGCAAGGTTCCATCCTTCTTCTTAACAAACATAACAGGGGCTCCCCAAGGTGATGAGCTGGGGAGAACAAACTCTGATTCTACCAACTCTTGCAACTGCACTCTAAACTCTGTGAGTTCCTTCAGGGCCATCCGGTAAGGGGTCCTGGAGACGGGCTTGGCTCCCGGTACTAGCTTAATTTGAAAATCCACCTCTCTATGCGGGGGTAAACCTGACAATTTCTCAGGAAATACCTCGGGAAAATCTCGCACCACCCACACGTCCTTCATATCTATTTTCATCTCCTTCAGTTCGAAACATATCATGTAAATTTCATCCCCTCTCATGTGAGCTTTCAAGGTCTGAATCGAAGATAAGTGGTGCAAATTTTATACCTTGGAAGATTACATCGGTATCCCCATGTCTCAAGTAGATTCGCTTCTCCGCACAGTCAATTCTTACGTAGTGCCAATCCAGCCATACCATGCCTAGAATGAGATCGAACTCTGACATTCTCAAAATAGTGGCAGGGGTATCAAAGATCATTCCCCCAATGAGTATCTCCAATTCGCACTTGGCGGTTGCGGTCATCTCAGAGCCGTCTTGAAGGCATACTCTTCGAGCAATACCAGTGAAGGATTACACTCCTTCCAGGTCTTTAATGAAGTCCGCAGACACAAATGAGTGTGAGGTACCGGTATCGAATAACGTATAGGCCGGTTTCCCGCTGACCACCACGGTGCCTAAGTACCAATAGCAATACTCAAAGCTAGATATCTAGCATGTCTTAAGCAACTTAAGATTAACAATGAAAATGTGATAACTAACTGTAACATACCTGCAATCACCTCCTGAGGGTTCCGCTCATGTGTCATGTCCAGCGCAAACACCTGATTCCGAGCAGGTCCGGGGTTTCCTTCTCATGGTCCTCGTCCTTGACCACGCATGTGCCCCCGCCCTCGAGGATCTACCAGAGGGAGAGAAAGAGGCGCATTTCCAAACAGTTGCGGGCAGTAGCGTCGAATGTGGCCTGGTTGGTTACATTCGAAGAACACTCGCTCCTGCCGCCCACCGGGTTGCTGAAACTGTTGAGGCTGTGGTGGTGGAGGCAATGCTGGCGGCTGTGGAACTGGGTGCTCCACTCTATAATTCCGGTGGAAACGCCTGCCACCTCTCTGATGTCCTCTTCCTCCTCCGAAGTCGTGTCTCATTCTGTTGCTAGGTCCAGCTTCCATCACACTCTCAGCAGGTATTTTACCACTTCCCAAGTGGTCTGCTTCAAGCCTCTTCGCCATGTCAATAATTTCCGTCAGGCTAGAGTCTGCTATAAACAAAAGGGCTTACCTCAGGGGGTCTCGCAAGCCTTTGTAAAACCTTTTTGCATATCTTCTGTCATCCAACTCATAGGAGTCAGCAAATCTAGCCAGATGCTGAAACTCCTGCTGGTACTCCGTCACTGACTTGGATCCTTACTTTAGCTGTAAGAATCACTCTTCGAGTTCATCTCGAGCAGACGAGGGAATGAACTGCTCCAAAAAGGCTCCCGAGAACTTATTCCAGCTGATCTCCGTATATACTCGCCCTTGAAAGGTGGAGCTCATGAGGGAATTCCACCAACTCTTGGCGTGTTGTTCTAGGAGTGTCACTACTAGGGTCACAACCATGTTGCTTGGGCATCTAATTCCTGCCAACATTCTTGCACGGTGTCGATCCATTCCTCCGTACGCACTGCCGACTCTGTCCCAAGGTAAGTAGGAGGGGAGAGAGCTTGAAAAGTGCTCACCCAATTGGAGCCCGGACCTTGTTGTTGTACGGGGGCTTGTTGGGATCTGAAGGCATCCAAGATAGCTGTGAGCGTCTGCCCTAGCTTCGATTTTTGAAATTGTGTGGGTACGGACGGGGTAGGGGTGCCCCACACTGGCTCAACGTGCACTGGGATCTACACGTAGAATACAAACCTAAGGTCAGGTTGGTTAATCTTAAGGTCAAAGTTGGACATACTTAGTGTGAATTACATATGGGAACACCACTGCTTCCGCTAAGTCAGTTTGTCCCCAAACTGACTAATCGAACGGGGGTGGCACCATTGTTAAATGTCTCTCTAATTCAGGATCGTAGCAAGTTGATACCATTTGTAAGACCCCCCCTCCCGGAACACAAAACAGGGCTCGAGGGGAGCTAGTCTTATGCCCAGAACAACCGTCTTGCGGTAGCACTAGCACTCGGGATAGCCTGTACTACAAGACGCCTATTCTATCAGTCTTCACCAATATCAAACATTACCAACCCAACCAAACATATAAATGAGAAGTCAAATCCACACAAGCATATAATAGTCAAAAAATACAACATATAAAAGAAGCTACAACAAGCTTCTACATTATCAAAGTACAAGTTAAAACTTGCCCAAAAGGGCTATAACAAGAGTCTCTCAAAGACTCACATCAGTCACTGACGGTAACGACGATACCGTACCCTCAAGCCCTGTCATCCTAGCCTGGCTGTCCTATTGCATAACCTGTTGATGATCTGTCTGCGGGGTTTCCTCCTAAAAAAGGAAGACGTAGCAACCGTTAGTCATAAAGACTAAGTGTCTATCACATCCACTCCCCTGGCGACTCCTCGGCACCTGGCGGAGAAAGGAACATGGTACAATATATGTATATAAGCAATAATACAAACAGGTGGAATGAAGTGATCCGTAAACAATGTATATATATAGCAGCATAGTAAATGAGCAAACACATTGCCCTAACAGTTCTAACATCTACAGCAGAGAATGAAAGTGTAAAGCTACAACAAAAAGAAACTCAACTTATATGAATGCTCATACAGACATATAAGTTGAGGTTCAGCTCAACAGTAAATTAACTCATCGTATAAGTGCCCATACAAACTTATACGATGAGGATCTTGTGTATGCGATGTAATGCAATGCCATGAATATTATACAATGACTCACCCATGATCACGCACAAGCAATTGCTGTGTCGACAAAGACTCTTAGTTCCCACTTTTCGAGTAGGTAGCTAACCTATCAGGCGTCATCCGTCGTGGCCAGACGGTGACAGTAGAGCGGGCATCTCCACTACTAGGCTGGTCTCCACACTACCTGGCCTAGGCCTCTGTACGCCTCAATGCTAAGAACACAACAGCGGAGCTCACATGCGTACTATGGCTCAACGAGAGTCTCAGGTAGATGTGCACCGAGAACCAAGCCCCGAACTGGCCTAAGATGTGACTTAGAAGGAGCCTCGGAAAAACATGAGGACCAAGCCCAACCGTTCACTTGGCACGGAAGTAGCCCCGGGAATGAGCACCGAGGACTAAGCCCAACCGCCCAAGATCTAACCGTAAACTCCCGTCGGTATGACGACTGGCGAGCCCGTAGACCTACCACACTATCCTTAACCCAGGATTACGACACCACGTGTCGACTCACACCGCATGCAATCTCACATTTCGAGCTTAACAACTTACAAGGGCTCCTTACTGAGTCCCTTACCAACACAATCGATCAAGTGCGACAAACACTCACGCACCATCAACCCTTCCACATATTCATGCACTAACCTTATTCAATCCTCTTCCACACAATATTCATCACCTTGCTAGTATTTAGCTCATCTTACTGATTCACATATCTAGTTTGTTAATACAATCCAACTCGCCTACCCACTAGTTCATCTAGGGGTATATCAACCAAACAACCTCAAACTAGTACGTTTCAGTTCGTCATTTGATTACAAAGGATCAATCTAACTACTCACAACAAACTTCACGCTAACTATCCACAATCTCTCTAATAGTTCTAAATTAGGTTTACATATCCAAAAGAACAAAGCATGCAGGAATTGTATAGAGTGCAGAACTTCAAACAGGGATTCTTGATGCTACAGGAATTCGGTGAAAGTGTTTAACCCCTCGTTTGAAAGGAATTTCCAAGATCTACGAATTTCATGTTTAGTCGGAGGGCCAAATCTAGCTGTTTCATGCTTGAAATCAGCTTCAAAGTCTGCTACGTACAGATTACAGATTATGCACATTTATACTACCAACCATCAAATTCGATCAGGCCTTCCCGTGGCTACAGACTTTGCACGAAGACGTACAACCACTCGTTGGAAAGGTATTTCCATGGGCAATGACTTTCGTGTTTAGTCGAAAGCCCGGATCTGGCTGTTTCATATCTGAAAATGTCCACGAAGATCGCTGCGCGCAGAAAGTAGATTTGTGCGTGCATCTTAAGGCGGAACGAACGACATCAGTCCGTCTTCCTCCTCTAGCCGATCTTCCCAAATCACAACCAGAAATTCCTCCACCCTTATTCACCCTTATAAGGCTATTTCTCTTCACGAGACCATCCCCTATCATCACATTGAAGGAAGGAGAGGTTGAAGATGATTAAACCCTAGAACACAAGTTCTAACATGGCCTCTTCCTAGAAATCTTCATCTCACGCATCAAGACTCTTTTGAGTCGATATCTCGCCTAGGATTAACTAGAGATCTAGCACTAAGGGAGAGGGGAGGAAGCTCACCTCGATTCCAGCGTTTCCACCATTTCCGGCCATGGATCTCGTCACCCTTTGCGGCGGCATCTTCTTCTCCTCGGAGGCGTCGGTTCTCCACTGGAAGAAAGTTGCTCCAGCACCAGTCTTTCCACAGAAAAGGCTTGGGAAGAGAATGAAAAATGACCAAGTTTTAGAAATCCTATATATATAGGACCAACACGGGTAGGGACACGCCCGTGTCCCTACCCGTATCCTGCTCGGGTGAATCGGCGTCAACGTTTACATTGTCATTTGGACACTAACACGGGTAGGGACACGCCCGTGTCCACTACCCGTGTCACGCGACACGGTCATGTTCATGCTCGTGTTCTACCCGTGTCCTGCTCGGGAGACACGACCGACTTTCTTTTCTAGACTGACTTCTCTTCCCTTACACAAGTATAAGCATAGCTGTCAGCACTCCCTGAGCCCAAATCTTTTCTCCTGACTCAAAAGTGCACACGAGGGGCTTAGCGCGAATTGGGACATTACAGAGGGTGAAAGACTTATTCGTTTTGGAGACAAGTTCTTATGTTGACAAGTTGAGGGCGAATGCTAGTGTTGCTATCTGGCATGAGAGGTTGGGGCATGTTGGAGTGGACAAGCTGATGGCTATGACAGTGAAAGGCTGGTGCATGGCCTGCCTAGTCTTTCATCCTACGATGATGACCACGTCTGTGCGGGATGTCAGTATGAAAATACACATCGCCTTACATTTGACATATCACAGACTAGGTGTAGAGCACCGGTAGAATGCATCCACGGTGATCTAACGGGACCTACCGTCACACCCAGTCTCGGTGGAAGCAGATTTATGCTGATTCTTGTTAGTGATTTTTCCAGGTATACTTGGCTATATTTTCTGAAGGTGAAGTCAGAAGCGTTCGAGAAGTTTGTGTAGTTCAAGAAGCTTATGGAGAGTCGGCTCGGTCTACAGATTAATAAGTTGAGAACGAACAATGATAGAGAGTTTACTTTGCTTGTCTTCTCTAACATCTGTCGAAAGTTTGGCATCCAATGGGAGATTTCTTGTGCTCACACTCCACATCAGAATGAAATTGTAGAGCAGAAGATCCATCATCTGACGGAAACCTGCAAATGCTAGCTTCATGCCAAAGGAATTTCCAGGACCTTCTGGGCGGAGAGAATGGCCTATGCGACGTACGTCATCAATAGGATGCTCCTCAGTCCAAACAACATGAGGTCTCCTCATGGTTCAATATTCAAGGAGAAGCCCAACATGGAACATCTTCGAGTGTTCGGGTCGTCTTGCTATGTGCACATTCCAGACTCGCTCAGGACGAAGCTATATGCGAAAGCAAGGAAGCTAGTCTTCATTGGATATGATGAGCGAAAGTGCATGGATCTAGGGACACGAAAGTTTTTTTCTCCTGGGATGTGGTATTGACGAGTTAATGTCATACCAGGGCAACTAATCTGTGGAGATATAGGAGAGAAAGTCTGACAGACGGAAAGGAGAAGCTGCTCGAGAACTTCTGGTGGAGTTATCTATATCACCAGGTACTCCGGTGGCAACTAGCTCTAGGGAAGAGGCTTATGGATCTAGAAGTAGGGGGAGCAATGCTCCTGGTGTGCCTGTGATCAAAGCTAGCACAGAAGAAGCAGCGGGAGTGGTGGATCAAGGTCAATCCCTGCGGAGGTCCAAAACATGGTGAGTTTTATCTAGTGTTTTTTTGCAGGTCCCTTGGATGAGGATGAGCCTTTGTGCTTTGAGAATGCCACTGGAGTCAAGGAGTGAGAGGATCCTATGAATGAGGAGATGGCTGCCCTTAGAAAGAATGAGACTTGAGTTCTTATGCCCAAAGTCGAAGACATCACTACTATGACGTGCAAGTGGGTGTATCCGCTAAAGAAAAAGGCTGACAGGAGTATCGAGCGGTATAAGGCTTGTCTTGTAGCTCGGGGGTTCTCTCAATAGTTTGGGGAGGATTATGAGGAGACGTTTAGCCCTTTGTCCAAGATGACTTCAGTGCGAGTGGTGGTCTGTTTGGCGGCTTGTCAAGGGTAGAAGAGATCACAACTCGACATGAAAAATGCTTTTATTTACGACAAGATTGACAAGGACATCTTCATGGTGTAACCACCAGGTTACGTATATGAAGAATACCCAGGGCACGTGTAAGCTGAAGAAGACCCTCTACGGTCTGAAGCAAGTGCCTCGAGCATGGTATGGTAAGATCGCAGAAGATCTCCAATTATGCAGGTACTTTACTTCAGACTTAGATTCCAGTCTGTTCGTTAAGAAGCAGGGGGAGCTTCAGGTCCTCATTTTATTATACGTTGACGACATGATCGTCATGGGGAACTCGGAGGAGGAAGTAGCTAGGCTACGTGATGATCTAGCTATCCGGTTCGAGATAAAGGTTCATTATTTCCTTGGGCTCGATGTGGAGAGGCAGAAGAACGATGTGCTCATTTCCCAGAAGGGCTATATGGAGAGGATCGTCAAGCGGTTCGGCTTGGGGGAAGGGAAGAGCAGTTCTACTCCGGAGGTTGCTTAAAACTTCGGCAGGATGAGAGAAGGGTTATTCCAGACCCTTTGGTGTTCTGGGCTCTCGTGGGGAGTCTTATATATTTGACTATTACTAGGCTAGATATTGCTTATCCAGTTAGTCGGGTGAGTCGGTATATGGCGGAGCCTCGGAACCTCATTTGGTTGCGACTAAAGGTATCTTGAAGTATGTCAAGTCCACCTTAGAGTTGGGTCTCTTGTATAAGAGGGACACAAGATTATGTCTGCATGGATACATGGATGCTGATTATGGGGGAGATACAGATGATCGAAAGTCGATATCTGGTTATGTCTTCTTCACGGGATCGACGACAGTTTTGTGGTGAAGTAAGAAGCAGGATTCGGTATCCATCTCCACTAATAAAGTGGAGTACAAGGTTTCTACCATGGCTGCTCAGGAAGCCATGTGGCTTAGGCTGCTAGTGGATGACATCCATGAGAAGGTCCAATGTTCTACTTCGATTCACGACGACAATGGGAGTGCTCTCAAACAGGTGAATAATCCAGTTTGTCACGCACGGACGAAGCACATCGAGATCGAGCATTACTTCATACGAGAGAAGGTTCTGGAGGGATATTTGATGGTCGACTACGTGCAGAATCAGGATAATGTGGCAGATATTTTTACAAAGTCGTTGCCAAATGGGTCGTTTACTCGGTTGCGGGGGTTGCTCGGGCTGGTTTCCACTTCTTACTTCCAGGGGAGTGTTGAAATTGTTGAAGTGTGAAGTGCTGGTAGTTAGGCGGACTGATTGGGTAGTCCACACAGACCGCTGAGATTGCGCGGACCAGACAAATAGCTTTGGAGGATAGCATAGTCGGGCAGCCGGTTTCAGTTATGGCTCCTCTCTAGCGGTCTGGACCAACAAGCACTCTGGTGGAGTAACCGAGCGGATATATTTGTTTATTCGCGGGTAATGGCAGACTCCTTTGGAGGTCGCCAAGTTTGACAGGTTCTCTAGATCACAAGAAGGCAAGCGGATATCGCAGACTAGAGTGGCTTTCCGCCAGATCGTCGGTGCCTTCTTGACGAAGAAGATTAGAGTTCGCTGATATGGACTTGGACATTTTGATAAGTTCCGGTTGCATGTGTGGTGGATTCAATCTGGAGTTTGCTAAGTCTGATAAGTTTTGTATCGCGGACTCTTCTGGAGCTTGTTAGTGTCCTGTATGGTTTTGTGCTTAATTGTGATATGGATGTTAGATCGCGGAGTTGGCACAATTGTGCAGATAGGTTACCTGGAGGTCGCGCGGACTGATGGAGCAGTCCGCATGGCGGACTAGGGGTGCAAGTTGAGTTGATCCAGCTCGAAAGCTCAATGAGCCGGCTCGAAAAAAGCTCGAGCTCGAGCTCGATTACGAGTTGAGCTCGAGCTCATATAGTGTTGTTCATGAGCTCGCAAGCCGGCTTGCGAATTTTTTATTTATACATTTAAAATATATATATATATATAAATATAAAAAATATAAAAAAAAATAAGAAAATAAAGCTCATGAGCTAAAAAGCTTGCGAGCAACTCGAGCTCGCGAGCTCAAAACTTGAGCTCGAGCTCACGAGCTCGAAACTTGAGCTCGAGCTTGATAAGTTGGCATTGAGCTCGAGCTTGAGCTGGGATAAATGAGCTCGTCGAGCTCGAACTCGAAATGAAAAGCTCAAGCTCGAGCTTGGAAATTTTGCCAAGCTCGACTCGAGCTCGACTCGTTTACACCCCTATGGCGGACTGGAGTTGTTCAGTAAGTAGCGATCTTGGTATCAGGTGGCGCAGTTATGATTGGAGACCGCGGAGTTTGGTGAACTTGGTATGGGGCACTAAGTCCTGCTAGTTGCCTAGCTTGCCGAGTTCGCTTAGTTGCGGACTACTCTGGTATTCTTCGAGTTCTCCTAGTGTATGCGGACTGCTCTGGTTTTCGCTGAGTTTGGCAGTATTGGCCGGACATGGATTTTGTCCAAGTCTCGAGCTGTGGGATATACGGACTTGTAACAGTGTCCCGCGGGGTTGGCAGACTGGTCGTCTATCCGACATTATTGATAGGCGTGACTTGACGAACTGATGTTGATGTTTGTACTGTGCGGATACAAAGTGTTAGCCGACGTGATTGATGGGCGGTTATCCAATCGGTATAGGTGGTGACGAAACTCCTCACATCTATAAATAAGACCCCTTAACTCGTCATTAATAAGCAGTGAATAGTAAGAACGAGCTCGCGCTTGATTTTGCGGTTACGGTTTTCTAACCGCTGCGACTAAGGAAGTTGGTTCTGTGCAGGCAGTGTGGCTAACATCAGGCGACTAGTGGAAGTTTGGTGTGGAATAGTTCACGAATACAGTCAGCGGTTAAGCACTAGGTCACGGTCTTCGCTGCTTGATCTCATCCTTGGGGTTGTGGATAAGCGGAGCAGTTCGCCTGATCAATCAGCGGGTTATATTCCCGGTTCAACATTTCAATAACAGCAGTCTGCGTTGTTAACCGTGGATAGACAGCTTCAGCAATCTCGGCAGACCAGCTGGCGGGTAGGCGACTTGTGCGGTTACTGCACTCTGTTCGCGCGGATACTTCTTATTGTTGTTTTTTGTTCTCTGGTTTACATTGTAAAATCATGTCTTGCAATGTATGTCTTGCCCTATAAAAGAAGTTAATTTTCAATTTGAAACTCTTGTGCTACTATTGTTATTGTCTTTTACTTGATTTCGGTTGTGGTTGAGTGTTTCTACGACCTCGATCAGCTCCCGCTTCAGAATTTTTTACAAAAATGACATATGACAATTGGAATTGAGCTTTTCCCATCGCCACCTCAAATAGAGCCTAAATTAAAAGCTAATTTCTTATTATTTATTGATGCCGAGCACCCTTACCTTGGGCATAAGACAAGAATCCCGAAACACTATATATTACTTAGATAGATGACACAATCACAAAAGTAAGATTGATCTGTGAGCCTCGATGGAAGCACTTGGGCTTCTGAAGGTTGTGCTCTCGTTGATGCGGAGCCTAGATGAGAGTGCTCTCATAGAGGCGGTTGACATCACTTGAGGCGTGAGGAAACCGTAGCACAAGGAGAAGTCTGGAGGTAGCACTCGCATTGATGCAAAGCCTAGACTGTAGCGCTCTTGCGGAGGTGGTTGACGCCACTTGAGACGTGAAGAGTCTGTGGTGAAAAGAGAAGAACGAAGCGTACTGAGCGTAGAATCGGCCTAAGTCCACGATTCCGCTGGAAAACCTCAGAGCTCTCTCTTGCCTTTGGAATTGCTTGGCTTGAAATGAAGGTCTAAGAGCCTATTTATAGTTTTCTGGAGGGGCGCATCAGTAATTACGTCGGGAAGTGATTTGTGCTGGTGAATGACGTCACTCTGTTTCAGTCAGCTGGATCACCAAAACTAAGTAAATGATGGAAGTGCCCCCTTAATCCCGGGCAGTTCGGGCGGCCCGAGCAGGGTGCCCGGAGGCGGAGGCGGCGACGATCGGAGGCGAAGGGAGCGGCTGGAGATCGCCGGCGGTGGCAAGGGCCGGCGGCGGCGGACTTCGCCGGCATGTGCGTGTGCATGGCCGCGTGCTGGGCGTTGCCTTGGGCGGCTGCGTGCAGGGCGCGACCCTGCATGACTGTGTGCAGGGCACGACCCTGCATGACCGCATGCATGGAGCGACCCTGCATGGCCGTGCACAGGGCACGACTCTGCATGGTCGCGCGTTGTGCGCATTCTTGTATGGTTGCGCGGCCGCGGGGCCATGTGCGGCTGCATGTCGTGGGGTGCGCGACCCATAGCCCTGCTCGGCCGTGGGCGCGCCGCGCGCATAGTCTGCGAGGTGTGCTTCGGTGTGCGTTGACTGGGCTTGACTCCCTCTGAGGGTGCTTTTGGAACTTTTCGGGTGAGCGTGACCTTCAGCGCGCGCGGCTCATCTGGCCGGTTTGGTTTGCCCCGAGTCCATGTACCGAACCTTCCCGGTTTTACTTAGGAAATTCTGGGGGAACCCATCACTAATAAATGTCAAACATTAGAAATAAAAATAAAAATAATATTTATTTTGTGAATAAATAGATGATGAATTATTTATTTTGAATTAATTAGTAATTAAAATATATGGTGTCAATTTTGTTTTAATAGTAACATTATATAATGTTAGAAATTTAATGATTAAAACCTCTTAAATTAAATATTTTATTGGAGTTTTATGGTGTTTGGGCTCTTTATTCTTGTTGAAAAAACTTCAAAATTAAAATGTAGGGAATCCAATTTTTAGAGGGAAATCTTTCATAAAGAAAGATTGAGTATTTTCTTTCATAAAGAAAGATTGAGTATTTTAGTCCCATCTTATTTAACATCACTCTTGTAAGTGCATATATAAAACAATTCACTACTTTTTATTTGTTCAAAAGAACGTAAGGAGGAAATATAAATCACACACACAGGCGCGTGTTTCGTACCGGATCCTGATTTGAGATTTGAGGAATAATTGAATTATAATTTTTGTATTAGATAGTTTTAGCGCTTTTTGAATCCTTAATTTTTAAGTTGTGTCGATGAGTATTCAGATTTGTCCCAGGTTGCGTGGACTACGCTTCGTCGACTTGTGTGGATTAGAACTCGATGCATGCGTCGATTAGCATATCGTCGACTTGCGTCGACTTGTTTGTGTTGATAAGATTTTGGCGCACGTCGATAAGAAGTCGACGCAACATGCGTTGACTTGTCTGCATGTTCTTTACGCATTAATTTCTATTACGCGTTTTCTTGTCATTACTCATTTACATTAGAATTCCAACGTTCTTTTGCACGATTAAAATCTTACTAATTATAACCGTTGAAATTTATTACGTGATAAATTTCTTGTCGTTTTACGTGACTCTTATATAGGAGATTTTTTGATTTATTTTAACCGCTCCCTTTGAATTTTTGGTTGCTCTCGCTCTCGCTCATACAATGATCTTTTTCGTGATTTCATTGTTTTCACGTTTGCTTCATCAACTGAGAGTTTAGGTGCTCTGTGTTTCTTCATTGTCTGTGCACATTGAAGTATCAGGGTCTAGTCGGGTGTTGTACCTTAGAGAAGTGAGCATCGGTTGAAAGCACTGTCGGAGGGTGATTCAACTTTTTTAAGACAATGATCATATTTCTCACATCTTCTGTTTATACTAGTTTTAAAATCTTGTTTTCTAGATCTAGATTAATATTATTATTAACTATTTTCAAAAAAAAATATTCATTATTTTGGTATATAGACAAAAATATTTCTACAATCTAAAAAAGTTGTAGATCCATATCATATAATCTCTTGCGAAAAGATCGTGTTGGACTATTATCTTACAAACCGCCTAGTACTAGTGATAGTTCGTCATCAGGTATTTTTTGAGAAGTACAAGAATAATAAGATAAATAAAATAAAAATAATCAAAATGATACTCTCTATTTTCATTCTCATATGCACTGCAATTTAGTGTTTGTATTTTAAATTTTAGAAATCTGTAATGGCCTCTAGATCTGAAAATTTTGTCGGGATCAAGCCCAAAAAATTTAATGAAAACAGCTTTCGTCGTTGGCAAGCTTAAGTAGAATACTAACTTAATACCCTAGGTCTATTATCTGCAATATTTGATACGCCCGCGGTTGAAACTGAAAACCTCAGCACTACAACCAGAGTTGCCTCCTCCCTTCTATCATCTTCATCTTCTACTGCAAATGCCACTAGAACGTATGTTAGACGTGTTCCTTATAGAGATCCGATAGAGATAAGGTTTCATTGCCATTACCAAATTCTTAGTGCCTTTTCCGTGAACCTTTACGATGATTTCCTTCAATACCGTACAACTAAAGAATTGTGGTAAGCATTTGAAGCACGTTATAACCTCGACAATACAATTATTGAACGTTATAATGTTTCTAACATTTACAAATTCAGGATTGATGCCTCCAAGCCTATCAATCCTCAACTCCATCAATTGGATGAGATGTTGTCCAAGATCCAAGCCGATGACTCAATTCTTTCCAAAAAATTTTTAGTGCCATGTCTTATTAATGCTCTTCCTGATTCCTGGTTTGGCTTCAGTACTAGACTTCATCATGACCAATCCAACCTTATGTTCAAATCCAAAATGTTATCCGCATAGAGGAGGAACATATGAATAAAAACTCTAAAACTCTCAAAGATCTTGCACCCAAAATAAATCTGACCGAATCTCATGGCAACCAATTCTCTCACCATCACTTCAAAGCTAAGGGTAAGACCCATAAGAAACCTTTCCGTCAAAGTTCCCGCCATCAAAATCCCTATCATCCTGAGCCTAGCTCTTCAAGCTAAAACATAGGTAAAGAGAAATGGTGCTTCATCTGCGGCTGCACAAATCACTTGTCAACCAATTGCTTCTAAAAGAAGACTGAACCTGTGGTCGGGAAATATTATGGCTCCAAGCCTTAGGCCAACATAATACAAGCATCAGATAAACCTATCTTCAGGTTAGATTATACTCCTAGTCTTCTTCTCTCTTATTCATCAGATTGGTGGCTTAATTCTGGAACAAATGTTCATACTTGTTTTGATCGTTCTTGCTTTTCCACCTTTCAGGACATTAGTAGAGGAAGCGTGATCTTAGGAGATGCTTTGTCGGCACAAATACTTGGATGCAGGCGAGTGGATCTTAGGTTGACATCCGAGAAGAAACTAGCCCTGCATGATGTGCTTTATGTGCCGAGAGTTAGGAAGAACTTTGTAAGCGAATCTTAAAAAGTAAAGAAAGACTATAAAATTATATTAGAATCAAATAAAGTTGTAATTACTTTGAATTATTTTTTTATTGGTAAAGGATTTATATCTGATGGATTATTCAAATTAAATATTATTGATTTAGAAGTAAATCAGATTTTCTCTTTCTTAATTCTCAATTCTTCTATTTTTTGGCATGCTAGATTAGAACATGTGAATTCTGATTATATGAAAAGAATGATGCTCTTATATTTAATTTCTATAATTAATATTGTGTCAAGTGCTAAATGTGAAGTTTGTGTGCAAGCCAAATTTGCTAGAAATTCTTTTAAATCAGTTGATAGAAATTCAAAATCTTTAGAAATAATTCAATCGAATGTGTGTGACTTGAACCACCAACTTACTAGAGGTGGAAATAAATATTTTGTAACCATCATAGACGATTTTACCAAATATTGTTAGATATATTTATTAAAAACTAAAGATAAAGTAATTTCATATTTCAAGATTTTCAAAGCAGAAGTAGAAAATCAATTAGGATCCTACATCAAAATTCTTAGATCTGATCGAGATGGAGAATACACTTTGAATGAATTAACCTAATTTTTTCCAAGAGCATGAGATAATACATCAAGTGACTTCACTATATTCACCCCAATCGAATGATGTAGCTGAACGTAAAAATCAGACCTTGATGAGCATGGTCAATGTCATGTAAGCCGAGTCTGGTGCCCCAGAAAATTTTTAGAAAGAAGCGTTACTCATATCTTCTTTCATTCTTAATAGATTCCATCTAAGCAAAGTGATAAAACCAAAAAATTACCAATCTTTTCTGTGTTTATCTAATTTATCGGTCAAAAGTTCATAATTCAAAGTTTTTGACACATTATACTCTTCGGTAGAGGAAATAAGTACTATGTATAGGTTCAAGATAACCATTCCACCTATACTCATTGCATTAAATACAACATGATGAAGCAAATTTATATTTGATTTTATTTATCTTAGTAATATAATAATTTATGAAATTTGTTTTTGGTCTTTCGTTTTTATGGGAGATATTTAAAAATTTAATGATTAAAACCTCTTACATTAAATGTTTTATTGGAGCTTTATGTTATTTGGTGTTTGAGTTCCTCATTTTTGATGGAAAAGCTTCAAAACCAAAATAGAGGAAATCCAATTTTTGGAAGGAATCCTTTCAAGGAAAAAGGTTGAATCATTTAGTTCCATATTCTTGTTTAACATCACTCTTGTAAGTGCTTATAAAAAACAATTCAATACTTCTTATTTGTTCAAAGGAACTTAAGGAGGAACTATAAATCACACGTGCGTGCGAGCACACGCACAACATCCAAATTTTAGATTTGGGATTTGGGTTTGAGATTTGGGATTTGGGATTTGGAGAATAATTAAATTGAACTGTAATTTTTGTACTAGATAGTTTTGACACTTTTGAATTGTAAATTTTTAAGTTGCGTCGATAAGTATTCAACACTTATATCGACAAGAACGTGCAAGATCTACCGTGCGTCGACTGCGTCAAGATGAACTCGACATTGCATCAAATTGTTTGAATTGCGCCGATTTTTCCAAGTTGCGTTGACTGCGTTGTGTCAACTTGCGTCGATTAGAATTAGACGCATGCGTCGATTAGCATGTTGTTGACTTGTTTGCGGCTATAAGATTTCGACACACGTCGATAAGAAGTTGACACAATATGCATCGACTTACTGCCTGTTTTTTGCGTGTTAATGTCTATTACGCGTTTCCTTGTCATTACTCATTTATGTTGGAATTCCAACGTTCTTTTACACGATTAAAACCTTACTAATTATAACCGTTGAAATTTATTACGTGATAAATTTTCTGCCATTTTACGAGACTCCTATATAGGAGATTTTTCGATTTATTTTGAGCGCACTATCTGATTTTTTTGTTGCTCTCGCTCTCGCTCATACTGCGATCTTTTTTTTTTTCATTTTCTTAACGTTTGCTTCATCAGGTAGGAGTTCGGGTGCTTTGTGTTTCTTCAGTGTCCGCGCACATCGAATCAGAGTAGCGAGATCTAACCGAGTGTTGTACCTTGAAGAAGTGAGCATCAGTTGAACGCCCATGTCAAAGGGTTGTGCAACTTCTTTAGGACAGTGACCTCACGCCTTACCCACGCTCGATTCTAAACTATATAATATTATATATTTTTTATTTCTCAAATCTTCTGTTTATACTATTTTAAAATTTTGTTTTTTAGATCTGAATTATTATTATTATTAACTGTTTTTAAAACGAAAATTATTCATTATTTTGATATATAGATAAAATATTCCTACATATAACACTTAATTTTAAATTATTTTTTTTATTACGCTAGATTGAAAAATTAATTAGACAAAAATCTATTTTCATCATAACAACACACATAATTTTTTAATAATATGCACTATAATTGAAAGACATACATGATCAAATATATTTGATGCATACTCAATATTGAGATATAACAAAACATTTATACATTAACAAACTTTCATATACCATGAAACTTGTTTTCATACATCAACAAAAAAATTATATATATCATCAAACTTTTATATCTACATCATCAAAATTTCATATATACTATTGAAGCGGGGATAATCTCTACTCTAAAAATTGGATCAATGCAGTCTAAGGTTAACAGTCCAGCGGTCGGGCTCGACTGCTTGACAGCAGGCTTGGATACAGAAACAAATTAAGAGACAACTAAAAGGACCCTAAGTGCTACGGTAGAGAGGTCTCACCACGTACCCGAATGCTTAGAAGAAGCTTTCTCTCCACAACCAAAGATGACCGAGCAAGGTACAAGGTGGGCACTAGCTGACGACTATCTCTAGATGGCCACTAAGGGGTTGATCACTACATCGCGACTTATGTCCTTGATAGCAAGATCCAAGAGCTCGGTTAAAAGTCTAGAAAAATAGGTGGTCGAGATCTTTTGCGAGATTCCAAAGTCCATATCCTTGTACCCCTGGGGTCCTATTTATAGGCAAACCAAGGGGTGGAGAGGTCTTATTTATATCCCAACCCCACCGATAACTAGACGACTTCCAGGGAAGCTCAACCACTAGGGCGAGTAGTTGGCCTAGTCTCCTACCAGATGAGTATGCAAGGAGAGCTCGCCAAACTCGCCCGGGCCTTCAAGTATCTTGAGTGTTGGCTTTGGTATCTATCTTGACATATTTACTTTGACTTCTTGCTGACCTGGCTCTAAGTGGATTCACCCTCGACGAATATGGGTTGTACATATACATCATTAAACATCTATATATACATGATCAAACTTCTATATATACATGATCAAACTTCCATACAACTTGACCAAAATTTAATATATAACCAAAACATCAATACCTAACAAAAATTGATATAATTAAAAATAAAGTGATCTAACATAGAATTGAAATTCAAATAACACATAGATATAACAAAATCAACGACTATGATTAAATAATTTGAGGATCTGAGGAATGATGATTTTTCAGAAGGTTGACATTGATTAAGAGAATGAGTATGGCTTCCAACCTGATATTGAGCATGAGAATGATGACTTAGTAATGAAAAATAGCCATGCGGAGTTTAGTAGCCAGGAGATGCAACAAAAAAATAGCCAGAACCTGGAGCAGAGAAATGACTAGAAGAATTATATGATCCTGAAGAAGGAAAATGCTTGGAAAAAATTGATGATCTTGATAAATACTGTACATCTCTAAAGTAGTAGAAGCATGCATCATTCTTAACAATATTTTGAACAACCTCATCAACTCTTTTTCTTACAAAACTCTTATTCATCTCAATTTATTGATTCTCTAAATCTTTAAGATGATCCTTGTGCTTGTCATTTTCAGCTTGTAAACCATTAGTTGAGTTAGTACTATAAAAAGTCATATTTTCACTATTTGAATTATCAATCCATAACAACAATCATTTTTGGATCATTTAATGCATCAACCTACAAATCAGGATAATATAAGCATGAACCTTGGGTAGAAAGTAAATTGCTTTGAGATTGCTTCTCATTTAGCTTTGAGGTATAAATCTCCTATAAAACAAATTAAAATATAATTAATAATATCAATAAATTGCAATGACTTCAAAAAATAATAAATAAAAACTTACGTATGCCTTTTTCGATTTATCATATGTAAGAGGTCCTTTTTCCATTGTTTGTTCTATGAGTGCGAGTAAGCACTTTTTCATGAGTCATTAGTATCCCTCCATTATCTTTGGCTTACAATGCAAAAGAAAAATACTTAACAATTTTGCAGCCAACAACACTAAACCTCCTATGCGTAGACACCAACAACGAACTGAGCGCCCAGTTCACTGAAAAATAATTAACTGAGCCCAATTTATAGAGTTCTGGGCGTGGGAGTCACCTCCGAACGTTGTTTTCATGTGAATCTCAAACTATGAGCGGAGATCGGCGTACACATTCAACAAAAAGTCTATTTTTGAATCATTTGATGCAAGTGGTATGTTACTGACATGTTTGAGAAATAATAATTGCAAATGTATATTGAATCATTAAATGTCATAGATAAAAGAACAAGTTTGAGAAAAGAATGTATCAACTATATCAAGATCAGAGCATACATTGAGCGCTATATAAATGTTTACCATCCTATGAGCATGTTAATGAATGGAAATGGTTCACGTATGCTTTTAACTACCCCATGACCATCTTTATCAAAGAGTCTATTTTGGCGATATTTTCTTTGAGATCTTTATATTTACATGCTTCTCATATGTCTAATAATCTTTCACAAATATCTTGTCGCATTCACGTCGATGGAGGTGCAGACCTTGACTTTGCTGCTTTTCATTTGCGCCTCATTTTTGAATTCATTGCTCTGCTAAAATAACTCTTTCAAATTTTATACACATGTTGCTCAATCGATGGAGCACACCAAATATATTTTGCCTACAATTATCAAAAACATTGTATTATATGCATATCATTGTAACATAAAAGCTAAGAAATAATCAAAGTATTTTTTTACCTTAAATATATTAAACAAATATTATTTTACATTATTTGGAAGTACACGAAATATGAGCCAAGCTTCATTGAACCAACCTCTCAAACAATTCAACATAGAATGAGATGCAGAAATACTAATGAAGTTGCCAACATATTATTAAGCAATATTATTAAAAAAACCTACATTAGCAAATGTATGTCTTCCAATAATTTATACAACATATATAAGAAAATAAATTGAATTTTAAAGGGAGAATATTATCACTTTCAAGAGTTGATGAGTATCTCTCGTCCCTCTTCATCAAGCTCATGATGAGTATCTCATCTTAGCTATATGATTTTTTTGACTTATGTTTCTTTACATCTAAAGGTGTCCCAATAGCAGGAGGCGAGCAATCATGAGCATTCACGTAATCAGGCATATCATGCCTCCTCATCTGTATCACAATGCAAGTCAAAATTTTTGCTTTATTGATGATTCATATCTTCCATTAAAGGTCTCAAGAAAGTATCATCTCGATTTCTTTTTAGATAATAATCTACCCTCACATCCTCTACTCCATATAATAATTTTAAAAATCATATTAATACATTATTAATTTAAACATATATTAAAACACGCATTTACACCAAACATAAGAAAAAAAACATGTACAATAGTAAGTATAACTTAACTAAAACGAGAGTTATATTATCTAACTTACCTCAACATAAAAATTATAGAGCTGTATATCATTGAAACTGATGTCATCTTCTACCCCCGATGAATCCACATCATCTAATTAATTCATCATCGTCTAATTATGTTGATCCTTTTTCGTACTCATCAGACTCAAAATTATGTTCAAGTTTCATCACTATTAATTGTAATTTATCAGGATTTACTTATTTCACTTGACGATAAATATCAACATCAACTAGAATAATGTCATCATCTAGTACAATACAAGTTGGATTCTTATAGTTGAATATAACTTCTCATATGTGCTTCTAGCTTGAAATTGCACTTAATATTTACCTTCACCTTTACACTTGAATCAATAAACAAGACCATCAGACATATGTACAGCTGCATCCAAATACTAAATATCATTAGCATAGATTTATTTTCTCGTGCGATAAAAATCTTTAAATTTGAATTACCTTTAAACAATAAAGTTAAATAAATTAATTAGCAAAATCCACCTCTAAATAGAAATACTAGTATATGGCTCTGTTTGGCACCGTGGTTGCGGTCATGAACATGGGGGTTAAATTGTCATTCGTTAACGCCCACCTAAGAAACTTCATCCACTTTTATGTTCAAATGGATGATGTTTGTTTGGTGATCTTTAACGAATGACGGTTTAACCATGCGTTTACGACCCCCCACCACCACCGTGCCAAACAAATAATTTTTGGGTCCGGGTAACATTTCTAGAGAACGAAGCGCGAGTTGCGATCACGCCATTAGATCAATCCTGCTCACCATCCGATCTAGCGTGTACTCGCCTATTTTTATCCATCGAAAGGAGCGTGATGCAGGCTCACACTTTTGACAACGAATAGATCTACGGATTAGCACGAATACCTCTCCACAATCAAAATCCTATATTCGCACAATCGCTCTACGCGGCTCCACGTTAATTAATTCTATCAATTATATGCTAGCGTACGGGTAGCCAAACCGATTAGGATCGAATAAAAGCGATAGACCAATATTCTTTCCGGCTAAAAGGACCTACCCGGTCCGAACGAGCGGTGTTGTACCAAAAGAGATCTACCAATAAAATATGATTTGAAAAAGATAGATCTCTCCCAACAAAAGAAGACGAAGGTTCGTCAAACCCTTTCGGAAATAGATCAATCAATATAAACACAACCGATCGAAGAAAATCCACTATGAATTAATGCTATCAAAATTCAACGCTAAGAATCTACCACCACAGGAATAAATCTAGGAAAAGATACACACAAAGGTAGAAAGTTTCGTTACCCAATCAAAATAGATGATTCTGATTTCACTACTTGGATCACTCTTCAACGGCTCCGCCGGAGTCACGCCGGATGGAGAGGAAACTTGACTGCCTTCGTCGCGTCACGCCGGAGTTGGAATTCACAAAGGAAATCTTTGTCTTTGCCGATTTCTTCAAGGAGGTGGGTTAAATGGTTGCTTTGTTGGAGGTCGGTTTTGGGGGAGGATGATGGGGGAAGGTGGCCGAGACACTAAAAGGGGGGATAGAGGGGGCCGACGACCAAGAGAGGGAGAGGAGGGAGGAGGCCGAATTTTGCCAAGGGGGAAGGAAAGATCTCAAAAGATTTTAGGGGGGATTATTTTCTTATTCTTCTTCTTCTCTAATCAATCCTTCATAACATGACTATATATAGCCTACACCACTCAATCTCCCTTCATTCAAAATTCAAATTGAAAATATGATAGTTATATGCACTCATCATAGCACATGAAATGAAATAATTAAAATAACACATGATGATTATAAGCACTCATCATTACACATTAAATGAAAATTAAAATAAACATAAAAATGACTTAATAATTATAAATAAATTATTAATAATTATTAATAAATTAGTTTGCGCCCCGGACAGATATTATGGCGACGCTCCACATGGTCATCACGGAGCCGCAAATCTTTATTTGAAGGCGGAGAAAGTCCTTCTGTAAGCGCATCGTCACCGTCTTCAATATGTTGAGGGTCATCGTCTCCATCAATCTTCCCCCGCTCAAAAGTACTCATCACAGATGAATTGGTCTGAACATACCGGTGCAGGAGAGCATCATCCCAAAGAAATACGTAGCGGTAAACAGCACCACTTGGAGAAGAGAGCACTTCAACCTGGAGTATCCTGTCATGCAAAAAGGTGGTCCTAGAGAACCTCAAAAAAGCATTAGACAATAAAGGATAACAAATTTCTACATCAACAACCAACGTACCTCCAGTGAAGACCGATGAAGAGAGCGATCCATGCAAGAACTTACTACCCAAATCATAAGAAAACAAAGTGGACCCAAACAGACAGACAGATAATTCAAGTGGTGGAGAAACATATAACGTTAAATTAGAAACATTAAAAATAAGGGTAATACCCCAATCAGTGGATAACTTCAAATGATATGCGTATTCTCCTAATTTCATTAATATCCGAAAAAGATCTAGTTCGTCAACTCGCCAACTTTCTATAGTGCCTGAAGGCAACCGTTTAGGGTCGAGACGCACCATAACTAAATCACAAATCATATAGTGAGACGCTCTTTTATGTAAGCTAGCATGAATTTGATAAGATATAATTTGTAAGGCTAGCGTTTCACTAATGTGCTTATATAAAATGTGATCATGATGAGCATAAACTTGTGCAAGCTAGCTTATTTAATATATTCGGTGGAGGTAACAGAACTAAATAAGGTGGCACCAACGGAACTAAATAAGGTGGCACCAGCGGAACTACATTAGGTGACACCAACAATACGAGATCAGGTGGCACAATAGACAGCCACTTCACTAACGTATACTCAGAGATTTGGTTATTCTTAGAAAGTCGAAAGGATACAGAGCTATCAAAAATGATATCGTGGCCAAACACAAATTACGTCAACGCACTAAAACTTGTACGACGAGACATGTCCAAAGAAGGGGCCCGCAGGGTTGACAAAATAAAATGACTCAGATCAAATATACCAAACTCGTGTCCTAAAGGGTTCACTAAACGAGTCAACGGATCAGGTGGGAGAGTCGGGAAAACTAAAACCGGGAGAGTTAAAATCATATTCAATTTCATGCAACGGAGTCAGCATCAGGTGACGCACATCCGAGCGTACTTCAATAACGTCTTCCAAAAGTATAACTCTCTCACATGGAAATTTTTCCAACACATTAGACACGTCATCCAATTCAGAATCAGTAAAGGCCTCAGAAATGGGCAAAATCGAACCTGACATAAATTTTAACTCATAGTGAACTTCAGATAATGGAGATAACAATAAAGAACTATCGTTTGGTTTCATAGCGCTAAAATCATTCAAACATAAACTTCTCACATAAGGTGAGTCTTCCCAATTAGTTGGAACATCCTTTTAGTTGTGGTCATCAATAATAACATTGAAATCCTCACTCACAGGCTCCTCAGATAACTCAGGTATATTCTCAGTAAGTGTAATCGTAGGCTCTAACACGACAGGGATCGTAGTTTGGAGAGGGCTCTCAAGACTAGGGTGATCAGTCACAATGCTAGTAGGGCTAGTAATAGGCAATGTACTACTCTCACAGATCAGACTATCATCATCATCCCAAACATCGTCTTCTAGATCACTAGGGATTCCCTTAGACTCAGACGCATCATAATCGTTAGGCACTAAAGAACATGTCAGAATACTCTCACCTACGGGGTCATCCTCAAAATCCAGAGATAGTATATCAACATCAACATCCTCAGGGGTATCAGTCACTATCTCTAGGGGCTTAGATTTCGAGGCTAACAGAGGCATAACCCTAGTGGTAACATTTATCGAGTCCACAACAAAAAACCTATTAGGAGAGATTTCCCTAACGTGGGGTGGTGGTCCTAATACGGCCTTTCCGGTCTGACACGAGTGAGCTTTATTCCTAGGAACGTAGTGCTTCTCAATTTCTACTGTCGTAATAAAACTGGTGTCTATATCGGTGTGAAAATAACACAGTAATTTACCCTGGATGTAGGGGTTTAACCCCTTTCAAAACCTAGAGAGGATGATCTCTAGCAACTCCTTCACCCCACTTCTAACCATCATTTCCTTAAAAAGACGCATATAATCCAAGACCGACTTGTTCCCTTGTTTAAGGTTAGTCAAATCATCAGTTATTTGTCGCTTGGTCTGGGCATTTGGTTTATAATCACTCCTAACGGCAGGTATGGATCTAGTGCCAAAACTATACTCACTCAGAGGCTTGGTGTTCATAGGGCGAAGGTAGGCGGGATCAAATTGATTCGAGAGTAGGTTACGCATGTGCGACCAAGGGTAACGATAGCACCAACACGACGCTCTTCATTTAACCAAAACAACTGTGCTTGATCTACTAATCGCTCTCGGGCAAAGTTAACCTTTTTGTGATCATCTCATTAGTGGCAATTAAAATAATGTTCTAATCCCTTAAGCCAATCTCTAAAAATTGGGGGACATCCTAAACCGTCATAAGTAGGATAAATGTGGTGTGCCCTAGGGGTGTGTTTAGCCATATCCTTAGCATAAGAATAGTCTAACCGAGCAGCATATATGTCATATGCCATTTTAGTGAGAACCAGAGAGGGAACTCACCCAGAACTGGTGTACATGCAATCAGAAGCGAATCTGACCCTATTTAATTTTCAAAGATGGAATTGTTCCCAATTAATAACAACGGCTGTACAACCCCGTATCCAGCGAGTGGGCTAACAGGAGCCGATCCGGCCGGCCCAGACCGCCCCCCCGGCCTCAGGTGAGTCCAGCAGGGCATGCCGAGCCGAGCGTGCCGAGTACGTTCTCGGCGATCGTCGGGCCGAGCTCGAAGATCGTGGAGCTGAGCCCGACGAGAGGATGTCATTCGTTGTGAGCCCGGCCGAGTACATGCTCGTCCAGTACCTGTTCGGCGAGCAAGGGCTTCAGGCCCGACCTTCCCAGGCTCGAGGCGAGGCGAGTCCGGTCCACGGCGCGAGTCAGGTCCACGGCGCTGCGAGGGGCGAGTTCAACCGCCGCTCCTCGCCTCGGCGCAGTAGGAGCCTCCTCGCGCCCGTACTCGCCGCCCCCACTCAGTGAGCTCTTCTCAGGGCCGGCTCGTCTTTCAGTTGTGGGGGTGTTTTTACCATGTTACCCCCCTTGGATTGCCTACAGTCCTCGAAAACAGTGACGCCTAGTTATTTGCAGCCCTACTATTCCTATAAATAGGACCCAAGGGGTACCTCAGAAGACACGCTTTCTTGTGCCCGGTCTTCTAGCGCTTTCTGAGGTACCTTAGCTTCAGCACTTGGCTAAGGAGGGGAAGCGCTCTAAGATCTTCCGGGTGTGTGGTGGGACCTCCGTGCTGAAGCCTTGGGACTGTCCCCGGTCCCTCTCCCTTACCCTTTGGGCTTGTGAGGAGAGAAGTAAGTGTGCGACCACCCCTTCCGCAAGGGTCGGACTCCACAGGAACCGATTTTTCGGTTTCAACACTTTGGTGCGGTGAGCGTGGAGCGTGGTCAGCACAGAAAATCTTCCACAGGACTAATGGCAAGAGACGAGGGGCAAGGTTCAGGAAGGGGGGACTCGCCACTCCCTCCCCCTCCCGCGATGGCGGGGATATCCGCGGAGCTCAGGGAGGAAGTGCTCGGGCTAGTCAGGGTCGCACTCGGCATGCGAGCCGAGAGTACGACGCCAGCGGTTCCCGTGGTCGCCGATCCAGCGTTAGGCAACGATGCGCCCCTCAGGCGCACGGGGCAGGAGGTCGCGAGCGAGGGGGAGCGCGAGCCGAGGGGGCGAGTCCTCTTTCCGGGCTCGGCGGGCGAGTACCTATTCGGCGAGATGGCGGGGAGGGAGTTCCCAACTCGCCCAGCCGAAGGAGGAAGTCCCTTCAGCGAGTTCGTTTCGTCAGCCCCAGTTCCAGAAGGATTCCGAGAGCCGGAGATGTCCTACTACTCAGGGAAGGGAGATCCGACCCAGCACGTCCAGTGGTTCGAAGATGTGGTGTCAATCCGACAGATGTCAGATGGTTTCAAGTGTAGGCTCTTCGCCATCACCCTTAGGGAGAAAGCGAGGGAGTGGTTTCATCAGCTCCCGGCCGGTTCCATCTACTGCTTCGAGGATTTGCGCAGAGGATTCATGTTGAGATTCACCACCTCAAAGAAGAGGAAGAGGGAGGTCGAGTCCCTGTTCCGTGTCAAGCAGAAAGTAGGGGAGACCCTGGGAAGTTACCTGGACAGGTTCCAGGAAGAACTGTCCCAGGTACAAGAGATGCCAGGGCACACCATGATGGTGGCCTTCACCCTGGGTCTCCATCCCGGGTTCTTCGCCATGGAGTTGAAGAGGACGCCTCCGGTGTCTTTCGAAGCACTCTTGGAAAGGGCGGCAAGGGAGGCCGACATGGAGGCGGCACATCCAGAGTTCGCTCGGAGGTTGGCTAGGTGGGCCGTGGAGGAGGAGAAGCCAAGGGGAGGTCGGGACCAGGAGGAGAGAAGGGTCGAGCCCCGACAGAGAGAACAGCAGCCGCGGCAGCATAGGTGGGGGCGTCAGGAGCCGAACAACCGATTGGGTTGGAGGCCGGAGTGGTAGGATCAAGGGCCACGGAGGGGCTATCAGGGGGGAGACAACCGCCAAGGTGGGCATGGCCAGTTGTACCTCCAGGGAGGGAGGCAGGGCCAGAGACCGCCTCTTCCCGACCAGGAGGAGGCCATGGCTATCGCCCTGGGGGGGCGAAGGAGAGGGCAACCGAGGAGGAGGAGGGAGGTCAGGATAGACCTACCCTATTGCGACTACCATCAAGAAGAGGGGCACACGACGGTCACGTGTCCGGAGTTCCTCGAGGTGCGGGAGAACGGGGAGCAGCAGCGACAGCTGCGGAATCATCAGGAGGTGCGGATTGAGGAAGTCCGGCCTCAAGTGGAGGGGGATCGTTGCGAAGACCGGGCCGATGTGGGGACCCGAGGAGGGATCGGAGTGATCCATGGGGGGGTGGGAGTCGAGGCTTCCCGGAAAGCAAGCCTCCACACCATGTACCGAAGGAGCATCGGCTCCACATCTCAGACTCCACCCCCGGAAGAGAGGATCACCTTCTCAAGGGAGGATATGCCGGGTCACGATGACCCCATCTGCGATGCGCTGGTCATCTAGACAGCCATCGAAAATTTCACAGTCTCCCGGATCCTCATTGACAATGGGAGCTCAGTCAACATCATCTTCAAGAAGCCTTTCGATGCCATGCAGGTGGAAGCCAAGAGGGTGCTGGCCTCCGATGGGCCCCTCTTCGGTTTTTCGGGGGAAAGGAAAGAAGTAGAGGGGGGAGTGGGACTCCATGTCAGCTTGGGGGGACAGTCCCGAAACTGTCGATTCGTCATAGTAGAGGCCCCCAGCAGCTACAATGCCATTTTTGGGAGGCCCCTCATCAGCGCCTTCCGATGCGTCCCCTCCTCCTTCCATCAATGCCTTAAGTTTAATGTGGACGGGATCCAGGTCCGGGTTCGCGGTGACCCCAAAGCAGCTCGGGAATGCTACGTGACCGCGGTGAATTCAATTTCTTGGCAGGAGGAGGCCGAGGGGATGGGGAGAAGGATGGAGGAGATGGAAGGGCAGGAGGCCGGAGAAGAAGGCGGGGAGGAAGGAGGAATGGAAGGGGAAGCACGCGAGGGGATACTCCCAGAAGGGTCAGTCGGGGCGATGATCCCAGGGGAAGGGGAGGTCCTTACGCCAAGAGGGGAGGATGCCGCAGAGTGGGAGGAGCAGTCCCGGTTGGAGGCCGTCGAGGAGGTCGTGGAGATGGAAGTCCTCACCCAGGATGGCAGGGTGGAGAAGGTCCGCATCAGCGGGGGGCTGACCCCGGAGGATCAGGGCAGGATGTTGGAGTGCATCTAAAAGAATGTGGATGTCTTCGCCTGGAGCGCAGCGGAGATGCCTGGGATTGATGCCGACATCGTCTGCCACCGCCTCAATCTACACCCGGAGGCTCGCCCCATCCAGCAGAAGAGAAGGTCCGTCACGGACAAACTGGCCGAACCCATCAGGGAGGAAGTCTCCAAGCTCCTTAAGGCCGGCTTCGTTTCCGAAATTCAATACCCCGGCTGGGTCTCAAATGTTATAATGGTGAAAAAAGGGGACGGCCGGTGGAGGATGTGTGTAGATTTTTCACTGCTTAATAAATCATGTCCTAAGGATTGTTACCCCTTGCCTAGAATCGACGCGCTGGTAGATTCAGCCGTTGGTTTTTCTGTAATGAGTTTTTTAGATGCTTTTTCAGGTTATCATCAAATCAGGATGCACCCTCCTGGCATAAAGGATGTCTCGTTCATTACAGGAGATGGGTGCTACTGCTACAAGATGATGCCTTTTGGGTTAAAAAATGCAGGGGCTACATACCAGAAGATGATGGACCGTGTATTCCAGGGACAGAAGGGAAGGAACTTGGAAGTGTACGTGGACGACCTGATGGTAAAAAGCAGAGAGGTCGATTCTCACCTCCAGGATCTGGAGGAGACCTTCGACACTTTGCGCAGATACAAGATGAGGTTGAACCCTCTAAAGTGCATCTTCGGGGCGAGCAAAGGCAAATTTTTGGGTCATCTCCTCACCCCAGCTGGGGTCGAACCCAACCCTGACAAAGTCCGGGAAATTATGGAGTTGGGGCCACCTTGGGATGCGAAGGAGGTACAACGGCTGACAGGGAAGCTGGCGGGACTAAGCAGGTTCCTCTCCCGGGCCGGGGAGAGGTGTTCCCCCTTCTTCAAGACCTTAAGGGGAGGTCGGAAGTTTGAATGGACCCCGGAGTGCGAGGAGGCATTCCAGGCCTTGAAGAGGCAGTTGACTCAGGCCCCTTGCTCCAAGGGCCAAAAGAGGGGGAGGACTTGTTTTTGTATTTAGGGGTCGGGGCAGAGGCCGTAAGGTCTGTTTTAGTTCGGGAAGAGGGGAGAAAGCAGCTGCCCATCTACTATGTGAGTAGGGTTCTGAGGAAGGCGGAACTCCGCTACCCCATCTTTGAGAAGTTGGCCTTCGCCCTAATCATCTCGGCCCGGAGACTCAGGCCCTACTTCCAGGCGCACTCCATCCAGGTGGTAACTGACCACCCCCTCCGCAGCATCTTCAAGGGAGTGGAGCATTCAGGAAGACTCGCCAAGTGGTCGGTGGAGTTGAGCGAGTTTGACATCTCCTTTGTCCCCCGGCTCGCAATCAAGGCACAAGCAATGGCTGACTTCCTGGCTGACTATGTGGTTGAGGTGGCAGAGGACAAACTCACTCGCCCCATCCCTTGGAAGGTGATGGTGGATGGGGCTTCAGGGAAACACTCCTTGGGGGTTGGGGTCGTCTTGGAGAGCCCCCAAGGGACCCGGATCGAGCAAACAGTGGTGATACATTTCTCCATAACCAACAACCAGGCCGAGTACGAGGCGGTAATCGCAGGACTACGCCTGGCCAAGGAATTGGGGGTGCATGATGTGAAGGTCCTCACTGACTCTATGGTAGTGGCCTCCCAGATCAACGGGGAGTTCGAGGCAAGGGAGCCCACCCTACAACGATATCTGACAAAGGTTAAGGGAATCATCGACGGGTTCCAGACCTTCTCCATTCAGCATGTGCCACGGGAGGAAAATGAACAAGTCGACCACCTCGCCAAGCGCGGCCCTCGGGTGGGGGGGCACTATCACGGACCTCTTCCACCCATCCCTGGAAGAAGGAGAGTTGATGGAGATAGATCGGCGGTCCACATGGATGGACCCATTCACTACCTACCTGTCCACAGGAGAATACCCAGAAGGGATGGATAGGAAGAAGCTCAAGTACAAGTCGGCATATTACCTTTTGCGTGACGGGCAACTTTACCGCAAGACCCTTCCAGGATTACTCGCCCGTTGCGTAGCGGAGGGGGAGGTGCCGAGGATTTTGGAAGAAGTTCACTCCGGGGAGTGCGGGAGTCATTCAGGAGGTCGGACCTTGGAGGGAAGAATCGTCAGGCAGGGCTGCTTCTGGCCTACCCTGGGGCGCGATGCCTTAGAATTTGTCAAAAAATGCCACAAGTGCCAACTGTTTGCCCCCCTCCAACTGCAACCGGCTCAGTGACTCAGGAGTATCACGGCCCCTTGGCCTTTCGCAATTTGGGGAATGGACCTGGTAGGTCCCTTCCCACAGGCAAGCGGGCAGAGGAGATTCTTGCTGGTAATGATCGACTATTTCTCCAAGTGGATGGAGGTGAAGGCTTTGGCCAAGGTAACCTCGCAGATCATTCGAAATTTTGTATGGGGGGAGATCATCTGCAGGCATGGGATGCCCCAAGCCATCGTCACCGACAACGGACCACAGTTCGCCAGCAATGAGTTCATTAAGTTCTGTGGAGAGCTCGGGATCGACCTCAGGTTCGCCTCTGTCCACCACCCTAGGAGCAACGGGCAGGTAGAGGCGGCCAACAAGATTATCGTGAACCTCCTGAAAAAGAAGGTGGAGAATTTGAAGGGGAATTGGGTGGAGCAACTCCCCTCGGTCCTCTGGGCCCTGAGGACTACCCCCAACACCGCCACGAGGGAGACGCCCTTTAAACTATCTCACGGAAGCGAGGCGGTGCTCCCCATTGAACTCGAGGTCCGTACTCCCAGGGTTGCCGAGGCAGAAGCTGGAAGGGAGGAGTGGAGAGTTGAGAATGAGGAAGAACAACGACTCTCTTTGGACTTGATAGAGGAAGTACGCGACCTCTTCGCAGTCCGGCAGGAGGAAGTCAAGCGGAGGATGGCTAAGTATTTCGACAAGCATGTCCGGGTCAAGCAGTTCGTGGAGGGCGACCTGGTTCTAAAGAAGGTAGATGTGGCGGGAAGATCGGCGACCGTGGGCAAGCTCCATCCAAACTGGGAGGGGCCCTACATCGTGAAGGAGGCATTAAGGTTGGGAGGATACCACCTCCAAAATGTGGAAGGCGAGACTTTGAGCCACACCTGGAGCGGCGACGACCCGAAACGCTTTTATCCTTGAAAACTTGTACGTACCTCAGCTTTTTCCGAATGCAATGTATTTAACTCTTTCTCCACAATAATCGTAATAATGACATGCAATGTGACGGAACTTCCATTGAAGAGCGACATAAACACTCAGAAAATGGTCTAAGTCTTCTCGCTCTGGGGTTAGGTCTCGATTCTCCCGCTGTCAGGCTCCCTCTAAGCTGGCAGGGCCGGGGTCTCGATGGACGTCGTTATGACCCTGGAGCTGAGCCCGGAGGATGTTCAACACCCGCCCTCAGGCTCCCATCTAGCTGACTGGCATGGTGGTAGCACCCGGGAGAGGCAAATGGTCTAAGTCTTCTCGCTCTGGGGCTAGGTCTCGATTCTCCCGATGTCAGGCTCCCTCCAAGCTGGCAGGGTCGGGGTCTCGATGGACGTCGTTATGACCCTAGAGCTGAGCCCGGAGGATGTTCAACACCCGCCCTCAAGCTCTGGCATGGTGGTAGCACCCGGGAGAGGCAAATGGTCTAAGTCTTCTCGCTCTGGGGTTAGGTCTCGATTCTCCCGCTGTCAGGCTCCCTCCAAGCTGGCAGGGCCGGGGTCTCGATGGACGTCGTTATGACCCTGGAGCTGAGCCCGGAGGATGTTCAACACCCGCCCTCAGGCTCCCATCTAGCTGACTGGCATGGTGGTAGCACCCGGGAGAGGCAAATGGTCTAAGTCTTCTCGCTCTGGGGTTAGGTCTCGATTCTCCCGCTGTCAGGCTCCCTCCAAGCTGGCAGGGACGGGGTCTCGATGGACGTCGTTATGACCCTAGAGCTGAGCCCGGAGGATGTTCAACACCGGCCCTCAGGCTCCCATCTAGCTGACTGGCATGGTGGTAGCACCCGGGAGAGGCAAATGGTCTAAGTCTTCTCGCTCTGGGGTTAGGTCTCGATTCTCCCGCTGTCAGGCTCCCTCCAAGCTGGCAGGGCCGGGGTCTCGATGGACGTCGTTATGACCCTGGAGCTGAGCCCGGAGGATGTTCAACACCCACCCTCAGGCTCCCATCTAGCTGACTGGCATGGTGGTAGCACCCAGGAGAGGCAAATGGTCTAAGTCTTCTCGCTTTGGGTTTAGGTCTTGATTCTCCCGCTGTCAGGCTCCCTCCAAGCTGGCAGGGCCGGGGTCTCGATGGACGTCGTTATGACCCTAGAGCTGAGCCCGGAGGATGTTCAACACCCGCCCTCAGGCTCCAATCTAGCTGACTGGCATAGTGGTAGCACACGGGAGAGGCAAATGGTCTAAGTCTTCTCGCTCTGGGGTTAGGTCTCGATTCTCCCGCTGTCAGGCTCCCTCTAAGCTGGCAGGGCCGGGGTCTCGATGGACGTCGTTATGACCCTGGAGCTGAGCCCGCAGGATGTTCAACACCCGCCCTCAGGCTCCCATCTAGCTGACTGGCATGGTGGTAGCACCCGGGAGAGGCAAATGGTCTAAGTCTTCTCGCTCTGGGGCTAGGTCTCGATTCTCCCGCTGTCAGGCTCCCTCCAAGCTGGCAGGGTCGGGGTCTCGATGGACGTCGTTATGACCCTAGAGCTGAGCCCGGAGGATGTTCAACACCCGCCCTCAAGCTCTGGCATGGTGGTAGCACCCGGGAGAGGCAAATGGTCTAAGTCTTCTCGCTCTGGGGTTAGGTCTCGATTCTCCCGCTGTCAGGCTCCCTCCAAGCTGGCAGGGCCGGGGTCTCGATGGACGTCGTTATGACCCTGGAGCTGAGCCCGGAGGATGTTCAACACCCGCCCTCAGGCTCCCATCTAGCTGACTGGCATGGTGGTAGCACCCGGGAGAGGCAAATGGTCTAAGTCTTCTCGCTCTGGGGTTAGGTCTCGATTCTCCCGCTGTCAGGCTCCCTCCAAGCTGGCAGGGACGGGGTCTCGATGGACGTCGTTATGACCCTAGAGCTGAGCCCGGAGGATGTTCAACACCGGCCCTCAGGCTCCCATCTAGCTGACTGGCATGGTGGTAGCACCCGGGAGAGGCAAATGGTCTAAGTCTTCTCGCTCTGGGGTTAGGTCTCGATTCTCCCGCTGTCAGGCTCCCTCCAAGCTGGCAGGGCCGGGGTCTCGATGGACGTCGTTATGACCCTGGAGCTGAGCCCGGAGGATGTTCAACACCCACCCTCAGGCTCCCATCTAGCTGACTGGCATGGTGGTAGCACCCAGGAGAGGCAAATGGTCTAAGTCTTCTCGCTTTGGGGTTAGGTCTCGATTCTCCCGCTGTCAGGCTCCCTCCAAGCTGGCAGGGCCGGGGTCTCGATGGACGTCGTTATGACCCTAGAGCTGAGCCCGGAGGATGTTCAACACCCGCCCTCAGGCTCCAATCTAGCTGACTGGCATAGTGGTAGCACACGGGAGAGGCAAATGGTCTAAGTCTTCTCGCTCTGGGGTTAGGTCTCGATTCTCCCGCTGTCAGGCTCCCTCCAAGCTGGCAGGGCCGGGGTCTCGATGGACGTCGTTATGACCCTAGAGCTGAGCCCGGAGGATGTTCAACACCTGCCCTCAGGCTCCCATCTAGCTGACTGGCATGGTGGTAGCACCCGGGAGAGGCAAATGGTCTAAGTCTTCTCGCTCTGGGTTTAGGTCTCGATTCTCCCGCTGTCAGGCTCCCTCCAAGCTGGCAGGACCGGGGTCTCGATGGACATCGTTATGACCCTGGAGCTGAGCCCGGAGGATGTTCAACACCCGCCCTCAGGCTCCCATCTAGCTGACTGGCATGGTGGTAGCACCCGGGAGAGGCAAATGGTCTAAGTCTTCTCGCTCTGGGGTTAGGTCTCGATTCTCCCGCTGTCAGGCTCCCTCCAAGCTGGCAGGGCCGGGGTCTCGATGGACGTCGTTATGACCCTAGAGCTGAGCCCGGAGGATGTTCAACACCCGCCCTCAGGCTCCCATCTAGCTGACTGGCACGGTGGTAGCACCCGGGAGAGGCAAATGGTCTAAGTCTTCTCGCTCTGAGGTTAGTTCTTGATTATCCCACTGTCAGGCTCCCTCCAAGCTGGCAGGGCCGGGGTCTCGATGGACGTCGTTACTGTCCGGGAGGTGGACCTGAAAGTTGACACATGACAAGCGTGTCCGAGCAAACCCACCAGTTAGAAGGGCGAGCTCAAGGGGTCCTGTCCCCCTTGGTTTTCTGTTAAAAAGGGGTTTTTGATCCCACCTCCGGTTGGTGGAAGAACATACCCCCCCCCCCCCCCGGGCGAGCCCGTTCTCGCAGGGGTTTGCTCGGTAGAGGGCGTTCCTCGGTATGACAAGCGGGCGCCGGCGGCAACCGTTCTCGCAAAGATCGCCTCGCGGGTAAGCGAAGAGTTCGCGAGTCTGGTCGCCGCCAACGCTCAAGGCCTCTCGCCGAACGCGAATCCTTACTCACGTGCATTCTGGCGCGGAAGATATAAAAAAAAGAAAAAAAAAAGGAAGAAAAGAAGTTAGAATCAAAATTCCTTTCATTATGATCGCAAAAGAAGGAAGGGCTCGCCCCGGCGAGATTACAGGAAAAGAGGGGGGATGATTACAAGAAGATAGAAAAAAGAAAAGGGAGGAATTCGGTCAGCTCTCGCCCTCCTCTCCCGAATGGCGGTCCTCCTCGCCCCCAAGCGATCGTTCCTTGCCCTTCGCCTCATCAAAAAGGGAGCCGAAGCTCTCCTCCTTCTCGCTGGGCGGAGACGGTGGAAACAGGCTCGGCAGAAGATCCCGGACCGCCACCTCCTCGCAGCCCTCGGCCAGAATCCCCGACCCCTTCATGGCATTCAGGAGGCATTCGGCAGACTCGATCGAGTTGACTCGCAGCCGCTCCATAACCTCCCCCTCGCCGAAGACCCGGGGCCGCTTGTAGGGAAAAGGCGGCTCGACACTATCTGGGGGGAAGAGGGCTTCCGTCAGCCGGCGGACCTCGCCTTGGAGACAGCGGTTCTGCTCCTTTAGCGACTCCACCTCGGCCGCCGACCGAGCAGCAAAAGCCTCCTGCTCGCGCGAGCCGGCTTCCTGATCCGCGAGGCGGAGCCGCAGCAGGGCAGTCTCGCCCTCCAGCTCACTGGCACGAGCTTGCAGCACCTTGGCGGACTCGGCATCCTGAAAAGCAAGAGGGTCAAACTCTCTGAAAAATATTTTCCAAGTTAAAACAAGGGTTGGTCGACTCTTACCAGCCCGCCTGAAGCTTCGTCGAGTAAGCGCTCGGCGATGCCGAACCGCCGCTCCGCGTCAGCAGCTTTCTCCGTCGCCAGGTCGCGCTCCTGCTCGGCTTTGATCAGGAGTTGGCTGAGCTGGAAGCCACGGCGGACCATCATATGGTGGAGTTTAAAGGCCCTCAGATGCGCCTGCAGGCCCTCGTGACCTATCTGCCGGGGGGTCAGGTTCTTGTAGGCGTCGGCGCCCTCCCGGCCATAGAGGCCGAAGCCAAGGGCAAATGCGTGGCCCGTGGGAGGCCGGCGAGCTCCCCAGGAAGGAGCGCGAGTAGAGACGGAGACACGATGGGCTCCCTCGTCCCAGAGCAGCATCGGCTCGCCGGCCGCATCCTTGCTCCTTCCCCCCTTCCCAAAGTGGGGGTGGTCCTTTGGAGCTCCCGAGCCACTGGGGGCAACCTCCTCGACGGAAGGAGGAGAGGGGGACCCGCGCCTCTTCTCGCGGGGGGATGATGTCTCCTTCAGTGGGCTCGCCGGGGCTTCGTCGGAAAAAACCTCCGGCGAGCTCATGAACCTGACGGGAGACGCGGGCTGCTGTGGAAGGCCTCGCGAGACCACCTTCGCCCTTTTAGGGGCCGAGGGGCGGTGGACCGAGCTCGGCCCCCCAAGCTCCAACCGCCTCTTGCTGGAGGGCTTCCCCCTGACCTTCTCTTCCCGGCACGCCTCAGCCGCGGCCCGGGCCCGCTCGAGCGGATCCGAAAACACCCCAGGGTCGGCAAAGGGAGGGTTCACCGGGATCAGTCGCTCCCCTGCAAAAAGACTTAGACAAAGAATGAGGTTCCGATCGGTCAGGCCAAATGGCGAGCGGAAGGTGGGCGAGACAAACCTTCACCGGGAAGGATTGGTGGCAGGGATTCGAGGCCGCGACGGAGGAAGGCGACCTCGAAGTCCTTGTACAAGAAAAACTTGTGGAGTTCGGCATCATTACCAGACACTGACGGCGGCCGTTAAACCTCCTCACTCTTCTGTAAGGGCGAGAACGGGATATTGCCGAGGTCGCCCCGGATGAAGGCGATCTTCGACATCCAGTTGTGGTTTTTGTTGGCGACCTCGCGGATCTTTATGGACGTGCCGCCAAAGAAGGCGACCCCGTCGGCATTGGCTTTGTAGGAGAAGAGCTTGCGGAAGACGGTTAGGTTGAACTCGATCCGCTCTCGGCGGAGGTAGCAGGCAAACCCCACTATCATGGCGATAGCGTTGGGGTTGAGCTGCGCGGGCACAGCGCCGTAGTACTTGAGTACCTGGCGGACCTCCGGCCAGAGCGGCAGGCGCAACCCCACCTCAAAGTGCGAGATGGGGAAGGCGAGCTCGTCCTCGAAGAATGAGTTAATGGCCTCATGCTCCGCCGGGAGGCGGGCCACAAAGCCGGCAGGAACGTAATCCGCCACAAACTCGGCGAGCTCGCTCGCCGTGGTGTTCCCCTCGAAGAAACAGTGGTCCGCGAAGTTCTGGGCGCACTTGGAGCGGCCCTCGGAGTTGGGGTTTCCTTTACCCATGCTCGCGGAGGGGACGAAGGCGCGCGAGCAGAAGGTAGGGAGGGCAAGGAAAGGAAGGGATGAGAAGGCAATAAAGGCGTAGCCGGGGGTAGGTGGGGATCCCTATTTATAGAAAAGGAAGGGGAAGCGAAACTGACTGACCAGCCCGGCTCGCATACCCCGCTTCGCGTATCCCGTCTCATCGCTCTGTACTCGCCGACCTAGGCGAGCCTAGCTAAGGAATCCGAAAAGGCACGCACCACTCGAATAAGAAAAGGCTTGCTCGCGCGATAAAATTTATACACTTTATTTAGCATTAAACAGAAAATTGTCCAGTGCAAAGAAAATCAGAAAAGCGCGCGCGTAGACCAGGCGGCAATGGGGGCGAGTACCGGTCGGCTCGCGAGAAAGCCGTCCTCAATTACCCCGGTCTCGCCGGCCCAATGCCGCCAGCCGCTGCGCAAAGAGTTGCCGAAGCTGCCCCAGGTTCCTGTTCGCCGCGCGCAGGTTCTCGTCAATCTCGTCGAAAAGTATGGAGGAAGATGTGGCCGCGTATGCCGAGCTGATCCTCGCCTCACCAGCAAGCTGCGCGCATTCGTTCTGCAGCCTGGAGTTGTCTTTCTTCAGCTCATGAAGCTCGCGCACTAGCTTCTTTAGGACCAATTGGCTTCGCCTCGAACATTCGGGGCTGTCCACCTCCGAGTCCAGAAAGACGTCCAAGGCGCGCGGCGATGGAAGAGGTGAATAAATGGCCCGTTCGGCAGAGTTATCAGTCGCGGCTGGGTCCGGGAGGCCTGCACAGGAAAGTCGAGATAGCGGGTGGGAGTAGCGAGCGCCGGTTAGAATCAGATGAAAAATGAGGAGGTCAGGGGCATACCTTCAGTGTCCTGGGGGGAAGCAGGAGCGGATATATGCTCGGCGTCCATCCCAGTAATCGCAGGAGCAGAGGAGGGATGTTGAGAGTGAAGGCGAGCCGGCGATACCGACCCCCGCGAGTCTGGCCCCACGATTTTGGTGACAAGGGGCGAGTCTCACAGGCGCGGGTCAGGGGGGATTCGGGCTCCTTGGCGGGTAGACCCTCGACCCTTGGTGTGGAGACCTCGCCGCCTTGGTCCTGATCGGCGGTAAGATCCACAAAATCTTTGTCATGAGGGACCAGGGCAGAACGGTTGGAAGAGTCGGAGCCATGGGCTAAAGTATTCTTTAGGTCGACAAAGATGTGCTCGGCCTCGGGAGGAAAGGGCCTCGCCCTCTTGGCCGAGCCGAATTCAGCAAAACGGCGGGCCGGGGCGCTCAGATCCATCAGGGCTGCGGCACGAAGGGCGGTCTCCCCGCGCGATTTCGCGAGTCGTTCCATGACTTCTTTAGGGAGTGGCATCTCGGCAGGGCTTAAGTAAAGAGAGGGGGGCGGGGGTCAGTAGAGCAGGCAGGGCATGTATATATAGCCATCGGTGGGGCCTACCAAGAGATTCCTTTCGGCTCCTATCGCACTCACAGGATCCTAGGGGGTTGGATGTTTCTTTCCGAGTTTGTGCCAACCTCGCAAAGAGCGGGGATTGTGTACAACCCCGTATCCAGCGAGTGGGCTAACAGGAGCCGATCCGGCCGGCCCAGACCGCCCCCCGGGCCTCAGGTGAGTCCAGCAGGGCATGCCGAGCCGAGCATGCCGAGTACGTGCTCGGCGATCGTCGGGCCGAGCTCGAAGATCATGGAGCTGAGCCTGACGAGAGGATGTCGTTCGTTGTGAGCCCGGCCGAGTACATGCTCGTCCAGTACCTGTTCGGCGAGTACCGACGCGACCATCACCAGCGAGCAAGGGCTTCAGGCCCGACCTTCCCAGGCTCGAGGCGAGGCGAGTCCGGTCCACAGCGCGAGTCAGGTCCACGGCGCTGCGAGGGGCGAGTTCAACCGCCGCTCCTCGCCTCGGCGCAGTAGGAGCCTCCTCGCGCCCGTACTCGCCGCCCCCACTCAGTGAGCTCTTCTCAGGGCCGACTCGTCTTTCAGTTGTGGGGGTGTTTTTACCATGTTACCCCCCTTGGATTGCCTACAGTCCTCGAAAACAGTGACGCCTAGTTATTTGCAGCCCGACTATTCCTATAAATAGGACCCAAGGGGTACCTCAGAAGACACGCTTTCTTGTGCCCGGTCTTCTAGCGCTTTCTGAGGTACCTTAGCTTCAGCACTTGGCTAAGGAGGGGAAGCGCTCTAAGATCTTCCGGGTGTGTGGTGGGACCTCCGTGCTGAAGCCTTGGGACTGTCCCCGGTCCCTCTCCCTTACCCTTTGGGCTTGTGAGGAGAGAAGTAAGTGTGCGACCACCCCTTCCGCAAGGGTCGGACTCCACAGGAACCAATTTTTCGGTTTCAACAACGGCGATAAAAGATTTTTGTTTGATTTGCTTGCAAGAAATAATATGAAAATTATTAAATAAATTTTTTTTTTTGATTTATTTGCTAAAAAAATATAAATATAAGCCGCTATTTGCAGACTAACAATTAAATTTTAAAACAACTTAATAAAAATAATGACTTAATGAAAAATAAAATTTTTTTTGTTTTCTTACTAAGAAAATGATGGAGAAATTCCAGAATTTTTGTTTTGAATTTTGAGAAAATATGGAAATTTTAGACCACTATTTGCAGACCAAAAATTTAAAATTGATTTATATGTTGTGCAATGAAATGTGCAAAGTGCGTGTCGGTGCTGAAAGAAAAAGGGGGAGGGGGCCAATTAGGAAATTGACGTGAACCTCCCTCTGATACCAAATTGATGCAGGCTCACACTTTCGACAATGAATAGATCTACGGACTAGCACGAATACCTCTCCACAATCCAAATCCTATATTCGCACAATCGATCTACGCGGCACCACGTTAATTAATTCTATCAATTATATGCTAGCGTACGGGTATCCAAACCGATTATGATCGAATAGAGAAGATAAACCAATTTTCATTCCGGCTAAAAGGACCTACCCGGTCCAAACAAGCGGAGTTGTACCAAAAGAGATCTACCAAATAAAATACGATTTGGAAAAGGTAGATCTCTCCCAACAAAAGAAGACGAAGGTTCGTCAAACCCTTTCGGAAATAGATCAATCAAGATAAACACAACCGATCGAAGAAAATCCACGATGAATTAATGTTATCAAAATTCAACGCTAAGAATCTACCACCACAGGAATAAATCTAAGAAAAGAAACACACAAAGGTAGAAGGTTTCGTTACCCAATCGAAATAGATGATTCTGATTTCTATACTTGGATCACTCTTCAACGGCTCCGCCGGAGTCATGCCGGATGGAGAAGAAACTTGTCTGTCTTCGTCGCGTCACGCCGGAGTTGGAATCCGCAAAGGAAATCTTTGCCTTGGCCGATTTCTTCAAGGAGGTGGGTTGAATGATTGCTTTGTTGGAGGTCGGTTTTGGGGGAGGATGATGGGGGAAGGTGGTCGAGCCACTAAGAGGGGGGATAGAGGGGGCCGGTGGCCAAGAGAGGGAGAGGAGGGAGCAGGCCAAATTTTGCGAAGAGGGGAAGGAAAGATCTTAAAAGATTTTAGGGGGGATTATTTTCTTATTCTTCTTTTTCTCTAATCAATCCTTCATAACATGACTATATATAGCCTACACCACTCAATCTCCCTACATTCAAAATTCAAAATTCAAAATTCAAATTGAAATTATGATGGTTATATGTACCCATCATAGCACATGAAATGAAATAATTAAAATAATACATAATGGTTATAAGCACTCATCATTACACATGAAATGAAAATTAAAATAAACATAAAAATAACTTAATAATTATTAATAAATTGGTTTGCGCCCCGAGCGGATATTATGGCAACGCTCCACATGGTCATCACGACGCCACAAATATTTATTTGAAGGCGGAGAAAGTTCTTCTGTAAGTGCGTCGTCACCGTCTTCAATATGTTGAGGGCCGTCGTCTCCATCAGAGCGATCTGCCAACAATTTCATTCACGGATGTTCAAAGGCAACCAACTCACTTGTTGAGTGTTTTTCTGGAATGGAAAAGCTTGTCTCAACGTGGCGGCGCAATGAGCGCGATGAAGATTTCAAGTGTACAGATTGTCTTGTGAGTTTACGATACAAAATGTGTGTAATACTAAAGCTCGTTTTGAGGCAGTACACCAAAAAAATGTTTGCAATATTTGAAAAATTATTCATGGAGACAGTGGTAGGAGTAAATGTGGTGGATGAGAATAGATACGACAAGCAGAACATCTTATATATAAAAACCCAGACTGATGCAGTTGATGCTGAGAAAAGGTGGTTCGTTAGCTATAATTCTGGGACAGATAAGGCACAGTGCTCGCGTCGTAGTTTCGAGACTCGAGGTCTCTTATGCAGGCACATAGCCAGGATATATAATCTTCGAAATGTTCAGCACTTTCCAAGTGCTTACGTTCTAAAAAGATTTTCTGTGAATGCCAAAAAGGGCATCTACCTACCGGGCACACCTTCTCTGACAGATCACGACTCCAACTTGATTTTTAGAAATCACCTAATGCGATTCAGTTATGATGTTGCTCGACGAGTCAAAAATTACAAATTAGCAAAGGATCATGTGGTAAGCGCAATGAATGTCATGTCCATAAAGCTTGATGAGTTGAATGGCAATGACGAGCGACGCGTGAAAGGCATCTTAGATGAAACTGAAAGGGAGGACAGCCATAAACGAACCGCCAGTGAAGAGACCCAAAGGCGCTCCGAGTGCATGCATGAAGAACCATTGGGAGAGAGGCAATCAAAAACAAAAAACAAGTAGGATCAAGCCAACCTTTTTCCTTTTAGGTAATCGTTGTAATACATAATTAAAACAGTTCTAATGCTATTTATTTTTGAATTTGTGATTCAGGAAAGAAAACAGAGTGTAAGGGAAAAACAGTCAATGTTGATAATACGCCAACCCTTCAGGAGTTCAATTTTTTTGGAGGTCAAGACATTGAGCAGCAAGATTCTACCATTTTGATGCCACCGTGTGACAATTCAAATGACGACGACTTTGTTAATTTATCATTTAAGTTCTCAAATGTATCAGATGTTTTTAAGCCCTCGTAATTTATTTAGTGATTATCCCTACATGCAATATATTAAGTTTTTTATGTTTAACATTACATAAAATTGCAAACATTTCAAGTGCATTAAGCCAAATTGCAAAGCATTCAAGATACTCATATAACACAAAATTGCATCAGTCACTTGATATGCATTATTCCAAAACTGGAATAAATTAATCTGCATTGATACATGTGTCAAACTTCAGAAACATTATAATTAATTAGGTCATATCAAAGATTGTTTGAATCACATAAAAAACAAAACGCATCACATTGTCTCAACCTTTCCCCCTCTATCCAGCCACATTAGCTACTATGATTTCATGAAAAACACGAAAGTAGTCAGCTGCGATCTCAGCACGGAAACGTGTCATTGAAGCTTGTCAGTCCTTGTGATTCTCCCATACAATCTCCGATGGCGAAAGTGTTGCTTCCATGTATTTAAGAACAAAAATACCGCAGTCTGTCCCACCTTGTTATTTTGGGATTTTGTCCACCGGCTCGATCTTCCAAGTCAACATATCTGATGGCAAGGCTTTTCGAGCATCTTTGTAGAAGGTGGAGACCTGTATAAAACAAAGGAAATTAAAAAAAATATGTTCCTAAAATGAATGTTCACATGATAGTAAAACATAACTAGTCATACCAAGGTGGGAAGGGATGCTCGATGCTCAGAACGTGGCATCGAATCATCGAAATCCCACTTGCGGCGTTTCATGTCGCATACTAGAAGTGACCAGTGGCTGGGTGTGTGTACGAGCATGAGTAATATTCGCCTTGCTGACATTCTTGGGGGTTACATGGCTGATCATAGTTTCACTATTGGAGCATTTACTTCTCTTGAAATATTACATGATATGGAAGATTCAGGGTTTTTTAAATACCCAAAATTAGTCGAATATAAACCGCACTTACGACATGATCAGGCGATATGTACAAAAAACTTTTGAATTGAGCCGGCGATCTCCTCCTCTGAGCACTTGAGTACTAATGCCCAGGTATTTATATGCACATCCAACAACCATCGTTCTCATAGCAAATCATCGATTAAGGCCTGGTTCATTAACACATTCTCACTGTCAAATATGGTCTGATCTCTGTGAAAATGAAACCAAAAATACTTTAATCATTCTCTAAAGATAAAAAGACATAAATATTGATTAACTTTTACATTCTTGTAAAACTTGTTAGAACAAACTCTATTATGTCTCGTTGCCGTGGTGTTATTAGATCTCTACCCGGGTAACACTCCACACTTATCACTGTGTCTTTTTTTCTTCGGGGTTCCCGATACTTTTCTTTTCTTGTTAGCCCTCTGCTTGACATTTTTAATCAAGCTTCTTGGACTGGACGATGACGTAGGATCAACCAGAGTAACCTCAAGAGTAGAAAGTAGGGTGGTATCCAAAGTAGCCATGACTGCAGATGGTTTGGGGGATGGTTTGGGGGTTGATTTGGGGGATGGTTTGGGGGATTGTTTGGGGGTTGATTTGGGGGATGGTGCGGAGGATGGTGCACGGGATGGGCGGCTGTAGCACTAGGTTGTTTAACCAACATCTCACAAAAAATCCGCAAGGATCGAACCTCCGTCCCAATCTCCTTTATTGTAGTTTGAAGTCTAGCCTCCCATCTTTCAAGTCTTCAGATATTCTTATCATTTCCTTCTTGCCCCTCCTAATTCTTCTTAGCAACACTTTTTCCCTATTTCTTTTTTCCTTTCTACTCAACCTCTCTTCATCTAATTTTTCTTCTACATCAAGCTCGAATCTTACAACTTTTTTCTTACCCTTAGCCTACACAGCAAGGAGTACCAAATCAATGGAAATGTTAAATGAATGACAACTATTATTTTACATCAGAGCCAAAATACCTTCGATTTCTTTTCCTTCACAAGCTCGAAATCCGAGTCCTCTTCCTCACCAAGAAGTTCAATCTCCGCAGGTGTTATGCCCGCAAATTTTGCACTGACCTGTAAAATAAAAAACATAAGCATCATAAAAATACATGTACAAAATAATAGTTCACACATAATAATAGAACTGGATAGACAAACCTGATCGTCAATCCGAAGATTTCTGAAGTGCATAGAGCAAGCCTTGACGTTGTAACTAAGTGTGGACGACCGTCGGCATATCCTAGGTCGTGCAATGTCGTCAATAGACAACTGTAACTTTTTATGTTCATACAACCACACATATAAAACTATATGAGTGAAAACACGATAAATTAATGAAAAAGAATACAATAGTGTCACACTTACCACTACCACTACAGAATATCCTTCGAAGTAACCCAAATTTTCACCAAACGGTCGAAGTGCACTCCGACCACTAAGCTCAGCAAGTTGTTCATGCAGGTGGTGGTGTACGGCCTTCGGCCAATATACTTCACAAAATGCTTGACACCTTTGATGGGCATGAGTGATGCGGGAATTTTAAAGCCCATTTGATGGAAAAGAAAAACAACTAGGAGATATCGGGCTAAGATGTCAATGCACCTTCTCTCCAAAGTAGGAGACCACTCTTTGGCTACTAGTTCTTTCATCTCCTTCGTCAAGGCTTTTTGGGTAACACTAGCGAACGGTCTTCTAACAAAGGAGAACTCAATCCCCTTATTAGGTAACCCCAAAATAAGCGCTACCTCGTTGACGGTTAAGGAAACATAGAAATTACCCAACTTGAAAGCTTGTTTTTCTCTATTATAGATACGAATTAGAAAATATATGAGAGATATATTTTGGGGTATTGTTAGAATACTAAATAGAGGTAGTATCCGAGCCTCTTCTAGAACTTTTCTCGATTCTTTCGATATTACATTTAGGATTGGTTGCGCCTTGGCCACAAAAGTGGAGACGGCACACCGACAGTTCAGGTACGAACTTCCATACACTTCATTTTGAGGAAAAAGTAATCCAATATAAAACTCGACATTACATTTCGTGCAAGTAACTAATCTATCGACATATTAAACAAGTATGGGAAAACACATACTTAAGATTTTACCTAAGACTCTAATTCATAGAGGATAACTTGACTTGTTGTATGATGTACTTGTAAAACAGATGGTAGTAGTGTACAACATTAGAAAGGATGAAATAAAAGTGACAATGAAGTAAGAGTGTCAATGAAGAAGGTAAACAATGATGGGCTGGGAGGAGCAAACATGTACATTGAACAACATATATATATATCTGGATAAAACAAACTGTAAAGAGATAACAGTTTTGAACTGTAAAATAACCAGGAAAAAAAATTTGGACTGTATAAAAACACGCAGATAATATCAGGGAAACATCTAGAGAAAACAAACTATAAAAAGGAACCAATTTTGGACTGTATAGAAACAAGCAGATAATATCAGCGAAAAACAAACTGTAAAGTAGAACAAAAAAAGAACTAAATAAATAGAGTGAAAGAATACCCTCAAAAAACTAACTGTAATATTAACAGGGAAAAACAAACTGTACAACATGTCAAAAATTGAACTGTATAAAAACAATAAAATTGGAGTGGGGCGGTATTAAACAACTAAAACTCATCGGAAACTAATAATTTGAAGCATCTAACCTTAAACCCTACTATGGAACTACACATTAGAACCAAAAATGAACGGAAGAATTCAAGAGAATAGAGGAAAAATCTTACCCTAACATCAGCGATGAGATTGATACCGTCGGTCCTCTCCTGGGAGTTTAGGCAGCGCCGACGACCAAAACCTGGTTCCTGAATAGCGACGGGAGCTAGGGCTTTTGCCGTGGACAGTGGCGGAACTAGGATTTTGAAGTCGCACAGGCACAATCTAAGTACTGTCAATTTGGGAGGTTCGGGGGCAGCGCCGCCGAAATTTTTTTTTGCACTAACTAAAACGCTGCATAAAATTGACGGGACATTCCCGTTAGTGCGACTAGAACTAATCGATATGCACATCACAAACATCACTGATCCGGGCTTACCGTCATAGGTAGGCTTCACACATTATGCCTAAATCCAGACTCGCATGTCGGATTACTAATGCAAAAAATATGTCGGGGAGGGACACGATCAACCCAGAGGTTCGCAATGAATCGAGGGAGACACACACCGAGTCTAATTGAAGGCGGGTGGCACTCCTAAGCAAACTAAAACAGAAAATCGGGGAACAAGAGTAATTACCAATGGTGTGTTCCAGCAACACAAGACGATTGGAGCTCCAAATCAACCCTTCACGATGGATTCCAGCAACACAATGGTGTGTACCTAACATTAAAATGATCGAAGATTAGCATGGATGAAATCAGTCTAGAAATTCTGAAATCTCCTGATTTCTGTCCAGAAATCTCCTGATTTTTGTCCAGAAATCTCCCGATTTCTATACTGAAAAATAATGGATGATTTCTGGACTGATTATCAGTCCAGAAATCTAGAGATTTCTGGGCTGATTTCAGTCTAGAAATCTCCAGATTTCTGGGCTAATTTTAATTTTAGATTGATTTCAGTCTAGAAATGAATGATTTTAAGTGGTTTTAAGCATGAAAGAAGGAAGAAGAAGATTCATTTTAAGCAGGAAAGAAGAAGAAGAAGTTACCAGCAGCCAAGCAGCGATCTGCATGGGAGCAACCGAGCAGCGATCTGAACGGGAGCAGACGAGCGGGAGCAGCAGTCGTCGACGCCTGGTGGGCTAGGGCACGGGAGCAGCGGGAGCAGCCGAGCGGCGATCTGCAGCGGTGCGAATATGCGATCATCGTCGACGCCTGGCGCCTGGCAGGCTAGGGCACGGGAGCAGCGACGAGCTAGGGCACGGGAGCAGCAGGCTTAGCGACAGGATTTCTTCTCTCCCGATGTAAATCGCCGAAAAAAACCGGTCGGGCACGTGCCCTACCGTGCCAAGGGCTAGTTCCGCCCATGGCCGTGGAGGTCAGAAGAGGAGGATGGAAGCGGAGCTTGAGCTAGGGTTTTCGCTGGTTCGCAGTTGTCCCCGATAAAATCGCGAAATAAAATAAAAAAAGTGGGCCCCGGGCAGTATTTAAACCCGCAGATTATTATCGTGGGGGTGCCGCACGGATAATTTTTTGCTCAAAAAATTATGTGCCAAACAGAGCCAGCCCACTGAAATTAGTTATAAGTACGTGTCAACTTTTTATTCGAGCACAAAAAATAAATGAATAGATATTTAAATACGCGCATAAAGGAAATAAATAAATAAATATTATATATTTTATTTATATATAATAGCAAACGTCAGCTTGCCAGCTGGCAGCGAGCCGACATACATGAAGATGAATGAAAATGCAAATGAATGTAATTAGCTGGACATCCGCGTCAGGCGTACACCTGTCTGACACGCTCGGGCATTAAATACGTGTCTATGTCCTCCATGTCAGCGTGCCAACAATAATTTAGACAAAAGAAATGGACCGCACGTGCGCACTCCGTGGACTTAAATTCCCCCGGTTCTGTGAAACTGGTTTGGAATTATCATACTCGCTTTCAAGCATTCAACCCTTATCTTATAAGCTCCATTTGGCACTGCGGTGGCAGCCGTGAATCTCGTGGTTGTTATATGAACTATCGTTCGTAAACGCACGATCTCACACGTCATTCATTTTTATGTTTAGATCTAATTTTCTTTTCTTGGTGACGGCCGTAACCATTGTTGTTGCAAATTGTCTTGTTTTCCTTTGGTCTGGAGAATCAGACCGCCTTAGCTACGTGTCGGACCGAACATGCAAACAGTCAAGTGAAAATCAAGAAACAATGATAAGAGTTTTTTTAACGTGGAAAATCCGGAAAAGGTGAAAAATCGCATGATCGGATCTGTACCGGGCTGGAATCCATTATATCTCATTGTAATTCACAAGTGTAATATTTGAGTTTCTCGAAAGGTGACAGATCACTCAATTACAGATCTTTGAGTATAAAGAAAGGATAAATAAAAAAAAGTAAGTCCACAGAGCTTCCACGATATGTCCACGAGAGCGTCTACGAGAGTGTTCTTTAATGCCTTTTCGTAGGCTCACTGAAGCATTCAAGTGAGCGTTGAGCGGAGCAGAGAGGGACGGAGGAACGATTTAAGTCTCATATTCTCGTCAGAAAACCTATGAGCTCTTTAATCTCTAGAGTTGTTTGTCCCCAAATGAAGGTCTGTGGATTTTTTTTTTATAGCTTTCATGAACGAACGCATTGGTAATTGCACCTAGCTGGTGTTGAAATCGAGAACCGGTTTCTGTAGAGTTCGTACCCTTGGGAAAGGGGTGACCTCGCACTTACTTCTCTCGCAAGCTCAGACGACCAGAAACTTAGAACAAAAAACAGACTCAAAGCTCCAACACGGAGGTCCCACCACACACCCGGAAGATCTTAGAGCGTTTCCCCTCCTTAGTCAAGTGTTGAGCTAAAGATACCTCAGAAAGCGCAAGAAGACCAGAGAATAAATAAGTCTGCCTTCTGAGGTACCCCCTTGAGTCTATTTATAGTTTTTGAAGTAGGTCTGCCAATAGCTCACCTATGATGTTCTACACAACAATAGACAGCCCAAGTAGGCCTGCCAACAACGTGACTCTGCTATTTTGAAAGGCTATGGGCAGGCCAGTGAGGGTGGAATGGTAAAGATACAACACACGTCACTAGGCGAGTGGCTTTTGAAAACCTCCACTCGCTTGGGGAGGCGAGTACTCGATGGGGTTGACACTCGCCGCCTCCTTATGGCCCTGGGCGAGTAAGGGTTTGACCCATCCCACTCGCCTGCTCCACTCGCGCCACTCCTGTTCCATCCTTGCTGGGCGAGTCGGCGATGCTGCAGAGCCCTTGCCTCCCTTCCGACTCGCCTGGGACTTGGGCTGCGCCAAAATGGCTGGACCGACTCCTGCTGACCCTACTCGCCGGAAACGGGGTTGTATAACTGGAGATATGTTGGTGAATGACGTCGTTCTATTTCGGTCACATGGATCATCAATTTTCACAAAATGACGAAGATGCCCCCAGGGCGGTTCGGGCAGCCCAAAAAAGTTGCCCGACGACAGCGATGGCCGAAGGCGGCAGAGGTGGCCACGGGCAGGCGTACGCTAACAGGCCTACAAGGGGGCATGCTAGCACTAGCGCACTTAGGGTCTGGCCAAACGTGCAGGGACCGTGCAAGATGACCATGTGTGCTTGGTTCCATCCTCCTTTCGAGGTTATTACGAACCATTTGAGTGAGCATGTTTCACATGCGCAGCTCACTCGGTCTGGCCGATTTCCTTGAGCGTTTTGATTGAAGTCCAACCGGTTTGACTCAGGACTCTTTAAAGTGAACCCTGACAACTTTCATGCCAAACATGCATTCTATGATAGTGGCGTTTTTGTTCAAACTCACCGGTGCAAAATAATCACACCAAACGCAACCTTAGGCTCATGGTGGCGGCCGTTGTTCGCAAATGCCCGACCTCACATAAGGATTTTCATTTACTTTTATGTTCAAAACTAGTTTTCTTTTCTCGATGTTGGTCTTAACCATAGTCTTGCTAAACATTCATTATATGATGGCGGCGTTTTTGTCCAAACTCATGAGAGCAAAAAAAAATTGAAACGAAGCCTTAATCAATTTGTAGGTAACGAAAATCAAATTTAGGAAATACATACAGTTTATGAGCCAATTAGGCATTGTGAGAGTTTAATCATTAGACATGTTTTAACGGGGGTGGGTAGACCAAAAAAGATTTTGAATGAAACTTTATGTAAAGATATGATGAACTTCGATATACATTTTGGCTCTGTTTGGGGAAGCGGCTGTGGATCAGAAAGCTGCTTTCTGATTCGCAGCCGCTATTTTCCAGTGTTTGGGTATACAGCGGATGAGAAATCAATTTCTCATAAATCACGGTTTAGGGCTTTTTAGGGCGCTGCTTGGCATTCGCGTCTGGCACTCCAAAATCGCGCTTGGCCGATCCCGCTGCTTCCCAATTTCTCCCCGATCCCGCAAGAACGACGACACGCTCCTCTCTTCTCGCGATCCTGCGTCGGCCGTCGTCGCTGCCGTTTTTCTCGCGATTCCGCAAGAACGACGGTGCTCTTCCCCGTCGTCGCTGCCGTTATTCTCGTGATCCCGCAAGAACGACGGTGCTCTTCCCCGTCGTCGTTGCTGTTCTTCTCGCGATCCCGCAAGAGCCTGTGCACGCCATTCTTCTCCGTCGATTCAAGCCCTAGCCGAGCGTTGCCTGCGAGATTCATCGTCGTCTGGTATAAAATCCTTCTGTTTTCTTCTTCAATCTGGTATGAAATCCTTCTGTTTAGGAAGTAGCAAAATGGGATTTTTTGGGGGGTTCATAGATGCATGTCCCTGTATCATTTTGTTACTGCTGCCTTTTTCATCATTTGGAGCCATGTATCCTTTTTTGTTGTCATATTTTGTTCTCATTTGACAGCACGTGTTCCTTTGTTTGGAATTTGATACAATGAAAGTTGGTTGAATCTGTTGATTCAGCTTGCATAGGGTATATATTGATTTAGCTTTCACAAACTATATAAATTGATTTAGCTTGCACAAGCTGTATAAATTGATTTGATTTGCCAATTTAAATCACAAACACACTGTTGTCTAGTAAGATTGACTCCCCTCTCTGGTGGTGAGATCCTAGCTATTGCAGTAGTGTGAGTGATAATGATATGAAGATGCTATTCTTTTGGAGTTAATAAAACCTGGACACTGGGCCGTGAATTTGCCTATTCGGACTGTCCAGCCCCAATGTTGAACAGTATGTTGGAACTAAATTTTCTACTTTTATATCTTGTCTAACTCATGTTGATTTTATGTTGATTTTGCCAAACTCATGTTGATTTTCTTTGCACACTATAGATCTCATGTCTGGTATGAAATCCATCTATTGATTTTCTTTAATATTTGTGGGTGTTTGTATGGATGTGTTTGTTTGTGTATTTTTGATTTTGTTGAATGAGTGTGTGTGTTTTTGTATGTGATGAATGAGTGCGTGTGTGTTTGTATGGATGTGTGTGTGTTTATGTATGTGTGTGCATGTAATGTATTTTTTGAGTTTGTTTGTATATTTATGTTTATTAATTTTTTAAAGTTTATAGTGTAATGGGAAAAACAAAAGAAGGAGGGCTCGTAGCGAGTTGGGAGTCGAGCGAGGTGTTACTATTTTGTGATCTTTGCATTAAGGAGATTGGATTGGGAAATCGACCCACAACACACTTTAGCAAAGAGGGGTGGCAAAACCTGATATCTGGGTTTAAAGAGCGAACTGGAAAAAGCTATGATAGAATGCAAATGAAAAACAAATGAGATCACTTGAAGGACTAGAAGTTATGGAAAAAGTTGAAGCATGGAGAGACAGGGTTAGGGTGGGACCCGGAGAAGAGAACAATAGCTGCATCAGATGTATGGTGGGCAGAAAAGCTTAAGGTTTGAACAATTTCTTTTTATTTTTAAATTATTTTGTTTAGTCGACCGAATTATAATAATGTTTTTTTATTATTACAGGTTGTGTCTGCCGCGAAAAAATTTCATTCTGGTGGTATTTCACCAGAGTTGGAGGAGAAACCGAACGCTATGTTCAGCCAGGTGGTCGCAACTGGAGAGGACTTCTAGGCTCCTTCGATTGGGAATTTGCCACCGGATGTGGGGAGGATCCAATTGGAAGATGATGATGTGGCAAATAACACGGAGAACATTGGAAGTGCTTCCACCTCGGCGGTTAAAAGAAGAAAGATCGGGAAGAACAAAGGAGTAGCACTTTCTTTAATGTCAGATTTACATCAATCCACTCTATCACTGAAGCCTCCATCAGTTATCTCAGTCAAAGAAGTTGTACAGTTGATTGCTGGTAGCCCAGAGATACAGGCAAATCCCGATCTCTATTACTTTGCTCTCGACCACATCAGGGACAAGACCACTAGGGAGATCCTAATGAGTATTCAAGAAGAAGACCGGGTTTGGTGGATTAAGCAGGCGTACGATAGGAGAGCTCGTTGAGCTAGAAAAATATGATATCTATATTCCTTTTGGTTTATCGTGATGAGAACTATGATATTTTTTTAGCATGATGAACAATATGATGTTTTTTTGGATCATGATAAACACTATGATGTTTTTTAGATCATGATAAACAATATGATGTTTTTAGGACAATGTTTACTTTTTTGTTGTTATACCACATGATGATTATGATTAATGTTCTATGATACAATAAATGCAAGTACTTTAATGGAAGGGCATGACTCCTCCCAAGAGGATTCTGGGGATTCAACAAGTCTTTCGTTGGAGCGCACACAGTATATACAGTACTGTCGTGCAGTTATGTCATCGATCAAGAGGCTGGATTATTATGTTCGTGACACAAGACCGTGCATGACATCTACTCAAACAGGTGCGAAATGGATTAAGGAATTACTAGAAGGACATCCAGATAGGATTCACGATGCATTTAGGATGTCGAAACGCATTTACATTGATTTACTTCGTAAACTAGAGGTGGATCATGAACTTCAAGGGTCACAACGAACGACGGTAAGAGAAGTTCTAGGGATTACATTGTACATCTTAGCACAAGGAGGTTCCATTAGATTGGCGAAAGAGCGATTCCAGCACTCGACCGAGACCATTAGTAGATTTTTTTCGAAAGGCCTTACATCACTTTTGTTACTCTCTGCTGAGGTTATAAAGCCTACGGACCCTCAGTTCAGAGAGATTCCGACCGAGATTAGAAGTGATGCTCGTTACATGTCATTCTTCAAGGATTGCGTTGGTACAATTGACGGGACACATGTAGATGCGAGGATACCCGTAGAAGATCAAGTCAGGTACATAGGCTGTCACGGCACAATGACGCAAAATGTAATGGCAGTCTGTGATTTTAATATGTGCTTTACATTTGCATTGGCTGGATGGGAGGGCACTGCTCATGATAGTCGCATCTTCGCACGCGCATTGGGAGATAATAGATTAAATTTTCCGCATCCCCCACAAGGTATACAAATCAATATTTGTAAATTCATTTAGAATTTTTATACCACATAATTTTTTGGTGTTTAACATACCAAATAAATGCAGGTAAATTTTACTTGGTGGATGCTGGATACCCGTTGAAGATGGGTTATTTGAAGCCGTATCCGGATACACGATATCACTTGGCATACTATGCTCGTGGTAGTTGTCCTGTTCATGGAAGGCAAGAACATTTCAATAAGGCGCATTCATCTCTTCGCAGTGTTATCGAGCGTACGTTTGGAGTGTGGAAGAAGAAGTGGCACATTCTGAGCAAAATGCCACAATATAACTTCAAAAAACAACGGTCCATAGCGCTAGCCACAATGGCCTTACATAACTTCATTCATAGACATCCTTCTCGCTGGGACCCTGAGTTTAATGCGTGTGATGTGGATGAGTCTTCATACATTCCCTTAGAGGATGAAAACCCTGCGGCAGAGGATGACATTGAAAGCGATGTGGGTGATGCTGTTGGAGCTGAATATATGTCTACGGTCCGAGATAGAATAGCCGAAGAAATATACAGGGCGCGTAGGTTTAAATTTGATCCTAATCTACTTAAATACTTTACAGTATTTAAATAATCATACCAATTGATGCGTATAAATTTTCTTCAAACAGGTGATCAGAAATGATTGGAGAGAGTAGTCAACGGACGTTGCAAGTCATTTTACATTTATCAGTTATTTTGTGTTATTCAGACCTGTTTTTAAGAATGATGTGATCGAAAGACTCTTGTTCCAAGAAATGTTTTTAATTATTCGTTGAGTTAATATATTTATGTATTTTAAACTTAAAAAAACAGTTTCCAAAAGCTGTTTCTCCAAATAGCTAAATTAGAAAATTTCTCTTCAAAGCACACTTCTGCACAAAACACCCAAACACTCTGCAGCTTTTCAAAACTGCTTCCCAGAGAGCTCTTTCAAAACAGCTCTATCCGGACAACAGCTTTTTAATCCGCCAGAGTTGTCCCAAACAGACCCTTTGTGAGCCAATTAGGCGTTATGAGAGTTTAGTCATTAGACATTTAAACCAAAAAAGATTTTGAATGAAACTATACGTAAAACATAATGCACTTGGACATTCGACTTTATTTTACATTCTTTATTATCGAATTTTCAATTTCTTTAATTCATATGTTTTTTCATTAATTTTTAAAAATATGCTCTCATATAGACCAAGGCTCTGTTTGACGTATCTCTGGCGGATGGAAAAGTTCTATTCTAGTCGTCAGAGCTGATTTTAGGTTGTTTGGAAGGGCAGCTCTGGCTGTCCTGGAGCCGCTGGCGTCGAGCAGTCGTCGCCGTCTAGGTCGTCCAGCTGGGATCTACCGTCCAGGATGTTTGCCCCTCCTCGCCATCGTCCAGGAACCGCCTCCATCTAGGTCGTCCAGGAACTGCCGCTGTCCAGGTCAGAAAGCTGAGAAGTCCAGCCGGGATCTGCAATAGTGATCCAAACAACAATAGCTTTGTTAAAAGAGCTTCTAAAAGAGTTCTATTTAAAAAGTTCTACTCAATCATCAGCTCTTTCATCCGCCGGAGCTGTCCCAAACAGAGCTCAAGTCTCTTACCTACAATAAAAAATATGTTCTTCCCGCCTCTCGCAAACCCCCATGCACAAGAAAAAAGAGCAACAAGTGGGCGCTCTGGGGCATCCGGGCTCCGTTCACTGCCACGACCGGGATACTGTCATGATTGGTCGTAGAAGCGGAGCCCCTGACCCGATAACTTTTAAATACAAAATAGAAAAATATAAAATGACATGAAATCAGTCAAAACAAGATTTTATCACACAGGAGCTCTAAAATAAAAGATATCCTAGCCTAAGGCTTCATTTGGTTAGCGGTTGTCGTTGTAAAAGGAGTTGTTGTAAAGGAAGTTTTGTAAATGAACCTGTTGGAAACTGGTTGGTGGAAATAGAGATTTGTTTGGGTAGTCTGTGTTTGCAGAACTGTTCGGAACAGAAAACCGTTTGGCAATACAACAGTGCGTTTTATAAAAAAAATATTATAAAATATTATATATATATTTTTTAAATTAATTTTAATATTAATAATACTACTGTTTTTAATTATAAACCTTTTTATATAATTTATATATATATTCTATTCAAATTTTTATATATATAAATTTTTTTGTATTTTTTTTTAGTTCAAACTATAGATATAATTTTTTTTTAATTTTTAATTATTTTTGTAATAAATGTATTCCTCCGCCTTGTCTCCTTCTTGCCTTCCCTACCTCCGCCGCCGCCGACCTCCTCAGCGGCCGGCGACCATGTCGGCGGCCTCCGGGTAGGCCGGCGGCGGCGAAGCTGCTGGCGGCAACTCTATATAAAAATGATGTTGCGCACGGGAGGGCGACAAAGTGCTGGCACGGGAGGGCGGCAGAGCGCTAGCACGGGAGGGCGGCACTGCTTGAATAAACGCGGCGAACTGGAGGTTGCAAGCAGTGTTTCGTCCCGCAATTTTTAGAGCGCGGAAAAACGCCGGACGGCTGGAAAAGCAAACTGAAAAACAAATGAGGAAAGCCATCACGATCACGTTTGGCTAAACGTGCCGGACAAAAACGCCTAAACAAACGAAACCTAAAACCTAAGTCAACAAATAAACACACATTTAATTAATTAAACCACTAGTTTATAAACATGATAATTAAAATTAAAATTAAAATAATTTTGAATGGAGATGCATAGCTTAAGCCTTAAAGCCTTAAGCCAGCAATAAGTCAGTAATGCATGCGTGCGAGATCGGCCGGTTCCCCCGCACGCGGGGGGAGTTCCGTAGGCGTGTGGAGCGGCGGCGGCGGCGGGGCAGGCCGCACTAATTAATCATTAATTCGGAATTTATCAGTGTAATTATTAAAATAATAATAAATTGGGGGAAAAATCAAATTATTAAGATCTGGACACGTGGTCCAGGCCGCATGCGGCTTCGGTGAAGCCACGTCGTCGGGGAGATGGAAGCATGCATGTGCATTGATGATTGGTCAGCTGTGACCTCAGCTCAGCCATGCATCCATGTGTCGTGTCTCATCAATCAACCTCACCATCTCTCCCCAATTAGTATATCCGACATGCAACATGCCTTCATTTTTTTTCCGGTTCTTGTCTTTTTCAACAACTTACGTCATACTAAAATAATAATTTTGTTGCGGATCAACTCGAGACGCTTTTAAACCGGTTGAAAATCGAACCGTTTTAGTTTGAGAGCAGTTGAACGCACAAAATGTCGAAGGAAGTGTTGACGACTGACTGGCAAAGAAGATTTTTTACGTGAAAATCCCGGAAAGAGGAAAAAACCATGGGGTTGAGTCTGTGTTGGTCAAATTTTCACTATCTTCTCGATGTTACAAATTTAAGTTTAGAATTTCAGGGAGGAGAAGACGCCTCTTATTACAGTAGTAATTGTAGGAGGAGAAGAAGCTTCCGAGTGTGACAGACCATAACTTGAAAAAACTAAGTACTTTTGAACTGTTGGAGTGGGGAGCAAAGTGCTTCGTGCTCTCTGCAGTCTGCAATTGGTGTTCGAAAGCGGGAGCAATATGTTCGGCCTGATCTGCGGTCTGCAACTGCAGCTCGGAAGTGGGAGTGATATGCTCGGCGCGATCTGGAGCCGGTTGCTTGTTTTGGTTGCGAGCAGCGGCGTCTAGCTCGTTGTGCTTAGCGCAATGTGCAAAATGCAATGTGTTTGGCGCAATATGAACGATACAATTTGTGCGGTGAAATGGCTTTAAGGAATCTTTAAATGCTTTTGAGAAATCTTCAAGGGATCTTCGAAGGACTTGAAGATCTTTGAGGATTTCTTCGAGCGCGTAGGGAGAATTTTGAAGGATTCTTTGGGATCTCTCTTGTGCATATGAAGCAAGGTAAGTTGAAATGAGGGCTTAACGCCCCTTTTATAGGTTTTGAGGGTTGTGTTTCCATAATTAAGTGGTTATGGTATCCGGCTATCCGCACATCATAATCATTTAATGCACTATGTGCACACCCATTGTAGGTAGTTTTTTGGTTATACACACACCCGGCCATGACGTGTTTTATTGTTATGTGCACCCATAAAGATATGATTATCCGCACACTATAACCATATTATTTACTACATGCACAACGTCATGCGAATTTTTGCTATTCACGCACCCGTCATGCGGACTTTTGATATTTTCACCCTATCTTTATATACTTTACTATGCGCATATTCACTAATGTATTTGGCTATGGATTCAGTCTTTTGAGGAGGCTTAGAGATCTGAAGACAGCATGTCTTGGGTTACAGCTATGGAGAAGGATCTAGTTTCGCTCCAGAAGAATGAGACATGTGAGTTGGTCCAGCTACCAAAGGGGAAGAAATCATTGAAGAACAAGTGGGTGTTTAAGTTGAAGACTCATGAGCATCTTTCCCAGCCGAGGTACAAGGCAAGGTTGGTGGTCAAAAGGTTCTATCAAAAGCATGGTGTGGACTTTGATGAGATTTTTTCACCAGTGGTGAAAATGTCTTCTATCAAACTGGTATTGGGTTAGGCTGCCCCCAGTGATCTTGAGATTGAGCAAATGGATGTCAAGAAGGCGTTCTTGCTTGGGGATTTGGAGGAGGAGCTGTATATGGAGCATCCCGAAGAATTTGAGGTCAAGGGCAAGGAGCACTCAGTCTGTCGACTAAGGAAGAGTCTTTATGGGTTGAAGCAGGCACTCAGGCATTGGTACAATAAGTTTGACTCCTTTATGCTGAAAAGCAAGTTCCAAAGGACCAGGGATGATCATTGTTTTGTGTGAAGAAAACTGAGAAGATCCTTACTATTCTGTTGTTATACGTGGATGATATGCTGATTGTCAGTGATGATAAGTCAAGCATTGCCAAGCTGAAGAAGGAGCTTAGTGAGTCCTTTGAGATGAAGGATTTGGGACCAGCAAGGAAGATCCTGGGGATGAAGATCACCAGAGACAGGAGTGCAGGTCGGTTATGGCTATCTCAGGCTGAGTATGTGGAGAAAGTTCTGAAGCGGTTCATGATGGAGAAGGCTAAGCCAATAGCTACTTCGTTGGGTGGATACTTCAAACTACCATACTCTCAGTGTCCTTAATCTAAGAAGGAAGAGGAGGAGATGATCCAAGTCCCCTACGCATCTACAGTGGGGAGTTTGATGTATGTTATGGTTTGCACGAGGCCAAACATAACTTATGCAGTTGGGATAGTGAGCGGATATACTTGGCAAACCCGGAGAAGATTCACTGAGATGTTGTGAAGTAGATACTCCGATATCTCAGAGGTACCTCAGGTTACTGTTTGCAGTATGGTGGAGGCTCTCCGACTCTTGTTGGGTACTCTGATTCAGGTATGTCTGGAGATGTTGACTCCAGGATATCCACTTCAGGGTTTGTTGTTACCTATGAAGGGGGAGCAATGTTGTGGCAGTCGAGGTTGCAGAAATGTGTGACACTGTCGACGACAGAGGCAGAATACATTACTCTGACAGAGGCGTCAAAGGAGATCTTGTGGATGAAGAAGTTCATGCTTGAACTTGGACTCCAGCAAGAGGTGTTCACTATTTTCAGTGATAGTCAGAGCGGCATTTTTCTGGCCAAGAACCCCCTACCACTCCAAGACAAAACACATTGATGTGAGGTATCATTGGATTCAAGATGCTATCGAGGAGCTGTTGAAGGTGGAACACGGATGAAAATTCTTCAGACATGATGACGAAGGTCGTGCCGAGAGAGAAGCACAAGTTCTGTCGGTCATTGATCAGAATGGTTACTATCTGAAGATGTCAGGTATAGGAGCTTCTCTTTATGATATGGAGGGGGAGTTTGTTGGGGTACATGCCCTAAAGAGTCAGTGGACTCAGAAAAAATTAAAACATACCAAACTGGAGTTTTTTGTCTCTTTGCGTCAAGTGAAGCAGCAGCTGTTCTTGGCGTCGAGTGATGCATCAGTAGTTTTTTGGCGTCGAGTGAAGCTTGTTGGCGTCGAGTGATGGCTGGTGGAATCTATTCCGTAAAATCTCGGTTTTTCCTGCCGTCTGATAGTTTAGGGCTTGATCTAAGGGCTAAGATAGCCTCGCCCTTTGCCCTAAATAGGCCTCGATCTATTCCAGATATGGTTAGCAGTTATTTCGGTCATCAGAGAGAAGATTGTTGTTCTCTGGTTCTGAAGAAGATCGGTCTTCCGTCATTGTCATTGTCAGTGAAGTTCTTTTGGAGGAAAAACGGAAGTTTCTCAAATAGGTGTTTTGTCTTCGCTGTAAGGATATTTTTTTCTCTCAATCTCGTCTTCATTTGCCTTAGGTTTTGAAGAGAGATTTTAGATTTTGTGATCTTTTTTCTTGAAGAAAATTTTTCACCTTGAGTTCTGAGAAGGGATTTATATGTGAATCCGAGGGGGATTTATGTTGGGAAAACTTAGTGTTCTTATTGTTGTAATCATTATTATTATTGATACTGGATTTCGTGTGTCCCGCCCATGGTTTTTCCCTCATTGATTTGGATAGGGTTTTCCGCATAAATCTGTGTGTTCTCTAGTTTTGCAATTTTTCTTATTTTTGCATGCGTTCATTTTTCTTCTGTGTGCCCGGTTACGCAAGCGCAGTGAGATCTTTGTTTCCCAACAAACCCTTATAATGGATATGGAACCGTAGACACAAGAGACTCTCAATTATACAAAAATATTTCATGTTTCTGTTATTTACTGTCCTATTTGTTGCTCCTTATATACTTTTGTATTTATTTACCTTGTAACGACCCGGTCAGGCTAGGCCAAGCACCAAGTATCGCCGGCCTATCAGCAGCCCAGGTTTAGGCCCTTTAGACCGCCCCACGGCACCACTGGTAGTAAGCCTAAACATCAAGCCTGCAGGCCATGCACCCCAACACAAATCTCCGCGTCTGTTTATTAGCAGCGGTAGGTTGTTGCCACGGGATCTCGAACCTGCAACCTTGATAAGAGTCTTATTACCACTCCTCATCACCAATTGAGCAAAGACCCCGTGACAATAACCTACCGCTGCTGATAAACAGGTGCAGCTCAATTGGTGATGAGGAGTGGTAATAAAACTCTCTTATCAAGGTTGTGGGTTCGAGACCCCGTGGCAACAACCTACCGCTGCTGATAAACAGGCACAGAGATTTGTGTTGGGGTGCATGGCTTGCAGGCTTGACGTTTAGGCTTACTACCAGTGGTGCCGTGGGGCGGTCTAAAGGGACTAAACCCGGGCTGCTGGTAGGCCGACGATGCTTGGTGCTTGGCCTAGCCGGACCGGGTCATTACAAAAAAGTGCACTTTTATGTAACGGTCCGGGTTTAGAGCTCATAGGCCCACTGTGTAACAATGCAGCTTGTCTCTCCCCACGGCACCACTAAAGGGCTGCAGCTCAGGCACCCAAACCCATCTCTGACCTGTTTCTCAACACGACGGGTTATTGAGCATGCCGAGTTTCGAACCCGACACCTCCTTAACAAGGCGCCTTCAACAGCCCTCATCACCAACTGAGCTGCAGCTCAGTTGGTGATGAGGAGTGGTTTTTTTGTAACGACCCAGTCCGGCTAGGCCAAGCACCAAGCGTCGCCGGCCTACCAGCAGCCCGGGTTTAGGCCCTTTAGACCGCCCCACGACGCCACTGGTAGTAAGCCTAAACATCAAGCCTGCAGGTCATGCACCCCAACACAAATCTCCGCGTCTGTTTATCAGCAGCGGTAGGTTGTTTCCACGGGGTCTCGAACCCGCAACCTTGATAAGAGAGTCTTATTACCACTCCTCATCACCAATTGAGCTGCAGCTCAATTGGTGATGAGGAGTGGTAATAAGACTCTCTTATCAATGTTGCGGGTTCGAGACCCCGTGGCAACAACCTACCGCTGCAGCTCAATTGGTGATGAGGAGTGGTAATAAGACTCTCTTATCAAGGTTGCAGGTTAGAGACCTCGTGGCAACAACCTACCGCTGCTCATAAACAGGCGCGGAGATTTGTGTTGGGGTGCATGGCCTACAGGCTTGATGTTTAGGCTTACTACTAGTGGCGTCGTGGGGCGGTCTAAAGGACCTAAACCCGGGTTGCTGGTAGCCGGACCGGGTCGTTACATACCGCACCTTCATTTACTGTCAATTTAGCCTTACTATGCATTCTAGATTATTTATAAGCCTTATTTAGAGTTAGATTGGAGATGAGGCATTCCTCCAAGAATAATGTCGAACTCGATCAACTCTCTTGTTAGTAGAGCGGTGCGGTCGAGTTCGATGTCTTAGCCTATTATTCAATTTTGCATTTATGCATTATAATTTAAAACTAATCTGGAGATGAGAGATTTCTTCAAGGTAAACCGTAAACAATGCCGAACTCAATCAACTCTCATGTTAGTAGAGCAGTACAACCGAGTTCGACGTTTGGGACTATTATTCTATTTTGCATTAATACTTTATAATTTAGTGTTAACCTGAAGATGAGAGATTCATTTGAGGTTAACCCTAAATAATGTCAAACCCAATCAACTCTCATGTTAGTAGAGCAGTGCAGTCAAGTTCAATGTCTTTACCTATTATTCTATTTTGCACTATTGCTTTATAATTTAAAGCCAGAGATAGGAGATTCTTTCGAGGTTAATTTTAAATAATGTTGAACTTGATCAAATCTCTTGTTAATAGAGCAGTGCGGTTGAATTTGATGTCTTGGCCAATTATTCTATTTTGCATTACTGCTTTATAATTTATACTTAATCTGCAAATGGGAGATTCCTCTGAAGTTAACCGTAAATAATGTCTGAACTCGATCAACTATTGTTAGTAGATTAGTGCGGTCGGGTTCGATGTCTTTCCCTATTATTATATTTTACATTACTGCCTTTATAATTTAGGGTTAACCCGAAGATGAAAGATTCTTCTAAGGTTAACCCTAAATAATTCCTGAACTCGATCAACTCTTTTGTCAGTAAAGCAATACGGTCGAGTTTGATGTCTTGGCTTATTATTCTATTTTGCATTACTGTTTTATAGTTTATAATTAACCTCGATAAGGGATATATCTCTGAGGTTAACCCTAAATAATGCTCGAAATCGATCAACTCTCTTGTTAGTAGAGTGATGCGGTCGAGTTTGATGCCTTAGTCACTTGCCTGAATAATTTAAATGACGAGTAATACAAGCAATCAATTTGAAAAACATAACTTGCTCTCTTTATACAAAATGCTTACAATTTGGAATGTAATTGTTGTAGCTGTTATTGTGAACGAATTGGTTTGTAACCTAAGAGGCTATCCAGCTTATCAAGTTGAGCCATAGATTAGGGATTATCAGAATCACAATGTTTTAAATATGGTTTACAAGCTTGATTGAGCAAGATAAGACTTTAATCTTTGACTCAACCCTTAGGTGACTTTGTTTAAGTTTTTGAGGGGGGGGGGGGGGGGGGGGGGGGGTTGCTAATCACTTAGATGTACTATAGAGGGAGGGTCAATAAAGTAATTAAAATTGTACTTCTGATTTCTAAGATGTTAGCTTAACTGTTTTAACAGTTTCTAGGAAGATCCCATAAGCATATCACAAACACAACAACAATAATAAAAAGTGCGGATGTGCCTCCACGTTTACGTTAGTTGCTTCAGCGTCGCGTGTTGGCGGAGATGTGCTATAAGATCCCCCGACCAGACTGCTAATTCCAAGAGGGAGAGTTCTACATTGGATCAGAGTGCAACATATCCTTTTGACCAGTGGTAATTACAGAAACATCTCTCGCTTCACTAGTCGTTGTAGCGTGGTTCAGGTCGAACCACTACAGCAAAGTGGTGGTGGACCTTAATGATAAAAATTTGACAACTTGACATATGCCTGTAAATATGCTCAAATTACACTTTAAGTAATTGATTTTTTTTCAAATTGAGTTTTAGTCATATAAATTTTTACAACTCACATCAACACTTAGATGTTTTTACCACATCTGATCTCAACCATGATGTATTTTTTTCCCATAAAACACCCTTATTAATTCTCTTTGTTTTATTGAGATTACACTTTTTATTTTCAAATTCCATGGAAAATGACTTGTTTTAGTTGGTTACGATTACGTTACATGTAAAACATATATTATTTGAGGTGACCTAATTAGATGAAATTTTGTGTTCAAATATCATGTTGATGAGGCTAATCTCGAGAGATTACAATTATAATTTCAAAAAAAGATTTTGCTTTGATGAAATAATCTGGTCATGAAATAATTGATGATTTGACATGACTGACAATATAAATGATACATTAATTGTTAAAATAAATTTTGATAAATTTTGACTATTGCAAACTTTGTGATTAAGGTGATTCTAATAAACTAGATAGAGATTATGGATCATATGATTAATAATTAAAGATGTATAGTAGAATCACAATGTTTACACGAGGACTTACATGATTAAGACAAGTCCATTTCAAGGGAATGGATTTGTGTGTCTATTAAGTCCAAATAAAAGATAAATACAAAAAGATATCAATTTAGTGCTAGAAAGTGAATCTAGTAAATCAAATTATAATGGTTTTACCTTGAGGAAACACATTTGAATGTGTAAATTAAATTGTTGTGACTTATGAAACGATCAATCGCATGGTTATAACACGAATGTGAACTTGAGATATGCTCTTAAATTTCTTTCAATTGATAAACATATTGAGATTGTCTCATTGAAATCATAAAAGAACTATGTTAAAATATTGATCTTTTCGAGTGGTGCTAATAATTCTGAAAATAGTTATTAAGACGATGAGTTTAGATTAAAAGAAATCATTGAATTAAAATGAATTTGATGAATCTAGAAATAAGCATGAAAATGGCATTTCTATTAATAGGATGATCATTTTTCCCATTTATGATGAATCATTGGGAATTTTATTTCCTTAAGTTGGTTGCTTAGTGGGGTAGTCTTTTTCCCTGAGATGTGAACTATTCAGCAACCTAGTGGATGGGAAAAGGTCATGGAGAGTAAGAAACTTTCATGTTATCGTGTGCATCCCCGCCCCGAAGTGCATGGTTAACCTTTGTGGGAATATGATATTTATAAATCTGGTGCGGCCGAAGAGCCTTGTCAAGGACAGGTATGCGGGCACGACCAAAGAGCCTTGTCAAGGACAAATGTATGGAATGTGGTGATTTTGTAAAACCGGGTGTGGCTGGAAAGCCTTGTCAAGGACAAGTGTATGAATATTCCTAGTAAGATTTGAGAGGGGATAGCATAGGAACCCTTAAGACGCACACGAATATCTGAAATTTTGAATGATGTTGGTAATCCATCCAAAAGAAATATAATTAATTATATTTTTATAAGCATGTGTATGATTACTTATGTGGCGGGTTCATGCCAATTCTACCAACTTAGAGCGACTCTTTGACACAGGGGGTGAGAACCCCGGGAAATTAATTTATATTTTGATACTACCCCGCTGGGTCCCTCTGTTAGCTAGCCAGTTTATAATATTGCAGAATGATGTTTATATCCTCGAGTACATCGTGATGTATATTAGGGTTTGAGTAGCAAGGTACGAGCATACCCAGAAGTGGAGAGACCGATCACTATCACTATTTTGCCACAACAGTGAGGCACGCTGGGTTAGCTACCATGTTGAAAGCAAATGTCAAACTATGTCGACATAGGATGCAAACTGATGTTCTTTTAATGGTTATAAACCAATATTTGTGATTGTTGTGGCGGGTCAGTCATGCCCATGAGCTGATCGTACAAGCATGAGAGGTTTGATGACTCATGGGCACTAGGAAGCGGGCAAACCCCAAGAGATTATTTTTTATTTTTTGCCCATTGGGTCCTTCCGCTAAATAGTTATGTTATCATCAAATGTCATCCACATCCTCGAGCACGCTGAGATGTACTCAAGGGCCTGTGTAGTGAGGTATTAGCATACCAAAAAGTGGAGAGACTGGCCGCTGACACTATTTTTGAAGACAGAGAGGCCCGCAGGAATATCTACCATGCTAGAAGCAAAGGTCAAACTATGTCGAAAAAGTGAGTTATAACGAATAATGAGAACTCGTAGTGCATGGGTTTGTTTAAGCACGATTTCCAACGTAACATAAATATTTACATGTTTTATTAACCTATAAACCTTTGTATGGGAGTTGATTATTTGTTAATGGGTTTACACTATCTAATTACCTACATCTTATACTTATTCCACTAACATATAACCTTTGTATGAGAGTTAGTTATATGCTAATGAGTTTACACTATCAATTTACTTACAACTTATACAAGTTCCACTAACATGTAACCTTCTTATGAGAGTTGGTTATATAATAATGGGTTTACATTGTCTATTTACTTGCAACTTATACATGTTCCAATAACATATAATCTTTGCATGAGAGTTGGTTATATATTTATATGTTACTAGGTTTACATGCTTACTTATTTTCAAGATACACCTTACTTGGTCAACTGATGTATAATCTTCATATGAGAGTTGTTCATATTTTAGAGGAATTCGTGTTGGGTTCAACGTTTCTTCACTTGACCTGTGATGCTTTGCTATTTAATGAAAAAAAGTAGCGTCTTCTTCACAAGTCCAGGCTTTTGGAACAGTTGGGTAAGCGCTTGATCCTACAAGTAGTATCAGAGCTAGGTTACAGGTCCGAGGTCAGGGGTGAGGGTTGATAAATCCCAAAATTGCTCTCTACCTGTGTAGGTCTGGTAAGTCAGGCGGTCGCGGCCATGTGACAACCCTACCTCTGAGACATATGGTGCGCCATATCTGATCCATGTGGGGCCCACCTCTTAGCTGGCGGCTCGTGCTGGACATTGAGGGGGGATTGTGGTTCCAACGTTCCTTCACTTAACTTGTGGTGCTTTGCTACTTCCTTTAGGGGGAAAAGTTGCGTCCTTTTCCATAAGATGGGCCTTTGAAACAGTTGGGTAAACGCTTAATCCAACAGTTTGATTATACTAAATTTCATCTTGATTAACCTGCTCAGTACATCCATATAAGAATTTTTAATTATCCTCAATACGGCTTGCATTGAGAACCCCATGACCCAGTCCCATTTTTGGGGATGAAAATTGTTCTTTGTTTTATTGGATTTGTAACATCCCAACTTCGATAAGAAACCTAGCAAGTTCAATTGAACCCATGGAGGAGCTTAATCAAGGTAACAATGAACCAAGACTCGACCTCCATCTTATATTAATGTCGATTTAGGGTACGTTGACATGATATACATAATTGAGTAGATCAAGTTGGAATCGATCTCGGTCAACGGCAATGCTCTCATGAGATCAAAACAAACTCAATGACACCAATCATGCCTCATTTTGATGTATAATGACAACGTTGACTAATTCAGGCTAGATCAAGCTACATGACGATCTCAACATGACTTTCTGAGCAAACAAATTTAGAATTGACTTCCTTCAGTTTCATTAGACTTGTATGATCCATACGAGTGCAAAGCAACTCGTTTTGTTCAAATCTGGGTCGTTTAGTGAAAGTGGTTGTTTTAGTCGATGTTGTTCGACACGATAACCCCAAAATATCATTTTTAGAAGACAAGCCGAAATTGACTTCCATCAATTTTATTATAGTCTATGATCCATATGAGTGTAATGCAACTTGTTTCATTTGAATCTGATGTCGTTTAGTAAAAGTGATCGTTTAGACCATAGTATTCAGCAAGGACACCTTGAAATATTGTTTTGAGCAGATAAGCTCAAAATTGACTTTTGTTAATTTCATTAGACTTGTATGATCCATACGAATGCAATGCAACTCGTTTTGATCACATCCGACACCATTTAGTGAGTGACTATTTTAGATCACGTTGTTCGGCACAACCCTGAAATATCATTTTGAACAAATGAGCTCAAAATTGACTTCAGTCAGTTTCATTAGACTCGTATGATCCATACGAGTGCAACACAGCTTGTTTCATTCAAATCTAAAGTCGTTTAGTGAAAGTGACCATTTTAGATCGAGTTGTTCGGTAGGGTCACCCCAAAACCACTTTTTGAGCAAATGAAATCAGAATTGACTTGCGTCAGTTACATTAGACTTGTATGATCCATACGATTGCAACGCAACTCATTTCGTTCAAATCCAACATCGTTTAGTCAAGTTGACCAACATGGATCTTGGCCCACATGGGGAACCCACCTTAGGATTGACTTTGGTCAAACCCTCTTATAAAGAGGTGTCATGAATTTTAAACCCGCACCCACTCATCCAAGCTCACCCAAACACTTCCCATGTTAAATTCAAGTTGACACCAACCCCAAGGTAGAAAAGGTAGTGAGGATAGATATTTTCAAGGCTTAAACCCAAGATAATCCCAATCCAAAGTAAATTCAAGCTTAGCCTAAACTAATTTTTTTACTTAGCCTAAGCACCCAAGTTAGCATTAACTTTAACCTAACCCTGACACCCGTAACCCACACAGTGCACACAGCTCCCCCTCACCAACCACCTATCCTCCCTCACCTAACTAGGGTTGCCAGCAACCTCGCCCAACCGAGAGAGAGAGAGGGAGTGTTGGGAGAGCTCTCGGCTCCTCTATATAGAGACCCCCAGACTTCAGAAGAGGCAGGACTCCAACACCCGACCATTTTGAAACAAGCCCTGCCACCCAGAGCCCTCATCGATGTCGAAGAAGACCACCCAAGCCCCTTTATCACCTTCCTTGTCAGTCGTGCATGGAGGGATCCTCAAGTCCCCTTTGCCATCTAGGGGAGTCACACCTCGCTGGAGAGGGAGTGGTGACCCTCTCTATGAGAGATAAAGGCGGTGACGCCGCCAGAGAGCAGCTGGGATAGCTTGTTGAGATTACAGATTGCCCCCCCCCCTCCGGAAAGGAACCAGGCGGGGGCATCGCCTCCGAACGTTGTTGGGAATGTCTTACAACTGAGCTGGTCTAGTGCTCCTAGCATCTCCACAGCCACGAGGAAGCTGCTAGCATGTTTATAGGGATCGCCTGTCCCATCAAATTCTTAGGTGGGGGAACCCAAAGCCAGTATGGCATGAGGTGTGATAGAATTTGCTCAGACAAGGGGGAATGTTGCTGGTACAACAGGTGACACTTATCCTTTGTAAGACCCCCCCCCCCTCCCCTCCCGGAACACAAGACACGACCGATGGGAGTCTTATGCCCAGAATAGCCGCCTTGCGGTAGCATCAGCACACGAGCTAACCTATACCACAAGACGCCTATCTTGCCGGCCAAACCAATATCATCCATGTCAACTCAACTTAAAGAATATAAACATAAGTCAAAATTGCACCCTAGTATATAGTCCAAACAAAGTACAACAAAAATAAGAAGCAACAACGGCTTCTGTAATATCAGAGTACACGAAATTGCCCAAAGGGCTATAACATGAGTCTCTCAAAACTCACATCAGTCACCGATGGCAGCGAAGGTATCGTCGTATCAAGCCCTATCGCCCTGGTCTGTCTTCCCTCTTGTATGACTTGTTGTTGCTTCTCTATCTGTTGGGTTTCCTTTTAAAATGAAAGACGTAGCAACCGTTAGTCATAAAGACTAAGTGACAATCACATCCGCTCACCCCGGTAGTTCTTAGGCACCGAGCAATAGAAGGAGCAATAGTACAATATATAATTACAGAAGCAGAAAGTACAAACAGGTGGTATATCTTACAAATCATGAGTAGTTACAGCAGTAGTGTATAACATCAATAGCATTATTCAATCATAACAACTAAGCAAGAGTATAACATCATTCAACCAAGACATATCTACTTCTAATACATGAAAGTAACTTAACTTATAAAAATGTCCATACAGATTTATAGGTTAAGGATTGGCTTAACAGTAAAGTAATTCATCATATAAGAGTGCTCATACAAACTTATATGATAAGAATCTTGTGTAATGTAGCGTAATGTAATGTTATGAATGCAACATGATGACTCACCCATGCACACCCACCCACACTGATATGTCGACAGTCTTTTAGTTCCCACATTTCGAGCAGGTAGCTAACCTCTCAGGCGTTATCTGTCGTGGCCAGACGGTGATCGTAGAGCGGGCTTCTCCACTACTAGACTGATATCCACACTACCTGGCCTAGGCCTTTGTATGCTTCAACGCTAAAAACACAATAGTGGAGCCCATGCGTACTACAACTCAGAGGGGTCTTGGGTAGATGTGCACCATGAACACAACCCAATATGGTCTAACGGTGTGGCACGGAAAGGGCCTCGGGAATGAGCACCGAGGACACATCCAAACCGTCCACTTGGCACGGAAGGAGCCTCAGGAGTGAGCACCGAGGACCAAGCCCAACTGCCCAAAGTCTATCTGTCAACTCTCATCGGTGTGACGATTGGCAAGCCTGTAGACTTATCACACTATCCTTAACCCAAGATTATGGCACCGCGTGTCAACTCACACCACATGCATATTCACTTAGCCATGCTATCACAACCAAGGGCTCCAACCGAGTCCCTTCTCATCATAACCAATCCAGTGCTCAACAATACTCAAGGGCTCCGCACTAAGTCCCTTATCATCACATCGTTCCAGTGTGGTCAAATACTCACGCACTTACACCCTTTCGCATTCTCGTGCTCCCAAGCACTTAAGGGTTCATCATTATCACAGGTGGCAAGCCACCTCATACATCACCCTAGTCCACACTACTACCTGTAGGGATACTCGACTCTAAGCAGTGGATTCTATTCATTCCTTCAATATTAAAACTCTTCACATTACATGGCCATGAGCGTTTCACATCTAGACCCCATTTCAATGATCCGCATGCACCAGCATATCAAGTCATATATTTTCTTCCACATTCCAAATCATACAATATTCATCACACCATTTATTCATTTCTACATTATCAACATAGCTTGATAGGAATACATCGCATGTTCTTCCAACCACTTTGATCGCCGCAAGCTATAGATTACACATTCACGTATTCTTATTAAGATGCTGCTTTATCGGTTTTCAATTAAAGATCCAACAACCATTTGTTCGCTCGAAGATTCGTCAACCATTTGTTTACGCGAGACCCGACAATCATTTGTTCATTCAAGATCCGTCAATCATTTGTACATTCGAGATCCAACAAACGTTTATTCATTCAAGATACAACAACCATTTATCCATTCAAGATCCAACAATCATCCGTTCATCCTAGTTACCCGAATGTACAACTCAACCGAAAACTCCTGAAGTCTTCTGTGCAACAACTTTGACCAAAAATTCCTGGAGCTACAGAGCTCATATGGGAACGTGTAACCATCCGTTGGAAAGGTCTTTCCGAAGACCACAATTTTCGAGTTCAGCCCAAGACCTGAATATGGTCGTACCATACTCAAAAATGGCCTTGAAGTCTGTTGGGCACAGAAAATAGATTTTTGCACGCATCTTGAAGAACAACAGACGACATCGGTTCGTCTTCCTCCTTTAACCATTTATACAAAAATGCATTCAGCTCTTCCTCCTCCCTTATTCACCCTCATTAGACCATCAATCTTCACGGAACCAAATCCATCATCTTCACATTGAAGAAAGGAAAGGTTGAAGATAACAAACCCTAGGCCAAAGGTCCTAGCATGGTCTCTTCCTAGGAGATCTCCATTTCTCACCAAGGTCGAACTCCTTTGAGCTGACATCTCTCCTATTTCATAACTAAAGATCTAGCACCAAGGGAGAGGGTAGGAAGCTCACCTCATTTCCAGCCATGGATCTTGTTATCCTCCTTGGTGGCATGACGACTTCGGCCTCGGCTCTCGCTCTTCCTCCTCCGAGAGAAAGTCCGCCCGTTCCTTGTCCTTCCAAGAAAAGCTCTGCACCCTTCGTTCTCTCAGGAAAATCAGAGAAGAGAAGTGTCGGCCAAGTCTTGGACATCCGTATATAAAGGAAGCGGCCAAATAGATCTAGGGTTTCCCGAACGGGGAGCTACCGCCGCGCGGTAGCATGCTACCGCCGCGTAGTACCTTCGACCACATGTACAATATCGTCACGCGATACTCTTCGTACCGTCGTGCGATATGTTGGCTACCGCCTGTGGTACCACTCACGCCAAGCGATAACTTCCCGAGCCATACGCCAATAAATCAGTCGACTACCGCCGCGCGGTATCCTACTACCGTCGCGCGGTAGTACTCGACGATCGTTGAGTCCACTCGACGATCACTCAACGCCTTCGACTCCTCTGGGTATTCGTCGTATATACTCGACGACTGCTACCGTCGTGCGGTAGTACTCAACGATCGTTGAGTCCACTCGACGATCACTCAACGCTTCGACTCCTTTGGGTATTCGTCGTATATACTCGACAAATGCTACCGCCGCGCGGTATCCCTCTACCGTCACGCGGTAGTACTCGACGATCGTTGAGTCCACTCAACGATCACTCAACGCCTTCGACTCTTTTGGGGTATTCGTCGTATATACTCGATGAAGGCTATCGCCGCGCGGCACCTACTACCGCCGCGCGGCACCTACTACCGCCGCGCGGCACCTACTACCGCCGCGCGGCACCTACTACCGCCGCGCGGCACCTACTACCGCCGCGCGGCACCTACTACCGCCGCGCGGCACCTTCTACCGCCGCGCGGCACCTACTACCGCCGCGCGGCACCTACTACCGCCGCGCGGCACCTACTACCGCCGCGCGGCACCTACTACCGCCGCGCGGCACCTACTACCGCCGCGCGGTAGTGTCCAAACACTTGGTGTCGAGTCAGCACTTCCCCCGGCTCAGGTGCAAGCCTATCCACCAGCGCACCCGAGCCCAAGTCCACTCTCTTAACTTGAAAATGCGCACGAGGTGTCTAGCGCGAATCGTGACGTTACATCCTTTCGACTATCTCCCCGACCAGCCTTAAAGCTTGTTGCTCAACTCTAATCGATGCCCTGGTGGTAGCATGCGTGTTTTTTATTGGCATTACTATCAATCTAGAGTACTTTAACAGAGCAAGTGTGGTCTTCAGAAGTTCTTCAAAGTATTGGGAAAACACTCACATATGAAACCAACTTATTGTGAGTCATTTAGCACTCCCATGGATCAAAGGAATTCGACAGTATTAGCTTGAGAGTGTGCAAACACGCAAACAGTAAAAATGATAAACCAATAACAAACAACAAGACTTTTACGTGAAAAACTCGAAAAGGAAAAAAATCACAAGACCAGACCCAGATCTAACGAAATTCACTAGTCATAGCTGAATACAAGAGTTAGTATTTATGAGAGTGACGGTCAACGCTCCTTTACAAGTATTTACTAATTCACTTTTTATTCTCATTGCATAGTGTTTAACAATAATAGTATCATCACTCATACACGCACTACAAATTCTCATAAATTTTATTTAATGTTTATAACAAAAGTTGATAAAACACTCTTAGCCTAGGTTCAAGCCTCACAATCAGTGGTGTACAAAAAAACCGGCCCTAACCGGTCCGGTTGGGACCGGATCGGTTAGGACCGGCTAAAGACCGGTCCCGGTGAAGACCGGTCCCGGTGAAGACCGGTCCCGGTGAAGACCGGTCCCGGTGAAGACCGGCCCTAGGGGTCCCAAGAGATCCCCCTTTTCACCTCAAAAACCGGTCTCGGACCGGGACCGGTAAAAGACCGGTCCCGATGTGGGATCGGAACCGGGACGGTCAAAAGACCGGTTCATGTAAACAGCCCTAAAAAGAGCCGTTTCTTTTTTTAGAGTTGTGTGGGTAACGACTCTTTAAAGAGCCGTTAACCACATTTAGTGGCAGCCATGTGTCGGTCGGCCATGGCCGGTCTCTCTCTCTCTCACCCACTCTCGAATAGTCAAATGGCTTCTTCATCATCCATGCCGGCGTCCTCCTCTGTGTCTGTCGCGCACGAGATAGTAGAACACCACCACAAGGCGGTGGTCTGGGAGAAATTCGATAAAGTGCGGATTGACGCGAATTGAAGGCGAAGTGCAAACTTTACGGGAAGCTAATGGTCATTGGCAGCAATTCAACGCTCGTCTGACATGTGAAATCGTGTATTTCAAAACAAGCCCCATAGTCTACCCAAGCTCAAATTTCGGCATCAGAGCACATTTGGACATACGACCAAGCTCGACAGCAAGAGCGACAAATGGAGAACGTCTTCAAAAAGGGATTTTCATTCAGCCACTACGACGATGAAGAAATAACATCCTACATACACGAGGTACTCCAGCCCAAATATCATCAGGTAAGTCGTTCTACAACTAGACGCGAAACTTTAGCAGCTTATATGCAATCTAAAGAATATTTTAAAAATTATTTTGAAATATTCGACGGTCGCGTTAGCTTAACGAGTGACGTCTGGACTAACGGTATATCTGAGGGACACTCTTATATTTGCATTACTTGTCACTGGATCGATCTCAATAGTTGGGGACTAAATAAACGCATAATTTGTTTTAAATGATTTGAATATTCGCATACTGGTAAAGCTATTTATCAGGTAATTATTAATTGTATAAGAGAATTTAAAATAAAAGAAAAAATTATGAGTATTTCTTTTGATAATGCTTCAAATAATGTGACCGTCATCAAATATTTGATTTCGGATTTACAACCAATATTAGATGGAATTTTTTTTCATACACAATGCATCTGTCACATTTTAAATTTAATTGTACAAGATAGTTTGGTTTTATGAACGAGTATGTAATTAAAATACGAACTATGCTAAGAGTTATTTACATTTCAAAAAAAACAAGATTTTAAAAAATTTGTAATTTCACAAGGGAAAAAATTTTTATGTCCATCTTATGATATGTCTATATGATGAAACTCAACTTATAAAATGTTAAAGCGAACTTTAACACAAAAAACATTACTAATAGAAATTTATAGTAGTGTAGAAACACATGATTTAGTCACGTCGGATTGGGGCGTTCTCGAAGATTACGTAAATTTATTAGAATATTTTTATCGATCAACAAGAATTTTATCTAGAGTTTATTATCTTACTTGCTCATTAGTTATTGAAAATATTTTATTAATTACTAAAACGTTTAAAATATACAAAACGAACGAAATGTGACGTCCGTTAATATTAGTAATGGAGAAAATTTTTTAAAAATATTACGAAGAAATGTTAACCATGTTTTCTTGCGCCGAAGCTCTAAACCATTTAATGGGTGTGGACGAGGTAGAAAATTTTATAGAAAAAATTAATCGAAATTTAAATTTAAACGAATCGACTAGTGATTATGTTAATTTAAGTGTTTCAAAATTTAATTCCGATTTTACTCGTTTTTTATAATTATTATGATCATATGTATGGATCGCGCCCTCGCGAGAAATCCACCCAACTTAAAACAAAAGATATTTTAAAAAATAAACTTTTAGAATTAGCTTCTAAAAAAACAACGAACTTCGAGTGCTTTAAATGAATTAGGTTTATATAACAAAACACAATTTTAAGATTATATGTCCGCAAGCTAAATAAAAAATTTTAATATTTTAAAAAGGTGGAAAAGTAAAACAAATATTTATCTTATTTTGACTTTAATGACCTGTGATTTACTAACAATCCAAGTTAGTACGGTAGCTTCGGAGTCTGTGTTTTCTTTGAGTGACAAGATTCTGAACAAGCGAAGAAGCCAATTGAACAAGAAATCTTTGGAGATTTGCATTTGCTACAAGAATCATTTGAATGCTATAAGGAGGAGACAATATATCTCGTCAATTGAAGATAGTGAGTTTGAAGTGAAAGACGAGATGAATAACTTAAGTTTGGGCAGCCTAACCGAAGAATAATTAAGCAAAATGTATTTTAGTTCATTTTAAAATTTAAATGTAATTTTATTTTAATTTAAATATAATTTTCATTTTCGTTCAATATTATTTAATTTTTGTAAAAATATAAAATATAAATTTGTAATGTTATTTAATTTTTAATAAAAATCAATTTTTATTTCATTTTAAATTTTTATATTATATTTTGTAATTAGAAGTTTTAAATTTTTTTATCCTAAAAATTAAAAACTATAAAACAATAACTATACTTAATATTTAAATTTAACTCTAAATAAAAAAAACTTTTTTAAAATAAAAAAACCGGTCCTTCGATCCCAGCCGGTCCTCCTCAAGAGGAAAACCGGTCCCAGACCGGGACTGATTTGAGCGAAACCGGTCGGTCAAAAGACCGGTCTTTTAAAAAGACCGGTCCGGGACAGGACCATCAAATTTTTGTGCAGGACTGCTCACAACTAAAAAAATAGTTATTTAGTATTTTTAATAAATTATTGTTTAAATAATTAATTTTAATCTATGTAAAAAAAATTGCTTGAAAATAAATTTAGCAATTTTGATGGTGTAATGATAAACCTCCTCTTAAAACTATAATATATAGTATAGCGGTTGTGCACGGGACGACCCGTGCACAATGTGTAATAGTAACCTGATCATTGTCGACTGTTAGTATTAAAAAGCATGTTTCTTCAAATAAGAGATATAAAAATTGAACGGGTTAGATTCATTAGTTGGTCCTATTTTATGATCAAGACTTACCAAATTATATATATAGAGAGAGAGAGAGAGAGAGAGAGAGAGAGAGAGAGAGAGAGAGAGAGAGAAAGAGAGAGAGAGAGAGTTTTGAATTTTTTTCAAGGAAATGCAAACAAAGACTATTTTCCAATGACAAATTCCCCAACTAACCCTAATGAAGAAACAAATTAAAAAAAATCATTGGATTAATCCCAGCTTGACCAGTGAAAATGAAGGTCCGGTTCATGCGGTCGTAACCGCTTGATAAGTGAAAATGAAGGTCCGGTTCATGCGACCGTAACCACTTGACCGGTGAAAATAAGTCCCCCCAAACGGACCCTTAATCTTTAATTAACCCCCCCCCCCCCCCCCCAAAGGAAAATCATCATCACCAAATTTATCTGCAATCGAACAAATATGCCAAAAAAATATATGTGAAAGCTAATCTACATTTAATATCTTCCCATGTTTCATTCTATTTCTTTAATAATTTCCCTCTTAATTCCTTCACACCAGAGCAAAAAAGATTGCAGCTTTAAAATAATAAACCAAAGATGAATTTCAGAGTATTACAAGGTTCAATAGGAAACTTGTATTTTTCACAAAGAAATATGATATGTACAAAATACCAAAAATAATTTCCAGTATTTGTACAGCATTTTCAGCCCCTAAGCTGTACAAGTGATGCCCAAAAAGAGTCGCCTTTTGTAACAAGATTTATGCGCGGGGTATGCAATGATGCAGCTGAAGTTAAGTATCAAAAACTCGACAAAATAGTTGGCAACCTGATGATATGAATGGCACAAAAACAAAGGAGTGATACCAAAATAAACTTACAAAATTTTTATTTCTCAGCATGCATCTCTTTCAAAGGCCGTGGTGGAACAGCATTTTAACAGCCCTGCTTAATTCAGAAAGTTAGGGTTAGATGTGGCCTGAACCAGCAAAATAGTTTACTCTGGGATTGTTAAAATAATAAAATGATTCAAATGACCCTCTTGCTATATGGGATTTGATGAATTTTGTCTTTTTTTTTCTTCTCAAATGTGATCTCTAAACTTTAATCAACTGTGACTATTTCAACCATTCTGCTAAAATGGGGTTAAATTTTATTGGAGCTAGTGAGAGTAGGCATGTTATTTGTTCATGAAAGGTCACTTATGCCCTTGGCATGCGCCTCAGTGAGAGCTTTTTCTGTTGTTGTAGTGTTAAGATAAGTTTACAAAAGATGCTTTGTGTCATTGTTCCTGTTCTTCTTTTAAGAAGCAACATTATAATCCTGCTTTTCTCATCACAAAGCAGTTAAAAAGTAGATAACAAACTAAGCCCAAGTCTCATTTTACCTAATTTTTACAGTTAAGTACACTAATCTCCCATGTGAATTTGGACCTCCCCTCCCCTTCTAAAATTACTGTAAGTTACAGATTTTGGGAGGGGTACACTCGTAATATAAACAACAACACTCAAGTCTTTATCCCACTATCAGCTATATGGATCCTTTATCGCCATTGTGCCCTATCTTGTGTCATATTCTCACTAATGCCCAAATACATCATGTCTTTCCTTAGAGTTTCATTCCAAGTCTTTATTGGTCTACCTCTCCCTTGTTTAACATGTCTAGTGACTAGACTCTCACAATGCCTAACAGGTGCCTTTAATGGTCTCCTTTGCACGTGTCCAAACCATCTTAGTCGAGCTTCTCGCATCTTCTCTGCAATTGGTGTTGCCCATGTCTTATGCCTGCTACATTCATTTCTAATTTTATCCAATCTCGTGTGTCCACACATCCATCTAAGAATTTTCATCTCAGCAACTCTCATTTTTTGCTCATGTACACAATTCACTGCCCAACACTCAAAACCATAAAGCATCGCTGGTATAATCGCAGCACGATAGAACATGCCCTTAAGTTTTAATGGTACTTTACGATCACACAAGATCCCTGACGCGCCTCTCCACTTCAACCAACCCGCTTGGATTTTATGTGTCACATCTTTATCAATACCTCCATTTTTAAAACTATCGATCCAAGATATTTAAAACATTCAATACGGGAAATATCTTGATCACCAAACTTAATAATGAAGTCATCCGTCCTTCTTGAACTGTTAAATTTAAGCTTCATTTACTCTGTCTTTGTCCTACTCAACCTAAAACCCTTCTTTTCTAAAGTGTTTCGCCAAGATTCAAGTTTTGCGTTTACACCCTCGCGCGTCTCATCTACCAAATGATATCATCCGTAAATAATAAATACCAAGGTATTACTTGTTGGATATGTTGGATGAGCTCATCTAAGATAAGGGTAAAGAGATAAGGGCTTAAAGCTGAACTTTGATGTAAGCCAACATTGATAGGGAATTCTTGTGCTAATCCTCAAGATGTCCTCACCCTTGTCACTGAATTTGAATACATATCTTTGATTACGTCAATGTATGATACATTTACACCTTTCTTTTGTAAGACTCTCCATAAGATCTCATTTAGAACTCTATCATAAGCTTTCTCAAGGTCGATAAACAACATATGCACATTTTGTTTTCTTTCTGGGTAGTTGTCAATGAGTCCCCTCAAGAGATGTATAGCTTCCATGGTTGACCGCCCTGGCATGAACCCAAATTGATTCTCCGAAATGTTAGTCTCTCGTCTTATTCTTCTTTTATTACTCGTTTTCATAATTTCATAGTATGACTCATCAATTTAATTTCTCTGTAATTAACATAATTTTGTATATCTCCTTTGTTCTTATACAAGGGTACCAAAATACTCTCTCCATTGGTCTAGCATCATCTTTGACTTCAGTATCTTATTGAAAAAACATATAAGCCACAAAATTCCTTCATTCCCTAGACATTTTCATACTTCGATGGATATATCATCTGACCCAGCAGCCATTTCATTTTTCATCTTCTTTAGAACATTATTTACCTCTGATAATTGAATTTTACGATAAAACATTATGTTCTTATAATCCTCCAATTTACTTAAATTTTTCGAGTCCAATTAATTGTCTTTTGTTTCATTATAGAGTTGATAAAAGGATATTTTTCATCGCTCTTTAATATTCACATCATCTGTTTAAAATGTATCTGTTTCATCCTTTATGCATTTTACTTGGCTTAAATCTTTTGTCTTCCATTCTCTAGCTCGAGTAATTTTATATATGTCGCGCTCTTCATCTTTGCTATCTAGTCGCTTATAAAAATTTTCATAAACTTGGTTTCTTGTTTACTTACTGCATGCTTAACTTCTTTTTGGTGATTTTATACTTGGCTAAGTTTCATTATTCCTACAAACGTAGAGTGATTTATAACTGATCCACTTTGCACTCACTTTATCTTGTACTTCCTCTTTTTATCACTAAGATTCTTTATTTTGGGGCGCATGGTCTTTCGATGCTTCAAGTACGTTCCTTTCAGTTGCCTTAAATGTGAAGACATATCTTCTCATAATACATTAAGATCAGCATAAGGTTTATCAACTAGTTGTTTCATAATTGTTGTCTTAAAAACAACTTTCTTTTTCATCTTCAAGTTCCACCACCGAATTTTTGGTAACATTTTTGTTCTTATCTTAAATTTATTATATTTAATTTGTACGTCTAACACTACTAACCAATGTTGTTTTGTCAAACTTTCTCCTGATATGACTTTGCAATCCTTACAAATCATTTTATCCATTTTGAGAGTCATAAAATAATCAATTTGTGACTTATTTGATCAACTTTTAAAAGTAATCAAATATTCTTCCCTCTTTATGAAAATCGTATTTGTCATAATTAGCTCATGTGTTACGGCAAAGTCTAAAATGGTTCGGTGTTCTTCATTTCTTTCTTCATATTCAAGTCCTCCATATACGACTGTATAATCTACATTTTCCTTTCTTATAATTTAAGTCTCCTTCTATGAAAATCGTCTCTCTTTGTGGGATTTTCCTTACTAAATCATCTAATTCTTCCAAAAATTGTACTTTAATAGCTTCACTGAATCCTACTTGTGACGGTACACTCATAATATATGTGTGAAAATGAGATTTAATTTTAATTCGTGCTACACTCGTACAACTCTTTATATATTTAAATATCATCACTCACCCTCAAGATAGACGAAACATATCAACTAAACTCATCTTGTCACACAATCTAGACAAATCAAGTGAGTTGAGTCACTTAGTGAGACAATCAACCACTTGCTTTTTAGTAACTACACGGGTGCGAAGAAAATCAATAATCACGTCGAACTGGTGTAGTTTCCATCCCTCACTCGTCAATGATACCAGCGTTCGCACTATGCTCAACTTCGCCACGGGTGCGAAGGTCTCATCATGGTTGATGTCATAAGTTTGACTGTATCTCTTTGCTACCAATCAGATCTTGTAGGGCTCAACCCGACACACTAGGTTTTTGTTTCACAATAAAGACCCACTTGCAGGCAACTGTCATCTTGTATGGTAGCAGTGATACAAGCTCCCGGGTTTTGTTCTTTCCCAGAGCCTCAAGTTCCACTAGTATTGCAGCTTTACACTTTGGATCCTCCTTAGTAACCTGTCAACACTTAGGAATAGAGACAATGTTAAAAAAATGTAATGAATGCTCTATGCACATGTGATATGCCAGAGTAGGAAACAAACTGGGTAATATCATGAGGAAAGATATATCGGTTAGGTGAGACTGTTGCATTGTTATAGAAAGTCCTCCTTACCGGTATGAGAGGGTGAGTAGAGGGAGGAATCATATCACATGCGTATTCTGAGTTTGAGGTGGATGGTGTAGGTGTCTCAAGAGTTGGAGTAGGCAAGAGTAAGGGACTTGGCACAAGTGGCGTTGTAGGCATTGTTCCCTCATTCAGCTTTCTTCTCCTCACATACACTCTTAACTCCTCCTGAGCATGAGGTCCGCCATTCTTATATTCATTTCCCTCATGCACCAGCAATGCAAACGATTATACACTTGACACATGAGGACAAGGGATACTCACTATCCTCCTCTCACCACTGCTACTATACTCCCCCTCTTGCCTCATACTGCCTATAATGAGTGAGTCCCCAAAGGGCGTAACAGCCTGAGAATAGTAGTATGGCTCAAGCTCTCTAAATGTAACATTCATACTAATGAACAAAATTCTTTATGCCGGACTCCGGTATACATGCCCCTTTTGAGCAATCAAATACCCAACAAAAACACACTTCACAGCTCTTGGATCCAACTTTCTCACATTTTGTCTACTGTCTTGCACGAAGCACACATAACCAAAGGTTTTTAGAGGAAGAAAATCTCCATTCTTACCTCTCGGCATCTCAATCAGAGACTTCCAATCTAATACACACGAGAGTATTTTATTAACCAAATAGGCCACTGCCAGGAATATTTGGCCCCACGAGTACTCTGACATCTTCATGATATCATCATACTCCGAATCACCTCAAGAAGATCCCTGTTTTTTCGTTTGACTGCCCCATTATGCTCTGTTGTGATGGGCAAGTGGTTTGATGTTGGATTTCCTGTGATGACAAATACTCCTCAAACATCATGTTGGTGTACTCTGTCCCATTGTCAGACATCAATACGTTCACAACTGTATAGTATTGAGTTTGAAGACTTCTGTGAAATTTTTTAAAGCAACCCAACACATCATTCTTATTCTTCATTAAATAAAGTCAAGTCACACGAAAGAAACAGACAATGAAAGACACAGAATATTGAAATCCATTCGCAGTAGATATGAGACACGGTTCCCAAACATTAGAATGTGTAAGTCAATTTGTGACTTCACCCCTATAAGTCTAGCTGCACCAAACTTAATCCTGCTCTCCTCCTGTATCATGGTCGAGATCCTCTCATCCAAGGAGGGAATCTTTATCGGAGCGAGATGGACTGCACACATTAGCTCAAATGTCAGGTTCAACTCCCTCATAAAGTGCACAGCCTTTATGTGAGCATCTCGCTCCCCTTTCTTGCACACGGCATCTTTGCAACATGCAGCTAGTGAGAAATGATCATAATCTGCCAACATTCGCTCCAGATTTGTGTCATACTCTTGGATCAATCGATCTCCCCGGGTTATTGTCTATATTTCTCTCTCGATCTGAAACAACTGCATATTGTTCTCGACGCCGACATAGATCCTTTGCAACTTCCCCCAAACATCACTCATGGTCTCTATGCCATCCATCGTGACAGCTATAGACACGACCATCGAGTTTAAAAGACAAGTTTGCAACAGGCTATGTGTATTCTTCCACTCATTGCACCCAACCGAGAGCTTCTTTGGCTCCCCATTCTCGCCTGCCAAATATCCCTCCAGATTCCTTCCAAATAGGACCCTCTTCACCCAATGCGACCAACTGAAATATGTAGCTGATTCATCAAATTTTAGCTCTATAGGAGGAAGATCGAGGTTCACTGTCAGCGGTTGTGACTGAGTCGATCCCTCGCCTTTGAACATCCTCAAGAACTCAAAGAACGCCTTCAGATCCGCTTCTTCAATCTTGGAAACCAACTTTTCCATGATAATGGGGGAATGTTGTGTATAACAAGTCTTCAAGGGGAGCCATCTTTGCCAAAAATATCATTGCAGAGTTAGGAGTCATCTTTCGCTAGGCGAAATTTCTAAATCTGATTTTTGGGAGCATCCAACCATTGGAATCGTCTAGAAATCCAGTATGATGATAAGAAGACGAAAGCAAAACTTTTCCCAAAATTTGGACACAATCGGACTGCCGGAGGGACGTCGGAAATCGCGTCCCGTTAACCGGCACTGCTCTGCTGACGAAAACCACGACTGCAAAGTCGGCTGCAGAATTGACGACGGAGGGCGACAAGAGACCGGAAACCGAAAGAGGAAAGCGGATGAGAGGTCACCGGGAGCGGTCTGTCGGAGATGGCGAGCGGAGGTCATGCGGTTAGGGCTAGGCGCGGAACTGCTCTAATACCAAATGGAAAAATGAGATTCAATTTTAATTCATGTTGCACCCATACAGCTCTATATACATTTAAACAACAACATATGTTAACTGGGAGAAGTGTCTAGTAAAGGTGGCAAACTTGGGAGGGGAAGGTCTACCTAATTTAGAAGGGAGAGGAAGGGTCCCTATAATTAAACAAAACTCGTAGAGTTCAATGTTATTAACCCTAGTTTTTATTCCATATTGAAAGGATGGACCCTTCCTCAGACCCTTTCTACACGGGGATGCTTTGTGCACGGGCTGCTCTTTTTATTGAAAAGATAGGCTGCCTAAAGCTGAAAAGGAAATTTGAGAAACCACAAAAGGAGTTGCACTAGAGCCAACCATAAATAACTGGGATAGCACCATTGATTGTGATGATGATGATATTGCATTTTTTTATTAAAAATATTAATCAAGGCAATTTATGAAACGCTCTAGTTAAAAATTTAAAAAAAGTTCAAGCCAACTAAGGAACTTGAGGGGGCAAATAGAGTAAAGTTACCTGCTTGCTTGAAGCCTGTCCATGATTTCGGGATGGTCTTTTGTTCAAATCAATCATTATAGAGCCAGTATTAGAGTTATTGGCATTGTTTGCAACCAACGAAGGAGGTGAAACCTCGTGGTTTTGTTGCCTCTCTATAACCATCGGTTTGGGCGAGTGATCATGATCCATAAGGTTATCAGGCTGATAATTATTCTGCAAAATATAACCCTCAATCTGCACCTGTTTATTGCCAAGAAACTGGAAAGTAAAGTTGATAACCAACAATTTAATTTGTATCATTATTTATCCTGATACAAAGTATAAATTTCATCTTAGTAAAAAAATGATTGTTGAGTATCAGTTTTTTTTCTAAAACCCAAATATTTGCTTGTTTTGTATAAATTATTTCTCCTAATTTTGCCTGCATGAAAAATTAAAATGAAAATTTCTAACCTCCACCCTCTGCCTCAACAGCAGGTACCTTGAATGAGTTCTTTTTCCTCCAACATGAACAATGGTGTCACATTGCAAGCACAGGGAGCTTCCGTCTATTTCACAGTAGAAGAAAGCTGAAACCAAATCGAGTTTTTGGAGATATTTAGAGGACGGGTTAAAAATATTAGGCAGAAAGCTGAACAGAGTCAAAGGAATAATCATACCAGGTGAAATTTCGCAAATATCGCAGCGAGAAACTTCACTGGGATCGGCAAGCAATACACGAACATGCCGGCTGGCAAGCTTATTACACGTGTGCACCTGTTCATTGAATTCATAAAAATTAAATAGATGATTGAGGAGTTCAGAATATTGCATTACATAAGCTGATGCTCCTTTCTTTCTCATTTCCTTTCTAGCTGATTCAGAATCCAAAATATATAATGTCCAGTTCCACCATATAATGTCTATGTATATGATTGCATGTATAGCCTATGGGACAATAATGCAAACATTAATCCACTCAATTTATATGGGGTAGACAAACCCTGGTGAAGAGCTCAAAAAATGGAGCTGGTGGATCATTTTAGGATTAAAAATTGTTTTTCTTCTCATTCCAACATATGCCCATTTAAATGCAACATACACACAGGAAATTTGCATGAAGGTCCAAAAAAGGAAAAATTATGAAAAATACCAAATTATAAAATAAAACACTTAAATGCATAAGAAAATCTTAAATACAAAATAAACCTTAAATACGCCGATATCAATATTCCCCTCCTCTAAACTGGGCATTTCTTCAGGCTAAGACAATAGAAAACCCTTAGCAAGGTCTTGATATCAGCAAATGGCTGCTTCATCAGATTTCATTATCTCCAGACAAAAAAATCTTGCAACAATGTTCTAAAGTTTAGGCTTTGCCACAATTACAGCACATATTTTTCTCCATGCGGTTGGCCATCTTCGTGTGAGATTGATAGTATCTCGAGAGGAATCCGGCAAGGAGAAGGGTCGGCGGAGGTGAGAAAGAAGAGGGGGGGTTAGGGTTGAGAGGAAATCTTCGGGAGCAGTCCTATTTTTCATTCATCCAAGCATAATCAAAAAGGAATACAACACCCTTATAGGTGCGGGGTGTGGATAGGGAAAGCAAATACAAATAAAAGTGAATGCATACATAATATAAAATACAAAATGTGAATAGAAATAAAATAATCATCCCGGCGCCGCGTCTTCAATCTCTTCTCCTCCCAACGGACCCGTAGTCGTCTTCCTCCGCGTGTAGATCTGCCACGGCGTCTCGTCGGCGAGTGTGTCCCGTCGGCATGCGCAACCGTAACAATGCCTCCGTCTGGAAAATATGTCTTGTCCCCAAGGCAGTGGTCGGAGGGGTGGCGAAAGAAGTGAGCCTGGGATAGCCACGTAGCTTCGGACTCCAGGCGGTAAGACCCGACAACAGGGACCTCCTGCAAGCCAAAGTCCCCGTGAAGGTGGTAGCAGCAATCAAGTAGCTCAATGAGTTGTACGACGCCTACTGTCGTTTTTCTTCCGGACCAGAAGAACCGAGCTAGAAAATGAGCTTGCACCAGAACGGGTGAGACCCCCCATCAGCATCCCATGCACCTGAGGCTCAAGCTCATCCTTCCGCCTAAAGTCAGCACAGAACTCCTGCACTGAGACTGATGTGGTCCTAGGTTGTAGGGAATTGGCGTGGTCGGGCGGCCGGGCTGGTGGCAATCCTGTCGGAGGCTGGATAACGTCGACGAGCGCGGTGGAAAGCTCTGGGTGGTCCGTCTGGGAAGGAAAAGGCACATCAGACGGGCTAGAGATGGCCCTCAACCGCCCGGGGAGGCCGACGTTCGTGGTCCGCTGTCTCGTGCAGAGGGAAACCGGAGAGCGGAGTCGCCATCGAGGCGACATGGTTGGCCCCATGGAGGAACTGCATGGTCATAGTCACCTAATTGACGCATACATCATCGAGCATGCGGAGCCAAACCACTCATAAAATGGTGTTGATACCGCCTAGGGCGAATGAGTAGAAGTCCGCGGTCACGGAACAAGACCCCGCAGAAATAGACAGCAGCGCAACGACCCTGAGTCGGTTGGCGACGCCCATCGCTCAGACAGAACGCAACATCCGGAGAGAAAACCGAGGGAAGACAGAGTTGCTGCACCAGGCGCTCGGAGATGAGGTTGTGCCTTGTGCCGCTGTCCACCATGATGACAATCGGGCGATCCCGTAGCATGCCCGAGAGCTGCATGGTCCACTGATCGGAAATCCCGCCCATCGAGGTACAGGATAACTCCAAGCGATGGAACGTATCCGCGATGGGGTCTAGAGGTGTATCCCCCGCTGAGAGCTCCAGGGTCTCAAAGTCGGCTAGGGTAACCTCTGGGTTGGCGTCGCCAATATGATGGCGTGGCATTCCTTTACGAAGCACTCATGGTTAGAAGAGTAGGGTTGGCAACACCGAAAATAGAGACCCTTGCTGCAAAACTCATTGTAATCACTATTCGAGATGCGCTGAAGGGCCGGTGGCCGGCTCGGCTGGTTTCCCCAAGACGGCGGCCGTGGTGGAGGGGTCGTGGCTGGTGGTCGCCAAGGCGGTCGTAGGAGCAGGTGGTCGAGGGAGAGGTCAGCTTCCACCATATGCACCAAGTTCATGGCGTCGGAGACTGTGTGAGGGTGGTGCTTGCAGAGACGAGAGAAAATATGTGGCAGTAGACCATGCATGAAGAAGCCCAGGTAATGATCAGGTAGTAGACCGGGAATGTGGGAGACCAGGGCGACGAACTCATCAATATAGTCATCCAGGTCGGCTGTCTGGTGGATGTTGCAAAGGCGCTCGATAGCGGAGGAGCCGGAGTAGCAAGTGTCATACCGTCGGATCATCTCCTGCTTGAGCTCGGGCCAGGAGAGGCACAAGTTGGATTGGAGGAGACACCGAGTCCAGTGGAGGGCCGAGCCGGCCAGGCCAACCATCGTCGTTGACACCTTGTCGTGCTCTGGTGTATAGTTGAGGTCGAAATATTGCTCTGCTTTGGCGATCTAACCCATCAGGTCAACATCGAAGGAGGGAATGTCGAGAGAGAAGGCGGACCGACTCAGAATTGGCGGGGAGTGGTCCCTGAAGGAATGGACGACGGTCTGACTCCAAGGAGAGAGTCGCAGTCCGCGGGTGGGCCGGAGCCGGACACGGGGGAGACGGCGCCGGTGGACGCCTGCAAGGAGTAAATCATGTTGTGGAGAGCGAGGAGCGAGGCGTACATGAGGCGATGAGTTGCTCTTGAGCCTCCAAGCGGCGGATTAGGGCTTCGGCGGTCGTATCCGGAGGAAGATCTCCGGCCAAGCGAGTGTTGGAAGTCATGGACTGGAATTGGCGGAACGGAAGGAAGCGACTAGAAGGGTAGATCTGGAAGGACATTGAACAATACTCTGCTTCTACTGAGGAACGAGCGACCACAATCTGCTTGTTGCTTCGTCAGGTAACCAAGTTCCCACCAAAATATGTGCAGCAACCACTAGTGGACCGATGATCATTGAGGGACCCAACATAATTAGCATCGCAATATGCAATGAGAGACGGAGAAGTGGAAGGCTTGTACATCAGTCCTTGTCCCGAAGCATTCTCAAATATATAAGAATATGCTCGACCGCCTGAATGTGGGAGATCCAGAAAGCATGCAATAAGTGACTGGCCACACCAACCGCAAAGGATATACCAGGTCATGTGACAGTAAGATAAATTAGCTTGCCAACGAGGCGGCGATAATACTCTTAGTTAGGGAGGAGTTGATCAGAGTCTGAACCATGTGCAGAGAGTCGGTGATTTGCATCCATATGTGTATTCATAGGCTTACAACGAGAGCAGCCTACATCGTGAAGTAGATCGAGACAATATTTCTGTTGAGGAAGAACAAGGTCATCAGGTTGTCGGGCTACCTCAATCACCAAGAAATATCAAAGTCGTCCCAAATTTTTAGTTTGAAAAAAGGATGTTAGGTGTTTCTTGATTTGAGTAATGCTAGGAAGATCATCACTTGTGACAACAATATCATCAACATAGACCAATTGTGCCTGACGGACGTTAACGAATAAACATGGAGAAGTCTGTCGAGCTTCGGGTGAAGTCAAAATCACAATACTCAATTAAACTTTATCAAACCATGCCCGTGGAGACTGTTTGAGGCCATATAATAATATATTCAGATTATAGACTAGGGACTCCCCCGTGGTTGCATAACTAGGAGGTTGTTGCATATACACAGTCTTCGCAAGATCATCATGAAGAAAAACGTTTTTGATGTCGAGATGATTCAACGGCCAATTACGACGGACAACGAGAAAGATTAAGCACGAACGACATTGATCATTACAACAGGAAAAAATGTCTCATAATCAAAACTGTATTGTTGAGTAAAACCTCTAGTAATAAAATGGGCTTCGGGGCAGTTTCCCATCAGGATGATGGTTCACGGTGAAGATTCACTTACAACTAACTATTGAATGATTAGGAGGATGGGGAACAAGGTCCTAAATATGGCTGGCCCAAAGCGTAGTCATTTCCTCATCCATTGCCGCTTGCCACCTTGGATGTTGGAGAGCTTCATGCACATAAGAGATTAGAAATAGAGGACAAAGAAGATGCCAAATTGCACACGCTGGTGAAGAGACGGTGCAAAGAAACATAATTAGAGAGAGCAGGTGTTGTGGAGGATGTGTTGCGGAGAGATGGTGCACACATTGGAGCAGTGCGTGGAGCATCAATAGTAGATGGGGGTTGTAGAAGGGCACCGAATCAAGGAAGATGGCGAGAGTAGACACAAACTGGAGGGGCAAGTGGAAGGGACGTCGGTCAAGAAATAAGATAGAGAAGTGCGTCGCAATGTTAAGAACATACGAGGACATGTGATTGTTGAAATAACACGCAGTAGAGATAGCAAAATTCTAATAGGTAGTGGGGACTTGCATCTGGAATAGTAGAGACTGAGCAACTTCGAGAAGATAACGGTTCTTCCACTCAACAATGTCATTCTATCGCGGGGTATATGCACTGGAGGTTTGGTGTGTGATGTCCAACAAGGTGCAAGTTTCCTGAAAGGCATGCCCGGTGTATTCATGTGCATTATCTGTGCAAAGTATTTTGATAGTGCGGGAAAATTATGTTTGCTTTTCAACAACAAAGGAATGAAAAATGGACAGACTAAGAGCGATCACGCATCATGTACAGCCAAGTCATGCATTAATAATCATCAATAAACGTAAGGAGGTAACGATATCCAGAGATACTAGTTGTTTTGAAGGGCTCTAAATGTCAAAATGCACTAAATCAAAAGGATCGGCGCTCTCAGTACAATAGGGGGGGACAGAGCAATGTTATTTCCCATAGATACACACTTCGCAATCAAAAGAAGAGAGGGAAATTGGGAAGAGCCCTCTGGAGGATCGGGAGAGCAGCATGGTCAAGATGCTAGTGCCAATCAACAGGGCTGACGGAGGAGAGAACTGATGGGGGAGATCCAACATGTAGACCTTATTTGAAACCCGCCATTTACTAATAATAGTCTGTGTTTGCCGATCCTTTACAACAAAAGAGGAAGAGGAAAAATAATTAAAATTCATGATCTTGAGTGAGACAATCAATATAAAGCATATTAAAGTGAGATCCAGGAACATGAAGAACAGAGCGAATAGACGGAGAGGGGGTTAGCAACACATCTCCAGAGCTGGTAACGGGTGTGGTATCGTCATTAGCCACCGTAATGAACTTAAGACACAGAGAGTCCAAGTATCGAGAGGGAATCTGTGGAGTGATGTGATTTGTGGCCTCAGTATGATTTTCCCGACCACAATAAGTACATAAGTGAGAGGGCTAGCCCATAGAGAGATTGCGACCATCTCGCCCACCATCCCGAGAACCAGAATGGCCGCCACGAGCAGGAGAGGGTGGAGGTTTGTGGTCAGAGCCACGATGTAAGAGAACCGGAGAAGGCACCGGAAGATTTTGTGGCGGCCTTTAACCTCATAGAACAAACATCTGACACTGAGGGAATAGTAAGAGGGGAAGGATATGTGCCTGAACACTGTGGAGATGAGGGGGAACTCAAGCCATCATCAAGGCAATACCGACAACTTCTTTTTGAGCCCACTAAGCGGCAAAATCAAGTGTTTGGGGGCTGGCATTGAATCCAAGACTTATTTCAACTCCCGGGTTGAGGTGTTGAAGGGCCGTGAATATATCAAATAAGTGATTGAGACTATCCTTTCCAGAATAGAGAGAGTGCAGCTCATCCCACATTGCTTTGGCAGTGTCATGGTTCATGGTCATCCGATACGGTTCATTGTCCATGGAGTTCAAGATCCAAGATTGAACACAGACATCATCCTGAAGCCAATGCTCGGTGGGCTCGGGCCGCTCGATGAAGGGGGGCATAGTGAGAAGATGAAGAAGTTCCTTGGACTAAAGAACACAGCGCGGCGAGTGCACCCACTGCACAAAATTCTTCTTACCGACAAGCGAGATAGTAGTAATCCAGAGTTCATCCCTAGCATCAGGGAGAGGGACTGGAGCAAGAGCAGGAAGGATCGAGGTAGCAGAAGCAGCACTCACTCCCATTATCTCAAGAGGAGGCGGGTTGTAGCAGCACGAGGAGACGCAGTCGCAAGGAGTCCACCCAAGCCCAGGCCTCAGAAAGGAGTCTAGGCCACCTGAAAGTGGAGTATGCCCAGGGTCAAAAAGAGGAGTCCTCCCAAGCCCAAGCCTCGGAGAGGAGTCCGGGCGACCTCAAAGAGGATTTAGCTAGTGCAGGCAGTTGCAATAGGGAGTTCGGGCGATCGTAATAGGGAGTCCACGCGATGGAAGCGTGGTGGATCCATAACCCACAGGTCATACAATCGAACCTATCTCTAGTACATTGTACAAAATGAGAAAAGATTTAAAATGTATTATTATTTATTGTATCAATATATGTGCCAAGATACTTCTTATATAGAGAGAGAGAAAAAGTTAAAAGTCAATACAAAATGTGGGACTAAAGGAGCCTAAGAGAGGAATGGGAAGAGGAGTCGATATAAGATGTTGGACTAAAAGAGCCTGAGAGAGGAATGGGTACAAGGGGTCATTATACATGGGCTAAATACAAGGTAAATGAATAAGTCTCCTTATGTATTATTCAACAAATTCAAAGATAATACAAAGATTTTTTGAACTCTCCGTACATATAATTTCCTTCAATCCACAGTAAACTTATGATAAAATGAAAGCTTTTTGTTAAAATCTCCACTAAATTAATAAAAAACACATTCTTGATGAGCATTTATTGCATTCTAATTTGAAAACTTGCAAATCAATTAACTGTACAGTAAATAAAGGAAGTACCAACTATTGTTATCTGCACAGAATCACAACATGAATTACACGACATAATTTGATTATCCAGACTATTCTGCATTAACGTGTGGTCGGCTGGTAGCTACTTGAACTATTTAATTTACATTAGTAGCAAATTGATTTTAGAGAATATCCTTCGGTCTTGGCCTTATTATGGAGGATAAGCCCGTAAAGAAGAATACAACAACAACACTCATGCCTTTATAGTTTATCCCATTATAGTGGGGTCGGCAATATGAATCTTTTATCGCCATTGTGCCCTATCTTTTGTCATAATCTCAGTAATGCCTAAGTACATCATGTCTTTCCTTATAGTTTCATTCCAAGTCTTTATTGGTTTACCCCTCTCTCGTTTAACATGCCTATTAACTAGACTCTCATAATGTCTAACAGGTGCCTCTAATGATCTCATTTGTACATGTCCAAACCATCTTAGTCGAGCTTCTTGCATCTTCTCTGCAATAGATGTTACTCTTGTCTTATCCCTGATACATTCATTCCTAATTTTATCCAGTCTCGTGTGTCCACACATCCCCCTAAGCATTCTCATCTCCGCAACTCCATTTTTGCTCATGTACACAATTCACTGCCCAACACTCAGAACCATAGATCATCGCAAGTCTAATTGCAGTACGGTAAAACTTGCCCTTAAGTTTTAATGGTACTTTACGATCACATAAGAACCCTGACGCGCCTCTCCACTTCAACCTAGTGGTGTGCAAAAAAACCGGGCTCGGGAAGCCTGCCCGGGCCCGGCCCAGAATAAGCCCGGCTAGGCACGGTTTTCCTATACGTCCCGCCTTTAGGGCCTTAGCAGGCCCCGTCTTTCAGAGGGGGCACGAGCCCGGGTGACGAAAAGCCAGGGCCCGACTGGCCGGTCGGGCTTTTTTAACACGACTACTTCAACCAACCCGCTTGGATTATATGTGTCACATCTTTATCAATACCTTCGCCTTTTTGAACTATCAATCCAAGATATTTAAAACACTCACTACAGGAAATATCTTGATCACCCAACTTAATAATGAAGTCATATGTCCTTCTTGCACTACTAAAATTAAGCTCTATATACTTTGTTTTTGCCCTACTCAATCTAAAAACCTTCTTTTCTAAAGTGTCTCGCCAAGATTCAAGTTGTGTTTACACCCTCGCGCGTCTCGTCGACCAAAACGATATCATCCGCAAACAATAAACACTAAGGTATTCCTTGTTGGATGTCTGGTGAGCTCATCTAAGATAAGGGTAAAGAGATAAGGGCTTAAAGTGGAACCTTGATGTAAGCCAACAGTGAGAAATTTTTGCATTAATCTCACAGATGTCCTCACCCATATCACTGAATTTGTATACATATTTTTGATTATGTTAATGTATGATACATTTACATCTTTCTTTTCTAAGACTCTTCATAAGATCTCTCTTTGAACTCTATCATAAGCCTTCTCAAGAACGATAAACAACATATGCAAGTCTTATTTTATTTCTCAGTAGTTGTCAATGAGTCTCCTCAAGAGATGTATAGCTTTCATGGTCGACCGCCCTGGCATGAATCCAAATTGTTTCTATGAGATGTTAGTCTCCCGTCTTACTCTTCATTTTTATTACTTGTTCTCAAAGTTTCATGGTATGACTCATCAATTAATTTCTCTGTAATTAACACAATTTTATATATCTTCTTTATTCTTATACAAAAGTACCAAGATATTTTTTCTTCATTGGTCTAGCATCATCTTTGACTTCAATATCTTATTGAAAAAACATGTAAGCCACAAAATTCATTCATTCCCTAAACATTTTCATACTTCGATGAGTATATCGTCTGGCCCAACCGTCTTTCCATTTTTCATCTTCTTTAGAGCATCATTTACCTCTGATACTTGAATTTTACGACAAAACGTTATAATCATATACTTCTCTGATTTACTTAACTTTTACAAGTTTAATTCATTGTCTTTTGTTTCATTATAAAGTTGATAAAAGTATCTTTTTCATCGCTTTTTAATATACACATAATCCGTCAAAATTGTATTTGTTCATCATTTATGCATTTTACTTGCCTTAAATCTCTTGTATTCATTTCTCGAGCTCGAGCAATTTTATATACGTCACGCTCTTCATCTTAGATATCTAGTCGCTTATAAAATTCTTAATAAATTTGACTTCTTGTTTTACCTACTGCATGTTTAGCTTCTTTTTTGACGACTTTATAGCTGGCTAAGTTTTCATCATTCCCACAAGTGTAGAGTGATTTATAGCTGACCTTCTTTGCCATCACTTTGTTTGCATTTCCCCTTTCCACCACAAAGATTCTTTATTTGGGGGTGTCTTTGTTTTAAATGTCATCTGACATGTCCGACAAGTCATTTTTGAGGGCAAAATGACATATTTTTCAAAAAAATAGATTATATTCTTTTGTAAAATATAGGTGAACATGTCCAATTTTTTTGATATATAAGCCGACATGACTTTTATTATATCACCGATATTTTATTTTATATTAACAGACTAACTGCATATGTTTAAATCGCCTATATATATTATATTTTCTATGTTTAAATCGATTAGACATATTGTTTTGATATTTTTATCGTTTTATTCTTACAACCAATTGTATATAATTGTTTCAAAAAATTTAAATTTCATTTTACAAAAAATATGAAAATATTTAATACATTTAATAGCTGATTGTTCGCACGTATTTAATATAAATTTATAAATTTGGAAAGACTTATAATAAAAAAGGAATTTTTAATTTTTAAATCTTCTTTATTTGCAATAAACTTATTGTTATCAAAATAAAATTATTGTATATTATTTAATATATTTTACAATATATCATTCTATATTTATTAATAATATTTTATCTTATATACTATTTGGTTTTATTTCGTAATATTAATGACTCATTTTTTATCCATTTGTTATATTATTTTTTATTTTTATAACATATAATTATAGTTAGTAATACATAAAAATGAAAAAATTATTTACAAGACATGGAAATCCGATATTTTAAAATATCTCTGACATGACTCCGACTTCCGACTTCCGGCATCCGATATTTAAAAACTCAATCTGATGTCACTGACATCCGATATTTACAACATTGGGAGCGCACGACCTTTTGAAACTCGAAGTACGTTCTTTCCACTTATCCTTAAATGTAAAGACATAACTTCTCATAAGATACTAGGATCAACATAAGGGTCAATAAATAGTTGCTCTATAACTGTTGTCTTGAAAAAAACCTATTTTTTCATCTTTAAGTTTTAACACCGAATTTTTGGCAATATTTTTGTTCTTGTCTTAAATTTATTATATTTAATTTATACGTCTAACACCACTAACCTATGTTGTGTTGTCAAACTTTCTCCCAGTATAACTTTGAAATCCTTATAAATCATTTTATTCATTTTGCAAGTCAATAAATAATTAAATTGTGATTTATTTGGTATGCTTTTAAACGTAATTAAATATTTTTCCCTATTTATGAAAAATGTATTTATCACAATTAGCTCATGTGCTAGGGCAAAGTCTAAAATGATTCGTCATTCTTCATTTCTTTTTTCATATCCAAATCTTCCATGAACGACTGTATAATCTATATTTTCTTCTTATGTCCATTTAAGTCTCCTTCTATGAAAATCTTCTCTCTTTGTGAGATTTTTCGTAAAGAAGAATGCCGAAACAAATTAATAATAGACAGAGGCAGAACAGTGGATAAAAAAAGACAAAATTAATAATCAAAGTATACTTCTACTACCAAGTACCAACAACATTCCTATTAGACAGCTTGGGAGTTCATTTATCAAGAAACTCTCAAGAGTTTTAACAAATTGTTAAAAAGGACCAGAAATTTAGGATATTTCCTAGATTTATTTAAGTCCCTATGCTTTTGAGAGCCTTACAAACACAACAAGGATCATAACGTTCCAAATCTCGATAAAAATATTATATCATTGTATCATCTTCTTTGTGCTATATGGTTTGTCTTTTAAATACCCCCTTTAGAAAGAATACAATTGTGCAATTCATTCTCAATTTTATCATAGTATCAGAGTGATGAGTTTGGACTAGAAGTCGCATTCTGCAGCCCAATTGAATTCCAGTCAGGATATTTCCCTCAGTTCCACTTGATGGCATCCACAATCGCCTCCTACGAATCGATCGATTTTTGTCATCTCTTTCGTTTTGTTGCTAGTCAAGTTGACAAAACCAGATGACAAACTCAACCGACTCTTACAGATCAAGTGATTCCTACCATCTCTTTTGGTCATCTCCACAACGAGCCCAATCGACTTGTGCATATCGACTGACTCTTACTAGTTCAGCTGCTAGACAAGCTAGATCGATTCTTGCTTCCCTTCAGATCAACAACTTCTCCCAGCAAGTCTTCGGACGTTTCTCTTATTTAGTTTTCTTTTATGACAAGTCTAAGTGCATTCTTTTGTGGACAAGTACTATTCCTATGCTGATTTGATATTTTGAGATCCCTTTTCAATTTACTTCCGCAATTTTCCATTTTTTGCGGTGAGAGAATTGCACTCATTCATTGTGTGCGCTTGCATGTTCCATGCGATTGTCAACCATTCTATAACCATTGATCTATTGATAGATGTCGATGTTGCTGCACGACATTCACCGATTTTGGGGCCGACATCCTTGTCTTTGTTTGTCCATTTGGTGTGTGATCACGTTGAATCTCTGCAAGTTCACCAAGATTGGGGGTCCTCTTCCTCTACCTTACCTATCATGCAAGGTCAGTTTAAACACGCTGCTTCTAGCACTTGGTAATCCCATAATGGTACTAAGGCCTCTCAGGAGTGTCAAACATTTATTTGGTTCAAGGCTCTGGAGGCTTCATCTGATATACCTTATGTGCCTCCAGCTCGAGAAAGGTGAGATAGCTGACGATACATTCCATATTTCAACGTGTTCTCCACCATACCCATTTTCGCTCCAGATAAGATTAGGAAGTTGTTGAGCATGCACAAATGTTATGACCAATTGGTTGTCACCTCTGAGTAATTCTTATGTTGCTTCTACAAGTATATAGTCTTTCTGGATTCTTGACTCTCAAGCTTCATATCATAAGACTAGTGATGCAATTTGTTTTAGCCATCTTAGTCCTATCCGTTCATATGCGTCCATTTGCACGGCTGATGACACTCCTCTCGATTTGTTGGCCGTGGTAATATTCATACTTTATCTCGTTAATATTCCAACTTTATCTCGTTAATATTCTATCTCGTTTGGCATCCCTGATGTCTATCATATTTTCTTGTTTGACCACGGACTTCTTGTCAGTTTAGTTGATCAACAAGTCTTATACTATTTTATTTATTACTTCTAAGTGTATCATCCAAGATCCTCACACGGGGAATTCATGGGCATGGTGGTCTATACTATATGGATCGTATGACTCTTCAATTAACCCTTAGTTGATGCCATCATGGGCTTTGTTCATCTTCAACAAGAGACAAGCTAATATATTTTTTCATGGGCTTCGTTGCCTTCTTCAAAATTTTAGGGAACTTCCTTACAAATTTGTTATGGGCATTAGACTAATCACCCTAAGGGTTATTATGTCTTTTTATATGTATTAAGTACAGTTGTTGCCTGGGGCATCGTGCCTGGTTATATTTTATTTTAAGTCCAATTGTCTTTTGAGTGTAATATGTCGAGTCATTTAAGATGTTATTAGTTAGGAGTTGTCATTATGGGGTCTTGTAAGCCCATTTAAAGGAATATGTTGTATTGAATGAATATCCAAGAAGTATTTTATTCCCCTTGTCTTTTGTATGAGATATTGGTATCTCACTATCTCTCTCAATATCCTCTGTTCGCACCCCGCCTACGCATTCGCAGTTCCAGCTTCACAATATCCTCTGTCTCCATCATCCGCGCCTCCGACAACCCTACTGATGTTCTATGGCGAGCCTGTAACAACATGGTATCAAAGCTACGTGATAATGTGATCCTCCCCACATGCGCAAACTCTCTCGAGTTCGAAGTTGCGACGTCCTTAGTGCAGTCAACACACAAGACTAGTCGGACAACATGCTCTCATTCATTGTCATTGCTCCCAGTCAACTGTCGTTCCCTTCCCACCGCGGCTACTATTGATTCTCTCTGACTAAGGATTCTACTGCCTTCACCCTATCTCGCGATAATGACATTGCTTTTAGTCGTCGTTATTGTCGACGTCTTCTTCCAGCTGCACGTTCTACCTCGCCAGAAATTTTTGCATCCTCGAACCGTACCAGCCTATGTATCGATGATTCCACCGAACTGTTCCCGATTTCTGCGTCGTCTTCTTCTGCTCCAGTCGGCTTTTCATTCTTGAGCCCCATTGTTCCTGCTTTTTGCTGTTGATCACTGCATCTTCCGTCAATCACACAATCAAGCATCCTGCGCTTGTATCGAGCCTCCTGCGCAACCTTTTTGAGCCATGCGCTTGACGTGAACGAGCTATCGAAGCCTTGACAACTTGTCCCGCCCACACCCTGACCCTTTTGAGCCCCACACCTACAAGTCTACAACCAATCTTATGAAGGAAGTTGTCTTAATTAATTAATAACTTATCTGATTAATTATTCTTATTATTATTATTATTAAAAAATACTTAATTAATTACTTGGTGATTAATATATTACATTTTTAATGACGTTTGAAGCGGCCTGACACGAATATTGGGAGGTCAAGATGGCATCTCACACATCGACAATGGCAAGTTGCGTTATCGACATCCTCACCATACTTGACGACATGATCATTGCATGTAAAAGTAAACAACTGCTTAGTCTACGACTGGTGCCTCTACACAACCGGATGCAAGTTGTTGATCTTCCAAGCAATCCATCCTCCAGCAGTCGTCACCTATTGATGTCCTCGCTCAGTAGGATGATCCCTTGCCATTCACCGATTATTCAAAGTGAGTCGGTGACTCTCCTCTTATATGCACGAAAATTGATATGGTATTGAGCAGCCACAACGCATCTGCGGTCCTGCGCATTATTTTTCCTCATTCTCCTGGCCTAGCGATGATAATTTTTCAAAAGGCAATGTTGTGCACCGTTGTTGTGGCAAGAATTGAAGGAACCAAATGGTCAATCACATTTCATCCCTTGAGCCCTTATCTTGATTTCGAGCTTGAGAACAACCTCAAAGAAAAGGAGGGATGGTATGTTATGGCATAGGCTAGTCATCCTAAGGGTTATTATGTCTTTTTATATGCATCAAGTCTAGTTGTTGTTTGGGGCTTCACGCCCATTTATCTTTGCTTTAAGTACGGTTGTTTCGGAGTTATCATTATGGGGCCTTGTAATCTTATTTAAAGGCATATGTTGTATAGAATGAGTATCCAAAAAGTATTATATTCTTCTCATCTTTTGTATAAGATATTGGTAGTTCTCTCTCTCTCTCTCTAAGCACACCCCGCCTAGACAGTCACAGTTCCGGCTCCACGTATCCTCCACCTCCCTTATTCCTGCCTCTAGCCATCCTCCGACAACCTTACCAACGTTTTATGATGAGCCCATAACAAAGCTCCCATACATGTTATGCTAATTGTATTCACGATTATTATTGCTAGTTATTTTTTCATTAGTCCATTTTTGTTTGGCATTTGATTTACATCACACTGATGTTTGGGGATTTTCCCTCACTTTTTCAAAGAAGGAAACAAATATTATATCATTTTTGCCTACTATTCATGCTGTATTTACTTGATTTTCAATAAACTGTCATTTTTAAAGTATTTTGAGTTTGCAAGAATTATAGAGACTCAATTCTCATGTAAAATCAAAATATTGAATCCAGATAATCGAAGGAGCACGCATCATATCAATTTCATGGTTTTCTTGTTCACATGCTCATTAACATAATGTAGTCGTTGAGCATCGTCGTCGCGTTCTTGATTTCACTAGATCTCCTCTTTCTGAACCTCTATCCCTCTTCAATTTCAGGTAAAAAAATTTCTCACTAGTGTTTTTTATCAATAATATTCTGACTCATGTTTTTGATGGTATGTCCCCTCATCAAAAATTATATAGGCAACTCCCCTCATCATAAGTTGTATAAGCATGTCCATAGTTACTTTCTACTCAAGGCATTTTAGTGCACTTGTTTTGTTCAGTATGTTCAATTAAACGGGATAAGTTTGTGTTCAGTAACCTACAATTGAACAGGATAAGTTTTTGTTCAGTTACCTTCAATTGAATATGATAAGTTTTTGTTTAGTTACGTTCAATTGAATTTCATCCAGAACTGTAATCTGTCTTTCTTGGTTATAGTCACCAACATATGAGATATAGATGTTATGATCTTGTTATCAGATGCCTTCATATATTTTATCTTGTCATCTATCAATAGAAAATATCTTATTGTGATCTTCCTCAACTTCCCATTTGATTACCTTCATCCACACCTGAGGAGCTTGTTTTTCATGACATCGGGACATGTCCCTCTTCCTTCACATGCTCCACATACTTTGTTTGATCCTCCTTCACCGCTTGATTCCCTCTAATCATCCAGCAACTCCCATTTATTCTTTAGTCGCAGTGTTTATCGGTGCTTTACTACAACTCTCGTTGTTCCACAATCCACACGTTCATGTTGATTATATTACTTTCACTCGTTAACCTCTATGTCGTTCCACTTGTCTACATCATGTGCTTACTCGCTTGACCTTGTTCACCACCCTGACTCATATGTTCAAGCCTTTTCTTTTCACTATCTCTAGTCATTGGGAGCTGCAGATATACCATGAAGTTGTTATCATACTTGAGTGTCAGACAACTATGGATGAGAAATTGAGAGGCTTGATGTATGCTCACACATGGGAGTGTGCGCCCTTACCATTGCATATGTCTCATCAGTTACAAATGGGTGTGTAAGATCAAGACTCTAATTGATGGCACCATTGACAAATAATAATCGAGACCAATTGTTAGAGGGTTTTTTAACTATAATGAAACTTTCGCTCTTATTGGAAAAATTGACTATTAAGTGAACCATGCTACTTGTTGCCACTTTTCGCTCTTGTTTTACTTCACAAATAGATGTGAAGAATGTTTTTGCCAAAGCAAGTCGTCTGAGGATGCCTACATAGCATCTCGTCTTAAGGTGATCATTATAGTGGACAAATTTGGCATATTTGCAAGCTCTTTATGACCTTAAGCAGACTCCTCAAGGATAGTTTTTCAGATTCCTCATTATCATTCATGTTGTTGGTTTTACCACGAGCACTTGTGATCTTGCACTGTTCATGCACCCTTCAAGGACTCATATTATATGTTGATGGCATGAATATTATTGTGGGTGGCTAAAAGCATATTCGGAAAGTGAAACAGCATTGTGTGTTCGGTTGAGACGAAGAATCTTAGTAATTTTCGTTACTTTCTTGGCTTGGAGATTGATCGCTCTTTTTGCGGATACATCCACTCACAATTGAAGTTTATTTGTGAGATACTTGTTGTGTGTTTGTTTATCTTACTATCATTCATCCTGACATCTATCACTTGGCTCACAAAGATGTGTTGTTTATGCACCCCGTACGATCCATTATGCTGCTTTTGGAGGGTTATTCCCTACATGCAGGGCACTCAATCCGGATCTTTATTTTCTCATCAACTTCACAGTTATAGCTTGATCACTTGGCTCCATTTCCTTTTTATTGATATAGGTGTGATTGTTTGTGGCTCTACCCTTTTATATTGTGATAACAATAGTGATATGCAATTGCATCCAACCTAGACTTACATGAATTGATGTAACACATGGATACGGATTGTCACTACATTCACTAGAAATATCTCTACGGGACTATTACGTTACTGCACGTTTCAGCCCAACTATAGATAGCTGATTTTTTTTCATCAAGGCTAATATCGTCCATATAAACTCTTTCCTTTTCGAAACTCCCATTAGTCAATCCTTAGGCTTTTTGGAAAGGAGAGCAAACTTTGTCTCTGTTTACTCTATTTTTTTCTCACTACTCTTTCAAACTCTTGCAAAAATGCAGAGTAAGATTCGCCTACATTTCACCCTTGTGGTGGTACCCTTCCCCGGAACCTCTGTGCGTGGGGATGCTTTGTGCACCAGGCTGCCCTTTTACTCTTTCAAACTCTTGATTGTTAATAACATGATTTGAGGAGGCGTTTGCCATTATATCTTCTTTGTACTATATGATTTCTATTTTATATACCTTTAGGGGGGTGAATATAATTGTGAATTCATTCTCAATAGTATAAAATACTAGATTCTCTATCATATCCAATTGAGGTAAAATGAGTCCATCAACCGCAAACATGCTAGGTTAGTAGGTTGTGGCGGAACCATGCACCCTACTAAACTTCAAAAAATCGAGCATAGAATATATACTTTGATTTCATTCAGAATATTCGTGAACACAGAACATTTTATGCAAGGCAAGGTTAATTTTCCTCTCTGTAAAACCTCTAAATATTTAAGGACTTAATTTACAAATTTGGCCTTTATTAACAAAATGATGAAACCCTATGAATTTCTACCATGGAGCTTGAATCAATCATGGAAGGATCATTTTTTTAGTATCAGATCGACTAATAGTCTGAATACTCAATAAATTATGACTGCTATCGAGCAATCAACTATTAAGATTTCCACAATTTTCTACACCCAAAACACCAATCCAGATTATGAAAACTGCAGCTTCTAAATTCAGTTCTAGCCCTAACAAAATAGGAGTACCCCCCGATTTCACACAGGCTAAAAGAACGATAGAGAAATAGAGAGCAAAACGTGGTGACCTTATCGTCGCAGGGACGGCAGAGGGCGGCCTCGTCAGCTGCGCAGAAGAGGACGGCGGGAGCACTCTCGCAGACATCGCAGATTATCCGCATCGTCCCCACCCACTCATTTCACACTCACCACATGCTTGCCGAGCTCATCCCCATCTCCGCCTCCTCCAATCCACCAACGGCCGACGGCCCCCCGAAGCGGGATCGGGAAGAAACGCCGGCGATAAGGGTGTGAGATAAGCAACTGCGTCGGCGGTCGAGTTCCTCTCTTCGGAGTGGATGGGGAGGGGAGAGAGAAAAGGAGGAGAGAGAAATAGAAAGAAAGAGAGAGAGAGTGCTGGGCCAGTGGAACTAGGAATTCTTCGAGAAATAGAGCGAGAGAGAGAGTGCTGACTGCTGAGCCAGGGAAGCACCGAAGCAGGTTCTCGACGACGATAGCCACAGGATCACATGTGGGTCCGCCCGCGACCAACGTGCAGCTGTGGTTTTCTCTCTCTCTATCCCCGGCTTGCTACAAGAGTCCTTCCGCCCTTCGGGTATGTGGCGGCCCTTCTGTTTTTTGGGGGGACTTAGGCTCTGTTTGGTTGGGCTGTTGCTGATGGAAAGCTGCTAATGAGAAGCTGTTGATGGAGAAAATGCTGATTCTGGAAAACAAAGTTTTGTTAAAAAACTGTTTGGATGAAATGGAGTTTTGAAAACAGAGTTTTGAATAAGTTGTTTGGATTCAAAAAGGAGTTTTGAATTAAATTTTTTTTCCAAAAAATAAGCAACAAGCTAAATAAACACATAACACAAGAAATCCAGGTACACCCGCAATCTCGAGCTATGCTCTCGATTCATACAACTGATTCGTTATACTATCACGTAGCGCGATCATCTCCTCTACTCCACCTGCAGTGTCAGAGCAGGTTTCTTGTCGCCCTTGTGACGCCATCATGACATTTTGAAACACATGCAGTGAAGCACATGTTGAAATCGCAAGCAGCCATGACATTTTGAGTTGGATTGCCCCGTCTCCCAATATAGGGTACCTGCTGTCCAACTGCTATGCACGCGTCAACATGTGTCTCATCTATAGCCCCAACGCAATCTTTAAAGAATGGCATATAACGTCTGTCGTACATAATTTCTGGTGTCCTTGTTCCCTGGAGCCCACACCTTTCCTCCAGATAATGCAGTAGATCGAGAAATATTTTTTGACTCATCATGAAATAGTCATGAAATCTCACAGTAGATCCACGAAGTATCTCTCCAACCCATTTATCACCTGTCTGCTTCGAAGTCATGCATGTGACTCGACCGTTTAATAGAGAGGTGTGTGCAGAGGCCAAACATGTTGCTGCTATTATAGTGTGTTGTTGAACAATTAACACTGATGTAATATCTTTCTTCTGTCCTTTCCTCTTCTTTTGGCCAACCTCGGATGTAGCTGTGTTCTCAGTTACAGGAGGAACACCATTGACGTCAACCTCTTCTTGTCCACCGTCTGACAATTCTCTATCACCAGTAGACTCGGGGCCAACATTTCTCGAATGAGGGGTGCAAGCATGATGTTCAGTCGCAACAACAGAGCTGAACATCATGTTCAGTTTTTCCTCTAATTCTGGCTGTATTCCGGAATAACGAAACTTCTTTGCGGCAGGGACAACCTGAAATATTATTCAATTATTTAAAACAGGGATACAATAATTAATTGAGGGAAATAATTGAATTCAAACATTGAATACCTTCAATCGCTCGTCCCACCACTCATCCGAGGCGTCTATTGTTTTTCTTGATGTGTTCCAACCCAAGCTGGTCTCACCTCGTTTCAACTCCGCCCAAAGTTTCCACTCCTTCTTCAGATGATCACATTTGTTTTTGAATTGCACTTTATCGTATTTCTTTCCAGTCGACTCTTCAAATGCCTTCATTATATTGGACCACCTCTCTTTACTAAAATGTGTTGTAGGACAATTCTTATGTTCTATCTCTTTTATGCAGATATTACAAAAAGGAGAACATCGGAATTGTCTCACATTGCGGCCACCCCACCGTCTTTTGTTTTGCCCATCTTTATAAGGCAACACATACAAAAGAGAACAATATTAAAAAACATTACACACACATATACTCACACACACATATACTCACACATATATACACATACTCACACACACATATACTCACACACACACATACACTCGCACACACATATACACTCACACACACATACACTCACACACACAACACCAACACATTCACCAACACATTCAAATTATAACACACACATACACAACACACACCAACACAATACACACATACAACAACACACACACATACACCAACATAACACACACACATACACCAACATAACACCAACACACACACATACACCAACATAACAAACACATACACCAACATAACACACACACACATACAACAACACAACACACACATACACCAACACACACAACCCACCTACACAACAAACACATACACCAATATAACACACACACATACACCAACACAACACACACATACACCAACACACACAACCCACCTACACACAAACCCATACACCAACATAACACACACACATACACCAACACACACATACACCAACACATTCAAATTATAACACACACAACACACACAACACACACATATACAACACACACCAACACAATACACACATACAACAACACACACACATACACCAACATAACACAAATACATACACCAACATAACACCAACACATACACATAACACCAACACAATACACACACACACACAAACACAACCCACCAACGCATCACACACATACACAAAACACACATATATCACAAAAGAGAAAAATACACAACAATAGGGTACCTGAAAACTGAAGAAGAAGATCCTGTGTTGGGCTGTTTGCAAGTAGGTATACCTGAAAAAAACAAAGCATCGGGTATTCAGCTCCGGCCGAGAGATTGGGGCTGAAAAAACAATGCATCGGGATAAATAGGGTTGCGGTTGGACGAAGATGGATGGGGAGATGGAAGGTGATGGGGAGATCGAAGAAGGCCAAGGTGAACAAAAGAGGGATCGGGACATACCGAGTTGTTCGTTGCTTGCGAAGTCGGCGACGATATGCTCGCTGTTTGCGCAGACGGCGAGGGGAACGATGGCCGCTGCTTGCGAAGAAGAGGGCGACGGGGACGATGGGTTGTTCGCCGGCTTGCGTCGACGCCGATAGGGAAGATGGATGCGGATTCGTTCCTTGCTTGCGAAGAAGACGGGATCAGGAGCGATAGGGTTGCGGCTGGACTGCGACTGGACGCGAAATAAACCCGCGGTCGTCGACTTATGTTAATAAGCGGAAATTTCAAAACAGAGGTTCCTAAAAAAGCCCAACCAAACGACGCTTATGCTCATAATAGCGGTGCTTTTCAACCGCACCGTAGGCAAAAAGCCCAACCAAACGCTACCTTATTTTCACGGGTCAAGCGGTTATGAACTTATGAATCGGACCTTAATTAAAATCTAATTCATGCGGTTGTAACCGCTTGACCGGTGAAAATAAGCCCCCCCCCCCCCCACAAACGAAGCCTTCGTTTGGCGTGTTCGTTTTTTGCAGGTATACATACATATTAATATGTGTGTGTGTATAAGGACATTTTCGTTGAGCGCCCATCTCTTCCCTCTCCAATTTTTGAAACATCACTCTCAAAACGCTTCCCCCTTTTCTGCGAAAAACGTCATTGGGGACCTAAAAACCTCTCGGTTGCCTCTAAATTAATGCTTTGAAATTGGAAAATCGGCCGGTTGCGGAAAGCATTCTCATAATGAAGGTACATTCCTATTCCCTATGTCTTTTTCTGCTTGCATTAAGTGGAAATATGGTTGCAAAAAAGTTTCCCGGCAAATACCTTTCTTCTTGCCTAAAATATATTTGTTTCAGTGTTCTTCCAAAGTATATCGTATTCGTATCTGAAATGGTAAAGATTTTGCAAACATACGGCGATATATTGTTGTAGTGCTGCTAAAATTCATTCATTTTTTTAAATGATGTGACAATACGACCGGAATGCCCTAAAATGTTTGTGAGAATGATGTTATATGACTGTAATATGGACCATATACTGTAGTATGTAGACTATAGTTTATTTTCAGTAAGGATGCAGATAAAATATGTATTTATATTGTTGTAGTGTTGGAGCAATACAACCGTATTTTTTAAAATACATATGTAGACTTATTCCATTTCCGGACAAGTTAATGAGTAAGCGGTTTGGACTACTACATTAATTGTTTTTATTATATGATTTCATATACAGTACTTTAAGGCTGTTGGTAGACAATATATTGCAGCATTGTGTCTGCTTAATCATATTGTTTGGGTGGTGATATTGGTACGTCATAAATGACTATTTATAACTCATGACTGTTTGTACACCTCAAAAATATATTTGTACACTCACTCGCTATTTATACCCCAAGTTTAAAATTTTAAACGGTAACATACGATGCCTAATTAAAACACTAAGAATCACATGTTGTGCAATAAAGGTAATATATTGATTGTCATCATTTAGCTTTCATTATTACTCAAAATATGTCGCTACAAAATTACATTGGTGCAACATGTACAAAAAATTAAAAGTCATCAATTAGCCATCACTCAAAATATGTTGCGACACAAAGTTAGTTTCCAATATAAATAATCGCCAAAAACATGAGTACAACATCCGTAAGCGTCCGCTCAAAAGTTGATGTCCCTGCAACATAGTGAAATCAAATTTAAATTATCAAAAGACAAATTAATAAATTATAATTGAAATTTGGTTTATTATTCTTACCTAATAATTTGTAGTGCATATGAAGACTCCCTCCCTTTCTCCAAAACGGTATTATATAGAATGTGAACTCTGCAAATTAACCACGATATTAGATTAAAAAATTTTTGAATAAGTTAATATATTAATACTAAAAATCTGCAATAAGTTAAGATATTAATAACCCCAAGTTGATAAGCATTAATCCGTGAAGCTTGATAAGCATTAATCCAAAAACTCCCTAAACATCAGAAACATAAATCGGCATTTTGTGTCAAAGGGCAGAAACAAAACTCAAAGGGCAGAAACAAAACTCAAATCGGCATTCACACCTTTCTGCGAAGTGCCAGGATGAGATCCACGAGGAACCCCGGAGAAAGACGAAGTGCAGAGTTAACTTTAGTGCAGGTCGGCTTCTTCACGAGCGGCGAGAGTGCACCTTCTACTGCGAGGGCGAGCCGACGGGAGAGAGGCCAGCGGGAGATAGTCCGGCGTAGAGCAACGACGGGCGTAGACAGAATGACGCGGGTCGGGGATGGCGTCATGAGAAGGGGGTACAAATATTAGATTTAGGGTTGTAAAAAAAGGGGGTTTAATTTTTGAAATGGGGTATCAATAGTCATATATGATGTATCAATATCACCACCCTATTGTTTCTACTGGAGAAATATATCTGTGTTCTTTGCCTAATTAAAATACGGCCGGAAAGTGAAAATACAGTCTTATCATGTTGAAATAAGACAATAATATTGTATAACATGGTTGTATTTCTGCAAATAAGGGCGGATTTACAAAAATACATCATTAATTTCTTGGTCGATTACTTTTGTGTAGCTTAACACACTACTTGTCAGATCGTAAATAATACTTATCATTGGATACTTTGCAGGCAGATGAAGTGAAATGTTTGTTAAAGCATAAGATGCAACAAAAGAAGATTACAATGGCTTGGGGTGGATGAATTACGTCCAAACAATCAAATGATTTCTATTGGAGTTCACTGTTTGATTTCATAGGACAATGTTTTTATGAAATTTTGTGAATGACGGAAATAATTGTTATGATAATTGTGTCAATGCGGCATAAATATTGACAGCTGTTTTTCAGCAAAATTAGTGAGATTTATGTTATAAATCTCACGTAATGAACTTATTGTCACAATGAATTTTATTATTTATGTTGCATATTGGCTTAGTTTACATGAAAAGTTATCCATTTGATAGAAAACTTGATCATAAAAGATGCTTCAAAACATAATAACTTATACATTAGCAATATTTCACAATTTGAACACATCATAAGTACATAAAAAATTTAACCGTGCATTAATAGAACAGTCGCCGTTCATAGAAAATCCATCATTCAAATCGCCATTTGATGGAATGGAGTTTGAATCAATCTCAGAAGTAATGTGCATGAAATTATGCTCCTTGCGTTGCTCAACAACATCAGAAGTAGCCGAGCACTTCCTTTTTAGCTACGCGCGACCTCTTTGTTCGACCAAAAAAGAGAAAAAATAATTCAATACATTTACAGTGCATAAAAAAAATATTTTTGGTAATCATATTTGATTTTTTGGAGGTGGCCTCCCAATAATTCTTCAAACAAGTTTTTGGTGCTCCTTTTGGTTGCATAAACGGCGGATCTTTCAAAACGCCTTGTACGAGCATATTTGGACTACATATTGTAAGCCTCTTCATCATCATGAACTGTGGGAAAAACTACTCCCCCCTTAAGCACCCGCAAATCCAGTTTATCCAGATAAAGGCAAATACTTTCAAAAAACAATGGTATTTCATATAATACTATCGTATTTAGTAAAATACAGTTGTATTCTATTAAATACGATCGTGTGCGCAATTATAAAGTTGAAAAACGGCAGTATTTTACGGTGTTCGTCTCCTCATTTTCTAGAGCAGTCGAGATCTCCTCCTTTGACTTCCCAGATGACAGATTGATGTTCGACATGCCATTGTACTGGAGGATTAAGTTTTGCCTTACGCTTGTAAGACACATATCAATGGAAGATACAATGATTTGGGTAAAAAGAGTCCATGATTAAGCACAATGACAGAATGGAAGGGAGTTATACAGCATGCATCACAGTAACTTTCCGGCGCCGTGGAGCTACAGACCTATCAATGATCGCGAGGTGCTGATTGTTTTTGCCGGTTGTAGGGCTCTGCTATTTCCGGCGGCGGGGAGGAAGCGAGCTTTTGTCGCCTTAGGTTAGGTCATGTGAGTATTTCTTCTTCTAGCACCAGCCTCAAGCTTCTGCATTTTCCGGCTGTTTCGAAGGTAGAAGGCGGGGAATCGCGAAATTAGTGGAGGGAAAAGGGGGGCCTCGTGACAAGGAGAAGTATTTATAAACATACAAAAGAATAGGTGCGCATACGTACGAAAAAAAAAATTCGTTTGGCAGGGCGGTATCACCGCGTCGCTGGACTGCCGCGGTTGATTTCCGCGGAAATCGCACGGTTTTGTGCGGCGGGGCGGAGCCTCACCGCCCAACCACGAAATTTTCAAACCCCGCATTTCATAGTGGGGCAGTGATGTGCGCACAACCGACATGTATCCACCCCGCCAAACGAAGACCTGGTCAGCTGGTCTCCACTCCTCTCAAGCTCATGTTGATCATCAATGTAAGAACTTGATGCAACTTTGGTTATCTTGTTCAACTATTCTTTGGCCGATGATGACTTTTGACCTTTGTCTTTTTGTGAAATACAAATGTTTATCAGGATCTGTTTGGCTTGCAGTATTTTTGTATTAATATAAGCATTGTTAGCATTAATATTAATATTAGGATTATTAAATATGTTTTCGAGGAATTTTAGAACTCTCGACTAGTCATGCGCAAAAAGCACGGGTCCGAAAAGCCCTCCCGGGCCCGGTCTGTCAAAAGCCCGGCTAGGTCCGGCCCGGGCTTGGGGCCCTTACTGGGCCCCCATTTTGGCCAGTTGCCCGGCCCGGCCCAGGCAAAGCCCGGGCGTCGGACTAGCCTGTGCCCGGCACCGGGCTAAGGAAAGCCCGATGGGATTTTAAACCCGCCAGCCGCCAGGCGGGATTAATCTCGCTTGATCAGGCAGGATTAAATCCCAGGAGGGATTAATACAAGCTCTAGACCCTCTTTTATATAATTGAAGAATAGCATTTTGATAATTAAGTTGCTAGGTAGTTAGGTTATATTTCATTATGCACACACATATGATGAGGTATTTCGCTATATGCACACACATGATAGGGTATTTCGTTATACGCACATCCATAATGGGGTATTTCGCTATATGCACACCTATTGTTGGGTACTTCGTTATACGTACACTCATGATGGGGTATTTCATTATACACACACCCATGATGGGGTATTTCACTACACGCACACACATGATGGGGTTTCGGTATGCGCACATTCATGATGGGGTATTTCATTATATGCCCACCCATGATGAGGTATTTTCGCTACACGCACGCCCATAATGGGAACTTCGCTATGCACACACCCATAATGGGTGGTTTTACAAATACTGGGGCGACGACGATGGTACTGAGGCTGTCGTTGGGAGGTGCGACGTCGATGGTACAAATGTGGTCATAGGGAGGTGAGATGACGGGCGGGCGCGGCGGAGGCGGGGCGGCGGTGTACGGCTGACGACCAACTGGTCGCGCGGTCAGACGAGTTGATGCGGTCAAGCGCCGGCGAGCGGACGATCGCGCGCCCGGAGAGGGGCCGCGCGGGTGATGTATGGACACGTGACCGCGTGGGCGACACGTGACCGCACGGGCGACACATGGCCGCCAAGAGTGCAGAATCTCTGAAAAGCTTAAAAAACATAAAGTTGGTCATGTGTCTGCCGAGGGGACCCTACTCTGCGAATACGGGGTTGTACAGTGTTAATGTGTGGTTATGAGGCAATCCACTCTCTCCCCACTAAGGTAGCAGAAGAGGCTGATCTATTAGGAAACCCTCTTGTTATTTGCAGCCCATTTTACTTATAAATTTAAGAGGTCTCTATCATTTACCCCCCCCCCCCCTAAATTCTTAGAGTTTGCGGTTTGTGTAAGAGAAGCGCGAGGATTTTTCCTTCTTATTTGTGTTCATTGTCGGCCCCACTAAAGTGGGATAAAGACTTGAGTGTTGTTGTTTTATTTGTGTTCATTGCGGCATGTGTGGGTGCCGTAGAGATGGGAAGTGCGTCAAAACGATTCTGGAGGTAAAGGTAACTTAGCTCACATGTGTACAGTGCAATTGATTGAGCGAGAATGTGGGTGATCGTCGCGACGAATGGAGGAGCCGCCATTCTCAGGCAGGGGCGGTGGCGTGCCTGGGCGGCGGCGAGGCCGCAGAAGGAACCATGTGGGCGCACGGTTGTTCGCTCACGGTTGCTCACCCGGGCTATCACACCAACACTCAATTGCGCCCTACGGTTGCATATATGCCCGGGGAACCGTGTTTGTGTGCCCATGGTTTGGCATTCGGGGGATCATCTTGCCCTATTATTTGCTCCGTCGTACGTCTGTTTAGCGTAGTGACAGTGTTTTATTTTGTACCGAGTTAAATTTATGTGGATACATTTATTAACTTGTGATACACTGGTTTCTTAGGTAACTAAACGGGGCGCTCGAGGGAGGTTGATGTGATTGTGCTCCACCCTTAATGGTAAGCGAATCGATGTGTGGAGGAAGGATTATGGATTACCTGCAAGCATAGAGGAGAAGATTCCGCGTCCGGAGGAACGTGCCAAAATCCTCCAATTGGCTGCGCCACACTTTGCAGGGGTCACTTGAAATAGGGGTTCCACATTCCACCTTCTGAGGAGGCGGTTATTATGTTTTGTCTCAGTTGAAAGTTATTTAGAATTAGCCAGACTCTTTCTGAGAATAATTGGCCTAAGTCCATACGAGATCGTCGACTTGCGCTCGGTGATCACAAAATGGAGATCCAAATATTGACCAATAATTCTCTGGTCGAATATTCATTTGCCAAATAGATGTCCATCGACCGGTCATTCACCGACCAGAGACCCGAATTCTGATCATGCTCAAATACTTTCCCTCAAATCTCGAGTATTATTTTTGTTGAGCGACTTGAACTCTTTTAGTGTCCGTTCATCGAACAGACTCAAGAACGTCAACCACTTTCCCCTTTTTACCAGCGGTCCCAGAACCCACCTTACTGCTCCGAAAACAAGATATGTGATTGTCGTTCGCCGACCGTGTGATCTGATATTGCCGACCGAGACATCCCTTTATCAACATGCATAGAAGGAAGTTCATCCTTATGAAGAACAAGATCAGCAATCGTCATTCGCTAACTAAGGTCTTGTGATCACTGAACGAGCTATCCCTACATTAACACTCATCGCATGAAGAATCCTCCTAATCGAACAGAGATCTCCGTTTACCGTTTGCCGACCGTACATTCAACAATCGTCGATCAAATTTGAAGTTTTTTCCAGATTCAAAAAGAGTCATTATTGATGCAAACAAGGAAGGCACAACTTTATGCCACTCATCCTTTTTAGTACTTGTGGAGGAATTGAATTGGAGGACTATATATAGTTTTTTATAAAATGACAGAACTTATTTCATTCCTCTATTCTTTTCTTAAACCTGATTTTCTTCTTTGTCCATTCTATATTCTATGTAGATTGAGTCTCTTTTCTTAAACCTGATTTTCTTCTCTATTTGTTTTATATTCTATGTAAATTGAGTCTCTCTTCCCTTGAGACTTAATTAGAATCACCTCTTCTTCATGCTAATTAATATCTCCTCTTTGATATTCTCTCGGAAAATTATTGTAAAGAATTATTGAGTGTGTCTTCAAAAAATCTATGTTGTGTAGCTGTCACGATTCCGGTTCTACTAAGATCATGTACCGAACCGCTATGGTAACGGTTCTCCAAATTAGAATCAAAATCTTATTTGGTTTGACCTGATGTGATTTTGGTTCCAGCATTGTCATGTCAATGGTTTTTGTTCTGGTTCAACAAGAATCAAAACCAAACTGGTCACTAACTGTTCGGTCTGGTTCTATGTGGTTTAGTCCGTTTCCAATCGGTTCCATGTGTCATAGTTTAAATCATTTTATAACTCTATAATTTGAATCATTAGATGCAATCAAAATATTATTATTTCTTTAAAAATGCACATATAACTTAGCATGGTCGAACTCTAACATGTTAAGATAACTTATTTCCTCTAATCAAATAAAAATATTTGAACCAACTACATAATAATTGTTAGAAGTGGAGTCTGACTGTGTTGGATGTACTGGGCTCTCGACTCGATATCGCCGGTTACAGCGAGATCGTCGAGGGAGCTCGACGCTTTTTGGCTTGTTACAACGATTTCGCTGATCATTGTAATTGTGTACTTCTTTATTCCGGTATGTGTTTAAGCCTAAATGCGGCTTAGGGTTTTGTGAGAACTGAGAATTTAGAAACCGAGGAAGGAGAGCGGTTGGAAGTGAGAAGCGGTGTAAGTTTCTTTGAACGTTTTTCATAGTGAATTTCTGTGGCGCGGGTGGTTGTGGTTTTTTCCCCGGACTTGGGGTTTTTCCACGTTAATTTCCTGTGTTGTGCTCTGTGTTTCTCGTTGTTGTTTTGCACTTGTTTTTCCCAACAACTGGTATCAGAGGGAGAGGTTATTCTGCGGGAAGATGGGAGACGATGCAAGGTACAAGATCGAGAAGTTTGATGGGGCAAACTTCACATTCTGGAAGATGCAGATCGAAAATTTGTTGTACCAAAAGAAACTGTTTTTGCCCTTGGGTGGAAAAACGAAGAAACCTGAAGCGATGAAGGATGATGAATGAGAAATTCTGGATAGAACTGCCCTAGGTACGATTCGTCTTTCGCTATCTTCTTTTGTTGCCTTTAATATTATAAATGAGAAGACTACCGAAGATCTCATGGCCGTATTGACGAGGATGTATGAGAAACCGTCAGCCTCAAACAAAGTGTTCTTGATGAAAAGGCTATTCAACATGAAGATGTCAGACGGCGCGTCCGTGACTGCGCATCTAAATAGTTTCAACACCGTGACAAATCAGTTAAGCTCCGTCGACATCAAGTTTGACGACGAGGTTAGAGCTTTGTTACTGCTTTCGTCATTGTCGGATAGTTGGGACGGTTTGGTGACTGCTGTTAGTAACTCATCTGGAAACTCTAAACTAAAGTTTGATGACATCATCGGTCTGGTGCTGAACGAAGAAGTCCGCAAAAGGGCTAATCCGGGAACCTCCAATTCTGCCCTCAATGTTGAGAGCAGAGGAAGGAATTTCGACAGGAACTCTGGGAGAGGGCGTTCCAAGTCTGCGCATTGAAAATCAAAAACGCAGAAAGGGAAGTTTGAGTGTTGGAATTGCGGGAGAAAGGTCACTTGAAGGCTGACTGCACTACTCCAAAGAAGAATCCTGGTGGGAAAGTTGAGAAGAACCCTGCAGCAAACGTCACTGTAGATGATATACAGGACGCTCTCATTTTATCCCTGAACAACACTGAGTGTTGGGTGGTGGATTCTGGTGCCTCGTTTCATGCATGTCCTACCAGGAGCAGTTTCAAGAATTTCACTACAGGAAACCCGGGGAAGGTCTATTTTAGCAGCAATCAAGCCTGTGATATTACCGGAAAGGGTGACGTAGATATCTGTCTTTCGAATGGATCCATATGGAGCCTTACAAATGTTAGGCGTGTACCATGTCTTAGGAGGAACCTCATTTCGGTCAGCCAACTTGCAAAACAGGGTAGTTTTGCAGCTTTTGGTGACAAGAGCTGGAAAGCTACTAAGGGGTCAATGGTCGTCGCTCGAGGGACCATGGACTGCACATTATACGTCATCAACAAGGAATCTGATTCTATTTCCATTGCAAAGGAGGAGGATGATGCAGATCAATGACACAATAGGTTCGGCCATATGAGTGAGAAGGGAATGCAGTCACTCATCTCTAATGGCAAACTTGCTGGTTTGAAGTCTGTCGACTTGGACTTTTGTGAAGACAGTGTCTTCGGCAAACAAAGAAGAGTGAGATTCTCAAAGGCTGGAAGAGAATTGAAAACTCAAAGACTGGAGTTAGTTCACATTGATGTGTGGGGACCTGCTGCTGTGAACTCTCTTGGTAGCTCCTCTTATTTCGTCACCTTCATCAACGACAACACGAGGAAGGTTTGGGTATATTTTCTAAAACACAAATCTGATGTTTTCTCTTTTTTCAAAACCTGGTTGGCTATGGTTGAAAATGAGACAGGTCAAAAGCTGAAGTGTCTCAGATCCGATAACGGTGATGAGTATTGTGACTCGGAGTTCAAGGAGTTCTGTTGTAAAGCAGGAATCAGGCTTGAATACACTGTTCCAAGGACGTCACAGTAAAACGGCGTAGCAGAGCGTATGAACAGGACCATCACAGAGCGTGCCAGAAGCATGAGGCTACATTCTGGCCTACAAACACAGTTCTGGGCAGATGCAGTTAACACTGTTGTCTATCTAATCAATCGCGGACCTTCGGTTCCGCTGAAAGAATGTCTACCTGAAGAGGCTTGGAGTGGTAGAGCGGTAAAATTCTCTCACTTGAAATTCTTCGGTTGCTCAGCTTATGTTCACATTGATGCAGGATCTAGAAGTAAACTTGATCCAAAGTCCAAGAAGTGCACCTTTGTCGGTTACGGCTCAGACGAATTTGGGTACAAGTTTTGGGACTACCTGAACCGGAAGTTCATCAGGAGCAGGAATGTAATCTTCAATGAAAGGGAGATGTACAAGAATCGTAACAACACTTTGGAAGAAGCATCAATGACTCCAGAAGACTCGTCCAAGTTTGGGGAGTATAAGTGAAACAGTGAGAACGTTGAGGAAACTCAACAACATGCTGAAGTAGAGGAAGAAGAGGAAGCGAGGGTGTCTCCTCACACTCCTACGGTGGAAGTACAGAAATCCAGTAGGGTCGGTCGACCCACCCAAAGGTACTCTCCCTCTTTATATTATTTGTTGCTCACTGATGGTGGTGAACCAGAGTGCTTCAATGAAGCTGTGGAGGCTGATGATTCCATTAAGTGAGAGTTAGCTATGAAGGATGAGATGAATTCCTTGAAACTAAATCAAACCTGGGATTTAGCTAAACTCCCAAAGGGCAAGAAAGCACTTCACAATAAATGGGTGTATAGGTTGAAGGAAGAGCACGGTGGGAACAAGCGCTACAAGGCTAGGCTTGTGGTGAAAGGTTTCCAACAGATGGAAGGAGTGTACTATACAAGAATCTTCTCTCCGGTGGTAAAGATGACCACTATATAGGTCATTCTGAGTATGGTTGCAGTGGATAACTTGCACTTGGAGCAAATGGACGTGAAAACAGCTTTCCTACATGGTGATTTGGAAGAAGAGCTGTATATGCTGCAACCTGAGGGGTTTGTTGAACCTGGAAAGGAAGAAATGGTCTGCATGCTGAACAAGAGCCTATACGACTTGAAACAGGCGCCGAGGCAATGGTACGAGAAGTTTGACAGGTTTATGTCAAACAATGGGTACTCAAGATGCGAAGCTGATCATTGTTGTTTCCTGAAACACTTTGACAATTGTTATATCATTCTGCTTTTGTATGTCGACGACATGTTGATTGCAGGTTCTGACATAGATGAAATCAAACGTCTGAAGGGACTTCTGTCCAAGGAGTTTGATATGAAAGATTTGGGTCCAGCAAAGCAGATCCTAGTAATGAGGATTGATCGAGATTGGAGTGCAAAGACCTTGAAGCTGTCCCAATCTAAGTACATTGAAAGGGTACTTCAAAGGTTCAACCTGAAGGATGCAAAGGCGGTCAACACGCCCTTGGCCAGCCACTTTCGACTCTCTAAGGAGCATGCACCCAAATCAGGAGAAGAACAAAAGTTGATGGAGAGAGTCCCTTATGCCCCCCCTGTTGGGAGTTTGATGTATACAATGGTGAGTACTCGTCCCGACATCGCACATGCAGTGGGAGTTGTCAGCAGGTTTATGAGCAATCCGGGCAAGCATCACTGGGAAGCTGTGAAATGGATACTCAGGTATCTGAAGGGGACTTCAGATTTCTCCCTCTGCTTTGGAGGACCAAAGATATCTCTACATGGGTATGTAGACTCATATATGGCTGGATATATTGATAGCAGAAGAAGCATGACTGGGTATGTCTTTACTTTGGAGAGCGCAGGGGTTAGTTGGATCTCTAGGTTGCAAAAGACTATTGCTCTTTCTAGCACTGAGGCGGAGTACGTAGCCATCACTGAGGCAAGCAAGGAGATTATGTGGCTGCAAAGCTTCATGAAGGAACTTGGCAAAGGGCAAGAGAATGGCAAGCTGCATAGTGACAGTATGAGCGTCATTCATCTAGCAAAGAATGATGTGTTTCACTCTAGAACGAAACACATTCAGATGCGGTACCACTTCATCAGATCTCTTTTGGAAGATGGAGCCTTGTCACTGGAGAAGATTCACACTTCAGAGAATCCAGCAGATATTCTTACAAAGTGTGTGAATATGGAGAAACTGAAGCTATGCTCGGCTTCAGTTGGTGTTCTAGGCTGAAGACAAGGTGGAGCCACCCGCCGTTTATTGCCACCACTATGAGGTCATTTTGTTTGGAAGCCATTCTTGGAGGTTCGCTATTGGTTCAGTCTCCAAGTGGGAGATTGTTAGAAGTGGAGCCTGACTGCGTTGAATGTACTGGGCTCTCGACGCAAATTCACCGGTTACAGCGAGATCGTCGAGCGCAGCTCGACGTTCGTCGAGCGCAGCTCGACGAAGATCGTCGAGCGGAGCTCGAATAAGATCGTCGAGCGGAGCTCGACAAAGATCGAACTGAGCTCGACGTTCTTTGGCATGTTACAACGATTTCACTGATCATTGTAATTGTGTGCTTTTTTATTCTGGTATGTATTTAAGCCTAATTGCGGCTTAGGGTTTTGTGAGAACTGAGAATTTAGAAACCGAGGAAGGAGAGCGGGCGGAAGTGAGAAGCGGTGTAAGTTTCTTTGAACATTCTTCATAGTGGATTTCTGTGGCGCGGGTGGTTGTGGTTTTTTCCCTGGACTTGGGGTTTTTCCACGTTAATTTCCTGTGTTGTGCTCTGCGTTTCTCGTTGTTGTTTTGCACTTGTTTTTCCCAACAATAATATGCACACAAAATGCATTCACCATCGCTATAAAATATATGACATCAATTCATCAACCGAACAGAATGATAACAATTCTTTCTATATGAGAATTATAGGCTCCGTTTGGGGGGGGGCTTATTTTTTTCGGTCAAGCGGTTACGACTGCATGAACCATATCTTAAATTAAGGTCCGGTTCATGCGGTCGTAACCACTTGACCGGGGAAAATAACCCCCCCAAACGGAGCTATGGTTGACAATAAAAATCGATTAGAATGGGGGCCTAGCCCGATGAGAATAAAGAAGTTGGAAGAAATTCTCCCCTGCTTAGAAGAACCTTTTAGAATTAGATAGTGAGAATCTGGAAGAGATGTGGAAGAGAAATGTTTGAAATTTTAGAAACATATACTAGTGGTAGAATAACTTGGGCTTTGGAATTAGTAGGCCAAGACAGATCTGAGATTTTCGAAGGGCGTAAATCTGAAGATCGATGAATGCATGGCTACAATCTAGAGGAACAGAATGACTAGTAAGGAAGATCGATCAAAATTTTTGGATGAAGAAATTTAAATGGAGGCACATAAAAAAATAAATGTGCAATGCATAGTGCTTAAACTATTCATTGGAGGTTGGGGGAGGATATTTGGGGTGAGAATAAGAAGCCGCTCAATTGACGCTTGTTGGTCTTCCACGATGCTTGTTTCAAGGTTGAGAAGAGGAGTGAGGTGAAGAGGCGACAATGGGTGTTGAGGAAACTTGAAAGGGGGATGTTTATTAAAAAAAAAATAGAGAGGTACCTGGAGTTGAAGACAGAAAGATCTTTTGGGACGGTGACAAAAATTTCCCAAACTCGGCAATAAATATAGATTGCTTCGTAGAAGGCCAACTGTTGTGGTCGTTTGTGTCACTCTGTCGGTAAGGGGTCGACAAGGAGGCCTCTAGTGAGGAGCAGAACGACTAGTATGAAGAGGAGAATATAAAACGTGTAAAGCTCTAATTTGTGTAGAGAGGAGCAAGAAAATGAGAGAATTGTGTGGATGCCATTCTTTTACGGTCAGGATTGTTTGTGTGATTCGATAATGTTACACAAAGGGGAGTACTTTTTTGTATATATAAGTATGTATATTATATATAGATTATAACAAAGTAATAATATTATAATAATATTAATAATAAAAAATATTATAAAATAATAATAATAAAGGGATTGGGGTTAGGTTCTGTTTCGGTCCGGTCTGGATCTGTTCTAAAAATTCTGAAATCGCTCGAGACTTCCATGTTGCAGTTGCGGTTGCGGTTCCGGCCCGGATAATAAAAATAAAAAAACCGCAATCGGACCATTATTGTTCACGGCTCTAAAATTCAAACTTGAACTTGAATAATTCGCGAACAATTCGGTCTGTCTCTTTGCGGTTCCAGTTCGATTCTAAATCTATTTACGATTTTAAATGACAGCTCAAATGCAGTGACTATAATCTCTAGTGTAAAAAACTTCTCAAAATTTTGGGTCTATGTCCTTGATGTGGCAGTTCTATCCCACATATCTTCTAAGATTTATTTTAAATAATCTATAAAATTAAGAACATGATTCAATATTAAAAAAAAATCAGCTGAACCAAATGGCCCAACTGTGAAGTAAATCCAACCATCCACTTTAATAATATCAGTCATCTGACGCCTCCTAATTATTATCTTTTAACTATTTTTATTAAATGTTGTATCATTAGTGTTATGCCTATAAATAGGCTTGTTAATGTGTGTATAATGTATCAAGAAGTAAAATCTTACAAGTAAAAACTAAATCCCTCTCCTTTGTTTCTCGTTATTGCCTTTGCGATTCTACTTGTGGTATCAGAGCCATGGGAGGCAAATCACAATCGAGTAATCGCATTCATGGGATCATTATTTGCCGGCGATGCATCCGCCAAGTCTCGCTCATCCATCCCTATCTTCTTAGATGAGCTATATGAGTTTTGGAGTGACAAAATGGAGACCCTGTTTTTGTTCCAGGACCTCTGGGATGTCGTCCACCTCGGCATCACTCCCTCCGGGAAGATGATCGATGGCAAAGATCCGACTATCTCAAGAGAGGAACGAATGCAGGACTCTCGTGCTCTGTATCTCATTCAACAAGTAGCCACAAACAACATCTACTAGCCCATAATGAGCTCAAAATTTGCCAAAGAAGCTTGGGATATAATAAAAAATGAGTATAAGGGATAGAGAAAGGTAATTAAGATGAAACTTCACAACCTCCATCGTTGTCTGGATGCTCTCCTAATGAAGGAAGAAGAAAACATTCAAGATTTTTTTTACAAAAATTACAAACCTTGTAAATCGAATTTGAAATCTCTGGGGAAAATTGGATGACCAACAAGTAGTGGAGAAGATCCTTCGCTCTCTACCCAAATCCTTCAATCATGTCGTCCATGCCATCCTAGAAGCATGGGATTTAGAAATGCTACCCATCACTGAACTCATGGGCTCGCTGCAATCTCATTAGGAACTACTTATACATGATCACCCCCCCTCCCTCCTCGATCAAGCCTTTCACACTAAAATAATCTTCACAAAAACATATCTTACAACCAAAGATGGCTAGATAAAGAAAAAACTCAGAAAGCATTTCTTGGTAAAAATAAATACATTAACGGGAAAGGGACGTTTGTCGAGAGAAACAGTGAGAACACCCTTCAAACCTACTGTATTATTTGCAAGTAAAAAAACTACGAAACTAAAAGTTGTTTCTTTAGATGTAAAAAATGTAGGCTTCAAAACCACTCAGAGCAGAAATGCGGGTTTATGCCCAATGAGGAAGCCAAATATACAGAAACTGAAGCTGATCGCTTCTCATTCGCCTGTAATACTGAGGCAAGTAAGGATTACAACTCATTATGATTTACAGGCTCTGGTTGTTCACGACACATGGTCAACAACCAAGTGTTCTTCGCCATGCTTGGTGATACATTTAAATATGTAGCCATACGGGGGTGGGAAAGTAGAAAGAATAGAAGGGAAGGGAACAATCTCTGTTCTTACTGATTCGGGAGAACAGAAATTCATTGTTGATGTGCAGTACGTACCTACACTAACACATAATCTTCTCAGTGCTGGGCAATTACTCTCAAGAGGATATAAGGTAATCTTTGATCACAATGTATGTCATATTCTAGACAAAAATTCCAGTGCATTTGTATCCTCAATAAAGAAGAGCACAAACATCATCTTTACTCTCAGTTTAAAACCCTCCAAATCCAGTGGCTACTCCTTCTAGGAGTTCCTCGATCCAAAATTGCTCTCTGGCACCATAGGCTGGGACATGATCTTGTTGACGGCTTACCAAGAATTGAACTCACCCAACTGCATTCTGACTCATGTGCCCGTAGAGAAATTGCATTGCATTTCGTTCCCTTAAGTTACTACTGGAGGGACACATGCCCATGAACACTGGGGCTCTGTGAGCTCACCATCACTGGGAGGGAGACGCTACTACATGCTTTTAGTGGATGACTTCAGCCTCTACATGTGTCTTTATCACTTGGAGTGGAAGTCATACTCCTTTCAACATTTTAAAGATTTCAAACAACAAGTTGAAACTCAATTTGACAGGAAGATTAAAGCATTCAGAATGGACAGAGGAAGTGAATTCCTATCCACTGAATTTCAAAACTTCTACAAAGAAGAGGGCATACACCACAAACTCACAACTCTTGGAACTCCGCAATAGAATGAAGCAGTGGAGCGGCGTAATCGTACCATCGTTTAGATGGCAAGGATAACGACGCATCACAAATCCTACTCAAAATTCTTGTGGGCAGTGACAACCTCAACAATGATTTACATACTCAATTGAGTACTCATAAAAAGCCTCAAAACCTCCACTCCCTATCAGAAGCTCTTCCATCACAAACCAACCATTTCCATTCTAAAAGTATTTGGATCTATTATTATACTCATAAAAACAAAGAAAAAGTTAGAAGAAATGAGTCAAAAAATGCATCCTCCTGAGGTACTGTGATCAAAGCAATGCATATTGACTTCTTAATCCCATCACAAAGAAACTCATCATATCCAGAGACATAACATTTGACGAAGAAGGAAGTTGGGACTTTGGCTCGGAATCTACTCAGGAGGAAGATCATCTCTTGTCGCTGATTGGGCTTGAATCTTCTCCAATCACCATCCAAGGAAACTCTCTTCTATCTGAAAATATGCAATCAAGGTGAATTTGCATTACTATAAATCAATTCTCTCAGATTTGAAGAAGCGGTCAAACACAAAAATTGGCAGCAAGCAATGGAAGAAGAAATGTTCGTCATTGCATCAAATAAGACTTAGTCACTTTTACTCGGGCCACCCAATAGAGTGGTAATAGGACTCAAGTGAGTATATAAAGCAAAATAAAATGAAGAAGGAGATATCTTAAAGTATAGGGCCAGGATTGTGGCCAAAGGATACTCTCAACGAGTCAGGGAAGACTATAGCAAAACTTTCACACTCGTCGCCCGATTGACCGCAATCCGACTACTTCTTGTTGCGGCAGCTCAAAATTGATATCCTTTTTTTCACTTAGATGTAAAACAATCCTTCCTCAATGAGAAGATAAAAGAAGAAATATATGCCCCTCAGCTCCCTGGGTTCGCAAATAACAGAGAAGAAAAGAAGGTCTACAGATTATATAAAGTTCTACACAAACTTAAACATGCACCAAGGGCATGTCACGATAAAATCTACTCCTTCATTCGAGAAGGTTTCTGTCCCAACAAAAATGAGCCCCCACTCTACCTGAAGAAAGAACTCAATGCCACGATAATAGTATGCCTATATGTAATAGCTTGATGATCACTGGCCCAGATCCCTCTATGATTAATTCTCTCAAAGCTAAAATGATGAAGACCTATGCAATGGATGATTTAAGCTACCTAAAGTTCTTATTGGGGATGTAAACCAAATAACTATTGGACACTATTTATCTCACAAGAACAATATACTTGCACTCTCCTCAACATGTTTAAACTCACACAATGCAACCCAACATTAACCCCTATGTCCACCACCGACAAGCTTGCAGCAAAAATCGATGAGGAATGAGTAGATAAAGATACGACAGTCTCGTGGGTTCTCTAATCTACCTAACGAATACTCAACCAGATATCGAGAACACAGTAAACATCATTGCCCGCCTTGTTAGCAATCCAAGCAAAGCTCATTTCATCGTGGCTAAACAAATTCTACAATACCTTCAAGGGACAAAGGACAATGGTCTACTCTATCAGAAAGAAGAATAAGACGTTCTAGTCAACTTCACCGACTCTGATTGGGCGGGCAATCTGCACGGTAGAAAAAGCACTGAAGGATTTCTCTTTTTCTTCGGCACCAAACTATTTTCATGATCTTCCAGGAACAATAAACAATGACACTTTCAACCATCGAGGCCAAGTATATGACACTCAACTCTGTAGCATGTGAAGCTGTGGCTTCATTGTCGTTTGAAGGAGATTTGCAAGGTAAAGGTGAGAGAAGAGAGAGAGGTTGGAAAGCTAGAAAAGAAGAAGGCTAGGGGGAGTTAAAATCTCTCTTGACAATACTTCAACAATAAAGCTTTCCAAAAACCCTATCTACCATAAACGAAGCAAGCATATAGATACATGGTTCCACTTCATCAGGGAACTCTTGGAAGAGAAGAAGATTGATCTCAACTTTGATCCTACAAAGCTCCAGCTAGCCGACAAATGACCAAACTGCAAATTTTTCTGATTATGTGTGGAATAATTTAATTGAGTCGTCTAGATCAGTCATATGCATTTGTTTGAGTTCATTTATCTCCTGCAAGTGTGCATCAAATTTAATTTGCGCGAGTTGTCAAAACCCTTTGTAGGCGGGCTAGACGATTTTGAACTTAAGTTGCGCGAGTTTGGTCTCGCAAGTCGCATCTGACACGCTATGGAAAGACCAAATTCATGTATGCACTTAAGATATTGGGATGAAATGAATATTAATATATATTGAAGGGTATTTTGGTAATTCACCTCACCATTCCTATAGAGATCAATGAGGAGCCAGTCATTCTAAGTCTCCAAGAGCATGAACATGATCGACAAAACGAGTGGTTACTGTGGCTCTTCCCAATCCCCAAATCGAATCCATCTTCTTCCACATATTTTTGTCTTGCAGTTACTGTTGTTCTACCATCACTGAACTTCTTTCCAAGGAACAGTAAAAAATGGAAAAGGCTTTCAAATTTTCTGTCAGGATCAAAGCCATAGGCACTATATCATGAACCGCGATAGTAAGACTTCGATTGGCGCGGTGGTGGGGGTCGTGAACACGGTGGTCATGAACCGTCGTTCGTGAATGCCCGACCTCGCCTAAAGAACTTCATGCATTTTATGCTCAAACTAGTTTATTTTCTTGGCAGCGGTCATAACCTTTGTCTTGTCAAACACACATTTTATGATTATGACATTTTTGACCAAACTCACGGGAGCAAATGAGCCGCGCCAAACGAAGCCTAAATGTTGATCTTCGTAAGTGTCTGTTTGGATGCAGAAAATTGGCTTTCCGATGAAAGCATTTTACCATAACTTAAACTTGGGTATATAAAATTGACCATAAGCTAAGAAAAAGTAGAACAAGAAGGTTGCCTTCTCCAAACATCATTACTAATCTGGGAATAGGCATGTGGAAGAGGGGGCAAAAGAGTGGAGGACGGGAGAGGATGTTCTTGATGTTCAATATGATGATATCTTGGAGGATTTAGGGCCTGTTTCGGTGGGCGGTGGCGACCGGAGATGGAGCAGGTGGAGTTGGATATAAAATAATTTCTTGAACGTATAGCTCCATCCCTGCGGGCGGAATCAGGAAGCACAAAATGCCATGAACCACGGTTAATCAATAAACCGATCAAGTTGAACAGAAAGGAGGGGACCAAAATACCCCTCCCTCTTTTAAATTCAAAATTTATTAAATGAGAAATTAATATTTAAATGACTAGAGGGTGCAATGTGCTATATTAAGGCTTTTCAAGGGTGCAAAGTGCCGAATTTTGAGTTTGAGGGTGCAATGTGCCAAAGGACCCTAATTAGGGGGTGCAAAGTGCCAAAAAATTGAATCGCAGAGAGGGACTTCTAAGATTATACCGTGCTTTCATTAACAAATTTATTTAGAGTAATGTTATAGGTACACCTATAATGGATATGTGCATACCAAAAAAATTCAAAAAGTAACTTAAAAAAGAGATAAAACCTAAAATCCGCACACAGTTATTTCTCGCTAAGCCCCTCCGCCTGTTTCACGAAACCGAGGGCGAAACAGGACCTCCGCTTGTTTCGCGAAACCGAGGGCGAAACAGGACCTCCGTCTGGCTTCCGTCGCCGACCTCCAATACTCCACCGCCGGTCGTCGAACTCGCCGGCAAATCCATCCTATGGACCGGTAAGATCGCCCCTTCTCCCTCATATATCATTTTTTCGGATTCAATCTTCTCTTTTTTGGTTAGGGTTTCTGACCTAGATCGTTTTTTTGCTCCAGATTTGTGGGGTTTTCTCCAAACCCCCTGAAGATTCGTTTTGTCGGCCTCCTAAATAACTTTGTTGTCCTTATAAAAGTATAACTTTTCTTTTTTCTTGTTTTTTCCTTCATTCCATGGATTATGGATAGAAGATCATTATTTTTGTTTTAAAGTTGTAGTTTTGTGATGAATGTTGTTCTATTATGATTTTTATCCGTTTTTTTTTGTATTTTTAGAATAAAATGAATGTGGAACATACATTATCGGTATTTGAAAGGAACCCACCACAACTCAACCATTAAGGGAATGAGGATGGATTTGCTGGCGAGTTCGACGACCGACGATGGAGTATTGGAGGTCAGCGACAGAAGCCAGGCGGATGTCCTGTTTCGCCCTCGTTTTCGCGAAACAGGCGAAGGTCCTGTTTCGCCCTCGGTTTCGCGTAACAGGCGAAGGGGCTTTGCGAGAAATAACTGTGTGCATGTATAGGAGAAGGGTTTTAGGTTTTATCTCTTTTTAAGGTACTTTTTGAATTTTTTTGGTGTGCACATATTCATTATAGGTGTGCCTGTAACATTACTCTAATTAAATTTGTTAATGTAAGCACAATGAAATATAATCTTAGAAGTCCCTCTCTGCGGTTCTATCAGCAACCCTTCTCCGTACCAAAACAAAGCGTCACCAGCTCGTTCTCTCGGCGAAGCCGGGGGCCGTCGGATGGCCAATGCGCTCCGTCGCTGCATCTGTGGGCCGGCTGCTTCCTGTGGCCGCGCTACCAATCCCTTGCTCTTCGCCGGCCACGGCCTCAGATACCGGAATCGGAAGCTCGAGGTCATCCTCACCACGGTCAGTCTTTCATAGCTCATCTCAAGACGAAAGGTAACGCTCTTTTTCCGCTTCTTCCTCGTCTAGGTTTTCTCATTATATCTTGTTATATTGTGATGATTTTATTAGACGATCGACAAGCTGGGAAAAGCTGGGGAGACGGTGAAGGTGGCGCCTGGGCATTTCCGCAACCATCTGATGCCCAAAATCTTAGCCGTCCCCAATATACCCATATATGCGTTTCTAATTAGGGAACAGCGCAAGGTCAGATACCTCTATTTTTAGTTGTGCCGCTTTCTAGGAAGATTTTGAGAATTTCTACGTGACAATGCTCACCAATGAAGTGCTAACATGTAAAATAACTTTTAAGTTTCCGTTTCTTTGGAATATATTGAAAGAGCCCAATTGGTTTAGGTTTAAAACTAAAACTCATGTGAATTGGAATTGGGAGCCAATTCCAATTCTTCTGTTCAGTTACCTTGAAATAAGGTCCTCAGTTTTGGGCTGAGTTTAGGGTTGAAGAAGAAAGAGTTTGAAAAGGAAGAAATTTGAGGAAGAAGAAGGAGAAAGCGGGGAAGGAGAAGCAAGAGAATTAGAGAAGAAGAGGAGGAGAAGAAGAAGAAGAAACACACGAAGAAGGATAGTCGATCGGGATCGACTGGAGATGGGCTTTGCGACCCGAAAAATGCTAAAATCTACCTAAATTGGTCGGTTTTCATTCACACCATATTTTCAAATGAAGAAAATCGACGGTTTTACACCAGCGTCAATTCTGACCTGATATAGGTGCAAATAAACATATGAATTAGAATTTAGAGATCAATTTCAATTCATATCTCCCAACATACACCAAACGAATGTACCCTAATTGATTTTCCTGTTCTTGGTATACATTAAAATGATGATGTAGACTAAAATTATTGAAGCGAGGTTGATGATATAGGGAGAGTATTTTTAAAAATAGTGGAGTAAAATCATCCAAGCTATTTGCTTTGAAATTGGAAATCTAAATCATTAGACATTCATACCAAGTGTTGCAAGATATATTGTACCTATTCTTCATAAGTTTTCGACTTTTATCTATGTTATCTTAAATTTACTCTTGTTTCCTTCCTAATCATTCGTAGTTCTTCTGCCCATTCAATGATACCATTTCTGTCCTCTGTTGACATGTATTTACAATTGAAGTCTATTTTCAACTATTTTCTCATTCTAACCATATCTTGATATAATCATTGTATTGGATTATTCTAGTTTTCCCACACATCCATCACAATAGTTTCAATTTTGTCCCAATTAATATAGCTTTCAGTATTTTTTATTACACAATGCCCAAATCCATATATCATAGTCAGCCTAATTGTAGTTCTATAAAGTTTATCGAACGTATCCATGCTATTCTTTTATTATATAATATCTTTTCTCTTCTTTATTCATCCAATTTTGGCTCTAAATTTTTTTGTTTATTTATATTTAATTTTTGTATGTAATAGATCAACAAGATTGAAACATATATTTATCTTGTAATAATAGTTGATAATTAATATCAAAGTGTTGCATTTCAGTCGAAGCATTGTTTTAAATGTCCTCCTACATGTCCGACATGTGTCTCGACATGTCATTTTTATGAGTAAAACGATATTTTTTTCTAAAAAAACAAATTATGTCCTTCTGTAAAATATAGGCCGTTATGTCCAATTTTTTCCCGATATATCGACTGACACGATTTTTAAATATATCATCAGTTATTTTATTTTATGTTATATTAGCATACTAACAATATAGTTTAAATCACATATATACTATATTATGTATGTTTAAATCGATTAGACTTATTGTTTCTGGTTTTTTGATGTTTTATTCTTACAATCAATTTTGTATAATTGTTCCACTAAATTTTAATTTCATATTACAAAAATTGAAAACATTTAATATATTTATTAGTTAATTGTTTGTATGTATTTAATATAAATTTATAAATTTAAAAAGGCTTATGATCATTCAAGGATTTTTAACTTTTAAATCTTCTTGATTTGCAATAACTTATTGCCATAAAATTGTATAGAAAAGCTGAACCTTATCTATACTTCTTCGTTATCAAATACAATGTATCATGTATGAATACATATATATAGGAGAAAGAAAAAGGGACGAGTCCCCTATGCAAGGTGAGAGACTAATGTATAAAGAGAAACAATAAAAAACTAAATAGGCCACAAACATGAGCTTTTTACATTGATTTTTCTAACACTCCCCCTCAAGCTGGAAGTGTACAAGTCGTAAGCACCCAGCTTGGATAGGAATTGAAAGAATATGGTACTCGGTAGAGCTTTCGTGAGAAGATCAACAACTTGTTCAGTGCCCGAAACATGCTTCAATTTTAGCTTCTTCATTTGAACTTTCTCCCTAACAAAGTGACAGTCCACTTCAATGTGTTTCGTTCTTTCGTGGAAGACTGATTCTTCGCTATGTGTATAGCAACTTGATTGTCACATAGTAAGGTAGCAGGTGAAGGGAGTTTTACTCCTAGATCCTCAAGAAGACTTTCAAGCCACGTAAGCTCAGAGACAACTGATGCCATCGACCGGTATTCAGCTTTAGCTGAAGATCTAACAACCACAACTTGTTTCTACTGCGCCAGGTCACATGGTGACCTCCAAAGTAGGTACAGAATCCACTGGTGGACCTTCGATCGTCCAGGGAACCAACATAATCTGTCTGAATATGCCACCAATGTGGGAGTAGAAGAAGTTTTGTATACTAGCCCTTGACCAGGGGCTGATTTAAGATATCTCAAGATGCGCTCGACGGCCTGTAGATGAGACATCCGAGGAACATGCATAAACCTGTTGACCACCCCAACAACAAAGGATATGTTTGGTCTCGTGACCGTTAGATAAATAAGTTTTCCAACTTGTCGACGATAGTATTCTAAATTCGGAAGAAGATCTGCATCAGAAGCATGTGCGCACAGTTTGTGATTGACATCCATCGGGGTGTTTATTGGTTTGCATCCAGAGTAGCTAGCATCCTGAAGAAGGTCAAGATAGTATTTTCGTTGAGAGAGGAAAGTCCATCAGGACGTCTTGCGATCTCAAGACCAAGGAAGTATCGAAGTTTCCCCAAATCTTTTGTTTGAAAAACCGAACTAAGATGCTGTTTGACTGCTTGTATTCCCTTTGAATCGTATCCTGTAATTAGAATGTCATCGACATATACCAAAAGAAGAACCGTTCCTGTAGTCCGATGTCGTGTGAACAGAGAGAAGTCTGCCGAGCTCCGAGTAAAATCAACTTCCCGAACCGCCTTACTAAACTTGTCAAACCACGCCCGAGGGGATTGTTTGAGACCATAAATAGACTTCTTAAGGTGACAAACTCGGGACTCCCCCGTGGTCTCAAACCCGAGCTTTTGTTGCATGTAAATCGTTTCTTGCAGGTTACCATTTAGAAATGCATTCTTGATATCCAACTGATGTAATGGTCAGTGGCGATGCACAACCACAGAGAGAAGGACAAACTGTGTTGAGCTCGGCCACTGAAGAGAATGTTTCTTCATAATCAAGATCTTGTTGTTGAGTAAAGCCACGAGCCACCAGTCGGGCTTTAAGATGGTCAATTGTACCATTAGCAGCATGCTTGATGACAAATACCCATTTACACCGAATAGTCGTGTGACATGGAGGAAGGGGAACCAGATCCCATCTCTGGTTTGCCCAGAGGGTTGTCATTTCTTCGTCCATGAAGAGCTGAGCGGAGAGTGAGAGAGGAATTGAGGAGGATATCAGCGGAGCCGGAGACAGGGACGGTGTCACCGTTGGCTACTGTGATACACTTAGGATACGGAGAATCCAAGTATTGAGGTGGCTTTAGCGAGGTGACATGGTGAATAGCACCTGAATCCACTATCTATTGTGGACTATTGGAGAGACAAACGATACCTTCATTGAAGATAGAGGCAACAGAGGCAACGGAGGCAGGCGAGCGGCTGATCATGTCGTGAAGTTACTGGAGTTGAAGGCAGACTTCTTCAAGGTCAGCACGAGTGGCAGAGGTGCTGTCAACCGCAACAGATGCAACCGAACGAGGAGGACGACCATTTTTACGGTAGCAGGTCGCCTCAAGGTGTCCGTCCCTTCCGCATAAGGAACACTTCGGACGTGGCTGGCCACCACGACCCCTCCCTCAAAAGCCTGAACGCCCTCCACGGGCAGGAGGAGGGAAAGGTAGTAAGGACGCATCAGTTCATTGAAGGAGGGCCGACGAGGGGGGTCCAGTAATATCAGGAGGTGGTGATACTTTGAGCAGCATGGAGCACACATCGGAGAGAGGGGATAGCAGCTGGCGAGAGAATCTGAGTCCGAATGCTATGAAGATGAGGTGGGACATGAGCCATCATCATGATAATACAAAGGACTTCCTTCTGAGCACGCTGGGTAGCTAGATCCATGGTAGGGGGCTGATGGCGGATCCATGCCTCAACCAGTGTTTTAGCCTGAGCCACAAAGGAGGTCAAGTTAGCAGCACCACCCGTGTCTAGAGTCTGAAGATCTGTGATGATGCTATATAGGTGCTGAAGATTGTCCTTGCCAGAGTATAGAGAATGGAGTTTGTCCCACATCGTCTTGGCCGTCTCATGATACATGATGCGGTATGGTTCATCAGCAAGGGAGTTAAGGAGCCACGTTTGAACACGTCCATCATGACAAAGCCAGTCATCGGTGGGTGGAGAAGGACGATCCATAGTGAGATGCCACAGAAGACCCTTAGATTGAAGAACGCGCCTGACAGAATGCACCCATTCAATGAAGTTCTTCTTCCCAGTGAGGGAAATAGCGGTGATTCTCAACTCATCACGCAACTCCGGAGCAGGGAGCAATCAGGCTGGAGGAGGAGGTGTGGGCTGCCCTGAAAAATCAATTGAGGACCCCATGAAGTCACAGCGGATAGAACGACAAGATAACGGCTAGACCAGCAGCAAGGTGACAACCACAAGGTCACAGCGGCAAAGCAAGAGTACCAGACAGGCCGCGCGACAAAGTAGGCGCGCCACACTAGTCGCACAATGCGCCCAGATCACGCGGCTAGAGAGAGCGGCAAAGGGAAGAGCAGAAGGCGCCGAGACCACGCGATAAGATAGTCCAGCAAGGAATAACCAGAGGAGAATTCGTGCGGCTTGATAGTCGGCTAGACAGTCCGCGCGGCAAGATAGTCGGCAAGATAGAGGCGACTTGCAGAGATCGCGGCGACAAGACAAGTACGTGATGAGAAGACGAGGAGAATTCCTGTGGCTTGAGTGGCAGGAAGCAGGGAAGAGCGCATCGACTATGGAGAATTCGCAGTGGCAAGAACAACGACAAAGGCAAGTCGTGTGTCAAATCACATGGTTAGACCAGGAGGAGCTCTGAGACAGTTCATGCGACAAGGCAACGACAACTAGAAGAGGAGCCCGCACCAGTGAAGTCCGCGGTTTAGGACAGAGGAGATCGCAGCGGCAAGGAATCCACAACAGAGAAGCCAGCAACAAGAAGGTCGCCGCGAGAAGAAGAAAAGGGGTCGCCGCGACTAGAAGAGAGATCGAGAAGACAAGCCGCGGCTACTACAGAGGAGAGATGCGGCTAAGGATGGAAGAGCGCGCGAGAAGGGTGGGCGGGTGGGTCCACGGGAGGAAAGCTATAAAAGCAGAGTGGGGAGAGGAGAGGAGAAGCCGAGTAGACTGAAGGGGCGGATAACAAGGGAGTAACTGCAAAAGGGGGGGTTAGAAAGAAGGGTGGATGGCAATGAGTAACCGCAGAGGCTGGGCCGTTAGAAATCGACTTGTCCGCCCGAAACCGTAGATAGGACCGGTCACTCTGATATCATGTAGAGAAAAGCTGAACCCTGTCTATACTTCTTCGTTATCAAATACAATGTATGAATACATATATATAGGAGAAAGAAAGAGAGACGAGTCCCCTATACAAGGTGTGAGACTAATGTATAAAGAGAAACAATAAAAGACTAAATGAGCCACAAACATGAGCCTTTTTACATGGACTTTTCTAACACAAATAAAATTATTGTATACTTTTAAATATATTTTACAATGTTTTATTTTGTATTTATTAATAATATTTTATCTTGAATACTATTCGATTTTATTTCGTACTATAAATGGCTCATTATTTATTTGTTATATTATTTTTCTATTTTTATAAAAATAAAAAATTTATTTATAAGACATGAAATAATATTTTAAAATATCCCCAACATGTCTCCGACTTCCGACATCCGACATTTAAAAACACAATCCGATATGTCACCGACATCCGATATTTACAACATTGAGTAGAAGGATTATAGCTGCTTTGTTGTGGAACAATTCCTTTAATATTTTTCTCTTGCCTCGTGTTGATTTATAGTTTTTCTTGGGTTTCTGTGGTAGTTGTTCTTTTACCTCAACTTCTACTGTGATGTTAAATTGTTTTGGACGCTTGAATGAATGTCTAATTGAACTTCAAATTTTCTTCTATTTTGACAAAGCAATGTCTATCTAATACAAACATTTATTGAGTTTTATGTTTAAGGGAGAGTAATACATTAGTTTTTTGGGCTCATTTGGTTGCTTGAAGTAAAAAAGTAAATATATTTTTTTATAAAAGGGTGTAAGTTGTTAAATACATTATTTGGTTGAACCTCCTCAAAACTCCTTCAATCATGACAGTTATTTCACACATGAAATGAGGGAGAAAAGAATCACTATTTCTAAGACATTATTTGTATCTACAAGCAACAAAATGAGCCCGTTTCCCGAGGCAGAGCCCTGGCTTCCGTGACCTAAGTACATGATATGGTGAACAACCTCTTTGTTTGTTAAGCTTGCTTGGGGTTTATATTGAGGCACCTCGTAATTATGACACCATGTCATTGCATATGTATGGTTGCAGGTGTCTATATATTATTTAAACTATAAATTTTTTGAAAATATTATCAGTGGAAAGCTCTCTACATAAGCTTGTGCGCACTAGTTGAAGCGCGGCCTCAATAATGTTGCTAGTCATTTCAAAAAGTACACCATGCGTTGCCATAGACTGTCCCACAGCTTAGCCAGCTGATCAGCTTAATATATGGAATAATATAACTATGTGATTTTTCTTACTTAATATATTTGTGATAATTTATTTTTGAAGAGGCAAGAATCTGGAATTTTTCCTACCATGACCCTAAATTTACAAATCTTTGTGCACAAGAAGGCTGTTTTAGAAGTTTTATGCTTTTCCAAGTTATTGTCTCTAAAGATGCATGAGCATATTCACCTATCTTGTTTGATTTTGATTACTATTAACTCGGTACTTGTTATCCCAGTTTTACATGTACATTTTAATCATCGTATCTATACCATTTCAAATTAAATTGATGTTATGTTGTACTGTAAGTAAAGAGGCTGATAATAATTCTAATATGCGAAACAACATAATTTTAACTTTCCCAACATTCATTTTAATTGCCATTACATTGCTTTAAATTTTTATTATGTAATAACTTTATAGCAACTAAGCTGTAAAAAAGTTAGTTTTCTTGATGAACATGGTCTAGATTTCCATTATAAGATTTCTGCTATTTCTTTAATATCCCTTTTTGTGAACAGCTTTACCAACGTGATGAGGAGGAATCAATAAAAGAAGCACCTAAAGAAAAAGAAGACGTTAGCCAGGTGGGTGATTTCTAAAATTTTTTTCTCATACTTATCATTGTGTTTGCAAAATGTTTTTGCTGAGTTGTAATTTTATAATTCCTTCAATAATGGCTCTTTGCACTTGGCTTCTTATTAAGAAATTAAGGATTATATCCTCTTTATGTATGTCTTTTTTTTAGCACTTTATAATGTGTTGATAGCCTGATACAATTATGACTCCCCGGACCCACAGGCTTCTTGCTGGGTGCTGTCACCTTATACCTTAGTGATTGATAATATTGATGTATGACAGTTCTCACCTATATAAGTGAGTGGAGGAGAGTCTTAGGATTTATCTTTTTTATTTTCTAGGTTTGAACTCTCATTTGGAGAGGGGCTTCAAGAGGGAATCAATCCTCGAAAGCTAGGCACGAGCATACCTCGCGAGTTTTTATCTCATTTTCCATTTATAGCGCAATTTATTTCTTCGTTATATATCAATTGATTCAACCTGCTAGTCTCGGCCGATCGCCTAGCATCCCACCTCATTAGGGTTCTGTTAAGAACCCTAGATTTCTGGATTTGCATCTGCAGCGATTGACCCTGCACCTACCATGCCTCCTTCCGATCGTTGTACACAACAACCAAACGCTAGGGCCCATCAACGCGTTACTTATCCTCGCCACTACATACCAACACCATAACCTCCCTGGTCATCTACAATCGGGCTACCGTTTCGAATCCTATGCCCCATCCTCGCCTAAACGTCTCGATCGATGCTTGCACTGTCTGCAGTCAACATCGACTCGCTTCAGTCGCGAAATCTCACACGATCTACCTGTGTCGCCGTTCGGTGTTCAGGACCGCCTCAACGACTTTACCCTCTTATCAACCCATAGTCTCCATTTGGTCGCACCTAGTTCCCCGACTAACTATAGGCCACCTTGTCCTCCTCAGCCCCTTTTCATGGTCATGCTCACGATCTCCTTAGTGACGAGGACGCCTCCGTTTCGGCGTTCACTGGTTCCACGCACTTGGATCGTTTGGAAGCTCAGTTGGAAGATCTCGTGTTCCTCCTCCGCAAGCTGTTTGCTACCGCCGCCCATTGTCAACCGCCTCCCCTGCCCCCTCCACCACCGCCCTTCTATAGGCCCATCGTCGACTACTTGGGGTTTTTACGTTTTGTTGTGGACATTCACCTGACGCACTTCCGTCACATTGAGATATTAATATTTGATGGGGACTGACCCTCGTGGTTGAATCAACTGAGCTGAACAATTCTTTGATCCAATCCATTCCCACATATTAGGTCATAATTACGACAACCTACATGGAAGGCTCCATGCTCCAATGAGTGAGTTTAATGCACATGAACATTCCCAATCTCTCTTAACCCACACTCAAAGAGGAGCTACTTTGCCACTAAGACACTTGCCAGATTAGCAATGCGTATGAAGTCTATGAAGCACCGATACTCGACGGATACAACTGCTATTCCAGTGTGCGGATAAGTTTAACTTGACAAAATGTTTTGCATTTTGTAATACGATTATGTTTTTCTAACGTTAACAAAAGAATTCTTCATGATTTTTAGAAAAGAAAAAATATGACTCATAAATGCAACTAACGTTGTTTATTATAGTAACAAAATATGTTTTAGATTTAAGTTTCTTTTTATTGTTAGAACTACGAAAAATTTGATTTAAATTTAATTATTTTGTTAATCTACTGTATTTGAGGATTAAATGTTTTAAATTGGTTGTGTTTTTACTTATTCAATATAAATTTTTCTAAATTTTATATTGTCCCTCTTTTTAAAAAGGCGGCGCGCACACACATTTTGTGTGTGTACACACACACACACACATATAAAGCAATTTAATTACACTATACCCCGAGGGTGCCTGAATCTTTATTTTTTATTTTCCCGTATCATCGTACCAAATACGTATTGTATTCGGTACTCATATCCGTACCAGTGCTTCATAGGTACAAACACATTAATTCAACGCATTGCTCCGTCCGCCAACCTGACTCTGTTGCGATATACATCTCCAAGTTCATCGAGGTCGCCACAAACGTTACCTCTCTCTTGATCATTGCTTTGGGGGCTTCCTAGTTGATCTACAACCCACATTCGGGCGTGCCTTCATGTACACAACCCATCCACCCTCTCCCGAGCTATGGAGAGAGCTCGCTGCCTCGACGAGGAACTCTACAGTCCACATGGCTCCTCCGCCCCTCTTCCTGACCACCTCCGTTGCCGTCTCCACCTCCCAAACCCATCGTTGATTCCACCGTCTGGATCTCCCAACCGCGGCTGGACCTCCGCCGATCGTCCCACCACCCCCTCCACTAGTTCCTCTGATGACAGTACCTCCACCAACCCACTGCTTATGTCACCGGGAATACCCAGAGCTTTGCCGGTATGACCTTTGTTTTCGTTGCAAGAATCCTGACTCTCCAACACACAATTGCGCTCTTAAGGAATTGTGCTTGTTGATCATGCTGAAGATGATGGCCTAAACTTTGTGAACTTGGATTCTCTTAGTGTGCGTTCGTTTGGCAGGTTTTGAGATGAAAGAATTGATTTTGGGTATATCAAAATCAAGGTTGCAGATGTCGGACTCATGTCGGTTTGAGTTTTTTATGTCGGATGTCGGATTGCGGGGGATATATCATGGACATTTCAAAATGTCGGATTGTATTGTGATATATATATATGTTTTATAATATTTTCATCTATTAATTAGATGATAATTATTTTATCCGATTAAATGTAAACTAAAATTCATTAGAGAAAATTAAACTACTACCTACTATTTAATCGTATTTGATTGATGTCATTTTGAGTACCTTCTCATCAAATGCCCAACATAGATCTTTACATGCTATGGAAAAATTATTAAGTATTTTGCTAGAACCTTTTGATGAATTCATTCTATAAAAAATTATAAATGTTTTTGAACAAAAAAAACCCGCAATATTGAGCCGACATTACCCGAGATTTGCGGCAATATTGGGCCGACATGTCCGACACGTCGGACACAATACTGGAAAGCGCTAGAATTGTCATATGTGGCGATAACGTGTCGTTTTCCCCTCAAAACTGACATGTCGGACATGTCGGCCGACATGTCGGCCGCAATTTACAAGCTTGATCAAAACCAATCTTTGTGTTTGCTTCGTGTTTTTAAAGGATGGAATTAATCTGATCGGTTTTGGGAGGAAGGTTTTGGACCAAAACCAATTTGCGTGTTTGTTTGGGGCTATTTATGGACGGTATTGGCTTTCGCCCAAAACCCATTGGCTTTTGGTCTTTAAAAATCAGGCTATCCCCAAAACCCACCTAATTTGGTGGGTTTTGCTACCGATCACCTTAATTGCCCGCCCGATCACGTCCTCCCATCGTCTTCCTCCCATTTGACCATTTATGCCTCTTCGATTGTCTTCTTCCCCGAGCTTTGGAGCAGCTATTTATGCCTCTCGTTTTCCATTAATCTGGAAGATTTGAATGCAGGGAAGACTTCCTATGATGCTGTTGCAAAAACCTTTTGAGCCCGATTTCAATGCCGAGGAACTTTTACACAGACCCCAGCTTTTGTGCTTCTTGACGTTGTTTTTATTTAAAGATCCAAATGCTCTTTGATGAATTAGCAAGTGGCTTTTTTATGTACCCTTTTTTTTCTAAATTTTCTTTTACATTACTAACCATTGGTGTACAAGCCTGGATGAAACTGTATTCTAAACTTGTAAATAATAATGAAATAATTAGTTAAGTGTTTTTTATCTAAATTTTATGAATTTTTATTAATTCCTTCCTTTCAAATATCCCATGAAATTCTAATGATGGATTATGTTCTCCATTGCTGGAAAACTGAAATAAAGTAGTCTGTAAAATTGCACCTGAAAGAGGAATCTATAAAATTTTTTAAAAAATCATTTTTCAAAACCTTCCTGCAAAATCATGAGTGCAAACGGACAAAAAAAATTGATTTTGGACCAAAATCAAAACCTACATATTTTTGGTTTTGGACCAAATCCAAAACTGTCCGTTGAAAACCCGCCAAATGAACGCACCCTTACGCTTGTTGACGGCCCCATATGGGCCTCAACTTTAAGGACATGGTTGATTTTTGAGAATGGAGTATTGATTCAATTATGATGTCTCTGACCCAATGCCGCATGGTTGAGCGCTGTCACCTTAGTATAACATGTTCTTTTTTTACTCATGTTGCCCTAGTGATATTTTGGTAATATTGATGTATTGCCCACTCTTACCTTTATAAGAGAGTGGAGAGGAGTTATTGGATCTTCTAGGCTTGAACTCTCATTTGGAGAGGGGTTTCAAGAGGGAACCATTCCTTGGAAGCTAGGCACAAGCTACCTCGCGAGTTTGTATCTGGATTTACATTTTTAGTGCAATCTATTTCTTTGCCACGAATCATGTGCTGACATATTTGGTTAACTTTGGTTTTTGGTTAGCGAAGTTCTTGCAAAACTACCCATCTAAAATTGCCTGCATATGATTTTATGGTGAATAAAATGTATTTGTACTGAAATTCCAATGATAAATGTTCAATGTTTTACTGATTTGAATTTTGTGTCAAAATCCATGGTTTTATAACTTAAAAAGAGTTGATAATTTAGTTTTTTTTGTCTTTGTTGGCATGAGAAGAGGGGCTTGTAATAATAGTTAAGTTGCTCCATCATGGCCTGAAGGTTTATAATTACAATTAACTTATCATGTATATAGTTTTCTACATTTCTGAAACTCTAGACTGACCTGACAATTACAATTCCCCTATCTTGTAGGTATGACCATTTTCACGAATGCCTCTAACTAATAATACCAAAATAGTTTCTCGATCAAACCCTTCTTTAAAAAATCCAAATAGTTACACAATTTTTCTATATTACTGACTTAAGCGTGGAAAAAATCATTTAAAAACAATAAATCCAAGATTTTTATCATGCAAATTCTTTAAATAGCCAGGTTAATTGTTCCACATTTATCCATCTATAGACCCTTAAGTGGCGGGAATCCATCTACATGGTATGATAATTTTCATAAATAATTTCTATTAATGATAATATCCAACAAAGTGTCACAGATCCACTATGAGGGAGCAACTATATGAAGTAACTAAGACAACTCTCTCGTATGATGCAATCACCGTAACCTATTGGGAGATTGACACTTTTTTTGGAGGATGATGGATCTTTGGTGGCCTATATATCTATTGGCCACTGACAAAGGTCTTTCGAATGGGTGCTGATCTCTCTTTCTATCCGGACCTTGATAAATTTATTCATTTCAGAACAGTCTCAGGATGTATTGGATGCCATAACTCCTCTTGGTCCACGATTCGGTGCGAATTTTATCTCTGGTAATAGGCTTTTGCGTGGGATCTTTTTTACACTCTAGTTTTGCAATTCTTAAGCTTGATGATGAATGAAAGCAGGGTATCGAATAATTGACTTAATTTCTCAGTTCATTCAGTCGACTACCCTAACGAGTGTAAACTTCATCGCCGGCACCCCCTTGTCTCTTTTGCTCCCAACGTGCAAGGCTGCATCCATCTCAAAGAGAGCCATGTTTATCGCTTCTTACTTATGGTCATCCTCTTCTAGTGTCCCTCCAAGATTTCTAACGAGTAACGAGCAAGAGGGAGGGTGAAGTTTTCAAGTGAATTATATCCCATCCTTTAGAGATTGCAGACTCATTCCTAAACGCGTAAATAGTTTCTCATGCAAAATCTGTTAAAATAGGGTTGCAATTATATCTAGGAAACGAAGAACATTGCATTAAACAACAAAGATACAATCGAGACAAGTCTCGCCAAGAATCCGGATGCTGGGTCCTCCTCGACGCTCCACTCTCCAAGAGAGTCAAAACATTCAAGACTTCAAGATAAGAAAGGTTCTACCCATAGGACTCCTTATATAGATGAAGCCTCTTACTACAAGACAAACATTAAAATAATACAATAAGAAATGTACGATAATGCCCATGGGGCTACATAGACTCATAACAGAATGCGGCGGCTGTGACGTATCGACACGCCCCGCCAGAAAAACGACATTGTCCTCAAGGTCAAGGGCCAAAGGGGTCGTCAGAAAGCGTCAGCAGGTCTAATTCCCCGGAGTCCGGATCAATATCTTCAGATCCCAACAACACACATAAATTCCTGAAGGGGCAGACATGAGTGGGCGAGTAGGGTTGCTCGCAGCGAAAACAGAGGCCCTTGCGACGGTGCTCGGTTTGCTGTTGGTACGAAAGATGATGGAGTCGTCGAGGGGCCAGTGGACGTGGAGCTGGCGGCTGCGGAGCTGGAAGTGGTAGCTGGGGCCCAGGTGGGGGCAGAGGGTCCACATGCAGAAGAGGTGATTGTAATGTCTGCGGCGGTTGGGGCGGCCGAGTTGAGGAGAGTGGTTGATCTGGGTAGAGTTCTGCTTTGAGATACCGCACCTGCTCCATTGCGCGGGAGAGAGTGGTCAGATTGTGTACTCGCAGGCGCGCACGGAGGTGGGGGTGCAGATTTGCCATGAAATAACCCAAGTAGTGGTCGGGGGCCAAGCCGGGAACATGCGTAGCGACCGCGATGAATTTGTCGATGTAGGAGGTCACAGAGTCGGACTGACGAACAAAGCTGTGGCGCTCAAAGACATTACCCGCCTGGCGATCGTCGTAGTGGTGGAGGAGCTCCTCCTTCAATGTGGGCTAGGACATGTCAGGTGCCTATTGGCACATCCAACACACCCAATGGAGCGTCGAGCCTTCTATATAGATAGTGGCGGGGGGGGACCTTCTGGTCGGTGGTGGTGGTCTGCAAGTCAAAAAACTACTCGGCGCGGGCGTTCGACCCGAAAGGGTCGGTGCCATCGAACACCGGGATCTCAATCCAGCGGAGGTGGGCCGGGGCACAGTCGGCCGTAGGGTGTAAAAACCCCATGTGGTCGGGGACGGTTTGAATCAGTGGAGGTGGAGGGGTGGAGGGCGATTGATTGATCCATGCATTGAGAATTTGAGCTTGCTGCGGTGGAGGTGTTCTCGTCGGCGTGGGGGGCCATGGCCCGAGGGCATGAACTGCGGCGAAGAGGGGCGGCAATGGCCCCTGAAGGCAGCAAAAGGTGGAGGAGTGCTGCCCGACCAGCGGAAGGGTGCGAGGAGAAGAAACGGCCTCAGAATGGCCGCTGAAGGTGCGTGGGGGGGGAGGGGGGCTCCAGAAGGCGTGGAAGATGCGGGAGGCCGCTGGCCACGCCAGGAGGAGCCGATGGAAGCGCACAGACCGTCGGACGGCGTCGGCGGAAGACAACGAAGGGAGGGGAAGGGAATGGCGACGCTCTGGTGCTGGATCAGTCACGGAAATGGAAGCTCGACGTCGCTGGAATGGCGGAGCCGATGCAATTAGTAGCACCGTAGCGGAAGGATGCAATCCCCGCACGATCCGGCGAAGGTCGACGCGATCCGACGACGGAGTCGGAGTAGACGAGGCGAGGAGGCGGAGCAGACGCACCTGGCAGCGGATTCCGCAATCCCTAGCGGCCGATGCAAGCGGCGGAAGCCCGAACTTGTAGCGGCGGGAGGAGGCGACCGGTGTTATTAGGGTTCGGGAGAACTCTAATCGAGGCAGGTCAGGCCAAGTTGTTACAATAGTGTTGTAATTAGATCTAGGAAACGAAGAACATTGCATTAAACGGCAAAAATACCATCGAGACAAGTCTCGCCAAACATTCAGAAGCTGGGTCCTGCTCGACGCTCCACTCTCCAAGAGAGCCAAAACATTCAAGACTCCAAGATAAGAAAGACTCTACCCCTAGGGCTCCTTATATAGATGAAGCCCCTTACTACAAGACAAACATTAAAATAATACAATAAGAAATGTACGATAATGCCCAATGGGCTACATAGACACATAATAGAACGTGGCGGCCGCAACGTATCAAAATCTTACATAATGTTTTTGTAACTCTGCATATTTAGTTTTATGTGGAGTTATATTTTCTCTATTTCTTTACTAATTTATTGCTTCCACTTCCAATTTTTGGTTTAGTTTCTTGATTTTTTTATTATTTAAGAGACTCATCTTTCTTCTCATTGTAGTTTCTTAAAATGTTATTTTGTCAATGCAGAAAAACAAAATGAAAGAATATGAAATGGCTGCAAAACGTCTTAAGAATGCTTGTTTGGTGAGTTCAGAATTGCTAATAACCTTTCTCTTTTCTTCTTTTCATCCTTTTTCAACTGCATTTTGCTTTTCCTCGATATGGTCTAGTTTGTTTGAAGGGTTTTATTGACATAAACTTTGATAATGGTATCAATTATACTATGAAAAATGTTTTTCTTTTCTGAGAGAATTTATTCAGAGAAACAATTTTAAATTGAGACAAGGGATTATGAAATCTCTTTAAAACTAATTCAAAATTTATGCATCAGAGTTTTCGAAGTTTCATTTTCAATGTGTAGTTGACGCAGGACGAATCTATAGGTGGCGGGAAATGCGGTGACCTAACCCTACTTGTTATGCAAAAATCCGACTTTTAGATCATAGTTTGATAATAAACAATATCATCCCACGCAGTTAATTCAAGACAAGGCAAAATAATTTAATTAAGCGATGCAACCTTAGACTTTTCTCCACGTGGAGGGCCAAAGCAAGAGCGCGCAGTGAATAAACCCTGCAAATCACAATATTTATCTAACAAACTACTATCATACGAGATATCCAAACAAATATGATGTCCAATCCGATAAATAAATGCTGAAAAATAATAATCCAATACAATAATACTCACTAAATAGTGGACTGACCAAGGCAATGAAGAATCCAGAGCTGAAAATGCGTATGCGATGATCCGAACCGGGATGTGGAAGACGATGTAGTGGCTGTCCCCGGCGGTGGAGGGAGGAAATAGGCTGGAAATGAGTAGATCCTACGATGTACGGTTGGATCCGGGTGAGGAAAGGATGGATCCGATGTTTAGGAGCGAATTCGGGTTAGGGAATGAGGGGAGAGTGAGGGGTAAATAGCAGATTGGGACTGATTTGTCCAGATCTGAGCAATACCAAGAGGGAGGGCTGTTGGAAGTGGTTCCACGGGATGGGGAGGGTTGGCGGCAAAGAGGAGGGGCTAGGGTATTAGGGCTGGTGGTTGTGGAGGAGCGTCAAGGGCGGCAGCTGCTGTAGAGGGCTGTAGAGGGCTGGAAAGGGGCAGGCTGTGGCTGGAAGGGGGCTTGAAGGCTGGCTGTGCAGGGAAGGGGCAGCAGCAGGCCGGCGGTGGTTCAAGTAGGAAGGAAAAAAAACTATACTAAGGAATAGTAAATTTCATAAATGAACAGTGTTTTTAAAGATAACAGGGATTTGAAACCTGGGCAGCAGTTGGCGGCTGATTTGGAGGGGCTGGTAGGTGGTGTCAAGTGGTTTTGGTGGGGGAGAAAGTGGGCTAGGGTTAGGAGATACCTTGAGGAGGGAGAAAGACACCTAGGAGTCATCATCTAGGGTTTCACGGAGTCCACACCGTGGAGGGATCGCCGGATTTCGGGATTTCTCTTCTCCAAAATCTGTAATGCCTTGGTTCAGGCTCTTAGACCATTATTTATAATAAATAAGACACTAGGATATCCCTATCAACGGCTATGATTGGCCGATGGGAGAGACCACTAAAATACATGAAAACAAACCAATAAAAATAAACTAATATATGATCTTGACTCGCGACGCGGATCCGGACACATCTGCGGAGTCCGATCGTCGATCCGGGCACGTCATATATGGTAAGTCGCCAAATCAGCCCCGAACGAGCCCAAAACTCGTGCTTGTCTCTGCTCCGCATCAGTTGTGTTCTCCATATTTCTTCTTTAGCCCATTATGTGCAACTCATGATCTCTTTTGTTAATTGTGTATTTCTTCGTAGGTAATTAAAATTGAACATGGAAGTTTATTGTTATATTTGTTTCCTGCGAGTTATTTTATCTTTCAAGATCAAGGTTGTCAACGGTGCAAGGCCCAAGCGGCATATGGATTCATTTTTTTCCATAATAAATGCATAACACAAAGAATTAATGATCTAGAACATAACATTATACTATTAGATAACCTTCATTCACACCAAAATTATGAAATGATTTATGATAAATCTTGACTGAAATATTAGCTAGAAAACATTTACCAAGTAGAAAGAAGAAAATAAAACTAAACTTGCAATGTTTTATGCACTGCCATTTTGAACAATTGAACAAGAGTTTTCAATTCTCTCATCAGGACACCTATAAATAAAAAATAAGAGTTAACAAAAATTGATAATAAATTAAGAAAATATCTAATAATTAAACGTCATAAGCAAACCAACTGAAAGGAATAAATTAAAGCCCATGCTTGATGGTCACTGGAAATGGGTTGAAACACCTCAATGGAACACCTAAACTATAGAAGGAGAATGGGTAATCCACCTGTCATGAATGTAAAATCGAGTCGATTGAGGGTTGAAAATTAGAAATCTAAGTATCCAACTAATCAAAAGTCAAAGTAAGACTGATGTTGATGTAGAGAGTTTGTGATATCTTGCTTGTGGCAAAAGTGTTGAAATCTTAGTTTCTTGCATAATCAGTTACAATGAGTCTCACTCTAATATATATAAGTGAGGGGTAATGAGCAGAAATATATAAAAATAGAAAAATGCAGGAAATAACAACTAATAAACGCTAACACCCTCTCAAGTTGAGCGTGTAATGTTGACCATGACCAACTTGGTAATGATTCTTCCAAAAACCTTTGTACTCGATCCTGTCATGAGGATGTCTGTTAATTGTTGTTCAAACGGAATAAACAAAGTACATACGATTCCTCTCACTATATTTTCTTTTATGAAGTATTTGTCAACCTCAATGTGTTTAGTGCGATCGTGTTGAACAAGGTTATAAGAATGCTAATGACCGCCCTGTTAAGTGTTATCATAATATAGTCTGATTGACTTATTTTTCTCAAGGCCAAAGTCTCTCATAATAGTTTGAATCCACAATCCTTCATAAATTTCATGTGCTATGATTTTGAATTCAGCTTCAACATTGGACCACCACATGTTGTTTTTGCCCCTCAATGTAACTAAATTCTCTCCCACCAAAGTGCAATATCTTGAGGTGGACTATCAACCATCAATCAATCCAACCCAGTTTGCGTCTGTGTATGCTTCAATATTTAGCTCATCATTAGGTGAGAGTAGGATACCGCTCTTAGGAGAGGACCTGAGGTATTCGAGAATACAGTGGGCAACATCACGATGGCAATTCTTTGGGGAGTTCATGTACTGACTGTTCACTCTAACCGCATACGCGATATCTAGGCAAATATGTGACAAGTAAATCAGCTTCCCTACCAACCTTTGAAAACCAGGGGTGTCCTCAACAGTTTCTCCATCATCTCTCCCTAGCCTATAGTTTGCTTCGATAGGGGTGCCGACAGGTCTACACCCACTCGTTCCTGTGGCTCAAGTAAATCAAGAATATACTTCCTCTGTGAGATGAGAATCCCATGCCATTCTTTCTTTTAGAGTTTGAACTTCTTTTAGATCATCTTGTTTATTTTCTTCACCCCTGCGATCGCCATCACTTTGTTTATTTTCTTTGCCCATGCCAAGATACCTTGATGAAATTGATTTTGGAGAAGAGAATTGGTTAACCGACCCAACCCTATGCTCTGGTTTGATGTATTTTTCCAGGTTTTAAAAATCGGACCGGACCAGCCGGTTGGACCGGTTGGACCGCTGACCGACCCCTTGGACGGTCTGATCAGGGTTCTAAAACCGCCCCAACCAGTAACTGGCCAAGAACCGGTTAACCGGTCCGTTGAACCGGCCAATCGGGAACCGTGGCCGGTTCCTGGAAACCAGGCGGGTCTTCGGATCAATTTTAATTTAAAAAGTCTAAAAATTAATACTGCGAGGATTCGAACCGGAACCCTCCATGAGACACCAAGAGATGCAACCGCTATACCAAGTGGGCAACCTGCTTATTACCGAAATATATTTTATATAATATGAAAGTATTCATATTAATTTATATAATAATATTAGTATATTACACATATTATTATATGTAAATATATGTATATATCATATTAATATTATATATATATAATATTTATTTGTATATTTTTAGGCGATTGTTATACGCAGAACAATTTTATCTATTCTCAAATTTTGTCTATTCGCAGCTCTAAAGGAACTTAACATTGTTATTCGCAGACAAAATTGTTATTCGCAGATAAAATTGTTATTCACAGATAAAATTGTTATTCGAAGATCAGTGCAAAAATTTAAAAATATATAGGATATGAAATACAAAAGCTGAATGATCTCAAACAATAACCAAAGATCAAGAACTCAAATATTAAACTTTTGAATTTGTGAATTTTTGAATATTTTTGTCTGTTGTGGAGTTGACTGAAGCCATTATAGATTTTTTTGTTCATGGGACCTGGCTGGAGCATTTAAGCAAACACCTTGTTTGCACATTGATGCCAACTGCTGACCAAAAACTGCTAGCCCCTACCTTTAAATCCATTCTCGTTCCCATGTCCCAGACCGCCAACGACTGGAAGAATCAACCCGACAGAGGTGCGAGACATCCCGCACAACCCTCCTCATCGACTGTGTCCGCAACTCCATCGTTTCCCACGGCTGACCTCCCGCCGGGTATAGAACTCCAGATCCGTGACCTCCCGCACTGCCCTCCTCGTCAACAGCTCCAACAACACAATCATTTTCACGTCCGCTCCTCCCGCTGGGCATAGAACTCCAGTTCGTTGTCGACCTCACCAACACATCCTTCCGATGAACTGGAACTCCTGCCGTCGAGTGGGGGTGGCTAATCGAGGAAGACGGGGGGTTGCGGCGGCGTAAATACTCTTCAAGAGGGGGTAGGGTACGCGTGTGTTATCTGCGAATAGAGAGAGAGAGAACTTTAAAATGAATACTAAAGGTTTTAAATCGGGTAAAATCTTGGTCTGCGAATAGATAAAATTGGTCTGCATATAACAATCACTTATTTTTATGTTAGGAAATTAACAATAATATTATATATATATACGAGTGACAGGCACGGGCCTCCGACCCGATGGCCACGCCCACAGTACCCGGAGGGAATTCGGCGGGGGTGCGTCATTTGTAGTGGGGGACACATTTGACGTGGATGCGACATTTGTCCTGGGGTACGACATTCGTCGTGGGTGCGACATTCGTCTTGGGTGCGACATTCGTCGTGGGTGCGACACTCGTCGTGGGTGCGACACTCGTCGTGGGTGCGACACTCGTCGTGGGTGCGACACTCGTCGTGGGTGCGACACTCGTCGTGGGTGCGACACTCGTCGTGGGTGCGACACTCGTCGTGGGTGCGACACTCGTCGTGGGTGCGACACTCGTCGTGGGTGCGACAGTCGTCGTGGGTGCGACAGTCGTCGTGGGTTCGACACTCGTTGTGGGGGCGACACTCGTCATGGGGGCGACATTTGTCGTGGATGCGACATTGTTTGTTGCAGCAACATTTATTGTGGCGGCGACATTTATTGTGGCAGCGACATTTGTCGTGGATGCGACATTCTTCATGGGCGCAACTTTCGTCGGGGGAGGCGAGATTGGTCGGCGGCGGCGTCGGGGGATGGATTCCACTTTTGACTTCTAACAGGAATGATTGTCTTCTAACAGGAATGGTTTTCACCATTGGCTTTTAACATCAATGACAACACAACAGTGTTATGAAAACAATCACAAAACAATCATAGAAATTCATGGCATGAATCATAGAAATACATGATTTCTGTTGCAATTAAAATTCATAAGAAAATATAAATTGGAAGTATGACTACTTGCTTAATTTTCAAAATGAACAGAATGACTACTTGCTTAATTTTCAAAATGAACAGAAGGTAAAACAATCATAGAACTATACGAAGTGTGAAGCTAGATGGCTAAACAATGCGTTCACCATTGCCACCTCCGGATTACAGCACAGTTACATAGATGCAGTTTGTTGCAGTGCAAGTTTGCATTGCAGTTTGCTACAGTGCAAATCGCACTGCACTGCATTTTCCTGCAGTGCAGTTTGCTGCAGTCCAGCAAACTTGCTGCAGTGCAAACAGCAAACTACACTGCAGTGCAAACGCAGTCTGCTGCAATGTAGTTTGCATTACAGACTTGCTGCAGTGCAGACGCAGTCTGCTTCTGCAGTTTGCATTGCAGTGCAAATTGCTATAGTGCAAACTTCAGTGGTGTCTTGATTGTTCTGGATGAGCTAAAACCAATATACCATATTGTATTATAAAATTGATACCAATTTATAAAAACAAAATAATGTGTGCTGGCTAACATATAACTAAACAAACATCCATAATAGAACTGATTTTCTTATTCATCAAGAAATAGGTTGTGGAGCAAATTTGAATAGTCAGCTCTTTGAAATTGTTGGATGGACATTCACCAAAAATATGATGCACAAAAAAATTAACTTTGGAAATTAAAAACCTTTATCACCTTAAGTGAACAGTAATATATTTTTGTAAGACAACCATGTAATATGCTGTAGTAATCTTCTTTTAAATGCACTGCATTTTCCTGCAGTGCAAACTGCACTGCAGTGCAGTTTGCTGCAGTCCAGCAAACTTGCTGCAGTGTAAACTGCACTGCAGTGATAAAGGGGACGGATCTCAATGGGTTAGAGGTGGATCTGTGTCGGCCTGTGCAATTCCAGGGAAGAAGAGGTGGTTCTGCGGTGATAATACACCTCGTGAATAATCAGATGTGAATTTAAAAAGAGAGATATTTTTCTTTTGCGTCTAATTTCTCCTAATAAAGATAGGAGAAAACATGTTTGTTCAAACCATAAAATAGGCTTACTTGTTAAACTTAGGACAGTTTGAATATCCACCGTAACCTGAGAAAGAACATTAAAATTTCTTCATTAATATGCATAAAATCAGTCATAACAATGGAATCTTAAGTGATGATGATCATTTGTACAACTAAACTTCGGCCCTTCCCAGTGAGTCCAAATATCTTATAGAATGTTGATTGTTGAGGAGTTAGTTGACCTCAAGGTTTTCCTACAAAAGATTTTGGCTACTGAGAACCTGCAGTTTGATTGGAAACATCAGAGTTTGGGTCCATCTTACAGATTTTAAAAACAAATGCAATAAGAGAACTAATATCTTACTCAGAGGTGGCGCGGCTTTTAATTTTTTATGAAATGTAAAAGAGCTTTTATATCCTATCATCAAACTCAAATTCAAAGAAAATGCGCACCTTGGTAATAGATATTACCCACGTGCACATTGGTGATACCCAAATCTTTTATATCCTCATGGGCTCTTCTAGTTATTATCTGTAAAATCACATTGGTGATAGATATCTAACCCCCAAGTAATCAATATTGTATCGCAGATGTATTTGTTCAATGCAATCTGTAACTTGTCAGTGAAGGTTATGATAGCATTTTCAGTGGATAAGAAGAAGATACCTCTCCTGATTTCATAAAAAAAGAGAATGATGAAGAGGGATAGATAGAGAGATAGAAGAAAGAAGTGGAAATATCCTACTGTGAGTGGAAGAATAGAGGAAGGAGGGAGAGGTGGGTAGAGGAAGACCTTGGCCGATGAACCTTCTTAAGAAATTGTGTAGGAGGAGGGTTGCGCTTCAGATCGAGGTTTTCCTTGCCGAAGATTTGGAGTTCTTCCCTCGCCTGAATACGAAGCTCCTGTCGTCGGGTCGGTCTCTGAGAGAAGTTTTTCCTATAATGCTTCGCGAAAGCCTGCGGAGGAGAGGTTTGGATCGAGGGAATCCTGTTGTCGGGTCGGGCGCTGAGAGGAGAAGTCTTTCCCAGAATGTTTCGTGAAAGCCTGCAGAGGAGAGGTTTGGATCGAGGGATGCGGTGGAGGATGCCGGAAGCCAGAACGAAGATGAGGAGACGGACGCTGTTTTAGGGTTGCGTGGTTTTGAAGGCGGCCGCTCGGGAAGGAGAGTTTGCGATAGTTGTTAGGGTTGCGCCGTTTTGAATCCTTGGAGATGCGGCGTTTTTTTTAATCGTATGATGGAGGGTCACGATTGAATAGATGGATTTTTAATTCATGACTTTTTAAAGCCAGTCATAAATCTTTTTAATATAGTATAGATATATAACGGTTGTGATGGTTATATATATAGATATATAACAATTATAAATCTATTATATATATACAAAAATATATTATATATTTATATATAAGTATTTAACTATTTATATTAATTAATATAATAGCATTAGTATATTACTCATATTATTATATATAAATATATGTATATATATCATATTTATTTGAATTATTTTTATGGTAAGAAATTAACAATAATATATATATATGTGTGTGTATCTACCTTTTAAAGGAAAAGTTGTCTTTGGTTAAACATTCACAAATCCCAAATGTGCCCTTACCTTTTTAATAAAATGACAACATATGTTATAATCTTAAAAAAAAATAAAAATAAATGGAATGTCCATAAAAGTAATTACACAATTTCCCCAAATAAAAGTAACGATGAAAATCAAATAAAATCCAAGAGAATATTAGTAGTCCTACACCAATTGTAAGCTATTATTAGACATTAATAGGAGAGAGGGGAAGAGAGAGAAGAGAGGTAGAGAAAGAGAGGAGTTGGCGGTTGAAACTTTCTTGAAAGAGAGGGAGAGAAGAGAGAGGGAGGGGAGAGAGAGGGGCGGGGAGAGAGAAAGAGAGAGGGGTTTAATGTGGGAGGATGAAAGAGAGAGTGGCGGGGAGAGAGAAAAAGAGAGGGGAGAGAGACCATCATTTAAACAAATTTCTTAATATAAATTTTAATTTTTATTAATATAATTTTTATTAAAAACTGTGAGCGAATTTGCGAGCGACGGGCGCGACTATCATGGTCGAGGTACCGTCGAGATCAAGGTACTGTCGCGCTTGGCCGCAGAGGCGAAGCTCCGTGTCGGGCACTCGTGTGTGTATATATATATATAACAATTGTGAATTGTGATGGTTCTCTGCATATGTAGTTAGACCTGGTTCAACCCCGGTTAACCAGTTAAACCTTGAACCTCTCCTTCCGTTTCAAGCCAGTCCGGTTCTGAAAACCTTGGTATTTTTTCCTAATTTCTATAAAAATAATATAATTCAACCTAGCTCTTTTACCTACACAAACAATTTAATTCTAATATAATACTGGGAATGTTGAATGGGAGCCTTGGCACAGCGGTTGAGGTGTTGCCGTGTAACCTTGAGGTCACAAGTTCGAGTCCTGGATGTAATCTCTTGCAAAAATGTAGGGTAAGGTTTGCCTACATTTCACCCTTGTGGCGGGAAACTTCCCCGGACTGTTGCTGCGCAGGGATGCTTTGTGCACTGGGCTGTCCTTTTATAATACTGAGAATGTTGATGTTACTGTTTTTGTGATCTTTTCTTTATGTTCAGCATTACCGCTTGAAGGTTTATGCTGTACTGATGTTTTTGTGAATTGAATTCCACTTAACCTATAAGCCGCTTTTTTGACATGTGAATTGGTTTGTTGGGCCCTAATGTTGATTCATTAAATCTCATGATTTACGATTATTGGTTCAGTTTTTTTTTCCAGAATTTTTTTAGGTTGTTCTATATTGAGATTTTAGTGGTTGATTATATTTATTCTTCAGAGTCTGAGACGGCTGATTAGGGTTGATAATGAACTGAGGGAACCTGTGACTAAGGAAGAGCTTGTGGCTGAGGTATGGATGCTACGTTCACAACTTATTTACTATACGATATTTGGTTTTACATGAAATCCGGAGCAAACTAGATCTTGGGTGTATATCTGCAATCCTGCTCGAATTTTAGAAGACTTCAAATTGCACTATGGGAACCTATTTTAGTGCATGGAGTCGAACTGGAGATATTACAGAGGATGATAATGAGAGTGCAAAAAAGATTTTGAAGAGTATAATTGTTTTGTATGTAGTGGGTTCTATTCCATCCTTTTCTCATATCTGGGCATTTACTCTACCTACACAGAGCCCATTTGTGGAATAATGTTTCTTTTTCAAGAGAATGGATGTTTTTTTTTCTATTCTCATTTCATGAGGACATCGTTAAAGTTTTTGAAGGACCTTGACTGGAGCGGATATTTTTCTTTGATAGGGATTTATTGTCCACCAACCTATAGTGCTCAGTTTCCATTCCACCTATAGACCCACAAAATTCTACTACAATCCAAAAATTGCGAGTGTGTTATAGGTTCTCATTTGCGGACGTACATTACAATGGGGAAGAGCCAAAGGTTGTATTATGCGCATATGCTTGTACAAAATTAGGTTGCTGGAATCTCCAAATAAAATAGACAATAAACCGAACTTATTTCATTGTCTTAGTTGCTTTGTGTCATTCCTCTAGCTTTCGTCCTTGTACTTGTCCATCATTGATTTTGATTCTTCTTCGCCTTCAGATTTTGGGCTGAAAATTCCTTAATTTTAATCGTCATCGATTACTTTCTGGCTCCCGCTTACTTTCTTCCATGCATTATGCTATTGTTACTTGTGTAATATAAAATACTTATGCCAGTTTGGTAGATTTAGAAGTTCAAGAAATATTAAATTACTAATATATTAATAAATATAAATTGAAAATGATTATATTTATATATAATTATGCATGTAAATAATAAAATATTGAAATATGATATATGAAATGTCCTTGATATATCCTCCGACAAAACATGCCCTAGACATTTGACATTTGCAACCTTGCTACTCTGGATGCAATCCCTTGTGACCTGGGTTCATCCTATATGGATGGTCAACTTCCAAGATTTGGATACTTCCATTGGAGGGGTTGACATTTTGGATAAGGTAGAGCATGCTCCTTTGGAGTTTGCATTAATTGACATTGAAGTTGTGGTCAGTACTTATGATCTGAATCAGAAAATGCCAACATGTCTTTATTATGTCAAGACACATACAAATATAGGAAGAGATTACTAATAATCAATGCTTTGATCTGGTGTCTACTTTTAGTGGTCAACTTAATTTAGAAATTGCAATCGAGTTGCACGATTGAAGGATGGTGATATTATTATGAACGTGGATAGGTTTCAGTCGACAATGAGACTCTCACTGATCGTGAATAGGACAACCTTATGCAATTCATGGAAGAAAGGAGACTATCCAAAAAGTTCGAGATGTGGATTAGGTGAAGAAAAAATGTCTTCTCCTTATGGTGAACCTACCCCTAGGTGGTGAACGGAAGTTATTAATTTATTATGTCAGCTTTAATGTGAAACGTTAGCTGTAGTTACTCTGTAGGGAGATGGTAAGATGTTCTCTTACATCTTTCTCGACATTGGTGCAGTATTTTGGCTATAGTTGAGACTAAAATAAGAATATTAAGCTTAACTGTCGAGTTCCACCTGAGGGGATTTCTTTTAACAATATCCAGGAGCTTGGAGTAGTCAATAGTTTGTGCTATGACAAATCAGTGGTTATTGTAAATCTTCATAGTTCTCTCTGGGTTTCGAGATTAGTGTTTGGTATTATTTATGGGCACAGTCCGAGGTCTCAATGTTTTCCCATATTGACACAATCATCAAACAATCTCTACCATTTTGAGTGGGTGTCTGCCTTTTTCCGTTCCCGAGGATTTTAATATTGTGTTAGGCTGGGCATTGGTGTTGTTTAAGGTCCTAGAGGACTTCCATTTTTGTCTGGTCCCAGCTATTCTCCTTCCATTATTGTGAGAAGGGGCATATTTTTTCTTGGAACAATCATTCTGTGTTGGATAGGATCTACAGTCAGCTGGATCATACCTTCACTACTATTGAGTGGTTGGATGTCTGCCTAAATATGGGCAGTGTCCTGCTGACATTAATGATCAGTCACCTCTTCTCCTTTGATCAATGACATTAGTATAGATCGCAAGCAACATTTCCATGTTTGAAATCCTTTGTCTCGCGACTCGTATGGACGGCTATCATGATGTCATAAAGTCTGCTATAGCTTCTGAAGCTATTGGCAATTTCATGCTTCGTCTCATTCGTGTGTTTAAGGCTATAAAATATTGTCTTACAAGTTCTCAACAACACTATTTTTGAATATTTCGTTAGACTTATGCAATCCATCCTACAAATGAGCTTTTTAACGAGGAATGTCTTGGAACAGCCTGAGGCTAGATTTCAAGCAGAGATTCTCTGGGTTCAAGGATAGTAGTTTTGTCGACTCCAGGATGGTGATAAATGCACATAGATTCTTTCGCTCCTTGATCAAGACTCTTGATGGCTTAGGGACTCAGGGTTGTCGAACATGTGATCTACATGAAGGCGGCGTTTGTTTGCAAAAATATGTTAATGATCTTGAATTTCATCATATTATCACTAGAAGTTCAAGGGTTTGTTTGGCACTGCTTTTTTTTCTTCGGTGAGTTCAGACAAGAACACCATTCATAAAATGTGTTTGACAGGACAACGGTCATGACCGTCACCAAGAATTAAAAAAAAAACTAATTTTAAAATAAAAGTAGATGAAGTTCTTTAGGTGAGGTTGGGCATTCACGGCTGCCACAACCGTGCCAAACAGACCCTATGTCCCGGGACTTGACGTAATTCTTATATTATTTGCATTATATATAGAAAGATAAAATATCATTTTGGCGTGACACCATCGAGTTGATCACAGCCGTTGGATTGCTGGATTGCTTCATATTTGAGTCGATATTCATGCGCGGGGGACACTATGCACCTGCCACTAGTGGAATAAGCTAGATTTGTGATGACTAATGAGCATATCAAAAGTATTTATTCCATGAACTCATCTTTCAAAACCCACTATTTGCTTAACTCTTCCGTCGCTGAAACAGGTGGCGCGGCAGCTGTGCGTGAACATCCATCCCAATAATATTCACCTACCAACACCGCTCTCATCGATCGGCGAACACGAAGTGGTTCTCCGTCTGCCCCGGCAGATTCCGCGGCCGGAGGGATTGCTGCAATGGACTCTAAACGTTAAGGTCAGAAAAAAATGAATGAACCGAGAAGCCGCACAAGTTCCAGAAGCTGCGTTTGGTCATTGAGATTGTTTCGCCTGCAACTGTTATGTTTATTTCAGTCCATTTTCTTTTTAAATTTTTGTGAATAATGTTAGGAAAGTAGAACTTCCAGGTGTTTTATTTCAATCATTTTTGAAGGTTTGTCGACCAAACCGAGTGGACGGCACCTGAAATTGGCTTGTTCGACGAGTAATAGCGGGATGGCTTCCGGAACATGCATCGAGATGAACTTGTTTTTGTTCTTCGGATTATTTATGTATTATAACTATTAATCACGTAAATCTCCTATGAAAAATTAGTATAATTATAGATTGCACCTCTCTATCTTTTGAAATTGCTAGAATCTCCCCTTCAACTTTACATTTTATACCATGCACGCTGCAAAAATACCACTATAAACACCCCTTTATTATAATTAGCACTATCAAAATATAGAAAGATGCAACATGTGATTTTGCAAACTTACATGAGAGGTTTCCCTTTTATTATAATTACAATTTTTCGCAATTTTGCCGTTCGCCATGACCTTCATTATTGTGGTAATTCGAGTATTATTGCATCCGATGCGGGCGTCTAGCAAAGATAAGTAGCTAGATAGGGTAGGTCTAACTATTAATTACCCAAATCTCGCATAGAAGTTAGCATAATTACATGCATAAAAATACATCCTTGTTAGCTAGATATGTTTTATGCATTCATGTTTTGGGATGTAAATGTACAAGGGAGTTTCTTGTAATTTCCAAGAAATGGAGGGGTGCAACTTATAATTTAGTATAAACTCACAAGAATTATTGCATCCTGTGCAAGATAGTTTAGGTACCTGATTTTGAATTATATTTGATTTTTAAATTTAAAGAATGTTAATTCTTTTAATTATATGTATATTCTTAAAGTTTGTTCATAGGAAAATAGGTTCCTTTTATCATTGTATTCTTTAGTTAATGTTATCTAATTAGGTTGAATTAAAGTTTTTGAAAAATTGAAACATAAGACAACATTAAATATAAGTTTGTTTTATATTAGTCTTATTTTTAGTTAATTATTTTTTAACTTTAATGCAATTGACCAATTATGTTATATAATGAATATTGTACTTGTATAATTTTTGCTACATTATAACAATTGACTTATTACATGTATATATACACATGCCTGTTGTCTTTGTTTTTGCTCTCTGTATCATTGACTACAGTGCGGGCCTTATTGTTGTATTCAGGGTCTTGTTCAGCTCTTTTGAAGGAGCAAATCTCCTCTTTGGGACTCGCACCCATTGAAAAGTCCATTCGGATTGCAACACATGCATACAATTTTCTTTTTTTGAAGACAATACTTTTTTGAATCTCGTGCAATCACCTTATAGTTGTATGCGATCATTTTTTGAGAAAAGGGAGGAGATGGGAAATCAGAGCTATTAGCTCCGCACGAGATTGTGCAAACAAGCGATTGTCTGATAATGAGCAAGAAATATCAGTATTTCTACTAAACAAGATCTATTGAACTCGCAATTCATTAGATTTTTTTTAAATATCAACAAAATATCTCAAGGAAATGATCCTGATTAATCATTTGAAATAGCTTTTCAGTTCTAGCAGATCTATTGAAAATAACCACTATTATTTGGATCTTTTATCAATACAATATCCAACCCTGACAAATAAGCAAGCTCTTCTTTTGCGCAGTTGATTCAAAAGAAAAGTGGCAACGACGATCTAGGAGAGCTTATTCTGTTCAAATACCGGACAAAAATCACCTTTGATTCTTGAATTTTTTGCGGGCAAAACAGTTTTTTTATCATAAATGAAAAAAAAATGAAACCTCATTAAAAAATGTAGTTTAGGAAAAAAAAAACAATGACAACGGCAAGAGATAGTTCATCAAGAGAGTTCATCACTGAGGCTGATTTTAAGGCTCTACTCTTTTAATTTAGGGGTTATATATTAGTAATTTTAATTTTAAAATAATAATGTCAATAAATACATTGTAGTTTTAATCAATTTGAGCTGATTCAAATCATATATGGAGCGATCAGAGACAGGCTTGAAATCAGCTCAAAATCTGATTCGAGACATTGAATCGGCTAAGAGAACAATAACATAGATTTCACAAGAGAGGGTTGTGAGCTAAATATGGCCGGAAAGAGTTGCAATACAGGTCTTTTCTAACACTCCACGGCAAAGTGCCTAGTGACATATATCCCTTCTACTTTAACCGCACAATCACGGATCTCAAGGAGTATCGAACGGCTGTAAGATCACCGAGCATCAGTATCAAAACCAGACAATTGTATCAGTAGGCCTGGATGCTTCCAGATGATACAATGTCCCTCAGCGCATCTTTAACAAAAGGGTACTTGTAGGTGAACCCAAGTTCTTTAGCTTTAACTGGGAGCACCTTCTTCCCCTCTAAAACCTGCACCAGAGGCAGATGAGTTTAATGCGACCAAATTCCCAATCCATACACTTAAGTAGAATATGTAAGCACCGAATATAATCTGTATCACTCACTATCGTGGCCCCTTCCCCGAGTATAGCTTTGACAGCGAAATCTGGAACGGGAAGCCACGATGGACGGCCCATAGCTTGCCCCAGCTGATCGCACATCTCCGATAACCGAACCGGATGCGGAGCAGTACCATTAATGACACCTGAGAATTTATGAATTCCTATCAGAGTCATCCATTATTGTGTTTTCGCACTTCCGGTGAAGTGTATGATAGTCAATCATCAGCATGAACATTATAAGAAGGTTCTAAGAGAGCCCAGGAGTTTAGGGTTGTTAACAGTGTGATGTTGAGCAGAGCCAATCCGGCTAAAGATGAGATCAATGCTGGCTGAATTATGAAATCACTGTGCTTGACAAAGCAATTGATGAGCTTGATTTGATCCTAGTTCGTTATGCGTGGCTACGAGCAGGTTTGATCTCAATCGAAGTTTTGATCAAGTTTCCAAACTTCTGAAAATTGATATCCTTTCCCAAAGATCTATATATATTCATATATGAAAGAGGTGTGTGTGTGTGGGGGGGGGGGGGGGGGGGGTGTTGATTTTGTGCATGCATGTTATGAAATGTGTGTGTGTGGGGTGGGGGTTGGGGGGTGTTGATTTTGTGCATGCATGCTATGAAATGAGTGTGTGTGTGTGGGGTGGGGTGGGGTGGGGGGGGGGGGGGGGGGGGTGTTGATTTTGTGCATGCATGTTATGAAAGGGGACTTACATGGGGGGTTTTTATAATTTCAAAAGATAGAGGTGCAACCTGGGTAATTGATTGTGTGTGTGGACAATTATTGAAGACCTCCTTTGGTGTAAACATTGATGCCTTCAATTTTGCAAATAGTTTTTTTTTATACATAAAATTAGTTCTGGAAACATAAATCAATCTATAAAATGAATGTAGGAGATAATTTGTAGGGGGAGTATCCCATGCCCTTGTTGCGTATATGTATATGAAAATCGTTAATAACGATGATAAATAAACAATTTATTAACTAATAACATTTAGTTTCGCTCCAACCCTGTAATACATAATTGGTTCATTCCATTCAGTCCAAGCTTAATTCGTAAAGCACGGCTGATGTTTTAGTTAACTTTGATTGTTAGAATGAAATTCAAGTATAAAATACAATTTTATTGGTGTGATACTACAACTTATTAACCATTAAATAATAAAGTGATACTTAGATTTAATCATATTGTATTTGGTATATAGAAAAGAAATGTGAATATAAATGAGGACGTAACTTCTAGAGCTATCCCCAGGTGGCTAAAATTGATGAGCGGCTTTCGGGGCTCTATAATTTTTGAAATGTTGTCCGTTTTTAGGGCTCCTATATAAAAATGGTCCCAGTTAGGCAAGGAACTTTCAATAATATTCAAGCACCACCTTAAAGTTCGTGAGGTAAAGGTCTAATTTCGGCCAATGGGCATGTTAGACAGGAAGGGAAACTTGCCTAAGTTCATTTATATATATATCTAGAAATAATTATCAAAACTCTCCGTGGAAGTCAGCGTAATTACAGGTTGCACCCCTTGTAACATCCCAATAATAATAATAATAATCATAATTTTACACGTCGAATCTCTTAGCTGCAGGATCTGATCGCCAAGTATTTGGATCGTTCGGAGCTTTGAATCAAAGAAATTATCCCATGTATGGTTAATTTTTCGCATCAAGTGGTAGCCTGGATTATGTCAATTATTATTCAGTTTAATTTCAGCACGACTACCTAGGGTGTATGAGGAATCTTTATTTTTTCCCTCTCAAACGTAACCCATCCCCCCCCTCTTAATGTTGTAAGCACTGGCGGACCCATAATTTTTGTCGGATCCGGGCACAAAGTAAAAGATTAGATTTTTGAAAGCATCTCTTAAGTATTTAGTGAACACGATCAATATGTTAGTCACAATATCATATTTTTTGATGTAAGAAACAATTTGAACACAAATTAGCCATCTTTGGTACATTTTTCAGATAATTTTTAATAATTTATTAGCGTCTGTAGATCAATTTGAAAGGTTTGAATGACATTCAATAAAGATTACGTTGTATAGCTTAAAAAATGAAAGAAGTTGTACCTTTGAATGTAATGAATCTGGTGATCTAAAGCCTATAGTGCATACCAACTTAACCTTAGCAAGTATCGGCAACCAAACAGGAAAAAGTCAATAATAGGTCAACGCATGTAGTAGTTTGGCTCTCTTGGTCAAAATTTGCTGCTGCTAGAGTTCGACTTCCTCCAGATTTGAAGAAAAGGAAATCGTAGAAGCCTCCTTTTGCCTGCTCCGACAACCACCCTCTCCAAAATGACGGGACTGCTTCATGCCTTCTCCAAATCCTAAATTGACAATGGATAAAGACACTCCAAGAAGGGCGACAGGAGGAAAAGCAGAGTGCGGATAGTTTCGGATATAGGTGTTCTCTTCTCCCAAAAATTGATCGGAGCAGATCTGGAATGTCGCCCCTCCTCCAACCGTGAGCCTAGAGGAGGAGACGACACTAGATCCTTGCAACAATCTTGATGGAAAAGAAGGTTCACAACACAGTCCGTAAAGGGGAAGGAAATATCGAAATGGAGAATAAAGTCGTCGTCCCGCACAACCACACTCCCTAGTCCGGTCGTCATCTTCTTGTGAAAGAAAATAGGGCATAGGCAGCGACGCTTACTAGTCGCGACTGGAATCGCGGAAGCGTGGAAGGCAGAAAGATGCGGAAAGAGCGGGCTTCAACTTATTTCGCGAAACATTCGACCCGGACACGTGTCCGGGTGTGCCGCCATGTGGGTCCTCCCCTGGTTGTAAGCCACGATCGATCAGTTACCAACTTTATTCTCACTCGACGCGTTTAATAGCCAAGGGCCGCAGTTACTCATTTCCGCATAAGTCCTACGTTCAGCCCGTGCGCCAAGCTAGGGTTTTTTCGCTGCTCATTCCAGCGACTGTTGGCGCGTCCCCTCTCTCTCGCGTCGACCGCTGCAGGCGGTGCCTCCTCCCACCCAAGAAACTCTCAGCGGTACCCCCTATCCTCTCAGGGAGTCCAGTCGGCATTTCCTGTGGCTATTTTCGACCGCATAAAACAAACCCTCAGACAGAAAACTTCTATTTCCAGGAGTTAACCTTTTGAGCCATCCCTCCTTAGGGGTTCTGCGATCCTTTCTTCCCTAGGTCCTGCAAGGGTGATGCCCCTCCAGCCCTAATCATGTCGTTTTGAGTGAGTGTTCGTGAAGCTCTGACAAGTGCTTCCAAACCCTACTTCTCTTCCGGCATTCAAAAAATATTTTTTTCATTGTTCCTAGCAAATTTTAGCCGTCTTATATTTCCTTTGTCTTCGATTTCAAGAATCAAAACACCCAATGCCTTCTATTCAGAAATTGGTTGGCATGTTTCGTAGGTTTCTGCTATTTGGGAGCAAGGTAGCATCCCTTTTCGTTTTATAAGTACTTCAATTTTAGTCCGTATCATATTGTAGGATGACAAGCTATTGTTAATATGCTCAACTAATTGAATAGGGCATACGAAAAACTCAGGCAACGAGCGATCGTTGTTGCTCTTCGCTAGATCGGAAAGGAAATTGTAGGAGTTTGAAAGCGATCTAAAGAAATCATATCGCCGCGCCGTGCTCATAAGAGCCACTACACTAAGGTAAGAAATTCGACTCATTTAGTTAGGCATGTCAGATTGTTTTAATTCATGGTTTACCAATGTCGGTATACGCACTTAAAAGATACAAGTTTCTATTGTTAAATTAAATCAGACTAACAACTAGGGAATAAGTTAATACGATGGAGTATTAGTTCTTATTCAATCAAAAATCACGATTTAGATGATAAGAAAATTATTATAGCGAGGTATGAAATTAGATACTAAATAATAGTAATCCAAAATCAGAACCGAGTTAAATGGTAAGGTACACTTAGGCTAAAATATCAGATTCAGTTATATGAAAAACCTTAACCTAGTATACTTAACTAGAACATTACCCCCATGAGTGTCTCACTGAGCACTAGTCTACATCAATTCAGAAAATGGTGAAAGAGGTTCACCCTCATATTTTTGGCGGAGGCACACCACCGTGTTTACAGAGCTAGCAGGCCATCACACGAGTTTCAGACTTAGGGTCGATGACCCATGCTTACAGAGATGAATCTCCTCAAACAGGAGTCTGTGTTTCTCTTGAGGGACATTCAGTTCAGGGCACCATCATGTTTGCCACTCAAACTGCAATTTTCAGTTGTGTACTGTCGCCGTTAATAACAAGATTTAATAAGCCAATCGTCCTCCTCAAATAAGGTCCGTGTTCCGCTTGAGGGACATTCAGTTCAGGGCACTATCAGGTTTGCCACTCAGACTATAGTTTTCAGTTTGTGTGCAGGTGCCATTTAATAATAAGATTTATTAACACAATCATGAATCCTAGTAGAACTTACCGCAGACTTAATCCAAAAACTTCAGAAATCATTAACCAACAAAAATCAAATAATGAGACAGAACTCATATTAAGTCAAATACATGAACAAATCAAAGTACGAAATGATAAAATTAGTAGTACTCATTATTACATATTTTCGGAAAAAGAAAAAGTTTTTTTTTGTGTTGTTGAGAGGATTAGTGATGCGGAACAGAGACGAGCACGAGTTTTGGGCCCGTTCGGGGCTGATTTGGCGACTTAACATATATGTCGTGCCCGGATCGACGATCGGACTCCGCGGTTGCGTCCGACACGTCGCCGCGAGACAAAAACATATATTAAATTTTTTTTTGAGTTTATTTTCATGTATTTAGTGGCCGATCCCACCAGCCAATCATAACCGTCGAATGGGATGCCCTAGTGCTTCTTTTATTATAAATAAGAGTAGTAGGGGGCTGAATTGACTCATTGCAGAATTTGGTGAAAAGAAATCCCGGATTCCAGCGATCAAGCCACGGTGCCGACTCCGTGGAACCCTAGGTGACGAATCCTAGGTGTCTATCTTGCTCCCCAAGGTATCCCCTAACCCTAGGCTCCTTCTTCCCCCTCCGAAACCCCCATCCACAACCCCTACCATCCCAAAAACTCAGCCACGGATGGCTGTCCAGAAGAATCCCATTTCCATACACTATTACTGTTCAAAAATATCATTCACTATTCATTTATAATGTTTTTTCCCCCAGCCCCTCCAGGAGACCCTCTGCAGCCTGCTTCTAACCCCAGCCACCGCAGCCTGCTTCTACCCCCATCCACCACAGCCTGCTTCTACCCCCTTCCTGAACCACCACCGTCCAAGAATTTCCTACCTAAAAAACAGCCACCTCCTCTCCCATACCCCTCTCCAGCCACCGATTTCCTCCCTGCAGCCCGACTGTTTGCTGCAGGCCTCCGCCCTGCTTCTCGCCACCCTCGCCACTGCCGACCACTCCCCTTCCCCTCCCTACAGTCGTCCCTCATCCCAAGCCGCCGGCTTGGCCCCCATCCTCTTCCCCATCCGTGGATCCGCTCTCCGTTAGTCCAATTCCTTGAATCAATTCAGATTTTGGAATTTCAACCCCGATCCGTTATTTTCACCATCATACATTATCCCGTACTCCGGATCCGCTCTAAAATATCGGATTTATCCACCCCTCGCCCGGATCTATTCCCTAGTGGCCGGATCTATCTATTTACGGCCCGATCTACCCATTCTCCACCGAGGACAGCCACCACCATCGCCGTCTACGCCTCCGGTTCCACCTCCGATCGCCGATCTACACATCCAGACTCAAATTCTTCAGTGTCTCGGTTCAGCCCACTGCTTTGTGAGTTTTTATGGTATTGGTTTATGTGATTTGACATCTATCATTGGTGAATTAATATATATTGTCTTGATTCTTGCTAGTGGGACTTGTTTTGGTGCGCTTCTAATTTGTAGGAGGATTTATTCGCCGCGCGCTTAGGCTTGACCCTCCGAGCGGAGGAAAGGCATCGCCGAATTGCTAAATTAAATATTTGCTTTTCAATAATTACTTATTTGCGTGGTGTTGCTATTTTATCATTGCTCAAAATTATTCATCGCCGTCACCGACGGTTTCATTGCATTTAGAGTTGCATTAGTGTGTCACCCCTACACCCACACCTAGAGTCATAGTTTCCGAGCACCACTAGCCTACCCTACATCAATTAGTCTTTCTCACTCTCCGGTGGGCCTGACCCAGCTTAAAACATGTTTTTACAAGGATCTCAGGTTAGGGGATTTGCATATGTAGGCTATTCTAGATTTTTGGTATTTCAGTTCATAGTAAAATTGGCTCTGTGAATTCAAAATTTGAGGTACACTTTTATACTTAGCTGTATTTTTTTTACTTTCGCTGTATGTTTACTTTCAGAACTTTAAATTATGTCTGCTATGTACGAATTTTATTACCGTTATTTAGTTTTCGACTTATCGCGGGGCCCGACCGGACTGTTAATTTACTGTTAAACTTTGTTGGGTATTACAATTGGTATCAGACCTAGGTTTAGGATCCCATGACTTAGAAAATTCACAGAGCCTTAGATTTTCATCTGAACCATTTCTTTTGAACATTAGAGTTGTTACTATTATCTATGAGTTTATATGCTGGCAATACGAGATGTCTTCTATTGTTAAGATCAACCCAAAAATTTGATTGATGTTTTTTAATCCTTCGGTGTCACCCAACCTTTCGACATCAAAAGTGATCATGAATTAAATCATGACCTTGCCACCCTTTATCTATGATTCTCCCTAGTGTCAATTTTAAATTCTTTGTATTTCATATGACAAATCATAAATCATGTCAGCATGCCACATAAGGTAACTTTCTCAGATCAGTTTGTGCTCTCATCCAAGATTGACTTTTATAGAAGAAGAGTCTCAAGTTAGTGTTGATATCAAGACAGTAACCTGTATAAGGTTGAGTTCCTGCATTTATCGCTTTATGCAAAAATTTATATAAGAGATCAGAATTCTTTTTGGAAAACATTGACTCTTCTTATGGTAATATTCAATCAAATCAATAAGATTATCTATTACCTTATCTTTATCATTTACCACACTCCGTTCATGTTTCGTTCTCTTTAGCATGAGTTCATCGTTCTCGTTCACAATATGATATTTTACTTATCGATCTTAGAATCCTCCTAGTTGTGTCAGTACTAGGAGTTTTGGGGTTGAACGGCCCCCATATGCATACATGCTATATTGGTAGTTGTCATCTTGATGAGTTTGAATCTAAAATAGAAGTGCACATTCCTATTATAATAGAGTTGAATCTAATTATGGTTATGGCCTGACTAGCAGAGGTCAAAGTTAGATTGCTTATAGAACCAATTATGAAATGACTCGACTAGTTCACTCATATGTCTCGAGCTATGAAAGTAGTTTATGGTATGGTTGCCTCGACAATTACAAAAAATTATGAGTTTTAGTATTAGTTATGATATGCTTCTAGTTTGATGCATGATGAAATCAAAGATACTTTATAGGAGGTACCTTTAGTTTGAGAACCTTCAGATACTCGTCCGTGAGGAACTACTGATGCTTCTAAATCTTCTCGCAGAGATATGTGCTCAAAAATAGGTCTCATCCCTAAAATTTTATCCATAATCAAATCTCTTACAGCATGACACCAAAAATATCAACAAAGTTAATAATTCAACGACATGAGTTTACTCGAGTTGATAGGCGTAGTAACGCTACCTTCGTGAATGACTCATCTTTTGTCATGAAGGTAAAAATTTTAAGTGGTCGTCAGCTATCATGAGTTGTATAAGTTCACAAATAAGAATATATAACTCCCTCGGATTTATGATTTTAATGGCCAATTCGAAGAGTCTTGTACTTCCTCTAACTTAAAACCTTAGATAAATTTTTTGGTATCTACAAAATGGTAAAGAAGGCTTTTAGTAGTCAACTTTCAACGCGAAGGTTGGATACTATGAGTTGGTGAGTACATCTGATGTAGGCTAAATTTTAGTGTGTGGAAAAAACTTAATCTTTTTATTTAAAAATTACTTTTAATGAAAATGGAAAGTAGGGTTTCGAATTTGAAAAGAGACACGAGGGCCGAGCAGCCAAATCAAATTTTCGCGCGCGTAATTCACGTCGTCGCTCTGAGCTTTGAGAAGGTTTGTTAACCTCGCTTGAGTGGTTCTCTCACGCGTTCACAAGTCGAACCTTCCACGGAACCCACACGGCCACAAGCAGAAATCTGCGTTCAAATAACTTATGAAATAACGATATTATTAGCAGTGCGAACGTAACGGCAAACCCATGAATTAATTTAAATGGCATAATTTTCTACTAATGCAGGCGAGGGAACGGGATTACCAACAAAACGGGATGTGAGGCCCTCTCCAAGCCCACTGATGCACAACAGGGAAAATATCGGCGGGTTCAGATCCTGTGGCCGGAAGATTTGCATCGTCGTCGACGGTTCACGGGAAATCGACCAGGCCGACGGATGCTGGAGTCGGTGTCGACGTCGGCCCGAAAGCAGACGATCTGCAGTGTCGAGGTCGACTAAGCTTGCGGCAGGGGCGTTGGGCGGAGCGCGTCTAGCGGCGGGAATCATCGGCCGAAAACGGGACGGGAAGGCGTGGTGGGACCACTGGTTGCCGATGGTCGTCGAACTGGAAGGGAAAGGGGGCGGAACTGTTGCACGATATCCTGCGGGAGAAGAACAGTGAACGAAAATCCCGTTCTTTGTTCTATCCCCGTCTCCCTGGTGTCTCCTCATGAAGGGACTTTTAAAAGGGCTTAATTATCTCTTGATTCCCTACCATTTACAACATCAATATTTTCTTCATAACTTTTATTCCTTCTTTAAAAATATTTTCCTCTAAATGATCCTTTCCCCTAAGGAATATGATTTTTTTGAATTTGAAATTTGAAACCGAAAATTATGTTCATTTAATTAATTTTGGGCTTGCCGCTATCGTTCTACTACTAGTAATACCAGACCTCTTTATTGAAGTCCCAACAGTCAGTCATGCCGATGAGCCGGAAATTAACAAGTGCCAAACAAATAAATGAGTGCATGAAATAAAGAGTGCATGAAATAAACTACAAAAATAAATGCATAAATACTATGATGCGCTGCATGGCACATCAATATCCTTTAGGCTGTGCGGTGCCCTCTGCTTAGATTGTGGAATAAGTTATTTTGAGGATTTCCAGATTGGTTCACCAATTTTCTTCCTCCAGGATATTCTTTGGCAATCAAAGACAGAAGAACAATTTTGAGTGCTCTTATAGAGAGTATCAACGACTCTACAAGTAAAGTGGCCCAAGTGCAAATTCCACTCACAGAAGTTGGACTTTTGAGACACATTGTCTTGATTAAAGTTGTTGTGAGGTCCGCAATATTCTTGGATTAACAAATTAGATCGGGAGATCCATTAAGATTTTCTTGAAGATTATGCCATTTTTGAGTTTACTCATCAAGAAAGTGGTGAGTTTTCAGTTGAATAGTAAATGATGGTTAGTATTTAAGAAATAAAAATTAAAACAAGTAAAACATTAGTATTATACTTGCCTTCAAGAGCAGAGATATCTCAGCATTACAGTGATACCGCAGACAGGGGTTGGTGATGCGTATTAGGAAGCATGAAAACATTTTAGTGTTGGCATCCAGACAATTGATAATTTGGGATGAGGATGTTAAGAAGATAGTGTTCAGTACAGGCACTATGAGTTGGTAATCACGTTGTTTGAACCGACTAATACCTCGTCTTCCTTTATGGTTGTGATGAACAAAGTATTTCGGAAATTCTTAGATCAATTTGTAATCATCTTCATAAATGACATTCTGGTGTATTCTAGTAGTGCGGAAGATCTAGCCGCTCACCTCAGGACCGTTTTAGGTACGCTTAGGAAGAATCAGCTATATGCCAACTTTTCTAAGTGCGAGTTCTGGCTTTCAGAGGTTGCATTCTTGGGTCACGTTATCCGTTAGAAAAGGTCTCGTCGTCGACCCGAAAAAAATAAAGGATTGACCGAGACCGAAGACAGTTACCGAGTTCCGCAGTTTCCTGGGTTTAGCAGGGTTTTACAGAAGGTTCATTAAGAACTTCTAGAATATAGTTTTGTCGTTGACTTCAGTCACCAGGAAAGGGAAAGCTACTACCGCTGCTTTATCCAGGGCTATACGGTGATTGCTGCTCCCTTACTCTCTCTTCTGCGCCGCCAGTGTTTTGTATGGGATGACGACGCCACGATGGCCTTCCGGGCTTTGCAACAAGCCCTGGTCTCGGCACCGGTCCTTCATCTTCCGGATTTCGAGAAGGATTTTCAGGAGGAGTGCGACGCTTCCGAACTCGGGTGTGGAGTGGTCCTGCAACAAGAGGGCCACCCGATCGCTTATTTCAGCCGCACGACCGCCCTCCACCACCGGAAACTTCCGGCATACGAGCAGGAGCTCATCGGCCTAGCCAAGGCCGTTCACCATTGGCGCCCACACTTGTGGGGCCGCGCTTTCATCATCCGTACCGATCATTTCAGTCTCAAGTACTTATTGGAGCAACGCCTGACGACAGTTCCTCAGCAACATTGGGTGAGCCGGCTTTTGGTCTATGACTTTCGGGTGGAATTCAAGGCGGGGCACTTAAATCATGCGGCTGACGCTCTCTCCGGTCGCGACTCTTCTGGCGCACTGCTCTTTGCCGTCTCCACACCGTCGTCTCTCTTCCCGCCTCGCCTCCGCCAGGTCATCCTCAACACACCGGCCCTGACCGAGCTCCTACACCGCATTCAGGAGGGCCGCCTTCCACCACATTGTACAATACAGGACGATCTGATCTTGTACCGAGATCGCTTCTTTGTGCCCGACTCTTCTCCGCTGATTACTGACATCTTAGCAGTCGTCCATGGCCATACACACGACGGGGTGCAGAAGACCCTTCAACGAGTGCGTGCAGAGTTCTTTTGGCACGACCTCAAACGGAGCATCCAGACGTTCATTTCCACCCGCCTTGTCTGCCAGCGCAGCAAATCCGAGTCCCTTTCTCCTGCCGGCCTCTTGCAGCCCCTTCCAGTTCCCACTCAAATTTGGGCAGACATATCGATGGACTTCATCGAGGGATTACCTCTGTATCGGGTTCACGCCATCATATTCGTCGTCATCGACCGGTTCTCTAAGGGGCGCACTTCATTGCCATGAGCCGCCCCATCACCGGACCCACGGTGGCCCGTGCCTTTTTTGATCGGGTGTTTTGCCTCCATGGCATTCCCGAGAGTATTTTATCCGACAGGGATAAGGTTTTCACCTCCCAGTTCTGGCAGGAGCTCTTCGCCCTTTGCGACACAAAGCTGACCCTCTCTTCTACCTATCACCCTCAATCGGACGGCCAGACTGAAGTGGTCAATCAGACACTTGAGATGTACCTCCGTTGCATTACAGGGGATCACCCAAAAGACTGGGCGCGTTGGCTTCCCTGAGTGGAGTACTGTTACAACACTTCCTATCATACAACTCTCCAGACAACCCCGTTCAACCTCATCTATGGACGGGAGCCACCCCGACTCCTTACCTACCGGAGTACCTCCGCCCGCTCCACCACCGTATACACAGAGTTGCGCTCGTGCGACGAGCTTCTGCGGCTTGCACGTGACCGCCTTATTTAGGCCCAGACATGCATGGAGACCGCCCACAATAGGGGCCACCGCGAGCTGTTCTTCGCCCCGGGAGATTGGGTTTGGCTGAAACGCCACCCCTACCATTAATCTACCGTCTCCAAGGGAGCCTATCAAAAGCTGGGGCCCAAGTTCATTGGCCCGTTCGAAATTTCCAACCGCATCGGGGAAGTGGCGTATCGCCTATGCCTTCCCGCCGACGCTCAGATTCATGATGTATTCCATGTGTCCCAGCTGAAGGCCTTCATCGGCGAACCGCCCACTGCAACCTTAGTTCCGCTCCCACCACCACCACAGGACAAGCTTGATGTCGAGCAGGGTGGAGATGTTACAGATCCTCGTTGGGGCGTGATGTACAAGCGCCGTGTGCCGCGCATAGCACCCGCCTAAAGCACCTTTTATTTTTACCACTCGTATTTTCCTATGTTTGTTTAAGAAGTTTTATCCTCATGTATTAAGCCTTAATGAGGCGGGCAATTTGGTATTTTGGATATTGGACCGGTTTCCAGCTTATATGGGGCGGAACCAATGTGTGTGGGCTCAAACAATTAGTAAATGAAATCTGTTCTCTCTCTCTCCCCCTTCTTTCCCCGATACCGCAACACCCCGTCCGACGCCCTAGCCGCGTGGAAGCATCGACCGGCGCCGATCGCGCTCCTCCTTCCCCCGGCCACCATAGATCACCGGAAGTTCAGGAAGGGCTCCTCTTCCTCCCTTGGGAACATCTCAGCCCTACCATAGTGCACCCGCTCTCAATCCCGAGCACGTAATAGAAAACTACATGGGTTTCATATGTTTTTTCTATAAATTTTAGGGGTATCACACGTACTTTACCCAAAATTATTTTGCTACCACCTAGTGACTCATTGCAGATTTGTTAGTCTCTGCTTGATTTCATTCCTCTGAGTCAGATGTTGTCTGAACCATAATCAATTAATGATTAAGCACAATGGGGGTTCCCAAATTTTTAAGAGCTTTTAATTTTTTGTGTGCTGAATAATGTTTGATAGGTATTTGGTTATTATGGTTCTCCTGTAACTTACGTAATTTTAATGCGACAATACAATTTAATTTCAGGATTCGATCACGATTAATCGTTCGTACGCGCGGTCGTCGGATCGAGGTATGTTTATCCCTAGCAGTCTTTGTCTCGTGTTAAATCTTATTTTAAATTTTAGTGTCGGCGCGATTTCAATTTTGTGCAGGGGAGAAGCACATGGACAGAGGTATGATATCCCTCTTCCCGTGCGATCTCGTCGTCGGCAACAAGCACAAGGACCAGTTTTCCCTCCAGAAATCCTAGACGTCTTCTCCCTGTTTCTCGTAGAGACCCTACGATCCTTCTTTCTGAGTTCTGGCTCTCATATAGCCCTTCATAGCGATTACTTTGGCCAAGTAAGCCGCGTCTCCTCAATTTAGTGTCCCCCTCTTAATATTATGGCTTCTCCTTCCTTCCATAATAATTTTCAAACAAAGTACGGTTTCATTTTTCCCTCTCCAGGATTACCAACAGCCCCCTCGTGAGATCTGAGGCTTCCTTCAAATGTTGATTGCATTAAAAGTGATCCCCTTGCATCTAAAGTCCACCTTGACAAAGGGGTAGGTACTTCCTCCCTCTGCTCTTACTCGTATTCGTCTTGGATTCTAAACCCTAATGTCAGGGATTTGCGGATCTCTCTAATTTTAGCGGGTTGTCTCCTTTTAAGTTCAAAGAGACCCTAGTAGTAAGGAGGATCGAGAAATAAATCAGAGGAGGCTCGCTCCTTTCCGACTCAACCTCGTCGTAGTGTAACTATTCTTGCTAAGGCCTAAGGGTAAGTGAAAAATTATTATTTAATTATGTGTTAAATACCCTTTCCTTCGCCTAATTATCATTAATGTGTATCTATCAAAACCCTAGGTACGAGGAAGAATACAACTGTGTAGAATTCAATTCAATCCAAAGACATCATGCCGCCTTACCACGTATACAAGCACCGCAACACCAAAGTAAGAAATTCGACTTCTCGTGGCTTGACATATCATCAGTTATGAAACATATTGTCTAATTCACTAAAAAATCCATGTGAGATATATAACAGTACTTGTACATCATTTAAGTGCATGTTAATAAGTTACCAAGCGAATACCAGACACATGAATACATGTTACACGTAACGGTGAAATAAATATTAAATGTCAATCAATTAAGTAAATCGGCATTTAACATTGAGCATGAAAAATGAACTCCTTAATATACGATCAGAGTTAATAAAAGTTGTTAGGTGCAACTAGGCTAAAGGCAAAAGCTCAGAACATGTAATAAGCTTCAGATCAGTGATCTCATTCTCATCTGGCCAGTAGTCATATAAGCCTCAGTCGTGGGGTCGTCAACCACAGTTCCAGACTTGAAAATTTTCAGTTACGAGCCCGTTTTCCAGTCAAGGCGCCTTCGGGGAGCCATTTGGGCGCCAGAATCAGATTAAGTGTAATAAATCATAAATCATGAAATTTGATTCCTCAATGTTTAGAAAAAATTCAGGGTACCAAAAATCAGTACAGACAAACTCGAATAATAATACAAAATTCATAATGCATTTTTATAGATAAAAATATATAAGACTACAAACAAATTATTCAAAAGCATATATTAATAATCAAAAGCTCTAATTTTTATATACACACAAATTTTGCATTTTTAGTGTTACTGAGAGTAGTCTTCTTACTCACCAGTTGGGCTGACCAGTTTTCAGACATTTTTTTTAGTTGTCACTTGTGGGGAGCTGCGCTCAGGATAAGCTTCACGGTTCTTCATACTTGTTTGTCCTTCCCCTCAGTTGTACCCTAGTTTACCCTTATCTGCATATCTTACTTCTGCTGTAAGTTTGCTTTTAGTTATATCTTTATTATATAAAACAATAGCCCTATTTGGAAGCACACCACCAGCGGAATCTTGACCGTCGGATCAAGCATCATCAAAAACAGGCCGTTGGATTCAAAGCAGCAGGACTGCCAATAACCAAAACTCCAAAAAATTAACTGTTCATTTCCAGAAAAATCCCGATGCCCTGCATCCCGCCTCCCGTCCATTCACGGTTCCACCCCGCAGCCGGTGGCGGAGCCGCCGACGGCCTGCCCGAAGCCCACCGGAGGGGTCGTTTGCCTCCGGCGAACCCGTCGGGGGTTGTCCGGCGGCGAGCGGGCAGGGCCACCGCCGCGACATCGACGGGCAGGAGACGGAGGCGGAAGGGAGGGGGTGGGGCCAGCAGGCGGGCCCCGGTGTGCACTCAACGCCTGCTGGCGTTGAGTGTGCACTCAACGCCCGCTGGCGTTGAGTGTGCACTCAACGCCCGCGGGGGCGTTGAGTCTGCACTCAACGCCCGCGGGCGTTGAGTCTGCACTCAACGCCCGTCTGCACTCAACGCCCGCGGGCGTTGAGTCTGCACTCAATGCCTGTTCAGGTACCGGGGGGCGGGCGAAGCCCGCTTGAATGTCAAGCCGACGGGCGAAGCCCACTTGAATGTTAAGCGGGCGAAGCCCGCTTGGTTGCGGGCGAAGCCCGCAGTGACGCATCGAGAACGGGCGGATCCCGTTCGAAGATGCTAGTATATATATATATATATATATATATATATATATATATATATATATATATGTTTGCTATGTACCCGTTTTATTACCGTTGCTTGATTTACTTCTTATCACGGGGCCCGATCGGACTGCTGATTTGTTGTTAAACGAGATTAGGGTGTTACAACTCTTGAGTGATGAGATAAATAAATTTTGAGGATGTAGGATACATAGAGGATTGTGGCTATTTTTAGTTATATTGTTCACGGGAAATGAGAAGTTACCCATACTTAAGCCATCATTATTTCTCACCAAAGCTCTAGGTAAAACATGTTTAAAAAATCATCTAATGTTGCAAAAAAATTTAATTGGTAGGGTAGGCATGGGCCCTATATATAGCCCGTGTGACCCTCAAAGATGAAGAGAGAAGAATTCAACCTCCAAAACTGTGGGAGATTTCAACCTCTAAATTTTGAGAGGAATTTTTTGGAGGAGTCGCCAAAAATATATGTTCCAGTTATTTTCTTCTCTTAGGTACAACGAATGACCTTATTCTAATCAATAATGCTTGGTGAGAGAATGAGTATAAACAAAGCAGGCTACCTTTATAGGAGGGATTCCTCAAAGCTTCATAGATGAGGTTCACCAAATCATCCACATGAATCCATGAAAACCTGGAGAAAAGATCAGCTGATGTTTAGTCCCAATTTATAGTACATTAAATTTCTGAATAATGCATTTTATTAAAGGGTATATATAAAATTCAAAGCAAAGTAAGAAGATTCCTATCTCCTAGAAGTTCCATACAGGATTATGCCACAAGCAACTAAGCTAAGTCTCCCATTACGTTAAAAAGAGTATACACTATTGTATTATAATTCTAACAGAACATCACCATCACAATTAGCACCCAAAATACATAAAATTGAAGGATTGTTTTAAAATTGTAAGTAAATACGCACACTAATACCCTGCAACCATCAAAAGAAACTTTCAAGATACAGTTGTTGCTTACAAGAGAAGGTGACTTAACCAGCTGACAATATTTTCTTGAGATTTTCTTAGCAACTGGATTAAATGAAGCATTCAAAACAACATCCCAAGATAAAGTGTTTTTACGGTATCAAATTTCAACTTGATACATGTAAATATAGCCAAATCAGCCACATGCTTGTAAGGGTTTTGATTTACATCAAGTTGGGTAATGCTGGTAAGAAAGATCTCTTGCACAATCTACAATAAGAATTTGCTACTTACTATGAGCTGTTAAACAAATAGCAGAGGCCTCAATGTTAAAGCGCAACATGGGAATGAAAAAATAAAACACCCAGGAGGGAAGCCACATATTTTTTGTAGGGGTACAACTGTAATTATGCCAACTCCTAGGGGGAGATTTGAGTAATTAATAGGAAAAATTCACTCCCTTAGGGCCTGCTTGGTTGGACGGATTTGAGGCTTTGAAATTGGAATCGGAAGTCCAATTCCAATGAAAATGGACCTTAAATTCTAATTTCAGGGCCCCAATTCCATCCAAACGAACAAACCCTGAAGTGAAAATGACCACAAGTTGTTACTTAGATTTGCTTAGATTTTACAAAAGTAATGCAATATTCTTCACAGACCCTATGAGCCAAGAATGTGACCTATGTTGTACGGGGACGAAAACGGGATACGATACGAAATAGATACGAGAAACGTGATTTTTTTAAAAAATAAGGATAGGGAAACATTTTTAATTTTTTAACTATTTAAATATAAGTATTAATTAATATAAAAAATAAGATAACAAACTAATTCATATTTTGAATTGTAATGAAAAATGGATATAGATTATCAATACATTTGTGTAGTACCCAATACATGAAGACTTGCATGCATATAATTGTATCTATTAATCACTAGCAGTAAATAACAGCTTTCATAATTTTCCTTATCTAGTAATAAACAAATCAAAAGAAAAATATAGAGACAGCCAGATAGGTTGTTAAGATTGATAAATGTAGAAGAATTGAGTAAACTTGGTATATACTTCTTGAATGTAAAATTACAAGTGTGAGTACAAATATATAGGGAGGGAGAGAGAAATCCCTATTCAAGATGTGAGACTAAACATCCTAGTTAAGAGGCTAAATGGACCTTTACTAACGGGTTTTTATATATATCATCAACACTCCCCCACAAGCTGGAGTGTACAAATCGTCGACACCAAGCTTGGACAAGAATTGATAGTACAGAGGTCGTGGTAAGGCCTTGGAGAGGATGTCAACAACTTGCTCGGTAGCTGGAACATGCATTAACTCTATCTTCTTTAATTTAACCTTTTCTCGAATGAAATAACAATCAACATCAATGTGTTTCGTCTGTTCATGAAAAACAAGATTCTTGGCAATGTGAATGGCAACCTGACTGTCGCAAAATAGGGTGGTCGGTGAGGAAAGCTTGACTCCTAAATCATCAAGGAGACCCTCAAGACATGTGAGCTCAGACACAACAACTGTCATTGAACGATACTCGGCCTCATCGAATGAACGAACAACTACAGACTGTTTCTTGCTACGCCATGTAATGAGATGTCCTCCAAAATAAGTGCAGTATCCACTTATGGAACGTCGATCATCCAATGAACCAACATAATCAACGTCACAATAAACACTCAGAGATAAGGGAGACGAAGATGGCTTGTATACAAGTCCCTGTCCAGGAGCAGTCTTCAAGTATCGAAGAATGTGCTCAAATGCCTGGAGATGAAAGATAAGTGACTTATGCATGAATCGACTGACAATCCCAACATCAAATGATATATCAGGTCTTGTAACAGTGAGATATATCAGTTTTTCCACAAGAAGACGATAATACTCTGGGTTTGGAAGGAGTAGATCAGAGTCTGACGCATGAGCACAGAACTTGTGATTACTCTCCATGGGAGTGTCGGCAGGATTGCATCCAGAGTAGCCCACATCATGCAGCAAGTCAAGACAATACTTCCTTTGAGATAAAACCAGTCCATCAGGTCATCGAGCCACCTCGAGACAAAGAAAGTAAAGAAGGCTTCCCAGGTCCTTTGTTTGAAATACAATTGTCAAATGTTGTTTGATTATATGTATTCCTGTAAGATCGTCTCCCATAATCAGACTATCATCAACATATACTAAGAGAATCACTGTGCCTGTTGGACGATGCCGTGTGAATAATGAGAAGTCGGCTAAACTCCGAGTGAACCCAACAACACTAACAGTTTGACTGAATTTGTCAAATCATGCCCGAGGCTGCTGCTTGAGACCATAAAGTGACTTTTTCAGACAACAGACAAGAGAATCCCCCGTTGTCTCAAACCCGCGAGGTTGTTGCATATAGACGGTTTCCTACAAATCACCATTAAAAAAAACGTTTTTACATCCAATTGTTGCAACTGTCAGTGTCGATGAACAACGAGGGAGATCAACACACAAACAATATTCAGTTTGACAACTGGAGAAAAAGTCTCATCATAATCTAGACCTTGTTGTTGAGTAAAATCACGAGCCACCAGACGAGCTTTCAAACATTGAACCGTCCCATCTGGACCTTGTTTGAGGGCAAACACCCACTTACATCCCACACAAGTTTGTACAGAAGGAAGAGGGACAAGATCCCAAGTGTGGTTTGCCCAAAGAGCAGACATTTCCTTGTACATAGCCGCTCGTCATCCCGGATGTTAGAGAGGCTCTTGCCCAGAAGTAGGGATGGTAATAGAGGACAAAGAAAGAGAAAACTGGTAAAGTTCCAGAGAGAGGCGGCGAAAGGAGACATAATTCGCCATTGGGCGTACAGTAGAAGTAGTTGCCAGATCCGCAGGCTGCAAAATATCATCAGAGGAGGGCATCTCCCGTAGGGTAGTGGATGAAAGAGGACGACGAGTATACACACGAGTGATAGGTGGTTTGTGTGGAAGTGACGTGGTAAGAGGAGGTGGGTTTGGTAGGAGTGGTGAAGGAAGGAGAGGCGGAAGGTTGGAAGTAACATGGACATTAGACCGCAGAAGGAGTGGTGGAAGAAGAGAATCAGTTAGTTGAGTATGATATAACTGATCTTCGAGAAAGGTGACATCAATAGAAGTAACAACCTTGTGATCTTTAGGAGAGAAGCAAACATAACCCTTCTGAGTACGAGAGTAACCAACAAACATATATTTCGTGGCACGAGGAGCAAGCTTGTCTGTGGACGGGACAAGATTATAAACATAGCACACGCAACCAAACACGCGAGGGGTGACTGAAAAGGGAGGTGTGGAGGGGAAAATGAGGTTGAAGGGAACCGCACAGTTGAGAACAAAGAAAGACATGCGGTTATAAGAGAACATGCAGTAGAGATCGTGAAATTCCAATATTGCTTATGAACATTCATTTGAAACATAAGAGAGCGGGTGACCTCAAGGAGATGACGATTCTTCTGTTCAGCAATGCCATTTTGTTGGGGGGGTATAAACACAAGAAATTTGGTGGATGATTCCAAACTAAGCACACAGGTTGTTAAACGCATGACTAGTGTATTCACGGGCATTGTCAGAACGGAGAGTTTTCATGGTAGTGGAGAATTGGTTGCAAGTTTTGGTGATAAAAGACACAAAAAACACCCGACAGTTCAAAACGATCATGAAGAAGATACAACCATGTCACCCAAGAGTAATCATCTACAAATGTAGCAAAGTAACGATAGCTAAAAACACTGGTAATTTTGTATGATCTCCATATATCAGAGTGAACAAGATCAAATGGAGCAGTACTCCGAGTGGGATGAGACGAGAACGTAAACCGATGATATTTTCCATAGATACAAGACTCACAAGTGAATTATCGAATGGAAACATCGGGAAGAACTTTGCGGAGTATATTTAGAGGAGGGTGTCCAAGACGCCGATGCCACTCAGAAGAGTTAATAGAAGACAAAATCGTCAAAGGAGAGGGTCAAGGATGTAGAGACCATTCGACAGATGCTCTTTTCCAATGATAGACTGAGTCTTGCGATCCTGCACAACACAAGAGGTGGAGAAGAATGTTACGTAGCAATCAAGATTTTGAGTGAGACGACTAATAGAGAGAAGGTTGAAAGGAGAGCCCGAAACATGAAGAATAGAGTGAAGAGTGATGGAGGGAGTAATGTTAATGTCGGCGGAGCCGGAGACAGGAATGGTGTCCCCACTTGCAACGGTAATAGACATGGGATGCACCGAGTCCAAATAGCGAGATGGCTGTCGTGAGGTAATGTGGTGGGAGGCTCCTGAATCCAAGATCCAGGACGAACTATGGGCAAGACAGGAAAACACACCACCAGAAATGAACACAACAGAGCTTGAAGAATTTTCGATCATCCCTTGAAATTGCTGGATTTGGAGTCGCAAGTCAGCATTGTCATTTTGAAGGCTTTGTGAAGTAGAATGTGCAGCCATGGGCAAAGGGGCAACGCCAAGAAGCAATCTGTGTGGCAGGGCGAAGTCGCAGCGGCTAGTGACGACAAAGGTACTCTGGGAAGACCCAGCGGCCAAGCAAATAACATCTAGCGGCAAGGGAAAACCGCGGAGAACAGCTGCAGGAGAAGCGGCCAATACGTAGCAAACCTCGGGCGGTAAAGCAGAGACGACAAGCAGGGCCAGACCGCAACGGGAATTAGAGCCCACAGGTAGGCACGAGCAGCGAAGCAGCGGACTAGGAGGTAGACAAGTAGACACAAGGCAGCCAGATACAAGGCGGCCTGAAGAAGAACAACTGCTAGAGGAAGAGTCGCGGCGGCCAGAGACCAGCTTCCAGAGAAGTCGCAACGGCTAACCCTGGCAGTCAGCAGGAGAGGCTGCCAATGGCAAGAGACAAGGTAGGCAACGACTTAGAGCAGAAAAGTCTGGCAGACAGCAAAGCTAGACCGGCAGCGGCTTGAAGAAAAGCACAACAGATAAAGGAGCAAGCCTGCAACAGCGGGTAGAGAGCCAAGTCTGCGACGGGTAGAACAACAGCTAACCACATCAGACAAAGGGAAGTCACAACGGGTAGGGAGCAGAAGGCCAGTTCGCGCAACACGTAAAGAAGAATGGCCGTCGGCCGAAAAGAAAGCTGAAGAAGACCGCTGCAAGTAGATGAGAAATTGTCAGGCCGTAACGAATAGCAACGAGAAAGCACAATGAGTAGATCGCGCGATAAGTCTGGCAAGAGCAGTCCGCGAGAAGAGAGAAACAAAATCGCAGCGACAAGACAACCACATCAGACAAAGGTAGGAATGAAGAGAGAAGCGCCCGACAAGCAAAGCGGCGGTAGAGAAACGGGCAGAGGGGAACCTGCAAGTACCGGTAGGAGAGTATATAAAAAGGGCAGGGCAGGGAGGGAGAAGAGGTGGAGGCCACGAGATTTGGAGGAGGAAGAAGCGGTAAGGAGATTTCTAGCCGTAAGGAGCAGTTAGAAAGAAAACAGACCGCGCCCTGCGCGAGAAGAGAAGGTCGGGCAGTTGGAAAAATGCTAGCCGCAAGGAGAGACCGATTGACTCTAATACCATGTAGAAGAATTGAGTAAACCTTATATATATTTCTTGAATGTAAAATTACAAGTGTGAGTACAAATGTATAGGCAGAGAGAGAAATCCCTATTACAAGATGTGAGGCTAAACACGTAGTTAAGAGGCTAAATGAGCCTTAACATATATCATTCAAAAATAAATATTGATAAGAACAACACAAAATGATCTCAGAGTTATCAGAAGAAGAGGAGGAAGAAGAAGAAGAGGAAAAAGAAGCGGAAGAAGAAGATGAAGAAGAAGAAGATGAAGAGTAATAAAATGAGGAAGCGGAGAAAGAAGAGTTACAAGTAGGGCAAGATCGAGAGCTGGGAGCGGGAGCGGGCTCTGGAGCGGGATCGAGAGCGGGATCTGGAGAGGGATCGAGAGCAGGGAGTAGTATTTGGAGAGAGATCTGGAGCAGCGTGGAGCAGCACGACAGTTTGTGAATTGCGCAAACCTAAAATTCGACGGACGTAAAATGAAATAGATAAGGGCACAACTTTACCGCACGGGAATTGCGTATCCCTCTTGCGAGATATGCGATTATGAATTAAATTTTTATATTTAAAACTGTCTTTCCTAGAATTTCAGAAACGCGTTTCTGCGCATTCCCCGTATCTGATACACGCTCGAGCTGATACGTAGAGTATTTTTAAGTATCCGTACTTTGTAGAATGTGACAACTGACCCTTTCTTGCTTCTAAAAGTGACAAGATTGCCTTGCTTCCAACGGAAGTACAATACCCAGTGAACACATGTTGAATGAAGATCCTTCCAACATAAACTTCAATTCCTAGTATCTTGTTCGTTGTAGAGTTAGTGTACGCCTCAAACATGAGTTGACTATGAGGGAAAAAGCCGATCTTTTGAGTTGTTTTCAAACAGCAAATAAATATATATGAAACTTCTTGTGATTTTGTCAAAAACAGTGTCATTTGTAGCTCTGATACAAGTTATGATTTGAGAAAAGGAAAAACAATGAGCAGTTTGATTGGCCTTAATCACAACCATGTCAATCTAAAAAGAAAACTAGATGATACTAGGGAAAGATCACATGCAATAGGACATGAATGCCACTCTAAAAATAGAAGTATATAATTTACGAAGGTAGACGACTCAAATTATTTCCAACTACTATTAACAAGACCACATGCAATATTACAAGAACGCCTCTCGCTCTAAAAATAATAATAAAAAAAATTAGGGATGTAGAAAACTCCACATAAATTCCAACTACGAATAACAAATAACTGAGAGATAAATGGATGCATGAAATTTGGGTTGCGAAAAACTTACTGACTTCTCATATGCCATCCAAAAGCATCAATCACTTGATATTCCAAAGTATGACGTGTTCCTTAGTTGAATAAAAATGTATAATATTCAAAATTGCTCCCAGAAAGGCCCAAAGACAAAGTAGTGATGAATTTCTGATGAGGGAAGTCGAAAGCAAACTTACAACTGACCTCAAATTTATAAATACACCAAAGAGCATTTTTTTGGAACCATAAAAGTAACAGACATATTTTTGGCTATAACGAAGGAGAACTTTGAATAAGAAGAGAAAAATGAAGAAAATGAAATAACCTAGTGATGGGGATCCATCAAAGCAGGTACCCGGAGGGGTTCGCCGCAAGGCAGGACCTAAGTTCGTGTACTCACGCAGGAGGACTTAATCGGATCGCCGATACGACTTCGCGAATGCGTCCGGATCCGCGTTGCGATTTAATTTCATACATTACATTGTTATTTTTGCATTTATTTTGATGTATTCGGGTAACCCCACCTCCGCCCAATCATAGCCGTCGATGGTGGGATGCCATAATTTTCTTTTATTATAAATAGAGTGTTAAGGATGCTGTTTAGGGCTATTGCAGGGAGAGTTCATTCCCGGAATCCCATGATCATCCCATGATGCCGACTTCGTGGAATCCTAGGTGACGACTCCTAAGCGCTTATCTTGCTCCCCAAGGTAATACCTAATCCTAGCCACCTTTTCCCCACCTCCAACCCCTCTACCGCCCCTCCCAAAGCCCCCATAGAGCAGCAAGCCTCCCTATAGTCCTACTGTATTTCAGCCGTTTGTAGCCCCTCTTTCCCCTCTCCAATAGCAGACGCCAACCCATCCCATCACACCACAACCACCGCCGCCTACTTCCCCTGCCTCCACAACCACCGCCGCTCCTCCCTTGAGGCCTACAACCACTCGGTTTTGCTACTGCCGCCCCCATCCAGTGGAACAACCTCCAAGCCTCCATCCTCCACCAGATCTGTTCAGATTTGGGCATTCTAGCCCAAATCCAGCCACCCCACATTGCCGATCCACCTCCCACAGCCCGGATCCACTTCCAAACCACTAGATTCACCCTCCCTCCGCCCGGATCCACCTCCACATAGCTGGATCTACCTGTTTAGGCCTGATCCGGCTTCCCACCGTCAAATCCAGCTATCTTTGTTGTCGTTCCGCCACCGGTTTCACCTTGTATCATCGTCAAAGTGCTTTCGTCTCCGAAATCTCCATTGCCTTGGACAACCCTCTATTCGGTGAGTCACTTTTTGTATTGGGCAATCATTTTTAGCATTATTATTGGGTTGGATCTTATATTTGCTTGAATATATTGCTTGTAGATAGATCGTCTAGAATTGCTTGTGATTTGCAGATGAGACTCATTTGCCGCGCGCTTTGCTTTGACCCTCCGAGCCGAGCAAAGCCATTAAATGTTTTGCTAACTTAATGCTTTTCTCCTTTCTTAATATTATTGCGTGGGTTGATTATTATTATTTCTCGTACTAATTTGTCGCCGTCACCGACGATATCATTGTATATAGACTAGGGTTAGCGTGTCAGGTTCTCATCCTCATCCCTAGTAGTCTTGAATCTGTGCACCACTTATCCTACCCCTACATCAATTGGTATCAGAGCCTAAGGTTTAGGCCACATTTATATATGTAGTGTTAGGTCATATAGAATCTTAAGGTTCATCTATGACTAGTTATCGTCAGCGTTCCTCTCTCCAATTTAGGGATCCCGAGTCCACTTACACGCACTCCCATAAAGCCCATTCAGACAGATCCTCACGTTATTACGATGATTATTCTCAATCGCAGCACACCAATTCCAGAGATCGTGTCGACCCTTCGAGACGATTCCATTAAACTAGAGGCGAACACTATGGCGACAGATCCTCACGTTATCATCATTACACCTCCGCACGACCTTATGATGGTAGGACTGAGTATCGTTCGGGTCATCATCGTTACACTTCTCCGTTATTAGAGGAATCCGAGTTCGTATATGCTCGATCCCATAGAGTTCCTCCAGAGAGGTCCTCATATTATTGTGTTTATCATCCTCGCCCGTCATCGCCCATTCATAGGGATTACGTCCACCCACGAGCACGATCTAATTATGTTAGGAACGACCGTTTAGATGACCCTCAGGAGCTCAATAGAGATCACCATCGCCAAGATCATATCGCATGTCAAGACCCTCATAGTGTTCCACAATCAGAGATACCTGAAGCCAAATTTCAACGGCTAGTTATTTATCAACTTGATTGGCTAGTTATTTGATCACATGAGATCTTCCTTAAGAAGAGTCAATAGAAGAAAGCCCAGGGATTTAGGTCAAGCCAGAAATGTGTTTAGTAGTGCTCCTACTGACATGGGAGACATGGCACCTGATTTTGATTCATCTCGCTCGGATGAGACTCGGTTCCCACTTGACCTTGAAGTCCAGTCCAATCATGACTATTTCATACAGGTGGAGACTGATACTAGTATGACTAGTGAGTGTGGTCACGAGAGTGGAGACGAGCGATCTAGTGACACTATAGTGGTATATCCACCTTCTATACCTCATTTAGACTTAGTTTCCCCTTCGGCTAGAAATACAGGCCTCGACATTATACCTAATGACCCACTATTGAGTACGACATTATGCACGATGAATTTTTCTATATACCACCAGGTGAGCCTCTTGATGGCTCATAACTCTTGCAATTTATTTGACATCCCATAGTTTTGCAGCTCAGTGCTGATATCTCAAGAAGTCATTTAGGTATTCCTCGCGCACTGGACGAATATTTATACATTCCACCGAAAGAACTTCCTGATAGATCACAACATTTAAAATGCACCCCTGTTAATACAAATTTTTCCCTAACGAGTGTGTCGCGTCCGTCGTCTTTTATTTGCATCATTTACATTATCTGCATGAGTTTGTTGAGTCATTTGCACGTCATTTGCATGAGTTGCATGAATCAGACTACCGACGGATAATTACGAGCAATGAAAATTATAAAACTCATGCAGATATGCGCAAACGAGAGCAAGTATTTCAGGAAGGCAAACAGGTAATGGTGCCAAAAACCTAATCGTTAAGCGAATGGACCCCTACTTAGTCATCAATCGCATTGAGATGAATGCATACATACTTGATATCCCTGCAAGTATGGGTATTTACCTGGTATTTAATGTTGAAGATCTGACACCATACTACGAGTCACGCGAGTATGTGGACCCAAGCAGTGGGGACTCTCAGCCATCCACACCTCCATTCTCGCTGCCTTACCACCCACACAGTTCACCCACGTCTGATGGCCACCACAACTCACCCATTTTTGACATGCAACCATCCAGGGTCTCGTCTTATTTGGTTTCACCCATGAAACCGCCGATCGCACTGGGATCCACCACTCGTGAGTTGAGCACTTAGAGCATTACTGAGATCAGATCCCACTAGTTGGTTCCCACTATAGACGGCCCTCTATGTCGTTAGTCCACTGACATGACCGCTCAGACGCTGATGAAACCTGGATACTACCAGCAAAGCTTGATCGACTTGCCCCTGGACTTGAATTCAGTACAACCTTCTCCATTCATCGGAGATGAAGGCTTTTCAGTTGGGGGGAGTTGATGAAGATCCATCAGAGCATGCACCAGGAGGGGTTCGCAGCAAGGCGGGACCCACGTTCATATACTCGCGTAGGAGGACTTGATCAGATCGCCGATCTGACTCCGCGGATACGTCCGGATCTGCACTGTGATTTGATTTAATATATTACTTTGTTATTTTTGCATTTATTTTGATGTTTTTGGGTAACCCCACCTCCGGCCAATCATAGTCGCCGATGGTGGGATGCCCTAGTTTTCTTTTATTATAAATAGTGTTAAAGGGGTTGTTTAGGGCTATTGCAGATTTTGGAGAGTTCATTCCCGGAATCCCGCGATCATCTCACGGTGCCGACTCTGTGGAACCCTAGGTGACGAATCCTAGGTGTTTATCTTCCTCCCCAAGGTAATATCTAACCCTAGCCTCCTTTCCCCACCCCTAACCCCTTTACCCCCCACCCAAAGCCCCCATAACAGCCACCGACCTCCCTATAGTCTTGCTGTTTTTCAGCCGCCTGCAACCCCTCTTTTCCCCTCTACAACAACAGCCGCTAGCCCCTCCACTCCCAACAGCAGCCACCAGCCCCTCCCATCACCCCACAACCACCGCCGCCTATTTCCCCTGCCACCACAGCCACTGCCGTCCCTCCTTTGCGGCCTACAACCGCCCGGTTTTGCTACCACCGCCCCCATCCCGTGGAACCACCTCCAAGCCTCCATCATCCACTGGATCTATCCAGATCTGGGCATTCCAGCCCAGATCCAGCCACCCCCACCTCTCAGATCCACCTCCCACAGCCCGGATCTGCTTCCAAACCACCGGATAACCCTCCCTCTAGCCCGATCCCGCTTCCCACCGTCAAATCCATCCGTCTTCGTTGTCATTCCGCCACCGGTTCCACCTTGGATCGGCGTCAAAGCGCTTTTGTCTCTGAAATCTCCATTACCTTGGACAACCGTCTATTCAGTGAGTCACTTGTTGTATTGGACGATCATTTTCAGCATTATTATTATTGGGTTGGATCTTATATTTGCTTGGATATATTTCCTGTAGATAAATCGTCTCAAATCACTTGTGATTTGTATGTGGAACTCATTTGCCGCGCGCTTTGCTTTGACCCTACGAGCGGAGGAAAGCCATTAAATACTTTGCTAACTAAATACTTTTCTCCTTTCTTAATATTATTGCGTGGGTTGATTATTATTATTGCTCGTACTAATCTGTCTCCACCACCAACGATATCATTGTATATAGACTAGGGTTAGCGTGTTCAGTTCTCATCCCCATTCCTAGTAGTCTTGAATTTGTGCATCCCTTAGCCTACCCTACATCACCTAGTTAATGCATTAAGCCGCATGGAGCATTGGCAGAACAAAAGTTAATAAACTTTGCAAATTATCCAGAATTCCACACGACACAAAATGTCTTCCATCCTATAAAAACATCAAAAACTTAGTAGCAAGCTTCAAGGATTGAGTGCATCTATTTCTTTAAATCTGCTTCTGTTGTATTCATATTTCATTCTCCCTCATGTAAACATTGTCCAGGTAGTCAACTTCAAATAAATTTACTGATATGAAGCTGTCTATAATATATATCTTTATAATATTAAAACGGAAAAGTTGCCTTCGATGAAACATTCAAAATTGTCAAATATAGTCTTACTATTTTAATCTAATGGCTTAACATATATTATAATCTATTAAAAAAAATTTAAAATACAATGCTCATTCAAGTAGTTACACCATATCCACACATTAAAAGTAATGATGAAATTTATAAAATCAAAAAAAAGTAGAGCTCCTATATCAACTATGGTAGACCGTCATTAATCATGCCAACAATATTTTCGAGGAAGGCTGTCATTAACCATGCCAACAATATTTCTGAGGAACTACCATTAAACTCATCAAATTTATTAAAGTTGATTTGACATGAACGATGATATATGCATCAAGATGATGATTTTTTTAACAAAAATTGAAAAGTGGTTTATAACCACTTTCTGCATTAATTAATTAATGAGGTGCTTATTTTAAGCTACACTAATTAATTGATAGGGGCGGAGTCGTGTGCCTGACGCGGTCGGGTTACTGTTGCGGTTAGCTGTAGGGGCGGAGCCCCGCGGCCGTTACTCGTTATTCAAATATATATATATATATATATATATATATATATATATATATATATATATATATATATATTGGAATATGTTGAAATAACGAGTTGTATGTTGTTACTGTATAATCATTTGTACACCCATATATATACGGGAGCCTCTAATGTTATTCATGAATGCAATTATTCTTTTTCCTCAACATGGTATCAAAGCGAGGTTCTGTTTAGGTTTTTCTGGATCCCGCAGCGGCTCCCGCATAGCGCCGACCCGACTCTCACGTCGCCCACGCCGCCCCGACTCTCGCGTCGCAGTAGCTTCCGCATCGCGTCACCCCGACTCTCGCGTCGCAGCAGCTCCTGAACTCCCGCGTCGCGTCGCAGCAGCCCCGACTCCCGCGTCGCCCCGACTCCCGTCTTCTTCTTCTTTCGTGCTCTAGTGACGCCGGCTCTATGGAGCCTTGATTCTCCCGATGCTGGCGGTCCCTTCGTCTTCGTCCCTCTTTCTATGAGGGCGGTTCTCCCTCAACATCCTTGGTGATTTTTTTTGTGCGTCCTCAATTTCTATTCGGGGTTTCCTTATGACGGGAAGTGAGTCCTCTACCACCATGTCTTTCGGTGGAGTGACCTCTCCTACTCCGGCTTCTGTTGGATCTTATCGCGTCTCCTCAGGCCATGGTACTCCTCAAATCACCACTATGAAATTGGATGGTTCCAACAACCTCCCGTGGGCTCGCTCTATCTCTCTTGCTCTAAAAAGCCATCGATTATTTGTCCATGTCAGTGGCACGGTGAAGGCTCCTGCGTCTGACTCTCCTGAGTGGCTTCAGTGGGAGTTTGACAACTCCCTGGTGATGTCTTGACTCCTTAACTCTATGACAGAGTCCATTTCTCGGAACTATCTGTTCTTAGATGCCGCAACGGATATTTGGAAGCGTGCAGAGACTACATATTCTGGTTGAGGCAATGCTGCTCAGATCTACAAACTTCGTCTCCGGTTGTTTCTCCTGCGACAGGGTGATCCCCCGGCGGCCTACTACTCGGAGTTCACCCAACTCTATCAGGAGTATGATCATTTTGATTCTCTGACCTTGGTGTCTCCTGAAGATGAGGTGCTTGTCCGAGCACGAGAAGAACACAATCACATTTTTGAGTTCCTCCACGACTTACATCGGGATTTTGATCCGATCAACATTCAGATTCTTGGCCGCTCTCCTCTACCTTCTCTGCCCGAGGTGTACAGCCTTGTCCAACAGGAATTCGATCGCCGTCTGACTCTGCTTCCAGACTCTACCACCAAGGGATCTGCCCTTGTTTCTATTTCTCAGCCTGGGGCTCGTCCTGCTCGCGACACTAGATTGAGGACTGCGGAAAAATATCACCTAGTCTGTGATTATTGCGGGAAGGCCCGCCATGCTAGAGATACCTGCTTCAAGCTTCATGGTTTTCCTCCTCGAGGCGGCCCTGCCTCTCGTGGTGGCTGGGGTGGTGGTCGCTCTCAGCACATGCCTACTTTGCCTAGATCAGCCCACTTGTCGGACACTGGGGAGGACTCTACTGCTCCTCACTCTCTGGATTCCACTACGGCCCCCTGGCTATTTCGGCTGAAGAAATTCTAGCGTTCCACCGGATGATGCTTGGACCTCCAGCGGAGCTGTCCAGTTCTGCCTCCTCTTCCTATGCTCATCAGGGACTTGGAGGTGATCACTCAGCTACCTCCCACCTCTCCTCTCAGTGGATCATTGATTCCGGGGCTACAGACCACATAATCGGATCAGCCACAGTTTTTGTGTCTTACACACCTCTGTCGGGCAGGGACAAAGCGAGCATTGCTGATAGATCGCTATCTTCCATCGCTGGGAAAGGATCCATTCCATGCTCTTCTCTTACCCTCTCCTCCGTTCTTCATGTTCCTGCTTTCACCCACAATCTCCTCTTTATTAGTTACCTGACAAACTCTATGAATTGCTCAATGACCTTTTTTCTTACCTCGTGTGTTTTCAGGACCTGAAGACGGAGACGGTGATTGGCTCTGGTAGACTGTGCAACGGGCTCTATGTGTTCGACCCCTCTGCCTACACTTCATCCAGCATTGCTCGGCCTCTCAACGCTCTTCTTGGTGCTCGTCCATCTGAGTTGGATTCTTGGCATTGTCGGCTAGGACATCCTCCTGTCGCTATTATGAAGTTGTTGCTTCCTGCTATGTCTTCTACTTTGTTTAATGTTTTCATTATGATGCATGTGAACTGGCTAAACATCATCGTAATACTCTTCCTCGTATGTCCCCCCATAGCCCAGTTCCGTTTGCAGTTATTCATACTGATGTTTGGGATCCTAGCCCTACTGTTTCTATTTCTAGTTGCTCGTGGTTTGTTTCTTTCATTGATTGTTACTCTCGTTGTACCTGAGTTTACTTAATGAAGCATAAAAGTGAGGTGTTCTCTATTTTTCTGCGCTTTCACAAGATGGTCACAACTCAATATGGTGCTCTCGTTAAAATCTTACGCAGTGACAATGGCCGTGAATATATTGACGCTCGTTTTGACAAATACCTAAGTGACCTAGGTATCATTCATCAAACCTCCTGTGTGTACACCCCTGCTCAAAATGGGGTTGTTGAGCGTAAGAATCGGCACCTCCTTGAGGTGGCTACGTGTCTTCTCCTTCGGATGCATCTCCCGAAGTATTACCGGAGCGATGTTGTTCTCACCGCGTCCTACCTCATCAATCGTATTCCTACACGGGTTATCGGGTTTAAGACCCCTCTCATCACTCTAGGGGTCCGTCCTACCTCTCTTTCCCCGTGTCTTTGGATGTGTCTTGTCCACACCCAACCTAAGACCAAACTTGATCCACGCGCCCTGAAGTGTGTGTTTATTGGCTACTCTCCTATCCAGAAAGGCTATAGGTGCGAAAAATTTCCTTTCTCCGAGGATCATGCTCAGTGGTCTTGCCAGAGGTAACCAAACTAGAGTGAACACAAACTAGGTGCTCTGCTTGCTCGTCCTCAACCTCGACGACGCTATCAGCCTCGGGCACGGGCTCAGGCTGAGGGTCACTAAGAAAGACCCCATACTCTGGTTCACCCCCGGAGGCGGAATCAACCACAACAATGAACTGGCGTCGTAGGCACTCAGAAGATTTGTGCCCAGACTCCATACACTTGAAGCATCGAAACACTCCAGTGTGGGGTCGGGCTCCTATGGGCTCCTTACCCCGGGAAGGGCCAGGGTGAGGAGTCGGGGCTCCAGTAATGACAAGAGGTGGGGAATCAGTAGTAGCAGATGTGGGTGTAGTAGTGGTGCTGCTCAAAGTAGGTCTATCAGTAGATCTAGGTCCATCAATAGACCTCTAACCAGATGTCCTCTTCTGGAGGGCCTCCACTCGACGTGCTCGGCTGGAGATCTCTACAAGGTCCCGAAAATCGTGAAGCTATAACTGATCTCGTATAGCGTACCGTAGCCCATTCAGATAACGGGCCACAACCATGTGGTCTTCCTCCTTCAAATCTAAGCGTGACTGGAGGACTAGAAACTCATTCGTGTACTCGTCGATAGTTTGCTTGTCTTGTCGTAGGTTGTGATACCTACGATACAAGGTCTACATGAAATCAGTGGGGACATACCTCCTCTTGAGTTGAGCCTTGAACTCAACCCAAGTGGTGATAGGTGGTTGTCCCATAGTGTATCACATCCGCTCGACTTGCCCCCACCATGTGAGTGCGGGACCCTTCAGCTTCAAGGTAGCTGGTGGGCAGGTGTGCGCTTCCAGCTGAGAAATCGCTCAAGTCGTTCGCACCAATCAAGACACACCTCAGGCTCTAGTGTGCCCTCAAAATCCCCAACATCTAATTTAATACCCGCATCCCACCTAGGTGGATGCCCGTGTTCGTGATGTGCTGGTTGGGGTTCTGGTGGTGGAGACGTAGGGGGTTGTGCAGGAGGACCCCCCTAAGTGATAATGTGCTTCCAAGTTGTTGACCGAGGTGCGCAATCCTAATATGACTTGGTTCGTATTTCCCACGATGACGGAGAGGGCGAAGACAGTGGCTATGAGTTCGTCCATACGTTTACCCATGTCTCCTAAACTTACCTCTATGTGTCCGACCCTCGAATCCATGAATAATTTTGAAAAATCTTAAAAACAATTTTTAGAAACGACCGCCGCTCGGCTATCCCACGATAGGAGTGAGATATCCCGGCAACCACACAAAACTGATGTGATCTAAAATCTAGGGTTGTAGTTTTAAAAATATAAAAGAGTGATCTTTTAAAATAATTTGGCGCGAGGGGATTTCGCGAGCTATTTTTAAACAGTTAGATAACATAAGCGTCGCTCGCGAACGTAAGACTATCGCACGTTATTAATGTTATGAAATCATGATTCCACAAGCATAGCGTTCAAGAAATTGGCAACCACGGATATGAAACGAACGATATTTAGGAGATAAGACTAAGTCGGGCAAGCTCTAAATAATTAACCATTCATTTTAAATGTTGGCACAACAAAATAAACCTTGGATTGAGAGTGAGAGAATGGTGAAGTATACCCTGGGAGAGAGGCAGTGGCTGGCAAGGCTCCTGGACGGTGGAGGAAGGAGGTCGTAGCAGAGAGAGATGTTGTTTGGAAGGGGAAAATGTCGGAGACTCTTCGACAATAGCCGGAGACGGCGTAACAGGGGTTGCCGGAGCCCGGAAGGGGATCTGGCGCGCTCGCCGACGCTTGTCAAGGGCCACACAGGATCTCATCGAAGAAAAACGCGCAGGAAGGCGCGGGGGTCTGGATGCTTTCCGCCGGGGATGCAAGCTGCAGGGAGAGGGAGAGGTAAGCAGTCGGAGGAGGCGGCGGTTTCGGGACTTACAGGCAGGCGGAGGGGGGTTGTCCCGGGTTGAGAGCGACGCTGGGAGAATGACGACATGAAAATAATTCCTGTTCATTCTATTCCAGCCGCCTGGTACAGGAAGGGGGAAAGCGGCTTTTAAAGGGAAGATTAGGGTTTTGGGTTTGGCTAATGGCAGACATTTCATAATAACATAAGAATTTATACTTTAGGAGCAATGAGCTTAGAATGGGCTTTCAAATGGACGATCTTTTCAAAAATTATAAAGTTATAGTTAATTAAAATTTGGTTGCCCTAAACTAATCTATCTCCTAAACTACCGGACCTATGCATTTAGGGTCTTATTGACCGGTCACACCAGCGAGCCAAACAAAAATACGCGAAAGCGTGCGCGATAAAAAATTAACAGTCCAACTACGCGCGAAGACATGCGCGGTAAAAGAAAATACACGTACGATAAATAAAAATAACAAGATGCACCACGGGTTGCATAACTATACTAGACTGGCTAGGCCATTGATGACCCTCGGGAAAATTCCTAACATGATTTTCCACTAGCTTCCAGAGGCAACGACAACATTTACCGCACCACAATAGGAATTAGTGGTGGTACCTATACTATTCATGCCCGACTTCTCCAAGACTTCATCGTGGACTATGATACATCTGATCACCAGACAAGCATCAACGTGGTTCTCATGTAGATAAGTCGTCTGATCGTATAGTTCAGCAGGCCCTCCACCATCGCGCGCTCTCGGTCTGCCTACAAAATCAAGTTGATGGCACACATTTTCAATTTCATCATCAGTGGACTTATTGGGCCGACATTTCATGGCTCGCACAGATAATCATAGTTTGCAATAATTCCTGATGCATAAGATGTCGATGCTAGCTCAATAGGTCTAGATACCCAAACTCTTAGGTTACGACTTTGCGATGGAGTTCCGGTTTAGTAATCCAAAAGAAACTTCGACGCTCTTTTCGGGCAGTCAGGATCATCAAATCTTAGTTATTTTACGATCAGTAAGGCAAGATAGTGCCATTTAGCGAGAAGAGGCTGAACCAGACATATGACCCATTTTGGAGAGTGTCAGGGCCAACCGACTGCAATCCCGTCATTCGCCCACAATGACGACTGTCTGCACCATCGAGGCCGCCTGGTCTTATCTCACTCTTCAACATGTATTCCAAGGATTCTAGAGGAGTTTCACAATACTCCCTTTATAGGTCATACCAACGCATTACACATACTGTTGGAACGCCACTGTCGTTTATTGGAAGGGAATGGTGGGGCGTGTGTAAGCCTTTGTAGCATCTTGCTTATGTGTCAGCGAGCGCAATACAAGGCCACCTTTATAGAAGGATTTTTACATTTGTGACTCATTCCCAATCTGTTTTGGGACGAAAGGTCGATGAACTTCGCCACCCACCTGCCCAAATCTTCTAGACATGATTGTATTAGTTGTCGTGGATCACACCTACAGTCACCAAGGCATTCCTCCACAGATAGGTGCATCTATATGGGTTTCCCTGGTTGATTAAGAGACACCGTGAGCCAGTCTTCTTGAGCACCTTTTGGCAAGGGATGTTTAAACTCAAGACACGCAACGTTATATGAATACCATTGACAACTTGAAGGCCAGTCTGGGGTCCTGAACAACTTCTTGGAAACATATTTCCAACATTTCATGTCAGTTCAACCACCAGATTAGATTAAGTGGTTGAGTTGGGCAGGATTATCCTACAATATCTCTTTCGATTATGGGGTAGGTACTACCCAATTCCAGGCGTTCTATAGCCGACCATCCCCACTACTGGTACAACACATGCCAGTGGAATGTCACATGGAGGCACTACACACAACGTTCTAAGATCGCTATGATATCTTATACCACTTGAAGTTTCACTTGTATCGGGTACAATAAAAGATGCTCAATAAGACCAATAAACAGATGCAGGAGTTTCAGTTCCAAGTTGGGGAGAGAATGTTGGTCAAGCTTCGCACATAATGCTCATTAGTGGAGACACTATTTCACCCCAAGTTGCCAACATGCTTTTTCGGTCCTTTTACGATGAAGGCTCATAATGGCAAGGTGGCATATTGCCTACACCAGCCAGCCCAAAGGACGATCCATTTTGTCTTTCACGTCTCATAGCTTAAGCGGGTAGTACGGGACCATCCAGTCGAGGACGGCTTGCTGGCTCATGTAGCAACTGATGCAACATTACTTTATACTCTCAATGCAATTCTGGATCACCGAATAGAGTTGACAGATGATACCATAACAAGTAGGTTTTGGTGGCATGGAAGCACCATCCGACATCCACACCAGATAGCTGAACCACGATGACTTTCACCAGTAGTTTCTAGAGGATTGCCTTGAGGACAAGGTAAACTTTTCTAGGGGGAGACATTGTTATGGAGGAGCCTTCCCGGAGACATTGTTATAGAGGATCAGGGACGAATGTGCTTACGAGGTAGCGATGTGTACTTGACAGGTTTATGGGCTTGAACCAACGAGCGATGCTACTCCTTTATTTTTAGCACCTTTAATTTCTCGCATTTTACTATTCATGCATACTTACTCTAATGTCCCTAGGTACGACTTAAATACTATGGCTTGCATGTGTTGGAATATCTTTGGATGAATAAACTCTACAGCTTTGGGCTGGCCAAGAATGTTTCTTAGTTTTTTTCCTTCTATCTCCCCATTTCTCTCCTTGTGTGACTCTAAAACCCTAAGAAAATAAAAATAGATGCACTTCAACATAGACACCAAAAACATCCCGTTTTCACTTTGTATTTGTTTTGAGATTAAGCATAACCAATCAACTTCCACACATGCAAAAAGGTGCGAGTTATATTTTGAGAAAAAAAGTGAAATGCGTATTTTCTATCTCACTGGAAACATATTCATGTCTCTCCTTTTGACAGAATCACAGGGCCACTTTCTTCAATGTTTACACCACCTTCATGGCAGTGCAGTAAATGTTATTAGGGGTCAATCAAGTTAAACATCATAAATCCTACCTATACAGGTAAAAAGAACTGTAGACTGGTCTAGATTAGAAACAAAATTAAAGCCAAGAAGTACAACTATAAAAATATGCTCCAGTGTAACGGTTGGAAAGAGATATTTTAGTTTTTAAGACTGACAGCATACAACATGCCCCAAAACCAAGGAAATACGTACTTTTAAGATCTGAACAAGAATGAAAAAAAAAGTGTTTCCGTAATAGAAAAAGGGAAGCTCACCATTGTTTACCACTACCAAGAGGCCCTCCAGCAAACATCATGAAGAGAGGAATCATTTTGGCTGCATCATGTCAAAGAAAATGTAAACAAAAATGTTAGAACTAATGTTTTTTTATAGTTTATTTTTTGTTTTCTCATGTATTACCCTCAATATATATAGAAGGCTGTTATTATTCAAAATAACACAATTCATTTGAAGTCCCGTTTTGACATGGTATCAGAGGATGGTACGCCCAAGCTGTCGTCGCTCGATCTTGTGCCCGCCTCTCCGCTCGATCCTGCGGCCCAACGATCTCACCGTCGTCGGCCCCCCTCTCTCCCTCCACCTCCCCTCTCTCCCCGCAAACCCACTGCCGCAGCTCCGCTGCTGAGGGTGGCGTAGTTCACCCGATCGGCGCACGGGCCGATCGGCGCCCCGAGTGGCCACTTCTCCGACAACAGTCTGATGTACCCCGTTTTTCTCAAAAAAGTTTCGCTTTTCCTCCCTCTATCTCCAACTAGGGGGATCAATTAATCACTCCGCTAGATCTCCATTTATCATGGATCTTGGGATTTTCCTCTCCCTTTGCTTTCTCTCATGAAAAGGGCTCTACCTCCTCCTCCATTCTTCCTTTGACTTCAGCACTCAAGGATCTATTGGTCTAGAATCTGAGGCGGTCCTATTGGTGGTGTCCGACATTTTTACTGGCATCACTTTTTTTTTCGGCAATCTTCTGGAGGCTGAATTTTTTTTCCGACGCATTTTTGTTCTCTGATTTCAGTATGTCTGCCGTGGTTGATTCTACTGACATATCACAACCCGCTGGATCTACCCTGGTTGGGCATGATCATACGACATCTCAGATCACCATGATTCGTCTTGATACAACAAATTACCTATATTGGTCTCGATTTATTGTCTTGGCCCTTAAGAGTCGCCGCTTGTTTGACTATGTTAACGAGATTATTCAGGAGCTAGAGAGGACTGCATCTACATGGACTCAATGGGAATCAGAGAACTCTTTGGTTATGTCATGGTTGATTAATTCCATGCAAGAGGCTATTACACGGAATTACCTATTCTTGGATACCGCTGCAGATATTTGGAGTCGTGCTGAATCTATCTATTCACGGAAAGGCAACACTTCTCAGATTTTCAGCTATGAAGAAAGATCTTTCTAATTCGACAGGGTGATCGACCACCATCCGCCTATTATTTGGAGTTTACTCAGCTATATCAGGAGTATGGCCATTTTACTTCCCTTGACCTTATCTACACTGTTGATGCTCTTCTTGTTTGTGCTCATGAAGATCAAAATAGGGTGTTTGAGTTTCTGCATGGTTTACACCGGAACTTTGATCAGATTACTGTTCAGATCCTTGGTCGCATTCCAATCCCTTCGTTGTCAGAGGCCTATAGTATTGTACAACAGGAATATGACCGTCGTCAGTCTTGGAGTTCAAAGGTACTTTCTAGTGGTTCTGCTCTCGCGGCTTCTCATTCTGGAGGCATCACTCCTCGGTACTTTAAGCTCAGGCTCTCAGACAAAGACCAATTGATGTGTGATTATTATGGTTAGAGTCGGCATACTCGCGACACTTGCTTCAAATTGCACGGGCTCCCTTCGAGAGATGACATGACTCCTCGTGGGGTCCGTGGTGGACGTGATTGTGGCCGCTCAAATTTCAGCTCTTCTCGCTTTGCTCACCTGACCGAGTTCATTGATGATAGTACCTCAAGTGCACAAATCTCAGAGCCTCTGGCTCTCCCTGAGATCTTTTTTTCTAATGAGATGATGACTCTCCGTCGCATGATGCAGGGGTTATCCTTGGAGCTCACTCATGGTCCAACCTCGTCCTTTGCTCATTCAAGTAGTCCAACTGCTCACTCTGCTGCCGTACCGCCTGCCACTCATTGGATCATTGATTCTGGAGCCACAAATCATATGGTTGAGTCATCGTCAGGTTTTGTTTCTTATTCACCATCGTCTGGCAGAGACAACGTAAGCATTGTTGATGGAACGCTTTTCTCTATTGCAGGAAAAAGCTCTATCATTTGCTCTTCTCTTACCTTGGCTTCTGCCCATCATATCGCTTCTTTTACTCACAATCTCTTATTCGTTGGTCATATTACAAACTCCATGAATTGCTCTATCACTTTCTTTATTTCTCACGGTGTCTTTCAGGACCTACAGACGAAGAAGGTGATTGGATCTAGTAGGATGCTTGATGGATTGTACGTGTTTGATGTTGCTGTTCCTCAGGCCTTTCATGCTCATCAGCTTCCTCCATTGGCTATCTGGCATCGTAACTTGGGTCATCCCTCTATTTCTACTATACAGATGTTATTTCCCAATTTTCATCTTCTGTTTTTAAAACTTTTATGTGTGATGTATGTGAACTTGCTAAGCATAAGCGTGTCTCTTTCAATCACGCGTCTAAGCTTTTTGTTGTATCTTTTTATATTATTCATAGTGATGTATGAGGTCCTTGCCCTGTTGCTTCGATCTCTGGTTATCATTGGTTTGTAACTTAAATTGATTTTTTTCTTGCACTATGTGGATTTATTTGATGCAGAGTAAAAATGAAATGTTCCCACTTTTCCAAAAATTCCATAAAATTATTTATACTCGATTTGGTGTCGCCATTAAAATTCTTCGCAGTGATAATGGTCGTGAATATATGGATATCAAATTTGAAAACTATTTGAGTGGTCATGACATCGTTCATCAAACCACTTGTGTACATTCTCCTACACAAAATTGAACGAAAAAATTGTCATCTTCTTGAAATGACACGATGCTTGTTATTTATGATGTCTTTTCCAAAATACTATTGGGGTGATGCCTTCCTTACTGCGGCTTACCTCATCAATCGTATGTCGTCTCGTCACCTGGACAATCACACTCCTCTTCATACCCTAGGTATCCCTCCTACTACTCTTGTACCCCGTGTGTTTGAGTGTTTATGTTCTATTCATATTCATAACATTACTCGAACAAAAATGGATCCTCGTGCCCTTCGTTGTGTGTTCATTGGTTATTCCCCTACATAAAAAAGGTATAAATGTTATCATCCTCCAAACAAGAAAACATGTGTCTCCATGGATGTTACATTTCATGAAAGTACCTCCTATTATGAGTCCTCACTTCAGGGGGAATCTTCATACTTGGAAGTGAGTGCTCCTAGTCTCTCTTCCTATTCCTCCTCCATATATTACCACACAGGGGGAGAGTGAAAATATTCCCAAAGAAAAGGAGTTGCAAGTGTACACTCAGAGAAGCAAAAGATCAAACACTTAATCGCATCCCATAATACCAGAGTCGCCACCAGATTTGTCTACAACATCCCTGGAGTTACCTATTGCCCTCTGAAAAGGTACACGCTCATTCACTCGACATCTGTTATCTAACTGTCATATGCCTGTTTATCCTCTTCTTATAAAGCCTTCACCGCTCCTCTTTTTTCTGTGTTTATTCTCGGTACATGGTAGGAAGCACCTGGTTACCCAAAATGGACAAAAGTGATGATGGAGGAAATGCAAGCTCTAGAAAAGAACAATACACGGGACCTGGTCGATCTCCCTACTGGCAAAAGGACAGTTGGTTGTCGGTGGATTTTTACAGTAAAGCAGAACTCTGAAGGTATTGTGGAGAGATTCAAGGCACGATTGGTGGAAAGAGGCTACACCCCAAACTCATGATATTGACTACCAAGAGACTTTTCCCCAGTGACAAATATGAATACGATACAGGTCCTATTATCCAGTGCTGCCTGTAAAGGGTGGGACCTTCAACAAATAGATGTAAAGAATGCTTTCTCTCACGACGAGTTTGAGGAGCCAGTCTATATGTCAATGCCTCCAGGTTTTGTCCCTATCGACTCTGAAGGGAAAGTGTGTAAATTGAAGAAAGCTCTATATGGGTTAAAACAATCTTCGAGAGCTTGGTTTGAGAGACTTCACAAAGTCATGATCTCATTGGGGTATACCCAAAGTCACGCTGATCACACTCTATTTATCAGACGGAAAGAGATGAAGGTGGCTCTCCTGATTGTATATGTTGACGATATGGTTATGTAGCATCCGTAAACCTATGCGAAGGTAAATTTTAGCATCTTTAGATAGCGTTATATTTTTTTATATATAGCTGTCACCCCTATAATATTTTGATCGTGCGTTAGTGCGATGATGTAACAAAATTTTCTAATTTATAACAGGTCATGTTAAGTGTGCAGTTAAGATAAAAACTCAGAAATTTCTCTAGGTTGAGTTGTCGGTTCAATTGTGTTGAGCGATTATCGTGTGCCCAGCCGCACGATTGATTAAACCCGCAACCTTTTATTTTTCCCGTAAACCCTATCTCAAGTCGACCGGCTGTTTCCCTCTCCGTCTCCCGCAGCGCCTCTAGCCGACGATGCTAGAAGTCCCAGTCTTCCCTCCTCCGGCGACGTCGAGGCAGACGCCTTTCCCTACTGACGAATTTGGCGTTGTTTGCGGACGGTCTAGGCGCCATTATCGGCGGGTCTGCTGCAGTCGGGAATTTCTCAAGTCTTCCTCCATTTTTAGGGCTTGTCTGATTCCTCCTCTTTCTCCTCAGAGTCAGAAATCGAGGTTTCTCTAACAGGCAACCCTATTGTTACTTTTCGAGACTCGTTCTCAGTGTGGGATGATTTTTCATCACCCTAGTGTTGAAATTTCAGATTAGTGACGTAGTGTGTGGGTGACTTATCGTCTACAGAAACTTCTGGAGCCTTCATCAAGGCTACCTAAGCAAAACAAGTGGTCATTCGACCATCCGTTTCCGTTTTCGCTCAGGTTGTGAATTGTTTCTCCTTAATTTCAGTCAGCTTATGCTTTAAATATTTATATTGTGTATGGATTATTTTTAGGGTGCGGTTCAATAACACCAAGCCTAGTCGAGGACGTTTTACCAACGTTTAAGAAATAACAACTCCTCCATAGGGGAAGTGGTAAGGGTCCTCCCTTCGTTATAAATTATTTTCCCCTATATTCTCATGAGATAGGTAATAATGTAGATGCCCTTATAGGTCCTTGAGAAAACAAGCCTTCTGGTTACTTGAATACCAAGTTAGTATTTCAGACATTTCTTTTAGAGAAGTATGTCGCCACGTCAGGTGTATGAACGCCGTAATACCACGGTAAGAAATTTTTATTCTTTCTGGCTAGACATACCAGATAGCTTGGAGTAAAATGTTCAACATAATTTAGTAAAACCGATATAAGTGTATAGAATTTTTACTATCAATAGAGATTGGTAATGCAATAATCGTGTAGCTAGTACATGCAGTATGTATTTAATTTTAACACGCCCTCAAACAGTTAGACCATACGAACAATATAGTCACTTGTATAAATTTACGAGCAGGAATCATTAGAGTGAGAAACGTGATTTCTAGTCGCTTAAAACAAATTTGGTGAATCGCCTTATCATACACACACGCTCACAAGCAGAGTAGCATTAGATAAAAAATATTGTGTAGAATCGGTAGAGATTTTCTCCCGTGTTGATAGAGGCACACTATCCTTCGCGTAGCTTGTAGTATACCCTATGAGTCAAATTATTTGGAGGATGTATCCCGATTCAGAAGATTAGTAGATTCGAGTCTGTATTCGTGAGACACTAGAACACTTGAGTTCGTTAGTAAGATTCAGATCGTTAGACTAGTGTTGCGCGATATAAGTTACTCTGCCTAGAGCTTTGTCGAAGAATCGTAAGCGAATTTAGGACTCAAGTTTAGACCGAACTCTAGAAACTCCTAGTTAACCTTATTATTCGGAATTTGAGTAAAACTTCGTACATTATGAGTAACTAGAACAATCATTTATTTTGCTAGTTTCATTTTAGAAAATCATGCTTAATACACTAGCATACAACTTTTTTATAGCACAAAATCTATTTTCAAAGCATGCATAAATTCCATCAAAACAAATTTTTGTGTCATTAGGAGAAATAGTGTTTCTTACTCTCCCTTTTGGGCTGACCAAGTTTGAGCATGTTTTTATAGGGGGCTCAGGTGGAAATTTGCGCCTAGGATGAACTTGATATTGGAGTTGTTCTCATAGTTTGTTTTCCCTTCTAGTTGTTGTTTTACTTTAGTACCTTACTATTGTTTTGGACTCTTGTAACATTAATGTTTAAGAATTTGTATATGTACCAGACATCGTGTAGTATTTCAGATACATCAGTGGTTTGGTTCTTTTTCTATCTAGTGGCTCTGTGAATTCATCTTGCTGAGATACACTTTTATCATTAGTTTCATATGCAACTTCCGTTGTAACCTTACATTTCAGTTCTTTTCATTTATGTCTGCTATGTACTAGTTTTAATACTGTTTCTTAGTTGACTTCTTATCGCTGGACCCGGACGAACGGCTAATGGGTTGTTAAACTAGGTTGAGGTGTTACATATTACATGTGATAACATATATGAGATTTGTGCCCTGAAACTCAAACTTGCTGGTGAATTTGAAGTGAAAGACTTGGGTAAGTTGAAATATTTTTCAGGGATTGAGATAGCAAGATCAAAATATGATATTCATATTTCTCAGCGGAAGTATATCCTTGATTTATTAAAACAGGCATGAATGAGTGGTTGCAAGCCTGCTGATACTCCTATTGAAGTGAACCACAAACTTGGACATGATTACAGAGAGTTAGTGGAAGATATTTCTGGTTATCAGAAGTTGGTAAGTAAACTGATCTACCTATCTCCTACCCGTCCTGACATCTCATATGCAGTAGGAGTGGTAAGTCAATACATGCATTGCCATAAAGTCAGACATCTTGATGATGTGCACAGAATTTTGAGGTATTTGAAGACGTCTCCTGGTAGGGGAATTTTATTATCTCTTAGTGATCACTTAAAAATTGAAATATATACCGATACAAACTGGGCCAGATCAGTTGATGATAGGAGATCTACTACAGGATATTGTTCTTTTGTTGGTGCTAATCTAGTCACTTGGAGAAGTAAGAAACAACATGGAGTGGCTCGCTCTAGGGCGGATGCTGAGTTTAGAGCCATTGATCATGATATATGTGAGGGGATGTGGCTTCGTTCCCTCTTGGATGATATTGGTTTATTGGAAACCGACAACTTCAATTTGTATTGTGATAATAAGGCTGCAATCATCATTGCTCACCCAAGCATGTTTAAGTTGGCTGACACTTCATTAAATAAAATATTGTGAAAGGGATTGTGTGTACCAATTTTGTTCACTTAGGGAGACAACTTGCAGATTTCCTCACTAAGGCATTTAGTGAAAAAACATTTGTGTCGATTATTAGCAAGTTAGGCATGAGGGACATTATATGCCCAACTTAAGTGGAAGTGTTAGAACTAATGTTTGTTTATAGTTTATTTTTTGTTTCCTCATGTATTACCCTCTCTATATATAAAGGGCTTTTATTATTCAAAATAACAATTCATTTGAAGTCCCGTTTTGACAAAAAAAACAAGATCTGAAGCAAAAAAGTTCCTACTTTTTTCTTTTAATGAAGAAGACAGGCACCTGTAATTTACTCGATTGAATATCAGACTAAGTAATAAAGGAAGTAGAACTCAAGTAAATATACGGAGTTATATTAGAATGAAAGTAGTTGTGCAGTACGATTGAATGTTAAATTCCAACATTTTATAATAATCATAGATCTTGCTTAGTGCTTGGAACATGCTTTGGATTTTAGTGACCAGTATATCTATGGAAGGTATCTTAGTATGAAAAACAAAAGAAGGTATTGCACGCAGAAAAAGAAGATGCCTCCAAGTAATATGAAATGCAACATACCAGAAAGTTTCGTAAAAATCGCAAATGCTTTAGTCACACAAACGTACAAGAGAGATGCAACCATTGTAGGATAGGTCATTAGGTAAATGATTAATGAATTTTAAGGTGCATTAGTTCTCAACTCAATTAAAGTCACAGTACAAATGTCTAAGGTCTAATAGACAATAGACCAAAATTGTTTCATTGTTTAGGTTATTTTTCCTCTTCCTATGACTTTCTTCCTTGCTCAAGTTCGTCACCGACTTCAATTTTTCATAATCTTTGAATTATGAACTAAAGGTTTCTTATCTTCCATTGTTATCGACAACTTCTCGACATTCTGCTCTCTTATTTTATTTCACGCATTATACTGTTATTACTTGTGTAACATAAAATATTTATATTAGTTTGATAAATTTAGGAGTTCAATAAATATCAAATTATTAATATATTAATATATATATATTTAAAAAAGATTAAATTTATAAATAATTACACATATAAATAATTAAATATTAAAACCCGTTACGTGAAATATCCCCGATATATCCCCCGACATACTAAAACCGACATAAAAAACCTACACCGACGTGTCCCCGATATCCGACTTCTACAACCTTGCTTTTAATTATTAATACTTGTTTCAGACTAATGTGACGACAGGTTATTTTTTGTGTTGGTGTATATAGTTTCTGTCTAATTATCTGAGTTCTTGCCTATACTGAGTTTTGATACCCTGAATTCTTTCTAAAAATTGAGTAATCAAATTTTAGGTTTCATGATTTATTTTACTTATTCTGATTGTGGAGCCCAAATGACAACCCGAAGACGCCCTGAACTGAAGTGCTCCCTGAGTGAAACATGGGCTCGTAACTGAAAATTTCCAAATCTAAAACTGTGGCTGACGACCGCGCGCCTGAGGCTTATGTGGACTGCAAGATTTTGCTTTTACGGTTTATCATACTTAATCTGATTATGGAGCCTAAATGGCGACCCGTAGGTACCCTGAACGGGAGTGCTCCCTAAGTGGAACACGGACTCACATATAAAAAATCTCCAAATCTGGAACTGTGACTGACGACCCCATGTTTAAGGCTCATGTGGACTGTTGGTCAGATGAGGATGAAGTCACTGATTTGAAGCTTATTACGTATTTGAAGTTTTTCTTCTTCGTCTGATTTAATTCTACATTCTTAATTGTATTTAATTTTGCTGTAAATGAAAGTATTCTTGTTACCATATGTATGTTGTATCATACCGAATACCAGAATTTAATATGCATTACTAAGTTATGTGTTCGTTGCTTTCTGCGCTATCTGAAGTAATTTAATTAAATTGATACTGGCACTGGAAGTTGAATAATTAAATTACCTAAACATTTTTAAATAACTTAGATAATGAAATTATATAAGATGGCATGTCTAACCAAGAGGAGTCAAATTTCTTACCTCGGTAGTGCGACGCTTGTAGGCGCGGTACAGTGGCATAGATGTCTAGGTTATGGTGAAGAATGCGTAGGAATCTTTTCTAATTTACCATAGTGCTCTCTTTCCCTATTTCTCCTTGCGGACCCTAAAAGGTGATCTATAAGTATTCAAGAATTGCTCTTAATTACATATGAAAATTATCTCAAGATGAAGGGAAGGGACTTACCACTCCTCTAACACTGGAGGGTAATAATTTTTGAAATGGAGACATCTATGTCTAAATCTGAAATTGTCGATTCCGTCGTTCACCTAAAAGATCCATTATTTAAGGTAGGACTTAAACAAAAATTTTGAAAGAAAACCACAATGCGTGAATCTGAAATTCCCAAAGGGGATTGACAATAACAAAAAAGGGTTTGCTAAAGGAAAGGCGATCGCGACCAGAAAACTCAGCCACAACTATGATTGTTGATGAAGGAAAGAAAATCCTCTACTTTTGGATCTGAGAAAGAAAGTAACATGGGAACATCATCGTTTGAAGTTGATTAGGAGAGGGAAGAAAAATCCAAAGAAGGACCTTACCTTGCTGAGAGAGATAAGAGGAATCCTCCACCTACAGTCCAGAGCACATAGACCACTCCCAACAACTGTCGAGAGTTGCTGATAAGGGAGGAAGAGCCCTTTGCGGCCTGCTATGTTCGACTAGGGAAACCACAGGTAGCGGTGTCGCCCTCAACGAAAGGAAACGAGAGTCGGAACCCAGTAGGGAGGGTCGTCGGCTTCGATCGAGATGCCGAAAACATCGAGTAGGCGTCTCTGGCGGCGGTCGTCTGGAATGTGTCTGGAGTCGTCGTTTGTGTGCAAAGAAGAGGCTAGAGGCGGTTTCATTCAGGCACTCGGTTGCGAGGAAGTATTCTAGGGCGAGAGGGAGAGCTGCGGTTTTTTTTTAAACCCACAGCTGATGTGGCTCAAATCGAAGGGGAGCCTATGAAAATTTAAGGAGACACGTATAAGGTGCGGTTACACAAATCGTGGGGGGGGGGGGGGGGGGGGGAGGAAGGAAACACTACCTGGAACTTGATTTAATTGGGGGGGGGGGGGAGTTAATTAAATCCTCTAAATTACCAAATCTATCATGGTTCATAGGACATCCTAATTTAACACAACGCACTCATTCGAGATTTGAAAACGAACCAAAATTATATGTGATTAACTTTATTTTAATAGGGTCCTGAAAAGAAATCATTTAAAATAAATAAATACGGATGTTACAAGACGTGAAGCTAGGGATTCAAATCTTCTCTTCTCTACCTCAACCGATCATCGCTTGTGAAGCGGTAAGTGTTCTTCTCCCTTGATGATAACAAGTGTGGCTCTAGTTCTCGACGCCGTCTGGTTTTATGTGGCTTAGTTCAGCGACTTTGGTTCTCTAGGTTTTAACTCCACTGTAAGCATTTCTTAATCGCAGAAATAGTATCATAGTGTCAGGGTGTTAGAAAATCCCATGTAAAAGGCTCATTATTGGGCCCCCTCTTTCTTTATTGTATTTTTTCTTCTCTTCTTAGTCCCACATCTTGTATAGAATTTCTTCTCACCTTCTCTCTCCTATATATTTGTATTCTCTCATTGTATTTATACACACAAGCAATACATACAAGTTTTGTGCTCTCTCATCATGGTATCAGAGGGAGGTTCCCGGTCCCAGCGGTTTCCCATTTTCTAACCGCCCAGACCGCCTTCCTCCCCTTGTCTGCAGACTGCTCTGCGGCCTCTCCTTTCCTACCCGCTTCTATCCGCGGGTTCCTCTTCTCCGGCTCTTCTCGCCTGCCTGCCTGCGCTCTACCCGCATCCTCTCCCTCTCTCTCCCGGGGATCCACCCCCCCTCTCTCTTTTATAGCCTTTTCTCCCCTGACCCGTGAGACCCCTCCCGGTTCGGCCTATTTCTTTCTGTCCGCTGCGGCTTCTTTCTTGTCGCGTGTCTTTTTCTTCTTGTCGCTCGAAGGCCGCCTCCCTCTTGCCGCTCGAGTTCTCCTACTCGCAGCCTCTTCTTCCGACTTCTCCTATCCGCTGCCTTCTCCTTGCCTCTCGAGTTCTCCTACTCGCGGCCACTCCTACCCGCTGCCCTCTCCTTGCCGCTCGAGTTCTCCTTCTCGCCGGTTCTCCTTCTTGCGCGGTCTCTCTCCCTAACCGTTGCGCCTAATTCCGTGTTCTGTTCGAGCCGACCTCTCTTGTCGCTCATTCTCTGGTCGCTAGTGTGTTCACTGTGACCGTGCGGTTTGTCTATCCGCACTCAGGTCGCGGCCTCCCTTTCTCTCTTTGTGCTTGCCGCTGCTCTTGTCGCCTTGACTACCCGTTGCGGCCTAGTTTATAAACCGCGCGGGCTTGTCGTGCAAGAGTTCTCTCCCGCGGCGGCCTCGTCTTCCCGCCGCGCCCCGTTTCTGCTCGCCGCGGCCTCTCCGGTCTACATGGGATCCTCCGTTGACTCCACCGGCCAGGCGGCTAACCCCTCTGCAGACCACCCGACTAACCCCTCTGCAGACCGCCCGGTTCCTCCTGAAATCCGCGATGAGCTGCGGATCATCACCATTTCCCTGTCTGGAAAGAAGAATTCCATCCCATGGGTGCACTCGGTTCGCCGAGTTCTTCAGGCCAAAGGCCTTGTTCATCATCTCACTCAGCGACCTCCTCCTCCTACCGACGACTGGTTGCGCAACGACGGTCGTGTTCAGACGTGGCTCCTCAATTCCCTGGAGGGTGAGCCCTACCAAATGGTCATGTATCATGAGACGGCCAACGCTATGTGGGACGAGCTCCACTCCTCATACTCCGACAAGGACAGCCTCTAGCACCTCTATGACATTATTACCGATCTTCAGGCTCTCGATGCTGGCGGGGGTGCGGACATGACATCGTTTGTTGCTCGTGCTAAGACTCTTGCGGAGGCCTGGATTCAACATCAGCCTTCTACCACTGATCTTGCTGCTCTGCGAGCACAAAAGGAGGTCGTTTGCATTGCTATGATGATGGCTCGTGTCCCGACACACCTTCAGAGTATCTGTGCTCAGGTTATGACTTCGGCCACTACTCTTTCCTTCTCTGATGTTTGCTCTATGCTCCTTCGAGTGTCACCGCCCCCGGATACTCCTGCAGCCTCCTCTCCGGCCCTTCTCCAGCAGACCCTTCCCCCCTTACTTCCCCCACCGTCTTCTGCTCGTGGTGGACGTTCGGGCTCCCGCGGAAGGGGGCGTGGTGGTCGGGGCCGCCCAAAGTGTTCCTATTGAGGCCGGGCACGCCACACTGAGGCTGTTTGCTACAATAAACATGGCTACCCTCCTCGTCCGGCTGCTGCTGTTGCAGCTGACGGCTCTTCTGTCACAGGCACCGACCTTGAGGCCATTCGCCTCCAGCTACAACAACTCCATGGACTGCTCAACCCTCCATCCGCTTCTGTTGCCTCCACCTCCACAGCAGGTATGGCTTGTTTTTACTCCAGTCCGCGCTGGATCTTGGACTCGGGTGCTACTCATCACATCACCTCGCTGCGGCCGCCCAAGTTCTCGGATGCTCCTCATCCGAAGTGTATCACCGTGGCTAATGGGGCAATTGTTCCGGTCTTCGACTGTGCTAACATCTCCCTCAATCCCTCCATCTCTCTTCGCTCGGCTCTTTATGTTTCGGGCTCCCCATTTAATTTACTTTCTGTTGGTCGTCTTACTAACAATATGGATTGCTCTGTCATATTCACCTCTTCTGCCTTTTTGATACAGGATCGGCGGACGAAGATTATCATTGGTAAGGGTCAACTGCAAAACGGGCTCTACCTTCTTGATGCCTCTCCGACCGTCCTTTCCTCCGTCTCATCCGTCGATTGGCATCACCGTCTTGGGCATGCCCCTCTGCCAGTCCTCCAGAAGGCGCTTCCTGATGTATCTCTTCCTCCCTTTCTATGTGATTCTTGTATTTTCGGCAAGCAGACGCGTTCTTCTTTTCCCGCACATTGTACTCGGAGCTCGGCTCCTTTTGATCTACTGCACTCCGATGTTTGGGGTCCTTTCAAAATTACTAGTATTTCCGGTTATCGCTACTTTATCACCTTTATTGATGATTACTCTCGCATGACGTGACTTTACTTACTTCGTGATCGCTCCGAGTTTCCTCGCGTGTTCCGGGTTTTTGTGCTAGAGACTCGTACGCAATTCTCCACTACCATAAAAACATTGCGCACTGACAATGCTCGTGAGTACACTAGCCACGAATTTGCTAATCTATGCACGGAGTTCGGTATTATTCATCAGACATCTTGTGCATACACCCCCCCAGCAAAACGACATTGCCGAACGAAAGAACTGATACCTGCTTGACGTTGCCCGCTCCCTCATGCTTCACATGCATGTTCCCAAAGTTTACTGAAACTTTGCGGTCTCCACTGCTTGCTTCCTCATAAACCGTCTCCCTTCCTCAGTTCTCCACCATGCCACTCCGTTCAGCCTCCTCTTCCCCTCCGCTCCGGCCTTCCCTATTACACCCAGGGTCTTTGACTGCACCTGCTTTGTCCATCTTCTGGGTCCGTCCATGGACAAGTTGGACCCCCGGGCGGCTAAACAAATTTTCGTCGGCTATTCCCGTACTCAGAAAGGCTATGTGTGTTATTCCCCAACTACCCGGAAGGTCTCCGTATCTGCTGATGTTACCTTCCAGGAGGATCAGCCTTTCTTCTCTCCTCCTCTACCACCGACCCCTCTACAACCATCCCTCCCACGACCTGTTATCCCCGTTACTACGCCTCTTCCACAGGTTCTTCCTGACCCAGCTCCTGCTCTGTCCAAGCCGCTTGTTATCCGTGTCTACACTCACCGCCCTCATTCCGTTGCCCCTATGCAGTCGGCCTCGACCTCGGCTTCTCTGTGCCCTGCTGATCCGGTGCCCGCTTCTACTGCTCATCTGATGGCGAACTTTGTCTCCTTACATCGCCTCTCTCCCCACCTTCGGACATTTGCTACTTCACTGTCATCGGTTTCTGTTCCTATCTCTGTGGAGGAGGCGCTCCAACATCCTGGCTAGCGGGCCGCCATGGAGGAGGAAATGAATACTCTCTGGGCCAATCAGACATGGACTCTCTCCCCCCTTCCTCCGGGTCAGAAACCGGCTGGGTGTAAGTGGGTCTTTGTCATCAAACATGCTGCTGATGGGACAATTGACCGACTGAAAGCTCATCTGGTGGCTCGTGGCTTCACTCAACAACAGGGGCTTGACTATGAAGAAACTTTTTCTGCTGTGGCTAAACTCAACACCGTTCGAGTCCTCATCTCCGTGGCTGTCCATCGCCGGTGGCCCTTACTCCAACTGGATGTTAAGAATGCCTTTCTGAATGACGATCTCTAGGAAACAGTGTACATGCAGCAACCTCCCGGGTTTGAGACCACGGGGGATTCTCAGGTCTGTCGCCTTATGAAAGCTCTGTATGGTCTCAAACAATCCCCACGGGCGTGGTTTGACAAGTTCAGTAAGGCCCTTCGGGAGGTTGGTTTTACTCGGAGCTCGGCAGACTTCTCGTTGTTCACTCGTCACCGAACAACGGGAACGGTTCTTCTGTTAGTATACGTTGATGATATCATAATTATTGGAGATGACTCGAAAGGAATACAGGAGGTCAAACTACACCTGAGCATAGTTTTTCAAACAAAAGATCTGGGGCCCCTTCGGTACTTCTTGGGTCTTGAGGTTGCCAGACGGCCCGATGGTCTCGTCCTCTCTCAGCGGAAGTATTGCCTCGACCTCCTTCATAATGCTGGTTATTCAGGTTGTAAGCCGATTGACACCCCAATGTATGCAAATCACAAGTTGTGCGCTCAGGCATCTGACTCAGATCTCCTACTCCAGAATTCAGAATACTATCGTCGTCTTATTGAGTACCTCACAGTAACCAAACCGGATATTTCCTTCGTTGTTGGTATTGTCAGTTGATATATGCATTCCCCTTGAAGATCTCATCTTCAGGTCGTTGAACGCATTCTCAGATACCTTAAAACGGCTCCTGGTCAAGGATTGGTATACAAAACCTCATATTCAGCACCAACATTGGTGGCATATTCTGATGCTGATTATGCTAGTTCCCTTGATGATCGACAGTCAACCAGTGGTTGTTGCACATATTTTGGAGGACATTTGATTACCTGATGAAGCAAGAAACAAGCGGTTGTTGCTCGATCATCAGCTGAGGCAGAATACCGGGCAATGGCTTCGGTGGTTTCTGAACTAACTTGGCTTGAAAGTCTTCTTACCGATCTGGGTTTAAAGCTCTCTTCCCCAGTTCTCCTCCTCCGTGACAGCCAAACTGCTATACATATAGCCAAGAACCCGATCTTCCACGAAAGAACAAAACATATTGAAGTCGACTGTCACTTGATCCGGGAAAAGGTTCAAATGAAGAAGCTCGACCTGAAGCATGTTCCGGGGACTGAACAAGTTGCGGATGTCCTCACTAAGACTCTTTCCAGCACCCTCTTCTATCAGTGCTTGTCCAAGCTTGGCGCATACGATTTGTACGCTCCAGCTTGCGGGGGAGTGTTAGAAAAGCCCATGTAAAAGGCCCATTATTGGGCCCCCTCTTTCTTTATTGTATTTCCTTCTTCTCTTTTTAGTCCCACATCCTGTATAGGATTTCTTCTCACCTTCTATCTCCTATATATTTGTATTCTCTCATTGTATTTATACACACAAGCAATACATACAAGTTTTGTGCTCTCTCATCACAAGGCTACAGTAAGCATAAGGTACAAGGAAAATATTGATGACAGGGTATCACAAAATGTAAAGTATTAGCATATACCTAGAGCACCACCGTCTTTGCCAAGAACGATACCTATACGAATAAGCACAAACCTTACATCTTTATCAACTTCTAGGGCCTTTGTTTCCCATTCTCTACAAACCTAAAAATATTGTTTCATGCAACAACAGAAGAGTGACTATTAAATTTGTACTGAAGTCAAGCTTGCAATTTACAAGACAAATTCAGTGCAGAAAATATTCTTCTTGATAGTAATAGCACTAAGGACATAACTTTACAACAGAAAATAATTCTTTATAAATACCATGCAAAAAAGTATGAGATGAACTCACAATTCAATCAAGAATGACTAAAATCTGGGTAGCATTCTCAATTTATTCCAATTTAGTGATCAAAATTGTGCAATAACATTATGCAAATGCCAATCTACAATGAAATAATATAGGTCAAGTTTCTAAGGAGTTTCCAACAAATTATTTGCAGGCATGCCAATGATCGCTGACATGCCTTTTTCAATCAGAGAGCAGATTTTATTGCATTTCATGTTGAAGTTTTTAGCGGTGCTAGAAAATCCAAGTGAATGGGTCATATCCTGTATCAGATGGGTAAATTACAGAACTGCACACAGAAGATTCAACTCTTTAGGAGATGGTGTTAGCGTGCTCCCTAACGAGCCCTCATGTAAGATTCTGTAACAGACACAGAGGAGGGTGGCCTATAGGAAGGAGCATTGTCTACGTGGAGCGTATATTCTCAAAGGAGTAGACCGGCTGATGGGACTACAACAAGACGTTTAGCGTGATCGTCTCCGTTGTGTTATTTTATTCTCTGTCATGTTATTTTGTTTTTATTGTCACACTTTATTTCCGTTTCACTTGGGTCGGGAGGGGCTATATAACTCCCAGCTCCTTTTGTGGTCTTGACTTGTTTTTGGATTTTGAAAAGAAATTGGAGCCTAGGGTTGGCCAAGTGAGATCTTCCCCTTGGAGTGCATCGTTTATTTAGGGCATATCATTGGTCTGATCTGTCGTTCCCGCCTGCCTCGCGTGTGCCGCCGGGTTTCGTCCGCCGCATCTCGTCGTGGACATCTCCTTCCCTCGAATCCCCCGGTTTCCTCCCGTCACTGCCCGCAAGAGCTTCATTCCGCCCCGTGCTTCTTCCCCGTGTTCCAACCCGCAGGAGTTTCATTCCGCCGATCGCGACTGGGCCTCGCCGACGGTTTGTCGCACACTTCTTCTGCCAGATTTCGGGCTTCCGCTGAATCTTCAGCCCGACTGCGCCCTCCTGGACACCTATCTCCCTTCCAGCGGCTTCTTCCGCAACACCGGCATTGTTCCTTCCTCCTAGCGCTCCTCTCCGTCAGATTTTGCACCGCTGTTGGCTCCTGGCGCCCCGACAGCGGCGGCCGACCACTTGCACTATGACTGACGCCCGTCTTGACATTGTCGAGCGTCGCCTCAACGACTAGCTAGCTCTCCCGCGTTGATTCAAGTGATTCTCTTGGAGGTTCGTGATGCCCGACTGGACATCCGCTCCTCTACACCATTGCCCGGGGAGGATCCCTCCTCGCTCACCAGTCAGCTCACCTCCCCATGAACTTTCCCTCCACTCGCCACGCTAGCCACAGCCCACACGTCGCACTCCCTCGAAGTTCCTCACTTCAACGACACCGATCCTCTAGGCTGGATTGCAAAGGCGGAGCAATTCTTCGAGATTCACGGCACCCCGGAGGGACAGAAAATGGCTCTGATGACTCTTGCTATGGAGGGATCCACCCTCCATTAGGTCTGTTGGTTGCGCCAGTCGACCCCACTCCTTTCATGGACCAACTTGGCCCAAGCGATGGTGAAGCGCTATGATCGTCAATACTCAGGCAATGCGGTAGAGAGCCTATGTGCCCTACGACATACTGCGTCCGGGGAGCAGTACATCAACGAGTTCATCGAGCTCATCAACCACGTCCCGGACTTCCTCCAGATCATTATCTCGACTTCTTTCTTCAGGGTCTCCAACCCCACGTTCGCTCCCGCCTACGCACCCATCATTCTCAGGATATCTCTGACGCAATGGAGGGTGCCCGGTTGGTGGAAATTGATTTCGCAGCCCATGTGGGGGACCGACCGCACCTACCTCTGACAGCTCCTCCCCCCGGCTCATGCGACGTACGTGACTCCTCCGCTGCGACTTCCAGAAGGGGAACAACATCATCCAGCCACGCCTCCCAGGCCGGCCTTTCCTCCTAGGCCTCAACGGTTGCCCGCCCACATCGTCTTACCACCCAGGAATACAAGATCTGCGTAGGAAATGTTTGTACTTTCGCTGTAAGCAACCCTATTCACCGACACATCTCTATTTGTTGAAGGAGCCACGAGTTCTCATGTGTACTGACGAGGACGAGGTGACGATCGCTGAACTTGACGCCCTGCTGCTTGAGGACGATCCTCCAGAGGAGCCGACGAGCTTGAGGATGATCCTCCAGAGGAGCCGACTCAGCTCGTTCTGTAGCGTTTAGAGCTTTCAAGTTCTTCTAAGGGAGCATCTCAGCTCCCCGCACCATGAAGCTCCAGGGACGGCTCCAGGGAACACCGGGGGCGTTCATAATTGATAGTAGCGCGAGCCACAACTTCATCTCCCACAACTTCGTGACGCGCTTACAACTGCCTTTAAATCCGACACAGAGCTATCGTTCACCTCGGTGATGGCCGCCAATCGCCGACTAAAGGCTTACATCACGACCTCTCTTCAGCTGAGCGAGTATATCGCCCCCGCAAATTTCTACGTTTTCAACTTGGGTTGGGTCGACACTATTCTGGGCATCACCTGGTTACAGATTTTGGGCGACATCAACCACAATTGGGCTTCCATGCGCATGACCTTTCAATGGGCCAATCGACCATGCATGCTTAAGGGTGATGCTTCCCTCCAACGGATCGCCATCTCTTCACGCGCAGCCCAGCGCACTGACTCGGTGGATTTTTGTGCCTTTCTATGGCAGATCACGACATCGGGGCCCGAGCACCTACCACCGCCACCTACTTCTCATCCGCCCCAGCTGTCCACCGCTGCGCAGCACCGACCACCATATTCCCCTCCAGAAGGGCATCCAGGCGATCTCAGTCTGCCCTTACCGGTACGACCACATCCAGAAGGATGAGATCAAACGCTTGGTCGCTAATATGTTGACTATTGGTCTGATCCGACCGAGTGCGAGCCCGTTTTCCAGTCCGTAAGGACTGTAGTTGGAGATTCTACGTGGATTACCGTGAGCTTAACAAAGCCTCTGTAGCAGACAAGGACCCTATCCCGGTGATACATGAGCTTCTGGATGAGCTGAGTGGAGCTAATTATTTCTCCAAGATCGATTTGCGTTCCGGTTACCATCAGATCAGTGTCTACGCGGAGGATGTTCCGAAGACCGCCTTCCGCACGCATGACGGCCACTACGAGTTCTTGGTTATGTCGTTCGGCCTAACCAACACCCCAACAACCTTTTAGGCCACAATGAACATCTTCTGGGAGGTGTTTTGTAAGTATGTTCTGGTTTTCTTTGATGACATACTTGTTCATAGCTTGACGTGGCAGAATCACCTGCGCCACCTGGATACTACCCTGTCGACTCTACGACAACACTCATTAGTCGTCAATTTTAAGAAACGTGTGTTCTCTTAAAGCGAGATTTTCTACCTTGGTCACACTGTATCTGCTCAAGGCATGGCAATGGACCCCGACAAGGTGGAGGTGATTCTGTAGTGGTCGTCACTGCGCTCCTTACGTGAGGCCCGAGGTTTCCTCGTCTTGACCGATTATTATCGTTGTTTTATCCACGACTAAGACAAGATGGCGTTACCTCTCACACGTCTACTGCGCAAGACAACTGACCCGATGTTTTGGTGGTCGCCCAAGGCAGCTACCACATTCACAGTCCTGCAACAGGCCTTGGTTACGACACCAGTTCTAGCCATACCAAATTTCACTCAGCCCTTCATAGTGAAGTGTGATGCCTTCGGCTCGGGCATTGGAGTGATGCTTATGTAGGCCGGACAGCCGGTTGTGTACTTCATCTGGTCTTTCTCTTCTACCATTCAGTCCCGCTCGACGTACGAGAAGGATTTGATGGCACTCGTCTTGGCAGTTCAACATTGGAGACCATACCTCTTGGGGCGGCACTTCATCGTCTGCACTGATCACCATAGCCTTGGGTACCTCCTCAGCCAGAAAATGACTACGCGTCACAGAACCTTGGGTGGCAAAGCTATTGGGCTATGGATTAACGGTGGAATACCGTTCCGGAAAGTCCAAAGTGGCGACAGACGCCTTATCCCGTCAGAAAACGTCATCGAAATTGACAGCTATATCATGTCAAGTTTGACAAGAGGCGGAGATTTTACAGAGAGAGGTGGAGACCGATCTGACCTTGAGGGCCATCATGGAGTGCTTACGAACGGATATTGATGCCTGCCCCACCATACACCCTTCTTAGAGGTTGTCTGTTCTATCGGGGCCGATTAATCATTTCATCGTCTTTCACCCAGCATTCCACGACCCCTAACAGAGTTCCATATTAGCCTGACAATGGGCCATTTCGGGGCGTATTACTTACTGCCGCCTCGCAACGGCGTTCTATTGGAAGGACATGATGCAATACGTGGAGGAATTCGTGTCAGCATACCTTGTCTGCCAGCGCTCGAAGTACGAGGCGCATTTCCGGGCGGCCACTTGCAGCCCTTGCCAATCAAAGATCTCATATGGGAAGATGTGGCGATGGATTTCATCACGCGCCTCCCTCGGTCCTCGGGATACGACTGCATCTTGGTGGTTGTTGGAGTTGGTGACCGGGCGGTCTGGCGGTCGGGCGGTCTGGCTTGGCGGGTTGATGACCGGGCGGTCAGGCTTCAGCAGGTTGGTTGCTGTGTGTTGCTGTCTGTGGTCCAAGCGGTCTAGCGGTTTGTCATTGGCGACTTGGAGACCGTGCGGTCTAGCGGTCTCACATGGCGATCTCTCTCTCTCTCTCTGGCAGTTGCCGAGCGGTTAGCTCTTCTGTCTAACCGCGCGGCTTGTGTGGTTTGTGTCTGTACAGTCCGCTTGTGTCATGTAAATTTTTAGTCCCACATCTCTTATTTGTATTCTCTCTTCTCTCCTCCATTCTATATAAGGGAGGTCATACCTTTGTAATAGATACGTTTTTTGGATAATAAAGTTTCAGTTTAAACCGCTTTCGGCTTATTTTGGTTTGTTTCTCACATGGTATCAGAGGACTCGATCCTTTCCTCCTGATTGTGGGACCTCCCTGTCCGCGCGGCTTGCTTCGCATGCTTGCGACCTATCCGCGCGGTCTCTTTCTCTCCTTGTCGTTGCCCTCGGTGTGCGCGACCTCTTTGCTCTTATGCCTAGTCGCCGCACCTGTTCTCCGCGACCTGTTGCCCTGTGCCTTGTTTTGCCTGTTGCTTCTGTTTGAGCGGACTGTCTTCTAGCCGCTCAACTTCTATCCCTCTGCTTAATTCTGCGGTTTGGTCGTGGCTTCTCTGGCCGCTGGTGTCTGACATCGTGACCGCTGCAGATCTTCTTCTTCCTAACCGTGCGGCTTGTTGCCTAACCGCGCGGCTTCCTGTCGTTCGCTCCTATGGATCTTTCTGATGGTTCTATTGCCTACCACTCCTGCCACCACCCCTGTCGCCAATCCGGCTCCGCCTCTCCCTCCTACTCCTTCCGGGAACCTTGGCACCGTTTCCAAGCTAGTCGGCTCCAACTACCCGGATTGGAGTGTCTCTTTCACCTTTCTTCTTCGCTCGTAACGCAAACGCCACCATCTCGTTGATGACTCTCCACCCACCACTTCACCTCTCTTTGATGACTGGGATGCGAGTGTCGCTCTTGTGCGTACTTGGCTCGCTAATAGCCTATCCGATGAGTGCCTTCCCGTCATCCGTCATGATGAGACGGTCAAGGCCACTTGGCTTCATCTGGCCGCTCTGTACTCCAAAGGGGCTCAGACGTCCCGCATCTATACGTTGTATGCAGACCTCTTTGCCCGACCCTCCTTGTCTCCTGCGGCCGCCTACCAACAGGTCCAGGCTCTTGGGGCTGAGATTCTTCAAAATCGCCCCTTTTCTGCGAATTTGGCTCAACAACACAAGCACTTCCAGGAGCTTCTGGTTGTTTGTTATCTGCTCCGGCTTCCTGATACTTATGACATGATCCGTCAGTAAATTCTGGGTGAGGCGGAATCTCCTACCTTAGATGTCACCGCTGCCCGTATCGCCGCTGTAACCTCTCTCCTTCAGCGCCCGCTTCTGCTCGCTCCTTCTCCACCAGACAACTATGCTCATCAAACTCAGCGGAGTGGCTCTGGTAACCGCAGTCACCCGTCTGGCGGACGTACTTCTTCCCACTACCTCTGCTCTCACTGTGGCCGCACCGGACATACTTCAGATCGCTGCTGGACGAAGCATCCCCATCTTCACCCCTCCGGTGACTCCTCCGCCTCCTCTTCCAAGCCGTCTGCTTTTGTGGTCACATCATCAGGTAGTGCCCACGTGGTGACTCAAGGTAAATGGCTTATTGATTCTGGTGCAACTAATCACATGACGGGCAATCCTCAGTGCTTCTCTCTCCTCGAACAGCATAATCGATTGCCCTTGGTCCTCGTTGCAGACGGTTCTCCCTCCCCGGTTCACGGGTCGGGAGTGGTTCATATTACTCCGTCCCTTCGACTAGCGGACACTCTCTATGTGCCCAAGTTTCCGTGCAATCTATTGTCGGTTACCTCTTTATGCAAGCAGCTTCAATATTCTGTGACGTTTACTCCGACTTCTTGTTCTTTTCAGGATCCGAGCTCCCAGCGGACGATTGCTACTGGGACTGAGAGTGGCGGCCTCTACTTCCTCGACAATGTTTCCGCTTTGTCCGCCTTCTCTTCCTCTTGTACGGATCTTCTCCAATGGCATCTTCATCTCGGTCATCCTCCACCACAGCTTCTACATCAGCTTCTACCCCACCTCCCACCCTCCAGTACTCCTCTCAACTGCGACGCTTGTCAACTTGGCAAGCATCACCGTTCCTCCTTCCCGCCGAAGCAAGGTCGGGGCTCCACTCATCCATTCGATCTAGTGCACTCCGATGTTTGGGGACCTGCTCCTACCCTCACCATTGGTCGGGGTAGTTCTTATTTTGTAACTTTCATTGATGATTTTTCTATATGTACTTGGGTGTATCTCTTACGAGATCGCTCTGAACTTTTTGATGTATGGCTCTCTTTTTATCATTTAATTAAAAATCAGTTTGGTGTTTATATTAAAACATTTCGTTCTGACAATGCTAAAGAATACTTGAGTCATGTTTTTTCCTCTTTTTGTGTGCAACATGACATTATTCATCAGACAAGCTGTGTCTATACATCCCAACAAAATGGGGTGGCGGAACGCAAAAACCGTCACCTCCTCGATGTCGCTCGCACATTGATGACTCAGATGCATGTCCCTCGCTCATATTGGGGCTATGCTGTTCTCCTTGTCTGCTACCTCATCAATCGCATTCCCTCCTCAGTTCTCCACGGGAAAACCCCATTCTCCATACTGTATCCGGGCAAGGAGCCTTTTCCTCTCCCTCTCCGAATCTTTGGGTGCACTGCATTTGTGCATGCCCCGTCTGCCACCAAATGTGTCTTTCTGGGGTACTCCACCACTCAGAAAGGCTACTGTTGTTTTGACCCTGTTCTTCGTAAGCAGTTCGTCTCCGCTGACGTTACCTTCTTCGAGAATGTCTCCTACTTCTCGGATGACTCCTCTTCTCTTCCCCAAGCTTCCACTTCTCTTCCCCCAGTCTCTGATTCCCCTGTTATTCCCTTCGCTCCCTCGTCTCCTCCTGCGATATCCACCCCTACTCCATCTCCGTCCACTCCTCTCTCTCCGCCTCCATCTCCCTCATCTCCGCTACCGTCGCTCTCTCCTCCCGGGCCATCTCTCTCTGCCACGGATGCTCTGGATGCCGAGGAACCCGACGACCTGGATCTTCCTGTAGCTCTTCGCAAAGGGTTGCAGACGTGTACCCTACACCCCCTTGCTGCTGTTGTTTCATATGATCGCCTTACTTCTTCTCGCAGGGCCTTTGCGCTGGCTATCTCTGCCACTGCCACACCTCGTTCCTACCAGGAGGCCCTTGCTATTCCTCACTGGAATATGGCCATGGATGAGGAAATGGCGACCATGACGGAGCGGGGTACCTGGACTTTTGTTCCTCCTCCCTTCGGTACTGAGGTTGTTGGCTGTCGCTGGGTCTTTGTGGTCAAATTTAGCCCGGATGGCACTGTGAACCGTTATAAAGCTTGTCTTGTTGCTAAGGGCTTTACTCAGACCTATGAGGTTGATTACTTTGACACCTTCTCTCCCGTGGCTCGTCTCAGCACTATACGGGTCCTTCTCTCTGTGGCGGTCAATAAAGATTGGCCGATTTCCCAGCTGGATGTTAAGAATGTCTTCCTTTATGGTGATCTTCAAGAGGCCGTCTACATGGAGCAACCTCCTGGGTATGTTGCTCAGGGGGAGACACGAGTATGCCGGCTGAAGAAGGCAATCTATGGTCTCAAGCAGAACCCTCGAGCTTGGTTTGACAAGTTCAGCAGCATTGTGGCGGCCGTTGGTTTTGCGCGCAGCTCTGCCGATCACTATTTATTTATTCGCAAAACCTCCTCGGGGCTGGTGGTTCTGGCTGTGTATGTTGATGATATTCTTCTCACTGGCGATGACCAGGAAGGGGTAGCCTTGACAAAGCGGCATCTTCGTCAACATCTGGTCACAAAAGATATGGGTTCTCCGAAGTACTTCTTGGGGATCGAAATCTCTCGGAAGCCCAACTCCTTAGTCCTCTCCCAGCGTAAGTATGCCCTTGACCTTCTAAAAGAAGCAGGATTGACTGGAGCCAAACCTGCCCGATACCCTATGGCTATTGGAGAAGACAAAACCTGGGCAGATGATTCGCCTCTTCTTTCAGATACTACGCGGTACAGGCGTCTAGTTGGCAAGCTCATATATCTCACAGTGACCAGGCCCGACATTTCCTATACTGTGGGCAAGGTGAGTCAATTCCTGCAAGCACCCAGGGAGTGTCATCTTCAGTCCGCCTTGCGGATCTTGGAGTATGTCAAAGCAGCCCCTGGGAAAGGATTACTCTTTCAGAAGAATGGTCATCTGAGGGTTGAAGCATACTCAGATGCGAGCTACGCTGATGACAAAGGGGATCGCAAGTCTACCTCCGGTTTCTGCACCTTTGTTGGGGGAAATCTGGTAAGCTGGAAGAGCAAGAAGCAGTCTGTTGTTTCCAGGTCCAGTGCTGAAGCAGAGTATCAAAGTATGACATCGACCACTTATGAGTTAAAATGGCTCCGGGCTCTCATGTTGGATTTAGGAGAGGTCTACAACCATCCTCTACCTATGTTATGTGACAACAAGGCTGCCATATACATCTCCAAAAATCCAGTCTTCCATGAAAGAATCAAGCACATTGAGGTCGACTGTCATTTCATTCGTGAAGAGATTTTGAAGGAACAAATTTGCACTCCCTTCGTCACTTCTGATAAAGAGCTGGCTGACATCTTCACCAAGCAAGTATCTGCCTCGTTTTTCCATATTTGTGACAAGATGGGCATGATCGATATATATGCTCCAGCTTGAGGGGGAGTGTTGGAGTTGGTGACCGGGCGGTCTGGCGGTCTGGCTTGGCGGGTTGATGACCGGGCAGTCTGGCGGTCTGGATTCAACAGGTTGGTTGCTGCGTGTTGCTGTCTGTGGTCCAAGCGGTCTAGCGGTTTGTCACTGGCGACTTGAAGACCGTGCGGTCTAGCGGTCTCACATGGCGATCTCTCTCTCTCTGGCAGTTGCCGAGCGGTTAGCTCTTCTGTCTAACCGCGCGGCTTGTGCGGTTTGTGTCTGTACAATCCGCTTATGTCATGTAAATTTTTAGTCCCACATCTCTTATTTGTATTCTCTCTTCTCTCCTCCATTCTATATAAGGGAGGTCATACCTTTGTAATAGATACGCTTTTTGGATAATAAAGTTTCAGTTTAAACCGCTTCCGGCTTATTTTGGTTTGTTTCTCACAGTGGTGGTGGACCGATTGTCCAAATACGATCAATTTATACCCTTGCGCCACCCAATTACAGCTCCAACGGTGGCTGGGGCACTTATTTGTGGCGTCGTCCGACTACATCGTTTTCCTTGTTCCATCGCCAGCGATCACGATCCGGTTTTCATGAGTTCCTTCCGGCAGGAGTTTCTCAAACTCCAAGCCACACAGCTCCGGATGAGTTCGGCTTACCGCCCCTAGACGGACGGGCAGTCCGAAGTTATGAACCGCTGCTTGGAGACATACTCGCGCTGTTTCGCCTCTGATCGCCCCCGTGACTGAAGAAAAAGGTTGGGGTGGGCCGAGTTCTCTTACAACACCTCCTTCAGTATTCAACCGGGATGACCCCATTCCAGGCTGTCAACGGCCGACTGCCGCCCACCGTGATCCAACACCTTCCGGGAGTGTCTCATTAGGGTTGTGCGCACCCAGCTTTTGGACCTGGACGAGATTCTCCGGACCTTGAAGACACACCTCCACCACGCACAACAAAAGATGATCTATCACGCGAACAAACACCATAAGGATATTCAGTTTCAAGTGGGGGACGCGGTATTCTTCAAGCTTCGACAATACCGCCAAACTTCAGTGGTGTCCCGCTCACATCCCAAACTATCTGCTCGTTTCTACGACACGTCCGAGGTGATCGCCCGACGCCCACATCGGCGAGGTGGCCTATCGCCTCCGTCTGCTCGTCCATAGTGGCATACATCCAGTCTTCCACGTGTCACAACTCAAGCAGGTGGTAGGAGACCACTCGGTCGAGGCGACTCTTCCACCGGACATGGCATATGACGGCTCCACCGTTTACCTTCCTGAGGCGATCTTAGACCGCAAACCCGTCATTGTGGAGGGTCGGGTCCGAGATCAGGTTCTGGTTTCATGGTGCCAACGACCCCACTCTGAGGCGATGTGGTTAAATCGTGACGACTTTTGCAACCAGTTTCCGGAGTATTTCCTTGAGGACAAGACAAATTTTTCAAATGGGGGTATTGTTACATACACAAATGAGGGTGGTCTAGAGGAAGGAGCATCGTCTACGTGACACATATATTCCCAAAGGAGTAGACCGGCTGATGGGACTACAGCAGGACGTTTGGCATGATCGTCTCTGTTATGTTATTTTGTTTTTATTGTCACACTTTATTTCTGTTTCTCTTGGGTCGGGAGGGGTTATATAACTCCCAACTCCTTTTGTGGTTTTGTCTTGTATTTGGATTTTGAAGAGGAATTGGAGCCTAGGGCTGGCCAAGTGGGATCTTCCCCTTGGAGTGCATCGTTTATTTAGGGCGTATCAGATTCATACATTAAACGAAATATATACTCTTTTGAGATGTAAGAGACATTTGAAAGGACATGAGAATTGTTATGTGCTGTATTATGTTGTATGCTTGTTTACCTGTTTACCTCTTATATATATATATTGACTTGGTCCAAGGTGGACATAAGTCATCATTTTTCTCTCCATAACATGGTATCAGAGGGACGGACGCTCCGCTAGGGTTTTCTCGCTTCCGCCGCCTTCGTTCGTTCGTTCTTCTCCGCCGCGTTCGTTCTCCGCCGCGTTCGTCTCCGCCGCGTTCGTTCTCCGCCGCGTTCGTCTCCGTCGCGTTCGTCTCCGCCGCGTTCGCTCGCCTGCGCCGTCGTTCTCCCGTGCCCTAGACGGAGGCGCATCGCGTGACGATGCTGCCTGCCGTCGCTGCTGCTGCCTGATACCGACGCCTACCGCTGGACGCCGATCCTTGCTGCTGCTTGATGCCGCCGCCTACTTGATCCATGTTGCTGCTGCTGCTTGATGCCTACCTGATCCCTGTTGCTGCTGCTGCTTGTTGCTGGTCCGACCTGCCACCGGTCCTCACTCTCACCGCCGATCCTTGGTTGATGCCGATGCAGTCTTCCCATTGCACTGCTGCTACTATTGAAGATGCCGATCTCCTCTCCTCTGCTCCGCTGCACTGAGGTCGCCCGCTGTTGTGTGGCTGTCTCCGGATACTGTTTATTGATGCCTCCTGCTATCTATTGAAGGTTCTTGTCCAAAGACCATGGGAGACTCAGCTACAAGCATCACTCAGACACCTGTTCCCTCAGGGGATTCTACCAATACTTTTCCTTCCAATGCAAGGCTGGCTACCACTATCCTTACCTCCTCCAACTTTCAGTTGTGGAAAAAGAGGGTTACTATGTCTCTAGCAGGCATCCGACGTACTCACCACCTTACTAGACTTCCTACTCATGCCGTGGGAAGTGCTGAATACGACGATTGGTACAGTGATGATTGTCGTATCTTTGCGCTCCTTCTGAGTTCCATGGACCCATCAGTTCAGCAAATGTGCAAGAATTGTGATAGCACTAAGGAGTTGTGGGACACCCTGCATATGATGTTTTCTCAAGCTAACAACCACTCTCGTCTTGGTGAACTCTTTCCCAAGATGGCTGAGCTACGACAAGGAGCTCGTCCGGTCACTGAGTACTTCGCCGAATGGAAGGTTCTTGCCGATGAAATCCTTGATCTTTGGGAGATCCCCTCTACTCGTGAAGGACATCAGGCTCAACGTGAGCATCTGGTTCTCATCTGGCTTCTGAACGGACTTGATCCAAACTTCTCAACAACAAGAACCGAAATGCTTGCGAGTCCTTCTACTTTGCAGACTGCTAGTGTTTACCATCGTCTGACTAAAGCGGGCTCTGCCTCTTCTCCAGCTGCTCTACATGTTTCCTCCAGCGAGTCAATTGCGCTGGCCTCTCGAGGGGGAAGGGGGAATAGCCGAGGCGGTCGGTCTGGTTCTGGACGTGATCGGGAGATTGATACGCGACATTGTACTCATTGCGGATGTCGAGGTCACACAAAGGATACGTGTTGGCTTGTGCATGGGAAGCCAGACTGGGCGGCCAAAACCTCGTCTTCTTCACCTCATTCTGCTCACGTTGCCGACTCGACACCGGCAACCCCGGGTCCCCGCACTGTCCAGATCTCTGAGGAGGAGTATCGTCGTATGCAGGCATTTCCGATTACTTCTCCACCTCATATTGCTGCTGTGGCCCAGACTATTCAACCTGCCTGCACTTCCCAGCGTCCAGTTCAGTGGCTGGCAGATTCTGGAGCTTCTGACCACCTGACTAGTTCTTCAGGTATCTTGCATTCATATCATCCCCATTGTGGGTCTTCCATCACTGTTGCAGATGGATCCACTGTCCCTATTGTGGGCTTTGGAAGCTGCAATGTGACACCAGATATGCCACTATCCTCGGTTGCTCATGTTCCTCAATCAGCCTACAACCTATTGTCTATTAGTAAGCTTACTCGTGATTTAAACTGCACTGCTATCTTCACATCTTCTGGTTGCATTTTTCAGGAACAGTCGACGAGCCATATTATTGGTAGAGGAAAGCTGTGTGGTGGTGTTTATGTTCTAGATGAAGTTTCCCACATTGCCTGTTCTGCTGCTTCGGTCAAACTCTTGGACCTCCACTACCGTCATGGTCATCCTTCTATGCAGGTCATGCGTCGTTTGTATCCTGAGTTTGGGAACGTTTCCCATCTCAGCTGTGAGTCATGTTTGTTTGCTAAACTCCATAGAGTTAGCTATGTACCTCGTGTAGATGTTCGTGCTTCTGCACCTTTTGATTTACTTCATTCTGATGTCTGGGGACCGTGTCCTGTCCCTACGTTGTTAGGACACAGATATTATGTTACCTTTATTGATGATTTTTCTCGCATGACTTGGGTTTACTTAATGAAAAATCGCTCTGAATTACTATCTATTTTTCAACATTTGTGGAATGAAATTTTCACTCAATTTTCGGTTCGTCTGAAATGTCTTCGTACCGATAATGGGAGGGAATACATGTCCCAGTCCATGTCTAGCTTCCTTTCCGACAAGGGTATCATACACCAAACCAGTTGCCCTGATACCCCCCAACAAAACGGGGTTGCCGAACGAAAAAATCGCCATCTTCTTGAGGTTACCCGGGCTATCCTCCATCATAAACATGTTCCTAAACACTTTTGGGGAGATGCTGTCCTTACCGCTGCCTATCTCATTAATCATCTCCCTACTCATATTCTTCAGGGGGAGACACCTTATCACATCCTTTATCCCGACCACTCAGGGCCTCCTCTATCCTTCAAGGTCTTTGGGTGTGTTTGCTATGTTCGGGATGCTCGTCCCTCAGTTTCTAAACTTGATCCGCGCTCTTTGAAGTGTATCTTCCTTGGATACTCTCGGACTACCAAGGGATATCGCTGTTATTCTCCGGAACTTCACAAATATATTATTTCTTCAGATGTTGTCTTCCTCGAATCTGACTCTTATCGTACAACTAGCTAACCCCTTCCCACTTCATCTCCTGATTTCTCTCTCGATGATATGCTTGTTCCTCATCCTGATTCTGCCCTCGTCTCTCCGACTGACATGTTGTGCCCCCTTTGGGGGCAAGTCTACTCTCGTCGCACTTCTGACAGAACTGAAATACCACCATCTCAGCCTACCTCAACCATTGATGGCACAACTTCTGTTCCTAAGATTGCACCTGCAAGTGAGGACCTGACCCAAACTGAAGTGCCTGCCGCTCTACCTCTGGCTAGTCCCGAGCGTCCCATTGCTCTCCGAAAGGGAAGTCGGACTTGCCAGAATAGACCCCTCTATGTAAGCTCTTATCAGGGGTTTTCTGCTTCTCATACCGCACTTCACTTGACGTTGGCTCAGTACACCATTCCCTCAACGGTTGGGGATGCCAAAACTCATCCTAGCTGGATGGCTGCTATGCACGAGGAATTGACAGCACTTTAACTGAATAATACTTGGGAACTTATGTCTTTGCCTCCAGGCAAGCGCGCTATTGGTTGCAAATGGATCTACTCTGTTAAAGCCAATGCTGATGGCTCTCTTGCTCGCTTGAAAGCCCGCCTCGTTGCCAAAGGTTATGCCCAAACTTATGGCGTGGATTATGAGGAAACGTTTGCACTTGTTGCCAAGATGTCCTCTATTCGGATCGTGATCTCTCTTGCAGCCACTCACCGGTGGCCTCTTTATCAGTTAGACATCAAGAATGTGTTCCTTCATGGGTCCTTGGAGGAAGAAGTGTATATGGAACAATCACCTGGGTTCGTTGCTGAGGGGGAGCGTAACAAGGTGTGTCGTCTCCTTGCCTCTTTATATGGGTTGAAACAATCCTCGCGCTAGTGGTTTGCTCGCTTTCGGTCTGTTGTCACCAAATTCGGGCTTACCAAGAGTATCAAAGACTCATCTCTCTTTTATCGGAACTCCTCAGCTGGTACTGTGCTCCTAATTGTGTACGTTGATGACATTGTTATCACGGGAAGTGATCCTAAAGGGATAACCGATCTCAAAGCGTTCTTACACTCCAACTTCCAAACCAAAGATCTGGGGTCGTTGCAATACTTCCTTGGGATTGAAGTTACTGATCATGACGACTCTATCTTTGTTACTCAACGTAAATATGCCCTCGATCTGTTATCTGATCTTGGAATGTCTGACTGCCGCTCTATGGATTCTCCCCTTGAACCAGGAGAAAAGAGCCTTCATGCCGAGAGCAAATCTTTTGAATCGCCTGAGAAGTATCGTAGAGTAGTTGGAAAACTTAACTACCTTACTATGACTCGTCCAGATATTGCTTGTGCTGTGAGTAAGGTCAGTCAGTTCATGGCCACCCCAACTATCTCTCAATGGGACTCTGTTCTCCGCATTGTTAGGTACATCAAGAAGGATCCTGGTCTAGGAATATCATACAAAAATCATGGTCATTCCAATATAGAGGCTTACTGTGACTCCGACTGGGCAGGTTGTTTAGCCACTCGGAAATCTACCACAAGATTTACTATCTTTATGGGAGGAAACCTTGTCTCCTGGAAGAGCAAGAAACAGACCACTGTCGCCAGATCTAGTGCTGAGGCAGAGTATCGGGCTATGTCACACACCGTTGCTGAGATCATGTGGATCAGACAGACCTTTTGTGAAATCGGATACCCTGTCCATGACTCATCGCTGTTATGGTGTGATAATCAAGCTGCAATACAGATAGCAACCAACCCTGTGTTTCATGAACGCACAAAACACATCGAGGTTGACTGTCATTTCGTACGAGAGAAGTATGAAGAAGGTCTTATTTCCTTGAGCCATGTGAAGACTGGAGACCAAGTTGCTGATATTCTCACGAAAGGAGTTACTGGGGTCAGAATGAACTTTATATGTAACAAGTTAGGTCTGGGAAGTTCCCACGACCCAACTTGAGGGGGAGTGTTATGTGCTGTATTATGTTGTATGCTTGTTTACCTGTTTACCTCTTATATATATATATATATTGACTTGGTCCAAGGTGGACATAAGTCATCATTTTTCTCTCCATAACAAGAATAATTGGAAGGGTAGCTGATCGGGTGATTTGATTGTGGGTAAATCAAATTGATCATAATCAACAATGGTCCAATCAGAAAAGGAAGACAACCCAAGATGATGGATCATACAGTTGAAATAAAAAAGGAGATCAACAGAAGTTAGTGGGTGAAGTCGGATTGTCAATTGGACTACTAAGAATCAATATTGATGTATGGCAAAATTTGGACCACCATATTACCCAGCCAGTGCATTTGTCTGTCCCAATCCAACACATTTGAATGCTTAGCCTCATGCAAAGAAAATATATTGTGTATTTGTTGGCAGAAGCCGCAATATTTGGATACAGACATATGAATAACCCTGAACCCAAATTCTAATTGGACGAAGGGTAAAGGAGAGTTAATTCCTGGGCCAAGAAGATATCAAAGTTTGGTGGGTTAGCTATACTATCTCACGATCACTAAACTGTAAAAAATTGCTTCTATTTGTCTAGCTGTGATCCAGGCAGGTTTCCACATGAGCATGGTTATTAAGTTTGTTGAAAGGCAGGGGTGTGGTGACCAATTAACCCGATCTAACCGGACTGCAGTTCAAGCATCCCAACCAAATCACCCAAGGCTAACCCCCGTCGGGACTTTGACCAATGGGTAGGTTGTTGAGCCTGGAAATCGAACCCAAAACCTCCTTTATCAAGGCCTTGGGTGATTTGGTTGGGATGTTTGGACTGCAGTCCGGCTAGGTTGAGTTAATTGGCCACCACGCCCCCACCTTTCAACAAAGTTTATGGCATCACTGTATACTTCTCACATGGATGTTGAGATACACACACTAAGATATCTCAAAGAAACTTAAAAAATCGAAGAAATAGTAATGGAAAAAGGAGAAGACTTCTCTCATGCAGATTGGTTAGTTCTCCTTTTGACATATGGTCTACAATGAGGAATTTTATCTTCGTCTGAAGGAACTTCTCATGAAAGAGAAGCAGTTACAATGGCAACATTTGAAGAGTCGAGCCATGATATGTACAACTTGTATGGAGCCTGACTCTCAAATGCAGCTGATTTGTGACAATAAGGCGGTAACATATAACTTCTAATCCGGTCTTTCATGAACACAGAAAATACATAGAAGTGGATTGTCACTTTGAGTGGGAGAAGACGTGGATGTGACTATTGCGACTGATGTTTTCACAAAAGCTGAACATGAAGTCAAATAAAATACACTTATAGCGAGTTAAGTTTTCTAACAACCTTGATCAAACTTAAGTATTCAGGGAGTGTAGGTGATTATGGCATCACTATGTAAAGTGCTTAATGCCTAATGAGGACTAAGTGAGGGAGTTCATGTGATTGAAGAGGATATTTTGTTGAGCAGACTACAGGAGTGCCAAGAGCTGTGATGCGGACGAGAGGTACACTTGATTCTTTCAGCCTTCATATGTCAACACACATATTTGATGATTTACTGGACACTTGTTTATTGGCATTATGTTGCTGGTGTGAAATGGTTGCAGAAATGGTTGCATAAATGGTTCAATGAAATGGTTGCATAAATGGTTTAATGAAATGGTTGCATAAATGGTTTAATGAAATGGTTGCATAAATGGTTTAATGAAATGGTTCATATACAATTTTGTAGGGGCTATAGGTATGATTTCAAGTGTCAATACTAATGAGATTTCCTTTAAGAAAAGCTGGATGAGATATTGATCCGATCAGTGTCTCCTGCTCGAATATACGAATGCGGGCACTGATGACTGGTGGCCCATAGTCCAGCGTCGATCTCCATAAGAGTGCATACTAAATATAATAGTACATAAAATGTTACATTGATGACACTACAAAGTCAAACAAAATTTCAACCAATTGTTGGAAAATACAAAATATACACAAAAAAATACAATTGTCGATGACGAGTCTTCATTTTTTGAAAATGATCGATTACACTATTATGGAAAACTTCCAAAAAAGCATCTCTCAATAAACGTAACCAAACAATCATTCAACATTTTATTATCATACTATTTCACAACTTGTTCTTGACATATTTCATAGCTCATTCTAGATTCTTTGCAAATTGAAAGTCTACATTTCTGAAAACAGAAAACCAGAGAACCCATACAATTTCTTATCTTCATTCATAGTGCACACTCCCAATTCTTTGCAAATTGCAAGTCAATATTTCGGAAAACCGAAAACCAGAGAACCTAAGATTATGAATACTCCAGTTGCCAGCCGAAGAATAGCCACAACACTGCGCCAGATAACTTAGAAGTAAAAAAAATTTTGGGACTCAAAGATTTAGCGATGCCAAAGTGAATGGAAAGAGGGGTCGAGCCATAGAGGACACACCTGATAAGAGCGGAAAGCCTTAGTTTGGGTCATGGACTCAGGAGCGGTGAGCCTTGAGGTCGATACTCGGAGTTTGGAGAGCCGGAGATGCAGCTCTGCTCCAGGATGGATGTGTCGGGTTGTGCAGGTAGGAGCGTATTCTATGAATGGTAAGGATCAACTCTGCCCTAGAAGAGATCGCAAGGCTATTTCCGTGAGTGGAGAAGGCGGTCACGGCCTCACGGACAAATATATTTTGGGTGTGCAATTAGCCGAGTTTGATTTGTGAATAACTGAATTATGTCGGTGAATAGCCGAATTTTGTCTACGAATAGCCAAATTTTGTCCGCGAATAGCCAAATTTTGGCCTGCTTATAACAAATCGTCAAAAATGGGAGTACTAGTGCTCCTTTGCCCCCCTCTGGCTCCACCCGTGACTATGATAGTCAACAAATCATACAATAATTGAGAAGCAACTTAAAAACTATAATACAAACATTATTTTGTTATAATAATCCTGCCATTGAGAGTTATTACATGTCATGTGCATTTAGAGCTATAAAGAATTGGAAAGAACAATATTTGTTAAGCAAATGTAGGATAAATCACTAGATTGTATTCCATCCATGGAATGAAACACTTTATTTCAGTTGTAACTTTAAAAAGCAGCTTACAACTAATACTGGAATCTAATCCATTACTTTATATGAAAGTTGTAGAAACGCACAAATTGAGAGAAATATAAAATAATTTTATTAATTTCTCAAATTTTCTTTCATGCTACTACCATGTATTTGCACACTTATAAACTTATATAGGAATAGATGGAGGAGAAGTAGTCTCAATCTAAGAAGTGAGACTAAATCTTAAAGATGAAGTAGACTCTAAATGGGCCTCATATTACGCATTTACACATTTTTCCTTTAACACTCCCCGCAAGCTGGAGCATACATATCGTAAGCACCCAGCTTGGACAAAAATTGGTAGTATAGCGGGCGAGGTAATGCTTTGGTGAGAATATCAGCAGCTTGCCCAGCAACAGGAACATGTGTTGTAATTTTAGCTCTTAAATTGAACCTTTTCCTGAATAAAATGACAATCAACTTCAATGTGTTTGGTTCGTTCATGAAAAATCGGATTCTTGGTAATATGTTTGACAGCTTGACTGCCACACAATAGAGTGACCGGTGAGGAAAGTTTGACTCCTAATCACCTAGGAGACCTTCAAGCCAAGTAAGCTCAGACACAACAGTTGTCATTGAACGATACTCGGCTTCAGCAGATAAGCGAGCAACAACAGATTGCTTCTAGTTGCGCCAGGTATGTGCTCCAAAGTAAGCTCAATATCCACTTGTGGAACGACGATCATCCATGAACCGGCAAAATCGGCGTTTGAGTATGAAATAAGCAACAAGGGAGACGAAGAAGGCTTGCAGACAAGTCCTTGTCCAGGAGCAGTCTTTAAGAATCGAAGGATACGCTCAACTGCCTGGAGATGAGATATTCGTGGTTCATGCATGAATCGACTGACAATTCCATCAACAATAGATATATTAGGTTTTGTAACAGTGAAAGATATTAGCTTTCCCACAAGACGACGATAATACTCTGGGTTTGGAAGGAGAAGATCAGAGTCAGAGGTATGAGCGCAGAGCTTATGATTGATATCCATTGGAGTGTCAGCAGACTTGCATCTAGAGTAGCCAGTATCATGAATCAAGTCAAGCGGTACTTTCGTTGAGATAAAATAAGTCCATCAGGGCGCCGATCCACCTCGAGACAAAGGAAATATTGAAGATTTCTCAGGTCCTTTGTTTGAAACACAGAAGCCAGATGTTGTTTGATCATGTGTATTCCTGTGAGATCGTCTCCTGTAATCAAAATATTATCACCATATACCAAGAGAATCATTGTGCCTGTTTGACGATGACGAGTGAATAAAGAGTAGTCGGCTGAACTCCGAGTGAACCCAACAACACAAACAACCTGACTGAACTTGTCAAACCATGCACGAGGAGACCGGTTGAGACCATAAAGTGATTTCTTCAGAAGATATACAAGATACTCCCCTATGCTCTCAAACCCGGGAGGTTGCTACATATAGACAATCTCCTGCAAATTGTCATTGAGAAAAACATTTTTGACATCCAATTGATGCAATGTCCAGTGTCGATGAACAATGTGGGAGATCAAAACACGAACAGTATTGAGTTTGGCCACCAGAGAAAAGGTCTCGTCACAATTTAGATCTTGTTGTTGAGTAAAGCCACGAGCTGCAAGCCGAGTCTTCAGACATTGAACGGTTCCATCCAAACCACGTTTGATGACAAAGACCCACTTACAACCCACACAGGTCTGTCCAGGAGAAAGAGGGACAAGATCCCAAATTTGGTTTGCCCAAAACACAGAAATTTCCTCGTTCATGGCCGCCAGCCACCCCGGATGTTGGAGAGCCTCCTGCAGAGAGGTATGAATGGTAATAGAGGATAAAGAAAGTGCCAATTTCCCGAGTTCCGGGGAGAGACGGTGTAAGGAGACATAATTTACAATCGGGTGAGCAGTAGAGACGGTTGTCGGATCTGCAGGCCGCAAAATCTCAGCAGTGGAGGGTATCTCCCTTAGAGCAGCAGACGAAGGAGGGCGATGAGTATACACATGAATCAAAGGTAGTTTTTGAGGAATTGGAGTGGGAAGGAGAGGTGTGTTTGGTGGGATTGGGGTGGGAAGGAGAGGTGGAAGGTCATAAGTAACAGGAACATCAGGCCGTGGAAGTAGAGGCGGAATTGAAAAATCAGTTGACTGAGAATGATAGGGCTGGTCTTCGAGAAAGGTGACATCAACGGATGTAACAACCTTGCGATCCTTAGGAGAGAAGCAGACATAGTCCTTCTGAGTACGAGAGTAGCCAACAAACATATATTTAGTGACGCGGGGAGCAAACTTGTCAATGGATGAGCCAAGATTATGAACAAAGCAGACGCAGATGAAGACATGGGGTGTACCTGAAAAGGGGGGTGGAGGGAAAAAGAAGGTTAAAAGGAGTCGCAAAATTGAGAATGGAGGAGGGCATGCGGTTAATAAGATAAAATGCTATAGACACCGCAAAATGCCAATAAGGTTTAGGAACATGCATTTGAAACATAAGGGAACGTGTGACCTCATGAAGGTAACTATTTTCGCGTTCGACGACACCATTTTGTTGTGGGGGGGGGGGGGGGGGGTATACCCACACAAATTAATGGATGATCTCGAACTCATTACATAAGTCTTTAAACACATAACCTGTGTATTAACGAATATTAGCAGTTCTGAGAGTTTTAATGGTAGTAGAGAACTGATTGCGAGTTTCAATAATAAAGGCACGGAATACACGAGTCAGTTCAGAGCGATCAAAAAGGAAATACAACCATGTGAGTCAAGATTAATCATCGATAAAAGTAACGATAACCAGAAATATTTGTTTTTTGTAGGGTCCCCAAATATTTGAATGAACTAGAGCAAAAGGAGTCTCGCTCCGAGTACACTGAGGTGAAAAAGTGGAGCGATGTTGTTTGTCATAGATACAAGACCCGCAGGTGAAGTCATTGAGGGGCAAATCTGGATGGGCTTTCCGGAGGATGCGTAGAGGAACATGCCCGAGACCTTAGTTATTAAAGGCGCATCAAGGCGCAAAGGGGTCTTGGAGCCTAGGCGCGGAGTCAAGGCGCAGGCGCGTGACTGATGAAGGCAAGGCGCAACCACATCCATTTTAAATAATCAGTATCAAACATCATTTCAACTTCTTGATTAAATTTTCATCTAGTGTACTAATTAATCATTCATTATTATCATTTGAATCTTTTAAAAAATAGAATCAATGTGGTCATTTGCATCATATCTAAGTCTCAACGCACAATTATCTTTCATGAACACTAAATCAATAAAAAAAATTTGAGTTCTTAAATTATTTTTTTCTTAATTTTTGAAGAAAGAAATTTACAACAAAAATCTCACTCAGACGCGTCTTTTTATTCTAAAGGCGCAAACATCTGAGCCTAGTGAGCCTGGAGCCTTAGGCGCGCCTTTAATAACATAGCCCGAGACGTCGATAACACTCAACAGAGCTGAAGAGAATGTGGGAGGAGAGTGATCTAGGATGTAAAACCCATTCGACAGATGCCCGTTACCAATTATATTTTGTGTCTTGCGATCCTGCACAACACAAGAGGTGGAAGAGAATGTGACATAACAATCAAGGTCTTGAATGAGCCGGCTATTAGAGAGGAGATTAAAGGGAGAGCCCAAAACATGAAGAACTGAGCAAAAAGTGATGGAGAGAGTAAAGGTGACGTCGGCAGATCCAGAGACTGGAGTGGGGTCCCCATTAACAACAATGATGAACTTTGGATGCACGGAGTCCAAGTAGTGTGAAGGTTTCGTCGAGGTTATGTGGTGTGTTGCCCCGGAGTCCATAATCCAAAAGGAACTATGGGCGTGACAAGAGATCTCACCATCAGAAATAGACACAACAGAGCCCGGGGAACGACCACTCATCCGTTGAAGTTGCTGGAATTGAGTGCCCAAGGCATCAATGTCATCTTGAATGTTGTCTGGAGGAGAATGTGTCGTCATTGGAGAGGAGCCAAACATAGCAGAAGATGGCAGGGCATGGGAGTGAACGGGCAAAGAGAGCTGCAACAAGAAGCAGCAAGAGAAGTTGCGGCAAGAATAACGGCCTCGACGAGTAGAAAAGGCAGTTGGGCAAGCAACAACAACGGCGAGTGAACAGAGGCAAGATAACGACGGCCTGGCGAACTGAGCAGCAGTGATGAGTGAACTAAGCAGCAGCGGTGTGGCGAACTGAGTAGCAACGGCGAGTCAATAGAGCAGCAGCGGCAGCCTGGCGAACTAAGCAGCAGCGGCGAGTGAAGTGAGCAGCAAAAAGCGGGCAACGACAAGAATCTAGCGGCAAGACTAGCCGCGGCACGAGGTAAGCGGAAAGGAGCGACTAGAGGTTGTGGTTTGATGGTTTCGAGCAAAGAACTACGACAAGAGTTGCGGCAAGGGCTGCAGATAGAGCTGTGGCAAGACCTGCGGCAAGAACTGCTGGAAGAAGCAGGCGAGAAGGAGCGACGACCAAAACTGAGTGATGAGTGTGCGGATAGAAAAAGGAGAGCAACTGCGGGCAGGCCTCTGCGAAGTGACAACGCCGGCGGCTTGGAGATCAGCAACAACAATAATTGCGGCTAGACAAGTAGCGGCTGTAAGGGCTTGCAGAAAGGAAAGGCTGAAGGGGACTAGAGGCGGGTGGAAGAGCAGGTGTGGCCAAAAAAAAGAAAACAGCAGTCGCGGCAAAAGGAGCAAGACAGCATAGCGAGGTCTATCGACGTCCTGAAGAGCCATACTGCGACCAGGCGAGCAAGGAGACAAGGCGCAGAGAAGAAACTATCCTGCGGGACCCAGTGATGGGAAGAGAGAAACTATAAAAGCTGGGAGAGGGTGAGGAAATGAGAACAGAGCAGGGAGAAAGAGACTGCGGCTAGGCAAAGAGCAATCTGCAAACTCAGAAGTTGGAGGTTGCACAAAGGAGCTGCGGTTAGTGATTGCAATTCACATAGAAAGGGAAAGGAGCTGTCCGCAAGAAGAGCTGCGGTTAGCGATTTTATAATCGCTCAGAAAGCACTTGCAAGATAGGCAAGCTCTGATACCATGTGGAAACACACAAATTGAGAGAAATATAAAATAATTTTATTAATTTCTCAAATTGTCTTTCATGTTACTATCATGTATTTGTACACTTATACACTTATATAAGAATAGATGGAGAAGTAGTCTCAATCTAAGAAGTGGGACTAAATCCTAATGATGAAATAGGCTCTAAATGGGCCTCATATTGAGTCTTTACACATTTTTCCTTCAACAAAAGTGAATTAAATGTCTTATGATGGGGCTTTTGTTTTCAAGCTAGGGTTAGAAGGGGACACTTGAGTTGACAAATGAAAATTACAGCCAAGATTTTATCACGATAATTCAGAGCTACAATAGCACTGATATTATGCAACTATGCCCTTAAGAGTACAATCAAATGAAGTCATTTTGTTGCCTCACCTCAGCTAGATAGTCATTTCCAGAAGAACTCGTCTCATCAAAGACTTGGGTTTCACTTGTACCTATAACATGTCAAAAGAAAATCAAATAAAGAAAAGAAGTTTGAAAACGTATGCTAAACTTTTCAGGACATGATATGAAAGTGTACATGAAATAATTTGAAATATTAATTAAATGGATATAATTTTGACCATTTGTTAAAATAATGTGAGCTGACTTCCTAAACAACAGATAAGGGTGTACATAATCATCAGAATCAATAAAGTTCCTTCAATTTTTGAAAGAAATTTTTGCCTCGAAGTTAAAGTTAGTTTCCAAATCCAAAAGTATTCATCCCCCGTATGTTAGAAATTTTCCAAAATTCATGAAATAAATTACAATTTTAATTTTTATAATGTTGGTGTATTGTATAAACAAAAATGTCATTGACCAAATTATAATTTTCATAGTTTCGGTGCAATTCATAAAACCAAAATGTCATTGACCTAACCTGAGTGTGGTGAAAAGTAAGGACGAGGTAAAATATCTCCCAAAATTGGTAATTTAAACCAATTTAAAAGAAAATGTATAAACTAAGAATAGATTTGGTAGATGAAATTATGAAATTCAAATGGAAAAGTAGGGAATTACTGGACACAATTATTGAAAGAAGAAAAACAAGGCAATATATGAGGATGTGATATTAAAACTATCATTTAATATTACTAGGTGACAAAATGACTCTTATGATGCGCGACGAGTCCAACCTGCACTGGGGCCGCACGTACCAACGTCGTCTAAATGCAGCGGAGGCGTGACGACATGTTCTATTTTCTTCTATCTTATTATGTGTTGTGTTATTTTAATAGTATAGTTTATTTCCATATTTTCCCATATGTTGTACGACCAAATGGGGGCAGCTATATGAACCTACTTGACCGACCGGTTGGGTCCCTTGGTTTGGAATCCAAGAATTAATTCCCAATTTCCTCTCTCTCTCTCCTCCTTTCCCTCTTCCTATCTCTCTTTCTAACCAGACAGAAGTCTTCCGCTTCCAACCAAGCCGCTCTTGCTACCCGCAACAGTTCGCCTTCCACAGATCCGCGCTCACCGCCGCTCCTCGTCGCCAACCATAGCACCTCCCGGTCAAAAGAAGGTAGATCTCCCTCCGCCGGCGCATCCTCCTTCGAGGCCATTCACGAGATCTCCATCGGAAGCCCATACCATCTTGGTATCAGAGCTAAACACCGACGACTCACTCCCCGAAACTTTTTTCGTCTCCGCTCGCCCTGTCCGCCCCACGGTGACTCTCCAATGCCCCAACACCTCCGCCGGCCTACTCTCGAACCCTCCTGTTGCCTGTCACGCCCTATCCCTGATGGATGAACACGGACGATTATCCCACTTCAAGCCGGGTGGACTCCACCGCTCGTCGTGCGAACTACCTCGCCTACGCATGTTCCCTCGGGATGGATTTTCCCATATACGAAGGACGTGAAGATCCTCTTTCTTGGCTTACTCGTTGTGACATCTTCTTCGCCAATCAACGTATGCCATATGACGAATGCGTCGACATCGCCTCCTTTCACCTACTTGGCCTGGCGCAATTGTGGTTCGCAGAACTTATGCGGGAACACCCCAATTCATCGTGGGCGAATTTCAGTGCGGCTTGCACCCTGCGGTTTGGTCCAGCTCTACTGGGAGACCTAGTGGCCCTCAAGCAAGCTGACTCCATCAACGCCTATTTAGAACAATTTAAGGTTTTGTTATCAAGGGCGATGTTCGTTTTACCGGAGCAATAAGTTCCCCTCTTCACCGCCGGTAGCGGTTGCATTGGGATGTGGAATTCTAGACGCCCTGTGATCTCACCATGGCTATGAGCCTCTCCTAGGCTTGTGAACGACGACTGCTCCTAGATCGTTTGCCCATGAGACGCTGTGACTATTAGGAAGCCCGTCCTCCAGTCGGTTCGAACAACAAGGCTCCAATCGAGGAAGAGCCGCCCTGACTACTTTCAGCCGCCTCTCCTTCCCCGAAATGGTCGTGTGCCGCGAAAAAGGTTTGTGCTTCAACTGTGAGGAGACTTTCACGCCGAGGCATCAGTGAAAATGCTTATTTTGGATCGAAGTAGAAGATCATTCCGACGATGACGCGGATGGCGGAGACAAACCGGGAATCCCGCAACTTACCCTTCAGGCTACTACGGGACCCCAAGAGGGCCAAACAATCCATATGTTTGTGTTAATCGTTGGGACTCAACTATTATCTCTCATGGACTCCGGTAGCACCCACAATTTCATTCGCCACAACACGACTCTTTGTTTGGGCCTTCAGTTTGCCCCTCGCAGCCAAATCAAGGTCTCTGTGTCCAATGGCCAACAAATGGTGTGTGCACAGGAGTATGTCGGAAGGTGGACATTATGGTGGACGGATACACCTCACATGCAGACTTTTATTTGAGGTGGATCTTCGAAGTGATTTTGGGTGTCTGTTGGCTTCGTACCCTGGGACCCCTCATATAGGATTTTGACCATTTGACCATGTCTTGGTATTTGGGCTCCCGTCTCGTGCAATGGCAAGGTCGTGCCCCTTAGCCACTCCCATCCTCCTTTTTGGTGTCAACCGAGCCTCTTTGCGCTACTTTGCCGACTGGGGGCAGCCACCCTTCCGACCTCTCAGATCTTCTACAGTCCTTCGCCGACCTACTAATCCCTCTCATCGGCCCCCCACCTCGCCACCGATAGGATCATCACATCTACCTCCATCCAGGGACAGCCCCAACTGTGGTGCAACTGTACCGTTATCCCTTCTATCAAAAGGATGAAATTGACCGACAGTATAAGCTCCTCCTCCAACAAGGACTCATCCAGCGCAGTGTGTCCCCATTTTCATCTCTTGTCCTCTTAGTGCACTAGAAGGATAACTCATGGCGGCTTTGCGTGGACTCCTGAGCCCTTAATGCTCATATTGTGAAGGACAAGTTCCTGATTCCTGTGGTGGAAGAATTCTTGGATGAACTGCATGGAGACAAATTTTCCTCTAAATTGGACTTGTCCTCCGGATATCATCATGTCCGCATGGGCGCTGCCGATGTGAATACGACCGTTTTCGTTCCCACCACGACCATTTTGAAATCTTGGTCATGTTATTTGGACTTACGAACGCTCTTTCCACTTTTTAGGCACTCATGAACGAGGTATTCCACTCCCTCCTATGAAAATCTTTCTAGTTTTATTTGACGATATTCTAATCTACAACAAGTCATGGACGGAGCACAAGTAACACCTCCATGCAGTCCTCCAATTGATCAGGTCTCATTAGTTGGTACTCAAGGCCTCCAAGTGCTCTCTTGGCCAAAGCTAAGTTGCCTACTTGGAACATATCGTTCATGGTCTGGGGTTTCCACCGGTCCGGAAAAGTTACAATGGGTGGCGGCATGACCCCTTCCGCGGTCCCAAACTGATATTCGCGGCTTCCTTGGCCTCCAAGGCTACTATCGCCGCTTCATTCATGCCTATGACACCCTGGTTGAGTCGTTAACCAAAGAATGCGTTCACTTGGACGGAGGCGACTACCTAAGCCTTCCGTCTATTGCAAGAAGCCTTGATGTCTGCACCAGTCCCCCGTCTTCTAGACTTTTTTGTGGAATTCCAGATGGAATGCCATGCGTCCGGAACCGGCTATGGAGTCGTCCTCCAGCAAGAGGGGCATCCCATCGCTTATTTCAGTCGTTGGTCTACTCTCCACCATCACAAATTATCGTCCTACGAACAAAAGTTGATTGTCCTTGCCAAATCCGTCCAACATTTGGAGTCCTTACTTGTGGGGCTGCACCTTTATGATCTGCACGGACCACTACAGTCTCAAATACCTACTCGAGCAACGACTCTCTACAGTGCCAAAACAGTGTTGGCTGAGCAAACTCCTCGAGTTTGAATTTTGAGTGGAGTACAAAGCGGGAGTTTTAAATCGCGTCGTCGGCGTCCTTTCTCTCCGGGACACTGATGCGCTGCGGCAAGTGTACCGATCGCTGTCAAGTAATAATAATGGGGAGTAGCTTCCCCGAGTATCGATCTCTCGCGGAGCGCAATTAGGGAGCAAGGGTTTTAGTACTTTGGAGGAATGAGTGCAAGTGCAAAGTGAGAAAGGGGAGTTTTGATTGGAAGTTCCTAAATTAAACAACCTACAATTACTGTGGGTCGCCTTCACCGCTTCGCTCGGGTGAATCACTCCGGAGAGTGATAGCGGAGTGTGAGAACTGGTGAGGGTCGAAAACACCTCTTCACAACGCACACTTCTAGCAAATGCTAGAATGGCCAAAACACCTACTCTAGCAAGAATAATGAGCCTAACAAAGCATAGCAAGTTCACAAAACACCTAAGAAAAAGCATAAAACATTCTAGAACCACAAATGCATATCACACCACAATATTCAACAAGAGTTTAGCAATGAGTAAATAAAAGAGGAGGGATGAGAGATTAGAACCAAGACAAGAAGCTTTACAAGATTCTCGGCCGGAAATTAGGGATGTCAACCCTTGTCCGTGCTCGGTCTTAGAAAGGAGTCCAGGATCCACGAGGAGCTGTCACTTCCTCCGTTGAACCCGTCTTCGTATTGCTGAGGTAGCTGAGGCGGAATTGAACTTGGAGGGCTACAACGAGTAGCTTAAACCAGAGCTTCAAACGTAGCAATATCAATGGCGGTGGAGGATGAAGCTTTTGCAAGCTCTATGGAGTGGAATGCGTGGCCGGATCTTCCCTCCAAGGAAGAGAGAGAGAGAAAGGGGCTGGAGAGTGATTTTCCCGCTCAAGAGAGCCAAAAAGGCGGGCTGGTTGGTCTCTCCCGGAAATGGCAAATGCTGCAACTTAAATAGAAATTTATCAGAAAATTGGTCTCGCACGGTTTGACGCACGACCGTGCGCGAACCGTGCGATATTAGAATAAAACATGCGCCTGCGAAGAAGAAGCGTTGACCCGTGCGTTTCCTTCGCGCACGGGCGATCCGCCCGTGCGTGAAGCAATTCGCACGGGTAACCACAGAACGAAGAAATGCAGGCAAAAATAGTGGAACCGTGCGTTTTACTCACGCACGAGCGCTTCCGCCCGTGCGTGAAGGAAACGCACAATTAACCACAGAACAAAGAATGGCAGGCAAAATCCAGAATGCTACAGGAAAACCGTGCGTTTCCTTCGTGCGCGGTTTGGGTGAAACCGTGCGTGAAGGATTCGCACGAGCTGGTCATTTCACAAGATTGACCGGAGGAAAACGCACGACCAAAACTAACCGTGCGCTAAGGAAACGCACGACCGTGCGTTTTCCTCAAATCAGAATTCAGAAAAGGGTAAAACTGACCACTTGCAAGCAAGGAAAAATAAGGCAACGGAGGACCCTCCAGCAAAACAGAAATGAAGAGAAAACAACTGGAATAAGCCTGGGAGCACCACGTGCTTACCCCTAACCAACAAGTGCGCAATTGCGCACGCAAGGGCAGGAAAAACACACAAAACATGAATGGCAAAAAGGATGAGATAAACAATGAAAACATCCAATAAATGAAGTGCAAAGGAATGAAAACCAGCCCAGATGAGCCCGCAAAACCCAGTATAAACGGGACTCATCACACCCCCAGACTTAACCATTTGTGCGTCCCGAGCAAAGAAGATCCTCCCAGACCAGAAAAAGTACTAGCTAACATAGCAATTATGATCCGGAGTACCATGCGAAGTCGCATGTGCACGGGCGTAAAAATTGAGTACAGAAAATTTCTAAGCATACAAACTAATTTATAATTTTCAGCCTGCGTAAAAATAAATTTTATAACTACTCGAAAAGAGAATCACGGTGAATCCTTCAGTCGCTCGTAGGGAGAAAAAAGACTAGCCGCTAAGACGAGTATTGCCAAAGATCGGGAATCAGGACAACCCCCAAAGGAATCCACCAATGTCGATGGCCATAAGTTTGCCCTTCCGCACTCTCTCCACGATACTAGTTCGACTTAAGCGCAAGTCAGTAGGACTTTAGGAAAAGTTGGGGCTTGGGTTTCGGCGAGGTTAACAGGGATAAAAAGGGAGGCTAAGCACAAAAACCCAAATGAGCTAGCACAACAAGGATCCAATCCGTTATCCGCCAAACGAACGAGCACCGCCTACTCCACATACAATCACATTTTCAAAAAGATTTTCAATCAATTTTTTTTTTCTTTACAAATATTTTTTTTCTTTTTCATTTTTATTTTCACAATAACAACAAATATAGACTTGAGTGCACTTCCACATTTTCACAAATAACAACATCACATCACAACCCAACATAAAAATAGGAAAAACTAAAGCTCGACTTGGGCGCGCGACTAGGATAGACTATGAGGCTTTGGTGAAATCATAGTGGAGCTGAATCAAAGGAAAGGGTAGGCACACGGGGCTAGCGAAGATATGACGTTAGGAACTATACAAAGCTCAACCTGGCCAAAAAGATGGCCTACATCATGCTCGCGCTTAGCTAACCATGTACTCATGCTTCGAGAGTAGCCTGAAGCAAGTTCTTAGCCAACGAGAGAGACTACCCCTTCTCTCGACTCGAGCAATACAAATCTAACGACCGTCAAAACACATCCCAAACCTACCGTCGGATTCACACCGGATTCACCAAAAATTTTCTGAGTAGTATAAAAAGAATTTACGCAGCTAGAAAAAAATATAAACTAGCAGTATGCAGAAAAATTAATCTTACTATAATTTGTACAAGAGACGGGAGCACTTGACTAGGAACACAACAAAGCCAACATTTTAATCCGTCAAATAATCCTAAGTTAGCACGGTAATCTTCCCAGTTCTAACGAAAGAAGCTAGCTTGACTCGCAACACGCAAAAAGTTAAGAACGCGCTCAAGTGTGTGCATGGGTGCGCAAAGCAATGACTACGTAATCCAAAAATAACAACTACTGGCAAGCAAATGAAGTGCGAGTGCAACGGGTAACAACTACAGGCTCTCCCCCAGACTTAATCTAACAAAACAACAATGCTGATGAAACTGTAATCTAAGAGGTGAGGGAAGAGGTTACCCAATGTTCAGAGATGAGCATACCAGAAGTTAGGCGTTCAAACTCGATCAACCAGCCTACGGCCCAAGAAATCATTACTTGCAAGAATAAACAATCTCCAACCACGCAAGAAAATATGCAACACAAGAAAACAGAGAAAATAGCAAGAAACGCAAGCAAGGCAAGGTAATAGCCTTATACACAATATAGAGACAACAAAATTGGGTTGTCTCCCATAAACCCTTTTCTTTACCGTCCTTAAGGTGGACCAAATACCTGTATTAGCAGTTATATATCATTGTTCAGGTACAAAAGCAACACAAACAATTAATTTCAAAATCCAAACAACATTCAACAAAAACAGAAATAAAAGCAGCAAGGCAAAGGAGACGGCCCCGGAGATCTGCCACATTTCAGCTGAACGCTGATTTGTGGTAAACCTCACACGACACACGAGATGAGGAGGAGAGGAAGGCTTTAGGGCCCAAAGAAGACAAGTCTTATTTACCCCTACTCTCCTCCTTCCCGCGCCGGAGGGCAAAACGCTACGCCTTGCGCAAGAGTAACTCCCTTCTTCGCAATTCCACCGTAGGAGAGCGCCAGGGCGGCAATTTCACGCCCGGAGTTTTAGTGTTCAGATCATCAACCACAGCCGGGGGCATCCTTTCTTCACCCACAGAGGGTGGCAGATCAGCCCATGATACCTGTTTAACAGTTTTCCAAGATTTATTTGGTTCAATGACTGTTCTAAAAGTAATCTCCCGCACGCTCTCACTAGCCGCGCATGATCCAACGTCTTTCTTATCGTCATCTCCTTCCGCGCCTGGTATCTCCGCACTTGATTCATCCACAACAAGCTTCAGCAGTTCCTTCCCTATCGTTGTCACATAGTGCTCGCTAAGCGACTCATCCACCTTATCATCACTAGATAAATCGTTAGATAACAAAACATTAACCGTGCTTAGATTTTCAGATTTACAAGGGGCTAGAACAGGAAGAGATTGCGGAGATCGTAATTCATCCGTAGATGTTAAGGTAATCCCGGAAGCATTAAAGCACAGCGTCGCCTCACTGGCTTTCAGAAATGGAACCCCCAAAATGAGTTTGGAGGTATTTTCCTCCGATCCCAATACCTGAAAGTCGGTGACCACCACCCCGTTAAGTTTTACCTTAACATCGTTGATTTCGCCTTCAGTTTTAACAACTGATCCATCGGCCAGCACAAATGACTTCTGGTTATTATTCTCGACATTCAACTTCAGCTTCGCAATATCTCGCAGGGCAAGAATGTTGCATGTCGATCCAGAATCGCATACGGCCACCGTCTCTACTTCATTTATCACACATTCGACAGCCAATTCCTCGCTACTACACTCACCCACCTGAACAACGCTCTTCCCTTGGTCACGGGGATTTTACTCCGTGTCACTCGGGAGGGCGCCACGAGTGCGTTCAGAGAGCACATGGGCAAGTTGCCCAAGCTGTCTCTAAATTCCTCATGGAGGCGGTTTGAGTGGCCATGTTTGACTGGGCCATGTCAACAAATTTCTCCATCATTTCCTCTAACGCGCTTTTACGCCCCCTTGCATGTTTTGATTATAACCCGTCTGCGGTGGTCGCGGTTGGCTGCCAGAGGCTTGAGCATCAAACTGATGCTGGCCTCCTTGCCATCTTTGACCAGGAGCATTAGTATTCCACGAGAAATTTGGGTGACTTCTCGCGTTCGGGTTATAAGCATTATTATAAGGGGCTGCTCTATTTTGATTATTAATAAAATTAACACTTTCTTCAAAAGCCATACCTGTCGTATCATTAGTAAACTCCCCCACGGTGCACTCATAAGCGTGGTGCCCAGTGTTTCCACAACCTTGGCACGCAATGTTCAACACAGGAACTGGAGGCGGGGTAGACCTTGTCATCAACGATTTTCCTTCCAAAGAAGGATGGCATGGTTCAGCTTGGTGCACCACCGCGTTCACATCGAACAAGTTCCTTGCCCCTCTCGGGGCATTCCTTCCGGCGGTCCAATAGGTACTGTGGGAGGCCGTATCACGTAGAAGCCTCAACGCTTCCTCGGGAGCCAAATTCATGATTGTCCCTCCTGCAGCAGCATCGATCATCGCCCGGAAATTTGGTTTAATGGCGAAATAGAATATCTCGACCAAACTCCATGGCTCGCAGCCGTGTTGCGGACAGCGGCGCTGCAAATCGGTAAACCTCTCCCAAGCCTCGGAGAGGGTCTCTTGATCTTGCTGGCGGAACATGGCAATATCCCTGCGCGCATTAACAATTTTATCAACAGGGTGAAATTTTGCCAAAAATAAGGAAGACAAGGCTCCCCAAGTTGGAGCAGATCCTGGAGCGATAGTATGCAGCCACGTCTTGGCTCTATCCCGCAATGAGAAAGGAAACAGTTTTAATTTTACCACTTCATCAGCAATTCCCACATAACGAAAGGTTCCGCAAATTTCAGAAAACTCTGCAAGATGTAGCTGAGGATCCTCGCTCGGCAACCCCGAACATTGTGTGTTGTTCCTAATCATGTTGAGGATTGTCGGCTTAATTTCGAAATGGTGGTTGGCGATGGCTGGTCCAAACCCAGGGTAAACACTCCTCGCCGTAGGGGTAGTGAAATCCCTCATTGTCCTAATTCGAGGTTGGACCACCTCGTTTGCATCGACCACTCTATCTTCCTGGCTATTTTCTCCACGGACCGGATTGTCCATTCTCACTTCCGCAGCAGCAGCGCGCAACCGAGCTCTCCTAGCTCTTGCAGTCTCAGCTTCAACTCTTAAATCTTCAACTCTTTCAGCTGGGTCCCGATCTGTCATAAACTCACAAAACAAAAAGATAAAAACGCACCAAAGCACCTACAAACTTTTCTCCAAAAACAAAACCACAAGCAACGATTGCACTCCCCGGCAACGGCGCCAAAAACTTGATGCGCTGACGACAAGTGTACCGATCGCTGTCAATTAATAATAATGGGGAGTAGCTTCCCCGAATATCGATCTCTCGCGGAGCGCAATTAGGGAGCAAGGGTTTTAGTACTTTGGAGGAATGAGTGCAAGTGTAAAGTGAGCAAGGGGGGTTTTGATTGGGTTTCCTAAATTAAACAACCTACAATTACTGCGGGTCGCCTTCACCGCTTCGCTCGGGTGAATCACTCCGGAGAGTGATAGCGGAGTGTGAGAACTGGTGAGGGTCGAAAACACCTCTTCACAACGCACACTTCTAGCAAATGCTAGAATGGCCAAAACACCTACTCTAGCAAGAATAATGAGCCTAACAAAGCATAACAAGTTCACAAAACACCTAAGCAAAAACATAAAGCATTCTAGAACCACAAATGCATATCACACCACAATATTCAACAAGAGTTTAGCAATGAGTAAATAAAAGAGGAGGGATGAGAGATTACAACCAAGACAAGAAGCTTTCCAAGATTCTCGGCCGAAAATTAGGGGTGTCAACCCTTGTCTGTGCTCGGTCTTAGAAAGGAGTCCAGGATCCACGAGGAGCTGTCACTTCCTCCGTCGAACTCGTCTTCGTATTGCTGAGGTTGCTGAGGCGGAATGGAACATGGAGGGCTGCAACGAGTAGCTTAAACCGGAGCTTCAAACGAAGCAATATCAATGGCGGTGGAGGATGAAGCATTTGCAAGCTCTATGGAGTGGAATGCGTGGCCGGATATTCCCTCCAAGGAAGAGAGAGAAAGGGGGTTGGAGAGTGATTTTCCCGCTCAAGAGAACCAAAAAGGCGGGCTGATCTCTCCCGGAAATGGCAAAGGCTGCAACTTAAATAGAAATTTATCAGAAAATTGGTCTCGCACGGTTCAACGCACGACCGTGCGCGAACCATGTGATATTATAATAAAACATGCGCCTGCAAAGAAGAAGCGTTGACCCGTGCGTTTCCTTCGCGCACGGGCGATCCGTCAGTGCGTGAAACAATTCGCACGAGTAACCACAGAACGAAGAAATGCAGGCAAAAACAGTGGAACCGTGCGTTTTACTCGCGCACGGGCGCTTCCGCCCGTGCGAGAAGGAAAACACACGATTAACCACAGAACGAAGAATGGCAGGCAAAATCCAGAATGCTACAGGAAAACCGTGCGTTTCCTTCGCGCACGGTTTGGGTGAAACCGTGCGTGAAGGATTCGCACGAGCTAGTCATTTCACCAGATTGACCGGAGGAAAACGCACGACCAAAACTAACCGTGCGCTAAGGAAACGCACGACCGTGCGTTTTCCTCAAATCAGAATTCAGAAAAGGGGAAAACTGACCACCTGCAAGCAAGGAAAAATAAGGCAACGGAGGACCCTCCAGCAAAACAGAAATGAAGAGAAAACAACTGGAACAAGCCCTGGGGAGCACCACGTGCTTACCCCCAACCAACAAGTGCGCAATTGCGCACGCAAGGGTAGGAAAAGCACAAAAAGCATGAATGGCAAAAAGGATGAGATAAACAACGAAAACATCCAATAAATGAAGTGCAAAGGAATGAAAACCAGCCCAGATAAGCCCGCAAAACCCAGTATAAACGGGACTCATCAGACACTCAAACTGAGCCCTCTCTATTTGTTATCTCATTTCCAACTGCTGACCTCCTCTCCATAATCCGCCAAGAGATACAACTCTCCCCAGGGTTGTTCACACTCCTCTGTCGGGTGACCGAGCACCTCACCGATCCATAGTTAATAGCCCATGAAGGCCTTATTCTCGGATGCATCCTCCGTCCCATTCAAATTTTCATGACGTCATCATGCGTCGTGAAGTTTATTTACTATGCATTTTTTATTGTCATGTATTTTCTTTTTTTGGGCACCTGCTTTTCTTTTAAAAGATGTTTGACTCGTTGGTTTGACCGGCCGATGAGACCCTGAATAAATAGGTCTGAAAATTTTAGTCGTTAGGACGTAACGGGCAAGCTTAAAATTATTTAAAATATATAAATTTAAAAAATAAGGTGAAAAATAGATTAATGATATTAAGAAATATTATATTTGAGAGATAATTTCGAAGAGAGAATTATTTGGGAAGTGCACGGTTGGAAATAATCATGTAGGCAAAAGATAATTTAACAACTTTGGGAAGGAAATAAGTCAGGAAAATCAAATTGTCAAATGAGAAGAGAAGACAATTTTGGAAGAAAATCAATTTCAGCCAATTAATAAGAGAAGGCAGTTTGGGGAAATCATTTAGTCATTTTTTCTCTCTATTTAAGAAGAGGAGCCACCCAGTTAGAAAAGAATCGGACACAGAGAAACAAAATAAATTTTTGTTTCTCTATTTGCCGGGTACCACGCCCGATCATCCCTCTCGACGCCGCAAGCACCGACCGCCGCTCAACCTGCCGTCTCCAGCCAGGCCCGTATCTGCCGGCCTACGTTGTTCGGCTGTTACGCGTCTGCCTCTACCGCATCCACATCCTCCACCGCCGATGACTCCAACCATCCAGCAACTCTGTCGTCTTCCTCTAGTGTCGTTTGCTTTGTCGCGTGAGGGGTGTTGTCGATTTCAGCATCCTATTCCGGCTCCCCACGTTTGCTCAAATCCGCAGATTGGAACCAAGTTAAGGTTGGGGCCCGCTCACCCGATTCGACCCAACAACAACAATTGCTCCTCAATTTGAACTGGGCTGCTCTCTTGGGGTAACTTGGCCCGACTCACGCTCGCAATTATTCAGTTTTAAATTTATGCATAACTTAAATAATTAAGAGCTTTCCCTGAACGTTCAAATCACTTGATTACCGTATTCCATAAATTATTGTTTGTGACACGCTTGTGGTTGTGGGAAACTCGCTTGGATTCAATCTGTTAGATGTTACGGAACCTCTCTCCATTAACAGTTAACGAATTTTGGAAATTCAACGTTGGAGGGCGCTTCGCGCGCGAAAGCTTCGTTTTGGCCGCTCGGCCCCACTTTTCAAATTTAAAATCAACTTATTTTGCAAAATCTTTAGTTTATTTTATAACAAATAAACTATTTGCCTAAAAATTATTTTATTTTGAAAAACCCCAGATTTGGTTTACATTATTCTCTATCGACACCGGGTTTATGTAGACTCTTCGTCACCTCTCATTGTCATTATCCTCGAAGATACTCATGGCCGCAGTCATGAAGGCATTCACCGCGCGCTCCAATGCCTCCGTGCTGAATTTTTTTGGAAAAGAATGCGCAAACATCTACATGCCTTCATCTCGCTTGCACGATGTGCCAATGAAACAAAACGGATCATCTCCTTCTTGCAGGCCTCCTGCAACCTCTTCTGATACCTACGCAGATTTGGTATGCATTGTCCATGGAATTTGTAAAAGGGTTGCCCACCGCCCGCGACAAATCGGTTTTAATAATGATGGTGAATCGTTTCTCGAAGGGGGCTCATTTTATTGTCATGACATATCCACTACTTGCTAAAAATGTGGCCCGCATTTTATCCAGGAGATCTTCCGTCTGCATGGTATGTCAGAGATTTTTGTATCGGATTGCGACAAGGTGTTTACAAGTAACTTCTGGAAGGAGCTCTTCACACTCAGCGACACCAAGCTCTTTTTTTGTCGGCCTATCATCCCCAATTCGATGGTCAGACAGAGGTTGTGAACCGGACAGTGGAGATGTTTTTGAGTTGTATCACCGGAGATTGTCCGCAGGAATGGCCGTGTTGGCTCCCTTGGATTGAGTATAGTTACAATATCGCCTACCACATGACACTCCAAACCACCCCATTCCGTTTGATTTATGATCGCGAGCTGCCCCGACTCTTGTCTTATGGTGGTACCGCCCTTGTCGACTCGGTCGACCAAGAATTGGTGGATCATGATGAATTCTTGTTTGATTTGATTTGATCCAAAAATATTTTTGGCAAATAAAATTATATAAGTTTAGCAACTTAACACAACGTTCACCACAATTTCAATAAGCAAGAAAATATGTTCTCTTTCGCACGAAGGGCTTCAAGCCACACTTGCACTGATGAGAAATATAGGAAATGGGAAAATGTAACAAAACACAACGAATAATGATCTCCAAGCACTAGAGAATAATCACCCACATAATAAGCCAAGAAATAGAAACACACTACAAAGATATAACCACAAGCTATGAATCACTGACACTTCAAAATGCCCAGCGTGTCGGTGTTGGACTCTCCGACACTCGTCCGACTCTCCGACACTCGTGTCAGAAGTACGACACACTGGCTCACGCGGGACTCGCGTGTCCCGGTCAATCGGACATGTGTGTCCCTAAGCTAGCTACTCATGGTGAGGAGGTATGCAATTTGTCTTGAAAGTACAATTTTGTGAAAAATGTTTTATGAGTTCTTATACAAAAGTGAGAGCACATTTGCTAATTATTGGTGGAAAATAAATTGAAAAGTGTGTAAAAGTCTAAAGCAGTGATCTATTTGAGGTGGAAAAATTAGAAGAGGTGAATGCTAAAATAACGAGTCTTGCTCCTAAAAAAGTGTCTTTACCCCCTTATAGCATTTCAAGTAATGAAGGTGAATCTACTAGTGGGGTGAATATTTTCTCTAGAAAAAGGAAGATTGAAGGTGTGGAAAAATTTTGCTTGAGAACCTATTATTTTTACTGATGATATATAATGGTAATGTGTTAATGTTCTATCATTTTTTTACTTTTTGTTAAATTTTGCATTTAAATATTTGATGAGTAATATTTAAACATGACTTAGTTTATTTGAATATTTGTTAATTTTTCATTTTTATATTTTTTGTTAAATGTTTTAGGATTTTATAAATATAAAAATAAATATTTAAAATACCCATCTCAGCGTGTCAGAATATGATATTTTTTGAGAATTGACGAGTCGCGCGTCGTGTCGTGTCGGTGTTGGTGCAACATAGATCACAAGGATCCATTAGTGGAAGAAGGATGAGGCCAACTGTTGTAGTTGAAGGTGGAAATGAGGATGTTGTAGAGGGTTGTAGTAGAGAGGACTATGGGAGGTAGGATTGTTGTAGATGGACTGTTAGAGGTAGGGTTTGTTGGACTGTTGAAGGAGGGGAAGCAGGGTACCGACGCTGGAAAGGGAGGAGAGTTGCGGTGGAGCGGTGACATAAGAGTATGGAGGCGAGTAAGTAACTGGAACTAGGAGCAGGACGAGAGCAAACCACCAATGGTGGGAGCAGGAGGTGAGTAAACCACCGATTTTGTGAGCAGGAGGCGAGCGCACGTGTGGTTAGCGGCGAGCGGAGAGGGAGAGAGCGGGTGACTGGCCATTATCGTGAGAGAGAAGAGGGCATGCGCAGTTACGGAAGATGGAGTTCACAATAATAAGGTTATAGGAGATATGGTGTTTTTCATGATGAAGAGGTTATAGGAGAGGGAAAACAGAAAAACTTAAAAGGGGGCATGGACGTTGCACCAGGGAATCTTGCGGTGTCGCACCACGCTTTGATTGTCAACTCTGAAATCGATCAACAAGGCTAACAATCCCTCAAACTGGCATTTCTCGCCCTTATTTATAACGAAAGGGGAGCTAAGGCACCTTACGCGAACGACTATGATTGGCAGCTACGTTCAATGCCCAAATCACAATAAATAACATAAAAAATATAACAACACTCTGAACACGCTTGTGGCCTCGGATCGACAATCCGATCAGGGCCTCCAGCGCGAGTACACAAATGCGGGCCCAACAGAATGGTGGACCGACACCTAGTGTCGATCCTGCGGGTGATCTTCATCAACTCCCCCCAAACTGAAAAGCATTTGTCTCCGATTAATGGAGATGATCGTACTGACGTCGAAGATCAGGGGCAACTGGGTAAGTCTATCAAGCTCCATCACCGAGACCCAAGTGATGAGGGGTGTGACCTTCTCCTTGGATTTCTCTTTGGGTTTGATTGGTGTCAATGTGATCTTACGACCCTTGTCGTAAAATACACGCGTTCGAGCAACCAAAACACGTGACATCGCAGTCGTAGAGCCAAGGTCTCCCTAAGAGAATGTGGGAGACATTCAAGGGTTTGACGTAGCAGTAAACACAATCCTCAAACGGGGCGAGAGAGATTGGAACCACATACCTCTGGGTAACATGTATGGACGAGTTATCGACCAAGATAACTCGATAAGGATGTGGATGAGGCTTCACCCTTAGGGGTCACCTGCATCCGCTCCAACGCCCTTTAGGATACAATGTTCACACAACTCATGTTATCAATAACCAGCTCACAGGGACCGCATGCGCTGGGAAGAAAGTATAAAAGATCGGCGTACGATGTCAATCATCATCAATATGTGGGGTGTAAAGGAGACATTGTATAATATCTACCTCTAGTGAGCGCTTAACATCGCCCTCTCAACTGTCCTCGATAGTGGCAACAATCTCCTCGTTAGTGACTGTGTAAGCACTGGGCTTGCCTTCTTCAACAAACAAATTTCTTGTAGGGCATTGGGCCGCCATATGGCCCCTGTCAGAGCAGTGATAACATTGAATGTTTCCCGGCCTAGTGGCCACATGAGGTCTGGTGGCGACATCCTTGTCCTTTGTGTCTACGTGAACACGAGAGAGTCTTGCCGGAGTGGTAGTGGTCAGTAGTGGACTCTTAAATGAGGGTCTCCATCAGATGAGGAATAAGCTCCCTATGTAACTCATTTCAATCCAAAATGAAATCGAGAAGCGGAGGCACTAGTCACCTCTCGCATATCACTCCTCACAGATAACTCGTCAAATCGAGACATGTACTACACCACAGATAATGTGCATTGGCGCAACACATAAAGTTGATCTAGCAACTAGTCCTCATAGAAGGAGGGGAATTTTATCTTTCAATCATCGCTTCATATGCTCCCAACAGATAATAAGGCAGTATAAATCTCGATGAAGTGATGTATCTGGGTTGGTCCAAAAAATCTTGGTTCGGCCAACTAACTTGATTCTCACAAATCTAGCGCGCGTTCATCATTCATATCATACCACTAGAAATAGTGATCCATCTCCCGAAGCCAATCACTAAAGGCCTCGGGTCAAGGGGGTCGTCGAAGGTAGGAGCGTCAATGCGTATGGGACGAGTGATGTCGTCCTACGCGTGTGGTGCCCTACGTGGCTCAGGATAACTGTCAAAGCAATCAGACTGCCCAAAGTCAAAACGGCTCTGCACTCAATCATGAGTGGATGGATGCTAACATAAGTTGTCCTCCTAAGGACTGAGATGCTTATCTGAGGCAGGTCCAAGTCCAATGTCGTGAATGTGATAAGGGGTCGCCTCAGATGTGAGGTGGGCTCTCGTAGTGATTGATTCCTAGCACGCCAATATTGAAGTGGGAGGGCGTCTTGTTCATCCTCAAAGTGAACGTCAGGTGGAGTGGGGGGTCCTCCCTTCTCTGGGGAGTGGCATCCTCTCTATGATCCTCAAGGATGATGCAGAAGTGTAGATAGTCAAATTGAGAATTCATTTAATCAAACTGGTCTAACATTCGTCGTTGAAATTTTGCAGGTGTCATTTCAAAGTTGGGTTTGGTGGTTCTCTCGTCGGTAAGATTCGGGTCGGACATGGGCTGAAAATAAGGCCCACCGTTATGCATGCAAGTTTCCCTAACCTGGGGCCTTGATATCAAATCCGACACAGGGTAATCAGTGAAAGATGTGTGTCGGCATTTCCTCATCCATGACTGCCCGCCACCCCGGATGTTGGAGAGCATCCTGCACAGAGGTAGGGGTGAAAATAAAGGATAAAGAAATTGCAAATTGCGCGAGTTCTGAAGAGAGGCGATGTAAAAAGACTTAATTTTCCATCGGATGAGCAGTAGAGACAGTTGCAGGATCTGCAGGCCGTAAAATAGCATTAGTAAAGGGCACCTCTCGTAAAGTAGCATACGTAGTATGACGAGCATATACATAAATTAGACGTGGTTTTGGTGGTAGGTTCGGGATTTGCAAAATTCCACTAAAGTTTGAGAACATTCATTTGAAACATAAGGGAACATGCAATCTCAAAAAGTTTTGGGAACATTCATTTGCAACACCATTTTGTTGGGGGATACACACAAGAGGGTTGATGGATGATCCCAGATGGACTTACATTTTTGGTGTATTTTTTTCTTTTATTGCACTTGTTGTATCTCCCTCCTATATATAAGAGGGAGCCTCTTTTCAATGGAATCAATCCTCATTTTCCACTCTCTAACATGGTATCAGAGCCGTAACCTAATTTTTTTCGCTCGGCCGTCTTCCAAAAACTCCTGTCGGCCTGCGTATCCCGCTTCTTCCCACACGCGCCGGCCCGCATAACCTCTGCAAGGTCCTGTCGGTCGGCGTCTCCTGCTTCTTCCCCAACGCGTCGGCCCGCATCCGTCTTACACAAGCTCCGGTCTCCTGCTTTGTCCGTCTTCCTTCGATACTTCCACTCCCGTTTCTTCTAATAAGCGCGGGTCGGCGCCGATCGTTCTCCTCCTTCGCATGGCTGCTTGAGCCTTTTCTGACGCCGGATCTATGCAGGGATTGCTCCTCCGACATCTGATTCCCGTTCTTGTAGGGATGTCCCTTCCACTTCTTGTGTGATTGGGTTCCTTCGTGGCTTCTCCTCTTTCTATGAGTGAGATTGTTCTACTCTAGTAGCCCGGTGTGTACTTAATCTCGCTTGTTATGTCTGGATGTGGTGAAACTCTGGATGTCTCCTCCGATGAGAGTGATCCTCAAGATTCTCTACCCTCTACTGGATCTCTTTGTGCCACCCATGATCATGGGACTCCTAAGATTACAACTATTAAATTGGATAGAACCAATTATCTTTCGTGTGCTCGTTCTGTTACTCTGGACCTCAAGAGTCGCTGTCTATTTGACTGCATTAGTGGTATAGCTAGGGAGCCTATTCCTACCTCTTCTGAGTGGCCCCAATGGGAATCCGAGACCTCGGCAATGTCCGGGACGACCAACTCAATGCAGGAGTCTATTGCCCAAAACTACCTATTTATGGACTCTGCGACTAATATTTGGAAGCGTGTCGAGATTACCTGCTCCTGTCATGGGAATGCCGCTTAGATTTTTTAATTGTGGTGACGAATATTCCTCTTGCGCCTAGGGGATCTTCTCCTCGCAGCTTACTACCTGGAATTTACCCAGCTTTACCAAGAGTATGACCGTTTTGATTTGCTTACTCTTGTCTCCACTGAGGATGAGGTGTTGGTCCATGCCAGGAAGGAACGCAACCGGATCTTTGAGTTTCTTCATGATCTCCACCGTGACCTTGATCCATAAGAGTTCAAATTCTTGGTCGCTCTCCTCTGCCTTCCTTACCTGAGGTGTACAGTTTGGTTCAGCAAGAATATGATGGCCTACAGATTTGTCTACCAGACACTGTTGTTGAGAGCTCTGCCCTTGCAGCTTGGTTCGATCCCGATGGACGCTCTATCCATGACAATAGGTTCCAAGTCCACTGACAACCATTTGACAAGTGATTATTGTGGGAAAGCCCGCCATACTCGGGATAGTTGTTTTAAGCTTCATGACTTTCCTCCCTCTCGCGGGGGGCCTGCCCCTTGTGGCGATTGTGGTTTTGGTCGCACAATGGGTCGCTCTTCTCCATCTCGCTCGACTCATCTCTCCAATGTTGTTGTTGATAATGCTCCTTCTGGAGAAGTTGTTGCCCCTGAGGTACCTTCTGCCCTTTCTGCTAAGGAGATTCACGCCTTCCGCCGCTTCATACTTGGACACTCATCTGCATATGCCAGCTCTTCATATGCCCACCAGGGGATTCCAAGTGCTCACTCTGCCACCGCCTGCACTTCCACTCAGTGGATCTTTGATTCCGGCACCACAAACCACATGACTAGTTCTGCCACAGGGAGAAGGATGAGAGAGACGGAAGGCTTATTAATCGGTTGCGTCAAAATGACGAAACGATAGAGGCTTAAAATAAATGTCAATTAAACGAACGAAACAGGTGATACATCAATTGTTTCCTATGTCGATATGTCATAAACTGGGTAATATACCACCCGTTTTTTTCCAAAATGTTATTGGATCAAAATAAAAACATGTCATATTTGGTGCCAATCGTTCGTATCGGCCGACATGTCTAACATGTCGGCCGATATCAACAACGCTATCCTAATAGATCAAATATTTCTGTCAGTTCTGAGTATGGACACTAACACAAATGTTTCCTCCAGTATTGCTCTGATGCCATTGTTTCTATCTGTTCATGAGCATTGTGAAAAATTGGATAGGCACTCTCTCATTGTGCACTCCAAATGTCAACCGCCTCCATCATGTGAATCATGATCTTCCTCCTAGTGCTTCTGAGAAGTGGTGTCGTGATGATGAACACCATGGAGAAAGGACCTTATGAGTCGTGATGGAACATGAGTTTGCCAAATCATGTGGGACAAACTTTGTTTTATTCTAGCAAAGACAGTTTACGATCTACTCAGTGAGCTTAGTTCCTTCGCACCGGAAGTTACTAGAGATATGTAGCCGATGCTGGCAAAGACAAAGGATTTTTTGATGATTGGCTCCTGCATCACCCTTTGTCTACAATCTAATTTAACCGCTCAATGGCCCATCATGAAGCTATTGTTGCTGCCATGATGGGTTCCAACTCATCTCAACATGGTCAAATCAACTGTCATTTACTCTATGATGATTCCTCACCTCTCAAAGTATGTTATATACCCCTCAAAGTTAATCCACATTCAAGGTAGCTTCGTCCCCTCCTTAGGTTCTTCTACAACGAGACTTTCCAACAATATGCTCAGTCATCGAACATGTTAGCGGACATCCTCAAAGGACTGGTCTTCAACATAATAAGTGTAACAAAGGATGCAACAAACAAGATGGCAACGCCCAAACCTTAGCACTTTCACCATCCATGGCAAATCAAATCACACTGAAGCCACGTGTTATTAGAAGCATGGGCACCCAACCCATAAATCACAACAACTTCATCCGCCTGATCACATTTCCTCTCCTACTATGGAGACATCTCCAGCATTTGGGAGCTTCTTTCGAGGCCTTCGTGGATTCCTTAACAATATCATCACGATCTTATTTCTTTTGTTGTTGGGGAAGATATAACTTTTTATCTCATAGCGAATCTTGGATTGCATATTCTGGTACTACAATCCATATGACATCGCAAAAGCTTCTACGTTATACAAAAACTACATCACCAAGATATATTATTGTCGTCAAAGGTGCCACCACCCCTATTTCCAATTTGAGAGTAGTTCATCTAACTCTTATAAAATTTCGCTTTATTCTTCATGTCACTGAATCTTTAATTTATTATCTTCTAATAGTTTTATTCAAACATGAAGCATCATTGGTAGAGGATGGCTGGAGAAAAAGCTCTACATTCTGGACATCTCACATATGTTCTTGCCTACTGGTATCACCATCTCAGACATCCACCCACTTAGATCCCCTGACGGGCACCTAATTTGCAACTTTTAGATTTTTGTTTGAGTCTTGAATCTAATGAAAATGTCATTGCTCTAAATTTCCTCCCCATACATCTATAAGTGGCGCTCTCTGCTCTTTCATCCATTCTGATGTATGGGGTACATGTAAACTCTAGATTTATCTAGTTTTAATTACTTTTTCACTTTATAGATGATCACTCAAGATTAAAGTCAAAATATTTCTTTTCGATCGCTCTAAGATGTTACACATTTCTACTCTTTTATTATTGAAATTCATATGTAGTTCTACAGTATTGTTACGATCCTCAACATTGAAAATTCTCTTAAAGTCATGATTTTCAAGAGATTTGTACTATGCTTGACGACCATAATAAAATTGTGTCACAAAACACACAAAAATCATCATGTACTTTAGGTATCGCGGCCAATTTATTCCAAATGAATGCTCCACTTACATATTGGTTCTTACCATCACAACCATTTGCTACCTCATCAACATCTTACTTCAATTATTCTAAATTTTTCTTCTCCCAATTTCATTCTTTTTCCACCTACACTTTTCAAATAACTCCTTGTATTTGCATGCACATGTAATGTCCATCATATGGGGCCCACAGTGGAAAAAGTGGCACTCTTTGGGACCAAGTATATCTTTATTGAGTATTCTAAAACTCCAAAATGGTATATTTGTTATACACATATTACAAAGAAAATTATAACATCCACTAATGTCACCTTCCTTGATAATCAAATTTTCTTAACTAGTGCGCCTACATCTTCTTCTCCTAATTGGCCACATCATATGCCCCCACCATCTACATAAACTTATACACTACCTATAAAATACTTTGTCCACAGTAGAGTAGTAACACCTCAATTTACTTTAAGAACAAATCAGCAGTACGGTCGGGCCTCGCGATAAAAAATAAACTAAGAAACGGTAATAAAACTGGTACATACAACAACACTCGAGCCTTTATCTCACTATAGTAGGGTCGGCTATATGGATCCTTTGTCGCCATTTTGCCCTATCTTTTGTCATAACCTCACTAATGCCTAAGTACATCATATTTTTCCGTATAGTTTCATTCTAAGTCTTTATTGGTCTACCCCTCCCTCGTTTACCATGCCTAGTGACTAAACTCTCACAACGCCTAACAGGTGCCTCTAATGGTCTCCTTTGTACGTGTCAAAACCATCTTAGTCGAGCTTCTCTCATCTTCTTTGCAATTAGTGTTACTCCTGTCTTAAACCTGATACATTCATTCCTAATTTTATCCAGTCTCATGTGTCCACACATCCACCTAATCATTCTCATCTCCGCAACTCCCATTTTTTGCTCACGTACACAATTCACTTCCCAACACTCAGAACTATAGAGAATTGTTGGTTTAATTGCAGTACGGTAAAACTTTCCCTTGAGTTTTAATGGTACTTTACGATCACATAAGATCCCTGACGCGCCTCTCCACTTCAACCAACCCGCTTGGATTCTATGTGTCACATCTTTATCAATACCTCTGTCTTTTTTAATTATCGATCCAAGATACTAAAAACATTCACTACGGGAAATATCTTGATCACTCAACTTAATAACGACGTCATCCGTCTTTCTTGTACTACTAAATTTAAGCTTCATATACTCTGTCTTTGCCCTGCTCAACCTAAAACCCTTCTTTTCTAAAGTGATCTGCCAAGATTCAAGTTTTGTGTTTACACCCTCGCGTTTCTCATCAACCAAAACGATATCATCAGTAAACAATAAACACCAAGGTATTGCTTGTTGGATATGTCTGTTAAGCTCATCTAAGATAAGGGTAAAGGGATAAGGGCTTAAAGCTGAACCTTGATGTAACCAACAGTGATAGGGAATTCCTGTGTTAATCCTCCAGATGTCCTCACCCTTGTCACTGAATTTATATACATATATTTGATTATATCAATATATGATACATTTACACCTTTCTTTTCCAAGACTCTCCATAAGATCTCTTTTGGAACCTATCATAAGTCATCTCAAGATCAATAAACAACATATGCAAATCTTGTTTTCTTTCTCGGTAGTTGTCAATGGGTCTCCTCAAGAGATGTATAGCTTCCATGGTCGACCGCCCTGACCTGAATCCAAATTGATTCTCCGAGATGTTAGTCTCTCATCTTACTCTTCTTTCTATTACTCGTTCTCATAATTTCATGATATGACTCATCAATTTAATTCCTCTGCAATTAACACAATTTTGTATATATCTTTTATTCTTATACAAAGATATCAAGATACTTTCTCTCCATTGGTCTGACATTTGTTTTGACTTCAGTGTCCTATTGAAAAAACATGTAAGCCACAAAATTCCTTCATTCCCTAGACATTTCCATACTTCGATGAGTATATCGTCTGGCCAACTGCCTTTCCATTTTTTATCTTTTTTAGAACATCATTTAACTCTGATACTTGAATTTTACGATAAAACATTCTATTCCTATACTCCTCCTATTTACTTAACTCTTCCAAGTTCAATTCATTGTCTTTTGTTTCATTATATAGTTGATAAAAGTATCTTTTCCATCGCTCTTTAATATCGACATCATCCGTCAAAACTGTATCTGTCTCATCTTATATGCATTTTACTTGACTTAAATCTCTTGTCTTTATTTCTCTAGCTCGAGCAATTTTATATATGTCACGCTCTCCATCTTTGGTATCTAATCATTTATAAAAAAATTCATAAGTCTGACTTCTTATTTTACTTACTGCATGTTTAGCTTCTTTTTTACCGACTTTATACCTGACTAAGTTTTTGTCATTCCTACAAGCGTAGAGTGATTTATAGATCATCATTTTTGCACTCACTTTGTATTGCACTTCCTCTTTCCACCACCAAGATTCTTTATTTGGGGGCGCATGACCTTTTGATACTGCAAGTACGTTATTTCCACTTATCTTTAAATACGAAGACATAATTTTCCATGAAACACTAGGATCAACATAAGGGTTATCAACTAGTTGTTTCATAACTGATGTCTTGAAAACAACCTGCTTTTTGATCTTCAAGTTCCACCACCGAATTTTTTGCAACATTTTTGCTCGTCCTAAATTTATTATATTTAATTTGTACATCTAACACCACCAATCTGTGTTGTGTTGCCAAACTTTCTCCTACTATGACTTTGCAATCCTTATAAATCATTTTATCTATTTTGCGAGTCATAAAATAATTAATATGTGACTTATTTGGTGCGCTTTTAAACGTAATTAAATGTTCTTCTCTCTTTGTGAAAAACGTATTTGACACAATTAGATCATGTGCTACATCAAAGTCAAAAATGGTTCGTCCTTGTTCATTTCTTTCTTCATATCCAAATCCTCCATGACAGCTATATAATCTACATTTTCCTTCCCTATATGTTCATTTAAGTATCCTTCAATGAAAATCTTCTCTTTGTGAAATTTCTCTTACTAGATCATCTAAGTCTTCCCAAAATTACGCTTTAGACTTTCCTGGTAATAAAATTGGTACATAACAAACATAAATAAGAAAGTACTAAAAAGAAACTTAAAACGGAAGTAGAAAATGCAACTAAGGGTAAAACTATACCGCATTAATTCTAAATTCACTGAGCCAACTAGAATATAAAATAATTCATACATCTGAATTTTCTAAAATACTATAAAATGTCTGATAAATAGAAAGTAACATCCGTAATCTGACGCGAAATTTATTTAAATTGTAGGATCGAGTCGCGACACATTTTGATCGAGACAGCGCGTCGTCGAGGTACGATATCAGTATGGTCAAAAGATCGCGTTTGTTAATTTGTGATTTTATGTTAGTCATAATGGTAGTGAGACGCATTTTAATTTAGTAACGAAGCGCGGCAAATTGTTATGTTTTAAGGAGTTAATGTGAGTTGGCACGTTAAGAGTGCGGTGCCAATATCACTAACATCATTTAGATGGAAAGAGGGGGATGGGCGGTTCTATAGAAGCGATGCGTGCGGTTTAGTTAAATAGCCGCAACACTTAATCCCATAACCCACTCCTCACGGGTGAAAAACCGCAAGGCCGACACTTCCGCTTCGTTCTTTTCCGCAAGTCGACGACGCCGAGCCCGACGCCCCCCGCTGCCCTAGCCGACGGCCTTCCCCGCTCAAGAACTCATCGCCGACTTCTCCTCCTTCCTCTATGGGCGCCGGTGGGTGTTCTCTTTCCTTCTATTGCCGTGGGAGAACCGATTTCACCCTAACCGGTGGAAGTTAAAAAACGTTTAGTTCCGGTGAGTTCAATTCCTCTCTTGTCTCTATTCCTTCATGGAAATCCTTCGATTTGGAAGTTAATCTAAACTAGGTTTTCATCTTTTTTCCCTAATTAGGTTTTGGAGTACGGGATCCACCGCGATATTGGAGTTGGGCACATTGAGAGCCTCAATCACTCCCACGTAAAGGTAATACACTATGTTAGCCTTTTGATTTTGGTTACCCTAGCTTATTGGAATTTTTCCAACGTAAATCCTAAGGGGAAAATGTGGAATTTAGGGTTGTCTTGGATTGCAGGATTTTGGTGGCCTCGGGGCAAGGTTCTGAAAGTCCCCAGCAGTCGGATTTCCTTCAAAAAAAATAAATGTCGCCGCGCCGAGTGTACGAGCGCCGCACCACAACGGTAAGGAAACATAATCCCTGTTAGTTAGACGTAGCAAGAAATGTATTTTGTATACGCATGTGTAGGTTTTGTACAAACATCATGACCATGCATAGAAAGATGTGGTGGTAGGAAAACGGACGCGGAAAATGTGTAGGATGATACCCTTCTCCAAGACCAAAGTAGTCAGATCATGAACAGTAACGTTAGGTACGAAACATTTACCCGTGTACGTAAGCTTGGAATTTGTCCAACAAAGGGCGTGAATGTCCCTTCTAGTCGACCACGAGAAAGTCAAGAGTCGCTCAGTAGTACACCAAAAGAGATGTCCCAAGCAGAGTAGCATCAGACCAAAAAGGTCAGTAAGCACACATAAGTCTTTTCGTGCTAGGTAGAGACGCACTACCTTTCTCATAAGGCATATGGTACCCTATGAGCAGTATAGTCTTGGGAGTTGACTCCCCTTTGAGACAATAAATAGATTCGAGACCGTGTCCGCGCGACACTAGAACAATTGAGTTCGTAAGATGGTCTCGGGTCGTCAGTTTCAGATGCGCGTTAGGAGCTACTCTGCCTAGAGCCTTCCAAGTAAATGTGCAGGCTAGAAGACACCTCGAACTCAAGTATAGACCTGACGTGAGACAGTACACTAGTTAGTTAATGCTAGGACTTGGGTTATTGAACTGAAAGTCACGAACATAGAACAAGTAGGTGTATTGACCAAGAAGTATTGTGAAGGCATGCATAACATATAACATAAATGTTTTTAATGCACGAAACTATTTTCTAAAGACATGCATTCATCACATGAGAAAATGTTTTAGTGTTACTAGGAGGAGTTATTTTTCCTTACTCTGACCCCTCGTGGGCAATGTTTTTTACAGGTGACCCAGGTGGGAAACTACCCATAGGATGAGCGTTATGGTGGCGTCAGTTTGTAGCGTTTTACCATTCAGCTTTTCTTTACTTTCAGCATACACTTGTAGCTATGGTTAATGTACATTGTTAATGTTTTATATGTCTTGCATCAGACTTATAATGTTATTACAGATTTTAAGTCATTTCACTTCTATTCATGTATAGTGACTCTGTGAATCTCAACCCATAAGGTATGTGGATACCCTTAGTTTTATTTCATAACTTCCGCTGTAAGACTTATAATACTTAGTGATATTTCTTATTACCTGTTGCTTACTAGTTTTAAATACTGTTTCCTAGTTTTCTTTATATCGCTGACCCGGCCGAATGGCTGATTTCTGAAATACTGGGAAGGGGTGTTACAAATTAGTATCAGAGCCAGGTTTAGGATTCCTGAACCCAAGAAAGATTCACAGAGCCATAGGAATGTGTAAGAGTAAACTCTTGTTAGTAGAATATTTAAGTTGTGTTTAAGCTCTAGTTTTCGCAAGAGTACGAAAAAAATTGTTAAGCCAGATATCACAGATGCATGATAAATAATCATATTTCTTTTATATGTTCTATCAGGCACCACGAGTCAGTGAACCGGATGAATCTTCACGTCAGGACCCTGTTCCTAACGCGACCATGAGAGACGTTGTCGTGCCACAGGTACCACCAGTTCCAACAGCTCCAAAGGGCACTGACATAGTGTCTCAGATTGCCAAGGCGGTCACTGTTGCCTTGATGGAATTTCAGAGAGGACTGGCTGCAGGGTTTCCAGCTCCAGTACAAGTACCAGCCCCTGCACCAGCTCCTGCGCCAGCACCCATGGAGATGACCATGGAACGCTATTCGAGAAACTTTAGAGAGCTTCAACCCTCGAACTACAGTGGGGATGAGACCCCGATGGACACAGACGATTGGATAGCAAACACCAGAGACCTGTTGAACGTAATGGAGTGCCCGAAGAACAAGAAGGTTCCTCTGACAGTTTTCCTCCTCTGAGGTGAGGCAAAGGTCTGGTGTGACAAGTACCGGGCAAATGACCCTGCAAGTAAATTGTTATGAAAAATTTCCTCTTATTTTAGGAAGTGATACGTTCATGTTAAATAGTATGACCATGTTTTTGGCCAGGTCGTACGTCAGACATGTTTACTTGGGGCGAGTTTTCAAGAGCCCTTGCAAATTAGTTCGTGTCTCCTTCCGCACGACGAGGTCTCCAGGAGAAATATCTTAAGCTTTTCCAGGGGGACAAGACTGTTACTGAGTACGAGCGAGAGCTTACCCATTTGGCTCGTTATGCGGGCGTGATGCAGGGAGATCAGGCTGAGAAGTGCAGCCGCTTTGTGGATGGCTTGCGTGACTCGTTGAGGAAGCCGTTGATGACTATGGTCAACGTTGACTACAAGAGCATAGTGGATACGGCTCGCAGGCTGGAGGCTGATCAGCAGAAGGTTCAGAAGAGAAATAGTTTCCGTACGAAGCGGTCTCAGGATTCGCATCAGCTGCAACAGAGTATGAATGACCAAGGGAAGAACTAGAACAAGAAGCAAAAGCCTGATGCTAAGAAGAGTGGTCAGTCTGGAGACAGGAGCAAGGACTACCCCACTTGTCCCAAGTGTCAGCGTCGTCATCCAGGAGAGTGTTTGGCGAGCGCAGGCGTGTGTTACAAGTGTCGTCAACCTGGACACATAGCTCGCTACTGTCAGGAAGTTGGTACGAATCAGGTAATCAAAGCCTTGGTGTATTCATTACATTTATGTAATTACTGTAGATGACAAATGTAATTTGTTCCTACAGTCGAAGTATGAGGTTGGTGGCTTGGGCAGAGTAGACAAGGAGAAAGCGTTGATGATCACTGATGGGAGACCTCAGCAGGGTCGAGATTTAGTGCTGCCCAGAGCGTATGGGCTTGGTCAGCAGGAGGCAAAGGATCAGGAAGATGTAGTGACTGGTAAGTGTTTAATTTGCTTAACAAGTTTATTTAAATCCTTCGTAATGACACTCTTTACATCTTTTGTAAATCATTCATGTAGGCATCCTTATGATTCGTAATTTAACCTCCAAGATTCTGTTTGATACGGGAGTCTCACACTCGTTTATCGCGGAATCTCTAGTGCGTAAGCTGAATTTAGAAGTCTTTCCAGAGACAGTACCGCTGGAAGTCATGATGCCGAATGGATTCCTTCTGCAGACCAGAGATAAGTGCAGGGTACCTGTGCAGTTTGGTGATACCGAGATTATCGTGGAATCTTTGCAGCTACCTATTGCAGGATTCGACCTGATCTTTGGAATGGACTGGCTTTCGGCAGTCATCGTCAGGATTGACTATAGGGCGAAGCATATACAGTTTGAGGACCCCAACCAGACTGCATTTTCTTTTCAGGGCTTGAAGGGAGTAGTGAAGATGATCATCTCTGCAGTCCAAGCGAGAAGGTGTATCAGTAAGGGTTGTGAAACCTTCGTAGTATTGATGAACGCGGAGGCTAAGGCTGACTTGGCAGAGGTACCAGTGGTGCAGGAATTCCCTGATGTTTTCCCGAAAGAGCTCCCTGGTGCCCCTCCAGATAGAGAGATTGAGTTCCCGATAGACTTACAGCCTGGGGCTACACCGGTAGCCAAATCCCCCCACCGGATGGATCCAACGGAACTAGCGGAGTTGAAGAGCCAGTTGCAGGAGTTGCTTGACTTGGGCTTTATACGCCCCAGTACTTCACCTTGGAGTGCTCCAGTACTATTTGTGAAGAAGACCGGTACTATTTGTGAAGAAGAAGGATGGTAGTCTGAGACTGTACATAGATTACCGTGAATTAAATAAACTAACAGTAAAGAATAAGTACCCGATTCCCAGGATTGATGATTTGTTCGACCAGTTGGTGGGATCATGCACCTTTTCCAAGTTAGATTTGAGGTCGGGCTACCATCAGTTAAAGATTCGGGACGTGGATATACAGAAGACGGCTTTCAGTACCAGGTATGGACACTTCGAGTTCGTGGTCATGCCGTTCGGGCTGACCAATGCCCCTTCAATATTTATGGACCTGATGAACATGGTGTTTCGGGAGTACTTGGACCGTTTCGTTATCGTCTTTATAGATAATATCTTGGTGTTCTTAAAGAGTGCAAAAGATCATGCCGCCCACCTCAGGATTGTTTTGAGCACCCTCAGGAAGAACAAGTTATAAGCCAAGTTTTCAAAATGTGAGTTTTGGCTTTCAGAGATTGCATTCTTAGGCCACGTCATCAGTCAGAAAGGGGTTAGTGTTGATCCGAAGAAGATAGAGGTCATTGAGAATTGGCTAAGACCGACGACAGTCTCAGAGGTTCGCAGCTTTTTGGGTCTAGTTGGTTACTCCAGGAGATTCATCAAGGATTTCTCAAAGATAGCCTTACCACTGACTTCCCTCACCAAGAAGGGTAAGAGCTTGGAATGGACAGTTGAGTGCGAGTTGGCTTTTGAGAACTTGAAGGGCAGGTTGATGACCGCACCGATTTTGAGTTTACCTTCAGGGCCTGACGGGTTTCAGATTTATAGCGATGTGTCAGGTCAGGGTTTGGGTTATGTTCTCATGCAGTATGGAAAGGTCGTAACCTATGCCTCGAGACAGTTAAAGGTGCATGAGAGAAACTATCTCGTGCATGACTAGGAGCTTGCAGCAGTCATACATGCTCTTAAGATATGGAGGCACTATCTCTATGGAGTGTGTTGCGAGATCTTCACTGATCATAAGAGTCTCAAGTATATCTTTGATCAGCGGGAGCTCAATTTGAGACAGCGCAGATGGTTAGAGTTTCTATCGGACTACGACGTAGACATTCAGTACCATCCAGGAAAGGCGAACGTTGTAGCCGATGCCCTTAGCCAGAGAGGTTCGTGTTTTTCCCTTCTAACTCAACAAAAGGAATTGGTGCGGGAACTGGAGAGACTGGACATCATCTTTGTGTCACGTGGTAGTTTTGGTTCTGCAAGGTTGAGTTGGATGGAGATTACATGCGACATTAAGGATAAAATCAGGACAGCTCTACCTTTGGATCCAAAGATGACAGAGATTTGGATCTCAGTGCAGATGGGTCAGAAGGAGAGATTCACTATTCAGGATGATTTATTATTGCATGATGACACGGTGTGTATCCCCGATGTTAGCCACCTTCGCGAGGACATTCTGTTTGAGGCTCATAACTCCAGGTATTCTATACATCCGAGCAGCACGAAGATGTATGCAGATCTCAAGAAGGTAGTCTGGTGGCCAGGCTTGAAGGGTGATGTTGCAGATTATGTAGGGAAGTGCGAGACGTGCAAGTTAGTTAAGGCTGAGTGCCAAAGGCCTGGAGGCAAGTTGCAGCCACTTCCCATTCCCGAGTAGACTTTTGAGGATATATCCATGGACTTCATCCATGGTCTTCCAAGATCGCAGTGTGAGAATGAATCCTTATGGGTAATAGTTGATCGGTTTTCTAAGGTCGCCCATTTCATTCCTCTTAGGAAGACGGATCAAGGTCTGAAGCTGGCACAGTTATACATAGACGAGATAGTTTGACTTCACGGTGTTCCCAAGACTATTGTTTCAGACTGAGATGACAGGTTTACCTCCAGGGTGTGGAGATACGTTCAGGAGCGGTTGGGTACCAAGTTACATTTCAGCGCCGCATTCCATCCTTAGACAGATGGACAGACTGAGCGCACAAATAGGACTTTGGAGGATCTGCTACGGATGTGCATTTTGGACTTTAGAGGAAAGTGGGAGAAATATGTTACTCTTGTGGAGTTCTCCTACAACAACAGTTTTCAGACAAGTATTGGGATGACACCATTCGAGACCCTCTATGGTATACGTTGTCGGACACCGTTGTGTTGGGCTGAAAGTGAAGAAAGATCTACCATCAGGGAGTCATGGATTGATAAGACCACTGTCAAAATCAAGCTCATTCAGGAGCGTATGAAGACAGCTCAGGATCGCCAGGCCAAGTATCATGATCAGAAGCACCGGTCAGTAGAGTTCAATGTTGGAGACTACGTGTACTTGAAGGTCAGACCAGTCAGAGGAGTCTCTAGAATAAAGCGGATGAAGAAATTGAGTCCCAGATTCGTTGGTCCTTTTGAGGTGCTGGAACGAGTTGGTGAGGTTGCTTACAGGTTGGCCTTACCTGAGAAAATGAGTGGTGTACATGACGTATTCCACGTCTCCTATCTGAGGAGAGCAGTCAGAGATCCTAGTCAGATCATCAGTACCGAGGAAGCGCCAATCGAGACAGACTTTAGCATTGGAATTACACCAGTCAGAATAGTGGACTCAAGGATACAGAAGCTCAGGAATAAAGAGATTCGCATGGTCAAAGTCCTTTGGATGAACTGTGGCCTTCCAGAGTATACTTGGGAACGAGAGGATGACCTTAAGAGCAATGCAGATTATACTTTTCTTTTTGATTCATGTATGGTTACAATTTTCAAGGACGAAAATCTTTGTTAGGAGGGGAGATTTGTAACATCTGTAATCTGACGCGAAATTTATTTAAATTGTAGGATCGAGTCGCGACACATTTTGATCGAGGTAGCGCGTCGTCGAGGTACGATATCAGTATGGTCAAAAGGTCGCGTTCGTTAATTTGTGATTTTATGTTAGTCATAATGGTAGTGCGACGCATTTTAATTTAGTAACGAGCGCGGCAAATTGTTATGTTTTAAGGAGTTAATGTGAGTTGGCACGTTAGGAGTGGGGTGTCAATATCACTAACATCATTTAGATGAAAAGAGGGGGATGACGGTTTTATAGAAGCGATGCGTGCGGTTTAGTTAAATAGCCGCAACACTTAATCCCGTAACCCACTCCTCACAGGTGAAAAACCGCAAGGCCGACACTTCCGCTTCGTTCTTTTCCGCAAGTCGACGACGCCGAGCCCGACGCCCCCCGCTGCCCTAGTCGACGGCCTTCCCCGCTCAAGAACTCATCGCCGACTTCTCCTCCTTCCTCTACGGGCGCCGGTGGGTGTTCTCTTTCCTTCTATTGCCGTGGGAGAACCGATTTCACCCTAACAGGTGAAAGTTGAAAAACGTTTGGTTCCGGTGAGTTTGATTCCTCTCTTGTCTCTATTCCTTCATGGAAATCCTTCGATTTGGAAGTTAATCTAAACTAGGTTTTCATCCTCTTGCCCTAATTAGGTTTTGGAGTACGGAATCCACCGCGAAATTGGAGTTGGGCGCATTGAGAGCCTCAATCACTCCCACATGAAGGTAATACACTATATTAACTTTTTGATTTTGGTTACCCTAGCTTATTGGAATTTTTCCAACGTAAACCCTAAGGGGAAAATGTGGAATTTAGGGTTGTCTTGGATTGCAGGATTTTGGTGGCCTCGGGGCAAGGTTCTGAAAGTCCCCAGCAGTCGGGATTTCCTTCGAAAAAAAAAACAAATGTCGCTGCGCCGAGTGTACGAGCGCCGCACCACTACGGTAAGGAAACCTAATTCCAGTTAGTTAGACGTAACAAGAAATGTATTTTGTATACGCATGTGTAGGTTTTGTACAAACATCATGACCATGCATAGAAAGGTGTGGTGGTAGGAAAATGGTTGCGGAAAATGTGTAGGATGACACCCTTCTCCAAGACCAAAGTAGTCAGATCATGAACAGTAACGTTAGGTACGAAACTTTTACCCGTGTACATAAGCTTGGAATTTGTCCAACCAAGGGCGTGAATGTCCCTTCTAGTCGACCACGAGAAAGTCAAGGGTCGCTCAGTAGTACACCAAAAGAGATGTCCCAAGCAGAGTAGCATCAGACCAAAAAGGTCAGTAAGCACACATAACTCTTTTCATGCTAGGTAGAAGCGCACTACCTTTTTCATAAGGCATATGGTACCCTATGAGCAGTATAGTCTTGGGAGTTGACTCCCCTTTGAGACAGTAAGTAGATTCGAGGCCGTGTCCGCGCGACACTAGAATAATTGAGTTCGTAAGATGGTCTCGGGTCGTCAGTTTCAGATGCGCGTTAGGAGCTACTTTACCTAGAGCCTTCCAAGTAAATGTGCAGGCTAGAAGCCACCTAGAACTCAAGTATAGACCTGACATGAGACAGTACACTAGTTAGTGAATGTCGGGACTTGGGTTATTGAACTGAAAGTCACGAACATAGAACAAGTAGGTGTATTGACCAGGAAGTATTGTGAAAGCATGCATAACATATAGCATAAATGTTTTTAATGCACAAAACTATTTTCTAAAGACATGCATTCATCACATGAGAAAATGTTTTAGTGTCACTACAAGGAGTTATTTTTTCTTACTCTGACCCCTCGTGGGCAATGTTTTTTACAGGTGACCCAGGTAGGAAACTACGTCTAGGATGAGTGTTATGGTGGCGTCAGTTTGTAGCGTTTTACCATTCAGTTTTTCTTTACTTTCAGCATACACTTGTAGCTATGGTTAATGTACCTTGTTAATGTTTTATATGCCTTACATCAGACTTATAATGTTATTACAGATTTTCAGTCATTTCACTTCTATTCATGTATAGTGACTCTGTGAATCCAACCTATAAGGTATGTGGATACCCTTAGTTTTATTTCATAACTTCCGCTGTAAGACTTATAATACTTAGTGTTATTTCTTATTACCTGCTGCTTACTAGTTTTAAATACTGTTTCCTAATTTTCTTTATATCGCTGACCCGGCCGGATGACTGATTTCTGAAATACTGGGAAGAGGTGTTACATAAAAAATCTTAAACAATTCGATTACACATAGTCCAAGAAAGAAAACAGTATAGTACTAAAATGATAAACAACTAAATGAAAACAAACTATAAGAGAAAATCCGCAAATAAGCTCATCTTAGGCGCAACTCCCAATCTGTGATGCGTGTAAATAAATGCCCAAAAAAACAGGTCAGCCCAACTAGAGAATAAGAAAAAAAAGGTTCCTCCTAATGACACTAAAAATATGTTGAAAGAACACGAATGCATGCTTATTGAATTAAAATTTTATATTATAGAAAAATATATGTTGATATTCTTTGCATGCTTTTCTAAAATAATACTAAAAACATAAATATTTGTTTTCGTTTAATCATATTAAACATATTTATTCAAGTTTTGAATATTGGTTACCTAAAAAGATTTATAAACTTCATCCTATACTTGAGTTTTAGGTGACTGGCGTTTGTCCTTCTTTAAATACTAAGTTGAGTAGCTTTTGATGGTAATTCTATTCTAACGATTTGAGCCCCTATTAACGAACTCAGATGTTCTAATGTATCACGGACAAGGAATCACATCTACTAGTCTTTTAAAAAAAGGGGGTGTCGTCTCCTCAAAATTGAGGCTCATACTGTACACTACTCCTTATAAGTAAGATAGTGCACCTCTATCTATCACGAGAGAAGTTCTCGATCGTGTCTCCTAATCATTTTTTGTTTAATACTACTCTACTTACATATTCATCTGCGTAATTCGGGCGGTGCCTCTTATTAGTTACTAAAATAAAATTCATATTTATATGATTGATATTTCCCGCATTTCAAATATTTATGAAGGTCTAACTAAAGGGAAACATATATTTTGGATCTGCATATAACAATTTAACGTTTTGCTAGGTTATTGCTTTCTAACAATAGTTGCAGTTTCTTTTAACTAAAAAAAACTTCTGAATAAATACGAACATTTTTATGTAAAATTATCTGGTATGTCTAGCCAAAAATAATAAGAGTTTCTTATAATGGTATTGCGGCGTTCGTACATAAGACACAGTGGCATAGTTGTCTAGGTTATTATGAAACTCCTTAAATTTCTTTTTCGGGATAGCATCGGGTAGTTACGATTGCTCGTAGCCTGAATTTCACTATATAACTTATTCAATTACTACAGCAAACTAATCATAACCATCATCCTAAAATTGATAAGGACTGAACAGAAGAAATGTTAAGAAAGGATTGTTACCTTGCTCCAAGACAGTGGAACCCTACACCAAAAGCCAGCCGATTTTTGGATGGAAGGGATCGAGATTTTCGATTCCAGAGATCGAAAATGAAGGAACATAGGGCGGCTGAAATTTGGTAAGAAAATGCCGAAAATACTTTCTAGATGCAGGAAGAGAAGTGGGGTTTGATTTCGCTACCAAGATTCAAGGAAGCTTACTCAAAACAGCAATGAACTGCTGATTAAGGCTGGAGGAGTATCACCCTTGCGGGGTCTAGAGAAAAGACGGTGAGTTGACACCTCAAAACTGCAAAGAGGAAGCCCAATAATTGATTGCTGGAATAAATGGGAGTGGGGAAGGTTGGTTGGGGTCAAACGGGGGATTCGCCTTAGAGATGGCAAAAGCGCCGAGCAAGAGTGTCCCGCGGCTGGATATTCTGCATCTGGCGTGCGACTAGAAGGAGAGGAGGCGGCTCCTTCAGTCTTCTGTCGTCGACGAATAGGGAGCCTGCGTAGGATATTGACGAGTGTCGTCTGCGAGAGAGAGAAATAACGGTGGTCTACTTTTGTCGCTTGACTAGGAGAAGATTTAAAGGCACAAGAGGCCTAGGGCAACGGTTCCAAAAGGAATCTGTGGGGGGAAAATAAAATGAGCGGCAACTTCTGAAATTATTGTGGGGGGGGGGGGGGGGGGGGAAGGGTAATAGACTGTGGCTCACGGTTCATACTCTATGGCTGAAGAAGGAAACCCAATTTCCTCTAAATTATAGAATTGTCATCGTTTAAAAAAATTATGATTTATGTATATTCTATACTCGCACACCCTACTCATCCGCATCAAAATAAACCTCTTACTAGATGGCCTTCTTAAAAATGACGATATGGCGAGTAACATAACACTAACGAGTATAAATACCTCGATTTGTTGATGTCATCGATCGTCCTTAAGCACGATCGGATCCTGAAATTCAAAGAATGCGACCTATAAATTTTGGGTGTTACAAGAGTTCTTTATCCATACCCTCCTCCCGCTGGCACTTCTAAGATCTTCTTACTATTTTCTACAAAGGCAAGCTCCGTGTAGTGCTCACCTTTTGTCCATTTTCTTTTTGTTAATCGCTTGGTCACTTTTATTCACATTTTTGCTTGTTTTTCTGTTCATGTGGTACTTCATCATTTGGGGAAATGGATTACAAAGATGAGTTGCAAGCTCAATGGTCCAATTGTACATGAGGCAATCTCGTGATAGTTGTCATTAGGTTTTCATGGTAAAACACAAGACGAATGGTTAATTTGATCTTAAAGGTGTGGCTCGTGGCCAAGGGATTTACTCAGCAACGGAACATTGACTATGAGGATATCTTCTCCCATGTTGTGATGTTGAACGCTATCTGGGTCTCATTTGCTCTTGGAATTTAAAGTACTCAGAAATTGAATCAACTTTATGTTTGGAATATCTTCCTCAACTACAATGTGACCGAGACAATTCACATGTAGCGGTCCCCTCCTGTTAGACTATGTGGAAGCCTCTTGTATATCATTTGCACAAATATTTGAATGACCAAAATTTAGTGAGGTGTCTTAGTCCATTATCTTTTGTTGCATCTCTTCCAACTTTTCTCTTTTTATTTGTTGACACAAGGAGGGTAATGTGATTCTATTAGTTACTTGGTTTATATTGATGACATTATTATGATAGGTGATGATGTTGGTGTATCCAAGATTAAGCATCATCTAGTGCATTTTCAGACAAAAAATCATTGCCTCCTTTACTACAACTTGAGGATTTGAGATGCCTTCTCGCTGGTTATTTTTGATGTAACCAAGTTGATACATATATGGATGTCGATGTAAGGCTTTCTTTTATTACTTAATCTCTAACCCAATATTACCCAATCCAGACTATAACACAGTTTAGTTAGGAAGCTAATTTATATGATTTCACATGTCCAAGAAATTCTTTTAATGTTAGTGTTGTGAGGCAATTCATGAACATTCATGGGGTCTCTCATCCGCAGGCGGTTGAATGCCTTCTTTGATACCTATAACAAGCTCCTGTATAGGTACTTATGTATCATCCCTCTTCTAGTCTCTCCCTATGGTCTATTTTGATGTCGTCTATGTTGAATCCATTAATGATCGGCGATCTATTAGTGGATTTTGCAAATATTATGTTGGTAATCTTGTTATATGAAAGAATATGAAGTAAAATGTTGTCGCTTGCACTATACTTGAGGTCAGATATTATTGATGGCTCTTGCGGTTTCTGAGCTCGCCTGGCATAAAAGCCTTTTGGTTGATTTTAATGTGTCTATTTGCTTCTGCAATTCTCTTTTGTTACCATCAAACTATCATTGATGTATTCCAAAATCTAATTTTGACTTTAATTGATAAAATTTGTGGAAGTTTTATAAAGCATAAATAAGACTTCTCGAGTAAGTACATGAGTTAATTTAATCACGGATTTGCAAACCCGCATAAGCGACTATCACTTGTTCACATTTCACAATATTAATAACTCATCCAGATGCTTTTCAAAGAGAGAGAGAGAGAGACAATAGTCAAAGGCAAATTAACGACAAATAGGACTAAGTGATGTAGGTCGAGAGTGCCCCAAAATCGAATTTTCACGCGTACAATTTTCTTAACGATGGATTTCTTAAAAAGCTATTAATCGTTATTTTAGATCGTTCCTTGAGCATCTAAAGAGTCGAACCCTCGACAAAATCCTTCAACCACAAGCCAAATTACAAATAATATTTTATGAATAACGATAAGAAAAGCAACTAGAACGTACACGACAAGCTTAAAAATATTTTAAGGAGGGCATAAAAATTAACTAAGAAAAAGGAGAAAGGATATGATAGAATACGACGAGAGTTACTTGATCTAATCCAATCTGTCGATCAAGGTTAAACAGCATGCGAGGAAAAGAGGGCTCAGGGAAATTTTGTAGTTGTCGTTGAGGTTGGCAACACTTCTGCTGGAAGCACGGGAAGGGACGCCAGAGAGAAGTGGCGGTGTCGATGGCGTCCCGGGACAGAGGAAGATTAGACAGGACGTTGAGGATTCCGGCATAGGCGTCGTTGAAGGCCTGGCCGCGGAAGGAACTTTCGGCGTTGGCGGCTGCCGCGATTAGAGAATAGGTAACGGGAAAGGACTTTGGTTATACAGGGGAACGAAAAAGTCGTTTTCCTGTTTCACCGTATTCTGCTGCCTGGCAAGGGGTGAAAATTAATAGGCCCAATTGACTTTGTCCTTTCCTTTTTAAAATCCTATTTTTATTTCTTTCCATAGTTTTATTAATAGGAAATAGGCCAACTTAATTTCAGCCTTTTTCTTTTTCCATAGTTTCCAGTGGTTTATTTGCTCTTTCCTAATTGGTTCTCCCACTAATTAATATTTTGATATAAATTTGGAAATTTTCCTTCAAAGATTTATGCCTCCATAAATAATTTTAAACTTGTTTTTTCCTGCCTACTTAAACTAACCAGACCCTTTTATTCATGATCGCATCGGTTTGTCGGGCCGATGAGCCGGAAACTTTAATAATTAAAACAAGTAGTGCACGGAAAGAGAAATACAAGACATAAATAACTAACTAATTTAAGTGTTATTAGAGGTGATGAAGGATGCAACACAAATGCTAATTTTTGGCAAGCAAGCACTGAAATTATTTAACGTTCACATGCTTTCATGAAAATGGACTACTAGTAATCGAGATGTGAAATGGGTTGAGGATCATACCAACATCGAACAGTGTTGAAGTGGAGGTTAGGACAACTTACCCTGGTCTAGGAGTTGGATCATAGGTGAAAAACTTGGGGGGGGGGGGGGGGGGGGGGGGAATGGTCTCTGCCTGGAGAAACTCAACCGTTAACTGGAGATGTGGGGAGCGGGCTGTTTGCGGCCTGTAGGTGTACCCAGGACCGAAAAACTGTATAAGAGGACTCGGGTGGTTGTCTCTAAGCACGTTGCAAGGTGCTAGTGGCTATTGGCGTCGGAAAATTGAGGGGCGGATCTGGTCTCATCGACGGCCAAGTGTAGGCGAAGGAAAGGTCGTTGAAGTCGGTGAAGACCTCTAGGGATGTCGAAGGGGGTTTTATGACTATTAAAGGAGAGGGGGCTTCAAGCCGACTGTTTTGGTTAATTAAAAAAATTTAGGAGGTTTTATGAGAATAAAATATGGGTTTGATAACGTTTGAGATTTCCCAAGGGAGATTTAATTTCAGAAATGATATTAAATTTTTTTTTTTTGCTTACCCAAAAGTAACTCGAGCCCTAATTTGGACCAATTTATTGAGGGACTTATTGTCGATCACACCAATAATTCATACGAACGTTTGCACAAGCGCAGTACAAAACACACAAATACATGGAAAATAAATGACAAACTTGTGTGATGGCATGCGCCACAAATATTTAAATAAACGTAGTAAAATAAAAATCGATGCAATTCAGGTTGCATCAATCATCCACATCGATGAGAATGTCATCTTTCATTTGTGTACGAAGCATATTGAAGCAGACTGACATTTCATGACAGACTAGTTTAAACTTCGAGAGAAACATCATGTTTTGGTCTTCCAAGATTACAAACATTCTCACTTAAGTAATACCTCACAGTATCTTTGATTTATGTTGAAACTTCACTTATTTTACATGCATGATTTGTCTTACAGAGTGTAGAAAGTATCGTGCCTTTTTAATTACTCTTATTACTTTTGTCCTATATGTTGCATATTCATGGGAATCCCTTCTTGCATAAATAGAGTATTTACATGGCCAAAGCATCAATCAATCAGTCTTTCTTCCTTTCTCTACATCAGCAATCAAACAAAGGAAATCCCAGTTTAGGTGGCGTTTGGTTGGACTTTTTGCCTGCGGTGAGGTGAAAACGCACCGGCATTTTGATAAAAAACAGCGTTTGGATCCACTTATTTTCCAAACTCCGTTTATTTATTTCCACCGTTTCCTGTTTATACACAGCCGCAACTTTTTTCCACTGTCGACCGCAGACGCTCCTGATCGTCTTCTTCCCGATCCCAGCCCTCCTCCCGCTCGCAGTCCTTTTTCCTGATCTTCCCTCCCGATCTTCTGCTTCCCAATCTTCCCTCCCGCTCGCAGCTCCAATGTTTCTCTTCCCGATCTTCATCTTCTTCCCAAAACCCGGGCGGCGACATTCGAAACTCAGGTGGCGACCTTCGAAACCCTGGCAAAGACATTCGAATCCCAGGTCGCGACCTTCGAAACCTAGGCCGTGTTCTTCTTCCTGAAACCAAGGCGGATCCTTCTTCATCGTGGGTTTGTATTTCTGCTTTGATAATTTCTTCAATATTGATTTTTTTCCATGATTTCTGCTCTGATGATTATCCCTTTTTTATACCTGTGTATAATTTGGGTCTGAGAATTAAACAACTGAAATGATTTATAAAGCATGATTTATAAAGCAGAAGGACCTTCGAAACCCTGGCTAGGTTCTTCTTCCTGAAACCAAGGCAGCAACCTTCTTCATCGGGGGTTTGTATTTCTGCTTTGATGAGCACTTTAGAAGCACTTGGAGATTTTGTATCAGAAGACGACTGGAGAGGACTTATGCTGTAGATTTTATTTTAAATTTCATTCCCAAATTGTGTTTTTTCTTCTTCTTTCTAGTTATTTTTCTATAGCAGCAGGAGAAGCACTTGTGCAATCCAGAAAATTTGTTCATCCTAGCAGCAGGAGATGCACTTGTGCAACCCATGTGCTAAGAAATTTTTAATGCATACTAGCATTTAACATGATTAGTGAGAAAATCATTACATTGTGTGGTTGGTGATTATGTTTTATTAGGAAAAAAAATTCGCTCAAAACTCCGTTTTGTATCAAAACAACTTTTCAAAAACTCTGTTTTGTAAACTCTGTTTCACTCAAACAGTTTTTTAACAAAACTCTGTTTTTCAAAATCAGCGCTTTTTCTATCAGCAACAGTTCATCAGCAGTTTTTCATCAGCAACAGCCCAACCAAACAGAGTCTTAGTTGAGCGTTTGTCTCAGTAAACATCACCTGGTAAAGGGCTTTAACTTTTATGGCCTTTCTCACATCCAAATACTTTGCACTTGATTAGTGGTTATCGGTGAAATCTAAGAAAAAAACTTGCAATAGCTTCTTAATGCAATACACACACACACCACCACCACCACCACACACACACACACTTTTGATGAGTGATTGCTCTGATGGTGCTGTTTATATTATCAGTGGAGTATCTTGTTTGAATGCTTTCTGCATCCCCCTTCCCACAAAGCAAAAACCTCAGCCTCTCATTCGAACATGTAGGAAAAGATGCAAACTGAGATTACTAGAGGATGAAGGTGTTCGGCTCATATCCTTTAAGGTAAAATGCTCAAAGGCCTCTCTCCCAACTTAAATATAAAATGCTCAAAAGCATCTCGCCCAACTTAAACTCAAATTAGGCCTGCCCTTAAACCAGATTCCTTGGGCACCCTATATTCCCTTGAATGGGAAATTAGTCAATCTGGAGGGAACAGTTGGTGGAACCGCCTTGGCTAAACTTAGGCCGTTGTGTAATATCATGTATTACTGAAGAACTTCCAACAAAGCCATGGATTTTTTTATATTCATAGTCAGGATAAATGTCTAGAGAATGAAGGAATTTTCTGACGTATATGTTTTTTCATTAACATATTGAAGTCAAAGAGGATGTCAGACCAATAGAGAAAAGAAATGTGATTGGAATGAATACTCATACCAAAAAATTGGTAATAATCATTGTATGTGAATAGGAATATATAATAGCTGCATGAACCAAAGAATGACGGTCTCTAAAATAAAAAGGATACCTCCGGACTCCAAACAGCACAATGTTGGTGAACCCAAACACGAGCAATGCCAAAACAATCGTGCATTGGACCCAAAAGTCTACCAAGCTATCTAGGTTCACCTCCAAACCCATCCCAAATATTGTAGTTTTGTTCCTCTAAAGCCGTAGATCCATCATACGCCTCATTTTCACTATCAAAAGATTCATGAACCAGCTTTTTTGGAGGTCTACCGTCACTCCCACACCCACATAAACCACACCTCCGTCCTTCCTTTATTTTGAATCCTGCAATCTTTTCATCGGACACAGAAACTCTCTGGTCATTACCTTTCAAACTATGCACTGTCTCTTGGATTCTATCCTTCAAAATACTCTCTAACTCCATGGCAATAGTAACATGAGACTCAGGATACTTGCTAGACTGATTAGATCCATGATCTTCGAAACCATTGAAAAACAGGGTAACACTAATGATCTGTCCACCTGCACAGCAACGCACAGCCTGGAGCACACCTCCAACACACATAAAATCAAAGAGAAAACAACATAAAATAAGCTAAGGAGCACCATGTGCTTACCCCCGGGGAAAATGTGCAATTGCACACCACAACGGGCCCAAATCGTGCACTAAGTGTAAAATATGGATCAAATCAAATATAAGCAATAATGAACGAGAAGTGTAGTGCGTGTGCGTGAAAATTACCTCTGTTGGAACCGAGATTCGGCCCAACGAGGAGTTCAGACCAAAAAAGGGGGGCAACCCGCACCTACTTCTCACGAGAAAGGACGTTAAGTTGAAGACTCCAAACTTGACACAGACCTTGGCTGCAACACGAAGGACCCACCATACACCCGGAAGAACCCTAAGCGCTTGCCCTCTTAAACCAAAGCTGAAGCTAGGCACCTCGGAGAGTCGTCGAAGCTGACCAAAAATAGGTTGAAGAAGAGGAAGCCAAAAGAAAACTGGATCCCCTCTAAGGAGCCCTTCAAGGTCTATTTATAGTTTTTCTAAACGGAGTCTGCCAATAGAGTAATACCACCTTTTGGTTTAGCTATACGCAGCCTAGATTGGCCAGCCAATAGCCAAAAGTCGTTGCTTGGAATGGCTATCGGTAGACATAAATAAAATAAATATAGCGTTACAGGGGAATAAATTGATGAGTCATACCATAAAATAGTAATAGAAAGAATAGTAAGACAGGAGACTAACATCTCGGAGAATCTATTTGGATTCATGCCAAAGCGGTCGACCATGGAAGCTATACATCTCTTGAGGAGACTCATTGACAACTACTGAGAAAGAAAACAAGATTTGCATATGTTGTTATTAATCTTGAGAAGGCTTATGATAGAGTTCCAAGAGAGATCTTACAGAGATTCTTAGAAAAAAAAGGTGAAAATGTATCATGTATTGACATAATCAAAGATATGTATACAAATTCAGTGACAAAGGTCAAGTCATTTGGAGGATTAACACAGGAATTTTCTATCACTGTTGACTTACATCAAGGTTCAGCTTTAAACCCTTATCTCTTTACCCTTATCTCTTTACCCTTATCTTAGATAAGCTCACCAAACATATCCAACAAGCAATACCTTAGTGTTTATTGCTTGTGGATGATATCGTTTTGGTTGATAAGACGCGTGAGGGTGTAAACGCAAAACTTGAATCTTGGCAAGACGCTTTAGAAAAGAAGGGTTTTAGGTTGAGCAGAGCAAAGACGAAGTATATGGAGCTTAAATTTAGTGGAACAAGAAGGAATGATGACTTCGTTATCAAGTTGGGTGATCAAAATATTTCCCGTAGTGAGTGTTTTAAATATCTTGGATTGATAGTTCAAAAAGACGGAGGTATTGATAAAGATGTGACACAGAATCCAAGCGGGTTGGTTGAAGTGGAGAGGCGCATCAGGGATCTTATGTGATCGCAAAGTATCATTAAAACTTAAGAGCAAGTTTTACCGTACTGCAATTAGACCAGCGATGCTCTATGGTTCTGAATGTTGGGCGTGAGTTGTGTACATGAGCAAAAAATGAGAGTTGCGGAGATGAGAATGCTTAGGTGGATGCGTGAACACACGAGACTGGATAAAATTAGGAATGAATGTATCAGGGATAAGACGGGAGTAGCACCAATTGCAGAGAAGATGCGAGAAACTCGACTAAGATGGTTTGGACACGTACAAAGGAGGCCATTAGAGGCACATGTTAGGCGTTGTGAGAGTCTAGTCACTAGGCATGTTAAACGAGGGAGGGGTAGACCAATAAAGTTTTGGAAAGAAACTATAAGGAAAGACATGATGTACTTGGGAATTAGTGAGATTATGACAAAAGATAGGGCACAATGGCAACAAAGGATCCATATAGCCGATCCCACTATAGTGGGATAAAGGCGTGAGTGTTGTTGTATAGTCAGGATAAATTGATGATATTATTTTTTCAACATTTTACTTTAAACATTTACAAAGATATTGATATTTACTAGGAGCCTCTAAGAATTGATTCTTAGTCTTTGATAACAAACAGTGAACTCCATGTTCATTTGTTGGCTACGAACACTGAAATGATGTGGTACCTGCTTTTTGAAACAACCGTACGTGCATAAAACTGAGGATCAGATGAATTGTATTGAAAGTGAAGAACTACACGCTAATCAGTAAGGAAGTAATTGTAAAGGAGAGACAGCGGCATTTTATCAGAAACTGAGAGAAAATTCATTATTAGTAAAACTGTGTACCATAATAGCCAATGGCTGTTGCACTGATCAGAACTGAAGGCCGTGTACTGGAAATTGTTCTATTAATAAGATCGACTACCTTCACAAATGGCTTAATTTTAGGTTTTGAATATTTCCAGTTTAAGCATAAAACTAAGGGAAAAAAAACTTTCAAATGAAAACTAGATTAAGCAAAAGAGGAAAGGGACCTTCGAAGTAACATTCACTCGGCTCTGCTTAATTTCCTTCTTGACCTATTAGACAAAACAAAGCAAATGATGCCCTAAATTACAAGAATAAAACTACTAAATTATAGACAGAATGACTTTCGCAATTATAACTACTAAACTATATATAATGCTACAAAATGAAACTGTTGGCATCTAGACATCAAACCTCAGACGACCATCTTGTACTTATGGGCATTCCGGCCAGATTTACAACAGCAGTTGAACCTTCAATACACCTGTTCCACTCTTCTTCCTCAGCAATCACTATCTCAGGAAACCTTTGTACTGCAATTTATAATAATCCAGTTGAAATAAAGGAAATTCAGTAAAAGAAGGCTAATTTTATGAGCTCTCATCTGGGATCTAATCATGGGGAGAGTTGAAAGGGACGAGGAATAAGGACATAAATCCAGTTCTTCCTAACCATATTCTTACAAATGGTGAAAGGAGAGCCTTGACCAATGATACATAGAGGTGATTGGTGAAATGTGGAGGAGTGGATGACGCAATTGGTGGAATGAACCTTCTCCAAAGGTTTGTTGGGCTGGGCGCAGGTAGCAGGGCCTTCATTTTCCCTAGTAAAGAGCACGGGGGAGAGAGATAGAGAGGGGGTGCAGAGGATAGAGCAGAAAGAAGAAAAAAATTGAAATTTTAATTCATTGATACACTCCCTAGACCAATTGGCACCGGCTTAAATAGTTTTTAGACTAAAACCAAACATTACAATAGTCAAACCAACCAAAATAAACACAAACTGAATTAAAACAGTACCTAACATAATAAAAATTGTAATAAAAACTGAAATTAAAACTCGATGTTCGCATTTGCCATGTTTCCTATCAGTTGATGCGCTTCTTTCAATAATCCTTACCACATAGAGCCCCTATAATAATACTCCCCTCATCAACTATGAGCTTGCTCTAAAGGTCAAATGCAGGATAAGTACTCTTGAACATATCCAATGATTTATAAGTTGCTTTGTGTCTATATTTAAATGTGTATATATGTAAGGGTGCATGAATAATAAAAATTGAAAATTCCTCACCCTAACCGTGAATCGCCGCTAGCTTCCGCACACCATATCCACGTGACTACTCCCGGTGACCTCTCGACTACGTTTCTCCCTCCGTTTCCCTTCACAGACCCCCCTCCGCAACAGTTTACGCAGCCGCTTCCCTGCTCACGCCTGTTGTCACTATTTTTGTCAGCTGAGCAACACCGATTGATGGTATGCGACTTCCGGTGTGCTTCTGGGAGTCTGATTGATCTCAAATTTTAGGAAAAGTTTTTCTTTGGCCTTCTTGTCATCATATTGGATTTCTAGATGATTCCAACTGTTAGATGCTCGAAAAAATCAGATCTAGGATTTTCCCCTTCAAGCGGAAGATGGATCCTAACTCAGTAGCAATGTCTTCTTTGACCCCAGATCCTTGAAGAGTTGTTATATGTTGTCATTCCCCCTTTCTCATGGAAAATTTAGTTTTTAAGATGGAGGAAATGGATCTAAATGTGTTCTATGAATTCTTGAGGATATCCAAAGGCAAGGGATCGGCTCAGCCACAACCATTGTTGGTGAAGCTGGATGTTCCTCCTATGGAGCTGAAACTTGATGGATCAACTACGTATTTGAGTTGGTTGCGTCAAGTGAAGAAGGCTCTATTCGGAAGAAACTTGGAGGGCAATTAAACATGTGAGAAAGGGGAGCCAGTGCATGACTCAATTGGGCACAATGAGTGGAAGACTGCACATAGCATGTTGTACGTTTGGCTCCTAAACTCGATGATTGTGTCTATAGTTGTCACGGTGGATGGCAAAGAGAACGTGTGTAATTCCTCGGTCTACTGTAGGTACGCTACAGGTCTACAGACCAGTGACCCCAACCCATCTCCACGGATCTGATTGGTCGCAGTCGCTAATTCCAATGGTGGGTTGTTGAGGCTGGGGCTTGAACCCCAGACCTCCTAGACAAAGGATCTCTAAACTGGTCCTCATGGAGCAGAAACTTGATGGATCAACTACATATTTGAGCTGGCTGCGTCAGGTGAAGAAGACTCTATCCGGAAGAAACTTGAAGGGCAATTTGACATGTAAGAAAGGGGAGCCGGAGCAGGCCTCGATTGGGCACAATGAGTGGAAGACTACACATAGCCTGTTGCATACTTGGCTCCTAAACACGATGATCGCGTCTATAGCCGTCATGATGTATGGAAGAGAGAACGTGTCTAACACCCGGGTCTACTAAGGGTATGCTACAGGTCTGCAGACCAGTGACCCACTGACCCCAACCCATCTCCACGGATCTGATTGGCCGCAATCGCTAATTCCAATGGCAGGTTATTGAGATTAGAGCTTGAACCTCAGACCTCCTAGATAAGGGATCTCTAAACTGGTCCTCATGATGATGAGGACCATTTTAGAGATCCCTTATCTAGGAGGTCAAACCAATGATCCCAACCCATCTCCGCTTATCTGATTGGTAGCTACCGCTAATTACAATGGCGGGTTGTTGAGGCTGGGGCTTGAACCTCAGACCTCCCAGATAAGGGATTTCTAAACTGGCCCTCATCACCAATTGAGCACTTTTTTGTAACGCCCCGGTCAACTGTGGGTGTGTTAGAGGTCTGCAGAGCAGTGACCCCAACCCAACTCCACAGATCCGATTGGTCGCAACTGATAATGCCAATGGCAGGTTGTTGAGGATGAGGCATGAACCCCAGACCTCCTAGATAAATGATCTTTAAATTGTCCCTCATCACCAATTGAGCTCTTTTTATGTAATGCCCCAATCTACTGTGGGTGTGCTACAGGTACGCAGACTAGTGATCCCAAATCATCCCCATGGATCTGATTAGCAGCAGCCGCTAATTCCAATATAAGAGGATCCCTTTGAACACCTTTGAAAAAGTCGTGTTATCGTCTTGTGGTGTCAATATTGACTTATATTTAAGACGTAACCCATAGTAAGAGGATTATATATTACAGATATTGTAGATGATGACATCAAAAGATGGACACGATGATGACCCAAATAATGATAAAGGAAAGGAAAATATGGCAGTGGGTTTCATTTCTTTGATTTATGGCTTTATTTTCTACTTATTTTAACTTATTACATGCACAGTTGCTTATTTTCATATTGAAATTATTTGTTGCATGTGCATAGGCATAGTTTCATTTAAATTACATAAGTTTGCTGTTTTGAGTCACTGACAATAAATTATCACTAATGATAGCTAAAGATAATCCAGAAAACGATCAAGAATTTGAAGGGAATCCTATTTAATTAAGACCTTATTTCATAAATAAGAACATAACACAGAAATGAAGAAAAACACAATTGAATGCATCCATGCTTAGATAAAGTTAAGGGTTAATCATGTACTGATTTTCCAATTTATGGGGACAAAATGCCTAATGTGTGTTCGATCGCGCTGAATTGGAATGTCTAATCCAGGGGACCCAATAGTCAAACACGTGATCGATCGCGCTAGATTAGATATAATGACTAATCCATGGGGCCGAAAGGCCTAACCCGTGCTCGATCGCGCTGGATTAGTATATGATGACCCTGAGGTGATACAAGCAACCTACGCCGTATGAGAACAAACACACTAACAATATCATGCATTGCATGAAATTAAAGATACAAACTCGGGAGACGGGCTCCAGCCAAGCACCCGGAAGCTCAGTCCTCCAAAACACTCATCTCTCCAAAGAGAGACCAAGACACAGACTCCAAAGATGAGATCTCACAAACTAAAGTAGCTCCTTATATAGATGGAGATTCCACTACAAGACAAGGACGAAATACATAAAGGAAATTTACATAATTAATTAATAAATATAAGATAATTCATAAAGATCATCGCATCTTCGGAAGAACTCTGGTGTAGTGAGGACGGACGTCCGAGCATGCGTGTGCAAGTCGCATACCCGCGGCTTGAAAATTGACCTTGTCCTTAAGGTCGAGCGAAGCGGCGCGGATGTGTAGGCTACCACAGTGATCGGAACATGCCAGTTGGGCCACGGTCTCGGGCGGAATCGAAACGGGCAGAAAAGCAGTGGAGCGAATTTGTAGAGGTCATTGACGAATTTATGGGTGTTAATAACGATTGTAAGAAAATTGGAGAGTATGTTAATTGGTGTGTGCACGAAGCTGAAAATGACGCATGTAGTGGAGAGCAACAAATATTGGACATGTAAAAGGATGTATGTGGTGGGGAGGTGGAGTGGGCCCCGTCGGAAGGAGTAAAGAAAGGGTTGATTAAATGAAAAGGAGGCAAAGGATCACTAAACACCAGGGTGCATGATTCGAGAAAGAAACTGGACCGGCATGGAAGGCAAGAAGAGGCACCAAGACCGAGAGAGACCAGGTGTCGTGTGAACGACGAGGGAAATAAGCGGCGCAGAATTGTAGACCACGGCTTGGCATGGGAGCAGATGCGCCTGCGAAGGTGCGGGTGTCTCGAGGGTCCGGAAATAAATAAGTAAAAGGTAAAATCAGGGGGAACACAACGATCGACAACAGCCAGCGAGGAAACGAAATCGGCACGCTCGAGCTCGGTGAGGAAGGACGTTGTGCGTGAGTCGATGGGCAAGGACATATGCTGAAGAAGGGAGTCAGAGACGACATCGATGGTGTGGGCGGCACTAATGGACGCAGGCGGAGTTGTGGAGCATAAGATCGAAGGACGTCTGCGGTGAGCTGACGCCTGATGGTGGCTAGATGATGGTTAAAGCGTCAAGCCAGGGTGGGAACTGGTACAAGAAGCCAGGATTGTGGTGGGTAGTGTCCAAAGGGTTTGAACTCTAGTTGGCAGTGCGTGGAAGGGAGGGAGTGGGGCAGCCTGTAAGGGATAGGGCACGGTGGTTGGACGTGCACCTGTGGAAGGAGCTGGCGACGAAGCTCGTGTGCGACGGCGAGGAAGTTATCCATGTCCTTGTTGAGCTGATCACATGGAGTTTGGAACAAAGCGGCAGTAGGATCCATGATGGGGTAAATGGGGAATTTGGTGGTTTCCAGCGCCTGAAAGTGGCTTGCAGAGCCAAGCAGGTTGGACCAATTGATACGAGATAGCTACCACGTATCAAGGACAAGCACACGAATAATAACTTGCATTGCATGAAATTAAGACTGTGTTTGGGAACCTAGCGAGAGGTCGTTCCGGCGGGGCCGAGCCAGAGGAGAGAGGGCATCGTCGGTGGTAACGGTGAACCGGCCCGCGGTGCCTCCGGCAAAGAACCGGCCGGTGGCACGTCGGGGAGGAGCGAGAAAACGATCGGTCGCAACGGTGAATGGGGCTCGCAGGTCCAGCTGGAAAACGATGTCTTTTCTCCTGTTCACGCCGGCCGTCGCTGAACAAAAGGCGCGTCGGTGTTCGAAACATATTTTCTCCTGCTCGGCCCCGCCGACCGTCGTGAACCGGAGGTCATCGTTTCTTCCCAAACGCAGCGCCTCCGGCTTGTTTAGGCTAGCCGCCATGAAAGGGAGGTCGTGTTTCTTCCCAAACATCGTGCGTCCGGCTCGGCCCCGCCGGAACGGCCTCTCGCCGGAATCTCAAACATAGCCTAGAGATATAAACTCGAGAGATGAGCTCCCACCATGCACCTGAAACTGGGTCCTCCAAAGCATCCCTCTTTCCAAAAAGAGCCCAAGACACTAAGATTCCAAAAATAAGATCTTACAACCTAAGTGAGTCCCTATATACATGGAGACCCCGCTACAGGACAAGGATGAAATACATAAAGGACAATTACATAATTAATTGAGAAATATAAGACAATCCATAAAAATCGTCGCATCTTTGGGAGAACTCTCGTGCAGTGAGGACGGTCGCTCCAGCACACGTGTGCAAGACATATGTATCATGAGGGATCGAGTCCAAATGATTGATGACTGAGACAACCACCCTTAGCATCGCCTGTAGGATGAAAATGACTAGAACAACAACATTCAAGCCTTTATCCCACTATAATAGGGTCGGCATATGATGAAAATGACTAAAGGAATCAATTTAAAAATATGAATTTTCCTTGGATTATTATTTACTGCTTATTACGACTTACTATATTGTTTACCACTTAATACAGATTACTATACTTATTGAAGCCGAGAAAATCTCTACTCCAAAATTCGAATCAATGCAGCCTAAGATTACTGATTCTACAATCGAACTCCACTGCTCAGACAATCAAAACAGGAGAGAGAAAATGACTATAAGCACACCCCAAGTGCTCCAGTAGGGAGGTCCCACCACATACCCGGAAGTTTAGGAGAAACATCCCATCCGCAACCAAAAGCTGGGAGAGGTACTAGGCAGGTATGGTCTTGGCGAGTATCCAGCTTGGGGGGACCTCAACCTCTTCCAAAGTGTCATAAGTACCCCTGGGGTCTATTTATAGAGAAATCCTAGGGGGAGGGAGTATAGGCAAGTATCCTGCCTCTGCTAGCGAGTTACAAGGGCTACTCGCCCATACTCGCGAGGTACTCGCCTCTGCTCATCTTTGCACGCCTCTACTCGCCTCTGCTCATGGAGAGGTCTGCGAATAGCCATCTCCTTAGGCATTTCTGATCTCGACGAATTATGGGTTATACAATACTATCACGGCTTATATTGCTCACTGTTTATGATTGTCGTTATGTGTTGTGTACTGTAAGATGTGAAATTCTACGAGTCATTACAATTAAGTGGTATCAAAGCAAGTTTTTGATACCAGTCGTGCTCATAGTCTTACTAGAGGTCACTCACACATTTATTTTTCATGTCCCTTCCAAAATCTTATTGGGGAATGATATCTTGTGTGTCTCCTACCTTATCCATCGCATGCTCCTCCATATTTTCGATTTTTGCTAACTTATGGAGCTACTTCAAGGCACCCCTGCATCTTTGATTCCTACCAAAGTGCTTGGTGTGTTTGTTATCTAAATACTTCAATTCCCTTTCAGAGCAAGCACGAACCTCATGCTCCCAGGGTTGTGTTTATTGGATACTCTACTTCTCAAAAAGGATATCGATAGTACCATCCTCTTATTAAAAATCTGTGTCCATAGATGTGACATTTTGTGAGGTGCAATCCTGCTTTACCCAATCTCCGCCTCAGGGAAAAATTAACTGTTGAACCAAAATGTTGTTCAATCATAAGAACACTTCTCCTCTACAAAATACAGATAGAGTCCGGAGTTGAAGATCCCTAGAAAGGACAACAGATCAGGAGGAGAAAATTTATCATCGTTGTTGACCGGAGAAGATGGTAAAGTATTATCGACGGACTCAAGCCACTGCCACTTTACCACATCTATCAATCGACCCGCATGTTAGTCCTTCCACCACTTTAGACACTTCGCAGGAAGTAGGTATTTCTTCTTCCTCTTCTAACTTTGATGATTGTTCTATTGCCTTGATGAAAGGTGTGTGATCTTGCACACGTCCCATTTATCATTTTGTTTCAATTCATGATCTCAACTCCTCTTACAAAATGTTTATTAGTGTCTTGGATAATGAATCTCTTCAACGGGACTAGAAGACAACAATGAGTGATGGAAAAATGTTATGTTATAAGAAATGAAAGCTCTGAGGAAAAATGATACATGGGAGTTGATTAGGGTGCCTCCGGATAAGAAGATTGTTGGAATCAAGTTCATATACACGATCAAATACAAAAGTGAAGGTTCTATTGACTGGTAACTACGGCAAGATTGGTGGCTAGGAGGTTTACTCAAACACGTGACATTGATTATTTAGAAACATTTGTTTTTGTTGCAAACATGAACACCATCGGGATCATGTTATCTTGTGATGTAATCAAGCATTGGAAGCTTGAGCCGTTGGATGTGAAAAATGCTTTCTTGCATGGAAATCTTGAATGAGGCATATCTTTAAGTCTCACCTAATTTTGCAAGAGCTAAAAGTACATGGAAAGCTTGTAAACTCAAAAAGTCTTTGTATCAATTAAAGCAATCTTCTCAAGCACGGTTTGCACCATTTCAACAGGTGATGGTGCAAGCATGTAATAAGCAGAGTAGTGGTGATCATACCTTATTTCTTAAACAACATCAAGGGAAGTCATTGCTCTAATTGTCTACGTGGATCATATTGTTCTAACTAGAGATAATCATGTAAAGGCAACACGTTTAAAGAAGTGCATGGCTTCAATTTTTGAGACGAAGGAATTGAGAGAGCTCAAGTAGTTTTTTGGAATGAGGGTAGCATAGGATAGGCTGTAGATAGCGAGTTGTCCAGATCCAGTATGGCAATATTCATCCGACGAAGTATGTGTTAGATTTTCTCACGGATACAAGCATCCTTGGACGTAGACCGATTGATTCTCCCACTGAAACCAATAATCAACTTTAACTTTGGGATGGACTAGCGGTGGAACAAGATATATATCATAGTTTGGTTGGAAAACTCATTTCCTATCTCACACACAACCTGAAATAGCCTATGCAGTTAGTGACATTAGTAGGTTTATGAAGGACTTGTGAACTACAAACATGGATGTTTTATAAGAGCTTTGAGATACCTGAAGTCAGCACCAGGAAGAGGAATACCGATGCAGTGGTCCAGAGCCGCCCCGCTCTGATTCTGCACAAGATGAACACGTCCGGTCAAATCACCGGGTTGCAGCCCAAGCACCCCACCCATGACCGCGCCTATTCTCAGTGCGGCGGGATGTTGAGGCGGAGTCTCGAACCCAGCCCCCTTGATAAATCCCTTTCCTAACAGGGATTATCACCAACTCAATGGGGTTGGGTTCGAGACTCCGCCTCAACATCCCGCCGCACTGAGAATAGGCGCGGTCATGGGTGGGGTGCTTGGGCTGCAGCCCGGTGGTGGGACCGGACGTGTTCCTCTGGTGCAGAACCGGAGCGGAGCGGCTCTGGACCACTGCATCAATTACTCTTCTCTAGCCATGGTCACTTAGGTATTGATGTTGATTGGGTTGGATGATCAGATAATAGACGTTTCGCGACTAGGTACTGCAGTTTTGTAGGTCGTAAACTCATTCAGACACATCATTTGTGAAAATTGTTTGGATGACATGATATCTCTCACATGTTAAATCTGAGGACCAAATTACTGATAAACTGATGAAGGGCATTTGCACTCGGATGTTTACTGTTCAAATTGACAAGATGGGCATGACGTACATTCACGATGCTTCGTGAGGGAGTGTTGTTTGGAGCGATAAACATGTTATATTTTATATTTAATATTTGTTCGTATTCCTTTCACGTACTATATGTATAAATACCTTCGATGAGTAATACAATGTGTGATAGTATCTTTTCTTCACTTAGTACTAGGGGTGCAAACGAGTCGAGTTGGGAAAAATTTTCACGCTCGAGTCAATCATTTCGAGCTCGAGCTTGAGCTTGAAATCGTCGAACTCATTTTATCCTGGCGTGAGCTCGAGTTTCGAGATCGCGAGCTCAAGCTGCTTATGAGTTTTTTAGTTCATGAGCCTTATTTTCTTTATATTTTTTTTAAAAAATTAAAATGTATAAATAAAAAAGCTCGCGAGCCGGCTAAAGAGCTCATGAACAACATTATGTGAGCTCGAGCTCGAGTCGAGCTTTTTTCAAGCCAGCTCATCGAGCTTTAGAACCGGTTCAATTCAACTTGCACCCCTACATAATACCTTCCAAACTGTCGGGATACTAGTTTACCTATTGAACCTATGCCAACCAAACCTGTCAAGCATAATCATCTTTCTAGGTGTTGATGAATCTATTCTCATCTCCCTCAATTTCTACTGATCCATCGTCCTCTTGCTCTATTCCTCCCTCCCAATTCCATCATGTTGGTCTCAATAGCCAAAATACTTATTTTTATTAGATCAGGATGCTGAAATCACTCAACATTCACAAACTTACCTCATTTTCTCCCTTCCTGACCTTATCTCACACGCCTTCATCAACCAATTTGTATTTATCTCCGCAGAGCAGCACCAGCATGGTTATCATCACAACCACTATCTTCCTTCTATTTCCCTCATGTAGAACCTGCTTGTCACCCAACTCCCCATCGGCGTCTCAGATGCTCCCGGTGTTGTGGATGCAAAATCTGCCACCAACCTCTTCCTTCTCCTCACCCTTCTTTGCCTCTCCCATGCAATGTCGTGACTCGCTGCAAATAGAATCCAACTCGTAGGATGGTCCTAAAACATATCACAACAACAATTTGTCATGAACATGCGTAGTTTGAGCACTGATCCTCCTTTGCGGCCTCCTCCCAAATGAAATCATCATTTGTACCCATAAGGGTTCTCTTCCAAACATCTCGTGCATTAATATATTCTCTTTCCCTATCAACTTTAGTGTATCAGTGTGCATCATAAATGGGTTGGGTGGACTAGGTAGGCCTCTTCCTTCCATGACAGTCCCGCATCTTTCCATCTTGGCTCCTCTTGGATTATGAACTCTGGAACCACCAATCACATTTATCCATAGTAGCCCTCTCGCAACACGGATGCTCCAACTCCCAACATTATCACATTTGTGAATGGCACTACGACCCATGTTTGTGAATACGGCGGATGTTGTCGTGACTCCCTCCCTTTCTTTATGCTTTGTTCTTCATGTCTCTGAATCTGCCTTTAATCTTCTCTCTGTCAATCACCTAACACGAGAGCATGATTGTTCCGTTACTTTTACCTCGTCTTCTTTTGTGGTGTAGGATCGACAGACCCGACGTGTCATTGGTACCGATCGACAAATAAATGAGTTCTACATTTTGGACATTCCCGCCTCTGTGTTATCCTCAGTTACTTCCGTTGACTAACATCGTTGACTTGGTCATGCTCCTAGTACTATCCTCCGAAAAATCTTCCTCATTTTCTGTTTACTGAGTTTCAATGTAAAACTTGCATTTACGGCAAGCAACATTGATCTTCCTTCTCCCCTAGTTGTTCTCCGAGCTCCGCTCCTTCTGACTTGGTTCACTCAAATATTTGGGATTCATATAAATCTGTCGGTTTGTCTGGCTATCAGTACTTTTTGATCTTTATTGATGATCATTTTTGGGTCACCTGGTTATACTTATCGTGTGATCGCTCTGAGTTATTGCATTGCTTCCACTCCTTCATCGTTGAAATTCGTACTCAATTCTAGAGCACCATAAGAATTCATCGCATTGATAATGTGCGTGAGTATATCAGTGATGAATTTCAAGACACCTGTAACCTCCTTGACACTCTCCATCAGGCACCATGTCTATACGCCACAAAAAATGATGTTGCATAGTGAAAGAACTGACACCTTCTGGAGGTTGCTCGCTCACTTATATTCCAAATGCATGTTCAAAGTAGCATTGGCATTTTGTTGATTCCACCGCGTGATATTTAATTAATCACATGTCGTCAACCGTTCTCGACTTTCCTACTCCCTTCCCCATTTTGTATCCTTCCACACCTCCCTTCTCCCTCCCTCTCCGGGTCTTCGGAGGTGCCTATTTTTTCCAACATATCAGACCTCCTGTCGATAAGTTGGCACCTCGTGCTACCAAGTATATCTTCGTTGGGTACTCTCGTACACAAAAAGTTTATGTGTGTCATTCTCCTACTACTGGGAAATCGATCACCTCTGTGGATGTTACCTTCTTTGAGGATCAACCGTTCTACACAACACCTATTGTTATATCTCTCAATGCTCTCCCACGTTCGGTTGTTCCCACTCATACCTATCCTCCCTTGCTTCCTACCCCTCTTCCTGTGCTACCCTCTCCTCTGTTACTTCCTGCACCTCCTTTCGTACCCCCCCCCTCCTCCTCAACAAGTGTACATCCGTCGTCATCCTCGGTCTGATGCTCTGCGACCGTTGATGTCTACTGATGATGCTCCCGGTACCGATGATCTACCTACGGCTACCTGCCAAAATGCAGGCTCTTCTACTGCTCACCCTCTCTCTAAATATGTATCCTTGCACCGCCTCTCTTCTCCCCTAATCAGGTTTGCAGCATATTTGTCCTCTGTTTTCACCTCGTCTTCTATGCAGGAGGCTCTTCAGCATTCGTGGTGGTGGGCGGCAATGGATGAGAAAATGACAAGTCTTTGGGCCAATCACACAAGGGATCTTGTTCCCTTTCCTCCTAGTCTAAGTTATCAAAGGCGCAAGGCGCACCGAGGCGTAAAGGGCCTCTGGAGCCTAGGCGCAGGCGCGCGCCTGAGGCACGTGAGGCGCACAAATGGGGGAAAAAGAAAATTGAGCGAATTAGGCGCCCAATTCGTTGAAATTGAGTGAATTGGGCGCCCAATTAGCTGAAATTGTGCGAATTGGGCGCCCAATTCGCTGAAAGTGAGCGAATTGGGCGCCCAATTTAGCCAATTCCCTCAATTTCAGCGAATTGGGCGCCCAATTCCCTCATTTTCAACGAATTGGGCGCCCAATTCGCTCAATTTCATCTAATTAGGCGCCCAAGTTGAGCAAATTGGGCGCCCAAGTGTGGCTAGGGGTGCCTCGGGTGCGCCTGAGATCATGTTTTTACTCATCTCAAAAAAATATTTTAAAAAAACACCTGGAAAGGCCCAGGCGGGCCTGGGAGCCTGTAAGGCGCGCGCCTGGGCGCGCCTGAGGCACATCGCCCGCCTTAGCCGTGCTGAGGCGCGGCGGGCTGCGCCCGGCGCCTAGGCGCGCGCCTTGACAACTTAGCTCCTAGTCATTCTCCGGTTGGCTGTAAGTGAGTTTTTACCATCAAGCATTACTTTGATGGAACAATTAAGTGTCTCAAAGCTCACCTTGTTGCACATGGCTTCACTCAGCAACATGATCTTGATTATGAAGAGACATTCTCTCATGTTGTTAAGCTCAATATCGTCCTTGTAGTAATCTCACTAGCGGTCCATCGACATTGGTCATTACACAAACTCGACATAAAGAATATCTTTCTCAATGGTGATCTTATAGAAACTGGGTACATGCAATGTAACAACTCATGATAATAATAATAACAATAATAATAATAATAAAAAGAAACCCTATTTCACTCCTCTTAAAACCCGAGAGCGAGCCAGCCCCACTCTATTTCCGGTCTCCCGTGCAGTCGCAGCCCCGTCTCCGCGAAAGTCGTGACTCGCCTCACCCGATCTCGCCTACAGCTGTCCCGATCCCTCTCCCCGTGGCCGGAAACACCCTTCTCTAGGGCCGGCGCCCCTTCCTCTTGCTTCTGCCGCCCCGTCTTGCTCTCCTGCTTCTCCTAGGAGCCGGCAACCGCCTCCTTAAGGGCCGACAGTCTTTCCTCCTCCTGGAGCCAACAACAACAGTTCTTCCTCCTTCCCCTCCAAGTGAAGGCAGCCTTCCATCCCTCTCCCACTGCATTTTGGCCGGTGGTTTGCAGGGGGGTCTCCTAGGGTTTTGCTCGGACCCTCCTCTCCTCGAATTTTTGAGCCCGTTTTTGAACTCTTGGGGTAAGGAACCTCTCTTTCTCCCTCTTTTCAGAATTTATTTTATGTGGTTGTTAGTGTTCGCTTTCCAACAAAATTATTGGTGTCGATCAACTCGTGTTCGTCGTGCAATCGACTAACCCTTGCCATAATTGTGTTTTTCTGGTAGCGTTCGTCGCTCTAATTGGCGGTTCGTGAAGAAGCCCTCTCCAATTTAGGGTTTCCGTCACCCGAGCGCCACTGAGTCCCCGATCGTTCGTGGTAACTCCTCTCCCCTTGCTCTCGAGGGAGGTAATTTTCTAAGCAACCTCTTATGTGCATCTTTGCAATTATTATAATGTCTATGCAAGCGTAGAAAAATATTCATATGTCATCTTGGTCGTGTGATCTTAAGCAGGTCGATCTAAGACTCCTAAGTTTTTGCTAGCACCGTCTAGCTGCCTCCATCCGTTGAGCTTCACCTGAAGGCAAGTAGAGAAATCTCTCTCGCTTGCAAACGTGAAATTTAATTATAATTACTCTTATATTATGAAATGTATACTCTTATAGATCGGGGTCGTGTGTTTATGACCTGATTAGATGTGTTAGGAATCTTCAAGACATGAATCCCCAATTCACTATTCGTCGTAGGTAAACACTGAAAGGAGGTGTCGATTTGATGTGGCGCTTTGAATCGAGCTCCCGCCAGACTGGTAACGGAAACCAATAAATGGTCATTGCAAGCACCGCGCTGATAAGCCTTGCAATTAAACTTATATTAGAATCTTGTATATCAAATCGAGACGCATACCCTTTTCATTGTTACCACTTATGTCATTGTGTGAATGGAATTTAGGTTAACTCCGGAGTAGGCTAGAGTATAGTCAACCATCAGTTAGTTGTTTTCCTTTCTCTTGTTTCCTCTACTTAAACATCAGAATATTAATATGTTTACTTTTAGTTTTCTTGTTTTGAGGCAGTTTTTCTTCTGTTTGGATTTTGCCTTAGGGTTCGTGACAGCGCCGTCTGCTCCCTGAGCTGCTCTTCGTTCAGCTACTGCTTGCTCGGAGGTTTACTCTTTTATAGTTGTTACATCAGGTTCTATGTATTTGTTTTCTTTTACCGTCAGATCTGTTATCATGCACAAGTTATCGTCAGTCATTTTCCTCTGTATCGTGGACAACTGCTAGAATTTTCATTGATGTACCAGATCATTTTATTTATGACATGTTTACTATTGCGGTCTATACATTTACATTTTTCTCCAGCACTGTGTGTGACTTTGATTGTATTGTTTAAAATGCACGCACATCAACCATTCATTGAAGCTTTCGCATATATATATATAAACAACTAAACTTTTTTTTCCAAAGTAACTATTTTAAATTTAACATCATATTTTCAGCTCCTGCGTAGTAGATATGGAAGTTACTTTTGTCCATGCCTGCAGCATCACGACCCGCCCGTAGCGCACTCTGATAAATGTTATATGACGGGCCATGACAGTTGGTATCAGAGTCAGGTTAGCTCCTAAAGATGAAGTATTTTGAAATTAACAAATATTTTGACCTTATTATATAAATATATGTACATGCATCATTACTTCACTCATTTGTCATTATCTGTTGTTCGCGGCTGAAACACGCACACACACACTCATAAACATGAGTATTATGCACACGAATGTTAAGGGGTTATGAGCAAACTTAATATTTCTGTGCATATGAATTTCCACTAGGATATACATTGCTTGCGTATATTAAATTGTATGACCTTATTATATAAATATATGTACATGCATCATTACTTCACTCATTTGTCATTATCTGTTGTTCGCGGCTGAAACACGCGCACACACACTCATAAACATGAGTAATATGCACACGAATGTTAAGGGGTTATGAGCAAACTTAATATTTTTGTGCATATGAATTTACACTAGGATATACATCGCTTGCGAATATTAAATTGTATGGGTGGTTTAATATTTTCAAGTACGTTGACATTAGATTCATAATATGCATGACATATTAAGTGATATGCGCGTTTAACATGACATGTGTATCCGTTCATGAGCATTGTTAGGAATGCATTCTAGACATAATTGCATTGCACGCATAACATAACTCATTGCACAAATGTTAAATCAAGAAAAACAGATGATGAGTGTACACACGAAATTATATATTGTTTTGGCATTGCATGTGGTTCATTGTTGCATTAGCATGAGCATTACCTAGAGTTGACCAATGAAAATGTCGTAACTATTACATGATTTACATATTCGACGGTACTAACATACTAGAACCTTTTGTTTCTCGATTTTCTATGATTAGCTTGACCATTTTCTTACGTTGTTCTCTTATGTCTTCATTCAGATGGCTCCTAAGCGATCGCAGCGCAAGAAGGCTACCGCCGGGGAAGCTTCAGGAGACGCCACTGCCCAGCTGCTGAGGCAGATCCTCGAACGTCTCACTCGTCTGGAAGAGGATCTCCAAACTCCTGATCCAGCCCTTGGTTCCGGCAGCGCGGGGACAGTTGGAGCTACTATCGCCCCCGCTCTTGCACCCGGTTCTAGGACCGGCTCGCCTGCTGGCACCCTGGTGCCGCCGCTCGTGGAAAATTCGATTCCCCCTCGTGTGGCGATGACAGACACTCTGGTATTTAAAAGGCTAAAGCCTCCATCCTACAGTGGCGACCGTGACTATTTTGTCATCTATGAATGGCTCTCTCAGATGGAAAAGCATTTCGAGTATGTTGGGGTTCCTGAAGCTCAGAAGATTCCCCTTGCGGCCTATCAGCTGACCGAGGATGTGTGCACTTGGTGGCTTCAACGACCCAGTCTTCCCAACTCTGCCACCTTGACTTGGGGGAAATTCAAGGATTCCTTATGGAGAAGTTCCTCTCTTCGGTGGAGCGGGACAAGCTAGCTAAGAGGTTCTTGTCCCTTCAGCAGCCCGGCAGGACAGTGACAGAGTACGAGGAGTTCTCTCGCCTATCCCTCCTGGCCGCAGAGTTCGTGTCAGATGAGTCCAAGAAGATCAGTCGTTTCGTGAAGGGGCTTCGACACGATTTTCGCCAGATGGTGGTGGCTCATGGTGCCACCACCTATGCTGAAATTGTGGGTGCTGCTTAGCAGTGGAAGCTATTGAGCTTGATCGTTCTGCCAAGAAAGTTCAGCATGGGTCGAGCAACGCCGCAACCTCTGACCACAAGCGCAAGGGTGCTCCGCCTCAGGATCAAGGCCTCGGGTCCAGAGAGGAGTGTGCCTTCTGTCACAGGGTGGGCTATGTTGCCCAAGTCTGTCGTTCCCTCCTGAAGAAGCAGAAGATGAACGCCCTTGTTCAACATCCCCAGATGACGCTCGCCTCTGTCTCCACAATCTGTGCGTACTGCAAAAGGTCAGGTCACATGCTGAAGGACTGCCGCCGCAAGACGAAAGCCTGCTACAGATGTGGACAAGTTGGACACCTCATACTAGACTGCCCCATGAAGGAAAGCCTGATTCCAGCTCAGCCTTTGCAAGCTGTCCCTGGAGCTCAAGATAAGGCTAAAGCGGTGTTGAAAGTCATCTCTCAGGGCGAGGCGCTCGCGTCTACTGACGTTATCTCTGGTATGTATGTGTTGTTCTTAATTTTTTACATTTGTTAATCTATCTGCCTTTGTAATGAGTAATCTTGGTATGCGTCTATGATTTCCATTTTTAGCGAGATTTAATGTCAAGAATAAATGGATGCATATTCTATTTGATTCTGGCGCATCTCACTCCTTCATCGCTCGTCATATTGTGGACCTTCATTGCTGACCTACTTTGCAACTTGGGGTCCTGTATGAGATCTTTGTGCCCGGTCATGTACACCTTTCTAACAGGGTATTCGCAATTGTTCGATCCTGCTTGGCGAATTGCAAGTCTTCGCCGACCTCATAGTTCTGGAAATGTTAGAATTCGATGTAATTTTGGGCATGAATTGGTTGATCGCTTACAGAGCAAAGTTGGACTGTGTTACAAAGCGGGTCAATCTCAGCATCGATGGCAAGGACTGCAGCGTTCATGTTCAGACCCGCAGCCACCTGAAGGTAATTTTTTTTGTGCGTGTCACCGGCTACTAAGTTAGGGTTGTTATGCTTGTTTTGTTTATGCGTCACTCTCGGATGTTGTCTCCCCCCAACTCGAGTCCATCCCGGTCGCTGCTGAGTTTCCTGACGTGTTCCCCGCCGAATTGCCCGGGATGCCTCCTGATCGAGATGTACAGTTATCTATTGACGTAGAGCCCGGAATGCACCCCATATCTAAAGCTTCATACCGCATGGCACCGCGAGAACTGGATGAGCTTAGATCGCAATTGGATGAATTGCTTGAGCGTGGGTATATTCGTCCCAGCTCTTCTCCTTGGGGAGCCCCCATTCTCTTCGTTAAAAAGAAGGATGAATCCATGAGGCTGTGCATAGACTATCGGGATCTGAATAAGGTAACTGTAAGAATAAGTATCCCCTCCCGCGCGTGGATGACCTTTTAGATCATCTTAAAGGCAGTACCGTCTTTTCCAAGATAGATCTCAGATCGGGTTACCATCAGTTGAAGATCAAGGAGTACGACATTCCCAGGACAACCTTCCGGACTCGGTATGAACATTTTGAATTTATGGTAATGTCCTTTGGTTTGACTAACGCCCCTTCTGCTTTCATGGATATGATGAACCGTGTCTTCCGTGAGTATCTGGATAAGTTCATCATCGTGTTCATTGATGATATTTTGGTCTTTTCCAAGACTCGTGAGGAGCATGCTGCCCATCTTAGACTAACTTTCTCCACCCTTTGTCAGCATCAACTCTATGCCAAGCTGGTGAAATGTGAGTTCTGGTTGGATCGTGTTGATTTCTTGGGCCACGTCATTTCAGGTGATGGATTTCTATTGATCCTGCCAAGATTTCCGCAGTTATGAATTAGAAGCGACCTTCTACCCCTACTGAGATCCGGAGTTTCCTAGGTTTGGCTGGCTATTACCGGCGTTTTGTCAAGGATTTCTCCTCTATTGCTGCTCCTCTGACAAATTAACTCAAAAGCATGTCAGGTTCGAATGGTTAGATCAGTGTGAGCAGACATTTTCTGAATTAAAGCAACGTTTGTGTTCAGCGCCAGTTTTAACTCTTCTGTCAAAAGGTACTTTTCATTGTATACTGATGCTTCTAGAGTTGGCTTGAGTTGTGTCCTGATGCAAAGGGATCGTGTTATCGCTTATGCGTCGAGGCAGTTGAAGATTCATGAACGCAACTACCCCACTCGTGATCTGGAATTCGCTGCGGTGGTGTTTGCCTTGAAACTTTGGCGTCATTATCTCTATGGCGTGAAATGTCACTTCTTCACCGACCATCAGAGTTTGAAGTATATTTTCGTTCATAAGGATCTCAATCTTAGTCACAGGCGTTGGCTAGAATTCATAGCGGATTATGATTTGCAGCTCACGTATGTTCCTGGTAAAGCCAACTCAGTGGCAGATGCGTTGAGCCGACATGCTTCTATTGCCTCTTGTGCGCCCATGTTAAGTAGTCTTGCAGCCATGATTGATGACCTCGATCAGATGGGCATACCCATCGCACCCGAGGGTCACGAAGAGGTTTCGAGTCCGTTATGGGTAGAGCAGGTGAAAGATTTGCAGTCATCTGATCCCGCACTCCAGCGCATCCGCAAAAGGGCTAAACTTGGAACTCTCCTAGATTTCTCCGTCTCTGATGATGTTTTGTGTTTTCGAGGTCGCATCTGCATTCTCGATGTTCCTGAATTGCTAGATAGTATTTGCCGAGAAGCTCATGAATCTCGCACATTCGGCCATCCAAGAAATAATAAGATGTATCATGACTTGAAGCAGATTGTGTTGTGGCCGAGTATGAAGAATTATATTAATCGTTTCGTCTCTTGTTGTCTTACGAGTCAGAAGGTAAAAACTCAGCATCAACGCCCTGGTGGCCTTTTGCAGCCTCTGCCTATCCCTGAATGGAAGTGGGAAGATATCGCTATGGACTTCATCACGGGTTTGCCCCGCACCCCGAGGGGGCATGACACGATTTGGGTCATAGTGGATCGCATAACTAAAATGGCTCACTTCATCCCGTATAAGGAAGGTCATCCTACCGAGAAGATGGCTCGGATTTATGTTTCAGAGATTGTTAAACTCCATGGGATACCTCTGTGAATTGTATCTGATCGCGACTCGAAATTTGTATCGCACTTCTGGAGGGCTTTCAACAAGCTTTGGACACCGAACTCAACCTGAGCATGGTTTATCATCCAACAACTGATGGTCAGACCAAAAGGGTTAATCAGATTCTTGAGGACATGCTTCGGTGTTATATTCTGGACTATAAAGGAGCTTGGGATGAGCACTACCCTTGGTTGAATTAGCCTACAACAATAGCTATCAGGAGAGCCTCAAGATGACCCCCTTCGAATTATTGTACGAGCGTCGTTGTAGGACCCCGCTCTATTGGTCAGAAGTTTGTGAGAAGGTTGTCTTGGGGCCTGAGTTACTTCAGGAAATAGGAGAAGCCACAAAGAAGACTCGTCTTCAGCTCAATCGTGCAATCGAGAGGCAGAGGAAATATGTTAATCAACGTCGTCGTCCATTAGAGTTTGTCGTGGGTGATTAAGTATTCCTGAAGGTTTTCCCTATTACTGGGGTGAAACGGTTTGGTCGTCATCACAAGCTTAGCCCGAGGTCCTGAGACCGTATGCTATTTCAGAGCGTGTCGGAGGATCTGCTTATCGTCTGGAGTTGTCTGCTTCGTTGTCCGGTGTTCACAATGTCTTCCATGTTAGTCAGCTTCGGAAGTACATTCGTGATCCTACCCGCGTCATGGAGGAAATTCCAGTGATCCCTGAAGCCAATCTATCTTATTCAGTCGAGCCCACGAAGATCGTCGAATACCAAGAACGCAAACATCGCAAGAGAACCATTCCTATGGTGAAGGTACGTTGGGCGCATGGCAAGACTAAGGAGTACACTTAGGAACTCGAATCTGACATGTACAGCAAGTATCCGCAACTCTTCTCTTGATTTTGGTAAGTCTCTGCGCCCGACTTTCTTGTTATTTCGGTATTTTTTTTCCATAGTAAGCTCTCATGCGTTGAATTGCAAGTTTGTGCTTGGAGTGTATGTCGTCCGAATCTTCGTTGTTTTGGCCCTATTCAGAGAATCCTCGGGAAAGTTTCAGAACGAAACTTCCTAAGTAGGGGAGAATGTAACAACTCATAATAATAATAATAACAATAATAATAATAATAATAAGAAACCCTATTCCTCTTCTCTTAAAACCCGAGAGCGAGCCAGCCTTACTCTATTTCCCGTCTCCCGCGCAGTCGCAGCCCTGTCTCCGCGAAAACCACGACTCGCCACCCCCGATCTCGCCTCCGGCTGTCCGGATCCCTCTCCCCGTAGCCGGAAACCCCGTTCTCTAGGGCCGGCGCCCCTTCCTCTTGCTTCTGCTGCCCCGTCTTGCTCTCCCGCTTCTCATAGGAGCCAGCAACCGCCTCCTTAAGGGCCGACAGTCTTTCCTCCTCCTGGAGCCGACCGTAGCAGTTCTTCCTCTTTCCCCTCCAAGTGAAGGCAGCCTTCCATCCCTCTCCCACTGCGTTTTGGCCGGTGGTTTGCAGGGGGGTCTCCTAGGGTTTTGCTCGGACCCTCCTCTCCTCGGATTTTTGAGTCCTTTTTCGAACTCTTGGGGTAAGGAACCCCTCTTTCTCCCTCTTTTCAGAATTTATTTTATGTGGTTGTTAGTGTTCGCTTTCTAACAAAATAATTGGTGTCGATCAACTCGTGTTCGTCATGCAATCGACTAACCCTTACCGTAATTGTGTTTTTCCAGTACCGTTTGTCGCTCTAATTGGCGGTTCGTGAAGAAGCCCTCTCCGATTTAGGGTTTCTGTCACCCGAGTGTCACTGAGTCCCCGATCCTTCGTGGTAACTCCTCTCCCCATGCCCTCGAGGGAGGTAATTTTCTAAGCAACCTCTTATGTGCATCTTTGCAATTATTATAATGTCTATGCAAGCGTAGAAAAAAATTCGTATGTCATCTTGGTCGTGTGATCTTAAGCAGGTCGATCTAAGGCTCCTAAGTTTTTGCTAGCACCGTCTAGCCACCGCCATCCATTCAGCTTCACCTGAAGGCAAGTAGAGAAATCTCTCTCGCTTGCAAACGTGAAATTTAATTATAATTACTCTTATATTATGAAATGTATACTCCTATAGATCGGGGTCGTGTGTTTATGACTTGTTTAGATGTGTTAGAAATCTCCAAGACATGAATCCCCAATTCACTATTCGTCATAGGCAAACACTGAAAGGAGGTGTCGATTTGATGTGACGCTTTGAATCGAGCTCCCACCGGACTGGTAACGGAAACCAATAAATAGCCATTGCAATTAAACTTATATTAGAATCTTGTACATCAAATCGAGACGCGTACCCTTTTCATTGTTACCGCTTATGTCATTGCGTGAATGGAATTTAGGCTAACTCCGGAGTAGGCTAGAGTATAGTCAAGCATCAGTTAGTTGTTTTCCTTTCTCTTGTTTTCTCTACTTAAACATCAGAATATTAATATGCTTACTTTTAGTTTTCATGTTCTGAGGCATTTTTTCTTCTTTTTGGATTTTGCCTTAGGGTTCGTGACAATGCCGCCTACTCCCTGAGCTGCTCTTCGTTCAGCTACCACTTGCTCGGAGGTTTACTCTTTTGTAGTTGTTACATCAGGTTCTATGCATTTGTTTTCTTTAACCGTCAGATCTGTTATCATGTACTAGTTATTGTCAGTCATTTTTCTTTATATCGTGGACAACTGCTAGGATTTTCATTGATGTACCAGATCATTTTATTTATGGCATGCTTACTGCTGCTGTTGAAACCGAAATTCGGTCTCTGTGGAGTTTGGGGTCCCAAAATAGGGGTGACCGCGCACCTACTACACTCAAGTGAACGATCTAGGCACAAGATTAGGAACTCAAAGGACAGACCCAAGGTCTCAGCGTGGAGGTCCCACCGCATACCCGGAAGACTAACAAATTCTTCCCCTCCCAAGCCAAAGACTGAGCTAAGGCACCTTTGGAGGGCTCTCTTGGCCGACCGAAACATCTAAGGAGAAACTCAAGACCAACTCTCTCCTATCCAGAGGTGCCTCCTCGGGTCTATGTAAAACGCTCTTCATTCGCCCTACCAATGGCGTAATCCCGCCGAACAGTTCTACTTTACGCAGCCCCAATTGGGCCGCCAACAACGTAACTCCGCTGTTCTGAAAGGCTATTAACAGACTCTCAAGGGCTTCCCGGTAACATTACCTCGAGGTCCGCACGGGGCGAGCGGTTCACGAGAATACCGCTCGCCTAAGACGAAAAAGATAAATAACATACACAAGGCATCACAGACGTTTTAATTTACATGAATATAAATTCCATATTTCGGCACGCAGGCCGGCAACATAAGCAAATTAGGCCTTCTAGGGTCGGCACAAACTCGGGCTTAAGTCTGCTACTTCCCGCTTGATACTGCAACACTTGTACGCAAACGTCTCGACAAGCGGCGGCAAGCTAAACATCAGTCGACTAAAAGCGAATCAATTATATTGCACCCACCCCATTTTCGGGGTTATGGTGCTTATTCCCTGCAAATAGATAATATACAACTTCCTCGGAGTCTCATCCGGGAACCCCAGAACATCATCAATCCGGCTTACACGTCCGGATGGGTTTCACACAACATGCCTAAATCCGTACTCACGCTTCCGGATACTAAATGCAATTAACTGTGGGGATGTACACATCAACCCGTCGGATATCACCCTTCACCCACCCGCTGGTGGAGAGGGGCTTCCATGCAAATATGTTAATTGAGGGCTTCACCTGCCCAAGAAGAAACTTTGTTACGCTTGACGCATGTTTTGACGAAGCCGCAACCGCATATCTTGCATGAGGCTCGATGCCTAGTGACTGTAGTGACTGTCCATGCACGGATTCGGTCTCCTCCTGAGGGTTGGAGGCTCCAGGATGTTTTTCCCATGGCTGAGCTTCTCCCTAGCCAGTCGTGTTCTGGACGAAAACCGAGAATGAGACTCCCGACTGTTCTTGCTGAAGGCGGTGCCGGGAGAGGAGCTCCTGGCCGACCTAGCTCTGGGCGGCGACGGGAGAGTAAATCCCGGTCGGCCTTGCTGCAGGCGGCGACGGGGAAGGAGATCCTGACCAGCCTTGCTCCAGGCGGCTGCGACGAGGGAGAGCCAGGGCTCGGCTTCTACAGGTGATAGGAGAACAACTCCTCGGCTTCTCTCACTCCAGGCGGCGACGGGAGAGAGAAGGGGGTCGGCCGCTGCTTGATCCAGTCGGCTGCGAAGGGAGATTACCGGGGATCGCGATCGGGAGCTGGTTCGCACGCCGCCTCCTGCTGAAGAACCCCAATCGGGTTTTTAGGGTTGCCCCCTTCTCTGTCCTGGACCCAATCCCCCCCCCCCCCTCTTTCTTTCTCATACTTCAACATATATATATATAATAAATATATATTATAATATTAAACATACATATTTTTATATAATAAATATATATTTATATATATATAGAGAGACCAAATCAACTTAAAGCCTTTACATATAAAACCTCTACGCGCATGTACGAGTGTTCGCACGTCCTCAAACGGGGCTGTACCAAATCATCGCCCATAGCATACCCCGATCCCGTTATCTGGGGAGGGTCTCACTCGGTCGAGTACGTGGTTGTACACCTGCGGTCTATTACATTTACATTTTTCTTCAGCACTTTGTGTGCCTTTGATTGTATTGTTTAAAATGCATGTGCATCAACCCTTTATTGAAGTTTTCGCATATATATATACTATTCTAAAAAGATTTATGGTGGTCTGCCAATAGCGTGTCCACAAAAATACCTAAAAAAATCTACACCATCAGATTTTCGCTTCATAAAACACGGAACGTCGGATCATGAAGAAGAGTGGCCTGCAAATAAAATTACCCCCAAAATTCTCCAAACCTTTTATCTCCTGATTCCCAATGAACAGAAACCCCCCCCCCCCAAAAAAAATTACCGCAGCCATTATCTTCCTCACGGCCACCGGGGAAGCCGCCGGCGGGCTGCCCGACACCCACCGGCGGACTCGCCGGCCTCCGGGGAACCCATCAGGGGTAGCCGGGAAGGCCAGTGGCGGCTCCGCCGGCGACCGCGAGGAAGAAAATGGTTGCAGTTCGTTGCAGCCATTTTCTTCCTCGCGGCCACCGGCGGCCTGCCCGGCACCCACCGACAGATTTGCCGGCCTCTGGCGAACCCGCCGGGGGTAGCCGGGCAGGCCGCCGCCGACCGGGAGGAAGAAACTGCGTGCGGCACGAGGCCCGTGCCGCACGCAGTTTTTAAAATTTTTAATTTTAAAGATTTTAAAAATAATTAAAAATAAATAAATTATTATTTCTAATAATTTAAAATTAATATTTTAAAAAATTTAGTTAGTTTAAAAATAATTAAAACAATCCGCCGGGGGCGGGCGGCGAAGCCCGCCGCTGCTGGTCGTATACTGTCGCGCGGAGCACGAGGGTCAGAGGCTCGTGTCTGTCACTAGTATATATATATATATATAAACAACTAAACTTCTTTTTTCCAAAGTAACTATTTTAAATCTAACATCATATTTCCAGCTCCTATCTAGCAGACATGGAAGTTAGTTTTGTCCATGCCTGCGGCATCACGACCCCTCATAGCACACTCTGATAAATATTATTTGACGGGTCGTGACATGCAACAACCTCCTGGTTATAAAATTACGGAGGAGTCTCTAGTTTGTCACATCAAAAAATCTATTTACGGCCTCAAGAAGTCTCCACGGGTACCGACAAACTCAGCAGAATTGTTCGTGATATTATCTTTACTCGGGGCTCTGCTGACTTCTCTTTTTTTATTCGTCGTCGTCCAACAAACACAGTGATACTTCTTGTCTATATTGATGGCATTCTTCTAACAGGGGATGACATCCCGAGTATCATATTGGTCAAAAAGAATTTGGCCTCACAGTTTCAAACTAAAGATCTGGTTCTCTCTGATACTTCTTGGGTATCGAGTTTGCTCGCCGAACTGATGGCCTCATCTTATCTCAACGGAAATACTGTTTCGACCTTCTTCGTAATGCAGGCTATTTGGGGTGTAAGCCCGACGGTACACGTTATTTATGCCTTATTAAATTATGGAGGGTCAATTGTGATGCTTGTACATAAGTGTTGCACAGAGCAAGAATACTCTCTATCCCACCATTATTAATATAAAGCTCATTGCAAAATAGCAGAAAAAGATTTTTGATCAGTAAGAAAAAAAAGTACGAGCACAAATGGATTTCTCAAATATACTAATTTGCAAAACACGAGAGATAAAAATATGAATTACCTTCTTACCGGGAAAAACTAGCTGCGCATTTCTCCTAGATCTTGTCAAAATACGGACAATGTGATCATCTACTGGAATGAAACTCACGGAGTTAATATTATTAAAGTAACTTAATAATTCTATACAACATAATACGAAAGCTTGATAATGACAGATATTAAGGTACAAAAATGATTAACCAAAAGACAGATGCTAATATCATCGTAAAACTAGAAGACATGCACTGCTATAGTTGACAAAAGTCAGCTTTCTACAAGTCAAACCAATTGCATGTACAAAACTATTATAAAAGAAAGCAAAATGAGTTAGGCTAAGTTGCCTTACTTTACACCCAAAGAAAAAGAAATGTTAAGAAAATGTTACAAATAATAATAATAATAATAATAACAATGGTTAGAAATAAAGAGATTCAGATAATTACCATATTCACAATATAAATCGCTTCAAGACCTAATAAGCATATTGTGATTTTTGGGTTGGACCATGGCACAAGCATATTGTGATTTTCGACTGTACCCTGTTGTGCCGCCGATTGACTGATTGAGGAGTGAGAAGAAGAAAGGTATCCTCAATTGCTTTCATGGTATTAGAGCAATGGTTTCTTATACCACATATTTGCCTAGTAATGTGTAGTTGCATCACCTGCCTTCGTCTCGCCTTCCAACAATGGAAGGATAGTGTTTTTGCAGTCATGTTGTTTTCCATCGGCATTGACTTGTAGCAATGTAGCATGCCTTTAACTGTGTTTCAATCATCTTCAAACTGTCTTTGTATTTGTTATCTTATTGTCATCGTTTGCTTCCTCCTGCCATTTTTTGTCGCAGCGTGTTGTGCTAACTATGTGACAATCATCTCTTCCCTCAGTAGTCACGGAACGCTTGCCGGCTCTTCCTCCTCCTTTCGGCTCCGGTTCATGTACGGGATGAACTGCAAATCATTACTATCTCTCTCAGTGTCAAGGGAAAACAAATTTCGAGTGGGTGCACTCAGTGCACAGTGTTTTACAAACAAAATGGTTGCTTCATCATCTCTTCCAGGCACCTATTGAGTCCGTCGAGCAATGACTATATGACGATGGTCTCATTCAGTCCTGGAATTTAAATTCGATGGACGATGAGCCATATCATATGACAATGTATCATGAGATGGGAAAGGAAATGTGGGATGAACATCACTCCTTATATTCTGGCAAGCACAGTCTCCAACACTTGTTTGACATTTTCACGGACTTTCAATCTCTTACTCTGGGGAGGATGGAGACTCAACCTCCTTTGTTGCGAAATCCAAAACTCTTGTCGAGACCTGAATTCAACATCAGCCTTCAACGTCAGATCTCGCCGCTCAACGTGCTCAGAAGAAAGTAGTTGATATTGCCATAATGATGGTCCGTGTTCCCCCATATCTCCAGAGTATCTGTGCAAACATACTCTCGTCCTCCACGGTTCCTTCCCTCTCAGATGTGTGCTCCATGATGTTGAAGGTGACAGTACCCCCCCCCCCCCCCATGCTCCCGGGCCTGTCTCTCCGGCCCTTCTCCAACACTCTTCTGAACAACGTCCCACCCCGCCGCCGGCTCGTGGGGGTCACACCGACTCTCGTAGACGGGTTTGTGGCAAATGGGGTATCAACACTAGCGTATGTATCTATTGTGACCAGGGTAGTCATTTGGAGTCTACTTGCTTTCGTAAGCATTGTAGGGGTCACACCAACTCTCGTGGACAGGGTCACGACAAATGGAATCGCTCCAAGGGTATCGACACTCGTGTATGTACCTATTGTGTCTAGGGTGGTCATTTGGAATCTACATGCTTTTGTAAGCATGGTGTACCCCCGCAACCTCCACAACAGCATGCCTCCATTGCATTTGATGCTCCCTCCACTGCCCACACTGACATTGACAGCTTACGCATCCAACTTCAGCATGTTCAAGGGTTGATCAGTCACTCTTTTGTCTCTGTGGCATTTATTTCAAATGAAGGTATCTCCTGTTTTTTCAATAGTCCAGCTTGGATCACGGACTCTGGTGCTACGAATCATATTGCTTCACAAAAGATGTCTCAATTTGAACTCTGCCTGGCCTAAGTTCATCACGGTGCCTAATGGGGAGAAGACCCTTGTTTGTGGTTTTGGGGACGTGCCCTTCACTTCATCTGTCCCTCTGCACTCAGTTCTTCATGTTCTGGACTCTCATTTTAATCTTCTTTATATTAGTCGTCTAACACAAGATCTTGATTGCTCTATAACATTTTCATCTTCTTTCTTTATTGTGTAGGATCGACAGGTCCCGAATATCATTGGTAGATAACTACTGTCAAACGGACTCTACACACTAGATGTTCACACCACTAATTTAACTTTTGTTACCTCTTTTGATTGGCATCGACGTCTTGGGCATGCGTCTCTCCCGATTCTCTAGAAAGCTCCTCCCGATCTCTCCCTCACCAACTTCAATTGTGGGTCTTGTATCCATGGCAAACAACATCGTTCTACCTTTTCACCTCATTGTACTCCGAGCTATGCTCCCTTTAATTTAGTCCACTCTAATATTTGGGGATTGTATAAAACAACTAGCGTTTTTGGTTATCACTATTTTCTCATATCTTTTGATGATTATTTTTGCATTACCTAGTTGTATTTACGTTCCGACCATTCTGAACTACTTGGTGTTTCATGCCTTCATCGTCGAAACACGTACACAGTTTTCTAGTTCTATCAAAGTTCTTCAAATTGATAATGTGCGTGAGTATACAAGTCAAGCGTTTCAAAATCTTTGTGCCGATCTTGATATTCTCCATCAAATTTCATGTGCCTACACACCCCAACAAAATGGGGTTGCCGAGAGAAATAACCGTCACCTCCTTGAGGTCTCATGCTCTCTTATGTTTAGAATGATCATGCCAATGGCCTACCGGCACTTCGTAGTCTCTATGTTGTGTTATATTATTAATCGCAGTCCCTCATTTATTATCTACTTTGTGACGTCCTTCAGCCTCATATTCTCATCCACGCCTCCCTTTCCCTTGACTCCACGTGTGTTTGGTTGCACCTGCTATGTTTACCGTCTTGATCCTCCTACAGACAAGCTTGCTTCCCGAGCTACAAAATATATATTCGTCGGATATCACCACACTCAGAAGGGCTATGTCTATTATTCTCTCACTAATCGCAAGATTGTTACATTTGTCAATGTAACCTTTCTCGAAGACCGGCCGTTTCACTTCTCACCTACAGTCCCTTTGACAACTACACTACCACGCCCGGTCGTTCCTGCCCATTCTAACTCACCTCCCCATCTACCTACACCCACTACAATCTCTTTCAACCTGTCTATTATTCATGTGTACAGCGACATACCCCTCGTTCGGATGCACAATGATAGTTACCCTTTACAGATGATACTTCACGACCTGCTGATCTGGTACCAGTCTCTGCCGCTCATCCTCTATCTTATTATGTTTCATTGCATTGCTTGTCTCCGACGCTTCACAAATTTGCGACATCTTTGTCGACTATTTCCACCCCTACGTCATTGCAAGCAGCTCTTCAACATTCTAGGTAGCGGGATGTTAAGGATGAAGAAATGATAGCTCTCTGAGCTAATCAAACACGGGACCATGTCCCACTTCCTCTTGGTCAAACCAATGTGGGTGTAAGTGGGTCTTCACCTGCAAGCATGGACCGGATGGGGTTGTGGAGCGTCTGAAAGCTTGCCTTGTGGCATGTGATTTCACATAGAAACAGAGCCTCAACTATGAGGATTGAGGAGACATTCTCTTCTGTTACAAAGCTAAATATTGTCTGTGTCTTGATCACTATGTGTAACAATCCGGTTTAATATACGTAATAATAATGATAATAATTATTATTATAATAATTATTATTATAAAACCTAATCCTATTATAAACCTAAACCGGCCAGCAACTTTTCTTCCCGATTCCGCAAAGCTCCCGCAAGCCGCAACCCGCTGCCGCTCTTCCCGATCTTGACTCCAGCGCAAGCCCCGTCTCCCGGCACCGATCCCATCTCCTGCTCCAGACGCCGACAACTCCTCTAGATCCTCCTCCGTCTCAGGCCGCCGTCTTCTCCTCCCCAAGCCGCAATAGCCGTGCTCTCCCTCCTGCTCCATAGCCGACAGCCACCTGTGGTTTGCTCCACCCTGTGGCTTCCTCAAAGCCTGACAACAGTGCTTCTTCTCCTCCTTCGATTTCTGCTCCGTCTTCAAGGGTCGGCAACCCCGCCCCCCCCCCCTTCCTCCGGCAGCCCTTATCTCTCCGTCTTGGCCGGGATTTGTGAGAGGAACGCCTAGGGTTTCCTTTCCCTCTCCTCCTTGGGTAAGATCCTTTCTTTTTCCTCTATTCAGATTTTCATGAAATTTTCTTGGAAAGTTTGCGCTCCAACTTCATATATTTGTGATTCATAATTCGTGTCCCTCTCATAATCGTCTAACTGTGATATGTGTGTGTTTTCCTGCCCCCGCACCTGAATTCAGTTGGTGGGAATCATGCAAAGTCCTCTCCAAATTAGGGTTTTTCCATACTCAAGCGTTGTCAAGCCTCCGTTTCTGCGTGGTAGTCTCTTCTCCCCTCTCTGTGAGGGAGGTAAATCGCTAACTCTCTTGTGCTTTAAGATTTATAAGTAAATCCCTGTGTTAGCGTAAATTTTCGTCTGATCAAATATAATTTGTGATTGTTCTTGAACAGGTTCGCTTGAGGAGTGTCAATTTTGCTAGCGCCGCTTAGCCGCCGTTAATTTCTGCTTCTTTAAGACAAGTAGAGATCTCTCTTTCTTGCAAACATTGAATTTCAATTACTTGGTTTGTTCTTACGATTATACGAATTCACTAGTCTGTTTGTGACGTCATATGAATTGAAGTATCGAATGTCTAATCCGACAAATTAATGTCTTAGGGTTAATATATTTGGAATGTCACGAGATTATGATCGCAGATAATTTTACTTGAATATTCACTTGGATGAACGGATTTTTCGTTTGATGTATAATTCAAAGTATGTTGAATTTTTTAGAGTGATTAACAAATATAATATTGACAAATATTGAGGATTGTATGAATTGTATTATTTGGATTCACACATATATGAAAGGTAACTTACATTGATGGATTTTGCCTCTTTAGATGAATAATTTGAAGAATCATAGAGCGATAATCACGAGCAATATTGTCACGACAATAATTATAATGAATTCGGCTTAGTAGATTTAAATGATTGGTGATTTGTGTCATGCTCGTATATATACACACAGTTTTACTTGGAGGATATTCATGTCTGAAAATTGTTTAATCTAAATGAATATTTGGTGTCCAGGAAAGTAGCGTATTGTAATCGTATCACTCGTAAATACTTTAAACCCGCTAAATATATTGCTCCTTATCCAGTTTTGTTTGTGTCATCGAATCTTGTGACAACGAACCTTGTGTTATCGAATCTGGTTTCTTAGGACTGTTTTAAGAAATGAGTGAATGCTGCTCTGTAGCTCAATTCCTCTCTTGACGTGTTTATGAACTTTAATCTTGTACAACTGAATCGCTAAATTTGTATCAGGTCTTGATATGTTAGGAATCTCTTAAATCATGAATCCTTAAAATCATTAATGTTATATGCAAATCCTTGAACTGTAGCCTCTAACTAAGCATCTGTCTGCCGTCATTGTCACGGCAAGTAGGATTATTTTTCCGACAAGACTTGCACGCAGATCTGATCGTGAGCCATGTGCGCCCGCTATAGCACCTACACCCTTCATCAATCACAGCTTACAACATATTACATGAATAATTTTAGGATATTCTCCGGAGTAGTCTAATACGTTAACTTGTTCTGTTTAGCTCTGTTATTTGTTGGTCATTAGATAGTTTTGCTTCATGAGAAACTGGTACACTCCTGCATTTCTGCTTTCATTACTGTTTTGTACTTTACTTTGCTCACTCTATTTATTTCAATGTTCTGAGGCTTTTCCTTTTTGTTTTGGAATTGCCTTAACGTTCGTGCAGCGCCGCCAGGTACTCGAGCCCGATCAGCTTTAAGTTCCAAGTTCTATGTTTACATTTCTTTTACTGTCAAATAATTCTTTTATGTAATAATTGCAATCAAACATTTTCTCTGGTATCATGGACAACTACTAGACTATTTAAATACTCTAAGTACTAGAATTTAATATTAATGCATGTGCACCCTCTGTTTAATCATAATTGCATGAAAACTGTATCAGTGCCCTATAAAACATGATTTTTACAAAATGCATGTGCACTTAAAATTCTCACTGTTTTAAAACTCTAAAAGCTTCTGCATAACTAAAATCAAATTGTTTTTCTCCAAATTAACTATTTTCAGTTTTCTCTGCATCCGCCTTAACAGACATGGTTTTCTTTCCGCTCATGTCTGTGGCATCACGACCCGCCCGAAACGCACTCTGACTTTTGTCGAGACGGGTCGTGACACTCTGGTTGTTCATAGTCACTAGTGCATCAATTGGACATCAAAAATGCTTTCTTGAATGAGGATCTTGTTCATGCTACATGAAGCAGCCTCCCGAGTTTGAGACCACGGGGGAGAACTTTGTTTGTCACCTCAATAAGTCTCTTTATGGCCTCTAACAATCTCCTCAAGCACGATTTAACAAATTTAGTCGTATTGTTCGTGATGTTGGATTTACTCGAAGCTTGACCGACTACTCTCTTGTTACTCGACATCTTAGTTATTAAAGGCGCAAGGCGCATCAAGCCGCAAAGGGGTCTTGGAGCCTAGGCGCAAGGCTCAAGGCGCAGGCGCGCGCCTGACGAAGGCAAGGCGCAACCACATTCATTTTAAATAATCAGCATCAAACATCATTTCAGCTTCTTGATTAAATCTTTCATCTAGTGTACCAATTAATCATTCATTACTATCGTTTGTATCTCTTAAAAAATAGAATCAATGTGGTCACTTGCATCATATCTAAGTCTCAACGCACAATTATCTTTCATGAACACTAAATCAATAAAAAAAAATTGAGTTCTAAATTATTTTTTTCTTAATTTTTGAAAAAAGAAATTCACAACAAAAATCTCACTCAGGCGCGCCTTTTATATTCTAAAGGTGCAAATAAGGCGCACAGAGGCGCAACCCTCTGAGCCTGCTGAGCCTGGAGCCTTAGGCGCGCCTGAGGCGCGCCTTTAATAACATAGCTCGACATGCACAGTGATATTTTTGGTGTATGTTGATGATACTTTGATCACGAGCAATGATCACAATGGCATACACGTGATCAAGAAACACTTGACATCTGTTTTTCAGACAAAAGATTTGGACAATCTCAGATATTTTCTCGGTATCGAGATAGTTCATCATCTCGATGACCTTGTTTTATCTCAACGAAAGTATTGTCTTGATATTCATGTACTCTGGATGCAAACCCGTGAAAACACATGGATGTCAACCAGAAGCTCTATGCGCATAGCTCTGATTCTGACCTATTACTTTCGAATCAGAAATACTACCGCCGTCTTGTGGGTAAACTAATTTATCTTATAGTTACACGACCCGATATATCTTTTACTGTTGTGGTTGTCAGACGTACATGCATGTCGTACGAACTTCCCATCTTCAGGCAGTTGAACATATCCTCTGATATCTGAAGAGTGCTCCCAGTCAAGGGCGTGTGTATAAGCCCTCTTCATCTAGGAAGCACCGGTACAGGTACGGGTACCGGATACGATACGTACCCGGTACGGCGGTACGACAAAATTTTAAAAACAAGGATACGGGTATGTCATGATGCGTTATAACAAATATAATATATATTTATATATCACAAGTGCAAAAAATAGTTCTCAAAACATCGAAACATTAAACATAAATCATAACTTGAAGTTCAAGTTCACAAATCAATGCAATATAACATGAAGTTTTCAAACATTAAGAATTCGTAAATATTACAAAATTTAACATCTTATATGTTTAACCAAAAGAGATAAAATTAAACTTAAGTTACTTATCAATTTTTTTTTCTTCATTGTTGGAGATCAACATCTTTAATCTCTGGTTAGTCTAAAGACAAGTTAGCCGTTTTGTTAATAACTTGCGTTGAATCAACACGTTCAATACACGTACTTGTAACACGAAGGTACCGATACCAGAAACATACTCAGTACAGATACACAACTTAATTGGACGTACCAACGCTTCTTAGCATAGAGCCAACATTTGTTTACTCTAAAAAAACGGACTCCTTTCACAGTATGCAGAATGATGTGCTAAGTTCAAGTGTGTCCACATAGGTGTATCCATCGAGTATCGGGTACGTACCGGTACCGGATACGTATCCGGTACGGGTACGCTGCCTTCGGGGAAGTATCCGTGCTTCATAGCTCTTCATCCTTATCTCATTGCCTACTCGGACATTGACTGTGCTGGCTCTTTGGATGACCATCAATCCACCAATGGTTATTGCACTTAATTTGGTGGACATCTTGTCACCTGGAGAAGCAAAAACAAACAGTGGTTGCACGATCATCTACAAAGGTAGAGTATCGCTCAATGTCCTCGGTCATTTTTGAACTTACGTTGGTTGGAAAGTCTTCTCAATGATTTGGGTGTGAAACTCTCCTCTCCAGACACTTTTTTGTGATAGTCAGGCAGCTATCTGTTACGGGCCCGTGATTGCGAGCGTGTGCACCGGGGAGAGGAGGGAAGTCCTCAAGGGAGGAGGAGGGACTCTGGCAAGCTATGGCGGCGGCGGCTTGCGGTGTGCGAATCGGCGGAGGCAGACTGCGGAAATCGGGGGAGGCGGCACAGTGGAAATCGCGGGTTTTCGCAATTTGCGGAAGGCGTAGTCGGCTAGGGCAATTCGGCGGGATAAAAGCACGTTAGAGAGAGAACTAGAGAGAGGGTTTAGAAAACATAAAAAAAGAAAAATACTCTTGCTTGCCTTGTCTTGTCCACACACACACATAAACAGTTCATAAAAGTGCCCTCTCCTTGGGCTTAGACACGGAGGATCGATTACGCATACAAAATATAAAGTAGACTACATAAATAGTTCGTGACATGCGCGACCAAGGCGGGACCAAGGCGGGGTCGTAACACTATCCACATTGCAAATAATCTTGTGTTTCATGAACGTACCAAGCACATCAAGGTCGACTATCATTTTATCCAGAAGAAATTGCATATGAAGAAATTAGACTTGAGACATGTTCCTGCGGCCGAACAAATGTTGATATTCTTACTAAAGCCTTACAACACCCACTTTATCACCAGTTCCTGTCCAAGCTTGGTTCATATGATTTGTATGCCCCAGCTTGTGGGAGAGTGTTAAAGCAATTTATACAAAAGACCAATACAAAGGTCCAAGATTGAGCTCATTGCCACAGAGGCATTAGTCCCACATCTTAAATGATGATTTTGTCACCACTCACCACATCTATTTATACATATGCAAATAGTTGTCTTATGTATATAATGTTTATGAGAATAAATAAAATGATTATTGTATTTCTCTCCAATTTTGAACGTCTCTACACTATTTTTAGGGACGAGTCTGGTATGTAAGCTCAATATGTTCCTTTAGGGTCAATCTAGGCCTTCTTACACAAATCATTTACTTCAACAATCACTCATGTTAATTCAAGTATCTACAATCCTGAATTTCTACTACTCCTATGTGGGTTGACTCATGCTCCGTAGATCACAAGATAGGAGTATAGTCTTCAATTGATGTTCAGTTTCATCATTGATAAATGTAACTAAGTACTACTTTCTACCTAAGAGAAATTTTTATCATGACTTTGGACTTTTATGAATATTAACAATATAAACTTTATGGGTCTTATACCAGTACAATTTTTCTATATACCTCCACCTTCTAAAACATCGCCTACTACAAAAGCTGACAGGAGGAAGAAACTAAACAAAACCTACATGGTTTGAAATATAAATCACCCCAGCATTGGACCAAAACCCTTCATCCATACAAAAACCCGTCTTGAACAAATATATGTTCGAAACATGGTATAAAAGGCATAAAGACAACAACAACAACACTCAACCCTTTATCCCACTATAGTGGAGTCGGCTATATGGATCCTTTGTCGTCATTGCGCCTTATCTTTTGTCATAATCTCACTAATGCCTATGTACATCATGTCTTTCCTTATAGATTCATTCCAAGTCTTTATTGGTCTACCCCTCCCTCGTTTAACATGCTTAGTGACTAGACTCTCACAACGCCTAACAGGTGCTCCAATGGTCTCCTTTGTACGTGTCCAAACCATCTTACACGAGCTTCTCGAATCTTCTCTGCAATTGGTGCTACTCCTGTCTTATCCCTGATACATTCATTCCTAATTTTATCCAATCTCATGTGTACACACATCCACCTAAGCATTCTCATCTCCGCAACTCCCATTTTTTGCTCATGTACACAATTCACTGCTAAACACTCAGAACCATAGAGCATCGCGGGTCTAATTGTAGTACGGTAAAACTTGCCCTTAAGTTTTAGTGGTACTTTACGATCACATAAGATCCCTGACGTGCCTCTCTACTTCAACCAACCGCTTGGATTCTCTGTGTCACATCTTTATCAATACCTTCGTCTTTTTTAACTATCGATCCAAGATATTTAAAACACTCACTACGAGAAATATCTTGTCACCCAACTTAATAACGAAATCATCTGTCCTACTTGTACTGCTAAATTTAAGCTCCATATACTTTGTCTTTGCTCTGCTCAACCTAAAACCCTTCTTTTCTAAAATATCTCGTCAAGATTCAAGTTTTGCATTTACACCCTCGCACGTCTCATCAACCAAAACGATATCATCCACAAACAATAAACACCAAGGTATTGTTTGTTGCATATGTTTGGCGAGCTCATCTAAGATGAGGGTAAAGAGATAAGGGCTTAAAGCTGAATCTTGATATAAGCCAACAGTTATAGGGAATTCCTGTGTCAATCCTCTAGATGTCCTCACCCTTGTCACTGAATTTGTAAACATATCTTTGATTATGTCAATATATGAAACATTTACATCTTTCTTTTCTAAGACTCTCCATAAGATCTCTTGGAACTCTATCATAAGCCTTCTCAAGATCAATAAACAGCATATGCAAATCTTGTTTTCTTTCTCGATAGTTGTCAATGAGTCTCCTCAAGAGATGTATAGCTTCCATGGCCGACCTCCCTGTCATGAATCTAAATTGATTCTCCGAGATGTTAGTCTCCCGTCTTACTCTTCTTTCTATTACCCATTCCATAGTTTTATGGTATGACTCATCAATTTAATTTCTCTGTAATTAATACAATTTTGTATATCTCTTTTATTCTTATACAAAGGTACCAAGATACTTTCTCTTCGTTGGTTTGTCATCCTCTTTGATTTCAGTATCTTATTGAAAAAACATGAAAGGCAAAAAAATTTTTCATTTTCTAGACATTTCCATACTTCGATGGGTATATCGTCTGACTCAACCACCTTTTCATTTTTCATCTTATTTTGAGCATCTTTTACCTCTGATACTTGAATTTTACGATAAAACGTTATGTTCCTACTACTCTGAATTACTTAACTCTTTCAAATTCAATTAATTGTCCTTTGTTTTATTATAGAGTTGATAAAAGTATCTTTTTCATTGTTCTTTAATATCCACATCATCCGTCAAAACTATATTTGTCTCATCTTCTATGCATTTTACTTGACTTAAATCTTTTGTCTTCCTTTCTCTAGCTCAAACAATTTTATATATGTCACGCTCTCCATCTTTGGTATTTAGTCGGTTATAAAATTTTCATAAGCTTGACTTCTTGCTTTACTTACTACCTGTTTAGCTTCTTTTTTGGCGACTTTATACTTGGCTAAGTTTTCATCATTCCTACAAGCGTAGAGTGATTTATAGCAGACCCTCTTTGCCTTCACTTTGTTTTGCACTTCCTCTTTCCACCACCAAGATTCTTTATTTGGGGGTGCACGAGCTTTTGATACTCCAAATACGTTCTTTTCACTTATCCTTAAATGTGAAGATATTTCTCATGAGACATTAGGATCAACATAAGGGTTATCAGCTAGTTGTTCCATAACTGTCATCTTGAAAGCAACCAGTTTTTTCATCTTCAAGTTTCGCCACCGAATTTTTTGCAATATTTTTCTTCTTGTCTTAAACTTATTATATTTAATTTGTACATCTAACACCACTAACTTATGTTATGTCATCAAACTTTTTCCTGGTATGACTTTGCAATACTTACAAATCATTTTATCCATTTTGCGAGTCATAAAATAATCAATTTGTGACTTATTTGGTCCGCTTTGAAACGTAATTAAATATTATTCCCTCTTTATGAAAAGCGTATTTGATACAATTAGCTCATGTGTTACGGCAAAGTCTAAAATGGTTCATCCTCTTTCATTCCTTTCTCCATATTCATATCCTCCATGAACGGTCGTGTAATCTACATTTTTCTTCCTTATATGTCTATTTAAATCTCCGTCTATGAAAATTTTCTCTATTTGTGGGATTTCTCTTTCTAAATCATCTAAGTCTTCTCAAAATTGAACTTTAATAGTTTCACTTAATTCTACTTGTGACACGTAAGCACTGATCACATTAATAGTTTCATTTCCTATGACTAATTTAAGAGCTAAGATTCTATCAACTTTTCTACTCACCCCAACAACTTCATCCTTACAAGTAGTATCCACAATAATACCATACTCCACTGCTTGTTTTATTTTTTCCTTTGTACCATAATTTAAAACCTGAATTCTAAACATTTAGCTTTCTCACACTCATCTAGTCTCTTGCAGGCATAAAATATTTTTCATTCTCATAATCATCGTATCCACTACTTCCATCGTTTTTCCCGTTAGCGTACCTATATTCCAACTTTCAAACCTAAGTCGATCACAATTCCTACAACATACTTCCCTAAGACATCTAATATGTGAGGACTTTTGTCTATTTAACACTACACTCAAGTCCACTTGGAGGTGCAACGTTCCTTGCCGAGACACCGCATTCATATAGAACTAAAAGAATATAAGAAAAAAAATCTACCTCATGAACTATATCTTATTCATATAGAAATATAAGAATATTGTAGGTACTCTTTTGACACTAAGATCTTGAAGAGTAACAAAACAACAAATATATCTCAAAGCCTTCAGAAAGTATCTGAAGATAGTCTTTCAAAAGTTCGGGTAATGAAATGCCATGCAGACAAAAAACCAACATTTAAAAAAATGAAATGAACAATAAGGAATGCAAAGAAGGAAAACACTCAACTAATTATATAAAGAATAGAATTTGTAGCATTAAATTTGTTAATAGTACATGTTTCGCTCTTCAAAACATACCCTCATGTAGAAAAGAAAGGGAAACCTTGCATATACTTCTTCATGTATAAAAAACAAGAGAGAATACAAATATATAGGAGAGTAGAGAGGGAGATCTAACTATACAATCAATGTGGGACTAAACAGTAAAACCAATATGGGCCAAGTTAATTGATCAATACATCATTTTTCCCTAATATTCTTTAACACTCCCCGCAAGCTGGAGCGTACAAATCGTAGGCACCAAGCTTGGACAAGAACTGATAGTAGAGACGTCGTGGTAAGGCCTTGGTGAGGATATCAGCAACTTGCTGAGCAGCAGGAACATGTGTTAACTCTATCTTCTTCAACTGAACCTTTTCCCTAATGAAATGACAGTCAACTTCAATATGTTTCGTCCGTTCATGGAAGACTGGATTCTTGGCAATATGTATAGCAGCTTGACTGTCGCATAATAAAGTTGCAGGAAAGGAGAGATTGACTCCTAAATCATTAAGGAGACCCTCAAGCCATGTGAGCTCAGACACAAAAAGCTGCCATAGATCGATATTCAGCTTCAGCAGATGAGCGAGCAACCACGGACTGTTTCTTGCTACACCATGTAATAAGATGTCCCCCAAAATAAGTGCAGTATCCACTTGTGGAACGACGATCATCCACAGAGCCAGCATAATCAACATCAGAGTATGCAATCAAAGATAAGGGAGACGAAGAGGGCTTGTAAACAAGCCCTTGTACAGGAGCAGTCTTTAAGTATCGAAGAATACGTTCGACAGTCTGTAGATGAGAGATACGTGGCTCATGCATGAATCGACTGAAAACTCCAACAGCGAATGATATATCAGGTCTAGTAACAGTGAGGTATATCAACTTTCCCACAAGACGACGATAATACTCTGGATTCGGAAGGAGAACATCAGAGTCTGAGGCATGAGCACAAAGCTTGTGATTGATATCCATGGGAGTGTCAGCAGGCTTGCATCCAGAATAGTCCGCATCATGAAGTAAGTCAAGACAGTACTTTCTCTGAGATAACACAAACTCATCATGTCTCTGAGCCACTTCAAGACCAAGAAAATATCGAAGGCTTCCCAAATCCTTAGTTTGAAACACAGTAGTTAGATGTTGTTTGATCATCTGTATGACTGAAAGATCATCTCCTGTAATCAGAATATCATCCATATAAACTAGAAGAATAACTGTGCCCGTTGGACGATGACGAGTGAAGAGAGAAGTCGGCCGAACTCCGAGTGAACCCAACAACACTAACGGTCTTACTAAATTTGTCAAACCATGCCCGAGGAGATTGTTTGAGACCACAAAGAGACTTCTTCGGACAATAGACAAGGGACTCCCCCGTGGTCTCAAACCCGGGAGGTTGCTGCATATAAATGGTCTCCTGCAAGTCGCCATTCAGAAAAGTATTTTTGAAATCCAGTTGGTGCAAGGGCCAGTGGAGGTGAACCGCAAGGGAGATCAATACACGAACAGTATTGAGTTTAGCGACTGGAGAAAAGGTCTCATCATAGTCCAGACCTTGTTGTTGAGTGAAGCCGCGAGCAACAAGACGAGCTTTCAAACGCTGAACCGTCCCATCCGGACCCTGTTTGACGGCAAACACCCACTTACATCCCACATAAGATTGCCCAGGAGGAAGCGGAACCAAATCTCAAGTGTGGTTTGCCCAAAGAGCAGACATTTCCTCGTCCATAGCCACCCGCCACCCAGGATGTTGGAGAGCCTCCTGCACAGAATTAGGGGTGGAAATAGAGGATAAAGAAAGAGCACTCTTCCGGAGTTCCGGAGAGAGGCGGTGAAAATGGACATAGTTTGCCATCGGGTGGGCAGTGGAACCTGTCGCCGGATCCGCAGGCGGCAAAGCATCATTAGAGGAGGGCATCTTCCGTAGGACAGTGGACGAAGAAGGGCGTCGAGAGTACATACGGATGACAGGTGGTTTAGGTGGGATTGGTGTGGGAAGTTGAGGTTGTGTAGGCGGGACTGGTGTGGAAAGGAGGGGAGGAAGGATGGAGTCAATAGGTATAACCGGCCGCGGAAGAGGAGAATCAGCTGGTTGAGATTAATAGGGCTGATCTTCAAGAAAGGTGACATCAGCAGAAGTAACGACCTTGCGATCAGTGGGAGAAAAACAAACATAGCCCTTCTGAGTCCGTCAGTAGCCTACAAAAATATATTTATGGGCACGTGGAGCCAGTTTGTCAGTGGATGGGCCAAGAAGGTGAACAAAACACACGCAGCCAAACACGCGAGGTGTGATGGAGAAAGGAGATTTGGAGGGAAAAAGAAGATTGAAGGGAACCGCAAAATTGAGAATGGAGGAAGGCATGCGGTTAATAAGAGTGCAGGCGGTAGAAACCGCAAAATTCCAATATTGTTTGGGAACATTCATTTGAATCATAAGTGAGCGGGTGACCTCAAGAAGGTGTCGGTTCTTGCGTTCAGCGATGCCATTTTGTTGGGGGGTATAGGTACATGAGGTTTGATGGATGATTCCAAACTAAGCACAGAGGTACGCAAAAGCATGACTGGTGTATTCTCGAGCATTATCGGTGCGCAGGGTTTTAATGGTAGTTGAAAACTGGTTGCGAGTTTCAATGAAAAAAGTACGGAATACACCGGGTAATTCAGAGCGGTCACGAAGGAGATACAGCCAGGTCACCCGCGAGTAGTCATCAACAAATGTGACAAAGTAACGATATCCAAAAATACTTGCAATTTTGTAGGGTCCCCAAATATCGGAGTGAACTAGATCAAAGGGAGAAGGACTCCGAGTAGGATGTGGTGAGAATGTAGACCGATGATGTTTCCCATAGATACAGGACTCACACGTGAACTCTTGGAGGGACACGTCGGGGAGAGATTTTCTGAGGATGTTTAGGGGGGCGTGACCAAGACGTCGATGTCAATAAATAGAGTTAATAGAGGACA